>OZ020117.1:69007207-71507207 GCA_963971155.1 Anthrax anthrax | reverse complement strand
TATTGGAATAAAAAACATGTGTCAATGAATTTTGATAAAGTCCAGTACGGATATCCTGTCCCTGTCTCGTCCAATATAATCGTACATACATGCACACAATATTATGTCCGTGTAATGAATAAAATCGGATGTTATACAAACACGTTGTATAGACAATGAATGAGAAAATGTAGGCGGTAAAAAAAAAATACTTTTTTTCATATGTAAATCTGGATAAAATGAGTTGAGAAAAAATACTGTTTTAAATGATTTTATTTAAATTTGAAAAAATAGTAATAATAAAAATAAAAAAATAAAAAATAGGTCCTTATATATGTTTGTTTGTACGTGTGTACGCCTGTCTAATACATTTATTAGTTGTGTCATAACTAAAATACAGAGCTCATTTTTAATTAGTTCTGTAACGAGGCTATTTTTGAAGACCAAAAATAACGAAAAAATTTATAATATTCATGCAGTAAAAAAAAAATCAAAATTTTGAATTACAATTTTTTTATACGTTAACCATTTTGTTTGAGCTTCGATTTACCTGTTGTGAGCAAGAAGACTCGATCAATATTAAATAAATATAAAGCCTTTTTTAGTACTCATTTCATTTAAAACTAAGCCAAATTGGGCGTCATAAGGTAATGAAGTCGATAGTACGGAAAAACTACAACAACTACCATTCTTCTGTATTCTGTCCCTGCCTGTCATCGAACTCGGAGCTCGGAACCAATGAAGTCAGAAGTCAATAGTCTTATATTGAGCTGATACTCTACATACTGAACCGACTAAAATAACTTTCAGTTAGCTTTATTTCTGTTTTATTAAATTGGTTCTTCATGCAAATAAAAAAAATGGATAACTAAACATACACGTCATGTAATGTCACTTATACTTTACTTTTTCCAAAAGTGTCTTTTATACTTTATTTATAGAAAATCTTGTATTAGTATAGAGAAGATATCGCATATCGATTTATTTCAATGTTTATTACCATTATTATCACTGGAAGACCGTAATCATGAACCTTTTTACACAAGAAGAATTGTAATAAGAAATTTATAAGTATATAGTATCAATCTTTATACCCATGTTTAAAAATAGTACACAATAAAAATGAAATACAAATTTTGACTATTTAATGATTTAAAGATTTAAAATATTTTATATTTTATCATTTTGTATAAAATGAAAATTATCTTTTAAATTTTCTTTTATACAAATTTTATAATATCAATGGAATTAAAAAAGAAATTAAAAATCGTTTGTATATGGAAAACCCTCATCAAATGTTTATTTGTCGTGTAATTCTTATTTTTCATATATCTAAAAATATTCTATGTATGTTCATATAAAAACAAATCAAGTGATTTTCAATGTTCATACAAATACATTCGGTTACAATTTAAAAAAAAAAAAAAAAAACCAAAACAAAAAGTAAAATATTTTTCCATTTCATATTATATTAACTCTTTGTATTCTTGTTTATCGTTGACAGTTAAATTTTAAAAGCAAATCATTTCACTTCAATCTACTTTTATTACATGATTATCTAGATATTTTTTGTACTGTACTCATTTGAAATCATGTAGGTGTGTATCATATACGTGGTATACCACGGTTTGTGTCACAAGACGCGTTTATCAATTCAGACTATTTCTAGGAAACAATCGTCCTTCACCACCCCCAGAATTGAAATGTTTTGGACATGAGAGATACACGACGTCATATATAAAGTATATCACTCTATGTACTTTTTTCATGATTGGAAAATTGGTAAAGCTAAAATTCGAGCTATTAGTTTGTTTTCCACAAGTAGTTTCAAACTACGAAAATTTCTCAAAGACGATACCATCTTGAGATATTCAATAATTTGTATCAATTTTTCGCTATAAGATGCAGCTATGGATATAATTTAAGCGGAAAATTAACCAGAAAATTGGTTTTTTCACAATAAGAAAATTTGCACAGAAATTTGACTTTCCTTTTAAAAATAAAAATTTCACAAACTTTGGAACACCATGTAAAGGGAATACAACACAATATGAAATAATATGATTGTATTTGCTTATATATCGCATAAATTTAAACACCCTCACACACCTTTGTCATGTCTATCTGAAACAGTGTATTAAATTTTACTCGATATATAATAATGATGACAATATCCTTTTTCAGTTATAAATTATGTAAAATTGTAAATATTGCACAATTTAAAGAAAATTCTATAACATTTATCTCGTTATGCCTTTTTCCCTCATATTTTTCAAATCATTTTCATTCATTTTTTTTCTCCCTCCCCTTTCATGCGGCAAAAAAAAAAAAAACCAAATCCTTTGTTTCGTTATATTTTTCTATTTTAGTATTTTATTAAAATTCAACTTATACACGCAATCATAACATACCTTATTTACATCTATAAAATTTAAATGATTATAAAATGCTAACGCATATCACCCTAATCATCATTTTCATTATAATTAAGAATAAAAATGATAAGATAAAGGGAGGAATAAAAGGTTTTTTTTTTTTTGTTTTTGTTTTTGAGGTGGTAAGATGAAAAATTTTATCATTCATCTAAATAATGAAATGAATACTTTCTGTAAAGGCATCATCTTTACACAATATAATATAATAACGATTTAAAATGTTATGACAGGCAATGACTTCGTATATTTGTATGTATATTTAATTTGACAGATACATATGTATGTATGAATGTGCAAACATACATATACGTATATACAATTCGCTTGTGTTCCCTTATACATTTGATTTCTAGCTTAGATATTAATTCTACACTCGCACATTCATATACCTATACATGAATTTTATTCACATAACATTGGTGTAATAACTTTTAAAATGAATATTTGTGGGTGAAAACATTCACATACATCCATACAGGAATATACAATACAACATTGTAAAAACAGAATCAACATTAAAATGAACTTAAATCTCTAATAGTCACCAAGGGAAAAATCTGTCTCTTTTAATCATTATTTTTCATTTAACTTAATTTACACTATGAAAATAAATAATTTTTTTTTGTTTTGTTTTCATTTATCATATTTTTGATAAATTCGTTCTTATAGAGAAAAACGGCGAAAATAATGAATAGAAAATTTTTTTTTTTTTGAGTAGAAAAAGATAAAAACGAATTGTGTTGTGCTATAATAGTTTTTTAAAAAAAATACTACAGGAATTTTTAACCTGAACATTTCTTTTGAATTACAAAGCGCTCTGAAAGATTCACCCGAAAAAAAAAATAAAATAAAATTGTGCGAAATTTTTCAATTAGGTTTCGATTGTCCTTTTTCATTTTTTTTTCTGATTTGTTGTCCTTGGATTTAAAATATTTAATTGCATTTCAATTTTTAGTCAACTGTATCATGGCATATAGACGAAATAGATTACAAAACAAATTATAATTCCGTCATAAAATGTCATTTCATATGAAATGTCCTATGTACTATGGCATTTGAATACATACAATACAGTGGAAATGGATATAAATCTCGAATTGTATCCGTTTATTTTGGATTCCTTTTAATGTTATTGTTGTTTTTTATGTATCATTCGTACATTTCTATATTGCAGTACAATAAATTTATATAGTAAAATTTCTTTCTTTGTATTTTATTGGAATATCCTTTTTGCTGTTATATATGTAAAAATAATATATGTATGTACAAGAATAGATACAATCTAATATATACACGCATTGTAAATTTTAAATGATGTCCAAAATCTGATATGAATCTTCTATATTTGACATGTAATAGAGTATTTCAGATTTAATCATGGACATGTTACAATCCAATTTTAAACCGAATAAAATGAACACAAAATATACACATGGACCAAAATCATATACAAAATATTTATGTGTTGTTGTATGTTTGACTCCATATGTATATGTACATATATGCAGTGTGTGCTACTATATATTATGTACATAGTTCCGTTAAAATGATTTTCATTCTGATATATTCATATGTACATGAAATGCACATTTAAACACGTGTATACGAATACGCCTGCATACAAGCATCTATGTATATGTGTAAATTTCATTTGAAATGAAAATGTAAATGCTTTTTTAGTATGAGATTACATATTGTTGAATTGCACTTAAAATAATCTCTATAACTTGCTTGGACCCATATTTCTTTGGTGTAAATTTTTTTGAAATTATTCTTTAATAAAATTCTGTGACAAGTAATAATCAAAGAACAATTCACCCTCATATTTATACATACATATATGTATATGTATGTATGTCCATGTATGTACATACATATTTCATATTTTATCTTTAGTATAATTCTAATATGCACTCAAATCGCTTTCATTATATTATACTTAAAACATAACATAATAGACTTAATTTAATAACTCTATTGTTTATGAAAAATACGTTCTGAAGAAATATTAACAAAGAAGGATTCTTTTTGTTCGATTTTTTGTTCATATTGCGGAAGTCATTAATCAAACAATTTTTGGTTTTTAGACTTTTCATACCAAAGTATTTTCTTTTACTATTCAGAATTTAACAAAAACAAAAATAAAAGAAAATTAAGAAAATTAGTAAGCATGTGATATCAAATCTAAAGCAAAGAGAGAAAATGAAAATAATTCGACTATTATGTAAAAATTTGTATTTTCAAGTTAATTAATCATATATGCAAGTAAATTTAAATGAGACAAAATATGTATGTACATACATATATATATGTATGTGTAATTAGTCCCAAAGTAAAGATCATAAAAAGCATTTATTGTGGTAGCTCGGAGATTTTCTAGCGAAAAATCGTTTTACACCGTCTCTCACTCCCTAAAAAACCATTCTTGATATACAAAAGATTGAAAATTATCGGTTTGAATTACATGACATAATTATCATCAGCATAATCTTTTGAACCACTTCTCGTTATTTATTTATATTAATTACAGATAAGATCCTTAAAGAACATTTTTAATGATTTCCTGGAAACTATTTGTGAGATTTACTAAAAATAATTTTGTTGAAAAGGTGAAAACTTCACAGATGATAAGTTAACTGCTTCTGTCACTTAAGTCATACGACTGATTTACTTTCCTCTGATAAATTTCTCTTTTCCAAGCAGTATTTTTTTTCATTTCCACGTATCCATTTTTGAGAAAATTTTATTGTTAAAACGTATCAACATTTCTTTCCTACCTTATATTCAAGTTTTCTTGCAATTAAGAAGGCTACAAAATAAATACTAACGATGATCGTTTGTGATTTAGGAATGTACACCCACATACGTACGTATGTATGTACATATGTATGTATACTCGTCTTACAAGTAAAAAAATTTTTCTTTTTCAACAAAAGAAATTGAATAAAATTATGAAAAAGGAAAGAAAATATTAAAATAGAATGTCATATACAGGAAAACTCATAAAATGTTGAAATTATTATTTTTCTTCTTTTTATGGAATAGACATATTTTACATGAATAGAATTCATTGTACGTATAAGTCGTTTACAACATATAATGAGTTAAAGTTAAATTCATTTTTCTTTTTTTTTAACTATCATTATGTCGTCTACCACGCAAGAATTAAAAATATATTAAATTCAAGTATTTACATGATGCCAAAAATTACATATGTATGTATGTATGTACACACATGCCTTGTGATACTTAAAATACCATACGTACAGACATACATACAGACATATATTATGACTATTCCATATATACACATGAGTTATATGTATTGTAAATGTTTGACGCACTGACTGCCTTTTTTTTTTTGTATTTCCACACAAGGATGTTTTACGTCAATTGGAAGAAAAATATTACATATTTCACTCTTACTTTACACCAGGTAAGACAGGGTAGAAATGTTCATATTAAAAGTATTTCTATAAGAAATTCTCTAAGCACATTATGAGGTGATGGAAATATTTTTAAGTAGATTTGTCTTCGGCTAAAAAAAAAGTTATGAAAATTTTTTGTTGGAATAATTTTTTTTTCCAATAATTTTTTCAAATAAAAATTTTATATGAAATACACATGTAATTTAGAAAATTACAAAATGTGGAAAAAAATGCCAAAAAAAAAATTACAAATTCCACGCCAACCAAAAGCACATTACATTCCATTTATTGTGAATTGCATACATATTGAACACATAACATAATATTCATTTTATGAAAAAAGCGTACATCAAATTTATTTTCTAATATTTTTCATGTAAAAATGTCATGAGTGGAGTGTGCGAAAAGAAAAAACAAAAACATGAGAATTCGGGCACATATTTTTCTATTTCATTTTTGTCATTTTATTTTAAAAACAAATTCTGGAATGTTTTGTACACATTATTCACCACTTCTCATCATCATCATCATCAGCATCATGATTTTCATCGAATAATGCACGTAGAATACACAATTTGTACACTTCTGCATTTAATCATTTTCGTATACAACTTTACCTCCCCTCAAAAAATATATTTAAAAAAAAAACGAAAAAATTCAAATGCACGCATTTGTACAGTTATCATAATTTTTCTTATTTTTCATATTTAAACAAATTCTCCAAAAGTCAAGTGTGTCATACATGTAATATTCTACATACAAAACAAAAAAAAAAAAAAAACAAAAAAAAAAAAATCAGGAATCTTATAATATAATTGTATGTCCTAAAATACCTTTAAGGCTTTCGGGTATGAGGATATACATATCGTTTTTATATGTCTGAAATCTCATTTCCACTATTATTCGTAACAAAACAAGAAAACAGAAACAAATGTTTTAGATGTTTGTGTTTCTATATTTACCCTTAACTTTCTTCAGTTAGTTAACATACAGTAAACGTATTCATCTTACCCGTAGAGGACGATTTGAATTATACATCAGAAAAATATACTGAGATTTTTTTTTGTTTTAGTTTTGCTTTTTTAACACTATAGATATAATCTCATCCCCCAAATTTGAAATGGAAATGACAAAAAATAAAACAAAAATATTGGATGTCCTGATATTTTTTTGTACAAAATACCAGGCTTTTGGCCATTATTTTTTTTTTCTATTTATGAGAGTTTATGTATATGTATTTCAACTAGTAAAAGTCTGCAAATAAAAGCCATCATCATAATATGAATATCGGACTAGGAGTCAAGGATACCCGCACAAATAAAACAAACGAAAATATTTACCATTTTTTTCCTTTTCAGTTCAGTGTGAATTATATCACCTTTTTTCTGTGTGTTATCTTGTGTATTATATATAGGAAAGGAAAATAATAGTTGAGTTCATTTGCTACCATTCTATGTACTATATGTTTAGTACTTACATACTATAACATCCTTAACTTATGAACACACACGTTACATTAAACTTTATGAATGTACATTTTCATTGTCTTCACGTATGAAATGAAAGCTTGTGTTGTCTTATGTACTCAAACCGAATCATCATTGCTTTAATCATTTGCATGTGTGTGCATGTTACATGGTCATATCTGTAGGAAAAATGGGAAACTGAAGACTTCTTATACGATTCCGTATGAAATTATGCGCCGTCCCCTACAAAGTGTCTCATTCAATTTACATATTACCAATTCATTCAATAAAACACTTATTATTATCTATGTAATATGGAAAGAAAAGTCAGATGCATTACATTTCCAACGATTGTATCAACATTTTCCAGTGGGATACAAAAATTCAACAGCTACATACATATAAGAGAAAAACTTTGTTTTTTTTTTAAAAAAATGCTATTACATACGAATATTAAAGGTGATGAAGAAATATGTAAAAGGTCGACGAGACACGTTCAAATTTTTTTCTTCTTCTTTTGCCTTTTATGTCCTATTATAAATATGTTTATGTGTGTAAGTAACGTAACACAACAAACAATGTGTCTGCCAAGAGGGCATAAAAAAAATTTGTTGTCATTGATGTCGCCTTTGGAAATATGTACGTACAAATAAAGAGCAAAACATTACATGGGGGTGTGTATGTATGTGTATTGAGCACGTACGATTATATGTTTTTTTTATAGAATAAGGTAAAATAATGTAAAATATTATATAAATTTTATGTGATGTACAATATTCTGTTTCTTTTATTTCTTGTGTATACGTATTTTGTTTTATCAATTTTTTTTATAACTGTCTTCTTTGTTTCCTGATACTTGACTAAAATAGAATGAGTTTGGCCATATATTTACCATATTTCGAAGGATTATGCTAAAAGAGATTTTATACACACATTTACATATGTATATCCTTTATAAGGATCCTCTTTATAATGTAAATGTATATATAGGCGAAAATGATAGGATTTATTACAATATCGTTTAGACTCTTAAAACCATTGTCATATATTAAATAATGTGCCCTTCTAGGCGAAAATATAATTTCTATGGTATGAGTTATACATACATACATACATATGAATACATATGTATATGATTTTGCAAAAATTTTAAAGATCCATTTTCTTAACAAATAAAAACATATTTACAGTTCGTTTTTTAGCATGTATGTTCTTATAGAGCATAAAGATTTTGTATAATTTACATTCTTGATTTATGTTAGTCTCTCGTGGTTGTTATTGTTTTATTTATAAAAATACAGAAAACTGGCAATCAAAATACATATATATAGTATGTATATGAGTAAAATATGAATTTATTTAAATTGAATGAGAAGATGAGCCAATTCAAAATTTAAATGACTATTGCTTTAAAAATTAAGTATAGAACGTACACTTACGATTTTAAGCACACATACACACGTATGTGTATAATTATATACATTTAAATGTTTATTTGTAATATAATACTGTTTTATTTTCAATGTTTGCACAAGTGTAAATTTTGTGGTATATATGTAATATAAGCTCACATCACTACAATACATAATGCAGTCAAAAAATGATATAACAATGAAATATGTGTATGTATGTACAAATGAAAAAGGACGAATGAAAATGTATTTTCTATTTTTTTTTTTTTTCATTTCTTCTTCATTTATTGTTTAGTCTAAGGATTAAAAGCCTTTAAAAAGGGATTTGTATAATGGTATACTCAACTGAGTACACATTTTATAAATATTACAAGGATCATTTATTTTAGTGTACATATGTATATACTCATATATACGCACTTTACTAAGAAGATTGTCCTAATTATTGTTTTTGATTCCACACTTTTTTTGTGTACAGTAAGTAATAGGCTTAATGTTTAAAATAAGGAAAATACAAAACAAAAAAATGCAAACATTTTTTCTTTTATTCTGTAACTACAAAAATGTGATACTGTATAAATATACTATTATTCAATAGATGAAAAGATCAGTATACTTATTTAAATTTCAATTTAGCTTGATAATTTAGTCACAGTTTTAATTACAATTTACAATATTAATATAATTTTCTAAGAATTAATCCTATAATTAATCGTACAACATTTTTATAAAAATTTGTTCAGAATGGAAATAATGTTGGAACAAAATTTTTCTAATATTATCTTAATCCGATTTAAAAAAAAAAAAAAAAGCAACAAAAATATTTCATACAGACATTTTCCAAGTTTACTGATTAAATTAAATTTATGTACATGTCAGGTAACGTAAAATTTTCCATTCCATTGTTTTTAGAATCACGTGAAAATTTTCATAAAAATCCTCTGAATTTATTAACTATCACGTTTTTCAGAAAACAAAAAATTCACTTATCAATGAATTTGAAAAAAAAATTTTTTTGAAAAATTCTCATATCATTTTACGTAGCTCATTTTAATAATGTTCTGACTATAAAGACAAAATGTTTCAATTTATCTATCGGAATCAATTGTATTTTATTTGTACTTATTTTAGTAATTCACGTATATGTGCAATGTACAACTGTAGTACGATAGTTTGTGAGATTATTGCTGCTTTCTTTTTAGAAGGTGTATGTGCCTTGGCGTAGCTTACTACACTTACCCCAAGTGTAACGTATTTGTTAGTTAAACTACTACTTTCCTAGTTACAATAGTACTTTTTTTTACTTTAAAAATAAAGAAAGGACTAAATAAGGAAATAAATAAAAAAAGCAAAAAAGCGAATGACGAAATATGACAAAATGTTATTTATGCCATTTAATAGATTAGTTTACGTTGTTCTTTTTATAAAATTCAATTATGCTGAACTACGCTAAACTACTCCGGAGTACATTCACTTCCTGAAATAGACAACAGAATACAGAACACACTCAGTTTCACATAAATAATAACAAAGCAATTAATTTCGATTTATAATTTCCCACATGAAAAAGAAATGTGTGCACGGCTAAAATTTCAAATAAAAGTCCTAAAAAAAGTATTTTGTTTTCAATTATTTATGTATGTGTTTAGCTTGATTTTATGTCTGTCTGAAAATGAAATTTGTATGAATGTGAAAATTGTTGGCAAGTGAGGTTTTTGTTCGTAAGTATACGTATTCTCAACAAAAATGAAAAAAAAAAATCCGTTTTTTTCGTACTATTTTTTTACACACTCCTTTTGTACCTTTTTTTAATTTCAAAAGTCTCGCCAACTCTTATACGATATTTTTTTATTTATGTCTTTTTTTTAATTTTTGTGATTTATTTTTCAGACGGTTTACCAAAAGACTAAAGGTATCGACAAAAAAAAAACTGAAAACAAAACTAGAAAGCTTTATAACAGAAAATCTATGCACAAAAGATTACATTCATTTATTTTTTTTTTTAAGAAAATACCTAATAGTAAAATCATACATACAATACGTAAACTCCAGACATATCCACATAAAAAAATAAATATTTCCCATAAGAATTTGTAAGCACAGATTGAAAAAAAAAATAATTAAATAGATTTTGTAAAGCGAGAATAACTAAAGTGGTATGAGCACGAATATTTTATACACCAAGGTATAGGTATTATAGGGTAGTGCAACTTACACCTTTTAACCTCACTATTAATGTATTTTCATTTTGCGGTATTAAAACGTAAAATCCCTTGCAAAAATTTCAGTTTTAAATTAGACTGACTGAATGGAAAAAAGAAAACTAAGAAAAAGATAAACGGATGTAGATTCAGGACTTTTTTTTTGTTTGATATATGGAGAAATAAAAAATCTGTGGTTTTTTATTTATTTATGTGTTAGAAAATTTTTATGATTTGATTATTTCGTTTGCTTCTCTTTTTTGTTTTTTTTTTTGATGCAGTTTACTCACGTGTAAATTTAATCGTTTATAAGAGAAAAAATAAAAACAAAGCAAAAGATATATTCTCTTTTGAATTTTATGTAGATTGGTGAATGAATTTAATTATACGAATTTTTAAAACGTTCAAATATATATCTATTACAAATAAATCTTCACAACAAAACCTCACCTTTCGAACAGTGGTGGAACTATCAGAACCACACAAAATTGGGTGGTCCAAGAGCAAGATGAATAGGAGCCTTGCTACCATGTATATGTATTGTAATAAAAAGTATTATTTCTTTTATTAGGATTTTAAAATTACATTTCGCATGGGAGTCGACAATTTACTGTTCCGCCACTGCCTTTGAAATACAGAATCTATTTTTTGTTTTTTTTTTTTTTCTTTTTCAGAAATTTTCTTTTTAAAACAAACATTTATTTTACGTTACAAATCCAAATATAAAGCTGCATAAATGTTTCATGTCGATTTAGTAAATTCATTCAATCAACTCATGCACATTCACATTGAAATTTATATAGGAATTAAAAAAAGGATTTCTTTTTCATATTCTATTGCACATTTTTAATGAAATTTGATGTACATATGTACACATGTACAGCTTAGAATGAAAATAATCAGACAGAATTAATTAATTAAAATTTTATATTTCAAATTCATAGCATTGTTAAATTCTCTTTTAAATTTATTTTAAAGAAAAGCAAAACAAAAAAAATATGGGATAAAACTTTTGACAGTATTTTCGTGCAATTTAATAAAAAATTCATAAAGTGAACAAAAATAAAAGAAAGACGTGTATGTAGAAACTTACATGAAAGTAATTGATGCAAAAATTTTAAAAATATTCTCAAAAAAAAAAATAATTATTATTACTCTGTTGTTTAAATAAAAATAATTCATGAACTGAATTGTGAACCAAATCAATGTATTTGAAAATTTTCTTTATATCATTTTTTATTTAGCTCCTGGCTTTGTAACATGAATATTTTAAGTAAATTTTTGATATCACCCTTCCTTAAAATAATTGTGATTTTTCAATTCTTACCACGTAATCGTAAATGTATTATTTGAAAGCCCTTTTTGATAAATAAAATGATATACGATTAAATGTTAGTCTTTTTCATCATGTATGCACATTATAATAAACTTAAAATTATTCTGATGTTGACATATCATGAAAATTCAAAAAACCACGAAACCATCTGTCATACCATAAATGTTTATGCAACTGACAGATTCCTTTCTACGTAAGCATCTATATACATTTATTATTTATTTCAGTTCATCTAATATAATGTTCGCGAAATAGGGGAGTTCTAATATTATCTCAAAATATGGGTACATGCTTTCTTCTTTCTATTTGCTTTTATTTAAAAAAGACAAAAAAAAATATTTATTCACAATACAAACGTATTCACGATATGAAAACTCTTATATTCTATATTAAAGCGATAATACAACATCAATGACGGTTATAATTGTTATGCCTGTACTTCGTTTACAAATGTTTTTCAATTCATACATGTCATATGGAAGATTTTTTCTTGTCTTAAAATTTTCAATAACAGCATCTCACGACTATATTGTTACCACAATTCTTAAAGTTTTCATACAAAATCGGATACATTTTTAAAATATCAATAAACAGTGATGTAAAATCGTAATTCTTCACGTATTTCACATTAGGCCTGTTCTGAAAAACATTGGTAGACAAAGTATAAGTGAATTTATCGTTCGTACAAATAACGTCAAAATAAACTTTCGAGTCCATCAACATGTAATGGAAATTAGTCAGAACATAAAAATTGGCCTTCAATATTTTTGATTCAAATTTACTTAGTTTATTCATTACGTTAATGCTTTCAACAATCATAAAAAGGATATTACATTTTTGTTCTTTAATTTGAAAATTCTATTTAACTTCATTGTACCGTTATATCATTTACATAATTCCATAACTAATTAATTGGCTGAATATTTAGACGAATATTTCTGCATGCACAAAATAATGTATGCGTATTTTATGAATAAAGGATCAAAAATCATAGATATGTGAGTATGAAATTGTCAAAGTAATGGATAAGTTAGTAAAAGAAAATTTTTATCTGAATGTTGTTTTGATGGGACACAACAGATAGACAAATACAATTATTGTGTATTATATTCGAATCCTGTATACACATGCATGAAAACAAAAATGATATATGAAAAATTATTTCAAGCTTGAATGTCTAAGGTGTGGTTGCTAAAAGAATGTTAATTACATTTATTTTCATTTCCGTAATTCTGATATACATACTTTCTCCATTTATACATATGAATATATGAACTGGATAATATTACATAAATGAATATCATATTTTAATGTACATACATACGTGTAATGAAGGCGTGTGATTTGATTACTAAATGCGGCTAAATTGCTAAGTTGATTTTTTTTTTTTAAAGATAATAATAATAAAATATGAAATTGTAATATAATGGATTTTTTTTTGTATTTTTATTTTTACAGATTTTATATACCTAATTTTTTAAAAATAATTTTTTGAATTTTTAACAACTAAACTTTTGAAAAAAATAAAAATTTGAATTTTCAAATTTTTGAATTTGAATTTTTAAAATCATGAAAGATATATGGAATCTTAAACATAAAAATATGTACATACATTAAAAAGGTGATAACTAAAACTGTCAACAATTTAGGAATTCATCTATCGAAAATCTTCTAAACTCGATCTTGGAAGTAATTTATTATATTAGTACTTTAGCACACATTTCCATGCAATTCGCATAAGAACAGTATGTATACACATCTATTCATGTATGATTAATATAGCCAACGTGTATGTGTGTAAATGTTTATTACATAACGTTTAACATAATTTTCACATAAGATTTTCATTGTATATAGGATTTCATGTAATATATTCTACATATTCTTGTATGTATATATATGAATTACTTTCATGTATGTATGTATGTATAAACTTAATAAAATTCCCGACACAGCAATGTTATTTATTCATGCGTCAATCATTCTTAGCTTCATTAATGAAGAATCCTTTTTAATTATTTGGACGATGAAAAAGAAAATTAACATTAATTCATGCATACATGTGTACGTATTTTCTATAGACATACGTGTATATATTATATAAACGACGCATGATTTATTAATGAAAATAAAAGGAAACATTTATTAAAAAAAAGAAAAAAAAGAAAAAGAAAACGACAACGTTTTGTGTACATATACTAACATATGTACAGATATGTATATTTTCACATTATCATAATTTTAAATTAAATTTCGAGACAGTTAATTATCATGAATGTCATGATTTACATATGCTATGTTGTATAATATACATATGTATGTATGTATATTGAATATGTACTATAAAATTTTCCTAATTACAGGAAGTATTTTAGAAAATGATTTTCCTTTTCAATGAATACAATTTTTCGTTTTTATTCAAATATGTATATTTTTTTTTTTTTTTGTAAATCAACTTAATTGTATTCATATAAAACATATAATATATAATTGGAAAAAATGTTTAAATAAAGAATTACAAAGAATTATAAGAAATGAATTTTCTTTTAAGTTATTTAATTAGCAAAAAAAAAAATCATTTCATTTTTTCACAAAATTTTTTACTCAGTCTACCAATTGTATGCGGCTAAGGCCTTATACTAAGTAAATTAGAACCATTTTACATAACTATTTTATATTGATAATTTAAAGAATTCGTTTTATTGTATATGAAAATTTTAAGGATTTTGGTAATATTGCTCATGTAACAATTTAATAAGAAATTATGAGAGAACATTTATGTTCCAATACCATGACACCTTTAAATACATACATATGTATGTATAATAATTAGTAGACAAAATGTATATATGTACATACATATTTTGGTACATTTCATATAATTTTGTAATAATTTGTATTCTGTTAATAACTACAATTTTATTTATTTATTTATTTTATTTTTTTTTTGTAAATTTATTAATTATCCTTATTAATTTTAAATTACTGTACAATGTTATTTCATTTAATCGAATTTAATTATTTGGCAACATTTGCAAGCCTTTTTCATTACTAAAAATTTTGATATTATTCATGTTTTTTTTTTGTATTTTATTTTTTTATACAATTTAATTGTAATAGTCGCATAATTGTGAAAATATGCATTAAAATAAATTCGAATAATATGATAATTTTGCAAAATGTTTTACGAAAATTCAATTTATAAAACAAAAATAATTTGTTATTTTATATTAAATAAAATTTTATTTATTTGTTTATATGCGTATTCACATATGAATGTACATATGTGAATTTCTCTTTAATATCAAAAATTTTTCAAATAATTTCATACAGACTAATAGACTTGTCTGTATGCATACCTGAAAATTATATCAATTGTTAATATTTTTAAGGTGTAAAGCTATGATCATTTTAATTATAAAATAGACAAAGTATATTATAGTGTACACATATCCCTTTGTTTATAAAATGAACTCATGTGAATTTTTTATGTAATTCAATTCATTTTAATTAGATAGGTGATTTGTTCTACATACATACTATATGATAGACACACATAAACATTCTGGCTGAACATTATATTGTTTGTCTAGTCATATACACGATTATGTGTGCATAATGAATGATAATAATACCCTTTGGGTGAGGCACTAAAAATATTTATTTATTTATTTGGAAAATTTATTATTCGTTCAAAATTATATGTACATATAACAATATGTAACATAATGACCAGACGCGTGAACAATATTTCCAGTTGCATGATTAAAAAAAAAAAGGAAAGAGGAAATATGTATGTATTTTCACACTGACAAAGTAATAAGTTTGATTATGTGTACATCGAATAAACATACATATGATATACTTAACATATAGTTTAACGAGTCATTTAATGTGAGCTGTCACACAAGTAGTCGCCTTTGATACACATGTACATTCATACATGTACATTCATATGGGACATATTCCTGTAATCATTTATGCATGTGTAACAAATAGGCTTTATATAACTGTTTTATAGGAAAATGAAAATTTTTGTAAAGTTTCTAGAAAAGCGGCTTCATACATGACATGTTTAAACATTACATTATGTGTGCATCTACATCGTACGTAATTCTTCTTTTATACATCATATATTCTCAACTAAATTATAATATCATTGTATTTACACACTCATTTTACACTATTATTATTACTTTTTTTTTTATAACTATTATGTGTATACATTTACACTTTTGTCTCCACACACCCTTATAAATTTGTTCTTTTTTTTTTCATGCTTCAACGTTTTCTTTCACAAATTAAATTGTAAAAAAAAAGAAGCAAAATAAAAGAAAAACAAAAGGAAAGGAGTATACGCTTGAATTAAAAGAATATAATTCAAAATGAACTTAAGTTCTTAAAATTTAACAAACAATAATAATAATAATAAGAAAAAAAAAAAACAAGTGTATACTATGTAAGAAAAATGTAAAAGGAAAACAATGTCATATAGTAAAATATAAAAGAAAACTAAATGGCATTTGTAGAAAATGGATTACTCTCATTTCCTGTAAAGTAATTTTCTTTTAAAGACTTTTAATGAGTTCAACGACCACTTAACAAAATTTTTATTTTTTTTTTATTTTTACTTGTATGTATAACTATAATAAAATTATTTTATTTTCTAACAGCAACATACATAGACCTGCCCCTCCCCTCTGCTTATAATTATGTGTATTACTTTATGTAGTTTTTAGTGTACTTACTTTATTCTTTCGTTCTATATCCGTTATGTCAATCTTTCTTTTTTTCATTAAAATTAATAATTTTACAGTTGTTACAGATTTTGTATCCTTTAATATAAAACTATGAAAAATAGATTATGTGTATACTTTGTTATTTCAATGCAATTTTGGGAAATTATAATTTTGGAAAAAAAGAGCTTACTTGTTACGTGTCTAAAATTAATATTTTTCAGTAATTTTCAGTTCACAATATCCCATTTGCTTAATTGTAGTTTATAATCCTCCCTTTGTTTTATTCCATCTAATCAGAATATGTAGTTTTTTTTTTTTTTAATTTTATCATTATACAGAAATTTTCTGATTTTTATATTCAAATGTTTGCCAAAAATCATTAGAATAAATTTACAATTACAACCGAACTGTAAGTACTTCTGTATTAAGAACAGTCAAGAGAATGCATTTAAAAAAGTCTTTGAACTGTATTTCAAATTTTTTTTTCCATTTTTTTTTTTTTTTTTTAATTTATATGCAAATATGTACTACATGATCTATAATTTATGATAATTTAACTACTCATATATTGGAAATTCAAGATACAGTAAATCTTCGACTAAATCGTGATTAATTCGTTACAAAGGTTTTTATATAAGTTGAGAAATCGTGTAAGTTGAAAAATTTTAATTTGAAATTTTTTGATATGATATGTGTTAGTTTTAAAGGATATGTGAAAATGGAATTAACCTATATAATAAAGAAAAATTATATTTGGGAATTATTTTTTAAATTAAAATTAAAATTATAAACAATACACGATACGATATATTTATGTCTGTGTGCAAATGGAATAAAAAACAGATGCATACAAAATCACCTAGGTCGAAGTTTAACTGTATTTTTGAATTTTATAAATAACTCTTATGCATATGTTTTGCTATACTAATCATTATATTATGACCAAATTATTACATACAATTTCATGTATGCTTGATCTATAAGTATGTATTATGTAAATATTATAGAAATACAACAATAAAATTAAAAGAACCTATTACACAATAATAATAACCATAATAATAATACAATAATAACATGATAGTAATAATCCACTATCATATTCATTTATCTTGTGAATTGACCACTATATACTTTACTTAAATTATACAATTTTTGTCAGTAATACAAATTTCTAAGTACTTTACGTATCGTTTTATTTTTTAAATTTGTATCTTTCAACTTCATATCCTGTATTTATATAGATATGAAATCACAAACACATTCTCATGTGTACATATGTACATATACATGGATACTTATGGTAATATATACGAGTATCTATAAAATAAACATTTTTTTTTTCAAATTACTCTTGAATCGTTTGTCTAGACCAAAAAACTTTTTTATTGCGGACGAATTTTCTGATTTATTCAGTTTGATTTCATTTTTTTTTATTTTCATCCTAAATGTGACTTTTTTAAAAGTTTAAAAAAAAGGGACTTAATAAAAAGTAAATGATACAAGTACATACATAGTACAGTACACACTTAAAAAAAAATAAAATCTTCTGCTTATATTTTAATCTCATAAACAGGACATACTTGCACAATTGTTTAAGTATCTAAAATTATATATGTACATCCGTATGTATTACAGATTTAGTTGTAATCTGCATATTTTAAAAACATTTTGTAAAAAGTCATAAACACATATACAAAATACAAAAGAAAAACGATAAAAGAAAAATCATATAATTTTATTTTATGTATATAAAAATTTTGGCAATCTTTTTGTAATTCTTATAACCATGTAATAATGATGATGACAATATACCGACCGCAACCTTTTATCTAATTTAACCAAATCTATCTGGTATATTTATCTCTTACACCATCTCATATATAATATACAATTTTTACATGTACATACGTGCATAATTATTATAAATATACAGGGTATCCCAAAGTAAAGGTCACGAAACGGAATCATTGTGCAGTTAAGTGTTTCTGCCCTCCTGAAATTCACTCCTTCTGAGATATAGGGGGCTGGGTTATCCCGTAAAATTTTTGTAAAAATAAATTTTGTACTAATTATTAAAAATGGTCACATGGTCATGAACTTTTTTCGCTGAAAATTTCACGAAAATCAGAAAATATCGTTTTGAGATATTCAGCGTTTTATGTCAATCTGAACTAAACTATGGACACATTTTGTAATCTTTACTTTGAGACACTGTAATAAATGAATACAAAAATACAACAAAACATCCATACATATGTACATATGTACATACGTTATGTATATTCAAATTTTCTATGTTACTTTTATATTGTATGGTTTTTTGCAAACAGCTCTAATTTTACCTTTGAGCTGGGTGATAACAGTATTAAAACAGAATACGTTTATTTCAGAAATATATATACATACATACATATGTACCTTTCAGCCATATTTGCGTTAAGGAATGACAATTACAGACCACAAAAAAAGGATATATAAAGGATATATAAGTATACATATTTACATTAAAAATAAAGCTATGTATACATGTAAATGTATAACTATATAATAACTAAAATGTACACGTTGTGTATTTCTATGTATTATCAACATAAAAAAACGTACGTACATATGTACATTTGGATTTAAATACTTATATACATTACATATATACATAATGTTGTCAACACCACATACGAAATGTTTGGCTTTAAAATAAAATAAGGGTATATATATAAAATCCTTACTACCTACTAAGAATTCATCATACCCAAGTTGACAAAAGCCTAATTCGTTTGTCTACGTGCTTAAAATTTTTAATTTTCCACAAGAATGTCAACAAAATATACAACAGTAGTAGTAGCAAACCAAAGTAATCTTTACTTTGTTGTACGTGTGCATTTTGATACCTACAAAACTGTTAAAATTTAATGTAATAATGGGTAGAGGGATGAGTTAATTTCATACTTTAAAAATTTTTTTTACTTACTTTTCTTGTCCTCATTGCCTTATTTTTATTATTTTATTATTGTTACTATTTCGTTCTTAACATGTTTTTTTTTTATTTTCTATTTTTTGCTGTTTGCTTTTTTGTCATTTCTTTCTTTGGTCATGATTTTTTAAAATTTTATTATATTCATTTTCCTAAATCTTTTTTGGTTCTTAATTTGTGGCTTTTGTAAAAGTGTAATGGAACTTTGTAGAAATTTTAATGTGTTCTTTTTTTATTATTTTTTGTTCTTAATTTTTGAAAATTTTATAAATTGAAAAACAGCTTAGAGAAACACCATGAATTTCAAACCTTCTAAACACCGTCTCGATGCAAAGCTTAAAATTTTAAAACGCATTGTAAATGCATCTAAAAATATTATTCAAGCAAATGGAGCATAATAAATGACCCTGTACAATTTCTGTATCAAAGGTATATTATTACTGTGTCACAACAAATATTTTAATATTCTGAAATTCACCCATATATAAAAAATATCGAAAAAAAGGATTAAGATGCAATTAACATTAATTAAAATTCAAATGGTATTTTATCTTTTTATATTTTTTTTAAATGAAAACTTTCTAATTGCAATGGTAATAATTATAACATGACAATGATTTGAATAATAATAAAAATAATTCAATTCAATTCTAAACACACATACATGTACCTTAGTATATGTGTACGCGTATATGTGGGTGTAAAAAATGAATATCTGAATGTGATAACGTCAATAGACTGTAAAATATAAAATTCTGTAAATATTAGAATTTGATGATTCAAATGTGTACCTGATAGAATATGTGTACCAAAAAATAAAAAAAAAGGATTTAAATGGCACACACACTAAAAACTCAAATTGAGAATTAGTAAAAAGTGAAAATGTTTAAATGCAATCAAAATGAAATTTTGATCACGATTTCATATCTAATTGCTGTTTAATTGTCTCAATTCGTACATCAGAATTCATTTTCATTTTATTTAAATATACGTAAAAGCTATGCATATTTGTATGAAAAGCTTGATCATACAGTAAAGTCAAAAACTAAAGTATATACATGGTTGTGTGTGTCTAAGGACATTTTATTCACATATATGTGCATAGATAGAACCAAAATAATTTGTAAACTTCCATAAAGTAAAATAAAGTATAATATGAAACAAATGAATTCACCTGTATGTAAATTTTCCCGTTCGTTTAGTTAACTTGAGAATTTCAGTTTTTTTTCTTTTTTGTAAAGTAATCTGTTTAAGGAACGTATGTAAAATAAATTTTTCAGTTGTTATTTTAGAAATCACTAAATTTAACAGAGTGACATCCTTGAAATATTTTTAATAAAATAACATAAACTTTACGGAAGTTTACGTTTTATTACGGTTAGTCTTTATGTTTTTAATCACAATCACATTCAGAATGATAATTTCGTTTAAATACCAAAAATAGACTAAATGAATAAAAACGGTATTTGCATTTGAAATGCCTGTTGATATCAAATTTCGTTAATATACACACATTGATAAGAATACATGTGAATGCACATATACAAATACGCATAAGTATCTTTTGAATTAAACATTTGAACAACAAATATTATGTTTGTGTTGAATTGATTTGCAATCGGATATAATTTCAAATGAAAATTCATAAAATGAATAAACAACACAATGTATGTGTAATGAATTTATTATTATGAAAATTATATACATACATGGTACATGTACATAGAATGTATGCTGAAGAATTATAATTATGCACATGCTTTTACCCATGTAGAAATTTTCAAGATTACAAAATATTAAAATATGTTTTACTACTTTATTTTTTAAAGTTTCTCAAAGAGATAACAACAACAACAAAAAATCGAAATATAATTTATGCTGTTGGAGTTGCAATACAGCAATCATTTTTTTTTTTTTGTTTCTCGATACTTTTAATGGTCTATTGCATATTTCTTTTACATTTTTATTTCACGGTTTTTCATGAAATTCGTACCAACATTAAAAAATGTTATAAAAATATGTATGTACATTTTTTTCGAAGTATTTATATGCTTTGTACTGTGTTTTTTTTTGTATTGTACAAAGAAAAGTTTTTCATATTTTCACATAAAAATGTCGATACAGCAAAAGATTACACATACATACGTACAAAAAAATTTATATTTTATATTATAATGTTGTACCAGTTGTATGCATTAACTCTATTATAAAGTGCAAAATAAAGTGTTCAAGCATGTAGAGTACATACCAAATACGATGAACATTTCGTAATGTTGTATTTATATTAAGGAGCCTTACCAATAACCGTTTACTAAGTTGTCAGTAAAAACTTAGTCTTAGATTTTTATATAAGATTAGTCCTTAGTAACGACTTAGTAAACGGTTATTGGTAAGACCCATTGTGTATATAGATACATATAAAAAAAGATACTTACACCGTATTTTGATCTTCAAGATTGTAAGATTCAAGTAGTTCGCACATGCATTAGTGGAAATTTTTACTTGTAATCGGTGAGGCACATTTTTTCACCATCAAAATCAAAACTATCAAAATCATTAACTCAAAATAGAAATGTGAGCTAAAATTTTCATCCTATAAGGTACGAGCCATACACAATGCATGTATACATTCGTGTACCTATGTATGTATATCCAGATGAATAACTGTACGTACACTATACAAGTATACGTACATTCACGTATGTAAGACTATACAGAAAATATTAAGTTAAAACGTATCAGCATAAATGTAAGAAGATGATAAATTACTTTTTCGATCTGTATTGAACTTTTTGCAAAAATTTATTGGCTTCGTATGCATTTTTTTTTTCTTATCTCTTTTTCTCGTTTTTCTTTCGTTAAATTTTTGCATGTAATTTTTGCTTTCATAACTTCACTTTTTATTTCTTTATACACTTTTTAAAAATTTCTTGTAAATTTTTTAATATTAGTTTTCTTCAAATAAGTTAAAAGTTTTGATGTATGTATGTAGGTGTATATTTGGTTTTTTCTCTTGATATTCAATATAAAACAAAATCCTTTCCAATGTTCGTCAAAAAATAAAAAAATATAAAATAAAAATAAAATATAAAAAAAATATAAAAAAAATATAAAAAAAATCATTCACTAAAGTTTTCTATAAAATCTGCTTTGTATACAACATTTTCCTTTTAACGAGTTTATTACGTTACGTTATACTCTTCCTTTCGTTCGCTTACATAAAAATTAAGTTATTTGATATTTCACCTACATATGCATATTTCGTACACACGAATATGTAACTTGAAGAATTTATCTTCATATTCAATTCAATAAAATTAATAAATATTCTATTCGAACTCATAAATCTTTGTCATACTCTATAAAACGTATTATTTTCTATTGATATTTTTTCTAAATGAAATATGTATATGTTACGTAAATGTATACGTGAAGAAAGCGTAATCATTCGCATATGTGTCGGTTATATGATTTCAAAAAAGTTAAATTTATTTTTTATTATTTTTTTTTGCAAAATAAAGGAATAATTTTTTTTCTATATGTGTATGTGTACATACTCATATAAGTTGATATTAACGTAACATTCACATTTAGTACAATACCCATATGAACGACAATTCAATGACAGAAATTTTATTTTGTTTTGAATTTTTCTTTAATGTAATGTTGAATTCTTGTTTAAAAATTTTACATTGTTGTCTTTTTTCTTTTTTGCAATATTTTTATTTATTTTTTTTATTTTTTAAAAATTTCTTCTTTAATTTGATTGATTTATTTTGAAAGTTTTGACACATGAATTTTATTAAATTTTTAATTTTCTCTTCAATACATATGTACATATGTATGTATATCGTAAAATTATATAAATTTCAATGGTTATACTTTTCTTTCTACTGTTACATAATCGATTACAAAATTTATTATTTATACGTAGGGATTCAATATCGATCGAAAGAATGTCGTTACTTTAACCCATAGAATAATGACGAATGAAAGTACCAAATTAGTATCAATTCGTTGAAATTTTTTTTTTTTTTTTTTTTTTTTGTATAATTTAGAAGATTTTTAACGATATAATATGTACTAATTTCCAAATTCTTTATACTTACGGAAAAATGAAATGTTTATTTTGAGTTACTCCTCCTCAAAAATTTCAAAAATTTCTTTGCAATTCACATTATAACGACGTAAGCTTTAGATTCTGATACCTTTGAATAATATTTATGTTTTTCAGTTAAAAATAACGCAATGATTTGTTTTTTATTTTCTACCAAGTTTTTTTTTTTGAAATATTTTCTTTGATTGACAACATCAAGTTTACAAAATTAATCTGAAAATCTACATATAATTAGGTACAGAAGAAAATGATGAAATTTTATTTTCAACAGAAAATTATACATCAAAAAATTTTGATCAAAACATACACATCTCCATTTTATCTGACTGATATTCATATTTTATAAATTCATTTTTTTTCCTCTCAATTTTCTTTTCTTCGGAGGTTATTAAAATTTAACCTCCACAAAAGGTATGAAACGAAAAGAGTGTATTTTGCTTTCACTTTTGCTTCGTGTTTGTATTTATACGTGTTCATGGAAATAAATCACTTTAAAAGCACACAAAAAGCAAAATATATATATATATTTTTTTTTCATTTTTTGTTTTGTATTTTATTATTGTTTTGCCACACAAAACATTTTATTTTGAGTCAGTATAGGTATATATAATACAAATTCGCATAATAGCAACAGCTAAAATGCTAACAACCATTGCTATCCTTAATTTGTTTCTTATTTTGGAACAGATTTCTTACTTTTTCCTATTTTATTTTCTCTGAATTAATTTGATACTCGTGTGCTTTTGCAATTTTTTTTGAATTCATATTTTTTTTTCTACTTTTATTTTTTTCTTTTTTAACAAAAAAACAAAAATAATGAAAATATAAAGAAAAACCGTACAAAAAAATGTAAAAATCTCTTGTCTTCTCATGGGGTTTTAATACAATCGTTTATCTCACTGAGACGCATTTTAATTTAAAATGTTGCTTAAGGCTTCCGATTTATAAATTTTCTTTTCTTTTTTTAATTTTATTTTATTATATCGCGTGTTTTATTTTGTTTTTATATCATTTTCATTTTTTGTTTTATTTTGTATTTATAATTTGTTTACAAACACTTACATACAATAGATAAAACATATATTATGTACCAGTTCGTATACATATACATCTATAAAAATCTATAGATACATTTTAAAGTAAAATAATTTCAGTCAGTATGTGTTCTAATTTCTTTTATTTTCTTTAGTATTGAATTTTCATATTTTCTCACGTTTAAAATAATTTGTTTTAATTTAATTTTTCAGATTTAATTTAATGTTCATAAACATCATTCAAGGATTGGTTTTTCTTTTATTTTTCCTGTTCAAGGATAATAAATCTTTAGAATTTTCGATTTATAAAGAAACGTCTTGTATGTGTGTTTTTTTTTTGTAATTTTTTTTTCTCCCATTAACCATACAAAGGTGTTACTGAATTTCAAATATTTTCTTTATATGCTTTTAAGAAAATGAAATCATAATTTAAAAATAAATTTTCTATTATACATATATTAAGAAGATGAACATAAAAATGTTTTCCTTATGGTAAAATACACAGTATTAAATGTGAATGTAACAAGAATTTTCATTTCTGTTTTTTTTTTTTTTTTTTTTTTTAGCAAGCTCATTCTATTTAATACATTATTTTGACAGATGGTGTTGACTTTCTTTATAAATCCTTAACTTAAATGAAGAAAAGTAAAGTGGAAACAAAAAACTAAAGAAAATACAAAAAAAAATTGGTTTCTCACAAAGTTTCAAATATAATCAGAATATAAAAATCCCTTAAGCCCTATCATTTTCATCATTTTTATTTTTGTCATTTGACCATCATCACTATACGCATATTATAAAAGGCAATCACATTTTTATATCCTTTCACCTTTTGTTAACTAGATGTACATACATATATATAAATACATTCGTATGTCAATTCATTCGTTTATATTTTGGTATGAAAATAATAGGTACGCTGTATTTTGTTGTTGCTATATAATACTACACCATCATATATGAGAACCTATAAAAATAATGACACTAAGAAAATGTGTTCATATGTACATTTACAAAAAGCTTTAACCAGATTTCATTTTATTTATTTTTTTTATTTTTGCTAACGTTGTATTTTTATTTCTATTTTTATTTTTGTTACGCTATTCTTCATATAAAATAATATAATATGTACATATATATCATTTATCTGTGATTTTTATATGAGAGATTACAATTGTCACATTCGATTGAACGTGTACACCATTACTAAACGGATTTTTAGGTATCATCTTTGTTACAATCGAATAACTCACTATACATAGATATACAAGGTGTCCTAGAGTTAAGGCCACAAAATACAATTATCGTACAGTTCAAAGTGTTTAGAACAAAATATTGTTTTAGACCCTTCCGCTTTCCCTCCTTAAAATTTACTCCTTCTGATGTATAAGGAATTGAAAATGTTCGAAACACATGGAGTACATGTAGTCATATAAATTGGTCATAATTTTTTTAAATCACCTTGTATTTGATTCGTATTAATACTGATAAAAGCTTAGGTCCTTTCAACATTGTCCATTAAAATCGAAAAGTTCAAATTTATTAATTGTACTTTCGAATTTCAAAAGTGCTGCTTTTTATACAAAAAAATTAGTAATAATTTGGATTACCCTGTAAATTTTTTTTCATGAAAAACGAAGATAAAATGTACATACATAAAATATGAAAATACAGTAAAAAAAAAAAAAGATTGTAGTTATTCTACATGGACATTCTATATGAACGTAGGTGTGTGACAAAAATGTCATATGAATGTGCTTAATAATAATAATAATAAAATAAAAATATGACCACCTAAAAATTATATGATACCCACACACGGATGTATGTACATTGTATAAGAAGGAATAGATATGTGTTTGATATCGAATCCTTGTTAAATATCAATAGAAAACTAACTACTATACTTTTACATATGGTGATGTACGCATATGTATACATGTGTGTTCATCATCCTATAAAAAACTAATAAATATTGGTTTTAGTTTTTACCGTTATATTAGCACACTATATTTCTGTTGATATTCCAACAATAAATCCATCCTTATATTGAATGGAATGCTTAAAAAAAAATTAAATAAATAATTTCAAAATAAGATCATGTATGTAGTTTGTACGGATGAAAAATACATAAATAGTGTGTACAATATATTTAAGATATCAATATAATGTTTATACAATGTATTTAGCAAACGAATATAAATTTTTTACATGAACTATACAAGCAATGCATTAATGGATTGCACCTGCTGAATAAACTTATTTTTACGTGGTATTATACAAAATTAATGATAGTATACTACTTTATAATATGATACATATACATATATTGTACCATAAATACACGTAAAATACAATTACAAATATTTTGAAAAGTTTTTTAATGAAATTTATGATGACATCTACGTGACAATTTTACCACCAACACAAAAATAGAAAAAAAAAAAATAAAAATAACAAAAAATCGATTTTATACTTTGTACGTTTTGCTCTATGGGATTTTTAAAAAGAAATTAAAATGTTGTTTATTTATCGTTGATAAAAATAATTTAATAAATAATCCCATAGCTGTTACAAAAAATAAAAAAAAATAAAATAAAAATAAAAAAAACAAATAAATTTGTTGTCATGTGACAAAATTATATCTCTTCGTATAAAATAATACCTAAAAATTATATTGTAAAATGTATAGCCTGTGCCATATACGATTAACATTTTAACATAAGTTTCTATTTGTGTACGTAAAGGTTTCATCTATACAATTCTTCCAATTCTTGATCTTATGTATGTATCCTCAGCACTACAGTCCTTTATGAGCCTTGACTTATAAGCCTTATGCACCTACAGTTTAACGTGGATTGCGAACCATTGAATTTGTTGAAGTAGAGATTTAATTCTTGATCTTGTACATAGGAAAATATACCCTGTTTACTCCACTGATGTCCTGTTGTTCTGTTCAATTCACTGATGTACATATGTGCGAACAATTAGTCTCCTACAATCTTCACTACGAAATGTTATTCGGATTTAGTACAAATTCTAGGTTTAACACAAATTTAATGTATTGTATTTGGAAAATAATAAAAATTTTAAAAAATGTACCTAATAACGATATTTTGTTTTTATAAACAAATTCAGTTGAATATTTTCGACATTTCGATGAAACATATCACGTTTCACTGCAACCTACCTACATAATTCCAAATTATTATGAAAAATTAAGCAACAGAAAAAATCGCATTTTTCTTAAACAATTAATTTACTGATTGGTACGCATAAAATGTATACACAAAAACTTTTATTCTAATTTGAAGCCATTCATTTAGAAAATAATTTCAGCTATGTATATATATACAAAAAAAAAAAAAAACAAGTTAATAAAATTTTCATCAAATTTTCTTTTTTTTCGAAAATTGCATTGTATCTACATTTTACTCGAACATACGCATTACATGTATAAACAAAAGAAGGAATAAATGTGTATACTAAGAATTATAAAATATAAATTCTCTTTTTTTTGTATTATTATTAATGAATTTGTAATGTACACTCACAAATTTTGTACACCTGAATGGAATTCATTTTAAGCAACAACAACAACAACAACAAAAAAGGTACAATATTTAAGTTTTGTCTGAAAAGTTCTTGCTTTCAGATTTTATACATAAACTCGTATGTAAATATTTTTCTTTTTTAAAGTTTTATTCATAAATATTTTATATAAGATTTAAAGAAAAACCCCAAAACATACATACATCGTATACAGATAGTAAAATTTATAAATTTATTACTAAGAAAAACAAAAGAAAATGTGAATATGAAAATAACAATAACATTATGTATGTTAACATGAAAAGAATGAGAACAGAATATCAAAATAAAAATGTAATACAATAAAAATTTTTACTTAGAATGTACTCGTAATTTGTATATACATACATATATAAATATTTGCATTTAACCATAAATTCGTAATAATATAAAGTAAAAAAAAAAAAAAAAAAAACAAAAAAAAAAAAACAAAATAAATTTAAACAAAAACATACATTTAGATGTATTCAGATTTGTTTAAAATATGTATCGTATTAAATTTAAAACTAAAAAAACAAAAAATATTTACAAACATATACAGTGAGGTACAATAAAACTACTGTTTAAAAAAGGGTTTGTGTAGTATACATATGTACATAAGTAAAAAGTGTACAGCAAAGCTGAAAAACAAAAAAAAAAATCATATAAATAAGTGTTATACATGCATGTATAAAAGGTATCCCAGAGTAAAAATAAAAATCATTCTAGAATCTCCTTCCCTAAAATTCATCCCCCCTTTTAGAACCCCATTCTGAGATATATGAAACTGAACATTTTCAGTTTTCAGACACGTAAGGTACGCGACATCATTAATTGGATATTTTAAAAATTTAAAATTTATGTTTCTTATGCACAAAAAAATAGTACTATTTTAATCACCCTGTACAATTTTGTACAAATTGTAAACAAAGATGTCTCTCATCATTATCTTCAACCTACAATTTTTTGACGCATTTTACGACCTTTAGGCTTCTACGATAGATGCATTTTATGATCTTTACTTTGGAACACCCTATTCACGTTTTTGTGTACATGAATTGTACATATGTACGTACATTATTTTATTTGTATATCAAAGTTTAAATTTTAAGGTGCAAGTACAACTTTAGTATCCTGTCATAATGATAAACAAATATTTTGAGATTTGTTTTGTATGTTTATATGATTGTTATTTTTATTTCTAAAATACATATGAAATTTGCACATACATTGATATGGTTTTCATTCTTTATATCAGATTTTTCTTTGATAATTTTAGTTTCTTTTTCTTGTAATTCAAACATAAATATGTACATACATATGTATGTACATATTCAATAAAATATAGAAAATACTTCAACAATATATTATGAATCATATATTTCATATATAACGTACTTCAGCACAGATCAAGAATAGTAAAATACGGCAGTGGATGGTATAGGAGGAAAATCTGAAAATTTGATAACTAAAACATGAGCAGGAAAATATGACAACTAAAACGATCTTTTCAGGACAATGCAATGTGCCCCGAATACAAATAATATAGATAGAGTGTCGTTGCTGTTTGTAAAAGATCTTTTGTGGTACTTACGATTATGCGTAACTTTGTAATGCAAAACAAACTGTTGTACTGTGTACAATGGTTATCATAAACATTTCTCAAATACAAATCAAAATGACATGAAAAACAAAACAATGATCAAAAAAAGGAGAAAAAAAAACTGTTACCAAGATATGTAAAACTTTGTCTTTGTACTGTATATTTTTTAAAATGTTTATTTGTTGATTTATTTAAAACCACAAAAGATTTTTTCCTTTCCTTTTTATGAATGAAAATGTTTTACATAATGTACACAATAACAAATGCACCTGAATGAATACATACATATGCATAGTGTTTTTTTGTTCATATCTGTTCATATGCATGTATGTAAATTTAATTTGAATTTTGCTTCTTTTTTTCTAAATGACAGTTGAAATGGATTTTTCATTTGTTGATCTTATAAAATGATACATACAGAAGGAAAAATATTTCCTTTTGAAAATTTATTTATACATAGGTATGTATGTATATATGTATGCATGTGCAATTTTTAATAAATAAAAATAAATTTAAAACTAAAAATTAAATAAATAAAATTAAATGTTCGAATCAAAATAAAATTTTGTTTTGAAAGATAAATAATTGAGTTCTATTTGTATACGTGAATTTTTATTGAATAAACAAATTTAAAAAAACAAAATACAAAGTAAAATTTAAATGAAAAATTTTCAAAATGCAAACAATTAATTAAAAACTATTATGAATATTTTAATTTATTTTCTTATGCATTTGGTGGGTTGAAATTTTTCAATTCGACATTAAACAAAAATATTATTTCAATAATATATAACAAACTGTAAGTTTAAAAACGCGTTGATGCAAAATTTAAAGTTTGGAAATGTAAACACGGCAACGTCGCCTAAAGTTTAAAAACGTATTATGAACGAATCTAAAACGCATCATTATGAACCCAAAGTATCAGTGACATTGTATAATTTTTGTATCAAAAACGTATTATTACTGGATCACAAAAAATTTGTTGACATTTCGAAACTCACCGACATTCATCAAGAATCAAGATCATGATTAATATTCTCTATTAAATCGTATGTTCATGGCACAATAATAGGATTAAAATAACACTAGTTTTTTATTTTTTTCCGTTTTAGTTACTAAATTGATGTGTCAGATTTTCGTAATTTGTAAAAATATTTCATTTCATTTTAATTTTACTATTTATGTAATTTTCTTATATTCTAAAATTCTATTCAAAAAATGTAGGAAATTTTTTATTCTCATGTTTAGTTGACTTTTTTTTTTATATCAACATTTTTCCTTTTTATACATTATAGGACTTTATAATAATAAAAATAAAAAAAAATTAAAGTATAAAACAAAGTACAGAAACATGAAAACAAATGCTAAAGGTAAAGAAAATGAGAGAGAAAATAAAAAAACATTTCATTTTGATTTCATTTTATAAAATGAGAGCTATTATTCAAATATGACGAGACACTTGACAAACGATCAATGACACAAATCATCCAGAAAAAAGGAAGCAATTTGTTTTATATGTATGTGTATACTTTTGCAATATATGCCCACCATATACATGTGTGTGATATCACTTATACAGATACAATATCATTTCTACATCTTAGAAACACACATATGTACTCACGTACAAAATTAGATAAGAATACAAAAAAATATCCTTTCATACTTTTGTTTCAATTGTTTTTTTTTCTTCTTTTTTAAATAAAACAAAATACTCATGTATCAAACAATACTTTTACCATTTTACATGTATTTGATGTAAAACACCACAAATAAACTTGCATTCCCTTCAAGTATTTGACAATACCTCGTATCTTTTTTTTTTTTAAACGTATTTTAAAGCTTTTAAATATACACAGCATTAAATACGGTAGTATTTTTATCATTGACGACATATCATATTATTTTGTTTTTTGTCTCAATTTTGTTTCTTTCTTTTGTTATGTCATTTTAACTCAATTGCAAAAATCTTCGATGCTTTACATCTACACTCTTTTTGTTTTTGTTTTTTTTTTTTTTTTTGTAACTCACTGTATAGTATTGCATGATGATATTATTACATCAACTGCCTCCCCTAATTTTTGTTTTATGTATGTATCATACATTTATTAAATTGTCAATCTTTAACTTTTAGCTCCCTTGTGTATTTTAACTTACATATAAAAATGAATTTTTTGATATACGAATTTTAACATAGATATACACATATATTTTTTAATATTTTTGTATTACAAGCTCATTTTAGCATAATGAAAAATTTTTTTTTTGGATTTTTTTTTTGTATTTCTTCTTTTACACGAAAAAACAAAAATAATGGGTATACTTGTAAATGTAATGTACAAAACTGTGTATGTAAATGTACTTCAAGCAAAAAAAAAAAAAGAGGTTTTCTCGAAAATATACAAAATAAGTAAAAAAATTTGAATACAAAGCTTAGAAAAAACAAAAACGAAAAAAAAATTAAGAAAATATCTACAAGCAAAATACAATTTTTTGTTTTTTTTTTTTTTTTCAAAACCAAATGAAATGTAAAAAGATGTAAATAAAACGCTAGAATGAAAGGATAAAAGAAATAGGAACAAAACACAAAAAATAAAAAAGATAAAAATAAAATGTATGTAGAATGTTGTATAACAAAAATGAACATTGAAAAGAAGAAAATAAAAACCGTATTTATGTCAAGAGTGTTAACAATTATTCTCAAGGACGATTCAATGTTTTTCACTTTTCTTATTTCAAATGAAAAACTGTCAACAAAATTTTCATATATTATTGCGTATTATAATGTATTTTTATCTATGCATGAATTTAATTTTTTAAGTTACAATTTTATATAATAGCACATATAATTTCATTTTATTATGTATTTCTGTTTTTATTTTATTTAATTTTTTTTTTTTTTTTTTATGTAAAAGATTTTCTTATTGAATAGAATACAATAGATTTAATTTTCTTATTATTATTATTTTTTTTCATTTTATTTCTTTCAAACATTATATCGTGAATAACTTTATTAGATAGAAATACAATACCCGCAAATATTCATGTAATATTATGTAAATGTGTTAACTGTACAGCAAGTTATCGCTGTAAGCAATATACCATATACACTATTACTTACATAGTAAAGAAACTATAAAAATAAATTATAGTGTACGTTTTAGGTCATAAAATTTATTTATTACACTATGTATGCGTGGTAACGTATTGTTTGTGATAAATTTAAATGTATAATATATGCGTGCTTATATCTACCAATGCACATGCAAGAAGGCGTGAAGAAAAACTTAAAGGCGTTTTATTATGTCTGATAGAATAGATGTCCTTTCCATTAATAATAAAAAAAAATTTTTTTTATATGGATGATGCATCGCATTGCGATTTTCATTGTAAATAAATAAAAATGTAATTTTTACCGAAAACTATAAGAAAATATAGTATGTAATTTAACTTCATAATTTTCAATAAATTTTATTCAATACGAAATCCTATTATGTGATATTGTTCATGTTTTAAATTAAAATAAATTTTGAGACACATGTACCTACACTATTTTTCTTAGACTACATAAGGACGTAAAGTGGTAATTTTCAATTTTCTTATTACATTGTAAGTGTGTGACGCGAAAAATTGCAAAAATCTTTAATTAATTATTAAAAATTTCAAATATTCCTAATTAATTCTATTTTATCTTAAAATGAACACAATATTAAAATTTAAAAAAATTCAATGAAATATTTCTGTTCATTTTTGACATCATTGATAGAAGACAAAAATGGCAAAATACTGAATTGCTCTGATTATAATATTTTGAAAATAAGACAACATTTAATTCTACCACACTTATGGGATTTAATCTTTTTAAAGAAATGTTCTAAAGAGATAACATACGTACATGCATCATATCATTAAAAAAAATCAAATTAAATCCTATTACTATACAAAGTCAAATTTTATTCATTTATATGATTAAAGTCATCCCTTTTTAAGCTTTCCCCTCATCTCTTATTATTTTTCCCTAATTTTATTGTTAAATAATTCTCTCGTTCGTTACAAGCAAAATTCAAAGAAATGTTGCTTTAATTACGTGCATGAATCATAAAAAAACAAAATAAATAAATAAAAAAAAAAATTTGTTTTTCATTAAAATGAAACAAATCCAAATTATAATGATGGAATTCATTTTAATCCGATTTTTGTTATTCATATTATTTTTATAACTTTATTTTATTAATGATTAAAGTTACTTGAAATTCAAAATTCTTTTTATTTAATTATAATTTTGTAACATGATTGCTTGCATTTACGAAATAAATTGTTTATTTTTAATAAAATAAAGTTTAAAACGATCACTAAAAAATTTTTAAAAAATATTCAAAATATAGAATTTTCCATTTTTATTATTTAATTCAAAACAAAGATAATAATATTAATAATAATAAAAATATTAACAAAAAAACAAAATATAAGTACATATTCTTTTTATTTTTCTGTATTTATTAAAATACAGAATGGTAGAAAAAATAAATAAAAACAAAAAAACATTTTGTGTTCATATCTTATTGTCAAAGCATAAAATAAAATGTAAATGTAATAATAAGAAATTCTCTTGAGAGCTTTTACATATACAAACATACAACTAAAATATACAATAATAACAACAGCAATCATAATAAAGAATTTTTTTTTTTATTATAAGAAACAAAATACAAACAGGAGAAAATGTATAATGCCTTGTGCGCACTGTCTAAAGAGTTGCATAACCTAATTTTCCAAACGGTTTGTGTAACGATCGAATTTAATTACTTCAATACATTCAAAATGAAAATAAAATATATAGAAATAAAATAAAAATATCAATTTTTAACGAAAATATTGATCGATTGAATCATCGTAATGAGGATTAGGCCCTGTCTTACATCGAGCTGTTGCGCCATTGCTGATGATGATTGATCGATTGAAAATTACAGATTTTTAATTTTTGATCTAAACACTTGACAAACCTTTAAAATTAATTTTCCGACTATTCATCCACGATACAATTCAATGTCCAACTCGATCAGGTTGTACAATACGTGAGAGAATGGATACAAGGCATAAGGATATGAATAAAATATTTAAAAAATATTTTTTTCTTGTCTTTTCAATTTTCGGAATAAACATACAAAATATCAAAAAAATTTTACTCATTTTCATTGTATTTCCTTTTTAATTAATTTTGTTTTTTTTTTTTTAATTAAAATTTAATCAACATTTAATTTATAGGTATCATGTATATGAATGACTGTGTAAATTTCCTATATACAAATAAAATTATCGACATTCTACGAAAAATATTAATAAATTTGTAGTTATTCTTTAAAAGAAAAAATTGTATTTTTCTGTTATGAGAAACCACTATTTCGCTTTTCTATGGTTTTATTTTTTATTTTTTTTTTTCTATTTAATATACAGTAATGATAAAATTGAAAAGATAAGATTACAATGATTTGGTTCTAATGAATTCAAGCGCTATGTTTTTTTTTTTTTTTTTTTTTTTGTTGCTCTTTCTTATGTTAATATTACATAAAATTGAGTTAATAATTTTTTTTTTGAGAAATTTATGCTAAAAGAAAAAAAAATCTTTAAAAGTGTTTAGTGGAAAATTTTTTAATAAAGTAAATACAGATGAAAGAAAAAAATGAAAATAGAAACATTGTCTTCTTTATCTTTTTCTTTTTTTTATTGTTTTCATTCTTACCCATCATTTTCAATTTTACGTTTTTCTTTTTTTTTTTTTTTCACTTGTTTTGTTATTTTATATTGTTCATTGTTATAAAGTAATTTTCAATAAACTTTACTTTTTCTTGTATTTTTGTGAAAATAATTTTTAATATGAGAAACAAATATTCGTAAACATTTCCTTACAAAAACAAAAAATAAAGTGAAAAAAAAACTTTTTTTTTTTTACTTTTTTGAACATGATACACAAATTTATATCTGTTATTATTACATTGTTGATATTTCTTCAGTAAAAAGTGAACAGAGACTAAGTTTTTTAACGAATACAAAATAAAAAACCTTTAATATCGTTTAATTTCTTTTTTTCATAATTTAAAAAGTTTCAACATTATTTTGCTCTCTTTCTCGTTTTTTTTTTTTTTTTTTTTTTTTGTCTTCTTATGTTTAAATAACGAATATAAATTTCACAACATTTTTTATTTGTTATTTTAAAAATGTTGATCGAAGTTAAAAGAAAAAATTTTCCTAACATAAAAAGGTACAAAATGAAAAAATAAAACATTAAATTAAAAAATTAAGTAAATTTCTACTGAATTTTAATCTTCACTATTCGTTAAATTAAGTTATCTAATTTTGAATTAATGGGAAGGAATTTTAAATTTTTATTCAAGAGCATAAGAGAATATCATAATAGAAATATATAAAATTTATATTATTATTTTATTATTATTATTATTATTTTTTTTTTTTTTTTTTTGAAAACAGTGGCTAAATACTATACTCTGTACATTGGGATATGGCCTTATAGGCTTTTTTACTTCTCTCATAATTCATAATTAAACTGTTTCACGAGCAATATTACTACTATCTGGAATTTACATACAAAATCATATGAATTTTTTAAATTCCAATATAAAATAATGTAAAATGATACAATCTTTCGTAGTTTCCATAACATCCTACCTACATATAACTAGCAAACAGAGTATAAACTATGTACATTGATAGCAATAAATTTCAATATACACGTACATATATCACACAATGAATACGTACATATGTATTTTCATCAATTCACATCATATATGATAAGTATAACATATTAGATTTTCAATAGATTTAATTATTTTTGCATTATTCCTCAATAAAATCAGCTTTTAAAACATGTATATTATTCATGGCTATGAATATGATTATTTTTATTTATTTATGGCATTGTCTTTATCTATAAACATATTTGCTTATTGATTTGTTTTGTTTAATTAACTTTTATCGTATATCCATGTACATATAAATTGTTAATAATACCAGATATGCGATGACATGTTCTTGCATCCTGCATATATGCAAAATTAAAATAAGATATTATAATTGGACATGGGATATAAACTCGTAAGGTCTTCGAATACACAAGTATGAGATATCTATGTACATACATACATACATATTTATGTAATAAATTAGATGATTGATAGATGAATATCACATTTTCCTTCGTACATAAAGACGAATAAGTAAATCTACTTATATTGTAATTCGAGTTCGTTAAGACTTTAATAAAACAATATAATGTAAAAATTGTTAAATACATATACTTCAAATAGAAAATTCTATTACTTGTCATTTGATAAAGACTATAAGTGAGTTTTATATTGCTGTTGTATAGATGTGTATACAATACATAAACGAATACACAAAAGTATATGTATATTGTGATTATAATACATGTTGTATAGATTCTTTCTACTTCATATATACAATAATATACGTACATACGTATGATTATATTATAACATATGAATACTAACACTAATCACACATAGAATATTAATCTGGAGGATAAACTTTATCTACAAAACAGATATAAAAAAAACGTAGAAAATTCCACAATACGATATTAAGTGAAAATTGATAATGACATGATTATCTGATGGTAGTCTAGTCTTAATAATACTGATTCATATACATATGTACAATTGTGATTAAAGTAAAATTACATATGTATACACGTGTTATATAGACATTGGATTACATAAGTATTTAAAGCCAAATTAACGATCAATGAACTTTGAATGATTTTAAATGTTGTTTTATGTAAAATTTAAATTTTTAAAATCAAATTATTTTACTATTTTACATAATATAATTATTTTTAAATTATTATTATTAAAAAAATATTTAAATTAATACTATCAGCCATAATTGTCTCACTTTGTATACGTACATAATTTATGCGAACTATAAAACTACGAATATATTTATAAAAATTTTTATACTTTGTCCACTAATTATATTTGCAGTTAAAGCCTCATAATTTCTAATTCAAGTATTTCACGAACAATATTACCACAATCTCTAAAATTTTCTTACAAAATCAGATGATTGTCTTAAAATTATCAAATATACAATGATCTAAAGTGATATTACTTTACGTACTTTCCATAAGGTCTTGACTGCATTTAATTATTGGATAGAGTATAAATTCAAAAATAATATGATATAAATCCAAGTATTTTGAACTGTTGAATGAATAATATGTTATTTACAAATTAGTATCATATATATATTTTTTCCCCAGAATACATACATATATTTAATTTATATTAAGAGTCCTTTATAATAGAGGAGAAAGGAATACAATTGAGATGCTACCACATTAATCTCATTGATATGGTGGATAAATAGCATTTGTATATACATATGTTGAATTTTAAGTGCTTTTTATCCACTACTCGTACATGCCGAGTATTATTTCTCGATTATTTTTCTACTTATTGTGGTTTCACTTGAAAATTTTCTCCTATAATTACTGCATTGCAAATAAATATAATTATTATACTATACATACACAGGAACATAGCCACATATGTATACATATGTATGTACATATATATGTATATACGTGTACAGAAATACTGAAAACAAATATTCGTTTCAGATGAAATTGTGTACATTATATTGCAATTAAAAAAAAAATAAAATTGGAAAAATTCAGAAAATAATCAGAAAAACACTAAAGTGAAAATTAAATGTGATGGAAATTTAAATATCGTATGGTACATACATACTTCAATTAAAATTTATTAAAAATTAATTTTTTTTATTTTATTTATTTATTGATCATTTGTTTTAAATTTCATTGGAAATTGAAAAATAATTTTAAAAATTATGATTTTCTTTTTAGTGAAAATATTTTTAAAATTCCCAATTAAAATTTATACAAGATGTCTTAGAATAAATGTCACCAGACGTATTGTTCTAAATGCTTGGATTTGTTTTTACTAAAACATCATTACGAACACCCCATCTAAAATTCACCCTATCTGAAACAAAAGGAATTGAACGTATTTAAACATGTACAGTGACATCATACGACGTTCGATCTGTTTTATATCAAAGGAGTTTAATTTTAGAGAGAGAAACTAAAACGACATTTTGTTAGAAACACACCTAATTTTCAGAAAGATAGACTAGTGCCATATACATATTCTGAGGCACCCTGTATATTTGTATATTTATATTTGTATTATAAATGATTTGAATCTACCTACATAAGTACCTATACGAAAATATAGAATCTAGATCAATTATCTGAAGAAAAGAGAACTTTAATCTCAATGAAAAATTCTTATATAATTGAAATATGAATGTGTTCCAAATTAATTTTTAAAAAAATGCAATTAAATGCATGATATAAAATATAAAAAAATTATTTTAATATTTTAAGAGGAACATATAAAATTTCACACTGCTATGAAAAAAAAACGACATGTATGCAAAGAGAAGGACAAAACTTCCTTTGATTTAAATTTAATTAAAACGTTCATACATACATATATAGGATTCGAGTTGAAATCCTAAAAATAAGAGTACAAAGATATATATATATTTTTTTAAATTAATGCCTACAAGCTTGATTGATGTATGAGTGTATGAATAAACATATGTATGTAAAATAAAACAGTCTACACTTTTAAATTTAAAAATAGATTCAAATAAGTACAGAAAATACAAACGTTTACCATTTTCATTTTACATAAGCTTTTATTTAATTTTTTGTATTTATTTTCTTTTTTTTTTTTTTTTAATTATTTTTCTTTTTAAAACTAAAATAAATAAAAAAACTAAATGACTGAAAAAATAATTAAAAAGTACAAAAAAATAAAAAAGAGATTTTATATATTCAATTGACTAAAGTAAAAACTAGACATCATTGTGCAAAATTTTTCAATTGAAATATCTGTATAGTGTGTACTTATTGTGAATAAATATAACACATGTAAACATACAAAATTGTATCAGTGTTTTACATATAAAATAACCTAGTTTTTTTTTTTACATGTTTTTTAATTATATACGTTTGCTTATAAAATCTATTTTGAATTTATTTTTGTCATTGAGTTACCTAAATACTCGCATATATATTCAATGTATCCAGTTTATCTTTTTTTTTTTACTTTTAATTACATGTACATCTACACATACACGTTATATATATCACATTTGGACACAAGTATTACATTTTTAACAATTTACATGTAATAATGTATGTATATATGTAGAATAAGGATTTAAATTTTATGTATAATGCTCAAATACATTTTACTTTGATCAATTATAAAAATGATAAAACGAAAACGTCTACAAATTACATGTAATTTTATTTATTTCATGTGGAAAATAAAAGAAAGTATATTTTTCAACAAAAATAAAATAAAAAATTTTAAAAAAATTTAAAAAAAAAAAATAAAAACAAATTAGAAAAATTGAAAAAAAAACAAGAAAAAGCGAGAATAAAAAAAAAATAAACAAAATATAATCATTTCTAGATTTTTCTTTGAATTTTAGATTTTTTCTTTCCGTTAAAAAAAAACGACAAATAACCAAAATAAAAGAAAGTATAATTTTTCCAATTAAAAAAAAAAAAAGAATAAAAAACAAATCATAAAAAAATTAACAAAAATAAGGAAAAAATAATAATTTCTAGATTTGTTTTTAAATTTTATCTCTGTTACCTGAAAAAAAAAAAAAAACAGAACATAATCCTTTCTTATTGTAATTTATAAAAGGATCAAATTATGAATGCATGTACATTTAGGATTTAAATCAAAATGAAAACATTTGTATTTATAAATATAAAATTTTCAGATGCAAATAGGTACATCTGAAATGTTATCAATTACTTTTTTTTCAAAAAAAAATTTTTTAATTATAATAATAATATCAAAAATACATAGATACATAAATACTGAATGAATTTATTCATATGAGTTTAGATTATAAAACATTTAAAAATATTTCCATTTTTTTTTATATTATTTTGTAAAATTTGAATTGTTTTCTTCTTCCTTTCGTTTTGAAAGAATTTCATTTAGAAGAACTTACAAGAATTTCATTAAAATTTTAAAAGAACGCGAACAAAATCAAAAAACCACTAAAAAGAAAAAACGATAAAAAAAAATTCTAAAATATGTTATTACTACATTGAAATAAAAAATTCCAATAAAACCTCAACAATATTTATTGAGCTTTTTGTTGTTTTCATTTGTGATTTTTTTTTTGTAGTTTTTGTTAAATATTTTAAGTTTTATTACAAGTTATTTATAAAGTTTATATGCCTTTAAAGCTAAGTACCCATTTTCAATTTTGATTTTTTTAAAGTTTCTCAAATGAAAATTATGTATACACATGCAATTTTTTGATTTTTTTTTACTTTATCTTGACTTGTTTTTAAAATAGTTGAAAAATCAATAAAACATTTTGAATAAATAAAATTATCTAATTAAATTTATTACAAACATTTTATGAAATTAATAAAATATGAAAATCAAAGCGATAATTGATATTTTCCTGCAGTAGCAAAACATGTACGTTCATAATATACATGAATGTGTATATGAATGAACCCTATGTTACGACTTATGTATGTACATGAACTCTAATCAATTTATTTATTAATGAATTTGCATTTATCAATTTATAGTTTATAAATCAATTCAAATTATATTTGCAATTGATAAACAAATATTGTATATACCATACACATACTACATACATAAGTGTGTATGTAAATAAATAGAATACAACATTTATTTTAAATTTATCACGTAAAATTTACATGTTCAAATAATCATACAATGATGCTCTTATTATACTTGTTTATAAACATATAAATAAAAACTTTATCAATATCTTCAGCAATATATATGTATGTATATATCATTAATTAATGTTACAATATTTAATTGATGACATTTTATAATATTTTAACAAATCTGTACAAAATTTAATACATAATAAAAAAATAAATTGAATTCAGTTATATTACATTAGATTCATACGTCCTTAACTCAATTAACAATGTACTTAAAATAATTCCTTCTTCTATTTTTTTGTTGTATATGAGTAATATGATCTTGATTAAATGAAAAACAGACAACAAAACATTCGAAATAAACTCTTTTCCAGATTTAATACACATATTGTTTTGAAAATAATGCTGACAATCTGTAAATCCTTTTCAATTGTTATAACATACTTTTTATATTGTATACACACATTCTGTGTGTATGATACGAAAACAAAAAATCAAAGGCGAGAAAAAAATTAAACATAAATACAATAACACTATACCTCATTTTTCAAGCATAGTCACGTGTCCTTCTGTAAAACATGAAAATATTGCGTATTTTATGTTCATGATTTATATTGTTCTCTTGTGATTGTTGTTGTTTTCGTTTACAAAATACAGAAAATTAGCAATCAGAAAATAAGAGTAAAGAGTATTTAAAACACAAATGACTATGCTTCAAAAATACAGTATAAATGATATTTCCCTTCTTTTTTGTCTTTTTCTTCTTTTGGCTTCAAAACTTTATTTTTACAAAAGAAAATAAATGAAATGAATGAAAATGTTATAAATGTGGATCATATGGTCAAGTCAAAAGTATACACCACATATAATACTTTTTATATGCGTTGTCTAATGGTGAAAGACACATATGGTTTTTTTTTCAGTTTTGCAGTTATACAATGTTATTTTTCACAATACATACATATTCGTATGAACATATGTACAATTTTGGATTTTTTTTTTTTTTTTTTGTTTTCTTTAGATATCAAGAATAGAAAAAGAAAACTGAAGTAGAAATGAAAAGATTTTAGTAATGGTAGATTGAACAGATTTAACTTATAGTGCTATAAATTAGAAAACAAACTTCTTTTGATTAAATAAAAGAACGTAGTGTATAAAAAAAAATAGCAAAAAAAAAATTAGAAATACAAAAATGAAAATCCAGAGACAAGACATTTGTATATGAAATAAATTTATATGTACATGAGTATAACGGTTAAATTATATTCTGAGACTCAACCATATGTGCATTAATATGAATGAAATTTTTTTATATAAAATATATGTCTCACATTCAAAATTTTTTACATTTTATTACTGATGACATAATTCATGTTTTATTTTCGTTTTTTTTTCGTGTCATACTCTTACAATTGTTCAATGAACTTTATTTATAAAAATATCAGAATAAAAGAGGGGCAAGAAAATATATATTTTTTTGTTTTTACGAAATAGTGTGTAATACACAACTAATTTTGAATTAAGTACTTAAATGAAAAATACTGTAGTTTTGGTATTTGATTTCAGCTATTACACTATTCCAATTTTATTCCAAATTTGGTAAAAAAATTTCCAATTACCGAAGCCATCGAAAAAATTTCCAAAATCATGATCTAAATAAAACTGAACCAAAGAATAGATAAAATTTAGCAAGAATTCTTATGGGGCTTCAAAAATTTTTTTAGCCGATAGAGTGGTTCGGGCGATGAAAGAGGGGACGGCTTGAATGATTGAATGATTTAGTACATTTGTTGGTAGAAAAAGGGATGTCGTTTTTTCGTATAAGAATATTCAAAATAAACTCGAGAAATTTTAAGCCATGTACTTATTATATATACATATGCATGTATGCATATGTAATAATATATTACATACGAGTGTTTGTAAATATTTTCATACGAATTTGGTATCTTAACTATAAATACCGTCATCCTAAACAAACATAACTTTCGTTCATAAGAACATTAGAACATAATTTTGTAATGGTTCGATCATATATATGAACGTGAATTAAAGATCAGAGACTAGGATAGTAGTAAAAAATGTGTAATTTCAGATTAACATACATACATACATATATCGTACAATATTTCATATACATACATTACTTTTTCTTTTTCACGTCGATTTTTGTTCATATTTCACACTTTTCTTTTACTTTTTATATCAGACAAAAAAATATATACAAGTACGATCTATAAACACATAAATTTGTATACGGTCGAAAGATGTGTACGGAATATTGCACGTATGTATGTATATATTGTATTTATAATTAACAAAATCAAGTCATTAAGTTTATGGTACAATTTTATATAGGGACATATATGACTCCACGTGGAGTGTATACTTAAATTACATACTTACGTATACGATATATAATGCATTCATACGATCATATTTTTATTTATCATTACCTAAAAAGTATGAATTTTGAATACCCAAAAAATCAAAATTTAACATTAAACCGATCGTATTTAAAATATATTGTATTTCCCATACAATACATTACAATTTGAATTTACATTTTGTATTTCTATCCTCGTTTCTGATGTAATGAAATTTATGACCCATATGATCGTACAATTATGAAAAAATTATATTTGTTTAAGACGATAATTTGTTTGTTTAGGACAGAAGTTTTACACACGCATATATACGATAAATACGTACATTACAAAATATTCTTATAAATATTGCGCATAATATGTACACTTAAATTACATACGCACGTATGTGATAAATATGCATACATATTCACATTCTATGCTGATACATGGGTATTTTAGTGGGTACTGAATGATTTCTTCTGAAATAATATGTACACTTAAATTACATACGCACGTATGTGATAAATATGCATACATATTCACATTCTATGCTGATACATGGGTATTTGAGTGGGTACTGAATGATTTCTTCTGAAATAATATGTACACTTAAATTACATACGCACGTATGTGATAAATATGCATACATATTCACATTTTATGCTGATTCATGGGTATTTTAGTTTTTTTACATGGGTATTTTATTCTGAAAATTTGCTTGCTTTTTTTATATATTTCAATACATTTTCATATTTTACACCTTATTTTTTGAATAAAACGGTAGCACAGGGTACTGATGTCAGTACCCAGGAAGAAAAATTTTTGAACGTCGAATTTGCACTGCTTGCAGTATCTCCTAGTTTTGGATTTCTGACTGAACTTAATTTTTAAATCAGATTTATGTGTGTTTTAAATGAGTACTTCTTCTCATTTTATTTTTTCAAGCATTTAACATGACTAGGATGAAAAATTGAACTTTAAATTTTTTTAATTATGTACAATGTAATGAACAAAGAACTAAATATTCTCTTATGGTACACAAATGCATTCATTAAAATACACAATTCGTTATATAGTCATGTACATACATAATTGCATAAATGTACATATGTACTAAAAATCACACGTTTATTTAAACTTTTTGTACGAATACTGTACGTATTGAAATTGAATTTTCGTATATACACGATGTCGAATTACATATTTCAAAATTAATTTATCTACTTTATTAATATTTCGTAGCCTCCTGGAGCTATTTTTATTTTTATTTTATTTTTTTTAATTTCTTGTTATTTCACCCTCTGCTAACATAAGCCATCGTTTCATTCGGGATCATATTATGTTTACAAATGTGTTTTTGTACGATACACAAACGTATGTGTTAAAGAAACAAAAAACAATATAATGCAAAAAATCTATTTGACAACGGATATTGTATCGTGGTATTGTCATAATCATGAATGAAATGTAAATCAATATTTGTTTAAACAAATGTTTAGTTATTACTATATGAAATGAATAATCAACTGATTGACCGATCCGTTGAAGCCAAATCAGCCAACCATTTAACTATAAAAAGAATTCAGCAAAATCAAATTAAAATTGGATATAATAGAATCATCATTGTGTATATTTTCAAAATATCCAACATATGTTTCATGATTTGGATAATTCTAAATAATAATAATAATAATAACAATAATAAGTAGCAATATGAAGACCCAATTTTTTTCCCCTACTATACACACCGACCTTTGATATTACGTAGATGCATATCAGCTATCGCACATTGTACACATTCCTCATATGTGTTCCCATGAGAATCATATGGGTTCAGCAAATTTCCAAATTTCGTCCATTCGTCATCAAAAAAAAAAAAAAAAAAAAATTGTTTTCCCTTTTTTTTTTTGCTAAAATAATTTCATTTTTCCACTATATTACACATACATAATGCATACATGCATATGTGTACAAAATGAAATGTGTGTGGGTGATAAATATTTATCTCATTACCACTATTATATTTCAATCTATTCACCCATCATTTTTATATGACTTTTCTGTTATTCTTCAAATATCATCGGTTATGCTATAAAAAGTTCTATGAGGATTATAGGGAATGAATACATACGCATACATATGTGCATTGATGATAATAAGTATGTGCATGTGTATGTATACACGCATCGTGTACATAATAAAAATGAAATAACATATTTTGGATACCTCTGGGTATGGTAAATTTTCTCTTTATAATAATGATATATGGAATGATAACGTCATATTGTAATGGTCACCATATTTTTCCTGTATTTCTGTACGTACATACATATACGTATAAACGTGCATTATATAAAATTCTCCATTTTTATTTTTATTATACTCTGTTTCAACAATGAACATACATACATATACATACATATTACTACAGAAATCATATGGGTCATAGGATAACAACTAAAATGTACACCTGTAGGGATTTAAAAGATGAGAAATTCATATTTTCATACAATACCTACCTATATAGACATTTGTATGTATGTATACAAATCAAACATAAACAGTACATATTACGTTTTCTGTTTTCTGTTCACGTATCTATATACGTTATATGTGCATATTGCAACTAGCATACATGTAACGTTGTTATTATATGCAATTTTGCAATGTCTCAAAAATTAAACGATATTATGGAAAAATTTTTAACTATTATAGTTTACACATGCATCATAAAACATAAAATAATGACTTTGTATTATGCACACCATGTACACCGTATCTCGTATACTCCAACATACGTATGTGTATATATTCTTAGCAAATATCTAATTACACACATATTGAATGAAATTAGTATTTTGTTTGTATATGAAATTACAACATCTGTTTTGATGTCATCGAAAATGATATTATTACGTATAAAATTCTAACGTTCTTTTATTACACAAAAAAAAAAAACAAATCTGTATTTTTCACCCCAAACTTTATATTATAACCTCATTTTCAACAATGTCATTTTGAAAAATATAACAGCTTAAAATTATTATTTGTATATGTATAAACATGTATATTTAGATATATTTATACAGTTTTATTTTAGTTTGCTTATCTTAACTCATGTATGCATATCAAATAAATACGTATAGAACATATCAAGTAAACATTTATGCAAGCAAGTAAACATTATGTAACCGTAATGGATTATAAAACAGGATAATAACGTATGTACCTTTCTAATTCATACATAAACTCAAATACATACAAACGTACATTGCTAATATAAAGGATATAGAATATGTTAAATTGTTTAAGATGATACAAATTATGTTTTAAGAATACACAGGATGTCTTAGAGTATAGACCACAAAATGTGTCTATCTATTATAGTTTAGTGTTTTTAGAAACAAGTCATTCAAGAACCTTCCTTAAAGTTCATTTCTTCTGAGACATAGGAAATTAAAAATTTTAGAATCACCCCATGTCCTTAGTTCACATTAATTACAGATAAAAGCTGGGGCATTTTTAACAAGTTCATTGTTTACTGAAATCGAATAAGAAAATCCAAAGTTATTAAAGTTCAAAATTTAAAAATCCTGTTGCAAAAAAAATAACTACTTTTTGGATCACCCTGTATAGAAAATATTGTTCCAGTCGTAGAAAATGATGTCCTCTATTGATATCTCTAATTTCTGAAAATTTCATGAAAATCATAGGATATCACCTTGAGATATTCAGCGTTTTGTATTATATACAAATATAAGTACACATCACGAAACATATTATAATGTAACGTACATTACAATCCTTTTAAAAATTTTTATTTCTTCCTTGTTTCTTTTTTTTATTTATTTATATTTTCATTTTTCAAATATAAATTCAATCACAAAATTAAATATAGATTGTTTTATATATTCAACCTAAATTCAAAAAAAGATATTGATCATGGTTAAAAAAATAAATCTGTAGACTAGTTACAATCTATACATACTCGTATGTACATACATACATGCCTTTATGTATATTTATGCATACAAATAATGATAGATTGATTTTCAATTCTGTTTTATCATTACATTTCTATATGTGAAAATTAAAGGAAAACATTTTCAGGCATTTCTATATATTTGTGTATACATCAATCCTTATATAAATTATGTACTGTACTATATAAAGATTCTATATAGGATATGTGTATTAATAAAAACCCATTTAAACATTACTAATTAATGAATTTAACACAAAGAGATAATGCATGTTTTTACAATACACTTTCAAATGTATGTATGAACGTATACGAATAAAATAAATAAAATGAATAGATAATAAATTTTCAAAAAGATATTCAAATGTATTTGTACAAAGCAATTCATTAAAATCACTTGAAAAATGGAAAATTAATGAAAGCCATGAAAATTAACTTTATTCATGTATGTATACATTATACAAGTGTAATAGAAAATTTTTTACATTATTTTGAAATATCGATGTTCTTGCTTTCCATAGAGACAAATTAAACAAAAAAAAAGGGAAAAAACAAAAACTAATTACTGATTTATACATACATATTTACTTATATGCAGATAGGCAAATACTTAGATACATAAAAGGATACACAAGGTAGAAAATTATAATTTAAACGCGTACGCGTATACACGTAACGAATTTTCATTTATTAGTGCATATATTTCAATTAAATATTAACCGGCTTATTGCTAAAGTAATTAAATTTTAAAAATATGTTCATATGTTACTCGTAAATAGTTTTAAAATATTTTTAAAATTATTTTAAAATATAGATCTAATAACACGAACACAATTGCGACAAAGACGAATTAAAAAGCTTGTTTTCTATCATTTTTATAAAACACTTTTTTTTCTTTTTTTTTTTTTTTTTTTGATCCATGAAATTATTTAATGTAAATAAAAACGACATTTCAATAGTTTTTATTTATAAATCTTATTTTTAAAAATTATTTAATATTCTTATAAAATACACAATATAATGATATATTACAGAACATACATATACCATTAATATAATTTATTTATAAATTTTAAAATGAATTTTATAAAACAGAGAAAAAATTTTTTAAATGTATGATAAAAACACAATACCTATATAATATTATAAAGGGAATTTGAATAATTTTCATAATATTCATATGAGTACATATAATAATATGAGTATGGAATATGAGTAAGTCAATAACGTATAAGAGTAAATCAAAAAATAATAAAGTATAAAATTATTACTTTATGTTTATATATACGATTCGAATACGTACACTGATGCATATCTTTAAAAAAAAAATAAAATATTCCTCTCCCGTATGGCCTGTTCTAGTTACATTAAAATTTTTTAAGTTTTCAAAAGTTAACCATATATTCTTTTTTTTATATTTTTAAATGCACATATGCATATGAAATTCATTTTTAAAAAATTTCTTTACATAAATATGCGAATATACCCTTTGAGAATTATATTGATGCATAAATGAAATGAAATAATAAATAATTTTTATTTTTTATTTTTTTTTTTTTTTTCAATCATGAAATGAAGAAAAAATAATAATAATATGAAGCAAAGATAATAAACAACATAAATGTCAAGGAAGTTTATTGCAAGAATTTTATGTACGTTACATGTGTACTATTTTATTTATTAAGGACAAAAGGGATGACAAAAAAAATTTAAATTTGAAAAAAAAAAAATTATTTTCGATATTTTTTATTTTATTAGAATATTAAAATTTGAACGTACCTATATATGTATATACGTATGTATCTTTTTTACGATACTTTGCATTGATGGAATAAAAATGAATTCGCTTAAATGTGTCTTGGGTCACATTTCCGTATAAACATAAAATGATGTAGAATTGAAGTTCCTAATTGATTTTCCTTGATTTTCAAAACGTTGAAAAAATTTGTAGTAATACGATATTTTTAATACAATTATAATACAGATGTAATTTTACATTTGTTCCAATTTTAAACTTTTTAGAACTTGTTGCATTGCATTAATACATTAACAAGTTTGAAATAAATAAAAGCAAAAATTATTTCTTGTAAAATTATTTTACAATACCCTGTGAAAAAGATTTTTTTTTTTCAGTACAATCAATTTTTCTTTAAATTTTATTAAACATTTTCTTGTTATCCTTCTTGTGTATATATAATAAGTATTCAAAGTATAACGATTAACATTAACAAGAATTATATTGATATTTACATGCCTTCGTTATTTGATTTGATTCTGCTGCTCTACATGATACCATGTTATAGAATAGATTATAATAATATTCTCTATTGGTTTTCACTTAAATTTGTCCAGGTGTATTCAATGATGATGGAATTACATATAAAAGATAAACTATACATAATGCATGTATTTCTGAATAAAATATAACCACCACAAGCATACACATATGTAAGTATATCGTATGCAAATTTATAAATTCAAAGCAAAAAAAAAAAAGAAGAAAATGTGAATTTCAAGGAAAATTTTCTTATTTTACCATCAATGATCATTAAACTTTTTCTCTATAAAAAATTAAATATAATTCACTGGAAATGAGCTAAAATATACTATCTATCTACTTGTTATATTACATTGGGTTGAATACATATAGATTTAACTGTGTATAAAACAGGACACACAGGACATTCTATTATGTTTTTGTAATTTTGTTATCATACTTTAATATATCAAACATTTTTTTCTCTTTTCTCTGTTATTATCTTCCAATATCGTAAATTTTCCATATCAAAAATTTCCAATATCGTAAATTTCCAATTCATAGTTAAATGCGCATGTCCTAATAAATTGAGAGGAAAAATTAACAAAGCCAAAAAAACAAGAAAACTCAGTATTAAAGTTGAATTTTCTCTATAAAGTTTATTATTATTGTATAATTTGTATAAAAGAAAAGCTTTCTTTCCATTTTAAAGATACGTTTATCCCGGCATAACCAACAACAATTTTACTATAAAATATTAAAAAAATAAAATAAAAATACATAAACTAACAAAAGTAAAAATAACAACAACAAAAATTATAAAATTCCAGGATAACGTGCTTAAAAACTCAAAATACTATAATATGAGCAAGTTTTGTGTAATTTTCTTCAGTTTTCACTAAGATACGATTTGATTAACAATAATAATATAATTATCATATATATGTACATATATATATAGTATAAAAAAAGAAAAAATTCAGTACATTTATACGGAGAATACTATATAAATAAAAATCAAAAAATAATAAAAAATAAAATAATTACAAATAAAATGATAACAAAAAGAATCATTTATGTATCATTTGTATACATATTTTAAATTTAATGTGTAAATAATTTTAACTACCCAAATTATACTGATAATAATTTTTACTTTTTATTTTTTTTTTGTTTTTTTTTTTTTGTCATAAATTTGTTTGAAAGTTTTTGTGAAATCAAATATAAAATTTCCTTTTTTCTTTTATATGTACACACATCTTCTGGTTATATTTTTCAATAAATGTGTGCGCAAATAAAATAAATGCCTGTGGTAATTTCTAAAATAAATGAACAAAAAAATTATTAAAAACATTAAAAAATAAATAAAACAAAAAAGTAAAAAAAAAAAAAATAATAAACTTAACTACAGGAAAACAATTAAATTTGATTACAATTTTAATTATGTGTTGAACAGTTTTGTTTTCCGTTTTTGTTTTTATTTTTCTTTTTGTTTTGCTCAACATCGTATTTCGATTTTCCTTTTCGTCCTTCGTTTCTCTTTTCATTGTTTTGTGTTTAGTTTACAAATATATAAACATTCATGAGAAATTAAATTTTAATTCAAAAAACAAAAAGAAATTTTTTTTTTTTTATATTTTTCTGTTTGTGATATTTTTAATATACAAATGTATGTATATACATATAACAATAAAATAAGGCGTTTTCATTATATTCACATTTATAATAATAAAAATATAATTGTACATTATATAAATTTTTTGATTCTCTCATGAGTAAATCTAGAATAAATGTTATTTAAATGTTTTTTTTTTTTTGTTTTTTGTATAAGGACTATACTCATTTCTAAAGGAAAATATTTTTACACATTTAAATTAAATTTAAACATGTGACGTTTTTTGTGAAAAAAAGTGACGTTTTTCAAAAAATGTATTAATGATTTTTGGGTCATCCTGTAAAATTTTTATATGAAAAATTCTATGTAACAATATATCACATTGTCGTACAAATCTGATGAATGTTTAATTTAAAGTTTCAAGTCTTCAGCTTATTATCAGGAAGTTAAATTCAAACCAATTGCAAAATTTGTACCGAACAGACAAACAGAGAGTTAATAATAAAAAAAAAAATACATAGAAAAAAGACAAAAAATTTAAAGATTTACAAAAAAATATTTTGAGATAATACAATTTTTTTTAAGAGAAAAAAAATATTTGAAATGTTTGTGATCTTGGCAATGTGATTTATAAACAAGTTTAAAAGTAAAAAAAAAAATAAAAACTAAAAAAATTATAAAAACAAAAATAAAATAAAAAATACCAAAAAAAAAAACAAAAAATTTAAGAAAAATTTTGAATCTAAAAATGAAGATACAAAAAAATGAATATTTTAATGGTAAATTAATGTAAATTTTAAATAAATCACTTATTTAAAAAAGTAACAATAATAACAATAATTCGCAGATTTCTTCTATTTTGTATCTTTCTATTTAAAAAAAAAAAAAAAAATAGAGCATGATGCTTCCATCAATATTTTAGAGTTTATATAGAATATTTTCAATAATACAAACGAATTACATGTAAATGCTCACTTATGAAATACACATGTATGTATGTATATGTTTGTACATTAAAAAAACAAACAAGCAGAAAAAAGTGAAAAACAATCAAAGTAGGAGAATGTGAATTAAAAAAACAAGTTAAAATAAAAAATAAAATAAAACAGTAACAAAACAAATACTAAATAATGTACATACATACATTGAATATTACAAAACAATAAATAAAACATTTATGCAACACAGTGAAAAGTTTTCTTTTATTTTTTTTTATTTGTATTCAAAATTGTTTTGAATAAAACAAAAAACAAAAAAAAATCAAAATAAAAGCAAAAAAAAAAAATTCAAAATAAAAACAATAAAATTTCAATAAATAAAGGAATTTGTAGTTTTATTCTTTTTTTCGTTGTTTTTTTTTTTTTTTTTTTTTTTGTAAAAGTCAAATTGAGAAAAAAAAACATTTTTTTTCTTGTATTATTTTTAAAATCACAGCATTATTTGTATTAAATTGGTTTTTTCTTTTGTTTCTTCTGTGTTATTTTTTTTTTATTCCATTGCATTGATGAATAACAATATAAAGTTTGCAGTTTACGTATAAAACATTGAATGTGTTCTTTTAATAAAAACAAAAAATAAAAAACAATATTAAAAACAATCACCAAAGAAATAAATTAATAAAATAATAAAATAAAAAAGAGAGAAAAAAAAACAATTCAAATGAAAACAACAAAAATAATATAAACTTAAAATAAAATCAAGAATACGTGTTTTTAAATTGAAAGAGGATTATGCAAATCAGGTAAATTTCATACAAATACAATTAGAATTTTTTTTTTTCTAATATAGATTTATTTTCGAAAATCATTGAAAATATTTCGTTTTTTTTTTTATTATTATTTTTGTTATACAATTTTTCTTAATTTTCTGTTTATTGTTGTTTTTCTATCAAATTTTGTTTTTTATTCTTCTCTATACATTTTATTTTCATTTTATTTTTACTTCAATAAATGCAAAAAGAAAAAAAAATTTTTTTTTATTTTAGGCAAATATTAAAATGAATACGAAATAAGACATTTTTGTGTTTTATAAAGTTTCTTTATTTTCATTGTATTTTCTTTTCATTTTTTTTTGCTTTTTTTTCATGGAAAAAGAAAACTTGCTCATTTTTCTTCTCAATCTTATTATGTCGGATATATAGATTTTTTTTTTTTTATTCAAGGAATATAAACACTTTTTGCTGTCCTTTTTTTGTAACGAAAATTTCTATTTAAAAATAAAATGAAAGAAAAACAGAATAATCCACTACTTTTTTTTTTTTTTAAATGATAACAATTTGGGTTCCAACAGATTTGAAATAAATTTGTTTATAAAATATATCATTTAAATATTTGAATAATACGCTTAACGAATTTTCTAGAATTTTTTTTTTCTAAATGTAATTAAAAACGATTTTTCACATTTAAAGAAAAAAAATTATTTAAATTAAAATGAACGCAATCAAGACTCAGTTTCATTATTTTTTTTTTTTTAATTAATTTTTTTTAAATAAAATTTTTTTAAGGCTTATTCACAGTGAAATAAAACATTTCTTTCAAAGTTAGCAATAAATTTCATTCTTTTGTTTTGTTTTTGATTGTAATTCATTATCCTATCAAGTGCTGATATTGAATGAAAATTGCTATTTTAGACACAGGTGAATAAATTTCAATTTAAATTTCAATTACGATTTAAAATTAATCTTTATTGGTAAACAAATTGAATTTCAACGTATATACGATATACATATGTGTTGGAAAACATTGTTTACAAATTTTGAACATTTATAAGTTTAAACTTTTTTTATTCAATGCCTATGAAGACTATTTTGTCAGAGAAAATTCCAAGTATTAACTTTAATTTGCATTAACTTTGGCCTGTGATTCAAATACACCAGTGTTTAAAAAATATTGTTTAATATACTATATGACGTCATGTACATTACGTGTTCAAAAATGTTCAATTCTTTATATCTCAGTGGAAATGAATTGAATGAAGTAGGGTTTAAACTGATTTTTTATTAGCGTGACAGTTTGAACTATATGAAGAACACCTTTTGTGACCTCTACTCTGAAACATTCTGTATTCAATTAAAAATAAAAACATTTCTGTTCTACAATGTTTAGTAATCCTCGTAAAAATTCAATATCAATATTCATTATCAAATTTAAGTCATCAAAGTCCTATATTTGTTTTTATTCCACATTTAATTTGATAATTTCATTTTCAAAATTTTGAAATAATTTTTTGTTTTCTATAATCATGTATGTAATGTTTTTAATCTAAAAATCATTTTGTTTATTTATTAATTTATTTTATTCAATCATTTTCCTTTTTACTTTTAAATTAAAAAAAATAAATAAAAACCTTTTCACTTATAAGGAAAACATTTAAATAAAGAAACATTTTTTTTTCATTAAACTAAAAATGAACAACCAATTTTTTTTTCTATGAATTTTTTTTTATACAATCTCTTTAGTAGATGACCATATAATAGTGGTATTTTAACCCAGACCAATTTAACACTGTTTATTATGTACATACATATGCATGTATTTAAGCATTTGTTTATGTTTATTTTATTTATAACCAAAAATTGGTAACCCTTTTTTAATACATATTTGATATATTGTAGGAAAATAATCACATGGGATCAGTTTACACATACATATGTATGTACATATACATATATATACATGCATACATAGTGTATGCATGCAGATAACAAAAAATAAATAAATAAATATGTACATATGTATAAATAAATGAAAAAATAAAAAGAAATCTTATAGTACCCAAATTTTCTTTACAACAACAAAATCTACTTTAAATCTATATCGGAGTTTGAGTTTGTACACATAAAGTGGTTACTGGTTACAAATTTCATACATTTTAACAAATTCACTTCTACTAACTTTTATATGATATCAACAACAAGGACCGACATCCCAACACTTACATCTTCTTTTTTTATGGATATCAAGTAAAAATTAACTTTCACCCAAATTACCACCAATATGATTTAATGGGTAAAAAAAAGTGTAAGAAAAGGATATTATGTATTTTTTTCTCAATATGTATATAAGAGAAAATTTGCAAAAAATTACGTATACAACTATTCCTGGTAGAAAAAAGTCATTAATTCATCAGAAAGGCCAGAAACCCTAGTAAACATATGTAAGCCATCAGTTTAACAGAGTCGGGGGGAAATGTAACTATCCGCATATTATTATAACTATTAGTACCGTACATACATATGTATTTATGTAAGTAATGTAAATAAATTAAAAAATTTTTACAAATAAAAACATACATACGTACAAACTTATGTACATGTAATAAATGTAATATGTACATAAATATATCTGATGACACTTTCGATAGTCATGATGATTTTTTCTATTACTTTTCCAATGACTATTTTGGTGATTTATTTTTATAGGTTGCAATTCATACTTATACTTATGTATACCATTCGTGTAAAAGAAATAAGTAACATGACTTAAATTTTGTGCAAAATTCACTATTATCGGTTTCACCCAAATTGATCATAATGAATCCATCAATGAAGTTATTAAATATCTGCTACTAGGGTAACAATAAATACACGCACACACAAATGTAACCATTGGATGAATTTGTATTTTTTGAAAGGATCATATCATACAAAAAAGAAAAACAAAATTAAAAATATATTGTTAGTATACGTGAAAATCCTTAAAGTATCCTTTATAAAAGAAAAATAAAATGAAAATATCTAAATTGTAAAATTTGGTTTCTTTGCCTTATATATTGTATTTTCTGTTTATTTTATTTACACTGTTTTCTTTGTATGTACACACACACACACACAAAAACACACATTTATCATGTTGTGGTTTAAAATCAACCATAATAGTTCTTTAAAATGAAACCAAACTGGAAAAAAAAGGGAAAATGAAAAAAAAAAACAATAAAAAAATTCGGAGAAAGAAAATGTTTTAAATAGAAATTAGGTTGTTCTTTTTTTATTGTACACATACATACATATGTATGTACGTTTTCCTTTTACTATTTTATACTTTTTAAATTTTATTCATTCATATTAAAACAGATAATTTAATGGTATGTTATTAAAAACAGGAAAGAAAAATGAATGTACACACTACAGTGTGCGTATACTTCACACATGTCAAAGTTTCAAATGAATTAAAATAAAAAACTAAAAAAAATAAAAAATAAAACATTGTGAAAACTAAAAGGCATATTGTACAATTTTAAATCGTTAAAAATTTTTCACTATATAAACTATAACGTACTTTGTCTGTTTAAATTCATACCTACATACATACGCATATACAAACATCAAATGTAGCAGGAATAAAATAAATTAATGTAAAGCAAGTTTAGTTTTGAGAAAAATGCATTTAGCTTTTCAGTTGCAAAAGTCACAGAAGATAAAATGAAAAAAAGAAAAAATATATATATATAATAAAAATAATATGAAAAACTAAAACAAACTTAAATGAAAAAAGAGGATAATGTAATATATGTTGTTGATGCACTTAACATTGCATCAGGAAAATCATTTTTTATATAAAAAAAAAAACAAAACGAAAAAAACAAATAAAAGGAAAACACATTTTGCATACCGAAATACACATGAATATCTGCATGTTTTGTGATATACAGGACCGTCGTACCTAATATGAGAGCGAATATAGCAACAAGCCAAGGCCATGTATTTGAAAGTCTTTTGCAATAATAAAGTATTAAGGACTAAAAAAAAAATACTCCGTATATTTCACCTCAAGTGCAACATGGACCACGGCCCTGAATACATACACATGAAAAATCGTTATCATGCATGATGCATGCACCACTCAGATAAAATAACAACGACTATGACAACAATAGAACAATTTAAATTTTTGTATTTATTTTGTTGAGATTTAAAAACAACAAAAAAAAAATCTAAGTGCATGTGGAACATGTTATACTATAATAGCGAATACTTGGAGAAAAAAAAGTGAAAAACTTTTGATTTGAAAACAAAAATAAGAAAAACATCCTTTCCGTCTTTATCCTTTAAATTTCACATATCTTTTAAATTTCTTGGCTTCAGTATATTGTATATGTATGTATACAAATTCATACATATGAAGGTACAAACATTTATAAATTTACATTGATATCAGTTTGAAAAACTACAAAATTTTACAGACATACATACACATAATATGTATACGTGTACGTACGTACGTATACACAGCAAACGTATGAAATTTTATTGTTTATTGTACATTATCTCAACAGTACAGTACGGCAATGTATTTTTTTTTTCCAAGAATTTTAACTGTACATTTGAGAATTTCGTATTTTTATTAAAGAAAGGTAAAAGAAAATAAAAGGAAAACCAAAAAATAAAAATAAAAACTTTCATTGTTACGCGATTTCATTTTTACATACTTTTAAATTTTTTCATTTTTTCTTTCATTCATTTTTCTCTTCTTATTTTCTTATTTGTGTAAATTCAATTTTCATTTTATCTCTGAGGAATTTTATAATTTCTATTTTTCGTATTAATATTTGACTTTTTTCCTTTTAAAAAATGAAATGAAAAAAAAATACACAATAAAAAATTACATATGTATTTCTTTTCATTTACATTTCGTTTAAAAATTTATTTGAAATTTTTTAACATTTTTAAAAATTAAAAATCACTTTCGTTCAGAATTGTCATGAAGTTTTCATGTCAAAAATTAAAATAATAGAAACAAAGTAAAAATTAAATATTTTGGAACTTCAAATTTTTACATTTAAGTCTTGCATCCAATAAATAAATTAAATAACACAAAATAGTCTCGGCGCCTAAACAGACTTCTCTCCTGTTGATCAAATAGATTTTGTTTCTATTCTACCCATGAAGTTGAAGATAAAAATCGTTCACTATTCAAAAGTACCATTATTTCTAAAGTGTGACATATTCATTTAACATTTTTTGTTTTTAAAAACTTCTTTCAAACCAACATTTTGACAGTCCTTAGCTGAACCAGACATTTCGTAATAACTTAGTTGAAAAAAATTTGTACAACAAATGACACAAGCCGGCTGAAAATATAAAATTTTGTAAAGCCGAAACTGAGCTTCATGTCATCTAGAAATTTTCGGTTGTAATTTGATTATAACGCATTTATATACATGTGTTTAAAGCTCAAGCTCCAATTGTGTTTCTGCCCTTACGCCAATGAATAAAGTTGATTTTGATTTAACAGAAGTTAAATATTGTTATCGTTGGCCGCTTGAGGTTTACTTAAATTTAAATTTTGCACAAGTCTAAAATATGCTCATTCTAGTTCAAAATTCCGTATGTATACATGTATACATACATATGTATATATATATATGAAATTACTCCTAATATAATAGTTCTTACATGTTTTTTTTTAGTACTTTAATAACTATATAAAGTACATATAACAGACCGTATTACAGAGCTATGTAAGTTTTAATTAATAACTATGTAAACATAAAAACTTTTTCATTATTTCATAACAAACGTTTATGCATATATGTATGTACATACATACATACATATATGAATGTACATTTTACATCGCTTTCCGTTATTTAAATTTATAATGTTTATTTTGTGAATGTACATACGTACATATGTATGTATGTATTGGAAATTTTTCTATATAAATAAAAGTAAATACGTTAACAAGTGAAATTTTCATGCATAAATCATTTATAATGCTTCAATTCAGACAATGCACTTTATAATTATATACAGAATACATAATATGTACAAGTATGTAATCACATAGAACAAGTATTTAATTAAATGTTTATAAATTTATAACGCGGACAAACAAAAATTTTCCATACAATTCAATAAACATATAAAATTGAATAAATTTTGAAAACTTTACGTATTCAAATCTTGTACGAATTACTTGGAAATGTATGCTAAATTGTTAACAGTTTTAATCAATGTAGGTATTTTTACGTTTTACATTCCATATGGCTTAAATTTTTCAATTTTTTCAAATCTATAGAGGCAAAATACAAACAAAAACCATGTTCATACATAATTATTCCATACAAAAACAATCAATTTAGCGGCACTTATCGTGCTAAAATTTACTTACGCATTTAGCACTTAAATAGCACACTTACTCAACAAAAATGTAAAATTTTAGAATAAATTTCGCAATTTATTTTTATTTTATTTTATTTATTTATTTCGAATGAATTGCATAATTTTCTGTTATTATTCAAAATTATTATTATTATTTAATCAAAATGTATTTAATCAATTTTTGCTAATTAAAAATTCATAATAAAAGCCATTTAAATTCAAATCAATTACATACAGTATACATATGTGTAATATATGCAAATATAATTTTTATTTTCATATTTAAATTTTTTCAAAAGTAATATTTACAACGAAAATATTGTTTAAAAAAAAAATGAAAATAAAAATTACACATCAAATTGCTTTATGTATAATACACAATGTTGTTTACAATAAAATTTTTGATTTGATACAATATTTTTATTTGCATGTTTTTTTTTTTTGGATTTTTTTATGTACTCATTTATGAATAAAGTATCTATACATTTATGTAAATATTCTCAATTTTAGATACATTAAATCTGACATATATTATATTGTGCACATCATACGACTTATATCTACTCATATGTTTAGAAGCGTACCTGTCATAATTTTTATATATAGTATGTGTACATACCTTTAAAATGTATTAGATATTAGAATTTATTCAAAATAGAACATTATATCAGCGAATATTTGATAAGCAAAATATACCTTTATTTATAAAAGAATAAATAAAGTAAGCATACATATGTATGTACGTACACAGGGTATCCCAAGTAAAGATTACAAAATTGATTTATCGTGTAGTTTAGAGTTTTTCTTGCAAAAAATCCTCCCGCTCTAAAATTTATCCCTTCTCTGAAATAAGGGATTAAAAATTTTCAGACACATAAAGTACCCTAACGTCATACATTGGATAGAAACTTTTGAACCACCCTATACGAGGAGTATGTTTAATGTGTATTGCATAAATACTAGAGGTGTAAGGATTTTTTTTTTTCTGTTTAGCTATTTGAAAAATAAATGTGTGTATATTTGAATTCTTTTTTGTTACATAATACTCCCCCATGAGAATTATTCTATTATATTTAGTTATATATGGAATATGGATATGAATGTAAATATATGTGATAAAGAAAAATGAAAAATTCACATACATACGTATGTATGTATACGTATAAAAGAAAACCTTGATATGCCATTTCATGGATTAGAATTCTGGATTTATGTACATGATATGATTATCTGCACATATGCATGTATTTTACATATCCTACATTTTTTTGCTTCTTGACTTTTCCTAGTAAAATAAAGTTTTGTATTATGTATACGTATGTGTGTATAAATTATATATATTATATATCCTTGTAGATTGAATATATTGTACATTAAAGATGAGTAAGTAAAAGTAACAAAAAAAATAAGGGAATATACGTACTTACTCAAGTGAAATGTAATGTATGGATGGATATGTGTATTTCCATAAGCACACACATTTTTTTTTCTAGGCATATATGCTAATAGCGTTATTAGTTTTGCATTTATGAATAAAAAATTTGAAATAAATTTTTACAGTACAATATACAGGTACAAGGTTCATATACAAAAGATGCATATATGTACATATGTATGTATAACTGTGTATTAATATGTATACATATATGTACATATGTACATATATGTATACATATTAATACACAGTTATACATACATAATGTTCCAGAATAAGTGTCACTCATTATATTTCTCTTAAAATTCAGACTGTTCTTAGCACAAAATTGTTCCAGATCCTTCGCCTAAAATTCTCCTCTTTTGAGATATAGGAAAATGAAAATTTCTAGACATGTAAAGTAGATGACTTCATATCTCTTGGACCACATTGTATATTAACTAATGTTAGTCAACTGTTAAAGCTGAAGTAAGGACCTTTCTAACAGGTTATAACTCATTACAATCGAATGTAAAGATTAAAAATTATTAAAGCTCAAAAAGGTTGCTTTATGTTTTATATAACAGAATAGCCTGAATTTAAAGAAAAATAGTAATTTATTTTGAGACACCCTATTCATGTACATAGGACTGAATTTTAAAATATGAGAAACAAGAAGACTAAATTTTCCAATTTTTTCTTAACATACATATTTGTAATTTCAAATTTCAAGTACATCATACAAAAGCTATACAAATACATAAGATTGTAATGTAATTTAACACATTATACAAAAATATTCAATATTCAAATACAAGTTATGTTCAAAAATACAATTATTATTGGAATGAAAAAAAAAAAAAAAAAATACTACATGTATAAATCATCAAACAATTCAATAAAATGATGATAAAGTTTTCGAATAAGGTAAAATACATAATTATACAGAATTTATTAAAAATGCAAATTACACTCAAAGTAAAAAATAAATCACTTTCTTTTTTATCGAAGATTTTTTTTTTTAAATTAAATAAATCAAATAATCAAATCAAAAATCTTAGTACTCGTAATAAGTTTTATATTTACTCATTTCGATATTCATAATTCAATTAAAATGGAACAAATATTTTATTTGAAATATTTTTCGTTAAACAAAATAAAATTACCTTGAATTTCACAGTGAGTGCGTTACGAAATTCGAAATTTTCTTACTTTTCCTTCAACATTTTATTTTGTTTTTTTTAAAAAAAAAGAATTGAGGCAGAAGTAAAAATATTTTGAATTTTGCAAGCACCCAGTATTTTATAGAATTCTTTCGTTATAAATGAATATGTGATTAAAATCGAGTTATGTAATTATTATGAAAATAATGAAAATTTTATTACAGAAATGGACATCAAAATTATCAGAATAGATACAGAATATGTAGTTAATTCTCTGCTTTTAATGTCTGCTTAGCTTCTCATTAATTTTTTTTTTCTTTACACTCGTTTACATATCTTGTTTGGGAATTACCGTTTAAATTTAACAAGAATATGCCATCACCATTTTCTTTTTTTTTTCATACATAGAATACACTACACAACGTTGAGATAAATAGGTCAAGATGAAAGCGGTATACCGCTCCAGGCGTAATACTTTGTTTTCATCCCATTCCTATTCTAATCAAATTTTCTGGTTTTCTTCCGTATAGAGCTACATACATTACATGGCATGTAAATGTATACAATGCCAATTTACCACCCCATGAGAAAATTGTATTTTTTGAAAATGGAGATTTACTGCTCATATTTCTACCACTACTGCTGTACTTTTTACCATCCTTTTACATACATACATACTTCTATATAGTTGATATTTTCCGATGAATACAAAAATTTTGTAATTACATTAAAGATATAAATTTTGTTTTTTAAATGGTATACAAGGAAAACTCTTACAAAATTTTAGAATAAAAGTAGGTACGAGAATATGAGTAAACATTACATTACACATACATAAGTATATATGTATTTATTAAAAGCTATATAGAATGAAAAGTGTGTTAAATTATACTAACAAGAGCTAGTTAACTTGACTGTATAGTCTTCACCATCATCATCATCATCATCTAAGTACACAGATTTACGAATAAAAGTACATACATAAATATGTACGTACCATGTACTGATATAGGATTTCTTAATAAAATGGAAATGAAATTTACGAAGCCTTATAAAGTGTCTTTTGAGTGTGTAACGACATGTGGTAAATGCAGTATGTGGTAACGTTAACTATGTATGGTGTGGTGCTATACATTTTTATGTATTTAGCTACCAGTTAAGCCACCAATAATTTTTTTTTTCCTTTTTTGTTGTAAAATGTCGTGAAACATTTTAGAGGTTATATTTTATACACATTGCACACTGTGTTAGTTAAAGGCAATTACATTTTCGAATAAATATGGAAATTTGTATTATCCAACCATTTGTTGCAAAACTATACATCATACGTATGTACATACGTATGTATATATGTATGATAATCCCCCTTTTATGATTGAATTTTGTTGAATGCTTACAGTTAAGGGGGTTGTGAATATGAAAATGCAATAGACAATTTTTTATTTAATATGTATGAAAGCATTATAGGAAAAGAATCAAGGATATTATTCAAAACATTCATAATATCAAAAACACATGTAAAGACAGTCAAGGATTTTTATGATGCAAAACACAAATTATTATGAATTAGGGTGTTATATAGGCATAGGATTTGCAACAAATGTTTCAAATTTTACAAATTTGTTTTTCTAACATAAAAAAAAAACAAGATTCTATTTGTATAGTATTCATGTAGTACAAATACATAACAAACATATCCTTGAGTCGAAAATAAAATTTAAATATTCATTATTTTGTGCTTTCATCGATTTTGTCTCCTTTTTCTTTTGCAAATTTCCATTCAGTTTTACCATATAACTGTGGTAGTTCAAAAATAACACAAAATGTTATTGAAAGGTCAAAGTATTCGTGTGTTTAATTTTCCTTCAATTATATTTTATCCTTTTGTATTTATAAGAAAATTTCAAAATATTTATTATAGCAAAATGAATAATTCATTTTCATTTATTTTATTTGTTTTTTTTTTATCAAATAAAATGTAATTAACTACAAATTTTTGACCTCATATCAATTATCACAATCTTTTGACGACACTATTATATTTTAGATATGAAAGTACATGTATGTAATACAGACTATATGTAAAGCCATCATTATCCTTGAAAATGACGACAATAACAAAAAGATTTGAAATCTTCTATTAAAACATTTTGCCTTCTGGTTGCATGTATGTATATGGGATAACATTATATGGATAATTTATTATATACATATGTATGTATATATACCCTTTTTTTAAGAAGATTCCTTTTTGTCCATCATTAACTCATTAATCCGTTTTATTAAATAAATTTCACTAATGTACATTTGTATATGTATACAAATAAATGTACTTTTGTTAGTGATAATGTTATTCTTTAGTAACATTTTAATAAAATGAAACTAAAGATTTTAGTCACAGATATTACTAGGGTAATTCTCATGAAAATGAATTTATAAGATTGATTGAGCTTCATTAAATTGTTATGTGTACAATCTATTGACTTTTAGAACTCTCTATATAGTAATACTGTTTATATGGGTTAAATTTTATACCAACAACTAAAATTAGATAATAAATATTTTGAAAAAATTTTAAATTTAAATGTTGTAATTAATTTTACTCAAAATTTCATAAAATTTAAATTTTCGAAATAAAATTTTATTTAAAATTAAATGTTTGTACGTAACATATCTTTTAAAGTAAAAAAAATAATAATAATAACTACTTAATCCTCCCAAATACATGTAGACTGTGTATCAAATACGATGAATATTTTGTGTATATATACTATCCGCAAAAGAAAAGACAATTACAATGTATGTATATCTTGTACAGATGATTATAAGGTTCATGTTGTTCGCATATACATCAGAGATGACTTTTGTACTTGAAATAGGCAAGGCATATTTTTTTGTTCTCAAAATCAGGGTTTACATGCACATAAAATTTTCATCACTAACACAAAGGTGGTTTTCATCATTAAAACTACTTTGAAATGTTCATCGTATTTGATGAAAGAGCGTAGCTCATTTTCTTGGCTTATTTTAAGATTACATTTAGTTTTTTTTTTTATTCTTATTTTTTTACAATAATTTTTTATTACGAAAATAAAAATGAATACATCTAAATAAAAAGATTTAAATCGAATTAATATTCCTAATATGTAGATGAAATAAATGAATGAATATACATACATGCATACATATGTATACAAAATAGTCATCGAAGTAATGTTGAATTCATTTTTATTCTGACCCTGACAAATTATCTAAGAAAAAACACGTACAATATTATATATACAATTCAATAATCCTTAATAAAACTATTTCTATGTTGAATTAAATTACAATTGGATTTTGGATTCTACGAATAAAAAAAAAAAACAAAAAAAAAAGTATAATGAAAACAATGTTGAATAAAATACGCGCGCTAAAGTAATCGAAATTCGAAATCCGATATAAAATTAACTTTGATCAGCAAATACGTGATCTCAACAAAAATGAAATTATCCTATATCCTTCATGTAGAATATGATACACTGACATATACACATATACGCAATGTTCAATAATATGTAAGTACGAAGGAACAATATATAGTATACAAGTGTATATCACGTTGCTGTACATTACATACCATATTACATGTTCAAATAGATACATACATACATATATACTATAGGTATGTACAATCTTATCTACAAAAGTAGAAGACTTTATTCTCATTTTATTCTTTTTTGGCTTTTTTGTATGGACAATAGGGTTAATATTAAAGAAGAAACCAATAGAATATTAAAGAAGTCCATTATATATTCATATAACTATGAAATCTACATATACATATACATATGTACATTGTAATAATCTTATAGCATGACAGTCAGTCAATCAGTTGTTTAATCAATGAAGAAAAAAGGAAATTCATAAAAAGAATACTGAAGCATTTATGCCCGATTTATTCATTTCTAGTTATCCTCTTGTTGAATTTTTAGCATAGTGGATTAAGGACTTATCAAATGATTCGAATGTATCTGTTATTCAATGAAAGCAAAAAGGAACAGTGAAAATAATTTGATTTGAATAAGTATTTAGAACAGGTGCAAAAAATTCAAAATGAAGTGATTTGATTAAATGAATGTTTTGAATTCATTTTTTAATCTTTTAAATGCCTAGGACAAATTTAATTCTTGATTAGCCTTCTTTTAAATATTTTCTGTACTACATATGCTACAGGATACATAGGCAATACAGGATGTTTTGGTTTTAACTTTTAAAAATTCTCTGCATAATTGAAATCATGATATTTTTTTAGAATTTAAATTAATTATTACATTTCTTATTTTAATTTATCATATTTATAAACAATTTTAATAAAACTTAAAAAATTCTTCTTAAAAATCATTGTATAAAAATGACAAAGATGAGAATTCTAATTTTATCAAAATATTTCTATGCATTAATTAAATAAAATCGTAAACTTATTCAAAGAACAAATGTATGTATACATATAAAAGTTCTGTATAATGGTCTTGTTATTTTGATGTTTAAGGAGTGTAAAATAAAAACAGGAAATAAAAGTTTTATCATCATATCTTGTTAACTACAAAAAATACTATAAAATTTTTGTTTAGATTAGTGATGGGCGACATATGTAGTATGTATATGGAGTTAATCGATATATCAATTTTTTTTTAAATCCTTTTTGTGATGTACATACATCGCTGATATTTTATTGTCAACAATATCATATCGATATTTTGTCGACGACATGTATATCAAAGAGTCAACTAGCAATAAATTTAAAATATTGGTTGACTCTTTGACACCTGTTATTAACAGTAAAATTTCAATTTAATGACAATTTTATTTCAAATTATGTTTTTTTGTTTCTCAGTTGTATTATGTTTGATCGATATATTAGTGTATCTGTTCGATAAAATCGAATAGTAAAATTTATTTTTAAAAATGATACTTTTGTATCGATACATCGACGATTTCTGTTGTTATATCTATCACTATTTTAGATGAAAAGAATGAACATGCATCAAGGAATTTTTTTCCTCTTAGTTTGTGCAATATTACAGCAATGCAACATTTTTTCTTACAGAAATTTTTTTATATTTTTTAGTTTTTATTTTTATTTCATCTGTATTATTTTTTATCATTACTCATTGTGTATAATAAAGGAAAATTTCAAAAAATAAAAATAAAAAATGAAATAAAAATGAATAAACATTTTTATGTACAAGTATTTACATTACATACATACTAAAGTACAAAAAAAAATTATTGTTAGTTGAGTTACATACATCTACGTATGAGATTTTTTTGTACCTACACATACATACCTGTATGTTTAATACGTGCTCTATGTTTTATGTACATTTCAACATGCATATTACATTTATTTCTATATATTATTTGAAATTTCTTTAGAAAAACTTTATTTTTTCTTTCTATAAACTTAAATCCAATAAATCCGATAAAAGCTAACTTTTGATGTTTTTAAGAAGATTATAGTACGTAGTTATACACATCCTGAATTCATGTATACATACAGATATAAGATATACAAGCACAAGTATGTAACTTTTGTATACGGGGTAATACATATGCATACATATACGGAAAACTATAGTAAAAAATTAAAGGATTTTTTAAAATCATGTAAAATAAATACAAATCTTATTTTTATTCCTCCGTTTTTTTTTTTTTTTTTTTTTTTTGTATTATCAATTATAGTTAAATTTTTTTCCAACTTTTTTTTTAAATCTTTTTCTTCATTCATTTTTAATGTTTGTTCGTTTGAAATTAAAATTAAAATTTCATTTTAATTCAGTTTAAAATAATCATATTTAAAATGAAATAAATAACTGAACAAAGAAAAGTTAGACGAAAATTAGACGACTCCATTTCGATAGCTAAAAGATGGAAATGGTGGGGTGGAAGTTTAAAGGAGTAAAGTTGAAAAATCGAAAATCTCTCCACCATTTTCCAGTCGTCAACCCCGTCATCTAAACAATTATTAAAAAACTTAATTTGATCCTAACACACGTAAATGTAAAATTTACTACGCAATATTTAATTATAATATGTGAAATAAACAAGTTAATATGTAAGACATGAAATACACATATATGTAAACGTGTGCATACACATATATGTATATAAAATTCAAAGCAATTAAAAATTAAAATTTATATTTTATTGTACATGTTTCTTCCATTTATACAATTCATACAATCTTATTAAAATCACAATAATAATGTAATCCTTTCATTAAAATGAAAATTATCATGTTATCATACATACTCGTATGTTTAATTTTTATATAAAAATTCTTGTACATGTCTCACACAATGAAAATAAAATTTTTGTATTATAATAAATGTAAATATTGTGAACATAAACATTAACTTTAATGATAACATTGACAATTCTATATGCATGTACGTGATTTTATTATTATTTCAGTAATACAAAAACAAAACTTTATATTTTTACTTTTGAATATGTTAAATAAACGATTTTGTTAATTGAATTTTCTTAATTGAGTGAAAAACAAAGGCATTTCAACTATTAACGTATAGTACATCAAAAAAAAAGTCAAAAAAAAAAAAAAAATAAATAAATAAAGCGAATGAGAGAAAACAAGATATCAGAATGAGATATCAAACAAGTTTACGAACTTGTCATACATTTCATTTATCAGTAAACAATAAAAAAATAAAAATAAATAAATAAATAAACACAAATATTGTTTTTCATATTTACTAAAACAATTGCAAAATTTACAAATTATACGAAAAAAAAATTCGTTAAATTCTGATCATTTTTAATAATTTCCAATACCAAAAAATTAATAAATTAAAAATTAACAATTACGTAATAACATATTATGTAACATGAGTGATATTTAATTATAATGCATAGTATGTCTGTAAATTGTGTATATTTGTTTCAGCTTTGTTTTAATTTTACCCAAAAATATGCAATAACGTACATATATGTATGTATGCGTACGTAAATGAAATACAAAACTGCAAAGTAAAATAAAAATTAACAAAACAATAAAACAATATTTCTATGTTATAACTCATGAATTTCATACAAACATATGTACAAAATGTGTGCGAATCCTAATGAAATAAATACCAAAAACGTGTACCCATGTACAAAATGTACATATTTGTTATATAAATCTTATATATAGTAGTACATACGAATATTTATTATTATATGGTTTCAATTTTCCTATTTATTATTATATGGTTTCTCACACAAATTCGATATCGGATATATAAATATGTAAACGTATTTATCTTTTTAAATATGTGTACATCTGAAATTATAGAAAAAATTGAAAAAATTTTTTAACCAAATATTAGAAGGAAATAATTTAATCAAAATTTAGAAGGAAAATTTTAAATTAAAAAAACAATACCTTAAAAATATAGTCATTTTATGCTTCAAAACGAAACGTATAAAAACCAGAATACTTTTTTTTTTTAGTTTTTATCTTTTTTACTTGTTATATTTTTGTTTACTTTACATATTAAATTTCTCATTTTATGCTGTATAATTGTTTATGAAATTTTGAATTGATTTATTATTTTCTAGTTCAATTTTTTCTCATTTTCTTTAAAACTTCTAAATTTCTTAGAAATAAAATTCATTTATTTTAGAATTTTATATTATTAAAAAACTTAAAGAAAGAAAATATTTTAAACTGCAAGTCATTCATTTTAAGTAAAAGTTATAGAAATGAACCAAAAGCCAATTTACATACTTTATACATACATATATACGATATATGTAATCTGCTGCCTCTGTACATAGAGTAATACGCATCAATAAATAATTATTGAGAAAGAGCTACACTGTAATATTGTATAAGTTACTGTGTATACATATATTTATATACCATTGTGATTAATTAATTTTTATTCACAATGCCAATTGTAAAAATTAAAAATATACATAAAATAAAATAAAAAAATAAAATATAAAAAATAAAGATAAAAATTGAAAGGATATAAACAACGTCATCATGACTTAAATAAAATGAAATTTTATTTTTCATCCTTTTTTCAGAGTATTTTCTACTTATACAGCTTTTTTATTTTTATTCTTTTTTTTTTCTTTTTTTTTTCTTTTTTTTTTGTTACTCAACTCATTTTATTCTTCAATTTATATTTTATATTTTATTTTTCAACTTCAGTTATTTTTTTTCAAATGATATGATGAAAGATATGTATCCCGTCAAGGGTATACCATCAAAATGATTGGTTGTTTTTTTTTTTTTTTTTCAAATACACATCGCTATCATCAAGACACTTCCCCTATTTTTTTTGTTTTTGTTTTTTTTTTTTCTTATAACCTCCAGAATGTTGTACTTAAAATTAAATTGATGTCAACGTATAAAATTTCAAACATTAAAATAACATCAAAGTAAAATATCATATAAATATCATCTATTAATATTTCAATAGGATTCTTTTTTACCATATTAAAGGTACATATTTGCCATACGTATACATATAGGTATACACAACATTTTCTTGTGTTGTAATCATATAAACATATCAAAATTTGTTGTTTTTTTTTTTTTTTAACTTCATCTTTTTTATACGTTCATTTGATCAGTCTCTGTAGTATTTATTGTATTTACTTTCCTTTCACTCAATGTTGATAATAATTTCAATAATAAACGATAATGTAACATAACAGAACAGTAAAATGTGAAATAATAATGATGATAAGAAAAATTTCTTTAACAAAAATATAAAAATAAAAATGAAAAGAGAATTTACCAATCTTTTACCACCCAAAAGCATATTTATATAAATCAATTGTATTTTTAAGAACATATCATCATCTAAGAACATACACATATACCTATGTATACAATTGTGAAATTTGATATAGGTAAATTTTTCCTTTATTTTTATTATACTTTGTTTTGTGTTAAATTCTCAATTTTCATAAAATGAGTCAAATTCAAAAATAAGGAAGATATGCTAAATAATGTTATGGTCTAGATACAATGAACGCAATAGTAATATAGCGAGATACAGTACGACCCACAAGTTTTTAATTTTTTTAAGCAGTTAGAAATCATTAGAGACATACAAAATTAAACAGAAATAACAAAAAGTTTTAAAAATTTCAAAAACGAATTTGAAAAAAAAATTAAGCATAAAACAGAAAATGAACAAAAAATGCAGGGCAAGCATTATTGCTGTAAAGTTTAATGAAAAAACAAAACGCGATAAAAAATAAATAAAATTTGGAAAAAATTTTCGGCATCATTAAACCGTGTGAATGTCACTGTATTAAACTACACATAAAAACCATTAATTTAAACTCATTTTGAAGCAGCGCGTAAAAAACACGCCGCTTACATTGCATCTAGGCTATTACTACATAAGTGTATGGAAATTCACAGATGTGCATGTTACATGTATGTATACATATTTTCCGTGCAAAATGTGTAAAAATTAAAATAAAAAAGAGAAAATATGAAAACCGATACATTTATGCTTTTAATTTCAAATCAACAATTTCTTTTATTTTTCAAAATCTGTTGAAAATTTTAATTAAATTCGATCTTCATTTCGTCAGTCTATTGAAATTTTAATAAAATGTTGTATGTAATTAGTTTACAGAGTAAAGAAATTTTCGTTTCCAGTGGAAATTTTTTCTCCTAGAAAAACAAGATTTTTTCAATATATGTATATATACAGATATTTCATATGTTTTTCCTACAAAACATTTTTTTATAAATTGTTTTTCACATTAAAATATAAAATCAAACTTGTAAGATTATTTTTTGAATCTTTCTTTTTTTTTTTTTAAAAAAAAAAGTTTTTCATTGTATAAAAAAAAAATTTCCGAAAATTCCAAATGGAAAAGTTAAAATCATTTTATAACTTTTTTTGTTCTTTTTTCTTTTAAGTTAATTTTTAGTTTTGTATGTATAATACAAAAAAATTTGAAATTCTTTGATAAATTTGTCTACAATCTTTACGATAAAAAAACAAAAATTATTTGTTAAAAATAACACAAATATATCACAGGAAAATCTATATTCAAAAAAAAATTTTTTTAAAAATATAAAATAAAATTTTTAAAACAATCCTTTTACATCTTCCATACTATTTCGGTATAGTTTTTTTTTCCTTCTGTTTTAGATAAAGTTTTTCAATTTACTGAAAAGCTTTAATACTGTTTTTTTTTGTTTTTATCATGTTAGAAAAAAAAATACTTTTATATCTAATTTTCATGATAAGCACACACATGAGTTTGCAGAAAATACATACCCCATTAACATGATTATCAATGTATTTTTGTGTTTTTTATTCCTTTTCCCTTTCCCATTTTTTTTTTTTTTTTTTTCATTAACATAAATTATTAAGTAGTATTAGTAAAAAAGTTTTATAATGTTTTCATTTCCTCAATGTGATTTTCAATTTACAACATAATTTAACATACATATGTAGATGTAATTTGCCTTCACCACACGACAATCAAAATATTTATAGAACAAATTATAAGGAAAAATGTTGATATTGATTTTATCAAATTAATTAAAATGAATTTTAACAAGGTTTCAAAAACCGATTTTTAATATAAAATTAAATTGGTAAAAGTGAGTTTCAATGAAGAAAAAATTACGCATGTACGTAATAATTACGTTGAAAAATTTGTATATATGATGAGGTGTAAAAATTTCAACAAATAAAAAACCCAAAATTTCGCCCTTTTGTGGGGTCTTCATTAATTCAATTCAAAAGTGATTTGACTGATATCCTGTATGGTAGTACTTTAAAGTAAGCCAAATTTCAAGTTGAACATAGCTCGTATTTTTGAAATATGACAAGTCAAATCAGTTAGTTAGAAGAAATTAAATAACTTTTCAAATCTAAACATACGAGTATGTACATATCTAATAATTTTTGAACAAATACAAAAGGACAAACGATAACTTTTTAAATTTATTTCAAAAATATACAAATTTCTAGCTAACTTTTGTTTGTTTCATTATTGTTTATTTAAATATTTTTTATGCTCCTTCTTTTTAATTCGTTATTTTGAATAATTTTATATTTTAATTAAAAATTTTTTATACATTCTAATCAAGGTCTGTGCTTGAATTTTTAAACGCCTGGATCACATTAAATTTTTTTGCGCTTTCTTTAATAATTAATTTAATGCTTTTTCTACGTTACCCCTATTATAAAACTAAAACCTCCTTCTTTCTAATAAGGTATCCCCAGTCTTAATCCTAAGTGTTTTTCATTGGATAAATTTAATATTAAATCAAATACAGTGTAATAATTTTTCAACCCGATTATGCTTTGGTGCCCCTTGTCTCACAGAGTAATCGCTCTATTTGTATCTTGATAGCACCTACCCTGGTTCTAATTATATTTTTTAATTGAAAAAAAAAAACATATTTCACAATGTAAACAAAATCTGTTATTAAACTTTCCTTTTATGAAATGATAATTTATTTCTTTTTGAAGATTTTATTTTCACAAGGATTATAGAAAAAACATAAAGAGCATTTACAAGAGCATTAATATTAATTTCAATCAAATTAAGCATTCAATAAAATACATTGTTATAAAAATACTTTGTTATAATTGTGTACTTCATTAAAAATCTGTGCAATTTTTATATCACTTTTTAATTCAATTATTTTGTTTCTCTACTACTTTTGATTGCTACTACTTTTGTTTACATAAAAAAAAGTCCTTTAGAAATTATAAATGATTCATAAATCAGACAAATTGATGATGTAAAATAAAAATAAGAAAAAATACCAAAATAACAGCAAAAATAAAAATAACATTAACAAAAAAGAAAAGGAAAAATAAATAAATGAAGTCTATTAAACTTTTAATTTTCAATTTTTGAAGGGAACAATGAAAATGAGAAAATTAATTAAAAAACATAAACATTAGAATAAAAGATACGAAACGAAAAACAATTGAAATAAAAACAAAAACAAAAAAAACTTAAAAATAATCTAAGGTACATGTAAAAATTTTTACGTGTGTACATACAAAAAAAAATGAAAGTAATAAAATGAAAAAAAGCGTTATAAAATTACTTATTTTCTTTTTTACATTTCTTATTTCATTTCTGTTTTACTTATTTTCTTTTTTATTTCCTACAAATTTAAGCAGTGTACTTCAATTAACTAAAATTTTTTTGCTCTTATTTTTTTTCTTTTCTTTCTTTAATTTCCATTTAAATGAACAAAATTTCTCATTGACAAAATTAACTTCACTTTATTACAATCTTTTATTACGTACACATCCATATATCTGTATTTGTATATCTGTGTTTTTTGCATTCCTTTTTCATTAGTTATTTGTTTTTTTTTTTATTACATTTTTAAATACAAAACTACGAATTAGTACTTGAAATTCTATACATAAAAAAAAATTACTCAAAGTTTTATTTATTTTTATTTTTTATTTTTTAAAAAGATTTTTACTTACACAAAGATAAGACTACTAAAAATACATACACACATATAGAAAGATCATAAAATCAACAAAAAAAAAATAAAATAAAATAAAAATAAACACCACTAAAGTCTAATCATAAACATCTCGAATACTCTTCAAAACAAATTTATATGCGGGATATATCATCTATATCACGTTCATATGTATTTGAAAAAGGGACATCTAAAAGGTACTCATAACTAGAAGGTCATCAATGTTAAAAGTAATAGCGTAGAATGATGGCATTTAAAGTTAAAAATCTCATTTTATTTTCAACGAGATTATTCAAACAATAAAATGCTTATCACCATCAATATTATTGTAGTTATACACTTAAAGAACGCACACATTTATCTATATACATTTTAAAGTGTATATATGTATGTATATAAAAATAAAAGGATCAAATAATAAAAAAAAAGGTTAAGGGTTAGTTGTAGAATTTGAAGTTCAAAATATTACCTGCACGTTTTAAGATTCAAATTATATATATAACCACAGTATCCAAAAATACATGTACATAATTAAACATTTACTTAAAACAGAAAAGATTTTCTATTTTGCAGACACATCCAGTGATTGAAATAAAAAAAAATTTTCTTTATTTCCCCATAGCTAATTATTCACAAGCTTAATATGAGTATTTTGTCATTTAATGACATTTCATAAGAAAATTACTCAAATCTTATGCTTTCTGAATTTTGGGAAGCTTTACTGTAGTCCCACCAAAGTCTTTAACACAAATAAAAAAAATAAAAAAATACGAGTCATTAAAAGCAAAATACTACAACATAATGTTAAGTGTCAATAAAACAATCTACATTTCATGCTTTTTATTTTATTTTTATTTATTTATTTATTTTTTTTTGCTTTATCTTTTGAGAGCAGAAATAATGAAAAAAAATACATACTTATATACGTACATATTTTTTTATTTTTTATATTTATTCTTGATGATGATACTTCAGTATTTTATTTTCGTATACATAATTGTATACACAAATAACACAAATAATGACAAAAAGAACAAAAAAATTGTTATTCGTAAACATTAAGGTGAAAACTTGAAACAAAGGTCAACAAACAATAGCGATAATTACCGGATTTCGTTTTTTTTTTCTTTCTTGTATTTGGTTTTGCTTTTCTTACAATAGTCCTTTATTGTATTTTTAGTAAAATAATCGTGGATTTCATATGAAATGCTTTAATTTTTTTTTTTTGTTTTGAATGGCTTTTATCATTATATTTTATTATTCATAAATTTTGAATGATTTTTTTTTTCGAATTAAAAACGGTTTACAGTTTTAAAAAATAATGTCCTGTAAAAAAATGTTAATTGAAAATAGAAAAGAAAAAGTGCACAATAATCTTTTAAAAGACTTCTAAAAAGATTTTTTATATGAAATCTACTTTTAAAAATTTATTTTATGAATATCATCTTTTGAAGCAATCGATTTTAATTAATTTGAAAGTTATATTTCATACACTAATTCAATGTAAGTTAAGGTCTTATGAGAGTACATGTGTCCTTTTTCATTTCTCGTAATTTCTAATAAGATCATCTCACGAGTAATGTTATCACAATCTGTAAAGTTATCATAGAATATGAGATGAATTTTTTAAATGTCAATATAAAGCGACGTAGAGTGATACTAGTTTGTGTCATTTCCATAAGACCTTAACTGTATCGAATTAGTGTAAAGAGTATAGAAAAGTTAACAAACGAATGTCTCACAGAGACCAATTTGTTCAAAACCCTCTTTTAATATTATCTGATTCTTATAAAGTTTCATCGAATTAATAAATTTTTTTTTAGCTACGTTACATACATACATATAAAATGATTTAATTGTTTCTTCAAATATTTTATGTCAGAAAATTTTCTGAATAAATTATTAAATAAGAAATTTTAGAAATTATTGTATTGACAAACATTCAATTCATTTCTTCTTTACACACTTGGCTTCTGAGCCACTCAAATAAAAAAACAAAAAATTTGTCCGGTCACCATGTAATATTGTATTGTGTTCGTTATAATTTTCATGTATCGGTATAGGTATAATTTATAATACACACACATTTTTATATTTTCTTGCTATAATTTTGTATTAAATATTAAAGTACTAATGTATACAATATAAAAATAATAAAAATATATCAACAGTTAAAATAAATATCCTCTAAAAGAAAAATTTCTATTTCATTTATTTTCAGATACTTCTGATGATACTAAAATTGACATTTATAGGGAAACAAAAATTAATAAAATAAATAAAACATTTAAAAGAGAAAACTAAATAAAAATTTAAAACGACAAAAAAAAATTATTTTCATTTCAATAATTTCATTTCATTGACATAAATAATAATAAAATAAAAAAAAAAAATAATTATTAGAAAATAAAATATAGTCAATATGCCATTAGTAAAACAAAGTGGATTTAAATTTTCAATTTTATGTGATGTATTTCTATTAAATATTTTCATTTTAATATCATTTTTAATTAATTTTGTTATATCTGTGCCAACTGTAACAACAATACCATCAACAACAACAGAAATTACAAATAATACAACAAAATCAATAATAACAATAGAAAAATTCAATTTAAATATTCAATTAAATCAACAGAATAATAATAATACAAATAATAATACAATAATTAATGTAAATAATATTGAAAATAATAAGTCTAGTAGTCATCATAATAATAATAGTAATTATGACATAAATAATAATAAAAATAATAATAATAATAATTATTATTATAAGAATGATAATGACAGTAATTATAAGAATAATAATAATAAAGAATTACCAATACAATATGCTGAACTTGAAACATTAAAGACATTATCAAAACGTTTTGATGTTTATAGTGATTTTAGTAAAATACCATTTGATACAATACATCGGATATTACGTGATGAAGAATCTGAATTACGTTTGAATGATAATCAAAGAATAAAACGTCGATGGAAAAAATCACCAATAATAACAAAAATAAAATCATATTATTTAAATAAATACCATTTAATTAAAAAACGATCATTATCAGCTATTCAAAATGATGATCAATTAAATTCAAATGAAATTTTATCAACATCATTATCAATTGATAACATAAATGATAATAATAATCATTTAAATGATAGTAGTAATAATAGTACAAAAAATTTAATAAATTTACAAAATAAAAATTTTCATAATTTTAATGATACAATCAATTATATATTAAAACAAATAAAAAATTTAACTAAAATTGAATATATTAATTTAAATAATAATAATTTAAGTGATTTTTCAATGTCATTATTAAATGATAATTTTATTAATTTAAAATATCTTGATTTGTCATACAATAATTTAAAAAAATTTCATTTAAATAATATAATTAATTTAGAAGTATTAAATTTAACTGGAAATCAAGTGTCAAATTTTACATTATTATTAAATCAATCAACAAAACAATTGCCATCATCATCAACATCGACAACGTCATTACCATCATCATCATCGACAACGTCATTACCATCATCAATAAATAATAATTATAAATTAAAAGAATTATATTTAAATAAAAATAATTTAACAACAATTAATTCAATAAATATATCGAAATTAAATAATTTAGAAATTTTTGATTTATCATGTAATCAAATTTCTACAATTGAACAAAATTATTTTATTAATTCTAATAATAATTTAAAATTATTAAATTTATGTGGTAATAAATTAAATGTAATAAATAAAGAACAATTTCAAAATTTATTAATGTTAAATACATTATTATTATCAAATAATAATATAACAAAAATTGATTTAAAAACATTTTTAATTTTATCAAATTTACAATATTTAGATTTATCTAATAATAATATTGATGGTACATCAATACATTCATTACAAGGTATACCAGATTTAATTGGTTTATCAATTGCATATAATCCAAATTTGGGTGATTCATTACAAGAATTTGTTGCATCATGGAGTCTTAAAGAATTAGATATTAGTGGTACTGGATTATGTGAGATACCAGCTGCATTAGCACAATCTGTACGATCATTAAAAATTTCAAATAATTGGTTTGAGGTAAGTACAATATTTTTAAAATTTAATTTCGTAAAATTAATTTCGTAAATTTTAAAAACTCTGAAAATATAAACAAATGATTATGGCTTCTATTATGAAAGTCTTTAGCTAATACAATTAAAGTTGAAATAGATTTTCAATATTATGAAAGTCCATCCACTCAAATAAAAATTGTTCTATTTCGGCAAACTTAGTCGGTGATATTTTTGTGATTGAAATTTGGTATATAAACATTATTGCAAAAAATTCACAACAGGATCTCATAACTCTTGTCGGAAAAAGATTGAAGTTTGTAATACCAAATATTTATTCGATCGATGTGAAAAAGTCGAGTTTATCAATCACCGAATAGATTTTCATAATAGGAGCCTATATTGTACGTTGAAATAAAATTAACAATAAATATTTTTCAAGGATGATAATAAATATTTCTGGAAATTTATTTATTGAACCTATAAATACATATGTGAATAACTATAACTATAAGTACAAACGCATTCCTATACCTTCTATTCTATAAGAAGTTATATAACTGTTTTAAGTTAATTTTATCCTGTAATAAATTAACTTTAATTCAAATAACTTTCATTTTTCTCAGATCACAAATCACAAATGCTCTTAAACATTTTTTACATATACACTTACAAATGTGTACATTTACTACAAAATACTTGAAATATTTTTCTTTATGTATAGAATATGTGCATGTATTTCTTGTTTTTTTTTTTATTTTAAGAAAATTTATGTAACTAAAATACCACCCTAAAAGTAATAAAATAGGATTATGCGAATTAAACGTGCTCAATTCTTTCCTGATATAATGTACAACGAACAACGTCTCCCTATGTTTTACCCTATTTCAAGCAAAACATTTACAGTAAATACAAGACACGTAAAGGAAACTATATGTTTTAGCATTGCTTCCAAAAATGCACTATATACATATGTATATACATACATATGCGTACGTAGTATGTACATACGTACAAGTACGAATATTTTTATATAGATACTTATTTAGAAACGTACTGCTTGTACACAATTGAAAAGGATAATTCAATGTTTCAAAAATGAAAATACAGAAACCTCCTTTTATTACTTATCTATCTACATGTATATGTTACGCAAAAATAAATGAAGAAAAATAAAATAAAATCAAAGAAGAAAAAATACAAAATAGCAAAAAAAAAAATAGTACCCGTAAAGTGGCGAATGAAATATTTCCTACGGAAATTGGAGACGGTGTAGTAAATGCTCTAAGAAAAAAAAAAGAATAAATTTAGGTCACAGGAATTTATTCTCTGTTCTATTGAGATAAAATGATTAGCTTTGAAACAAAGTAGTACGTACATTAAAATACACGTCTATATGTATCTACACATACTCATACTTTTAATTTTGAACATAATAATAAAATAGTACCGGCTGTTTTTCTATCAAATTTTCAACCTTTTCTAGTTTAAATTTTATTTTTCTATATTGAATAAAATATGATGTTCGTTAGCATATAAGCAAATATGTATTGTAAAATTTAGTATTTAACCGTTTTTTATCGTATTCCAATATTATATTCTCTGTATACATACGTATGTGCAGGTTTTCATGTAATAAAATTTATTTCATTCATTTTATAAATTTAGTGATACAATTTACAATATCAGTTTAATTTATAAAGCTAACTGTGCCTGATAAAGGGTGTTCGATATTAAATAATCAAAAAAAAAAAATCCTGCAGCTTTTCATTTGACATAAGTGTCATTAATTTAACTCCCTTACCTTAGAAATTAGGATATAAGTGTTATCTGTGTACCCCTGCTAACTTAAAAATCATTAGCGATTAAAGCCAAAAATTTGTAATTTTTACCCAAAAATTTTGCAATAAATCAGTGATTACTTATTGTAATAGCACCCTGTGCGACGAACACATATACGTATAATAAAGAACTTTTCATTTTTGTATCTGTATAATTTCGAGAAAACCTCAGATTTAGTTTTCCCAGTTAACATATAAATGAATAAATTTTCCTTTAGTTTATTTTATGTTCTATACATGTGTTTCGCATTTTACAATAAATAGTATGCATAGATGTATTCGTGTATTTTTATGTTTTATTTATTTACATTTTATTTTTATTTTTCTTTGATATTATTTGATTTGTTTCATTTTGATAACTTACAAACTAAACTCTTCTTTTACTGTTTAAGAGAAAAAAAAAAAAACAAATTTTCGAATAAAAATTTTATGAAAAATACATGAAAATACAACAAATTCAACAAAAGAAAGCCCAATAAAAAATAGAAATAATAAAAATTTCTCATTTATTGTTGTGTTACATACAGTGGGTACAATACCATTCGTACCTATAGATCATACAGGGTGATTCAATTTGACATGATGATCGGCCAGGTGGTGAGAATTATGGGAGTCTTCGTTTAAAAATCTTTTTATCTACCAAATGGTTTACATTTACCCCCTTTACCCATATCTATTTTTTATTTGTTTCATCTATCTTTTACTTGTATATTATCCGGTTGATAAACATGTCAAATTGAATTATCCTGTATGTAAGCTTATCTAAAAATATTTAAGACAAGACAAGAAAAAAATAAAAATATTGTATCAAGCCAAATGAAGATTTCAATTTTCTCAATGTTTTCTTTTTTAACATTTATACAATAAAAGTATTAATTGAAAAGTTTTTCTTTCAATTTTTCACAATTTTATTTCCTTTTTCAGTTTTTATTCTATTTTCGTATTTGTATTTTATACCAAAATAATTTAATTAATTTAATTTTTTGTTTTTTGTTTTACTTTTCACATTCTTTTTTTTTTTTTTTTTTTTTTTTTGTAATGTATAGATTTATCATTTCATTATAGTACATGTGTACTGTATGTACGATATATGTTTACACAAAAAAAAAACATAAAAATAAAAGGTAATAGAAAATGCTTTTAACATGATATACAAAAAGTTAAATAAACCTAATTCAATTTATTTATTTACTTTTTATACAAAAATATTTTTTTAACATTTCATTCTTTATATCTTTCTTATTTTATGTTGGAAAAAAATTTATTACTGAAAAATACAAAAGATTTTCAAGAAAATGTAAACGCAAACTTTATGTAATATAGCCAATAAAAAATAAACATGTAATCATTTTTGTATTTTATGTTCAAAAATATTTTTATACATTTTTTTTAGAATAAAAACAAATTCATTTTTTTAAAATAAATATTACATTTTATTTTAGACAATTTGTTTGTCTATTAATTTTCATATTATACTGCATATAATAATAATATGTATGGATTTTTCATAAGGAGCATCGATACTTTTAAATATCACAACTGCAACACTATTTGAAGTATCAAATTCAAATTCTAACACATAGGCTCAAGCAGTATTAGGCAAATTATCACAAAAACATACAGAATTCACGAGCGTATAAAAATTATCCAAATTTACTAAAATAAAACTTACTAGTTTGATTCTTCACATAGTGTTACAGTTGAAACATTTGAACCTTCTAACATTCTGGTTGGAAAACTTTCATATATTTTGAAATTGAGTGAAGTAGAAAAATTTTATTACATCTTTTAATTACCCATTTCAGATACACATATCTTCATCTCTAAAAAACAAAATAAATTTTACAAATATTTCATTTTTTTTTTTTTTTGTACATATTTTCATTTCAGATAATTCGATGTGGTGACTTGGATAGTTATCCATTATTACAATATTTAGATTTATCATACAGTCATATAGATGATATTGAAGATGATGCGTTAGGACGTTTAGAAATTTTAGAGACATTATTTTTGGATCATAATAATTTATATCGTATACCAATAAGTCTTCCAATAAGTTTAGAAAATCTTTTTCTACATAATAATCAAATAATGGATATACAACCACAAATATTTCAAAATTTAATTAATTTAAAAATATTAGATTTATCTGAAAATAAAATAATGTACCTGCCTGGATTACCATTACCAAAATTAATAACATTAAATTTACAATCATGCGAATTAAGAGGATTAAGTCAATCAGTTGTTAAAACATCACCAAAATTGAGAGACTTATTACTTGATGGTAATCCGATTAAATGTACAGATCTATTGGGAATTGCAGAATGGGCAAGTCCATGCCAAAATGATAGAATAACTGAATTCAAAGATATTAAAAAAAATTTTCAAAATATTCATACATACAATCATTTCAAAAATGAAGGAAAATTACATGAAAATAATTGTTGTTGTGGGAATTATAAGAAAATGAAAGAGTTAAAAAAACCGATTTGTGCTAATCGTAATAAAAATAAAAAAAGACTGAATCAAATAAATCGAATTGAATCACAATTACAAAAGTATGATACTGATAATAACAATGATGATAATTTGAAAAGAAAATTAAATCTCACGAGAAAAGGATTTCAGATCAATAAACAAATGAAAAAAAATGAAAATGAAAAAATACAACAACAAATATCAAAAAATTTCACTACAGTTCAACAAACTAGAAATGTAAACGAAAATAATAATAAAGAAAAAGTTTATGATAATCAAAATAGAAGTTTATTTATGACCGATCCTACTCTTGGCAAGGATTCCATCACATATTTTCCTTCACTAATCATTAGTAAGAATACTGCAGTATCAAATGAGCATGAAATAAACATAAAAACTTCAGAAAAGCTATTTAATGGTACAAGCACGAACGAACGAGTCTATAAAAATATAAATAATAACAGTAACAACAATAACAACAACAAAACTATGTTGTTCGATGCCAAAATTCCAATCTTATCATTGTTACATAACTCGACTGAAAGCTTTAATATTAGTGATGTAAGCCATAAGACTACAAATGTTTCAGAAGAAAACACATCAAAAAATATTGAACGACAAAAACAACAACAGAGTCAACATGAAAAACAAAATAAAGAAAATAGAATAATATCAAACATTAAATCTGACAACAATTATGTCGAGACAAGTGTTTTATTTGAATCCATAAGAAATCAAAATATAAAACAAAATGAATCACATTTTGAATCTAAAAATGGACAGCAAAAAGAAATATTTACAACAAAAAAATTAGAAATCCAAAAAATTATTGAGGGTAAGAAGCCATCAAAAAATATTGAAACTTTGCCAAATCAAACAAATAATGGAGAAGGCATTGTTGAGCATTTTCAGGAAAGGGCAACTACCCAAGAAAACAATAACGGTAATATTAACAATATACAAACGATTGATGAGGGTCATAAAGACATGTCTGTTGCCATTAAATCGAGCCAAATAAATGAAGCCAAATTTCCAACGACAACACAAATGGCAGCAATTGAAATGAAAAAATCTGTTTTAACATTATCACATCATGATCAAGAAATTCCAATTAATGACCAAAGCTCGTTTGACAATGCCAATTCTTCAAAAAACAAGTCATCAACCCACAAAATAATATCATTATTTACATCTCAATCAAATGGAAAAACATTCAAAAATACACAAATCCAAAACATAAAACAAAAAGAACAAAGAAAAATTAATTTTCCGGATACTGAATCTAATTTTCAAGAAAACAATTTTCAAAACTATAAACGAAAAACTTTGAATGATAACATCAACACTAAACTATCTTTAACTTTATCCCCTATTGAAGATGATACTACGATTATATTTGGGTCAGCAGAAATGACGACAATAGCAACAGCAAAAATTAGTACACCACCACATAGTACACCAACAACAACTATAACAAAGGCATCAACAAAAAAATTATTAGAGATACCATCATATCCAAATAAAGCTGACAATGTGCTATTTCCCGATCAACCACTACTCATAAAACAGAATTATATCGTAAATCGAAATCAAAACATTTCACAACCATTGGATCAGGATTATCACCAAATAGAGACAGTTAAACAAGTAACAACATCAACATATTCCAATTATCAGTCAAAAAAACGGCAGCTGCAACAACAACAACAAAATATTACACAACAGGAGGATAAAAAAATTCCTATTGGTAATAAAAAGCAACGGCAGCAAGAATCACAATCAACTTCAGAAGGGCTAATACAAAAACAATTAAATGTTGACATGGTATTTAACAATGGCAGTAAAAGTTTATTTCAAAAGAAGCGATCTAATCTAAATGGAAATCAACAAGAAGAAAAGTTAAATAAACAAATTGTCCCAACAGCGGCAATAGGAGAAATAACAACAACAGGAATTGATGGTAATATTCAAATAGATTTAAACAAACAGGACGATAGTATCAATTTGGATTTGAACGTAAACAAAACGGATATTATGTTTTCATCGTTAAATGAAAAAATGACACAAATAATTCCTACTTCAATTAAAATGAACACGACAAAGCTTAAACGACCAAAGAAAAAGCAAGCCAAAAAATTAGAAACAAAAAATCAGAAAGTTCAAGCAATAAATTTAGAAAACTCACCTCTTACAAAAGATGAAAACAAGGATTTTAATTTGGCTTCAAATTTTCTTCAAAAAAACACTTTACAAAATTCAATTCAATTACCAGATTCTAATTTAAAAATTGGAACATTAAATTCTAAACAAATTCATCATAATTTAAATACACCTAAAGATGTAACCGCAATTAATACAGATTTTTTTGATACATATAAAACTTTGGCAAGTGAAAATCATAAAAGCAACTTCAATCATATTAAAACGTCAGATATTTCCGACATAGATAAATTAACAACACGCAGTCTTGTACATCATACTGTTAATACTGCAATTGTACCATATACTGAAGATGATTATGTTTTCGAAAAGTCTGGAAATAAAGATGAATTATCTAATATTATGCCAAATAAAAATTTTCCATCATCAATTGAATTAGTTAAAATGCAACCATCAAATATTGATATACTTTCTTCATATTCAAATGATGAACCAAGTATTGAAGAAACACCCTTAAGCAATTTTAATGTAGATGACATGAAAATAAAATACACAACAACTACAGAACAAAATCATGTATTGTTAACAAATGAAGAAATAATTTCTCAACCTGCACTCATTCAAGTTGTAGAAAATACTTTAAATGAAAATTCTACAATAAATATGAAAAATAAAAATATAAACAATAATGTTACAATCGATAATATTAATAGTTTTACAACACATACTGTTAGTAACAAGTCAAATAATTTAGAAGGAGGTAGTGGTAATAATGGTTTACCACCAGAACAATGGTTAGATATACGAAAAGCAACAAGCCATCCAGGATTATTTATTGTAATTGGAGTTACATTTGGTATGTTACTTACCCTCGGATTAATTCATATATATCGATGCCGTCGGCCATGGTATTATTGTTATAGCCAAAAAGGACAACATCATTCTTCACATCATCATCATCATCATCATCAAAATCATAATTTATCTCACCATCCATACCATCAACCTCATCATCATAATAATCATCATTATAATGATACAGATCGATATAATAATAGAAATAATAATTTAACCACAACAATATCTGCTGATGATTATTGTCAATGCAACGAAGAAGATTATTATATTGAAGCTGATTATGAATCACAATCTTCAAATAGAAGAGATTTTCTACCAATGGAATTATTAAGTTTAAATGGTAATGTAAATGATACATCTAATAGCAATAATAACAATAGCGGTCATTTAAATCAAGCACATAAAATTACTATTACGAATGGTCATAATTTAGATATTTGGTGACGAACAGCATTAGATAAAACATACACCGTATTTGAATGACATGATAACAATAATGATTAATGCTTGAAAAATAAAAACATGAACAAAATTTCAGATATTTAAAAAATAAAAATAAAAAAAATAAAAAAATAAATAAATATAATATAAAGAAAAAATTTAAAAAAATAAACATGAAAAGAATAAAAAATAAATAAAAATAAAACAAAGTTTTAAAAATTGAAATTAAAAAACAAAATTTAATTATTCTCTTAATTTATTTAATAATTATTTAATTTTTTTAAATAAAATAAAAGAAAAATTTATAAAATTTTTGTAAATACTCCACATATAATTGAGCTAATTAAGCCAAAGATTAAAATTACATAAAAAAATAATAAAAAGAAAAACACTTCAGATACTTAAAAATAATATATAATATAAATATAAATGATTTGTATTAAAATTGTAATTGAATTTTAAGTACATGTACGTACATATATATGTATATTAATTAAGAAATTTATGTTTTTAAAAGAACATTAAAAAGGGACAAAAAAAAAATTAAATGTATTTAATGTGGTATAAATTAAGGAAAAAACAAAAAAAAAATTTAAAAAAAAGAAAAAGTTATTTTTTCAAAAAATAAAATAAACTCATTGAATAGATTTAAAAAGGCAAATTTATTGGAAATTTAAAAAATAATCTGTATGTGTTTGTGTGTACAATACAAGCAACAAGAATATATGATGAACTTCATGAAATTTATGTCTTCTTAGTGAGTAAATATATATAATAGATTTTTAAGAATTTAATAATGTTGCCAAAGACAAATATTGAAAACAATTGATTTTCTACGAATAAGAATTTAAACATTCAATAAAAGAAGAATAGTAGTAATAAATGAAAATAATAAAAAATCAGAAATAAAGAAAAAAAATTGTATTTTTCTTTTTCTTTTTTATGTATATAGCTATTACCATACATTACTATAAAGTATAAATGTAAAGAATAAAAAAAACCAGTAAACAATAATGTTAGTAGAAGTAAGAATAAAAATTAAATATTAAATCAGAAAAATAAAAATGGTTTATTTTATTTAATGATTATTTTTTTTACACAGAATGCCCAAAGTAAAAATCATAAAATATATTTATCGCATAATTCAGAGTGTTTTCAGCGAAAAATCGTTGTAAATCCATCCCCCATTTCTCCTTAAAACTAACCTGTTCAGAGATATACTTATTTATAATGAATGTGTTTTTTTTTTATAATGATTAAGTTGAATATTTTCGGACGAATGTACTACTTTATTTTATATAATTGGGCCATATTTTTTTAACTATCTTAAGCACTGCTAATAGAAGCTGAGAACTTTAGTCCTTTCAAACAAGTTATTATTCATTGAAATCGAATCAGAAAATCCAATATTATTAATAATTCAAAGTAATAAAATCATGGTTTTCATACAAAAGTATTAGTAGCTTTTGAATCACCCTATAAAATTTTTGTACCAATTGTTAAAATTGTATATAAATTAAAATTTTACCCTAATTCACACCTGTAATTTAATTGAATTTATATAAAAAAAAAATGTTCTTTTACATAACCACAATTTAATTAAATGAAAATCTAAATTTTATTTTTTACCACAAATTTCTGTTACATAACACAGCCAATTCTTAGTTGTATTTTATTTTTTATTTTTTTATTTTTAGAATAATTTATGAATACCTATAAAAACACAAAACAAACTGTAATAGATTTTTAGCATTTTGAATTGTTGTTCTGAAACCATTTCTACAGTGGACGTTCATATATACATACATATACGAATATGTGCTCTATATGTTGGTCAAAAATATATTCATATAGGTGAATACGTGTAGACAATTTTTTACTTTACAATATGTTACCACAAAAACAAGGCAAAAAAAAATGGTACTAAAGCCAAAATATTTTATTTTTTATTTTTTTTATCACTAAATTTCATTTTTGTTTTTTCAATTTTCTATTTTATTACTTGATTTCTAAAGACTAAAATTACCAAAAAAAAAAAAACCCAAAAAATAAAATAAATATAATGCCCACTTTTTTTTCTGAACTGAAAATATATAATCTATGCACATGTATTGGATCTAGTGGTATGCCAAAATACCGTCTGGAATAAAATAAATAAATTCGTACAAAAAAAAAATGAAAATTGGTACTATAAACAACATTGTCCTTTCATCGTTGGTTTTGTTTTTTTTTTTTTTTTTATAATACAGAGACTTTACCAGAGACTACATGTTTTTTATATATAGATTTTTTTTCTTCTCATATTTAAGGTTTTATTCTCATTTACTATGTTTTATAATGTCAACAATATTGTACATTATATGCATAAAATTCATGTACGAGAAATACCTATTTGACAAAAAAAAAAAAAAAAAAACAAATGTAAAAATTCATCACTTTTTTGGTCAAAACTTAAACATTATTCTTTTTAACGATTCATGAAATCTATTACATGTTAAATGTAAATACATGAACATAAAGTACAAAATGAATTATATACAAGGAGGAAGAAATAAAAAAAATACATATATCCTAGAAATCAAGAAAAAAGGATTTTAATATCCATTTTATGTACACCAACATACATATATGTATGTAAGTGTGTCACAAGTAAATGTCCCGCGAGTAAATAATCTACAAAATACTATATAACGAAAAAGACATAAAATCTATGAAAAAATTGAAAATAAAAGATAAAAATTAATTCAAGCATATATGTACACACGTATAACAGAAAATTTAAGTCACCTTTTCGAATATTCATTTCATTTAAAATTTTATTTTTCTAACATTTACGAGAGAAAGAAAAGAAAAACCTTTTATGTTCAAAATTCTATAAAGAAAATAGAATGTTATGAGTCCCACGTGAGATACATTTTATATCAACGTCTATTTTGAATATACGTTTCTTCTTTTTTAGTTTTTTTTTTTTGTTTTCTTTGCTATACTGATACATGTATGTAGTTTTTTTGTTTTTAGAAATAATTTATGATTTAAAATAAAAAAGTAAAATGAAATCTTCAATTTTTTCCTTTTCAAAACAATTTGATTTTTCTTTTTAAATTTATTTATTTATGAACATAGAAAAATTCATGGAAAAAAGATCACATATTTGTTATTGGAAAAATTCTATAAAACAAAAAAAAAAAAATTCAAAAACAAAAAGAATAGAAACATGAATTAATTTGTGAAACAAAAAAAAAATTAAATTCTCAAAGGGATTTTAAATTTTTTCAAAACTAAAACAAGAATATTATTAATAATTGAATATTCAAAAAAGAAAATCTGAAAAAAATTGAATTTTTTTGTTTTTTCACAAAAATCACATAATTTTTTATGGATACGAATTTTCAAACCGAGTCAAGTCTGATTCACTCTGAGATTACAATTCTTTACAGATACAAGATTTTAGTCTACATCTACAATGGTTATGGTTCTCATTCATTCTGAAGTCACCATGATTTACAAATACAAATTCTCAATCGTACAAAAAAAAATTTCCTTGGTAACTTTCATGAAATACAACAAAAAAAAAGCAAATTACAATTAATTGAAATTAAATTTAATTAACATTCATTCAAGCATGTATTACCCAGCAATAATTAATTATCAATAATTTGACAAAATTGTTAGAATTTACAGTTCAGAATTATATGAAAAACATTTTTTTTTTTATTAGATTTTCCTTAATAAAGAATTATTATTAACTTAGTTTGTAAGAATTATTTCTCTTTAACTCTTAATTTAATTATACATATGTATGTATGTACACTATCTTATATAACATATAGGTACATATGTTCACAGAACTAAGCAAAATTTTGTCCGATACACCATCATTAACAAAATCATCATTATCTTCAGGCTAAAATATTATAAGAAGACATGTCATGAATATATTTTCTAGCTGCAACGGATATCCGGTTTCTTTTCCATAAAATTATATGTATCTATACATACTAGTTGTATAGTTCAGAGTTGACTTGAGAACATGTACAAAACTTAATAATAAAATTTATGTCTGCATTCCAATATACATATATATACATAAATGTTCACAAAAATATGTATGTTATGTAATTTTGTGTAGAACTAGACAAGAATTTAAGATACTTCATATATTAGATATATAACGTGTATACTGTATATGTGTATGAATGTATGTATGTGTAAAAAGAATTTTCCTATAGAATTAATAATGTCACATATGATGCCAAATTCAACCCATGCAAACTATATAAAACATGATGATACATACATATACACATGAAATTTCTAATAATAAAAAGTCAGACAACAACGTATAGAAAAACATGTATTTTTGAATGTACGTGTCCTCCTTTTAAATAGACATAGTACAAAGCATACATATATGTATGTATTTGTAAGGATTACATGTTGATAAAAAAAAAGTATGAAATGAAATAAAAGAAAATTTTATTTAAAAAAAAAAGAAAGGATTAATAAACAAATCGATATGATAGTTCAATGACCATAAACTCTAATCCTTTTTCAGTTTTTTTTTTTTTTTTTTTCAAGAATGGGCACAAAAATACAGACATTAAAATTTAGTCAAAAAATGATGGATAAGCCTTCAATTACGCAAAAACAAAAAAGCAATATTATAGCACATATGTTAATTATAGTATGACAAAACCTTACACATAAATCAAAATAAATTTTAAAAAGTGATAGACTGACAGAATTTTTTTTAGATTTACTGGAATGATTGAAATTGAAATGTGATTGAAAATCTAAATTTTATCTTTCTACAATCCATCACAAAAACCTGAAGTTTTGGGAATTTTCTACGAAAAAAAAAAACCAAAAAAATAATAATGAAAAAAACACAATCAAAATGATTTCCTTTTTATTTGTATGTATCCATATACATATTATGGACATAGTAAGAGTAATGTACTAATGCTGTACACTAAAATATACAAATAACATCCTATGTAATCGGGAAAATAAATTAAATTTTTAATACGTACATCGAATGTATACACGTATGTATAAGGTACTATTGCATCTCCTACTATAAATTTATCATTTTTACCATTACATATACAATCACACATTTGAAAATAGCAAAAGTATAAAATAAAACTTTCAAAACAAAAAAAGAGCCACCAACCACACATTCCAGGATAAACATTATTTGATGGACATTTGGAGAATTAGTTACGAAAATTGAAGAATTATAAAGTATACATGAAAATTCCATTATTTCTTTTTAGATATAATAAAAATTTTTTCATTTTATTTTTAATTTATTATTTTTTTTTTTCGTTTTTAATGCAATTTTATTTTATATTCGACTTTACTTAATGAATATCTAAAATCATATTGGTATGCATTTTTCATAATTCATTTAACATAATTAAGGCATACAATATGCATACTTTGTAAAATTTTAAGTAAAATTATAAATACGAAATTTCAAAGTATTTTAATGCAAAAATTACATTTAGATACGGTTTTCATTACAGATTTAAAGATAAAAATAAAATAAAATAAAATTATAGAAAAAAAAACAAAGTAAGATAAAAATAAAGTATAAATAATAATTAAATAAAACAGAAAAAGATAATTAAGCTGAAATTAATGCGTTGGTTGTAACTACGATGAAAATTCATTTGTTTACTTTTAATCCGTATTTTTTTGCTTTTGCTTAAATAATCCAGTTACATTATAGTAATATATCATCCCTTGGCTTTGTGTTTTCAAACAGTACAAGAGATCACCTTTGATATCACATTATTATAACATTTTCCGGGATTGTTTTTTTTGAATATAAAATAAAAAATTAAGACCCAAAATACTATGTACATATGTATGAATGTCGTTACTGATTGTAACAGAACTACATATAATATATTGTAAAAAATGCTATCAATTTAGTATAACATTTTAAATATGAAAAATATTTTCATTTATTCAATTTTTTTTTTTTTTTTTTAAATAAATTTAAAGATTCTTTTTACAAGGAATAAAATACTGAAAATTTGTACAAGTGCAAATATATGTATGTCTATATACATATTTAAAAATAAATATTACGATAAAATGAAAAATGCAAACCAAATAAAAATTTTTTTATGTTGGAAAATTTCACAGAAAAATGAAATTTTCCATATAAAATTATTATCATATTAAAAATTTACAAATCATAAAATTCATGATTTCTCAAAGAAAGTACCTAGTTGCAATTCGTATGCATTTGGTTAATATACATACATATATGTGGTTTATTTTGTATGTCTGATGTAAATGTCTGATATATACAGGTTGATCTGTACATAAATAAAATAGACAATCTTATGCACTTCTTTAGGAATTTATATTTGAAAAATGCATACATCTTTTTATTGATCATATTTTCAATAATAATAATAATAATAATAATCACTATAATTAGACTACGTGTCCATAATTTGAATAATAATTTCATACGAAATACATACTTACATACAATATCATTGCATGCAAAAGAAGTAAAATCTTTTATATTTTATTTTACAATGCATCTTAAAGCTTGGTTTTTTATTACACAAATTCATAAAATATATAGTATGAACATAAAAAAACGAAAAATAACTAATGAAAATTGAAGGTGTAAATAATTTTATTTTTATGTTTATGGAATACAGTATTCAACTTTTATACATAATTCTTACTAACTCAATGTTCACATTAAATCTTTATGTTTTTAAATATGTACTGCAAAAATTAAATAAAAGTTTTGTGTCCATATATTCTAGCAAGAAAATAAAGTAAAATGAATAAAAATATTATTTTTTTTATTTTATTTTATTTTATTTCCTGGAACATTAAATTCCATTTCAAATGAAAGAAAAACGAAAAAAAAAAAATATATTATCATGAAATATCAAATAAAAATTCATTTTGTAAATTGAAAATATATATTTTTTTTTTATTTTTCTGTAAACACAAAAATTTATTATCATTATAAAATTCTGAAAACTATTCATTTTTGCGAACGTGTCATTTCTTTTCAATCACAAAAAAAAAAAAGAAATTACATTAAATTAATTTTCAAAAAATAAAAATAAAAAACGATTTAAAACTAAATTTAAAATCAACAAAAATATTTAATTCAAAGAATTCCGTTTTTTAATTAAATTTTATTATTTTGTTTTGTACTACTTGGTTTTTTCTGTTTTCATTATTTAAACATTATATCTTCATCAAAAATAACAAAAAAAAAGAAAAACAAAAAAACAAAGAAAATATTCATTTGTTGAAAGCCCTTTTTACATTAATTTCTTTTTTTTTTTTCTTCTTTAAACAAAGATATCCAAAAATATAATTTTTTTAAAATAAAATAAAAAAAAAAACAATAATAAATAACAATACAAAAACAAAAAAGATACGAAAAACACAAAAATAATTTGTGGTATCATTTGTCATAATTTTTATGTTAGCAAGGCTTTATGAGAAAATATAAAACAGAAAAACAAAAGAAAAATAAAATAAAATAGTAATTCTATATGAACATATGTATAATATTGTTGAATTCTTGTAATCTTCTAGTCATGTATACATACTATATACAGGATGTCCTGTATTAAATAATCAAAACTTGAACTACAGACAGGACTCGGTGAAACATTGGGAGAGGGGGTTAAATTTTAATTTGTTTCAGAAATAAAATGATTTGTGACTTTTTTACGAAACATCTTGTAACTCAGTTGTCCTTTGATTTACAGCAAGGACTTGTATACTTATTGAAATAGAATCCTTTTTCTTTCATTTGACATACGTATAAGTGCCATTTCTATACTTTGAAAGCTATTAAAGATCAAAATCAAAAATTTGCAACTTTTTCATAAAATTTTTCCTTTTTCCATACGATTTTTTGATTCTATCACCGAAACGTATTTGTCATTAAGTATTGATTACTTAATACCGAATACCCTGTATATGTATGAAACAAGCACTTTCAATGTATATTTGTGTTGTTCTGTATTAATACTGTAAACTTACCCATATGCAAGTATTTTGATTGATGAAAACAAAAACAGAAATACTCGTAAATTGATACATACACGGTATAATATAGTATGTACATACATGTGTACATTTAGACGTATACGTATGCATGGAATGAATGGACCCAATGTCATTTCAACTAATTAAGGGCAGTATTTTTTTTTTTGTTTTTTTATCCTAAATTATAAATCATTTTGACGACTTGCTGGGGTTCATTAAAATGACGAATGGGTTAAATGAAATTTGAGTGAGGATTTACATTAATTTTGAATGAATAATATTGTGATAGGATTTTGCTTTTTATTTCTGATTTTTTTTTTCATTCTGATATAAAAGAAAATTCTTTTTTTTTTTAATTTCATTTTTCTTTTTAACATAATAAATTTTCCGGGTTTTTTTTTTTTTTTTTGGTTTTTCTTTTGTAATTATATTTTAAAAGATAAATTAAATTTCGCTAATGTTACAACAGTTAAAGATATTATTTTGATACCGTATTAAATTTATTTTTCATCTTATAAATATTCAATTTGAACAAGAAATTTGAAATTAAAACAAAAAAAAAAAAAACACCAAATATTATGTTGTGTAAATATTACAAATATGTCCGTTTATGAAAATCTATTTGTTGTATAAATACAATAAAAAAAAGTTCATGTTTAACAACAACAAAAAATAACAGGAGAAATTCATTTTAACAATATTTGATTAACATGTCCTCATGTATGTATGTAGTACAAAATCTTGAACTTTTAACTAAAAAAATGTTTTTCGCTTTTTTTTTTTTTTTTGGTTTTTTTAGGAGTAAACTTATTGAAAAGGTAAATAAACACGTATCATAAAGAAAATATGTATCAAAAGTACACATTATAATGTACTAACATGATGTAGCTTCTATCATAAATACATATAAGCCGTATACATACACATGTATGTATGTATGTATGTAAAATTTTGAAGAAAATAAAAAAGAAAGGTCAAGGACTTTAATAAATACAAATGTATGTTTTCATTTCAACAACAACAACAAAATAAACATTATAAAGCTAATTCAATTCACCTTTACAAAGTTAAAATTCAATTTAATTTCACAATTCTTAGAATTCATTTTATTTTCTGTATACAAGAAAAAAAGATATAAGCAAAAAAAATATAAAAAAAAAATAAAAAATAAAAGAAAATGTTAGAAAACAACTTTTATCTAAGTAAGAAAATCTTTGAAAAAACTAGGGAAAAATGTATACAAATAAATTTTTATCTTTTAACACAATCAAAAATCCTGTATACAAAAAAAAAATATTATAATACTTCTTGTATACGATAATACAAAATAATTCTCTGTGATTCTGGTTTTCCATTTATTTTATCATTTTTACATTTTTATGTGTAATAAAAGATTTTATAATAATTTTTTTTAAAAACAGCAACCAAAAATTGCTAATATGTACTAAAAGGATATTTAAGAAAAGTTTAAAGTTAAAAACCAAAAAAAAAAAAAAAATAAAACAAAAATTTATTCCCTAAATTTTCAAAAATTCTCTCAAATTGAACGAAAAGAAAAAGAATGAAAAGAAGCACTCATTTAAAACACACATGACTGTGCTTTAAAAATGAGGTATAACATATATTTTTTAAAAACAAAAATTATTTTCTGATTTGATTTTTTTTTCTAATATATACGTATATGCCAAATTATCATAAATGTATTACGTACATACATATATTGTACATATGTATGTACACAAGTGGCAATATCCTTTGAAAGGATATTTTTTTTATTTACAGCGAAATCACCTAAAGAAAAATTTAATAACAAATAAAAATAAAATCAAATAACCAGTGAATGTATATTTTTACATACATTTATCTGATCTTTACAAAAGTTGAATATACATATGTAGATTAAGAAAAAAAGATACAAACGTATAAAATAAAAATAAAAAAAAATGTAAAAACTAAAATAAATTAGTTAAGCTTATAGCAACTAAATCGCTGTACTCTTTTTCATTTATAATTTTAAATAAAGGTATCTACTAACCGGATATCTACATTCAAGAAGCAACGACATTAAAAGCAAATTTCTTTATTTCAACTTTTGCAATTCACTGATATTCAACAATTCACATTAAATGTAATATTCTCACCTGGGATTCTTCTTTTTTTTTTTGAATATAAACACAAGAAAGAAAAAAATAAATAAAATGAAAACATAAAAGTAAATTAATTCCTAAGAATATTATAACCGACTTTTATATTATATGCGACTGGACCCGCATTAACTATGTTTCGCACTCACTAAAAGCAATGAGGGTTGAATATTGTTATTATTTCACATATACCTATGTATAGATATAATATAATATAAATCGTTTTAATATTACTATACTATCATTATTAACATATAAATACGTATTACAATACATTTTATTTAAAGATGTGTAATATTGAACTTTCTTAGCGTATACACATTTTGCAAGCATTATAAATGTTTATCATACAATCGTATGTACATATACACACACATTCGTATTTCAACCATTATACCTTTCATGGATTATCAAACAATTAGTTTACCAAAGGAAATTGTACAGGATATATGTATATTTGTATTCATTTACAGGATTATCTTATACAGATACGACATTCTAATTACAAATATTTATATGCACATATATACAGGGTTAACCAGAAATAAGGTCACAAAATATGACTATCATTTTTTCATAGTAAAAATTCAATTTTTTGCGGCTTTTTAAACCAAACAACTGACACAAAACATTGAATATCTTAAAATGGTATCTCTCAACTTTGGCAAAATCTTCAGATATTGAAGATGTTTTTGTAGAATATCGTTATAATAACTGGTATAAAATTTTCCATAACAAAATTTTCAGAATGACCCAAAAATTATCAATATTTTTGCACAAAAAGCAAAATTTTTGAATTTGAACGTTAATAACTCTAGAATTTCGTGTCTGAAAATTTTATATCCTTAGAAGAGGTGAATTTTAAGGAAATGAATCTGGAACAATTTTTCGTTAGAAACAGTCCGAACTACAAGATAGATGCATTTTCTGATCTTTAATTTTGGAACATTCTGTAAATTGTGCTATAAAATGTATTATAAAAGAACATTATAAACATACAAACTACCCACGTCTACCGTATACCAAGAATAACTTTTATGATTTTGTCATGATATTTGAACCACATAATTTTCACAACATTACCTAAACAATTAATGATAGTTCCATTATAATTATCATTTATTTTATGTATACGCAACATATTATATGTATATGTACATATTCCTTTATATTCCTGTATATTCCTTTCACATAATATAATATAAGGTAAAAATAAATAAAATATAGCGATCAGAAAAAAAATAAAAATAAAATGTAATAAATTATAGAATTGAAAGCGTTAATTTACCATAAAGTATTAATTAAAACAAAATAAAAATACAAAAAAAAAATTGCATGCTAATGATTATTATTTAAAACATTATTTTTATGGTATAACATATGAATATTACACACTATTATCATTTGATTTATGTTTTATAATTTTGATGCAAAATATTAATTATATAGGTTTATTGTAAGGGTAAGAAATGTAAATAAATTTTATGTATATTTTATAACAATATAAAAATAAAACAATAAATAATTCATACATATACGATCATAAAAATCTTCATAATTAAATAATAGTAAATATAAGAGCTGAAAGCGCGAATTTTGATTGATATTCTAACTTGCTTCAAAAAGCTAGTATCGAATTGAGTGGGTTTAGATTTCTTAGATTTCATATCAGAAAAATTCACGTTATAAAAATTAACAATTGAAAACACAAAAGTCTGTGTGATTTGGTTTACTGCAATTTCGTGAAATCACAAGATTTCGATATCATTGTGTAGGCTTTTAATATTAAATTCTTTTAACCTTTGTCTAAAATAAAATATAATAAAATAATAAAAATGGGAAAAAAAAGGTTAAGATGTAAAAAATTGTATAGAAATCTTGAGAATCCTTTTCTCTCTACTACTACAACACCACCACCACCACCACTCCGCCTTCCTTCCCCTAACGATTCCTTCACCCTACTAAAGACAAACAGGCAAAATCTTGGAACAAGATTAATCTGTTGAAAATTTAATGAATTTCATATTTATTCTAGTAGAATAATCTCTTCTTTAAGTAATTTTTTTTTCTCTGAAAAAAAAAGGATTTCTATATTTCTCAACATGTAACTATTTTCTATCAATCCTTATTCTTTGATATACACATACATACATATGTATATGTATGTATATACAGAAAGTAAATATCACCAGAAAAACAGTATTCAAACTAAATATTAAATGATTAATATTATAATTCTCAAAGGTACAAGGTTTATAGTTTATTTTTAAATTTTGTTTTTACAAAAATCATTGAAATGGAAAAATTTTCTTCAAGAAAAAAAAAAAAAAAAAGAAAATATGTAGGCTAAAACAGGTTGCTAGTAAATAAAATTCATTTAGAGTAAAATGTAAGCTCTTTAAACAAAGGTATAATGTATAGAAAGCATTAAAAACGTAACATTATAAAAGATATCCTTTTCAATATGTCTATCAATTTCATAAAATAAAAAAACAAAAAATAAAAAAAATAAAAACAATAAATAGGACTAAACAGATTTTAAGTAAAAATTTTTCACTAAATTTAAAAATAAAATATGATATTTTTGTAAAAAAAAAAAAACAAAAAAAAAAAAAAACAAATTATTTCCTCTTGTTTGTTTTGTATCTGGAAAATAAATTTTACATCTAAAAATTTAGAAATTCGAATATTTTAAAAATGAATCTAATTTAATAAAAATATAACAAAATACAAAATTGTTATTTTTAAAATAAATTGTTTTTGAAATGAATATTATTATGTAAATCATTTTTCTTTATTTAAAAAATTTTTTACAAAAAATAAATAAAATTTCAAAACAATGAAATATTATATTCAATTCAGAAATTTTGTATTTTTTTTTTTTGTTTCTTTTTTTTTTAATTTTGATTTCTAATACAATTTAGTTTTCGTTTTCTCAAAAATTTTATACAAACTTATATATTTTTTTATTTTACAAAAAAATTTTTATGTACATATATATATATACATATGTATGTATATTTTATGTATAAACTTTCTATATATGTAGTAACTGTTTATAAACACATACGTACATATAAAATTGTTGCAATTCAGCAAAATTTAATCTCTTCACATCACTGAAGATGCTAACGATGTAAAAATATTAGTTATGTACATATGTACACCATTTTACAGATCATAAAATAATTTTCCTAGAATTATATTTAAACACACCTAAATTATAATATAACAGAATAATCAAACAGATACATAGAATCAATAAACGATATGTACATCGTCATATACATGAGTATTTGCGTATCATATAGATGTCGCATATAAAGCAATATACGTATAATAAATTCATTTTCCAGAAGATTGTTCGACTCATATGCTAAAAAAAAAGCTCAATTTGTATCCTCCCAAAATAATTTTCATATAGATGAACATGTATACATACGAATGTACACATGAAGTAAAAAAATAAAATGATATCTACTATAAATGCGGAAAATAAAAATTAGAAATTCTCCGAAAACATACAAAATGTACGAGCATAATTTAAAAAATAAAACTCATGGAAAATACTCATATTACTTAAAAGAAACCCTTATTTCACCAATTTAACTGCAAATAGATGAATTTTGATTATTAATCCACTACTGAAATTCATAAAATTTTTATTAAAATTTTTTGTAAATACAAAATGATATGAATGTAATAAATTTTCGAAAAAAAAATCATCTTTAAAATTTAATAAATTCATTTTATGAATAACAATAAAATAAAAATTTTTATAATAGAATTTTCTTTTTTATTTAAATATTCAAAAATAATTACATTGATTATAAGAATAAGAATAATTTGTTGTATTCAGTAAAATTGTTGAACCGTAATAAAATCAATCAATTATCAAAAAAAAAATTTATTCAACCAAAAGATCAATGCAATATGCATATACACAAATTATGTATATGTATTACATATCAGATGGATATTGAATTTTTTTTTTATATTGTACATCTTTACATTTCTGTTCACTTATTTTTGGGTTATTCATCATGAGTTATATTTTTATATGAAATATATTTTTTTGTCTGTCACTAAAAAAAATGAAAAAAAAACAACAACTTTGACTAATGTATACAAGGCCGAATTCAAAATTTAATAGTGATCGGATTAATTGAAGTACTCGAAGAGCTTAAAATCTATATGCTTAAAATTATAATCTAGAGGAATTATCTATGGGAATTTTTAACTATACTCGTTTTTGCTATTATAATTTTGAACTCGACCAAAATATTTTCCTAAAAAAAATTTTTAATAAAATAGGATATTTTATTTCTCAAAAAAAGTACAACTTTAATTTTAATTAGAAGAAATATTATCCAGTTTATTTGAATTAACTGATATAACAGGATATAATATGATATTAAATTGTACTTATTACTTATCTTTGAAACGTTAAAAAATTTCATAAAACATAATTATGGTTACGATATAGATAATAATGATTTTTGATTTTTTTTTTTTTAATGAAAACTTTGTAAAAAAAAATTAATTAAAAATTAATATGTGATTTTAATACATATTACGACAGCACTTGAAATCTCTGTATCTTGTAGCATGTGTAAAACGAAAATAACCGAAAAAAAAACAGATAATGAATGCAATATCATTTAAAAACTTTTAAAATAAAATTAAAATTGGAAAATGTTTTCAACCAGCTGTTGCAAAGAGTAAAAAACTAAATATTTTATTTTATTTTAATTCTGGTTGTTTTTTTTTTTTTTTATAGAACAAAATGTCATTTAATTAGTTTTAAAATAATTTTAAAAAAAAGAAAAAATAAAATAAAATACATGCACAAATACAGTATAATGAGTATTTTTTGAAATTTAAAATGACATGTTAATTTTATTTAATTTTATTTGAATTTAAGCAAATCTGCTGTTATTTTTTATGCAATTTTAAAAAACCAAAAAAAAAGAGAACCATTACGTACATGTTCTAAAAGTTTTACATTTCGTGTATACTACGTACGTATATTTACATTTATATTACATTTAATGTTTAAATATTTACATTCAATTTTTTTAAATTTGCGTTTTTCAAAATATTACACACATTTTGCACACCATGATAAAAAATACGGTGATATAATTTTTCCCAAAAAAAAAAAAAACAACAAACTAAAATTATTTTAAATGATTATTATTTTATATTCAAAATTCCATATAAAATTTAAATTTAAAAATCAGAAAAAAAAAAAAACATTTATCTACAGGAAACAGGAATAAAATCGCATTATTGCCAAAATATAAAAAATTATATAAATTTATGATTTCAAGCTATGTATACATATAAATATTTTTATCAAATACAGGGTATTTTAATGAAATGAATTATTTAATGAAAGAATCTATTTTTAACAGCAAAATTTGAAATTTACAAAATTGAATTTGATTTTGATGAAACTGAATTTAAATTTTAAAATAACGAATTCTAAATTAAAAGTCAATAAATTTTACAACATTGCTTGTAAGTCATCAAATTAAACATTTTATAAATGGGATATTTTGTCTAAACACATTGTATAACGTTTTATTTCTTTATTTATTTATTTTTTTTTTTTTGAATTTACATTTACAGGATAAAAATTTTTATTTGAATAGAATAACAAACATTATCAATAATAATTATTATATAAACATTATCAATAGGTAAAAATAAATTATGCTGTTAAATATAACCATAATATGGATTAAAATTTGTATAATTTTAACAAACGAATATAGTAGGCATCATAAATAGAAAAATAAAATAAACATTGTGTGGATAAATATAACGTTGATAAACATAATACAATTTTTTATATTATTTTTTATTTTATTAATAACAAATAATCCTGATGAGGCTGGCTATTCACCATTTTGCATACTACATACATGTATTCTGTATAACGACCACAAAAAGGTTTAATAAAATTTATCGTTATTGATTAGTATAATTGATAAAATTATGAAGCGGGTATATTGTACATTATTAAAAATTATATTTTTGGTTGCTTTCATGTTAATTCATTTTGGGGATATTATTTACAAGCATACATATATACATATGTATGTACGTGAATGTACGTACAAAGAAAAATGATTGTAGCTTTTAACAGACAATGAATATTAAATATTCGGCCGCACATAATGGACAGTATTTAATATGATGTATGTCTATGCATATAATACAATAAAATCTAGATTCTATCTATTAACGATTTTCAGTGCAAACCTTATGAAAACGATCGTCGACATTACTCAATAAGACAGCCAAAAAATATTTCGTATTTTATTCATTTTTTTTTATGAACAAACTATGAATCCAAAAGTCATTAGCCAACTAACTAAACTAAACAATTTTTTCAGAAATAATATGTCTATCATCCATGTACAAGCTACTTGTGTGCTACTGCTATGTAATCGGATTTCTACTTGAACAAATAAGTTCGATCGGCTAAGTATGATGTGTGCAAAAGAACCAGAAAGTAATTTACATCATATTTAAAAGATTTGATCGAATTTGTATGGAATATTTGAATATTTTGGTATCTCTACTCTTAACACGCTCGTATTAGAAATAATGAAAAAAGAAAATGAACAGAGAATCATTAATAGACAGAATATAAATATACGATATTATAGTAACAGCGATTACAATGCCGATTATTTTATCTGTCTGTATTGTAAATACCTACATACATATGTATGTACATGAATACATATACATACATACATATGTATGTGTGTACATATAATTAAAATTTGATTTATAACACAGGAAATTGTATATAAGTACATTACATAGCATGATTATATTTTTGTTTTTCATTTTATGTATTATTAAAAGTCAAACGTTTATGTTACAATTGTTATGAATTCTAAAGGATTTCCAGACAATTTATTATTTATGCATGTGTGCACACAATGAATAAAATTGAGAAATTTATTTTTAGCACAAAAAAAAAAAACTCGGAAAATTATAAAAAGAAAATTTTTCTTTTTTAAAAATTATTATATAAAATCTAAATCAATTAAGATAAATTTAATTAATTAATTTTTTACATTTGTAAATCAAATTTCAATTCGAAAACAAACTTATTTTGAATGTTACCATGAGAAAAAAAATTTTTTTTTTTTTATTTACAACGAAAAGTATTACTTATTCGTAAAATCATTTAAGAAAAAAAAGGTAAAATCGTAATTAAATGGTTTTCTTTACGAAATAAAAATGTTTTTAAGAAAATTTCATTATAACATAAAAATTTTTAAAAATGAAAATTATTTTTATTTTGAAATTTTTGAACATTTTCACAGAAAATTTATAAAATTGATTCTGTTAGTTTTAATTGAACGTCGAGAAATCGGTAACATTATTGGGCGCCCAATGTTAGTCATGTATTGCAGCCTGTACTATTTATGGTTTTATATCTGCATGTATACAAAATGATAAATCCTATGGGTTCACTGTTCTTATAAGCAGTTAATAAAAGTCTTATCAAATTTTATTCGGAAATTTCATTCTTTTACATATTTTTATGTACCTATATATATATACATACATTTTCTGATGTGCATGTATATTTTCATATTTATGTATGTGTTTGTATTAATGTACTTTTAAAATAAGGAATCTTCTCTTGAGATTTTAATTCATGAACTTTAATTTGATGATGTAAAAACAAAACAAAAAAATATATTATAAAATATACATAGCACAGCAAAAAATTTTATTTATTTTAACTTAAAATGTTATACGTAAATAGTATATATGTATGTAATATTATAGAGAATACACAGACTAATATGTATATAAAAGGCACATTGGACTCAACTGAATTTATACAATTATACGTAATGACAACGTATACATATGTATAAACATTGTACAACATTTTATATATGGACTAACAAGATAATAATGCAACTGTAGTATAAGTACATACTACATACATACATATAATAGCTAACCACAACTACCATACCATCATCATCTTCAGCATCAGACATTTTCAACTTTCTTAAGTTCTTTTCATTTTTTTTTTTTGTGTAAAAAATTTTCACTAATCTCTAATATCTCTAATGACTTGATTAAAAGTTTCTTAAACTCTATCCAACTACTTAAAATGAAAAGTTAGTTAACTTGAATAAAATATGATGTTGTTAATAAAATTAGAAAAAAATATTTTCAAAGAAATAAATATTTAAAAAATAAATAAATAAATAAATAATAATAAGCCACAACTTATAAATTTATAATATAAAAAAAAAAAAAAACTTTAAATATATTTAGATGTAATTTAAATTGAAAGAAAAAAAAAAAAAAACAAAAATAGTCACTAACAAGTGAAATCTTTTGAGAAATCTAAAGTTTATAATTTTTGAGAATTAAAATTGATAAAATTTATGCATAACATGACAGGCATATAAACGTCTAAATAATAATAAATTTTTTGTTGTCAATTTGAAAAAAAAAATTCTAAAGTAAAATTTGAAAAATAAAAAATTTAGTAATAATCTAAATTTTTCATTTATTTGTATGTGTTGTATGTACATAAAACTTTTATTTCATACACATATAGTATATTTTAATAAAATCGACATAAAATTTAATATCCATTTATTTTTATCATGAATACATTTTTTTATATTTTTTTAAATATCTAAAATGAATAAAAAATTATACTTTGCCTATTAATGATTTTCAATGCACGCTTTATGAAACGTATCGTTGAATTTATACTGTACAACAGTCAAAAAATATTTCGTAATTTTTTTTTTTTTTTCTATGGCATCGACTATGAAACCCGTCCGTCTTTGGCTAAGTGTAAAAGGCAAATGACTAAACTAAATATTTTTTCAGGAATAATATGTCTATCATCCATGTACGTGCTACTTATATACTATGTATCCGATTTCTACTTGAGGAAATAAGTTTGATTGGTTCAATCTACTAAGTATATGATGTGTGCAAAAAACAAAATCTGGTTGATGAGTAGTTAATATATGAATAGTAAAGAAATGAGCATTTTGGCGGCTCTATTGCGGAAACACCCATATTAGAAATTGTAAAAAGAAAAAAAATAGGATATGTACAAGGCATGCACTGAATATTATTTATGTACAGAGTGTATAAATCGAACATCGCCTGACAAAATACAACTGGCATTTTTTTTTTTTTCATAATTTATAAATGTGATTTGAAATGAGTTTTTGTTGTATTAACATGTAAACATAAATACTTATGTATGCACGTATATATGTATATATACGTATGTATGTATGTATGTTTATAATAAAAAATTTAAAAATATACAAAGAAACCAAGGATTACATATACATACGTATTTATATTGAAGAGAATAAAATTTTTATTTTATACAGAATTTTTACAAATATGTATTCAAATCCTTTGAAAAAAAAAAATAATAAACACAGTAAAATTAATTGAAAAAAAAATTGTTAATTATATTCTGTTAGTTTGTACTTGAGAAGTAACATTCTGTTTTCTATCTACAGTTTCATTATGACAAATATTAAAATAAAAAGTAAAAAAACGAAACAAATATTTAATATACAAAAAAATCCGTTCTTTTTTTTAAATTCAAATAAATTTGTTAAAATTTAATAAATTTTAAAGCGAATGTCAATATTATCAGAAAATAAATATAAAAAAAAAACGTTGAAAAAAAAAATAATCATTCTGTACGCCCATGTATACATAAATGTAATTGAAAATAATTTTTATACAACAGAAAATAAAAACAAATAAAAATAACAAAAAAAAAAGTCGTCTAAAGCATCATTGAAATTAAATAAATAAAAATAAAAAAAAAATTTAAAAAAAGTTATTTTAAATTCATGGTCGGAGAGAAATGAAAACGTTAAATGGAAAATGAGTAAAAAAAAAAATTTAAATCGTTTTTAACATTTTAAAAACAATGTACATACACAGATATATGAGTATGTGTGTATTCATATGTATGTAATCATGAATATTAAAAAGGAAAACTTTTAGACTTTTACCATCAGACAATATTTTTTGAAAAGTTAGTACACATGCACTTATCTATATATATATACACACATATGTATGTACATAAACATAATAAGGAATATGTAAAAACTTTGCTTTTTCACTTTTTTGTATGTTAGAAATTATATACAGATAAAATTATAAATTAAGTACTTTATAAATTACATCTTTATATAGTATAATCAAAATACACACGTTATAAATGTGTAGAAATTTTGTTTTTTTTTTTTTTTTGTTTTTTTTTTTTTTTTTTTTTTTGTTGTAACCACATTGTAGATAATTATCTAGATTCTCAGACAGGAACTTCAATTAATTATTCACAATATTTTCAAGATGCATATCTTTCTTTTAAAAAAAAGGAAAATAAAGTTATTATATATTTTAGACGTAGATTTAATAAACATTGCATATTTTTATGAAGTTTGAATAAAAAAAATGCATGATTTTATCAGAAACAATTTTTAGAAATTCATGTAATTAAATCCTTATTTTACATGGTCCCTATTATGAAAGTCAATAGCTAATAGACACAAAGTCAAAAAAAACAATTTCTGTATTATAAGAGTCTACTCAAGTTAGTCTAATTTTAGAGAAAAATTTTGTAGAGGAGTTTTTAAGGATCCTTTAAAAAGTAAACAATAAAATGTTGTTGTAAAAAATTTACAATAACTTTTATCGAAAGAAGTTCGAAAATCGATTAAAATCCGTAATATCAAATACATTTGTTCGATTGACGTGGGAAAATCGAGTCTATCAATCGTCGAATAGATTTTCATAATAGGAGACAATATTTCGTGCATGTAGAGTAATATTTTGAAAAACTATTTTTTTTTTTCTCTAAATAACTAAAATGGAAAGAAATACATTTATGAACATCAGTGATTTACTTTTTAATCTTTGTAATGTTGATCTCATTTCAAGCAAACCCATCGTTTCATTTTCATTCTTTTCTTTTATCTTTGTGTTGTGTTTTTTTTTTTTTAGCTTTCTTAATTTTTTAGGGCAACTATAATACAAAAATGAATAATAATTCTTCTCATACACATAATATTCATACTTTGTTAATTCGAAAGTTTTTTCACACTTTTCTTTATGCCTTTTAATAATTTTAATACAAAGTGAAAATATTCATTCCTTATGTAGAACATATTCTTTTGTCTATTAATATGCACAAAGGAAAATATTATAATCAAAGCGTATATGCACAGATTACAAAATTTATGCATTTATAAAACGTTTTTAAATTATAACCTAAAAACTCTGATTTTTTTTTTTAAATAATAATATGCACTTTTCAATCAATGCTTAAACGTACTTAAACGTATAAAATAATAATTATATACGTACGTTAGGTAGGTATAAAGTATTTTTAAAATATATAAATCTTTTATTGAATTAAATAAAGTTTTTCCTAACATTTTAAATGTAATTATTTTAAATTGAAATAAATTTTAAAAGATACATTAAAATGAAAAACTTACCTGTATCAAGATTTGAAAGATAAATTTCTCTTAAAAGCATTAATTCATCTTCTACTGATGATGTGACTGAACCAAAATAATCATTTTCTGGCCAAACTTCTCTGTAAATAAAGATAAATTTATTATTATGCTGACAATTTTAAAATTTGATTACTTATATATAATAAAACTATGTGATATAGTATAGACAGGAAAAAAAAATCTATTTTTCTTTCTTTAAAGTTAAGTTTATTTAAAACTATTATAAAAGTTTTAGAAAATAAAATTTTAATTTAATTAAAAATTAATTTATATTTATCATTACAAAATCTTATACAGTACAATCAACAGATATACACGTGTTTCTTGAGTCTTACCCCGTAGTTACGTGAGAGGTAGAACTCTGACGGAATCGGTTCAAAACATAAAGTTGGATTGAAGTCAAGGACTTTGAAAGAAAAAAAAAACAAAGACTGAATTACATAAAAAAAGTTTTTTGCAAAGTCGATGACTTCAGAAAATCTAGCAAATTTGTTTGAGACACTATGCCTTATATCATACAGAATTTCTTCATAACAAGCGAATAATTTTTTCTATCCTTTACTGTGCAGTTACGACACGATTAACTTATGAATCTATGCTTTGTAAAACGTTTAAACCTTTTTCAAATTTTTCAAAACCTTCCATCAATCTTGTAATTGTTATACGTTGCCAAACGAAAAAATCAAAAACTGCTTAACTTTGAATTGACATAATTTGGAATATCGTAAGACGGGGTATCACTGTATTATACAAAATAAAAATTTACATCCCATTCAAATATGAAGCAAAAATATTTTCATTCATTAAAACATGTTGAAAAAAAAATGAAAAAATAATGATTAAAAAGAAAGATAAAAAAACAAAAAAATTCTAATTACATTTATTAATATCAATTCAAGAAAGTCACATTTTATTATTCAAATTTAAAGAATAATTAAAAATTTCGCAGCAAAAGAAAAAAATGCAAAAATAAATGTCTTCTGACGAGACATACTGTATAAATAAGATGTAAAAAAAATATCTTGATAATAAAAAACAAAGAAGAGGAACGAACTGTGGCTTTTCTCTCTATTTTTTTTAAATAAGGAATTTAAAAGTAAAATATTTTCCTATGAATATAATGAATACAGTGTTTACAAACATGACTGACTACTTGTATAACCTATACGCATACATACATATATGATTATTATGTCTATTTTGGATAGACCAGACATATATTTGTATGACGGTTGGATTTACAAATTAAAAGTTGGAAAAAAAAATTTTTTTTTTGAATGAATTTTCACAACCATGCATAGGAAAACTAACTTTGAATTGAGTTAAATAAAAATCCCAGCAAAAAAAATCAAGTGGACGTCTATTTAAAAATTAAAAAAAAAAAAAAAACATTAAAACTAATGAAAAATTCGCACATATAAAATCATAGTAATAGAAAATATGAAAAAGTAAAGAAAAAAAAACTCATATGAAAACAGAATTTTTTTTTCCGTCCTTTGTTTATTATTATGCTGACTATAGGAGAACGAAACCGTAGGTTCATTATTTTCAAAATGTTTATTATTCACTTTTACATATGAAGCAGTAACTTTTTCTATTTTCCATCATGCATATGAATACATTTCTTTTTTTAATTATGAAATATTATAACACACGTGTATACGTACATATTTACATACCCACATATGTACATATGTATGTACATGTACATATCATGTGTATATTTATGCAGTAATGTCTAGTTTGTATATTAATTCAAAAATAAATTAAATTAAATAAATATAGATATCCTTGTCATTATAAAACCTTGTTATCTTTATCTAAACATGTACATATGTATATATACGTATGTACATGCATACATCAGCATGTAATATTCATGACCTTTGTTATGACAATTTAAAACAATTAATGTCCTTAATTAAGCCACAGTAAATATAATGCAAGTAATTGGCAATATAAAAAAAAATAAATAAATGAAACAGAGTATAATAATGTTTAATTTGTGATATTTACTATAATTCCTTTGACAATTAAAAAATATATTATGACTCAACATAGCATATACAGAAAAAAAAATTATACACAAATGACAAGGTTAATAAAAAAATTAAAATCAACAAAAAATAATATTTACACACATACTTTGATATTATTTCATATGCATAAAAATTCATGGTCCTCTTCTTTTTCATTAGGAAAAAATTTAATATTCAAAAAATATCTCGTACATATAAACAATGAAAGAATTATATTGCTATAGTGTATTTAGATAATTTTACATACCAATGTACAAATATTCACACAAAAAAGTATTGGTACACCCCTCAGAATTTTTAATTTATGATAAGAAAATGTTATAATTGAATTTGTGTAAAATTTATATTAATTGAAATTTTACTGAAATTTAGTACGCTAATTTTAAATTTTCTAAAAAATTTCGATTTTATTTTTAACAGTTTTAGAGATATAACTGTTTGAAATGAAAGATCTTTTTTTTTTTCTTATATAGAGTACCCTGTTTACTCTGAAACCGAAGAAAATGTAGAAATGATTTAAATGCCAGGAATCAAGAAATTTCACTTGCAAACAATGAATCATTAAAAAGTTATAAACACTTTAGGTAAAAAGTATGAATTTTCTAAGCTATATTCCATATACTTATTCGATGTAGTTAAGGTCTTATGGGATTATATGTGTCTTTTTTCTTTTCTCATAATTTCTAATAAAATCATCTCACGACTAGTGTTACCACAATCTGTAACATTATCATATAATACGAGATAAATGTTTTTTAATATCAATTATACAGCGACGTAAAGTGGTACTACTTTATGTCATTTCCATAAGGACTTACATACATCGAATTAGTGTATGGAGTATAATAACTTACTTTTTTGACACAGTGTACATACATTGTAGATACATACATATGTACATACAGTATATTTGTGTACAATGATGCTAACATTCTCGTACATTAAAAAATACATTGCATATTAAATTCTTACAAAAATAAAGATTTTTCAAACTTATAACGTACATTTTAGTTTAAATGCATTTATAAGTTTTTTTTTTTCTTTTAAATTTTCACAAAACTATTTTCATAAATAAACTATTCCTCAATTTAATATAAAAAAAATAATACAACAAAGTCAGAATAAATAAGGATGAGAAAAAAAAAATAAATAAATAAAAACGAAAACCATACACATCTAATAAAAAGCAATAAACATTATAAACAAAAGTACGGTATGTGTATAAAAATAAAATTAAATATTATCTTAATTTTAAGAATTAGTGAATAAATGTACTTTTTTTTAATTATTTCGAAAAATAAACCAAATACAAAAATTATCAAATTTGTTAAATCAGAATACGCGGAAACATATTTTTCAAAAAAAAAAAAAAGGATAATAATAATAAATTCAGATTACAATCACCCCTTGATGCTGTAAAACAATTCGTTTTAACAAGAATTATTGCTATAATGCAGACAATTTTAAAATAAAATTTATCCTTAAATCTTATCAACTTTACTTAAAACTTAGAACTTTTACTCTTTTGTAAATCGTTATACAATTTTTTTTTCTTTTTGTTTCATCTTCTTATCATCGCGTTCAACACAATTTTCTTACCCATTCTATGTAAAAATTTTCTTACAACTGGCTTGCATATTATTATTATTACTGTAGATACCTATATCTATCACTATTTTATAATGATGTAATATTATAGAAAACTTTCATTTTTTCAGGAATTTTCTCTCTAGTTACTGTTAGTCTTTAGAATTTGAAAAACAAAAAGAAGAAAAAATATTTTTCTTCAAGGAAAATTTTCTCAAGAAAACAAATATGCTTTTACTACACATAAATAATACACGAATACATACGTGAATAAATAAATACGAAAAAAAATGAAAGATGTTCTCATATGTACATACATATGTATGTATATATTAAATAATTTCATCTGGTCTGTTCTTAGATAATATACATATGCAACACTGAATAATAAAAACTAATATTATGTGTATTTCATATTAAAGGACTAAAGACAAAGTTTTTTAATGTGGCCAGGCATACATCAAAATTTTATTTTTTTAGTTTGGTTTTTCCTCTTTTTTTTCTATTTTTTCATTGCAACAAATTTACCCAATGTGATATGTATATGTATTATGTGCAGCCTAACAATGTGAACACAATTGAAATGAAGACAAATAACAAATAACAAAATTCGTTGGCGAATTTCACTTTGTCTGCTGGAATAATCGACAAAAAATGTAGATAAATTTTTTACTGACGAATTTTTCGTCGGTTCACCATAATTGTGTTCACTCTATAAGAATATTACGAAGTATGTATTATATACGATATGTGCAGTTTTAGTGATATTTTTCTTATGATCGTTGGTCGTTCAAGATGTACTAACTATATATGGTAAAATAGGAAAATTTGTTTTTAAAAAAGTAAAGATGATAATTTATCTACATGTACTCGTAGATATTTTCAGATACTTTAGAAAATATTATTTTGTACGATATGTTTACCTTATTTTTTTATATAGTATTAAAATATATCATCACCAACAAACTAAAAACAAACAAACAAGCAAATAAAAATTATGTTTTATTGCTACAACATAGTTTTAGATATTCTCCATAAAGGTAAAAAAAAAAAAATAATAATAAAAAATAAAAATAATTTTTATAGCCACATGAAAGGTTTATTTCTTGTAATAAATTACTAATGTTTAAATTTTATTATTTTTAATATACATATGAACATTTTTATAGAGTTTGCAACTATACATACAATGTGATATTGTACAACATAGTACATATAGTATAAATGCATCTTTACATGTAAGTAAGTTTGTCTTCATCTTAAATAAAATAATAATCAAACAAAAAACTTTATATATACATTTGTACCTATAAAGTTTCATGAAGAATAGCAAATAACTTTTATCATATTTATTTTTTCTGTAAAGAAAAATATTTCATAAATACACATATTATAATTTGTTTAAAAAAAAAAATGAATAAACAAGTTTTTCAATTTATTGTAGAAAAATTGTTTTAAATTTAATGTTATCAATTTTTTTAAATTATTTATATTAATTTTTTTTAAATTCATTTCAATTATAATAATAAAAATAATTTACGCGTTGATTATTTATGAATAATTCCAATTATGACTACACTTTGTCTATTAATGGTTTTCAGTTACGGAAATGAAAAAAGCAAAAACAAACAAGTTGGTTAAATAGACTGAATGTGGTATGTGTAAAAGTACATGAAATAAATATAATGATTCCACCCACTAACATTATGATTCCCCTTTCCAGTAGTGTTTTTCATTATCTAGATTCTACTCTTGTTACTCTTGAAAAATTCCCTCTTTACTCTTGTTAGAAATAACGAGAAAAGGAAAATAAAACTCCTGTATGGCATGTAACGAAAACCATTAATAGACAAAGTATAGATTTTTAAAGTGATAATTACATATTATTATTCATGTAAAAATGCAATTACTCATTATAAATTTAATTAAAATATCGTAATATTTTAATTATATTTCTGACTTCATATTTTTTTTAAATATTATATACAATCGTCCATTTTTGTATGTATGTGTATTTTTAACATATAGTACACATAAAATACAATGTTTTCATTATATAAAGAAAAATTATTTATTAAATCTTTTAACTCCTTTATTAAATTTTCACGAACGAAATAATTTTCATTTTAAATCCTACAAAGCATAAAACAAGACAAAAAAAATTGTAATTATTCAAATACTTGAGCTAATCATCATTAATTTTATACAATACGGACGTACCATACCATAGTTAATACATGTTCATATACGTATATCTACATGAACATAAACATTTTGAAATACATATATAATAACGGGATGAACAAAAAGCATAATATTTACATGTTTGCATATACATACATATTTATGTTGAATAATATAAAATACATAATGTATGCCATAAAAATTTGAAAATTACAACTTATTTTTTTAGCATAGTCAAGTGTGTCCTTATAAAGCATAAAAATGTTGCAACATTTACATTTGTAATTTATGTCGCTCTCTTGTGATTGTTGTTTTCATTTATAAAATACACAAAACTGGCGACCAGAAAATGAAATTTAAAAAATGAATTTATTTAAGAAGAAGCATCCATGTAAAGCACCCATGACCATGCTAAAAAAATGAACTATAAGTATAGAAGCACATTTCCCACACAATTTAATTTTTCATTTATAAATAAATCGTACATGTGTGCAATTTTGAAAAAATTTTTTTCATTTTTTTTTTATTTTTACCAAAGACGTGAAAAATTTTTTGCTAAAATTTAATTAAAACACCATCTCATTCTTCTAACAAATGTACAATTGTCAGATGGAAAAAACAAACATTTGAATAATTAATGTGGATGATTTAATGCTATACATATGTAGCACTGTATGGTATGTATGTATATCCATAAAATCATTTTACTTTTATTTTAGGTATGTTTTTATTATGTAATGTATATGTACATTTATTTCACCTGAAAATTCAGACATTTATACATAATTACATGTTGTAAATACATTTGTATGTATGTGCATAAATTAATTGATGATTGCATACGGAAAACTTTAATTTCGTTTTTATTTATTGATTTCAAGCAGTAACAGCTTATCCAAACTCTCGAACGATATACGTATACGTAAAGTACATATAAAAATTATTTTTTCTAAAATTTAACATTTAGATTTATATAATATAAAGAATGACAGAATTTAATAGCTTTAGATAGCTGTGAAACTGTGAACAATCACCAAAAATTTACCTAATTTTCATGAAATTCTTTAATCATCATACACGTTTATTTCAAATCAAGATGAAATACCATTAATCTTCATTTCCGTTTTCTGTATATAAATTGTATTTATAAATTATGTACGATGAAACAAATACATGTATATGTACCAGACATAATACATATATGTATGTATATGTATAACAATGCAGATTCAACAGGACAAATGATATGATGGTTTGGAGCTTGTTAAAAGAATCAAAAAAAAATATATAATCAGTATGGTTATAATGTATACAATTATTTTGGTTAGACGTACATATAAAATTAAGAATCAGTGTATTACACGTATACACAGATGTGTATACATACATACAAATATATAATGAACTGCGTATTGAAATGTGTACAATACGTATATATATGTATGTTAGACCATATAGAATATAGAATATCTGCAATATCCTAAATACCCACTACCATTTATATTTTATGAGAAAATTGTTGCTTTCAGGCTTTCGGTCAACTAAAAGGATGTACCTATATACATACGTATAAACATACACTAACACTCAAAATTATAGGAACACCCGAACACCATTCAAATTTCGATTTTTTCTTTTCCGAAAAGAAAATGCAATATTAAAAGATTTCTCATCAAAAATATGCTTTTATCCGTGCTTTTATTATTTTTTTGAAATAAATGAGAATTAAAGTTCACTGTAGTTGCTTGTACAAGTTTAAATTTAATATCCACATTCTGTCTTTACTGGACTGTCTTCGTTACGTTAAAAAATTAACGAAAACAAAATTAAAACCAACACTTTATATAGCGAATATTTAAAAAAATTACTTGGAATTAAGGCTACAAAAAAAAAAGAAAAAATAGAAGCAAGGATTCAAAAACAAATATAGAAGCAAAAATGTAAGAAAAAAAGGAAAATTTTCAAATTGTTTCAATAATTTCGAACGATAGTGTATGTATGCACAACTATAGATTATTTATATTCTTGTATACATAAATAATATGTTTGTGTCTACGTACACATATATTCTGAAAGCACACAAAACATATACTGCATATTCCAAATAAATGGTATATATTGTAGTTTGGTCTTTAGTTAAACCGTAGGAATTTTTCATTTCTTTATACATAATGAGATACAATTTAACAGAGAACTACTTAATTCAACTCTCTACCATAACCAATATAACATATTTCTATGGTGTTGTACATAAACTATGTATATAAATTTATATACATACTACATCATATGCATAAAATATTGTATATATGCACGTATATAACTTATCTTGTATTTTGCAAAATTGCAAATGCAATTATTAATAAATCATAATTAAAACAATTACTAAGATTTAGTGGGAATGTTTGCAGTATACTCACTGCGGAAATTCACATTATCACAGCATCATTATTATTATATTAAATTTATTCCTATCCACATGTATCTATACAGAATGTATATAGCATAAAATTTTAAATAGAAAAATTATTTTAAATAAAGAAAGATTTAAAAAAAAAAAAACAATCAATTTCAATATATTTCATTACAGACAGGATATGGTGTAGAATAGTTAGTCGTCCTTTTATATGAAATTTTCTTTATATTACTTTAATATTATTTAAATAAAAGTTGAACAATTTCAAATAACAAAACGTATGAATGCATACGTACATTGTAAGTTCACGCACGAATGTTGAATACACATGAGATAATTCAGTTTAAACCTTAAAACGATGCCAGCTAATGAAGATCTTGATGAGATAAGTTAAAATCCTATAAATGAATAGGATGAATATTTACCGTTTGATTACTAAAGGATATCAAAGAAATTTTTTTATAAAAAATTATGTTCAAATTTGATTTCAAACTGTCTCTGAAAACGTTAGAAACAGATTCAAAATTCTAAAAAAATTTGGAATCAGCGTACTCATCTTCAATTTAAAAAAAAATTATTTTAATTAATAATACCTAAAAAATAATTTTGATTGTCAAATGTGAAAATAATACAATTACAAAATTGTAAAGGGATGTCCATACTTTATGGTTTTATTTTTCCAGATATTTTTAATTTGAATCAAAATAACTTTGGTATGATAGAATGTATTTTAATATTAATGGCAATGTTAAAGATGAATTAAATTATCATAATTTTACATCAATTAAACTAAACTTTTCTTTACTGTAAATAAAAAAATTCTAGAGAAATGTCAATACTTTATTGAGTGAATGTACATTTTATTTAATAAATGAAAATTTTATCTGTATAATTTTGTGTGTATTTGAATTTTCTTTGAAAACTTTAATTGTTCATTTTAAGAAAATTAAATCAGACCAAACTTTTATCATTTTCATATGATTTTTACTTTAATTACTCTGTTTTAAAATAATATCTGTATGTGAACAAATTTTATGCATATGCGGGTTGTATAAATTTTATGTACACACATACAAATTATTGTATGTATTTATAACAATGTACGTACATACATACATACATATATATATGCATAAATACATATGTTTATGTACATCTTTTGTATATGTGACACATACACACTTATACAAAATAAAAGTCATTAGAAAAATAAATACAATTGATACAAAATACTCGTATATAAGAACAATAGTAAAATATGAAATTTTCTTTTCCATATGCTATACTGTATGTATAGCTAGCTGTACGTAAATTTCTTCAACAAATGTAAATTGAATATAATCTTAGTATATGTATAAAAACACAAAAATTCTATGAATGAAAAACAATATGACTGTAATATGTGAATAAAAATCCTAAAATATAGAACCATCGTAAAAATATAAATTCTGAATACAATTTGCCATCATTTTTTTGTTTTTTATATTTAAACATTGTAGATAAATACATACACAAATAAATACAAATTCATATGCTTGCTTGTACATACAAGATGTCCCAGAATAAAGGTCACAAAATGCATGAATATAATAACTAGAGGAGGGGTTTAAATTTAAAACAACTTAACAATTCTTTGTTAGAAATTTTCTGAAACATACAATAGTGAATAGACACATTTTGCAGTCTGTATTCTGGGACACTCTAAATACTTACATTCACACGTATTGTATACATGTGTCGTTATATAACAAGAGAAGTTAGTTGATATCAAATATAACTGATAAAAATTTTGAAATCTGCCGTAAAATTAGCCTGCACAACATATTGAAATGCACAAAATAGAATACATTTTTAAATTGAAAATGCATACTATGAAACATACCACAGATAGGAAAATTTTTGTGTTAGCTTATACGTAGTTATTCCACAAAATAAAAACGAAAAAAATGTTTTAATCAAATTTTTCTTTCTAGGCTAGTGTTGTATATGTAATATATGTATGTATGTATGTACATATGTAATAAAAAAAAAATACGATACAATTATTTTAAATGTACATGCATAGATCCAATTGTATACACGTATGTATGTATTCAGTGTACGTTATAATTTAACGCCACTGCATCATTATTGCATAATTTTACCATTTCTGTTCCTTATCATTGTACAATTTATTTGCCATATAACACATTATTACTTAAACTTTAAATATGTTGAATATCTTTTTAGGTAGCTTTTTTGTATTGCATTATACATTCTACAACTACATTTTGCTATTTTCTTTAATGTCCTTTTTTACCAGAGAGTTATAGTTACATTATCATTCTAGACTCTAGACCATGAAAAATTAACTTATTCTAGAAATTTTATTTTTATTAATATATATATACACATTATATTTTAAAAAAAAAAAAAATTTTTTTTTCTTTTTTTGTTTTGAAAAATTTATAAGGTATTCTAGAAAATTTTCTTAAATACACGACGATACGAATTATGTAAAAAAGTATTCACTGATATGTGTATAGGTACATATACTATACATACATACATATGTATGTATATTTGTAAGTTCAGAACATTTTTATGTATAATAATAAAAATAATGGCATAAAATAAAAAAAAAATTGTACATTTTTATGGTAATAAATGATATCGAAATTTTTTACCACAGTTCTATGACTTTTTCATAGTAATTTAAACTATAGATGATAATTACGTAATGTAAACATAAATTTAAAATGTAATTGTGAAAATGTAAAAGAAGAAGAAAATATGAGAAAATTGAAATTTCAAAACAAAAAATAAAAATGTTAAAAAAAAAATTCACTGAAAATTATAAAAGGATATAAGAAATAATATACTATAAAGTATATGAAAATTAATTTCTTTATAAAATAACCATCCGTATTAAATTATTTAAATTCATTTTCACGAAATTGTTACATAAATTTTCCCTCATTCAAATTAATTTCTTAAAATATTATTGAGTTTAATGTGTTTAAATCGAAACAATCTGTTTATGTAATTGAACGAAAATTTCATAATAACTAACGTTACATAAATTAAACTTATTTGTAATTTTATATAAGAATATAATTAAAATGAAATTTTAATCAAAAATTTAAATACCAAAATTAATTTATTTAAATTTCTCCTAATTACAAAACATTTAAATAAGTTACATATTTTATTAAGATTTTCATTGAAAATATAAACAAAAAACTTTCTCAACTATCAAATATATAATTATATTTGTATTTGTATTAAAACTTTTCTAGATTTAATTATATTTCTATGTGATGTGGTTATCATGTTTTATTTTTATTTTTAATTTTTTTAAATAAGTAATAATTACTTTATACTCTATACACTAATTATATGCCAGTTAAAGCCTTACGGAAGTACATAAAATATTGCCACTTTTACATATGTATGTATGCATGTAGATCAATATTTAAAAAATTAGAAATTACAGGAGAGGAAAAATAATATATGTACATATGTATTCTCATAAGGTCTTAACTGCATATATGTAATTAGTATACAAAGTATAAAAAAATTTTAAAGAAAATTTTAAAGAAAATTTTTTTATACATACCTTGCTGATCGCATCAAACCAATAGCATTATCGAATTTTTCTTCTCTTAAAAATCTGTGAATTCTTAGCATGCAATCATCCCTATGGAGTAAAATTAAAGAAAAAAGAAAAGAAAAATTATATTAAACACAAAGAAAAACAGAAAAATAATTTAAAAATAAATAAAATGAAGTATAAAAAAAGACTTTAAACTAGCAAAGAATTTTCATAAAAGTACACATTTTCTTTTTGTTATTTATTCCCTTAAGAAAAAGATAATTTTTTTTTCTCCTTTTTTTTTAAAGTAATACTTGAAAAAAAAATATATATATAAAAATGAATTATAATTCTAGAAAATATGTTTTGACCTACTTTTGATCATCAATACTTTTATCAGATGTTGCATCAAATGGGATTAGTTGATTATTATCTTCAGGCAATTGAATATTTTTCGTAAGAGCTGATGCAATTTCAGAAGCAAGTCCAGCCCACTTATCTTCAAGATTTTCATTCTAAATACATAAAAAAGAAAATTAAAAAATAAAAAGAAAATGTTATATTTTTCTTGTTAAAGTAAAAGTACATAAAAACTGAAGAAAAATATGATAAAAGTACATTTTCAATTTTTTTTTTCTTTTTTGTTTTTAAATCCAAATAAAACTGTATTAATTTTTGTAATATCAAATATCTTTAGATAATAACAGAATATCTTACAAAATATACATTTCTATACATTTTTACAATTTTTTTTTCTTATATCTTTTTAAAAAGATGAAAGTCTATACATTGATTATAATACATAGATATCTATACCCTGTACAATAATGTACACATGTATTTTCTGCTTCAAGGTAAAATACTGAAAATTGATACAAATAGCTTTTAGCAATTTATTAATATTGAAAGCAACAACAACAAAAAAATAATAAGATACTCGGATCTTGAATTTTTTTTTTTTTTCATCATCCAAAAATCTTTATGTATTACTCTTATATCAATATTTATTTTTCTTTTTCTTTTTTTGCTCTATTTTACTATCAATATAAAATTATTGCGAGTATCTAAATAAATTTTTAAATCTTTAATATTCATTCATTATAATTAATTTTTAAATTTTATATAGAAAAATTTATTTAATAAAAATTACGTAAATAAATTATTTACATAAAATTGACCAATTTTTGATTTCCTCGTATATTTTCAATTTTATTGTTAATTTTTTTTGTTTTTCAAACTAGTTTTTTTTTTTTTTTTTTTTAATTTAAATCAAAATTTCATTCAAAGAATATAAATAGTATAATACCATCGACAAAATAAAAAAGCATTTATGTATATGAAAAAAAAATTTACATTTAAAATGAAAATGAAAAACAAAATTTACCCATTTTATAAAACATTTTTAAAATATACAAACAAATGTACATATGTACATGTTCACATCACATGTATGTGTTATCCTTTATATCGTTAAATTAAAATAAATCTGGCAGAAACTTTAACTATCCCTATTAAAAATTTCGATATTTAACATGTCAGACAATTTTGGTGTTTTGGTAGTTTTTTTTTTTTTTTTAATTTATTTAATACTTTTTTATATGTACATATATTACATTGTACTTTGTTCTTTTATTTATTTATTTTTAAGTTTTTTTCTTTTTTTTAAATATAAAATTTATATGGCAATAAAATTAAATTGAGTGGAAAATATCGGCTTATTTTAAAGCAAATTTATCGACAATTTACATAACGAATAACACAATTTGGTGCAAAATTACTGTTACCAACTACTATATTGTGTATATGTATTTATTATAATAGTCTAGAAAATCTATGATAATTCATATATGTATGAACACCGGATTTTCAAGCAATTTAAAATGCAACTATATGAAAACAATGATATGTATGTTACATTTACATACATACACGTATGTATGTATATACGGATAAATAAAACATTATCAGATTATTTTATATTTATGTATGAAATAAAAAAAAAAAAATTTTTTTTCTTTAACTAAATAATACTTGAAATTTCTTATCTTCAATTTTTTCAGTTTTGTCCATAAATATTTTGTCTATTTTATGTTCTTGTTTTAACTTTTAATAAAAGCTATAAAAAAAAAAGCACAACAGTAAAAATGTTCGTGAATACTTTAATACATGTATACATATACCTGCCAATTTATTCTTATATTTTATTTTTATAAAAAAAACAAAAAAAAAAAAAAAAAGTAAAAATAAAATAAAGAAAAATATGTTGACTTGTACAAACATATTACAATTACCCATTCATACATTCATACACTAAAAATCTACTATTATACTTATATAACATTTATATGATATTTTTTAACGTTAATATATAGTACTTACGTTTTCTTCTTTATCATTTTTTCGTTGTGATTTTTTTGCTTTTGATTTTAGATTTTTCCTTTTTTTACGTTGTTGTCTCTTATCTTGTACAATAACAGGATTTTTACAGAATTTTTCCATAATTTTAATAAAAATATTTGCCATTTCAATGGCATCACGTAAATAGGCTCTAGAAACAAAAACCAAAAAAAATAACAAAATGAATAAAATAATATTAAAATAAAAAAAAAGTAAAAAAATAAAAATAACGAAAAAACAAAAAAAAAGCAAATAAAAATATATAACAAATATACGTACTTAATAAGAAAACAAATATATAGACACACGCATGCACATATTATATAAAATAGACAAATTATTGTCACCATTCATTTCAATTTAAGAAAATTGCTATATAAGAAAAATATTTATGTTATTCCTTTTTTTTGTTTTTCTTTACTTTAAGCTAATCTAATATAAAATTAGTTAAAATACAAAGTCATGAAGAATTTTTTTTTTTTTTGTTTTTTAGATTATCCTATTATACACGCGTACACACATACAAGAATATATAATATTTATGTACAATTACTGTTAAACATGAAACATGCAAAATTATGTTTACTCATAAATTACACAATATTATATGTAATAATCTTTAAAAGAAGAGTCAACAAAGTGTAAATCAAAATACCAACTTTTGTGGACTTAACAATGAATAATAAATGGTAAATTAGTTATCTACATTTTGCAGAATGCCTGAATGTTGAATTTAAAAAAAAAAAAAATCAACATGAATAAATATTTTATTCCTCATAAATGAAAATTTTTAATTAATTTTTTTTTTTACTTATGGACACATGATTCATGTGATATTTTATGTTTCTACTTTATAATTTTGTTTTTTATTTTGGGTTTTTTCTTTTTTTTAATGATGAATTCTAAATTTTCATTTCATTTGTAATTATTATTAGTTCTTAGTAAATCAATTAACAACTAACATTTATTTAGTTACAATTTAAGTAATATTTAATTAATATTTACTTAAAATTTATTTCATTAAAAATTTGTTATTTGACAACAAATTTCATTAGTCAACAAAACGTTGCATGTATACGGTATGAGCATACACATATGAACACATTTTTACCAATGTACATAAATTATCTATTGAAATAAAATCAAAAAAAAAAAAAAAAAATTAAAAACATTGATAAAATTTAATTATAATTTTCTAAATACACGTGTTAATTACATTTCATTTAAGAATACAATTTTCTTCAATATGTTGTATCAAAAAAGAGAAGAAACAAAATACGTCTTTAAGAGTAAAATAAAAATAAATAAATAAAATAAGAGTACTCATGTGTTTTATCATTTCAATTATTTTTATCGATATAATGTATCTTTGCATTATGTACTACATGCGTGCACATACGTATCTATTATATGCGGTGCATGTCATATACATATGTGTATCTGAACTACTTGCATATATATGTACATGTACATATACATGCAGTACATCATTGAAAAATAAATAAAGAAACATTTTTCGTTTTCACAGATGCTTACAATTTCATTCAAAACTTTTATAAAGTTTTCATTAAAAACAAACATTCACTGATGCATTCAAGAATTTTTGTACATTATTACGATATGTACAGTATGTATATAAGTACGAATACAGAACATAGAAAATGCAAGTGTATATGTGCATTTTTAAGTATACATTAGTCTAGATAGGGTGGTGTGTATAAACGTAAGCAGATATGCTACAATGTGCACGTATATAATGAAAAATATCTTTATGAATTATGATTCGAGAACGTGATACTTCAACATGATAAAATATATAATACAATTATATGCATACACCACATACATATACATACATACACTACATGTACTTAATATTATTTTGCTTTTCTTGAAAATGCATAAACATTAAAATGAAATACATAAAGAAAACAAAATAAAAAAAAAAGGAAAATTTTTCTTACAAAAACAAATATAAAATAAAATTGAAATTGTTAAAAAATGAAAAAAAAAGAATAATATAATAAAGAAAAACAGAATTATAATATATGACTACAAGAAAAAAAATCATAAGTCAAAATTTATCATAAATTTCATTTTTCTTTTTCTTTTGTATTTATTTTTTTTATTTTATTTTTTTTTTTTTTTTTTTTTTTTTGTTTATACTATACTCTGTTCATAACTGTGTTGTTTTGTTTTTTGTTCTTTGCTTTTGTTTTGTTAATTTTAAAAATTCATTAAAAACGAAAATTTATTATTTATGCAATTTCATAACTAAATAGAAGGAATAATAACATAATAATAATTTGTTTTTTTTTTTCTTATGGTTGACTTAATCCTATTTTTAATTATACTGTGTTATACATACATATGTATGTACATACATGTAAGTAATAATAATAATCATTAATAGCCTGTACCATACATGATGAACATTTTAACACAAAATTCTATTCGTATATATAAATAAAGGTCTTGATCCTGAAGATAGAAAAACATGTCCTGACCATTTCAAGTAAAAATTTTCACTGATACATGTGTGAACAACTTGAATCTTATAATCTTGAAAACAAGTTGTGTATACAGTGTAAGTGTCCTTTCATCTGCGTATACACAATGTAGCATTCATTAAGAAATGTTCATCGTATTTGGTACGCATTATATAAAAACAAATTCATTTAAAAAAATACAATACAATTTTATGGAAAAATTATTTTCAATTTTAAAAACATAATAAAAATCAAATAGAAATATCACTCAATTAAAAGCAATCAAAAAGTCTACAATGTTAAACAAAATTATTATTATACTTTAAAAGTCGTTAAATTTAATTTAATTTCTCTTTAAAAAATAAAAAAAATAAAAATAGTACAAATTATTTTATTTAACAATACATAATTTAATTACGATTCAACTAATGGTATCTATGGTTGGAAAATTTTTTGATTAAATTTGCTAACGCTAATTAACATTTAAAAAAAGAGAAAAAAAAATTTTTTTTTTCGTTCATTATCACTAACAGACAGATTCTTTCTTCTTAAGAAATTTTAATTGAAGTTAACTAAGCATAAAAGCTTATAAACACAAAATATTTCTTTTTTGAACATCAAAGTAAAAAATAAATAAAAATATATTAAATTAATATCTTTAAACTATAAAAGTGAATTTCATTTTATGTTAAATTAAAATATACATACATACATACATTAGAATGTACATACATTAAGAATGTGTACAACAGGTAAATACATAGATATGTAATGTATACATAATTTTAATATAATCAAAATTTTAAGAATTTTTTCAAAAATTTAACCTTGTTAAACTTTCACTTGTACTTTCATTATAATATATATATTCATGCATATTTATTTGATTATGAATTAATGTATTTTGTTATAATTTTATTATTTTCTTTCTTACTTTTATTTTTAATTTATAACTGACAAAATTTTATTTCAAAAATTCAAATATGTCATATTTTATGAAATTAAAAAAAAAAAAATGATAAAAGCAAAATAATAAATAAATATTCATAAATATAAAATGAACATCACACAAAATAATATTGTAATAACACATTTATAATTAGAATATATGTATACATATATTTATGATATAAATACATGCATACCTAACTAATATACATATATAAAAACGATTATAATTTATAAGACTATTTAACTTACTTTGTGTTATGTGTTTCGTTGAAATTCATTAATAAATATAATACTGTTTCACGATATTCTAGGACATAACAGATATTATTCTGTAGCATATCAAATAGTTGTATTGCTTTTTCATCTTTTTGTTTTTGTAATGTTATTAAACTGAGCAATAATTCCCGGAATGTCTTTAATTAAATAATAATAAATAATAAGAAATATATAAAGAAAATATGTATGTATAGAATAATAGAATGAAAAACAAAAGACAGAAAAGAAAATTTTATTAATCTACTCTTCAGTTTTCACAATATTGAAGGAACAAAAAAAAATTGGCATACCATGGAATGCTTGAACTTTTATTTTTATTAAGGTTTTCAGGGCTGAATTTTCCATTGGAGCAACTAGAGCTCCAGACATTTTTAACGCAATCAAGAAGAGTTAAAATTTAAGTTATATTTGTTCACTTCAATTTAAATTTGAATTTCTTAAGTATGAATATTCATGATATCATAGTGAAAGAATAACGACAGACAACATATTAAGATTAAAAAATGTATAATATAATACTATAAGTCAATTTGTACAGATTCTTATCACTAAAATTTTCGAAACAATATTTTTTTGAAAATTTTACTGGGAACAAAAATTATTGGATCCAGCCCTGAGTACTTGATTACATATTATGTACATATAGTACTTGTTACGTTTACCATACGTAAATATGTTCACGTATTTAATGTACTTAATCAAATTATCACGTAATAAATTACGAAAATGGAACAATTTAATTTATTTTTACTATAAAAATACATGCATTTTATACTGTATATTTATATAATTTATTTATAATTTTTTTTTGTATATATATGAATATAATTTTGTATTTGTAATATAAAAAAGTTAATTATGTGAAAATTCAATTTACCTGTACAGCAATATGTAAACGTTTTGACCATATACGTGAATGAGTTTTATCGCAATTCATCATATCTAAATGACCTTGGATACGCATTAAAACCCAATGAAAGCATTGAACACTTAAGGATTCTCTATCATTTGAAACAAAATACAGAAAAAAAAAAATAGAATTATCTTTTATACAAAAGAATAATAATGATAATAATAGAAAAATAAAAATTTTTAATTACAAAATAATAAGTATTTATTAATTTTTATACGGAAAATTTTGAAAAACAGTATCTACGTAATCTAACTTACCTAATTAGATCTAATTGAAAATCATTTAAACGGTTAAATTCCATAAAAAATTGTATTGCCCATAATAAATATGAATCATCTTGATTAACTGAATTTGCATTACGATCTAATATACGACGAATTTGATGTACAAAATTATTATAAGCAGAATTTAAAATTTCAATACAAAATTCTCGTAAACATAATCTATTGGGAAAAAAAAATCGTTAAAAAGTCAAAAAAATTATTTTTGAAATCAGAAAAAAAACATAAATTCAATTAAAAAAAAAGCAAAAAAAAAAGTTAATGAAAGTTATGATATCTTATGTACCTGACAGAAAATGCACTACGTCTTTTCATTACATTCTCTTCGTTAACAAAACGATGTGATCTTTTTTGTTTTGGTTTTTCTCTATCAAAATCAATAGAAACAGTACGTTCCAATGATTGATGACTTATAATATCCTTTTCAGATACTGATTTAATATTATGTACAACATATGTTCCACCAAAACGAGAATGTCGTACCGGTGGAAGACATGATGTATATTTTTGTTTTTCCCTTTTACGTACTGCAACTAATTCTTGTTCATCACGATATTTTTCAGCAGCACTACGTTGTAATGATGCATCAGCCAAAGATTCTGCTGTCTAATATACATTGAAATGATATAAAAATAAAAAAATTCAAAAAAAAATAAAAAGAATCGAAAATTTATGTTGAACATGTTATACATAAGTCCTAGGAAAATTTTTAAGATTACGCTATGTATAGACTAGAATTGTGAATTTAAATCAAAATTATGAGTATCTCGATAAAAGTTAGACTAACTGACTACTTCAAATTTAATATTAAAATCATAAAATTTAATTTTATTAAAATGTAAATTTATCAGCATTTTCAAAAATCTAATTTGGATTTTCTTTTTTGATATATTGAAATATAATGAATATTTAATAAATTTTTATTTACCTGTTCTCGATAAAGTAAACATACAATTTCAATTGCATGTAAATTATATTGATTTTCATTTACTGAACTTAAAACATATAGAACTAAATCTAACATTCCAGACTGATGTAATGCCCATATAACTTCATCATGAAGACTTGCATCATTATCGGCACGACATTCTAATTCTGGGTTAGCTGGTATTTGTAATACATTACGAGCCAATACTAAAATTCTTTCAATTAAAAGATTTTGTTCTTCACTTCTTAAAGCCCAATCCTTAAAAATAAAATAAAATAAAAAATAGATTAGTTCTGGTATAAAACCTTAGTATGTAACTAAATCAAATTTACTTTGATTGACTATTTTTAAATTATTTAACGATTTCAAATACATAGATATTTTTTTGCTTTTAAGAAAATAAATAAAAATAATATAAAATTTTGATAGAATATCCGAACAGAGAAATGTACAATTGCTTATACGTACAGTAGAGAAAAAAGTCCACAGACTGCTAAAGAAGACATTTTAGTTAATCCCTGTCCCTTTGTATAATACATGAAATCAATGGAAAGGAAAAATCAATGTCACATCGTTTGACTTTGAATTTTTTTGTCTCTTGTTTTGTTATGTATTTATACGTTTTTTGATTCTATAAGATTTTAAGATCCCGTTTCAAAAGATCTAAGAAATTTTCCAGACGTTATGTAAACGTTTATACATTGTATACGTACAGCATAATGTATGGTATAACATGTGCATGTATTATAAAATAAACGTAAAAATATAAAACGAAAAAAAATTCTATTTTAAATGCACATTTTGTTATCATCATATTTTATTCATGAATTTTCTACAAATATTCTAAAAACTGTATGAATTCAGAGTAAATCCTTTACAAATCAAAAATGAATAAAATTCATATGAATAAAATTGAAAATAAAATATGAATTTATCAGTCGTATATAATTGCCCTATGGCCCTATGCATGTCTACCACGTAATTTCAGAGAAATATAAAATAAATAATTTCTTTCTAGCAAAAAATATTTGATCCAAAAAAAGCAGTATTGAATTCGTTCAAAAAGGTCCTCATGAATTCGTTTCGAAAGTGGTTTAAATGTAGATACCTCATGATGATGCTTTCGTCTTGCCTTGAACAGATCAACTAACATGTTTAACATGTCATATATCCAAAATAAAAACTATACTCAACATGAAATTTTATCTATTTTAAAGTATCATCATAAGTTATCTATTGAAACCAATTTTAAATCGAATTTATGAGTCAATTTTTACATTTTAAATTTAAAAATAAACAAAAAATGTTTCATCTTAAAACTAATTAACTATAAAAGAGGAGAAAATTATATTTTATAAACATCCTTTAAAATTTTCTAAAAATTTAATTGAAATTAATTAAAATTCAATTATTTATTATCTTATTAATTGTTAAAAATTTTTCAAATTTATTTTTACATTTAATCGTTTTTCTTTAACTTAATTTTATATAATAAAATAATAATTAATTGATGTAATTAATTTTTTTTTCTTGTTTTACTTACAATTTCTAGCACTTTATATAATTTCAATGTTAAAACACTCCAAAATGTATCTAATGTAAATGATGATTTATAATTTTGTAATATTTCAATTAATTCTAAATAAATTTTACGTCCAATACCATCTTTTGGTATACCATCTCTATATAATAATGGTGTAGGATTTGTTAATATAATTAATAATCTTATAAGTACATCAAAATAATCATTATTATCAATATATTCAATTAACATTGGTATTAAATCATTTTGTAATACTTCAGCTTTACCAATATGACGACGATATTCATGATTATCAAGATCCCTTCGTAATATCCAAATAAGATGCTAAGTTTTATTTAAAAAAATAAAAACAATAAAAAAAACGTTTATAATTAATTTATTATTATTTTATTAACTATCTCCATTCTATATACCTTTAGACATTGTAAAGCATCCGATTCTGCAAAATATTTTTGACCATCATAGTATCCAAGAGCAGCACAGGTTGCATCAATATCAGCCAATAAAATAGACATGTTTATTTAATAATTTTTTGACAATGTAATTTATTTATATAAATCAATTTTTTTTTTTTTTAACTTCACTTTAATTCCACTGAATCATAAAACACGAATTAAATAAAATCAATATAGAATTTTTACAAATTTTTTATATAAACTGAAAATAATCAGTATTTAAACTCAAACTGAACTAATGAATGATCATTTAAAATTTTACAATCAGAATGAAGACAGCTGTTTTTATTTTACCGCCAATTCGCTAAAAGTCAAATTAAAACTTTAAAAGTGAATTCAAAACAAAAACATAAAAATAAATCATATGATCAACAATGAACTGAATGAATGAACCATGAAATGTACAAAAAAAATTTATTCATAAATTTTAATATTCATCAAAACATAGAATTACAACAATTTAGAACAATTTAGAATTACTCTAACTCCTAGATATATGCAACGCTTATTAAAATAACGACAAAAATTTAAAACTGAAATTACTTCATATTTTATGTTGATACGAGTGCGGAGTGAGTTATCAACAAAATAAATTATTTTTAAATTTCATTGGATAAATATATTCCTTTGATCAAAACAACAACAAATACAATGAGAATAAACTCAAGTAATAATTAATATACATGATAATATTTTTCAAATTTATTCAAAAGCAGTTTTTTAAAAATAAACATTTTACAGAGATAATTTTTAAATTTAAAAAAAATTACACCTTATAAACACGATTCAAAATAGTATAGAATGTATACGCTTTATTTAGAAGAGATTGAAATAGACTCAATGTTAACGGATAAACATTTCCCATGGTTATCTGAAAACAAATCAAGAAAAATTAAAGAAATTTGTTTTATTTGAAAAAAATTATCCTTAGTACTACACTTACATATAACGGATTTTGTGATCTCCTTGTGAGCAATAAAATGTAATGCTTGTATCGTTTTGTGTTGTTATACCAACAAGAATGGAATGGGATAACACCAATTTTTACACTCTGTTTTCGTCATTTCATATTTTCAACATATAATCAGTGGAAAATTAAAAATAAATTTAAAAAATAAAATCGTTGAATCAGTTTCAGTCTCTAAACAATTAGGCTGAACCCACATTGAAATAATTAAGACGAAACGAAACAGACCAAATATTTCAACATGTTTTCTTTTATGTACTTTACCTCATTAGTAAGCATATTAGCAAAATAGCATGGTATAAAAATATTAAAAAGCGCAAATATAACCAAACTTATATCAATAAAATCGGTACTGCTTATTTTACCAGAACTAATATTCAATAGAACTGTACAGATCATTGTTACATAAACTAAATTTTCTATCAGATATTCATAAGTACAAATCTCGTTAAAATCTTTAACGAATCTGAAAATACTCAAAAAAATTTTTTTTATTTTCATAATTTCATACTATAAAATAAAATAGTTAATTTTTGTTTGTAATCAATTTTATTAATAATTCCCATACCTTATGATTTTGTTATGAAATTTAACGCATTCATCAAGTCTATATATACTGACTGTAATTTCAGTTGTATTGAATGCAATCAAAATTTTCTCTTGTAAAATTTTATTTAACATTGTTGCAAATAAAATACAAGTAGCAGTTAAACATGAATATGGAACAAATGTTAAATAATAAATAGGAAATGTTATAAATGCTTCGAATACATTAATTATGGTAAAAGGTAAACGTTGTGTACAATCAATACCAGGTATATTAAATGGAAAAACAAAATCTGAAAATAATGAAAATTTTCCGTTAACAACAAATTATTCAAATCAATTAAAAATGCAACTAATTCTTACGTTTTACAATTGATATTTCATATAAAAAAAATAAATATATGAATGCAGCCAAATCATAACACACTTTTTGCCAAATTCTCGTAATTCTCTTACACCAATTTAAATGATCTTTTATCCTTGGATTATCAATTTTCTGAAAATTATAAAGAATGGTGAAATTTGATTGGAAATTTTTCATGTATACAGGGTGATTTAATTAAGTTTGTAATAAATCCAGAAGGTAATAGCTATCCTGACGAGAAAAACAAAAAATCGTATAAGAGGAGAATAAATATTTGACGTCATAGACGTAGAACTGATAGATCATGAGTTATTGAGTATTTATAAAAAGATCTACAAATTTCTTCCACGTCCTGTGGCAGTCAAACAGTAAATATTCACCCCACTCCTTTTCCACCCAAAGACCATACGATTTTTTGCCTCTTTCGACAATCACAGTCCCATCACATCTCAGATTTATGATCTACTTAACTGAATCACCCGTATATACATAAGGATTACTATTATTTGAAAACTTTAATGCACAAATACCTCAACTTCATCGTACAATTCACTCAATTTTTTTAAGCACATTAAAAACTTTTGACGATATATAATAAAGAATAGTAAACGCAAAAAGGATATAAAATTCCAATTAAAAGCGAAGAAAGCACTCGTTATTTCATTAATTGCTTTTTTTTGATTAAATAATTCAAGCAATCCAAATAAATGAAAAATTGTGGTCACTATCATCCAAATCATTGATAATAATGGTAAAATTTTACCATCCCATGTTAATGTGAATATAAATTTTAACATTAATAAATCAAAATGAATTAATGGATTTCTAATAAATTTATCTTTTATGAACATCTTTAAATATGGTTTTATATACTCAGTTTAAAAAACGATTTTTCTTGCAATATTTTCAAATATTTTGTTTTTCAATTTTTGATTTTTTCAACTATGAATTTTTTTTTTTTGAATTTTCGAATCCGATTATTAAATAAAAATTAATGAAAAATATAAATTCTTTTATATTTATACTAAAACAAAATATAAATGAACCTTATAACTTTTTTGTTTTTAATAAAAATAAAAATTCATGTTGAAAATAAATGCTTTGATATAATTCGAGCACTTAAATTTAAAAACGAAATAAGAAAAAATTGAAATAAAAAAAACGTTAAAGGCCGTGTTCATGATTGCATTTTAATGTGATTTAAAAATTTTGGCGGTTTCCAATATAACATTGGAAATTTTTTTATATTTCATATGGTGGATTTAGAATTTTTTTATTCATAAAAATATTTCATTTGTTTATTCAAAAAAGTGTAATCAAAACAGTAAATTTTAAAATTTTCAATAATATGTACATATATTTCGAATTCAAGAATACGTACATGTATTCTAATTATATTTTTAGATAAAATTTTTATTTGTTGACAAACAACAAAATTATTATCACGAATCACGCATATATAATAAATGTATAACTGAAATTACTTTTCTTAAATGTTAAAACAAAAATAAAATAAAAAATAATTTAAAATTTTAACTTAAATTTCATTCAAATTAAACCATTATTTTTCTCTTGAATTATGTATAATCCATACACTAATTCGATGTAGTTAAGGCCTTATGGAAATGACATAAAGTAGTACTACTTTACGTTGCTGTATATTGATATTAAAAAAATTCATCTTGTATTATATGATAACTTTACAGATTGTGGTAATACTACTCGTAAGATGGTCTTATTAGAAATTACGATAATAGAAAAAGGACACATATACTCCCATAAGAACTTAACTGTATCGAATTTGTGTATGGAGTGTTGTTATACACATGAATATGATTGTATACGTGTTTTTTTAAATTGATATATTATAAAACAAATAAATACTTGGAAAACAATCAATTGCAAGGAATTCTTTTTAAAACTGTAACGAATGTCAATTTTCACACACCTACAAAATGTCCTAAATAAATCCATTCGAATGTTTAAGGACATTTTCCCTTCTTTTTAAACGTAAATTTAAAAGACATTTTCCAACAAAGAAAAAAAAAATTTACATATGTATTTATTTTTATGAAAAAAAAGCAGTATACCTCATTTTAAAAATACAGTCACTTATATTTTAAGTATAGGTGTTTCTTCTCATCCTTTTTCATTCAATTTGAATAAATTTTTCTTTTACTCTCATTTTCTGATTGCTAGTTTTCTGTATTTTCATAAATAAAAACAACAAAAATTACAAGAGAGCAACATATATAATTCTTAAACGTAAATGATCCAACATATTTATGCTTCATAAGGACACACATGACTATGCTAAAAAAATGAATTGTAAAAGACTGTAGACATGATAAATTTCATGTAAGTACAAAGCATGAAAATAAAAATAGAAAAAATTCAGAAACAAAAAAAAAATTTAGACAACAACTTTTCTCAACTTATCTAATAGTTATGTAGTATGTATCTTATTACATAACATGTTACATATCTTGATGATATACACATACCCATGTACGTATGTATGTACGTATATGAACGGTAGAGATGCAAATGCAAATAAATTTTTCTTCACTGTAAAATATCCTTCTTGAGATGTTTTATACAGGACGAAGAAGAGTATATCTCAAACAATCAAATGGTATACTCGTATGTATGTATGTATGTATATGTGTATAATATAGAATAAAATAAAATAAAAAATTAACTTTATACCTAGTTTGTCTACCGTTTTGTTAACTTTGAATTTATGGTCGTTAAATAGAAAATTTATTTTCTTATGTCATTTAAAGTTTTTTCACAAACTAATTATGTTGATGATGAGTAGTAGTAAGAAGTATTCTTCTGTTTTAAAAATGTAACATCAAAGTGAAAAGTTTAAAAAAGTTAAAGGAAAACAAAAAAAAAATTTAAATAATTTTTTTTCCTTTCATTTATGAATTTTTTAATGTTAAAATATGATTATAAATATTCATTAGAATAAATAAAATGGAAACATGACAAATTAGTAAATAAACTTTTATTTATGTAGATGTACATAAAGGGAAAATGAAAACTATACTCGTATTTGAAATGCTTTGTATAGGTACACTTTGTCCAATTGGGTTGTTTAACCTGGGTTTGCTAAGCCGGTTTATACAACCATATCGTACAAATATCATTGTAAAAAATGAATACGTACAATTGTGGATTATTTAAAATTCGTAAAACTTATTCAAATTTAAAAAAATTTGCTATTTACTGAAAACAATTTAATTTACATTATTATTTATGCTCATACATATTTTATTCGATTCTTTAAGATTGATTATCTGCTACAGAATTAAAATTTTAATTTATTTTCAGTTATTGATTGTTTTAAACAAGAAAGAAAAATTTAAAAAAATATGTATATATTTTCAAATTTATTATTTTTATTATGATTTATTTTTATGCAATACATAATTTCAATATTTCTTCATATTTCTATAATATTTCTATACATGTATGTAATATTGGTTGAATTTTGTTAAAATTTATTTTTATTGATTAATTTATAATAATAATTTCAAGAAAAATTCAATTCATTTTTCAATTAAAAGTTCAGTCATTTTTATCTTATATTGGATCGGAATTTTTAGAATTAGAAATTTAATATTTTTATTTCTTGCCCATGGCATATACATACATATAATGTACATATGTATAGGAAAATTAATTGTAAAAAATATTTTTTTTAAAAAAATTTTTCCGATATTAATGATGGTCACATCTAATGAACCTAAAGCTAAATTAGATTGCGTAACAAATACGGTGAACATTTCTTAATGTACTTATATTATGTTGTGTATGCACAAAAGAAAAGATACCTATGTACACTGATACATTCGTCTTTTTTGGCCTAGGTGTGCTTGCTTGGTAATGAGCGGGTGGCCACCTCTACCTACCTACCTACCTACACTGATACTTACACATTTGGTTGTCTTCAATATCATGAGATTCAAATTGTTCACACACGCATCAATGAACATTTTCACTTAAAACGAGCATAGAATATTATGCTATCTTCAAGATCAAGATCTATTTGTACACGAAATTTTCATCGTACATGGTTTTACCTCCATTTATCAATTAATCTTCTTTCCTTAAACTAGGACTTTAAATATCAACTTTGATAGAATTCAATTTTTTTTTTTGTTTAATGTACAACTTTTCCCATTTGTACACAAAACTTTGTATTCACCTGTGGTCATTTTACTTTCATGCAAAACTTTTTCTAATGTAAGAATATACACTATGAATATAATAATGTATACCAAATAAAAGTTAAAAAGTTTTTAATTGTTTGATTTCAATTCTCCTTTACATACACACATACATGAATATTTTTAAAAAATTAATTATTTAATAGACTTGAAAATATTTTAAATGTCATACACTCAAATGTGTTCGTTTACATACATACGTGCATAACATATTATATTTATTTGTTTTATTTAAGATATTTTGTAATAAACTACACTAAAATATCCTTCAATAGTAATTTATATTTATCTTTTCTCCTTTTTTCATATTTAAATTTTTTTTCAGTATTTTTCCTTTTGATGTTAAAGTGAAAAATATACACACTCGACAAATATACATACATACATGATACTCATACATTAACATATTAAAACACGTTTCATAAAAGGATGCATTTGATATAGAATCCTTTTAGCAAAATACAAAAATCTTAAAGGACTAGGGATTATATACAGATATTATAAATAAATGAAGGGGTGGATCTGTTCGTATACGTATATATATCATATGTATAAATGTATATTGTATTCGTATATCAAATAAAAAAGGCTAAAGAATTAAAGCTATCATTATATATTGTCAACATAATATGAATACATATACACACCCACATAGTACGTTCATGAAAAGAAAACGAGTTGAAGGCGATTATATACCATTCTTGTTAGTTTATACAAACATATTCGATGGTTTAATGTGCACATGCATAATAGTTAAGTTAAAGTAAATTTAAAATGAAAATTTTTAAATTAGAAATTTTCATATATACGTTATGTGCATGCATATACATACATATGTACTTATATTTATTATACTAAGTATGCGATTTTCCATTATAACAAAAGAAAATACCGGTTGTAGAATGTATAGCAAGTTTAATATATGATCATATTAAAAAAATTAAGAAAAATAGGAAGGGAAAATATTTATACAATACTTACGTATGTTTGATGTATTCAATGCAAGAAGGACACCCATGCACATAGAATCCTTGTATGTATATAATGTAATATTAATAGCATTAATGAGACCACTGACAATATGAAAGGACATTAAAGCTCCTTTTATAAACGGACAGGTGCTAGATGACATATACAAACCTACCTGATTATTATTGCATATAATATATAAAAGCGTATATATGTAAATACATAGACGTAAGCTTAAATAATACCATTATATGTGGTCGTTTAAGTCTTCAAATAATAATTTTAATCTTTTATAACTAATACTACGTACATACATGTATATCTATATAATACCTCATTGGAAATTTGTATATGTACATATCTCACATACATTTCAATGAACTTCTTATATACATATATCTGCATAGTATGTTTGTATAATTAATGACATTTTAAATAACTGTATAAAGTAATTAAAAGATGTGGTTATTTCTATATAAAGTATTAACAAGACGGTTACTGGATTTTTATTATTATTAAAATCATAGTTATGGCTTACCATTTTGAAAAAGAAAAGAATTATGACAATGCATTAATTATTGAATAATATAAAATAAAATAAATTAAGAAAATAAAATAAAATAAAAAAAAAAAAACTAAAAATACTACACCATATTCTTTAAGCGTAGTCCCTGTATTTCTATTTGATGTCTTTTCTTATTCTTTTTCTCATTCAATTGAATAAGTTTTTTTATTTACTTTTTAGCAAAATAAATCATAAACGTAAGTGATACGATATTTATATGCTTCATAAAAACGCTTATGACAGTGCTTTAAAAATGAAATTTAAAATTTTTTTTATTAATTTAAATTTGTTTTCATTATTTTTTTTAATTTTTAATTTTTAAATTTACTTAATAATACAAATTTATTCGTAATTATTTGCTGAAAATTTAAATACAGGATGTATATAGTTTTTTTTTTTTTATTACAAATTTTTCTCATTATTATAAAAACATGATTAAAATGTAAAAATCATAATGATACCCAATAACCCAAAATACGTTATGTACGTACGTAACTCAAAGAATTTTCTTTTTCAAATAATGTACAATTTTTTCTTTACGATGTATTTTATTTTAACTGGCATTAATTGAATGTAATTGTCATTACCATGTACACAAGATAACGAGAATTCACCTTTTACATACATACATATGTATATGTATGTATACATGGTTGTATATTAATTTATATTCAACTATATTTTTCATTCTTAAATTAAAAAAGTAATCGAAAAAAAAAAAATTTTTACCTTTTATTTTAGTAAATTATATACGTAATTATTCACATCAGATAGGTATATAATTTAACTTTTTACTCATATACATGTAATGTACTTTGTATATGAAAAGCCAACTTACACGTAAAATCTTCAGTCCAAAAATTCTATGTAAAACAAATACATTCACAATAAATTGGTAACAGGATTAGATAAGTAAAATTACGAAAAAAATAAAAAATAAAAAATAAAAATAAACAAAATTGCAGCCTTTTCTTTTCTTAGACAAATAAAACCAAAAAGAAAAAAGAAAAGAAAAACATTTAGCACGTACAAAATTTTCCTTTCTTTATAATTTTTTTTTTTCATTTACATTTTTATCTATGTACCATGTACTATATATACATATGTATATGGATGCATATACGAGTATATTGCTAACACAGTCTCACACTAGTGATGGGACATCAACAATTGATTTCGATTCTTGTTAAAAAAATCTGTTGTTTTGAGTTCGATTGTCGATGTTTTCTCAATTGACTGTTTATTTGATTTTCAATAAAATCGATTTTTTAAACGGATTGTTACAGATCGATTGTTTCAACCGAAAAATACGCTGCTGAAAATGATTAAAATGTTTTTCATTAATTGAAATTTTTCATTTTGGTTTTCACTACCTGTATTTCAATTTCAATACATTTGCTGTATGAACGAAAAGATTACATTACAAGTATTTTTTGGTATAACATTTTAATTGATTCGATTTTCGATTTTGAATTTTGATTTTGAAAATCGATTCTTGTCATTTGATATCCCATCATCAACTCGTATACATACATGCAGATACATATACATTTACAAATTTATATGTGTATACGAGTATTATATGCAAAATATATGAAATGAGATTAATTAGAAAGAAAAATTAGGTCAATGAGTCTCCCAAAAAAAAGATTATAAAAAAAAGTCTATAATATCACATCTAATTGTATAAGGGTTATGATATAGGATGGAAAATTTACTTTAAGAAAAATAATTATATTATACCTTTGATATTACTTATATTTCGAGGTAAGGTTCTATACATATGTACATAGGACATAATACAGGATGGTTCATCAATTTTTTTTTCCTTTTCTTTTTTCAAAAAAAAAAAGGATTGTGAGCTCAGAATTTTTAAAAAATTCAATTTTAAAAAAATATATGTACATGGTATGTACAATAATTTACATATTTATCCTACCTTATTAAATACTAACACAAAATATATATTTTTTTATATTTTCTATTGCTATCTCGTCAACAGTATACATATGTATGTATGTACATACATATAATTTTTTTTATTTATTCATTTTCTTTTTTTTTTTTTTTCTTATAATTAAATAAGAAATCCTGAAAAAGCAGACATTCTATAAAAAGATTTTCTTTAAAAAATATAAAAAAATTTTTTTTTAATATTATTTAATTTTATTAAAAATTTTCTATTTATATTCTTCTGTCTTTTTTCATATAATAAATGTAAATGTAATTTGTACAATATCATATGCCAGCATATGTGTATGTATTGTATGTACAATTCCTTCATATTTGCAATTTGATATCTACATTATTATGTATTTTCTTTGTTCTTATATGTAAATATTTTTATCTGTTACGCAAGAAAATTCATTTTATTCTAAAAATGTACAAATAAGAAAAAAGAAAGTTAAATACAAAAATAAAAATAATATTAAAAAAATGAAAGTGAAATATGTATAACGAATTTTTATCTATGTATCCTGCATGTATGTAAGCAAATCATATCTGTTCAAAATTTTAAAATAAAAATATGAAATAAAAGAAAATCTATGTATTCTCTTTAAATCAAAAAATTAATTAAATTACACATGCTCATTATTTATTTCATTTGATTTTATTTTATTTAATCTTATTTGAATTTAATAACAAAACACACTCATTCAAAAAAGTATACGCGACCATTTAAATGAAATCTTGTAAAAGTACTTAGATAGCTTGCATTTATCTCAGTTTAACATTTTTTTTTTTTTAATGCACTGAATTAACCATTTTCTCTAATTACAGGGTGTTTATGACCTTTTGATTAGCTTTCCTTCACCATTGACAAAGTATTCATTATCAGTATTTGGAAATCGTTAATACTGCTTCACACAGAAAATTCGAATATTTTATTTAAAATTTCTATAACTTTTCAATAATTCATCACAAAGCTACATTCATTCAAAAGGATGTAAAGTTCCTTAGTTGTTGATATTCAGATATCACCCAGCAAAAAAATAATTTTTTAAGCTTAAAATCTGATATGTACGTATACGTACAGAAAAAAGGACAAATATATTTTTTTTTTTGTTTTTGTTTTCAGATGAACACAATTTTTTTATTTCAATAACTTTCAAACAATCATCATAAAACGTATGTACACATTCAAATAATTTTTAATTAAAAATTAAATTCTAACATTAATACCATATTCTTTATTTAGCATGATATCTTGATAATACACGTGTACTTACGAATTCCTTTTTTTTAACTTGTGGTCTAGTGATTTTAAAAACTAAAAATGAACATTTGATTGATTTTTAATTCAAATTTAAAATTCAAAATTGATTTTATCCGATTTTATTATTATTTCATTGAATTTTAAATCCTTATATCTAAAGAGAATCTATTAAAAAAATAGATTTTTTTTGTGATGAAAATACACAGATATGTACATATGTACGTACACAGAAATGAGTATTAAAAAATTTAGAAGTAAAAAAATATTCTTGTTTGAAAAGTAAATAAAATTAAAAGGAAATCAAAATATAAGACCGGATATCAAAACAATCAAAAAAAATAATAAAGAAAATAAAAATCGGGTCGAAAAAGTTTGCTGAAAGTAAAATGTATTTTCTGTTTGATTTGTTTATTTTTCATCTAACATGTTTATCTTGGAAATTCGTGTGTAATATGAGGTATGTACACTGTAAGTATACATACTGTTTGTATGTTTGTTTATATCACCACATAAAAAGATTCTGGTATACATACATACATATACTTCGTTCATAAATATTTTTCAGGGAATGTCGTATAGTCCTTTTTCATTTCTCATAATTTCTAACAAGGGCATTTTAAGAGCAATGTTGCAACAATTCTTAAAATTTTCATTTAATATTAGATAAATGTTTTAACACCACTTTATATAGTCACCCATAACTTATATAAGGCCTGTACTGAAAATTATTTATAAACAAAGTACATATATTACGTGTGTTATGTAGGTGTAGATAAATTTTTTTTCTTGTAAATTGTACATTACTTTTATGTAGCATGTACATACGTACATATGTTTACATGTATTTTTCACAATTATCACGTAAACAATGATTGGTATCATAAAGTTTTTCAAAATGAAAAAAAAAATTTTATTTTCACATTTAGTTCATATGTACTCATGTGTCGATTATTTTGTTTTTCTTTTTGCCTTTTCTTAATTTTTTTGACTTTTTCATAATCAACCAAAAAAAAAAAAAGAAAAGTTCCTTCAGTGACTACTTTACTTTTCTTACATTATTCGTATACGCATATTGTATGGTATGTGCTTATGTTTTATTTTTATTTTCCTTGTATGTACATGGTACATACACATTATGTTAAGTTTACTTTTTTCACTAAATAACAATGATATGTGTTTATGGACTTCTGTTATTATTATGATTGTTTTTTATGTTGTTGTTTTTTTTTTTTTTTTTATTTGAACTTTTACTTTAAAAACCTTTTAATGATGCCAAAAAGTATTCAAACAAATTTTCTTTATCTAAAACTTTTATAAACATAAAATACCTAAAAATATTTGTTTATTTGTGTAGATTTATACCAAAAAAAAAAAAATTTACTATACATACATTTGCAACAGACATGTACATACACAGTTACATTTAAGAATGCTTACATATACATAGCTATATTGGAAAATTCTAATATATTTACAAGCAATGAGATATGTATGTAAGTATTTTATTTTTATTTTATTCTATTTATTAATCCATGAACGTCAATATAATTGCTAATGGAACACACTATATTATATGATGGTGGTATACCATATCATAAAATTGTAATTCTATAAAAGAATATTACATATACATAACATTATGTTATGTTATATTGGTATGTGACATGAATTTAATTTGCTCTTAATTGAGTTCATTTCTTTTTTTTCTCTTTTTTTTTTAATGTTATTGTGCTTATATAGAAAATTTATGCTATATAATGAGTACCTTTTATAATCATATAAGAACGTGGCTCTGTTGTATCTAAACTAAGCACATACATATTAAAATAAATGATATAAATAAAGGTGTACTGCACATATGATACCAATCTCATTCTTCCATTCTTTAAAGTTTGTGGAAACAAAATTAAAAACAAAAAAAGAAAGTTGAATTGATACGTTTTTCTTTTTTGAAAAAAAAAAATGGTATAATAACATTCCATGTATGTTTAAAAAAATGCATTAAAATTGCTAAAGGTTTAACTATACACAAAATTTAATCGAAAAAATTTCAACTTGAAAACACAATTTTGTGAGATATTTTTTTAGCATAGTCATACATATCTTTATGGAGCATAAAAATATTGTACCATTTATGTTTTGTCCTTGTGATTGTTGATTGTTTTCATTTATGAAAATACAGTAAAACTGGCAATCGGAAAATGAAAGTAAAAAATGAATTTATGAATGAAAAAGGACGAAAAGAAACATTCATTTAAAATAATCATGACTATGCTTTAAAAATAAGGTATAAACAGATATATTAAGTTTATCTAGTAATTTTTTTTTTCTTTTGCAATTTGTTGCATTTCAATACGTTTATTTTTTCTTTCTTTATATGGTATTCTTTAAGGGCGAAAATTGTTCATCTCATAATGTTGTTGAACCATATTGGAACCGTTACAATTATTTCTTTAATATATTGCACATACCATATATACGTACATACATATTGTATGATGTGTTCATATCTTTTAATTCGTATTTTCTACATTAATGTTATAGTAATGCATTCAACATGTTGTGACTTTACCCCTAATGATTTCTTCTTTTTTTTGGCTTTTATCAGCTTTTATTTATTCTCTCATAATATACATATGTATGTATGTTCATTTCTGAATGTTTTTTCAAAAACATGTTGACAGTATATTGCTTTTGTGGGGTGACTACACTATATCCTTGAATTTCAAAATGTATTAATACAATGTAACGAATTTTAAAACGTCTAAGACTGAAACAGGATGTACGAATACATTGTATCATTATGGTATCAAAAAAGCAGTAATACCGTATTACTAAATTTTTTTTTGACTTTTTGAAACTCAAGATTTTACAATGTAGTTTACAGCCTAACTTACGTACATACATATAATATTAAAAATTCACTTATGCATTAATTCTTGCTCTTGTGTGAACTATGTGTAACACTTTATGTATAGTAGAAATTTTGATATTCACGTAAAATATTTCTTATTTACTTCAGTTACACGTAAATCTAAACATGTATCCTTGTACATGTTATATAGCGGTGAAAAAAAAAATTGTTTTTTGTTTTTGATTTTGAAAAATAATACTAAATCAGCCATACAAGACTGTTAAAGCATTAAAACGAATAAAAAAAATCAAATCACATTCGTTATTCGTTTTAAATTTTATATTGAATAAAATCACGAGCGAAATGTCAACTAACCTCAAAATACTCCAGAAAGCAATGACTTTTCTTGTTATATAAATTTTCCAATGTGTTTATATTGTATTTATGTTGAAGATGAATAGAATTTTTCATACAAAAAAAAAAAAAATAAATAAATAAATAAAATGAAAACTTAACCTCGAATATTTCGAAATTTCTTTCTTTTCAATATTTTTTTTTTTTTTTTCATTTTAATTTAGTTTTATCAGTTCAATCTTATAGATGAGTGGATGTTTTTCAGATCTAAAACAACAGATAAATACATACAATACATTTCTAAATGTTTTATATGTACAACATAGAAATTGGTAGAAACATGTACCTAAGAAATGAAACACATATTTTTATAAGAAATAAAAACAAAACAAAAGAATAAAATAGCATAGGATAAAATAATATAATAAAATTGAAAATCATTTGGGGATTTCCTGTACACTTGTCCTTTTCTCCCTAATTTTTTTTTTCTGATAATATCATTATGCTTAACATCATGGATCCTTTGAATGATGTGTCTACAAAATACGATTTCGATACGTATATATGTACATAAACCTATACCCAATGTGTTCCCTCTTATTGTTTTTTGCTTTTAGTTTATATAAAGCATCAATATTTTCGTTTTTTGTTTTATCCTTTTTAATATTGAGTAAAAAGCAAAAAAAGTAAAATAAAAGTCAAAATAGTAATAGTATTTCTCTAGTGCTCTTTTACTGATGATGACTGATTGAATCTTTAGACCGGATTTTTATCATTGACACAGAATTAAATTGTCAAGGCACAAAAAAAATAATAAATAAAAACTAAAGAGAGAGGAATATATTTTCCTTTTCAATTATACGAAAAAAATGTTTTCTTGTTTTTTTAAAGAAAAATTAAATGAGAAAAAAATTATATTGATTTTGCCTGCATTAATTAAATGTACTATATGTATGTATACGACAACTTTAACATGAGTAAAAGTAAATTCATTTTTTTTTTGTGTGCTTCATTTTTCCGAACCATCTTTGAATCGTACCTACTTTAACTTTAGATAGTCCAAAGACGAAACACAAATTTGGAACTCACAAAGCTTAACCGATGTTCTGACAAATATTTGTAGATGAAGTATAGCTTTCGCCTAATACCAAAATAATGAAAATTTCAATTGGAGCAACAGAAAAAAAAAACATCACTTTCTTAACAACCTTGATAATAATGACTTACATTATTTTAAAAATTTATATGAAAATAAATACACACATATTATGTGTCATTACCGTATAAAACGTACATATGCATGTATGTAGTATCAAACAAAAAAAATTATTTAATAAAAAAAATTTTTTCATTAAGCAAAAAAGAATCTGTATGCCGTCAAAAAATACAAAAATTTATTAATATAAAAATGTTAAATATGTTATGATAAGAAAAAGATTTTTTTATCATTGTTGATGATATAAATTAGTCTTGTACAGCATACTGTACTCGTATGCACATACAAAGTGTACTGGCATACGAAAACACTTCTATACTTAGATACATACATATATGACAGAGTATAAGTGAATTTCATATTGCCTAAAACTTTTTCCTTGTAATTTTTGTTTTTTTTTTTTTCTTTATTTTTTTTTTTTTGTTGCTAAAGCTCCACGCATAAGCAAAATTATTACATACATAGATATACATAAAGTAAATTGTTTCTTCATCTTTTTGTTATTATTGTAGCATCTAATCTTGTTGTCATTCATCAAATGGGTAATTGCCCTTCTAGACATACACATCAATCTTCTTGGGACTTATTACTTCAATTTGTGACATCGTTTTATTTTTATTTATTTTTTTTCGACTTTATATTTAACAATATATGGCAATGTATACATATGTACGTATGTATGTTTTTATATATAACATTTATATTTTACAATGTTATATATAATTTATCCATCATTTATCTATACCAACATATTATTATCCTGAATATGATGTTGTAACAGTAAATGTATACAAAAACATCAGCTGTATGTGATTTAACCTGTGTATAGTTAAATAAACGTAAATGTGCCTGTGTTCATCATACATACATACATACATATGTCATTATACACACGTATACAAACAATGGTATCGGCGAATAATGGTAAATTTATTTTGTTTTCTTCAGGATAAAAAATAATATCAACCAGAATACACGAAATTTTATAAATATTTATATGTGTAGACATACACGTATACAAACAATGGTATCGGCGAATAATGGTAAATTTATTTTGTTTTCTTCAGGATAAAAAATAATATCAACCAGAATACACGAAATTTTATAAATATTTATATGTGTAGACATACGTCAACATGTAATGTAGATCAGTGGCGGAACTACCCTACAGCAAAACCTTGCAATGCAAGATGACCCAAGCTGAAAAGGCACTTTGTTACTCTATAATTACATTGCAATAAAAATTTTATTTATTTTACTAGAATCACAAAATTATATTTTGCGTGAAGGCTGCAAAAATTTTTTGTTACGCTACTGACGTAGCTTAAAATGTACATATACATATGTACCTTCATATCTCTGTTTATATTGTACACGTATTTATTATTTGATGTATGTATACATCTTTTCTAGTTAAAATAATAGCAACAAATATCAAATTAAATGATTAAAATTACATTACAGAAACAATGTACCATAAAATGATAACAAAAAAGGATATTAATAAAAATAAATGAGAGAATTTAATTTGTTTATTTGAAAATTTTAACAACAATTTTATTGTAACATTCATTAAATTTTGAAATTATATTCAAGTTTGAAAATTCATTTTAATCTTAGAACGAAAAATCGTTTCTTCCTTTTTAATTAAATTATATAAGTAACTTTTCTTTCTGTAACATTTTGATATATTATGAAAATTGTATCGTACCATACATACACATCCTTTCGTATCCTGTCTTATAGATACGCTTGTATTTTACTTATAAAACTATATAGTTAAATCTCTTATTACTTTAAAATCCTTGCAGTTTTCACAAAGAATATTTAAAATTGCTGGTATTAAATGTAAAAACAAAGAAAATAATCGTAAGGAAAATAAAAAAAAAATTTTTTTTCTTTGATCTATTTTTCTCTTTGCTTTTCCTTTGTATATGTTTGTTTAAACAACAGATGAACTGTTAAGAAAAATGGTAAAATGATATATGAAAGAAAATAATGGCATAAACAAATACATATAACTGATGTCCAGACGATAAAAAAAGATAAATTTAATTTGATTATTATTTATATAATTTTTCTTTCCAAAAGGATGACTTGTCTTTAAGAAAATTTCGTTATCAAAGAAAAAATTATTTTTGAAATAAACAATAAACTAAATAAACAATAGATTCTAAAAAAATATATAAATAAGATAATTCAAGCACAGATACTGAATTATTTTCGTATTAGATGAATTTCAAAATATTTTAATAACTAAAAATATTCACATTACAAAAAACAAAATTATACTACAATTTAAATCCTACATTTGAATATGTTCCCACTTACATTAATGGTTCTCCAACAAAATACAAAATAATTAATTTTCATTTAATTACTAAATCTATAAAAAAAATTATTATCAATTAAAATTTACATGATCATGATTTAGATCGTGGTTTAATAATTAGGAATATTTTTATCTAGATTACAACTTCACTTCAATCAAGTACGTAATGATTAAAAATCTAAAATTTCACATAATAACGTATAATATTCATAAATCAATAATTCAAGTATTGTGTATACAAATAAATATAAATACAAGCGTATACATACGGATGATTATTGAAGTGATCTAAGTGAAAAATTTTCAAAAATTAATTTGTGAAATTATTCACAATACTTTGTTATCCTTAGAAATTTTATAAACAGAATTTAAAAACTATAGTTTATACAGGAGACAGAGATTTAGTTTTTTTTTTCTTGAATATATTTCGTCTATAAATACTTTACAAAACAGGTCTTATGGGAACTAAGTGAAGTAGTGTCATTTTACATCATTTTGTAATTGTATTAATATTCAAAAAATTTATCTAATTTTGTATGAAAATTTTAAGAATTTTTTCAATATTGATCGATAAAATGCTGTTATTTGAAATTATGAAAAAAGAAAAAAGATACATTTACTCTCATAAGACATTCATTGAAAAATATTTATACAAACGTAAAAGTTAAAAAATTTTAGAAAATTTAAAAAAATGGGACTAAAACCACTTTCATAATCACCACACCTAATGCGTGTGTACATACATAAATACATGTATGACATGTTCATAAAATTACTAATCATTCCATCTTATTCTAAACAATAATAATTTATTAAATTGTTTGCATTGACTGGTATGTAAGATAAGTATTTAATTTTAAATTAATTACTATCCATCAATACATTATAAATTTTCTATAAATACTATAAATATAATTAATATACATGCATATATGTATGTACATGTGTGCATATCTGTATATCCACATATGTATATGTTTATAATTTGTTTATGTGATTTGATGTCAACACCTCATAAAAATCTCGTTTGCATTTAATGAAAGAAATAATACATATGCAAATGCATATGCATAAGTATATTACATATACGTATGTATGTGCACTTAGTCGTCTTTTTTGTATCTTCATTTATATTCATACATATTTATGTTTATATTATAGCTTTGTATTTATTTGGTATTTTGAATAAATCTACAAAATCTCATATCCTTAGGTAATAAGTCAGTCACATTTGACAACAATTTCTAAATTCAATTTGCAAATAAATAATGTGAAATTTAATATACCTGCCTGTAACTTTAATATAATAATGTTCGTATATATGCAAATAATGTACATACCATGCATACATAAATAAATTAGTAGATAGTACATATAAGATAAAATATTATAAATTAAAATAGTGCAAATGCACATAATAAGCAATAGTATTTTACTACTCAGTTTTTTAGCATAGTCATGTATGTTTGTATGAGGTATAAAAATATTGCATCATTTATGTTGCAATTATGTTCAATTATGTTCATCTTGTGGTTTTTGTTGTTTTCACTTACAAAATATAGAAAACTAGAAATCAAAAAAATGAGATAAAAAATAAATTTATTCAAATTAAACGAAAAAAAAAAATTTAGAAAAATCACCTATTTAAAACAAACATGACTAAGCTTTAAAAATGAGGTATAATTTTGCAATGAAGATATGACATGGTGTGTAAATGCATTTATATATGTAAACATATTTGTATGCATATATACGTTTATTTTATTACACCTATGGGCTTTATATGCATAAGTATGTATTGGTAAGTTTATATTTATTTTTGCACATTATTATGTTTGTATTTTTATATACAATTTACATACATTAACAATAAAGTTTAATTTCTCATTCAGAAAATTTGAATATTCAATAAGCGTAAATCGCTAACAAAATTATTTATGTGAGCATATATGCGTATGTAACCACTTTATATGTTGATATGCGTTATGAAAATATATTCGTACATGTTACAAGTACGAAACATCAGGTATACTAAAATATTGTAATCATACACGATTCATGTGTAGATAAATTAAATACAAACTTATATACACGTAATATACGTTACATTTACAAACTAAATATGTATGTAAAGACAGGTATATAAACATTATAAACAAATGAAAATTATACAGAATAAAATAAAGCATCTAGATATGTTTATATATACTACTATACATTTTTAGTTGTTTTCTTTTAAATGTTATTAGTATTAAGCTAAAGGCATTTTCTAAAATTTAAATATTTGAATTATTTTGCTTTCATATACGTACATACATATGTATGTACGTATATGCATACGTGTAAAATATATATAAATATATTTTACGGAAATAATATTGTATATTTTTAATTTGCATACGTAAATATTATATTCATACACAAATGTATGTATGTGTACTAAAAAAAAAAAAAAAACATGTGTTTCATATGCACACATGAATGTATTAACACATCAAGCAGTATGTATTTCTTTATTAAATATTAAATGCATCCTTATTGTATATTTAATTCATTATATTGACTTGAGAAAACAATTTTACAAAATAATTAAGTACATACCATGATTAATTATAAATGTATTGTTATAATATCAAGGGTGTTTCATCATCAAATTTTTAATACTTTGTACTTTGTCTATAAAGATTTTTCAGTGCATCTTCCATAACTTTAAGTAAAAGCACTTCGACAGCAATATTAGACAAATTTTTTAAATATCAAAGTAATTCAATATAGTACTACTTTACACAGTTTCCATAAAGTCCGTATTAAAAAATATTTATAAACGAAGTACATATAAATATTTTCTAATAGATATCGAATTTAAAATGAATAATGATAGGCGAAATTATTCACACCGAATTATTCTGCTTAAGTGAATAAATTCCTTTGCCTGATGATTCCTTTCGTCTCTGCATGGTTTTTGCAGGCATAAAAGACTGTACGTGTTTATATACCCTGTTTAAGTAAAATTAAAATACATGATAATGTTTTTCATTTTTGCAAATACATAAACATTTTGCAAAAATATTAAAATTTAATACAACTCAGAATATTCCAATAATATCGAACGAAGTTCAGGCGAATTAATTAATAATAAGTACGTACGTATATTAAAATTTAAATAGATTAACAAAATCATTTGAAAAAATCTGAAATCTTGCACAACAAAGTTTAAAAGAAAATTTTGAAATAAAATTTAAAGAGTTTGGAAATTGACGGTTTTTTTTTTCTTGTAATCTATATCAATGCGCATATATACTGCACACATGTGAATATATTTGTTTAAAATTTCTTTTCACAAAATGAGATTAAAGACTATTAATAGTGTTCTCGAATATTTACATTAACTTTATGCTTAGAAGAATGTAAAAATCAGTATATGTAGGTACATATACAAACAAATATTATTCATATACATGTGTATTTGTATAATGCATACCAAATACGATGAACATTGTGAGGAAAAATATTTACACATATGCATATTTTTTCTTCAGGATTATATAAGATTCAAGTCGTTTGCAAGATTGATCTTTACTTGAAATCGGAGTAGCATATTTTCCTGTCCTTACGACCAAGATTTATATTGTGTAAATGAAATCTTCACTAATACAAATAGAAACCTGTTATAAAATTTTCATCATAGATGATACAGACTCTACATATGCTATACTTTAAAGTGCATGTGTTACATATAAATTTATACATTTAATATTTGATAATATCAATCTGCGATAATATTTTACTTCAAATAAACACATTATTAAGTTCATATATAAGGACATAAAATACATAAAAAGAATTGCATATATAAGTATACATTTTTATATAATATATACGTATGTATATAAATAACACATTCAAATCACGTACATGCATTTATATCGAAAATTGTGAATTTATTTTTTTCTTTTGATCACATTTTTCTTCTTCTTTTTTTTTTCAAAAAAGCAAAAAAAAAAAAAACTCGTGTTGATGTGTATACAAATACTTGTATGTACTATGTACATTTTATGCATATTATATTGTATATTAAAGACTTTATATATACTCAATTTCAACAATTTTATTTCCTTCACTTGCAAAAATTCATATGAATTTTTCCCTTTTTCTTTTTTAACATTTCTTTATCGAATATCATAATAAATTCCGTATACTCCCTCAATTACTGATATGAACGATATTTGTTTTTTTTTTTCTTTTCTAGATCAATTGTTTTTTATTTTTTTTTTTTATTTTTTGTTTTTTTCGTCTTTGCATCATATATGAAAATCATTTAAAACAATCTATATATTAAGGCTACATGTACATAACGTACATTTATAGTCATATGTATGTATGTATGTATTTGTAAGAAAATAAAGACTAAAGGTACACATTATGTTCATACATAATGTATTAAGCTTAACTAAAGAATCCTGATTCAAACCCCAATTTTTTATTATCTCTTTTTTTTTTTTTTGTTTTTTTGTCTTTGACATCCCTTTTTTTATTGTAATCTTTGTATATATATGTATAAGTAAAAAATGTGTAAAAAGACCATTGATGATAGTTTTACATGAAATTTCTTTTTCTATTTTATTTAATTTATTTTTATTATTTTTTTTTTGCCAGGAACTTTATTAAATGTTTAAGTTCATTCTTATCAATATAAAGTTACAAAAAGAAATGTAACAGAAAATGTATAAAAATCTATGTACATGAATGTTATTTAATTCCATTTTTTCTATGCATGAAAATCTTATAAATACTACCTATTTGTATGTAATGTGTACAAGAATATATAAGTATACTTCTATTAACCCTATACTAAAGCGTATAATATATATTATTGAAAGTAACACAAAAAAAAGGAAAAAAAAGAAAAACGAAAGTAAAAGAATTGCACGAATTTCAATAAATTTTGTAAAATGAGGAAAATTTTAGGAATTTTTTCATCTTAATTCACTCCAGTCTAAAATAAATCCTTATTCAAAAGGATACGAATCCAAACAAAATTTTATTTAAGTAGAATTTGCTTGAGTAGAATTTGTACTTTTGCATATAAAATTGAAAAAATACATACAAAACATTGTAAACATGTTGCTAAAGAAGATTTTATTAAAGAAAAAAAAAGAATATAAACCTGCACTAAAATATTCTTCCTGGTTGGTACGCAGTCTACTAGCACATGTGATAGAGTTAAATTATTGTAAAAATATTAATTCCAAAAAATATTTGGTAAAGGTTTAAAGTTTTTCTTTTTTTTCATTGATAAAATAAAATATCGATCTATTGATTTTTATCTACTGTGTACGTTATATTTAATTATTGTTAGATATCTACGTACTATATCAATTTTTATTTCTGTACTAAATGAAATAAATTTAATAAAATTTAAACAAAGCAAATGTTGTTAATTAAATTACAAAATTTATTCATTTATTCATGATGACCTAAATTCAAAAATTTACTTGTAATTTAATTCATTTACGTACATGTAATGGAAATACAAATCAAATACACAAAACATATTTTAATAATATATGTACATATATCATGTATCCCTAGCAGAACACATGTGATGATTTCATTGATGAATTCATGATGACCATAATTAGATGAATGTTATGATGATGAAGGGTAAATGCAAAAATGCATCACTGGCTCTTTGATACGATATTCATTTTAAGATCATAATACGCTGGATATCACATCAAATAAGCATAGTGATGTATTTCTGAATTTATCTGAAATTTATTTCAGAGCTGGAACTAAAGTAGCATGTAAAAAACAAGTATTTATCAGAAAAGTCATCAAAAAAATGGTCATGGTTATCGAAAGTTTTTGTAACGATCATGGAAAATTTTGCTACAAATTATATAAATTTCAATTTCTTTCCTTTCCCGTTGAACTGAGATGAAATTTTCCTACCAGGATATGTACATATGTTTGTATGCATGTAGATATAGTATACACATTTCAGACACTGATTACATTTGTGTTGGTATTTAAATGTTGTGTATGCTTAAATTATACATGCATATGCATTAATAATAATGACAATAACATGTGCATTTTATGCTGTATACTCGTATAATTAGAGGCCTGTATAATTTCATTAAAGATTTTTGCTTAAATCACAAGTTTCATTTAGTGTTCCATTTAAAAAAAAAAAAAAAATCTTTTCAAAAATTGTGTTACTTATACACAATTAATCTTAATTGAACCTTGTAATCATTCATTTCATTATTTAAAGGCGAAACACAAAAAAATAAAATAAAATGAAAAAATAAATAAAATTTCAAAAAAAGAAACTTAATTTACAAAGTATAAAATGTAGAAAGAATTAATAGAGGTTATAATTTTAGGTAACTAATTGAATTTCATGTTAAAACACAAAAAAAATTTTTAATCAAAAATTTAAAATTAATTAAAATAAATTCATATACAAAAGTCCTTCAAATATTCAATTTTCAATATTGAAAAAAAGCGTTATGCGTAACTTAAATATTTTATTTAAAAAAATAAACCTGACTATATAACGTAATATATTGATACGTAAATAAATCTACGTAGATACAAAATTTCATGTACACAAAAACTTCCTTGAAAAATATTTAGAGTGATTTCAATATAACGCCAATAAAAAAAATTTTCTATATAAATTATGCAAAACAGGTGCCACAAATGATGGTTCAGTACAGCAATAAGTTTGAATCAAAGAAACCAAAAACAGAAAAAAGGTAATATAATTTAACGAAAAATAACAATAAATTAAACAAAAAAATGTATATACATATAAGTATGTATACATAAATTTATGCAGATTGATATTCGCTAGTACAAAATTCCATAGTTTAAAAAGAAAACGATTTATTTTAGTGCAAAAATATTGAATACCATACAATATCTACATATCGTTTAGACTACAGACAGATATCTAGTTTTCTCGGATATACTCGGATATCGTACTACATGCTCCTGAAACACTCTTTTTATAATTAATGAAAGAAAGGAAAATAAATACATATGTATGTACCTATATACTCCTAAAAGACATCCATTGGAAATCATTGATAGACAAACTATAGTATTCATAAAATTTAATAGAAGCGTAGCGCTATTTTATCATGTTTTAAAAATTTGTGTAAATAACTTTGACAATAATTTTCGTTTAAATTTTTTTTTATTCAAGTAGTCGTTACAATTTATGAAAAATAAATGAAAAAAGTTACAACTTTTACTAGATTACATACATATAGACACGTCACCCTGATAGCATTACGAATACTATATAATATCAATATCCTAGCATTCCTAATATAAATACTACATATCTGTCAATAGCCTTACATATGAACGTTATAATAAATGCACTCACGAAAAATAAGTAGTAAGGAATTTATAATACCATGGTTTATGTGTATTTCACATACAATCGACATTTAACTCAGTCAATTCTGAAATAACGCGATTATTATAATAAACATTATAAAAAAAACTTTAAGAATTGTTTTTATCTTGTCTATGTGTATGTAACGAATTATAAATTTTCATTTATTTTCTACAGTAAATGTAACAGATTTTTTTTTCTAAATGAAATATACTTCGACAGCTGACGTATAGTACATCATTAAAAAACAAGGTATTTTTTTTTTCTTCTTGTTTTTTTGTTATCATGTTTTAATAGGGAATTTCTTTCTCTGAATAAAAATATAAAATAATCAAGTCTGTATCTATAAATACAAAAGATACAGGTCAATCCAATTTCCTCTTTTTCATAACAGGAAAATTAAAAATATGAATCAATTCTTTTCCTTCTAATTTTCTTTTTTCTAGGTATTTTTCATTTTATTCAACTTTATACATAGTATGATGTTTAACAGATATTTTTTTATATCCTGATTTTTTTTGTATGGTAGAATAGTCAATACAATGTTGAAATTAATGACAATAGAAATTAAGATACAAATTAGATTTAATATACCTAGTAATAAAAAGAGAAATAAATTTTTTTTTTCATTTTGTTTCGATGCTCCTGTTTTATTTTCTTAACGTTATTTCCTATACATATCCTATAATGATATTGGAAATTTTCAATTTTTATCCTTGATACATTTATGAAAAAAGGGGGAAAATAAAGAAAAAAAAATTTTTTTTTTTTGTTAATGAATTCAATGTAAATCGAGAATGATGATACCTAATTAAAAACTTTTTCTGTAAATTCATTCAAAATAAAAATGTACTATTTTTTCTTGTTTTTTTTTCTACATTTACATATTATAAATTTATTTTTCTTTTTGTAAATGAATGATTAATGTAGTTGACCTATTTTAATTGATTTCAATGTAAATTTTTCATACTTTGTTTTTTATTCTTTACAAATTTACTAATTAGCTAGAAACCAAAAAAAAAAAAACAAAACAAAAAAACACAAAGAAAAACGTAAAGTCCGTTAGAACTTTTCTATAATATTTAAAATACTTAACTTATTTTATACTTTTTAAATATTTCATTTGACATTATTAAAATGAAATGAATCAAATAATTTCATAATTGTATGTACATATTTCGAAAAATAAGTTGTTTATAAAAATTTTTTCAACATGAATGCCCATGGGAGAGGAAAGCTGTAGAGTTCAAAGTTTTTGCTAACAAAAATTCATTTTAAATCTCTTGTTCAAATTTTTAAAATTTTTCCTTTTTACGCACACAAAATTACTAGTCTTTGGGTTGCCCTGTAAAATTTTTGTACAGAAAATTTCCATGAAAAATGAGATGCAAATATACAAATTTTAAAAAGATGTTCCTAGTATGATGTTTAGTTCCTGAAAATTTCATGAAAATTCTTAAATATCATCTTGAGATATTCAAAGCTTTGTGTAACTACATACATACTACATATGTACATATATGTAATTAATATACAAAGTATAGCATCTTATTGTGTGAAACAGAACATTTATTTTATAAAATTTTTGTATTTTATAAATTATATTTGTGCTTCTTTTTCAATGCCAGAGTACCGTCTCTATAACACTGCAGCGTCATGAATTTTTTTTTTAATTTTTTCAATAATTTTGAACGTACTTATTTTCACTTAATTCTCAATTCACACAATGTTTGGGTTTAGAATAATCAGATCTGAAGTTCAAAAATCAGTTCACCATGTAAAGCAAAATTTGAATTATATTTTACAATTCATGTCATCAAATACTCATGTACATGTACAAATAATTGTATGTATATCATATATTATACCCTTAAGTGCACCAACGAAACTGTTTTATTATTCAACAAAATTTTTGTTTATTTTAAGTTTATTAAACTTTTTCAATACAATTATGATGTTGTTTGCATTTAAAAAAAAAAGAAGAAGAAGAACATACAATTTCTTTCCTATTGTGTACAATAAGAAATAAATAAAAAAAAAATGAAAAATAAATTAAAATTAAATAAAATACAATAATAACAACAATAATATATGAATGAATGAATGTATACATCCATAAATGAAAAGTTGTTCTTAAGAAAAGTTTTTTTTTTATTATTATTATTATTGTATAATTTTTAGGAGTTATACAAAACAATTTCTTTGTAAACTTAAGTAAAAGCAAACAGGTTTTTTTTAAAGAAATTTCAATGTGCTTATGAAAGTAAAATATTCATGTACCTACGAGTATCTTAAGTACATATAAAAAATAAAAATGTACGTACATGCATACATATGTATGTGTTTCCATAAGGAATTTTATGATCAACAACTTTTTCACTTCATCAAATAATATACATATACGAGAACACACTGATATTGTAAATAGAAATTTCGTTTAAAATAGATATAGTCTGAACCAAATATCATGAAAATTATGAAGTAGGTTGCTATTTGTATTAGTAAAGATTTCATGTACATATGTATGTATATCTTGATCATGAGGACAGGAAAATATGCTACTACGATTTCAAGTAAAGATCGATCTTGCAAACGACTTGAATCTTATATAATCCTGAAGAAAAAATATGCATATGTGTAAATATTTTTTCTTACAATGTTCATCGTATTTGGTTCGCATTCTACTCACATATGCACATGCACATATGCACTCAAATATGATATTCAAAATAACAATGAATTGTAACTTAAATAAAATAAAATTTATGAACAAAATAAAACACAAAAATAAAATGTACTGAATATGTATAGTAATGCTGAAAAAATGATAAAAGAAAACATAAAAGTAAAATAAATTTTATTTTTTGAATTTTTATTAAAATAAATGAAAAATTATTTTTATTTAAAAAGAAAAGCTTTTACATATGTGAATTTTCATTTTTGAGTATCATATACATATATAGTCAAAAACACTTTTTTTTATAAATTTAAAAAAAAAATGGTTACAGTTTCTATCTATGGACTTTCATACGCTAGAAATTCACAATATTTATGTAGGATGTTCCAGAATACCTGTCATGAAATGTATTTTTCTTAAATCTCGAACTATTTCCACTAAACACTCGTTCTAAGACTAAATCAGCCCCCACCATTCCCCCAATGAAATGAACATTTTCTAAAATATTGTTAAGACTCTATACCACTGCGATTGCGACTGCGACAACAAAATTAAGAATTTTTGCCTTGCCAAATATGTCAAGTAAATAACATGATATCCACGTACATATACAAAATCGACAGAATCCCTTCAAGTTATGACATCGTCTTGTTGAAATTGTGATTTTATTTTGACTCAATTCTCTGTCAAAATGAATCTGATATTTTATATCATCTGAAAAAAAATATTAAAGTGAAAAATTGTGAGTAAAGGGAAACAAAGCTTTGTATAAACTGATACCATGTATGTACATACTTGTGGATTTTATTGGATTTAAAAAAATAAGAAACAAACAAATATGTATGTGTGGGTGTTTTTTTTTTCTTTTTAAACGTGAAAAAAAAATTCGTATAGTACAGTATGATGATGTATGATAGAATAAACCTATTCATTTCAGTTATCTTGGTTATATTTCTATCATTTCTTTTTCCCTATTTTTCTCGATTTTGATCAAATATAATTTTGGATCCTTCAAAAAAAAAACATTATTTGCGTTGAAGGCATTGGAAAGTAAAAGGGTGGATAATTCACATTAAAGATATCTGAAAATCTTAATATTGCAATGATTTTAAAACCATGCAAGCATTTGAAAACATCCTTTCAATTTTATAACAGATCTGTTTTTAATTTTACAAAATACTAAAACTTAAGCTAATTCATTTGCAGCAAAAGGAAAAATATTTCCTAGCATTTTTATTTTAAACGCCCTTTTTCTTTCAACTGTTCATATCTATGATATACAGTACAGATATGATGTACAGAAAATAAGATTCAAAGTGTCATTTTTATTATTATTATTATTATCTTAAATTTCATATAAACAAGAATATGAAGTGTCGATATTGAATACTTTAGAATTGATTCACTTTGAAATAGATATTTACTATAAATACGTTACTATACACAATAATGTACATATCTTGAATATGCATAAAAATGTTCACATTCGTAACAAACTTATATTTCATTTATTTAACATAGTCTTGTGTATTGTGTATTGTATCATTTTATATTTAAAGATATATTTTCCTCTCTTGTGATTGTTGTTGTTTTCATTTACAAAAATACAAAAAAACTGATGATCAGAAAATGAAAGTAAAAAATGAATTTATTTAAATTGAATGAAACAGATTGAGTAGAAGCATCCGTTCAAAGCAAATATGACTGTACTTAAAAAATAAGGTATAGATAATATAATCTACAAAGTATCTAAAATGATATAAAATTTGTCCCATATCACTTAAACTTAAGAATGTATGACATTTTTTGAAATTCCACATGTACAAATATAGTTGAATACGTTCACATAAGATAAGAACTGACGAAGATATAATGAAATATATCGCGAAATTTTATTGCTACACACATGTACATTCTACTATACTTTGTAATACTTTGTAATAGAAAATAAATAGGTTTTTTTTTTTTACTTTATTTCATATCAAATAAGAATATATTGTAAGCTTAAAAGCTGATTGCGGATTATAACGCCAAATTGAATTTTTTAAATGTAAATTTTGCTTCTGAACAATTTTTGAATAGTACATACATACTATATATTTCTTATTATACACATTGTATTCATATACAAATGCACACATAAGTACATATGAGTTTCATATACACACATATGTACATATATACAAAATCATTTCAATGAAATGAAAAATAAGTAAATTTTGTATCCATGTTGAAAAATAAGGAGTTTTTGCAATACATATGCAACGATATTTTATGTACATGTCTACAAAATGAATTGAGCAAAATTCAAAAGGGAATACGTTTTTTTCTTTTTATTTTGGAAAATTATTAAGGATTTACCTACTTTACTTATTTAAAATGATTATCGTTAAAAATGATTTCTTTTCCTTTTTTTTTTTTAAATTAAAATGAATTTTTTATATATGTACGTAAATTTTGTCTGATATTTTAAAATTTTAAAGAAAAAAAATTTAATGTAATGTAATATAATATTTTCAAAATTATACAATTATGTACGCTTCATCGAAAATAATTGTATAGTTATTATTATAATTACACATACAAATCGTATATACGCTTTTCAGTGAATAAAAATTGAGTTTATTTACAAATGCTATTATTATCATTATTATTATTATTTTTTTTTTTTTAAATTAAATTAAATTAAATTTACCATTTAAAAATTTGCATATGCTATACTTTGTCTACAAATATTTTTCAAGGCATACCTTATGGGAGCACATGTGTGATTTTTAAAATTAAAGTATTTCAATATTACTACAACCCTTGAAGTTTTCATGCAAAATCAGATGAAACTATTTAATGTAGCTTTCATAATATGTTTTAACTACGATATAATTAATGAACAGAGTATATATATAGTTAAAATTTTTGGTCAAAGCTTATACTTTGTTTAGATATAGTTTCAGTTATACATTAATAATGACCAAATTTTGTCTAGTAAAATGAATAATTTATAATCTTCATTAACGTACATATATGCATTTCTTTATCATAAAATAATAATAATAATAATAATATACACGTATGTAAATATTATTATGAACACATGCAATTGAAAATTATTAGATTTACCATACCCCATTTATTAATGTACCAACACATTTTTACATGCATAATTATACAATTTTTAAATTGAAATAAAAAAGAGGTTTTTCCTTCCAATAAAAATATGTGTTGCAGTACCTGCTTGTATCACATGTCACACATATGAACTCATTTGTATACTTATGGGAAAATAAAACATTAAATAATTCATTTACATTTTTTAATGAGTACATTTTATAATATGTACATCACATTAATTCTTACATATGTATATGTACATACACATATACATGTATTTCCACAATTTAAATTATATAAGTAGGATGTCATGTGTCAAAATATTGTATGAATTATATTTTTCAAAAGTAACAAATACATTACGTAAGTATGTGTATGTGTATGAAGAGAAAAAACACACCATATATGTATTTTTCTAAACAGCAAATATTCAGTTCAAAGAAATAAATTCAATACCATCAAAAAGAAAAAAGGATATTCTCGTATCTACAATTTTTAAGTTTTACCTGCAAATTTTAAGATAATTCATTCGTGCAATTACATGTTGTACACGTTGCCTTTTCCATATTATTTCAGGCTTTGTATACACTCTGATTTTTTTTCTTTTTTGTTATTAACCTGACTCATATATCTAATTTGCTAAATTATGATTTTAATTTGGAGGTATATGTTACGAGTTTGTGTGCGCATAATTCTAGACAGGTTGATAGATCCGTCCCATCTGCCACCTACATCCTGACAGTCTCGTCTGCTATTATCAAACAATGTTTTGACGGTCATGATAATGTAACTTTTTCAAGCATAATTACATGTATGTTACGTACCTTTCTGCTTAAAATAAATTTACATATATAATTTATTTTTTAAATTTATATGATTTACATGGGGAATGAATGAAACACTGAAAAGAAATGAATAACGAATAATACATGTAAATTTTTGTTTAAATGTGAACCGGCTGCTCTAAAATACATACAAATATAAATCAAGTAATTCAAAATTTTATTTAAATAAAAAATAAAATAAATAAACATGCGTTATAATGTTAATGCATACATACATATGTATGTATATGTGTGGATTATTATCCACACAATCAGATCATAATATGCAAAAATTATTAAAATATACAATTCATTGTAATACACTCGGTTTATGAATGTTATAAAAATAAATCTCGACACTTTATATTCGTTCGTATGCCAAATTTTCTTTCATCTTTGCAAAAATTTATTACATTTACATTTATAAGTTTACATATACATACGTATGTACATATTTACATGAATGTCTCAGTTGAAAATACATCAGCCTTTTGCTTTTGCACTCATTCCAAATTCATACACGGTGTCTCATACTTTTTTGAAGTAAAACTCAACATTTTGTATCAATGTAATTCAATAACTTTGGATTTTTTTAATCGATTTTAATAAAAATGAAAAGCGTAGATCTCGGCTTTAATTTGCATTTCATATGAATTAAATATACAGATTAGTTCAAAAGGTATAATCCAACATGTAATAACATGTATCCGAAAATTTTCAATCTCCTTTATCTCAGAAAAATCACCAAAAGGCCCTGGCTGGTCGTGGTGGAGACGGAGGGAGGGGTGGCAGTTTATTAACCAACCTTACCTATAATAAAATAAAAATTATCTCAGAAGGGGTGAATTTGGACTTGGAAGGTCTGGATCGAATTATTGCTAGAAATACTTTTTTTTGCATTTTGTTACATAAAATTTGGGACACCTATTTTTACCTTTACTCCTTTAAATGTGGTTGAAAAATATATGTATAACGTATGAAACAAATAAAAGTTAAAAATGATTTTAATTCTTCCTGTAGATACAATTGTATAATATGTCTCCAAATATGTACATACAATGGTGTCAGACTGTGCAAATAAAATGATATACATTCATACACACATATAATGAATATTTTAGACTTAAAACTTTTTAATTATAAGTCTGCAGTAAAAAATTTAAAAAAACGGGACAATTTTTTCAATAAATTTAAATTATAATTTTGTTAATATGATGACAATAATAAAGGTAATAATTACATATATGCTTTTAAAAAGAAAAATAAATGAAAATTATATTAAAACCTTTTTGGTATTAAGAAGGGTGGAAAATAGGGTTTAATAATTTTTTTTGTATATATGTATGTATACAATGAAAAATGTTGGTGAAATTTTCATTTTAAAAATGCTTGGAAAATGTACACGCACAGACAATAATTTTAAATTATTTTTGTTTTTATTCGGGAAATTTTTTAAATTCAAAATAATTGTAATTATTGAATTCTTTTAATGACATACACCGAAAATGCATTAATAAATGTCCTTGTTTTCTATATAGACTTATAAGGAAAATAAAATTAAAACTTCCGTTTAAATAAAGCAAAAACAATTTTTTTTAAATTCAAGTTTCACTTTAAAATTCAATATATTTTTGTTAAAAATAAATAAAAAAAATAGTTTTTTATTTTATTTCGAATATTCGAATATGTAGATACCTGAACAAAAATTTCATATTTTCGATTTCAATAAAATTGTGTATTTGAATATAAAATCTACATTCATACATTTCCTATTTTTTTATTTCCTGTTTTTTTTTTTTTATTTATGAAAATTATATTCATAAAAAAAGGACATCATATTAAAAAATAAAAATAAATTCAAGAATAAAATTTAACTGAACATAAAAAATTCATTTGTTTTTGATATTATCATCATATGCATATTTTGACATCATTAAGTGTACTACATCATATTTTATGTATGTATAGTATATACAATTGCTTGAATACATATATCTGAATGTATTCATCCATGATATCAAAAATTTTGTTATCCTTCTTTTGAATTTTATTCAACTTTATTTGTAAATGTACGTTGCCCAAACCGTAATGATTTTTTTGTTTTTGTTTTTTTTTTTTTTTTTGATTGTACATCACACAAATACATATAAAGGAAGTTCTCTATGCGAAAAATGAAAATTCATATTTCACATCTATACATGAACATGTATACAATATCATGTGTTTTTGAGTACACATTTATTTTCCTAATACATATGAAAAAAAAACGATTTAAAATCATATCTTTGACAATTTGTTGTTGGAATTTAAAAAAAAAAAATTTTTCATTTCTTTTTATTTATTTATTTTTTATAGTAAATAGACTGTATATGTTATACCTTCCTCATACCTTGATGTATGTACATAGTATGGATTGTGATAAACATTGGATGGATCTCTTGAACAATATACATAGCCTACAGGCTTTTTTAGTTTGATTCTAAAAATTATACATATACATCCATATGTACATTGCTTAGACGTATTTTGTCTACATTAAAAGTTCAACATCGACAACTGGAAAAATGCCAAACACATATTTAATGATATGTTTGTATATACAAATGTACATATGTACATACATAAATACATATCGTCCAAAAAGGAATTTACAATATATTTTCAATTATGTTCAAATGTACAAATATGTGGTATACTCACAATAAAAGCAAAAAAAAAAAAAAAAGAAAATTGCAAAGTACATATATATTAAGGATATATTTATGTCTTGGAATTTTTAACCAAATTCATTCTCTTTTGATAAGGAACAATAAAGTAGTTACAATTTAAAAACAAAAAAAAACAAAATTAGAAGAAATAAATATGTATTCGAAATTTGTAAAATATAGAATGTACTTTGGTCAATATTATGTATATATTATGTACGTAAGCATAAGCATATACCATTGTTGGTTTTATAAAAAATAAAATAAAGCAAATAATAATAATAATAGTAATAACAACATATAGTAAAAGACAAAATGAAATGTGAAATCATATTTAAATTCAATTTTCCGCCATTTTTATCCGGAAATTGACCTCCATTTTATGTGTAAAAAGAGGAAAATTTATTGAATATGTAGTATTATATCAATTTAAAAAAAAAAAACAAAATTCATGCAAACGTATACATGTATATGTATATGTGTATGGATATAATATAGTCCATGAATCCACGTATAAGTAAAAAAATGTATGTTAAAACTGTATTTCCCACACATATTCGAATGTATACACACAAACACACTTATTCATGCGAACAAATTGAGTTTTTCAGGAAAAAAATAGTTAAACGGGTCAATTAATTATCTTATGGACATAACATATACAAGTTTCATTTTGCTTTTATTTATTTATTTATTATTTTTTTATTCTAGAAATTTAAAATGGAAATGAAATTTGGTTCACTTAATTAACCTTAATGAATGTATTATATGTATATACATTTAAGTTGAATTGCATGAACAATTTGGCATCATAATTAAATGAGACAAATATACATATGTACATACGTATTATTGGTATTATTCATATGTATCACTACTGATAAACGTATTAAAAAAAAATGCTGAAAATCCATATGTACTCGTATTTCGATTATCACCAGTTATTAATACATTACAATTTTCCGATTATATATTTTATCTAACACAACCAAACATTTTTATGTAATGCGAAAAAAAAAATTTGTTTTTTTGTAATTCTCTTTTCAATACTTTACTTACAGTACACACATGAAAATCAACCTGGTTGTTAACTAATGCAATGTTGCAATATTGGAGTAAATATTGTTCGCCTAAGCGCGTGCATATACATAGGTCTAGGTAGGAAAGCAGAATCAGAATCTCGTGTTGGTCCAACGATTTAAATAAAATCAGAATTTTTGATATTGAGTGAGAGAGATCCTTATCTATACTGTGTCCACTAATATTATGCACTTAAGGTCTTATGGAAGTACATACGTATATCTTTTTTCTTTTCTCATAACTTCTAATTAGAGTGTTTCACGAGCAATATTACCACAAACCACAAAGATTTTATTTAATATCAAATGAATTTTTTGAATATCACTTTAAGTAATCGCCATAAAACCTTAATTGCATATTATTAGTGGACAGAATATAAATTCTAATCTTGAATCTTCTGAGAGCTTTTGTTCCATGTTATTTTATAGAGAAAATAACGTTGGCTATCAGGTTGATGTTCATTTTTGTTAAATTGTCAACTTGTTTGCCAACCATGTTGTCAAGTCCATATAGGAGTTTATGAAAATAATTTGCAAAATATTGATTTAAAAAATGTGTTCTATGAGATAAAACAAATAAAATCATTTCCTTCAAATTTGTTATCATACCAAAGTAAAAAATAAAAACCTACCATATACATATTATGTATAAATCCTAAATTTATAAATTCTATAACAATAAAAAATAAAATAAAATAAAAAAAAAAAAAACAATTTCCACTTCTTAAGAAAAAATTATTACCAATATCAGAAATCTTCTTAATTATTACTTACTTTAAATAATTTTGAACCCATCCCTACATACATACGTTATATAGTTGATCAAAATTTTTAATACGATTTACTCATAATAACAATAAATTAATAATTTTGATCCTTTTCTAAATTTTCCAGAAAATCTAATATTGTATGGTATACAAATTCACAAACCCATATATACATTTACATCATTCATGTATGCGTGCATATAAGAAGATAAGGAAAAAATACTTATAATCTTTTACATAACATTTATTTTACATTTACACATACATATACGTATGCAAACCTTTCTTCAATTTAAATTTTGGTGAATATTTTTATACGTATGCTTATTGTTTGTATATTATTTGCTTTAAATGACAATGAATACTTTTTGTATGTATAGATAGATGCACATACTCACATACATTTGTAAAATTCTATAAAATGTTTTTTTATGAATACATAAATATTAATTGTATATTTTATATCTAATATGTAATTGTTAAATTTAGGATTTTAATTTCTGCAAAAATTCTAGGAATATAACAAAAAGAACATGTATTGTATATTATAGTACCGGAAAATGATAATATATTCTATATTGTATTGAAATATGAAAAATGATATTAAATACAATAGGATAAAATGTATAACAAATAAACACTTGTAGAATGAAAATCTTTTGAAATGAATTATTATCATATGAAAGAATAACACATACATTTGTATTATTTTCTATATTTGTATAATTTTCAAATGTTGTATTATACATTACTTTGTTGTATTTTGTTTTTTTTTTTTTTTGTATACATTTATATCGTTTCATTTTATTGTCTACAGTTATGTTTTATCGTAACATTTCACACACTTTCAATATATTTTCTTTTCTTCCTTGCACTTTTTAAAAATAAATATAAAAAAAAAAAAATTAGGAAAGATATAGAACCTTTATGTAAAGAACTTATGTAACTTGTACAGAAAGATGCAAAAATTTAATATTTGGTTTCATGTAACCATTTTGTATAGTATTTCTCCGAAAATTATCAAAATTTTCTAAAAATTAAATTTTAACTAATTTTTAACTCCGAAATTTGAATCAGTTTTGTACCATTACAAATCGTCCCTGACTAATACCGTTAGAAAAGACAAAAAATAAATTATAACTTTTATGACAGCATTGTTCACTTTGGACTAACGATTCGTAGATTATAGAGTGCTTTATAAAAAAAAACGTACACATTTTTTCAACGTCCTCTAATGGGCAAACGATAAGTATTTACCTCCCATTTCCCCACCCACCCATACGCATTCTTGCCTATCTCGTCAAGAAATATTATCTCCCGGTTTTTCGATAAACTTAACTGAATCACCCCGTATGTTTCATAAACTCAAATGTATACGTTCGCATTCAAATGTGTATAATATTTCTAATCCCAATTAAAAAAACATCAAAACCGAAAATTGAAAATATAAAAAAAAAAAACACGAAGTAAACAAAAATAAACCAAATGAAAAGTACATATGAGTGCTTATAGATTATTATTACGTATTATTAGCTCTCTATCAGTAGACACCATGCATTCACTTATTTGTATTTGTATGTAAAATAAATTTTAAATAAAATAGAAGAAGAACAATATCAAAATCATATTACTTTGAAAATTTCATTATCCTTTCCTTCCTCAAGTTTTAATATATTAATCATTTTGCTATATGGAATGATATTATGAAGGTCGACGGCATTGATATATAGTTATTTATACACATTGCTTTATTTAGATACATAAACACCCTTTTAAATCTTCTAATTTTCCATATTATTTTATCATCATAGAATATTAAATGAAATAAGTATATTTATTCCTTTACATGCATACACGTTCATATTTTATTTTTATATATGAAAAAAGATCCGTACATGAATATAAAGTTGTTCAGTATATAAGTATAAACGAATACATGCATAGTTACTTAAATTTATTTAAACGATGATGAATTGAACATTTTAAATATGAGTTACACACACACACACACACTTATATACTGTAAATAATTTTCATTCATTTTTTGTGCAGATAACGATAATTTCATTTTACGCTTGGCTGTGCAATTTCCGGTCACAATTCAATGAAAATTAAACTCTAAAAAGAGCTTAATTTCATTAAGTGCTTCCTATAAAGAATAAGAAAATTTTCTATGTTTTTTTTTTTTTTGTAAGTTGATTTTCCCTCCCCTTCAATTTTACATTCTTAATGGAAAATTCAACAGTATGAAAATAAAAACAACAGCAAAACAGAGAGAAAAATAATAAAACAAAATGAATAAAAGCTAATCGAAATATAAAATTGATAAAAAGTAAAAACACATTAGCACGCATAGATACCCATATAACAAGAAACATAAAAATTGAATTATGATTTGTGTAAAGTACAATAAAGAGAATTTTGAAAATACATTATTTTGTGGAAAATCAAAATATTTTCATTTTTATTTGAATGTACCTAACAAAAAAAAAGTTTAAAAGACGACAGACGATGAAAAAAAAGGGTAATATGGAGTTTTAATTGAAAATTGTTATTAAATGAAATAGAGAAAAAAAAACAGCCCCCAATAATGAAAATTAGCTAAGATATTATAATGGAGGGTTAGAATATTTGTAAATACCAGAAGGGATAAATAATTTAATTTTATAGTCATATAAGATCGAAAAAAAAAAACATATAATTAAATTAGGTACATAAACAGAGAAAATGATTAAAGAGGATATTACATACCCATTTACTAGTATGTATACACACCATGTCTGTGAATCAATTTTTTAATACAGAATTTTTCCTATTACATTTTTTAATCATTTCTTTTAATCTACTTTTAATGAAATATAATGAAAAATAAAATGACTTTATACTATGTAATATTGGACTATGTAATCCAAAAATTATATAAAAAATTAATAATTAATTTCTCTAATAGCAACGTTATTTCCAAAGTCAATACAATACACTTTTTTCAAATTGCATACACTGTTCACGCATTATGAGCAGTTAAGGCCTTACGAAAATTAACTGAAATAATACCATTTTACATCATTATATATTAATTGATATTCAAAAACTTCATCTGATTTTGATTAAAGAACTTTATGAATTGTGGTACTACTGCTCAAGATACACTATAAACAAAAATTACGAAAAAAGATTTTACATATGTAAAATTATGAACAAAGTATAGAAAATTGAATTAAAATGACATAATATACAAAATTTTATTTAGAAAATAATAAACAAATTTATTAGAAATTTTAATATAAATTGTTCTCATTAATTACTAAAGATATATGTACATATGTATGTATGAATGCTATACTTGCATACGTATGTTAAGATTTTAAATAAAATTTTAAGGTAATAAATTAACAATAATATACATACGTACATATTAAATATATATATTCCAAAAATTAATTTGTGTGCTTTCGAAAAAGCAGTACATACATGCAGCCATGTACATATGTACATACATGAAATAGACACAATAATAGATATGTAAAGTGCGTATCAAAAACGATGAAAATTTGTACATTTTTTCTTCAAGATTATAAAATTCAAGCTATTCACACATGCATAAGTGGAGATTCGTAGAATTTTTACTGGAAATGGTCAGGACATATATTTTTATCGTGTCAAGATCAAAATCATATACACTCGAAATCTTCACAAACACAAACAAATAATTATCCATCGTATATGGTTCAATCTATTATGTATTTAGAAAATGCATTTTCCACTTTCTTGAATTCATCAACTATATAAATAAAGTTTTGTTTTGTTACTAAAAATTTTATAAATTTCTTTATATACATTTCATGTGTATATAATATTACGTATAATATAGAAAATAATAAAATTAAATTAAGATATGTTAAACCAGCTATAAATTTTTCAAAATAAAACTTGAATTACTTTTATACATTTATTTGCATTTTGTTCTACTTAAAACAAAGTATTCTTATACATACATATGTATGTACATACTATGTAGAAAAATATGCATTTATGTATAGAGTATATCTGTAATTGCAAAATTTTCAACTTAAATTTATGACTTATATATAAAAATATAAATTACAAGAAATATCAGTTTAAATTATATTGTTAGAAGTAATAGATGCATAATTCTTATGTAATATACAGCACATACATAGAAAAACGAAGAAGTTATATATTACCTATGTTATGCAATTATATTTTATTTTTATTAAATAAAATTTTTTCAACTAAAAAATTTTGTTTAAAGTAATAAATTCACTTTAAACAAGAATAATTTAAACGATTTTTACCTGAATACCAATACAAAACTCAATCTTTTAAATTGTATCCTTCTATTGCTTGTAACAAATTTACTTCAAGTAATAGTTTGAATAAATCTTCTTCCTCTTTTCCAATAACACTACAGCCCATAACGAGCCACGAGACCTTATTTAACTTTACTCTCTGTATTCCACGAACCTCAACAATTCTTTTTCAATTATTAACTTTTAGAATGTCTACAACATCTATCCCTATGCTGCCTTTCCACCTTAATATCGACTTTGTTGATGATGGTCTGTCGCCCTTAGCGGTTCAGACTCTACATATATTAATTTTTTCTAAACCCTTTTCTGTCCCTCGATGTCTCATATCTCCAGTTTCATATACGAGTCCTATCCTATGTGTAAAGTGTCAATACAAATACTAAAATTCTAATCTAACATATCACTTGTATGTATATACATATACATATATACGATAGTTAAATTGTTAACTATATGGCTACAAAAAGTACTATCATTTATTTTTTATAAAATAAAATATTGTAAATACAAAAAAAATTGCCAAAAATTTGATATGATCAAATAAAGTAAATTAAAATACACATAAAAATAAAAATATTTTGTTATATTCTCATCATTAATTTTAAGAAAAAAAATAAAAAATAAAAATAATAATAAAAATGTAATGAAACCAACAAATTTGAAAAACTTAAAAGATGCATAAAATATTTTTCATGAGCTTTGCAAAAAAAAAACACAAAAATTATGTGTATACGTATTAGAACATGAAAACAAAAAATGAATAATACAAAATACCCAAATGCCACTTTAATAGATGGTATTTTGTATGTATAGCATCCTTTTTTTTTCTTATAAAAAAAAAATTTTTTTTGTAATACACAAATTAGGTTTATAAAATAGATTGTTCGGGACTGTGAATTTTATTTAAAAAAAATTGTGAAAAAGAAATAATAAAAAGTTCACTTTTTTCTACCCGTATACTACGTATACGTGTGTATGTAAGTATGTATGAATTCAGGATAAATAGAAAAATCTACAAAACCTATGAACATTCGTGTATACATACAAACGGGTAATCATTTTCATGTTATGTGTATTTTACTGAATTTTCTTACAGTACACACACACACATTCACAATTTTTCTTGGTTTTATATTTTCTTGTTTCTTCTTCTTCTTTTTTTTTAACTTATCAACAATTGTGCTGAAAAAATGCCAAAGAAAAAAAAACAAGCAAAACAAAATTCGTCCATTTCAACTACAAAATTAAAAAAAGAAAAGAAAACTATATAAAACAAACAGAACAAATACGAAGAATAAAACATTTTTCATGTAATAAAACTATAAGAGAATAACAAAATATATGCATGTATGTATCTATATAGGCACATATGTACAATGTGTATATAAACAAAAAATTTTTCCTTTCTATTTTAAATTGCATGGTAATTTTGCTTATAATATATCACTAATTTTTTGAGGAAATCATAAACGATTTTCATTTTTTTTTTATTATTTTCAAAAAATTTTTATTTGCATTGTTGCCAAATTTTATCTAAATACATATATTTTATTTTTCAAATTTTTATGATTATATCAAGCTATATCATAAATAAATATGATTATTATACAGGAAAAAAAAGAAAAATTTTTTATAAAAACATTTTCTTATTCGATGTTCATTTTCATATCTGTTTAAAGATACATACATACATACATGGCAATGGCATTATGGTTTAAATAAAAAATAAAATGTATATATGTTTAAGGTTTTTTTTTTATTTTCTTATTTTTTATGATTTCTTTTATTTCAAAATTATTTTTAGAATTTTAAAATGTAAAAATAAATAAAAATTGTTATAATAAAAAGATTTTTACAAGGTGTTTCATAATAGAAGTCATCAAAAGTTTTTTGGGTTAAAATTCTAATTGAATTTGTTTAATTTAAAATTTTAATTTCATAAATTAAAAATCATCCAGACTTAAAGGTATTTAAATTTATAAAGATATTTTTCCAATAGGGTGCATTTTCATTTTATTTATTGGAATTATATGTAAATTAAATTCTAAGAATTATCAAGTTCAAAATTTAAAAATAATGTTTTTCGAGCAAAAACAAGTTGTCATTTCTATGTCACTCTTTACAATTTTTGGTATGAAAAAAGGAAAAATTTGTATTGATTATAAAAAAAAATAGACCCTGTCAATATTATTTTTCTGTATTGTACACAATAACAGTTAATGTACCGTATAAGGTAATGTAATGAAAAAACATACACAAACATATCTTTGTGTGTGTGTGTTTGAACTAACGTATTTCAATTAAAAATGAACCAATATACCTAATTGGACATACATACCTCCAGATATTTGAATTGAGAAAAAATATAATTAAATATCTTTTTTTTATACAAAAAGTATTTTTTTGCTCGTTATTTCAAAGTAAATTAATACGTATACGTACGTATACATATGTATACAGGTACACAGTGAATAAAAAAATAATGTACTTATATGTATATCATCAGTAATTTTGAAAAGTCAAAAGAAAACCTATTTTATCTGATGATGATGATGACGATAGGATGAAAATATAATGTATCTGTATCAATTTAATCGTTATAACGTTACACAAAAATTTCAATCAATCTGTAGAATGATGAATATATTACAATGTATGTATATACAACAACAAACAAAAATAATGCTTGAAAGTATGAAATTTTTTTCAGATTTTCGTATCCATTCTTCAAAAGAGTGAAAAGATAAAAATAGAGTAAAAATTAACTCGAACTTTTCATTTTTCTTTTACCTATTATTTTTTCTTCTTTTTTTCTATTTTTGAATATCGATACAGAAAAATTACTCAAAAACCTTGGTTTGTCTGTGGCTTTACAATCTATTTTGTACATGTACATATAGATACTTTTGAGATATGCACGTACTTTTATTAATTTAACTTAGATGAACATCGTTATTTTACTTCACAATTAAATTGTGTTGTGTATGAGAAAAACCTATGCCCTCTTTACATCACCCTATATAACCGTATGGTGTACCTGTACACATTTATTTTGAGCACATGATATTGAACACTTCTCAATTGACCATAAAAAAAATCTTTTCTAACAGTTTTTCCAAAAAACAAAAATAAAGAAAGGAAACAGAGGTCATATCTGTAAAACACATAGCGAAAACCTCCAGCCCGCTTACCTCCAAAAGCCGCTAAGATAATCCATCTCCCACCAACACGATTTTTGTTTGTCTTATGAGATCTATCTGTAATTTAATTTTTGTTATCCTAATGCCAAACACCCTGTATACCGTCAAATCTCAAAATTTTAAACAAAACCGTAACGAACTTTATGTTAAACTATTAATGCAACTAAAGTATCTAATTAATTTTTAAATATTAAAAGGTCAAAAAAAATTCTATTTACAAAATCATTTTATTTTCTAAAATAAAGATTCATTTTATTTTGCTGTACACTGTACTTAAGAAACATGAAGAATCGAATACATATTATATTGCTTTGCTGTTGATAAAAATAATAAACGAATTGGATACCAAAAAAAAATTTATTTAATTTTATTTTATTTTTTCTTCTTTTCAACAATTTTGTTTTGAATCTTCATGGTTAATGATCCGGAATTACTTTTTTTATCTAAGTACGTATAATACACATATGTACATATATTTCTCAATTTAAAAATATCTTAAATTTTTACTGTGAAATACATCTTACCTTAGATAATTCATAGCATATTTGTAATGTAATTGTCTAAAAAATATCTATCACACCTGTGTGATTGCGAATACGCATAGATCTATACTGATATTTTCAATTCGTTCTTAAAATAATAAATTTCTGTATTTTAAGAAAATTTTGATGTTAATGTGAAAAAGGTTAAAAATTATTATTTTAATAAAATTAAATTAAAATTAAATTTATCTGATTTGATCAAAATACAAACTTATGATAAATATAACCGAATCTTATTAAATTATCAATTTAATTTAAAACTTTATAAACGAGTATTTGTGTGAATATAAAACATTTGTACATATCTACTTGATTTTGATTTATAAAAGCAATATACAAAGTGTATGTGATTACCATATATTTAAATCATTCTACATACGTATGTACATATGTATGCCAAATAACAGTGATATGTTCATTCATAAATGAATGATTTAAAGTGAATGATTCAGTGTGAACTGAATTTATTTTTATTTTATTTTATTAACAGGAGGGAAGAACAATAAATTGGCAACCCTCCTTGCCCACCACCACCCGCCAGGGCCTTTTGGTGATGTGTGAACTGGATGAGAGTGGATCATTCATTTATTTCAATCACTTTCATTCATTTGACTCAACTTAACATTCTAGGTTTTTACATCTTCGAGAAAATTATCTTATGGGACACTTCCTTCAGCCGGTGTCGCATAAGACAATTTTCATATGTGTTTCGGAGGTGTAAACGCCAGCATTCAGTGAGCCAAATCAACTTTGAATTGTATTTGTGTGCATAATTCAGTCCTGTGTAATATTGGTTTAAATTTAAGAAAAACAGCTATTTTTCGACTGAATAACGAGTTTTTGAGTAAACTGAATGATTCGATTTGAATGATTCTGTAAAATGAATGATATTGCCCATCACTACCATACATGGTATTCAAATATATGTACACGAAATTCATAAATATTGTAACATGATGTGATGACAAATTTATGAAATTCTAAATTTATATTATTTAGTTGAAGTTAAAAGTTTATGAAATGAATTTATTGCTCATATAAAAAAAAAAAAAAAAATTTTTAATTAAATTGCTATTAGGTGGTATAAACTGAATATCCATAATTTCAAAAAAAAAAAAAAAAAAAAAAAAAAAAAAAAAAAAAAAAAGATATCTTGAAACATGGATTGATTGATATGCAGAAAATAAATTATAAACATTTATTATGAATACATACGAATATAACGATTTTAAATATGAATGCTTATTATACTGTGAGTTTTAAAACGTTTAAATATTGTTTCGATGCAAAATTTATCAGTACGATAACGTTGTGTAAAGTTTAAAAATGTATTTTGTGAACGCATCTAAAATACATTATTTAAGCAAATGGATGCATCACAAATTTTAATGATACAATAATTGGTCAGTGACATTGTATAATTTTTGTATTAAAATCTTAGTATTACCGCATCAAAACAAATTTTTAGACATTTTGAAACTCACTGATAATATTTGTTTGTATATAAACACACGAATTTGTATACAAGGATGTATGCTTTAAGTGCATATGATTAAAGCTATAAAAGTGATATAATAATCAAATATTATAAAATAATTACATATATTTCTAATACAATTATTAATCTCAATAATTTATGATTCTAAGTAGTAAATGCAATCAATTATTAATAATTTAAAATAAAAACATATTTTAATACAACATATTCAATTAAGTACACAATAAAAACATGTTAACAAGCATTAAATAATGCTTATACAGTTTTTGAATATATTCATTAGGTATTTCAATATTTTTTTTTTTAAATACAGATTTTTGAAAAATTATTAATTATTTATTTTATTAATTTATTTTTTTTTTTTTTATTTTTTATATATTATACTAACGTAATAGCACTTTTTGATTGATTCATTTTTCATTAATTTTTTGTTTACATTTTTTTTTGCACAAATAAAAAAAAACATGTATATAATACAGTGAAATCAATTACAGATACATACGTACATACATATGAACATTTTTAAATGAATCATATGTAAATATTTTATTAATCATTAAATTAAATAAAAATCAATTTAAAAAAAAAAAAACGAATTTTAATTGCTTATTTGAATTCTTTAAAAATGTGTATTTATTTGCTTACTTTTCGCTTAGCCTGAAACCATACTGAATTAGTCAAAATGAAAGAAAGTATTAAAAAATGAGTAAAATACGTTAAATTGGATAGCTCATATTAAATCAAACAGCTTTATAAAATTTAATTTTTATGTATTTTTATGTACTATACACACATTATTTTTCGTTTCGTCTCATCTTAACTAAGTCAGTGTGGGTTCAGATTAAAGTGCTCTTAAGCTCTAAATTTTTCTAATACATATTATTAAGAAGCAAATTTATTGGTTTTGTATTTTGGACATTATTTTGTTTTGAGCATTGTGATAATGATTATCACTCAAAAAAAAAACATTATGAAAATTATCGTAATAACTAATTACCTTTGAAAATTAATAAAATATAAAAAAAGATTAAATTAAATTTTAAAAAATATAAATGACAATTTAATTATGTTTAATTACACAAACTGATGATAAGTCTGTCAGACAAATTAAATATAACTAAAAAACAAAACGAAATAAAATTTTTTTAATTTAAATAAAATCAAATAGGTACATGAATATACTCAACATAGTAACATAATTTAAGACATTTTTGTTAATTACATTTTTTTTTTTTTTTTTTTTCAAAACAATCTTACAGGTAAACCAGTTAGTACTTAGTATAGACATGTACAAAGCACTCATCACTGTATACCATATTTGTTAACTATGTGTGATTACTGATTTGTTATTATTCATTTTTAAAGCATAGTCACCTGTATATATTTCAAATTGATACGTTTTCTTTACATTCAGTTTGAATAAATTCATGTTTTTGTCTCATTTTCTGATTGCAAATTTTATGTATTTTTATAAATATAAACAATAACAAACTAACATATGGAAGTACATGACTATGTTTAAAAAACTGACTTTGATTAAGTGTTAATGTGATAGTAATAAGAAGAAAAATGTACAAATAAATTTTAAAAATTATAAAAATAAAAGAAAATTCAATATTAAAAAAAAAAAATAAAAGTTAAAAAAATAAAAATAAAATAAAAGAAAAATAAAAATAATAAGTTAAAAAATAAAATAGAATAAAATAAATAAATAAAAGAAAATAAATAAAAAAAATAAAAATAAAAAAGTAAAAAAACAAAATAATAAAAAGTTCAAAGTTTTACTTATTGTATTAAAATAAAACAAAACAATGGAATGCCAAAAGCAGATGTTTTGTATTTGGTCCAGTTTTCATTAAGTCAAAACATCTTGTATGCAGTAAACAATAACTTCGATAAAGAGCATACCTGCATACATATATAATATAATAAATGCACAGTAAGCAGTCGTACCGTACACCTATAATAAATAATATAAAAATATGTGCAGATTAGGAAAGATAATTACCACATATATGAAATGATATACATACATATATGTATGTGCTTATTAACACTTTCAGTTTTTTTTTTTTATTTGGTGTTTATTCATGCTCTTTTTATTACATGATATACTCGACCATAAAGAACATTTTATGTTTGTATGTGAATAACGAAATATACGAAAGAGTATCGTGTAGATAGTATATTTATTAATCATCAGTAAACATTCATAAATGTATGGACTGTATAAAATAATGATAAGAAAAATTATCTAAAAGTAAATTTAATCATTTTTATTATTTTTTTGATAAGACAATTGTTATTTTTTTTTTATTTTTAGTCTCTTCGATTTCAGAAAAGAAAAATTTTCTATGAAAAAGATACAATATTTAGTGTTTAAAATTTAAATTACGAAAAATAATTCAGTAACAATAAGAACAAAAATATTTAAATGAATTGTGTATAAATTTTTTAATTTTCTCTAGAAATTTTCTTTAATTAAAAAAAAATAAAATTAATTAAGTATAAAAAAAATTTTTTAATGGATAACAAAACTAACTTTATTGTAAGTATATACAAAAATTTGTTCACAACAGTGTACATATGACATCCATGAATACACGAAAAACAAAATTTTCTCATTCATTGCATGCAAAGCTTCTAGATTGTACTATTACTATACTGGTGAGTTCCAAAATGCCAAAAAATTTGCTATGATGTGATAATAAACATTTCTACAATGCAACCGTTTTGAATGTTTGCGCTTAAAAACTTTAAATTTTGCTTTAAAATGATATTTAAACGTTTTAGAACTCACAGCATTGTACATGTACATTTAAATTTTTACAATAAAATTTATAACGGTTTTTTAACGAATAATTTAATCTTTCAAAAATTAGTAAATTTTTTAAATTTAAATTATAATAATTAAAATCTAATATAAAATTGTAATCATTTATATTTAAAAATACAAAAAAGTAGCAAAATACCCTCTCGTCCCTGTTGGAGATGCCGGGGTTTGAACCCGGGACTTCTCACATGCGAAGCGAGCGCTCTACCACTGAGCTACATCCCCAACCTAAATCCGACTTCCTTATTATTATATTTTAACAACACTCCATATTTTTTACAAAAATTTATTTTTATTTATTTAAAAAATAACGCACTAATTTTAATTAATTTCAACCAAATTTTTTTTTTTTTTTTAAATAATTTCAGTTAAATTTATTTTTATTAATTTCAATTCTAATACATTACGGTTACACAGAATTACCAGAAATTCCCTATACTTCAGCTGAAAATATTTGTACAAAATGTGTTTGCTTATCAGCAAATGATACAAAAGGTGTTCATTACATATTAAGTTGTTCAACAAAAAATTTTAAACATATATTAGCTGATTGGCCACAAGAATTTGGAACAAATCATACTGGTAAGTAGACAAATGGATCTCTCATATTCTTGAAACTTTATAAATAAATTTCTTTAAAAAAAATTTCTAAATAACGACAACCGAATTTTTGATTAAATTTCATAGGTCAAGAAATAACTGCTATTTTTTCTGGAAATTCAATTCAATTATTACAACAAATACCACATACAAATGCTATATTATCATTCAGTTGTAGACATTGTAATATTAAAGAAATTCAATCATTAACATTTATTGATGTACCAAATATATTAAGATTAGATTTAAGTTGGAATCAATTAACTGGTGATGTATTACATCCAGATATATTTCGTGGATCATATAATATTCGTTCATATGAACCAATTAATCTTAAAGATTTAGATTTAAGTCATAATCAAATTCATACACTTGATAAAAGAATATTTGAGCATACACCATATTTAAAAAAATTAAATTTAGCATATAATAAATTTGATTTAATCGATATAACAACATTACAAGCAATTAACTCTATAACAAAACTCAAGGTAAATTATTCATAGTGTATATACAAATTGCACTTATACATACAAGATATTTCAGGGTAAAGGTCACAAAATGTGTTCAAGGTATAATTCCTGGTGTGGTATAGTAATGGGACTTTTTGGCCTAAGTATGCTTGCTTAGGAATGAGCGGGCGGCCACCTCTACCTACATACCTACCATAATTCAGAATGTTTCTAGCAAAAAAATCATTCTAAACCCACTTCATTAAAATTCACTTCTTTTAAAATGTAAGAGATTGAAAATTTTTCAGAGACGAAAGGCCAAAATTATTTAACGTTCAAATTCAAAAAAAAAATTTTTTTATACAAAAATCTTTATCTCAGAAGGGAGACGTTTTAAGGAAGAAGATCTAAGAGCTTGTTTTTGCTAGGAACCCTCTGAACTATACGACAGACCCATTTTATGACCTTCACTCTGGCACACCCTGTATAATTAATTAAAAATTAATTATTTTATTTGATTTTCTTCTTTTACAGTATTTAGATTTTTCATATAATGAATTAGAAAATTTACCAGATACTATATTTACGAATTCATTTAATTTAGAAGAATTATTATTGCAAGGAAATCATTTTAAAATTATACCAAATTGTATAACATTATCATTAAAATCATCATTAATTAAATTAAATATTGGTAATAATGATATTAAAAAAATTCATAAAAAAGATTTAAATGGATTAAAAGAATTAAAACAATTAAATTTAAGTGATATGAAACAATTTGAATTTATTGAAATTGGTAGTTTTTCAACATTAGAAAAACTTGAAATACTATTATGTAATAATAATCCATTATTAATGAATATCGATTTTGAAAGTTTAAAAGTTGCTAAAAATTTAAAAGAAGTAAGTAATTTTGAAAAGTTTATTATTTTCTTAATCCTTTAAAAAAAAAAAAAAATTATGTATTCATTTTATCGAATTACAACATTCCTTGATCTGTGTGGAAGATCAATAAATATTAATTAAAAAAAAAAAAATTTTTTTTTGTACTTATATCGTGTTCGTAATCAATTTTTAAAAACCATTAGATAATTATCCTTTGGTTATATCATTAAATTTTTTATTTTTTAAAGGATTTTCTAATAGCCGTGATTAATTTTGTGTTAAATTCTAATTGAATTATTAATCAAAATGTATTTTTTAACACATATGAAGGCAAATGAACACATATACATCTTCAAGCACATGTGTAATTCGTTCATATAATGTATATTACATACAACATAATCAAATCAATAATGTATACTTTTACTTATAAAATCATTTCAGTTAGATATTTCGAATTGTGCACTTAAAACTCTTGACATGGAAGTTGATATTAATCAGATGAAAAATAATTTATCATTATCGTTGTCATTAACATTGCCATCATCGTCATCTTTAGATACATCATCATCATCATCATCGTTATCTTCATTATCCGCATCAACAACAACAGTAAAAAGGATATGGCCAAAATTGCGTATATTGAAAATATTTAATAATCCATGGAATTGTGATTGCATGTTAATTAAAATTTTTGAACAATTCAATTTACAAATATTGAATATTGATGATAAAGCACGTTGTATAACACCATATGATTTAGCTGGTTCATTAATTAATAATTTAAATAGTGAAAATATTTGTAGTATACCAATACCACGTAAATTAAAAATTCCAATACATGATCCACCATCATATTTACAATCACCAAAATCTATTGCATTATCAATAATAACAGTATCAGCTATTATTGCATTTGGTTTAATTATTGGTTTTAGTGCAATTATGTTAAGAAAAAAATTACGTAAAAATGAATTTGGTTTAATAACACCAATTCGTTATACAACTGTACGTAATAGTACAATTTCAGTTGAATAAAATTCATAAATTAAAACAAAATATAAAATAAATGAACAAAAAAATTATGATTATATGTATACATAAAATGCTAGTCCATTAATTTTATAAAGTGAATATGGTAAACCAAAATTTGTTGTAATAATAAAAAAATATATTTGTAAAAACTAAAAATTACGAAAAATTAATATACTCTGTCCACTAATTATACGCAGTTAAGGCCTTATGGAAAATATGGAAAATAGTACTATTTTGTATCATTATTGATATTTAAAAAATTTATTTGATTTTAATTAGAAATTGTAACAGAAATTCCCATAAGATCTTACCTACATATAATTAATGTACAAAGCATAATGTGATTACATTAAACCATGTTTGGTTATCATTTTTAGGTTTTGGATTTTGGGGCACCAACTACATATTATGTATGTACATTTGTTACAATGGTACACAATAGTATAATGTGAAAAACCGTTTTTTTTTTAACGGTCAATAAAATTCAAAAATTTGATTTTGCTGTTGTAGGGTTTTATAAAGCAAATTACATTACAGTATAACGTATTTACTCTGTAGAGGGTACGATTACCACTAAAATGATTTTCTATATTTATCAAACTACCCCTTTGACAAACTGCTGTACGTATTCAAAATCCAGAATGAAACCAATAAGGGTAGATAAGAGTTTGGTAGAATGGAATCGAATTATTCCTACTTTCTTTGATTGAATTTAATAAAATAAAAGCCATGAAAAAAAACAAAAATACTTATAAAATAAACAAGAGGAAAAATGCTTTATTATCAGTTCAATTTTAATTTACACAAATTACTACAAATGTGCCTCTTAAAATAACTTATTCATTTAATTTTTATTTTTTTTCAAAATCTTAATTGAAAACATACATACGTTAGTAATTTCCCTTCTTAAAAAAAAAAAAAAAATTAAGATTTCTTATGATTGTGATGGTTTTTTAGCTGCAATTGAACGAAGTAATTTATTACCACATAAAAATGTTAATATTCCTATTGGTATTAAATAATACATTGTTTCAAACATATTTAATTGTAACCAAAATATTGCAAATAATGCTAATATACCACCAAAACCTAAATGAAAACCGATTGTACTGAAATTAAATGTGAATTCTTTAACATTAACACCAATTTTAGCCCATAATATTAATAATAATACTAATGGTGTTAAACATAATCCAGTAAATATATCTGATACTACACGTGCTGGACGTATTTCTGGTTCACGAAATTTATGAACAATTTCTGGTAATTTTGATCTTTTTACATTTGTTAATTGATTTAATTTTGGTTCTTGATTAAATTTTAATTGTATATCAGCTATATGCCAACGGAATGAATTTGATAATGATGCATCACCAATAATTAATTCAATTTTATATAAACCAGATTTATATCCAAAATCAGAACTTTTTGAACCAATATCCATATCAAATTTATATGCTTTTGTTGTATCTTGTTCAGCAACAAAAATAATTTCTTCATTAGTTTCTTTATTAGCTAAACGTACAAATGCTTGATGAACAGATATTACTTTAGTTGTACCTTCATCAGTTAAAATAATTTTCAATACAAGCTTTTGTGTATGATCAGCATTTAATATTTCATTTAATTTAGATGGATAAATAACAGATTGTTTACGTAATGCTGATGCTGCATCTGTATCACCAATACCAATTTCTAATGAATGTACTTTAACTTTTCCTAATACTTTAAATGTCAATACTTGCTTATAAATATCTGCATTAATTGTAATTTCATAACTTCCTCGTGTCGGTTTATATGTGGCCAAATCAACATTATATATTGTCTTATCAGAGCTTCTTGATGTGAATATAACTTTTTCAGCAAGAACAGTATTCGTTTTTTTAACAATAATTTTTCCTGATATTGATGAAATTGCTGGTGTAATTGGATTGCCAAGTAAATCTACAACTTTAATACTAAGTACTGGTGAATCACTTTGTAATTGTCCATTACCAAGTACTTGAATACAAATTGGTGCAATTTTCTTATCAGATATTAATGATTTTAATGCTTCAATTAAAATATGTGCACCTTTTGGTGTTTGTACTGAACGACGACTTAAGAAATAATTAGCCAATTTAACTGCCTGTTCTTCAGTAACTGGTGATGGTTTATTATTTGCTTGACTTATTTTGAATGCACCATTAATAACTAATGCTGTAATACTTAAACCACCTTCAAATTGTAACATTTTTCCATCGACTTCATCAGCTTGAACGATAGCATCTTCAACACGATCAACAACAAATGATGCACTATTACCCAATTCAGACGCTACATAAAATCCATAACCTAAACTACTCAATGAATCATCTTTTTTTAATATATTTTGTAGATTTTTAGCCAATTTATTCATATCATTCACTTTAACGCCAAGTGCTTTTGCTGTTAATAAAATGAAATAGATTTCTTGTGATGTTGTAAAATCTTTTGTTAAAGCTGTATTAAATGCTGTCATAATATTAGCAGGAATATCTCCTGTACATTTCAATTGCTTAAATGTACCAACAAAATAGTAATTTTTCTCGATTTCATTTAATTTTGTTTCAATTGAATAGATTTGTTTTAAACGTTCACAAGTTGCATGTTTTTGTTCATTTGTTAATGTTTGAAGATTCAATGCAGAATAATAAATTGATTGTAAATCATTTTGCCGGATACCATTATCAAAAACTTTATTCAATCTAATTAAATCTGTTTCACTTAAATGATTATAAACTGTTCTCTTTGAATTAGCATCAATTTCATAAATAATTGTTGCTAATATTGTAGCAAAAATGAATATTTTTATCATTTTTCTATTTTTTTAATTTTAAATTTAAAAATCTAAAAACTATTTTACTTTAGCGAAATACCGACACGTCACCCCTAAAATCTTTCTAAACCAATAAATAATAACCGCAATGAATGAAACAAACAACACAAAAACACGACATACAAAATTATGAAAGCAACAACAACATTTTTAATAAATCAATAGAAAATTCAATTGTCAAATTTTGTTGTTGATAATTGGTGATAACATAGAATATAATATAAGGTTATGTTATTTTTAGGTTAAGTTCGTAATTCGGTCGGTAATTAGTCGAACTGACAATTCAAATTAACCTACAATTTTTTCAATTTAAAAATAATAAAATTTATGTATAAACAAAATATAAAAATTCAAACACTTCTTACATTGTCAAATTTTTAATTAAATCATTTAAAAAATAATTATTTTTTATTTATACATAAATCTGAAAGTATTCATACAATGAATAAAATAATTTCTAAATTAAATCAACAATCAGTGAGTATTAATTTTTAATTTCCTCAAAATTGTATCAATGCATACAAATTCTTAAAAATTTAATTTTACAGGATTTATCATCTTTAATTTTAAATAAAATTTTATTTTCAAAACGTTTATTAATTGATCATATTGAATCATTAGAACTTTGTTTAAATGATATACAATCATTACAAATTAATAATAATTCAATTTTTAATTTATATACAACAACAACAACTTTAACAATATTAACAATTTTATGTAAATACATTGTACCAAATGAAAGGAAATTACTTAAAATCAGTATAATTACATTATTTGGAAATTTAAGTTTTATATATTTAATAAAAAGTATATTTAATTATCATAATAATAAAATTCTAAATTCATTAGATGAATTTATTAAATCACTTGAACATTTTAGTAATTGTATTAAAAGAAATATTTTGTATTTTAATCAAATTCAAACAATGAAAACGATAAGTAAAAATAATGAAGATGATGATGTTGAGTAAGTTTTTGTATATAAATTTTGTAATAATTTTTTTCATCAAATTAGAAATTTATTTAATTTTGCTTTTTTAAGTTACAGACAACAGGAGAAAATTTGGAATTGCATCAAAATGATCAAAGAGATTACAGAACTTTTATATAATACAACTCGTCAATTAGAAAAATCCTATGAATTATCAATGGACATTGCCGATGTATACTGTCCAATGGAAGAATTAAGTGATTGTGATTATTATAAAAATCATGTAACTTCATTTAATTCAAAGAATATTAAAGTAAGAAAAAATTTTGATATATGTACATATTAATCTAAATTAAGGCTGTTATGGTCGTAGTTATACTTTGTACTTTAAATATTTTCACTACAGGCCTTATGGAAACTACGAAAAGTAATACCACTTTACATCTTTGTATATCGATATTTAAAAAGCTCATCCCAAGGCTCATCCCATACTGTATGAGAAATATGAGAATTGTGGTAACACTGCTCGTAAAATGTTCTTATGAAAAATTATAAGAAAAGAAAAAAATCACATATACTCCCATAAGGCCTACAGTGAAAATATTTGAAGTACAAAGAATAGCAGATTTCGCTAACATCTATTAATAAGAAAATTTATGAACTTACAAAATTCTGTATAAAAGTTAGCGAAATCTCAAAATTCGCCCTAAATGAGGTTGTCCTTTTTAGCTCTTTTATTTCCATAATAAAAATTTTTAAATTTTCTTTATTTAGTTATGTTCAAAAAAATTTTCTATTCTATTTTTATAGGATTTTTACAATATATTTTCATACGTTCAATCACAATATTTATTTCGTTTATCATTATTGGCTCTACAAAATTTTCCAATGAATTTTTTATATAATGATTTATCATTATTAACATTAAAAATTCAAAAATTAATTCAACAAGATGAAAAATATTTTAAAAATTTATCATTAGAAACAAAAAAATTAAATAAAATTGATATTTCATCATTAAATCGTAGTATACCATATCATCAAAATCCAGCATGTATAGGAATTGAATTTATTTTACGTGATTCATCATTAAAATTAAGTTCATGTATTTATGCTGTCGCTGAAGAATGTCAAAAATTAGATAAAGTTTTACAAAATGTAACTGAAAACTTACAAAAAAATGATACAGAAAATTTTCTAAAAATTTCAAATAGTATGAAATCAATTGAAAATTCATTATCAATTTGTTGTGATGATTTTCATCGCTTAATATTAATTTATAATAAATTTTTAAATGAAAAATTGAAATTACAAATTGAGGGGAATTTGAATCAAATTGAAGAAAAAAATGACCAAGTAATAGACGATCATCAACAAATATCTGAAGAAAATAATGAATTAAATAATGATGATATAAAATTTGATGATTTCTTTGCATTTATATATGATGAAAATATTAAAGCAGAAGAAAATCAAGAAAAACCTGATATTTGTAATGAAATTTATAATGTTGATAAGAAATTGACAAAAAAGAAATTTAAACCAGTATTAAAACAATTAAAAAATCGAATTGATCCAATTCGACAAGAAATGTTAGAAAAAGAGAAAAAAATTTTAGAATTAAAAGGAATTGATATGAATAAATTTTTAAATGATAATAATAATAGTACATCTAATCATGATGATTATGCAGTGATGTCATCAGATAGTGAGGGAAGTTATGATGAATTAGAAAAAGCTGAAAATAAACGTTGTCATAATAAAAAAGATATCTATGAAGAAATGAGAAATTTTTTAGCAGAAAAAGAAGCTATAAATGTATTTCAACTTCAATTACCTACAGAAAATACATTATCAGAAGAAATTCTAGAATAGATTTAAAATTTAGAATCTATAGAATTTAATTGCGTTCATTTCTATTTTTATTTATTATTATTTAAAAATGTAGTATTTGTAAAAAGAAATATCCGTTCAATGATCTGGACATTTAAATTAGAAACACAAAAATTATTTAATTTATAGTAAACAACATTTTTTGTATTAACATACATTTTATATTTATTTTTCATTACATGTATAAATAATTATTTTACGTCTCATTTTTATTTTTAATAGAAAAATAAATAACAAAAAAAAACAAAAGAAACTTCTTAAAGAATACACATCACATTCTACGACTTACCAAAAAAAAAAAAAAATTGAAAAGAAATATTTCATTTACATTTTATGTAACAATAAATTTACAGAATTACAATTTGCGTATTTCATTTTAGCTTTTTTTAAAAATTTTTCTTTCATGTTACCAATGATTTTTCCGTTTTATTTCCACATTTATTTTTATTTGTATGTTAGCTTGTAGTCAGCAACAATTATTATTAAATATTTCACTTGATTGTGATATAACGTGACAAAATAAAAGAATAAATTAATTTTTTATGCATACACATATTGTAGGAAAGGCAAACAATAATTTATTTTGTTTACAGCCTTTCAGAATCATATGTAATGGGAATTGCTGAAGGATAGCTTAAATCATACATTTGTGATTTTATAAAATCAATTGTATTCTTCGGACGAGGTCGAATTGTGGCTAATCCTAAAATAAAAACAAAGTTTTAATATAAAGAAGAAATTCAGTAATTTTAAAAACAAGTTATTGTATAATGTACCATTTTCGTATGCGTAATCCATGACTTTGGCAGCAATTTCAATTGAACACTTAGTGATAGTGTTAAGTGGTGGGTAAAGACTACCTTTGCTTAAATCCTCATCTGAACACATTTCAGCCAATCTCTGAAATTAAATTGGGAATAAATAAATGTATTCACTTTTTATTATTTTTTATTTGAAAAACCGATTCACACTCACTTCAGCTGACATCAAGAAAACTTCTTCAGGAATTGTTACCATTCCAGCACATATTACACCTAATGCGACTCCTGGGAATATATACGAATTATTTCCCTGTCCTGGATAAAATGTTTTGCCCTGATATGTAACTGGAGGAAATGGTGAACCAGATGCAAAAATAGCTTTTCCATTTGTATTAATGTACGCTTGTTCGGCTGTACATTCAGCTTTACTAGTTGGATTTGAAAGTGCAAAAATGACTGGTTTTTCATTAAAATCACCCATCATTTGTAAGATTTCTTTTGTAAATGCACCACCAATAGCTGCAGCACCTATAAGAACTGTTGGCCGTATTTTCTTTACAACTTCTTCAAGTGTATCAATTGGTGGATGATCTTGAGCAAAATGAAGTTTATGTTCAGTTATTCCACCGGTTGGTCGATCTTTGACAATCAATCCTTTACTATCTACCAACCATACGCGTTGTTTAGCTTCTGATTTTGTTAAACCTTCTTTAACCATTGCCATTACACATAGATTTGCAATACCAAGCGCAGCTTCACCAGCACCTTGAAACAGTATTACATTATCCTTTAACTTTGTTTTTGTAAGCTTTATAGATGCCAAAAGACCAGCAACAGCAACTGATGCTGTTCCCTGTATATCATCATTAAATGTACAATACTGATCACGATATTTAGCCAATAATCTAAATGCATTTGCATTTCCAAAATCTTCAAATTGTATTAAACAATTTTGACCAAAACGTCTAACTACAGCATTCATAAATTCATCAATAAATTCGTCATATTCATCCCCTCTTACACGTTTTTGTCTTAAACCGATATAAAGTGGATCATCTAATATTGATTGGGTATTTGTACCAACATCTAATGTGATTGGTAAACATTGATGTGGCTTTATGCCAGCTAATGCAGTATATAAAGCTAATTTCCCAGATGGTATACCCATACCATTAGCACCAAGATCACCTAAACCCAAAATTCTTTCACCATCTGTAACAACTATAGCTCTAACATCTAATTCAGGCCAATTTTTTAGTACATCATAAACATGTCCTTTATCTTTAATTGTTATATAAAGTCCTTTTGGATATTGAAATACTAAACTGAATTTTTGGCATCCAAGACCAACAGTTGGTGTATAAACAATAGGCATTAAATTTTCAATATCAGCTGCTAATAATTTAAAAAATAATCTTTCATTACGTTCAGCTAAACCATTTAAATAAATATATTTATCTAAATCATTCTCTAAACGTTTTAACAATAATAAACAATGTTCAATTTGTTCATTCTCAGTTTTAACAACAGCTGGTAAAAGACCATGAATACCAAGAATTTGTCGTTCTTGTATAGTGAACGCTAGACCCTAGATCAAAAAAAAAAAAAAAATGGTTAATGCTTAATTTTTAAAAAAGAGAGATATTTAAGCCTAAAAAGGTTAAATTTAAAAAGAAAATCCTCTGCTAAATACATCCAAGGAAACGGAAAAAATGTATGCATATACATATGTATGTGACTATTTTTAACCGTTTCAATATTGAAATTTCAAAATTTTAACCATTTTCAAAATCAAATCTTTTTGGTTTTCATTTAATATTTTAAGTTCAAGTCCAATACCGTTCGAAAATATTTAAAAACATAATAAAAAACCGAAAAAACCTAAACAAAAAAAAAATAAATAAATAAAAATTTTAAAAAATGCAATGTCATTAAAATTTGACTACAATTTTGCACGTTATAGAAAACAAAAACAATTCTATTAGTATCTACCACGTATCTATCATGTGTCTAGTATCTGATTTAATCTATGTCTTTAAAAAAATATTGGCATTTTTTTCTACATATAATTTCAAAAAAAAAAAAAAAAAAAAAAAACGATCGCAATAATAAAATCATTAATAACAAAGTCCATGCGTTTTACACACAATAAAACAAAATATCAAAAAACTAAAAAATAACAAAAACAGAAATTTCATGAATAATCGTTAAATAACAAAAAATAAAATAAACTCGATATTCATTATTCATTATATTTTTGCATTTAAAAAAAATGTTCTATTAAAGGTATACATAATACGTAGATATTGATATATCGATTTCAATTACTTTTATCAAGGTAAAAGTATCGGGCAGTATTATTCCATTCAATTTAATTTAATTTAATTTATTTATTTTTTTGCTATAACAATTTATACAAAATCAGCAAAAACAAATTATAATTTTTTATTTTGTTTTTTTAAACATTTTATTTTTCGTGTCTTATAACACACCTCATATAGATACAATATGCATTTTGCCTTTTTTAATTGATCGGTTTATAGTGAAAGTTATCTAAAAAACCTATTACATAAAACATACGCTAAGCAAAATTATTTTAAAAAAATAAAACAAAACAAAATTTTAAAAAAATAATATGAAAATTCTCATATGGGAACAAGCACGAAAAAACGTATATAAGGTCAACCTCTAGCAGCTGATCGAAATCAATTCAAAAAAATACGTTAAAACGCGTTAATCATAAAAAACGAGAAAAATGAATCATGTGGTATGTATATTTAGATCCGATCTTATCTGAAATAATATTGAGCAATCGAAGGCATTTTTTTATGCAATCTGATTAATATTTCTTTTTAAAATTTTCTAATGACGAGGAATTTAACAATGTTTGATTGTGACGATCAATATACATATATATGTGCATATATGCATTAATTTATTTGAACTGATCGAGTCGTGATACATTCTGTATATAAAATAAAGACATCGATTTGAGTATAAAATAAAACGATGATAGGTGGTGATTGAAATGAAAATCACGCGGTTTTCCATCATCATTCATTACATTATCAAAGATTGCAAATATGTATACAAAAATACGTCCATATCACTGTGGTACCTACGATCGATGTTTTTTAAATTATCAATTTTCATTTTATTTTTATTTTTTTTTGAATACTAACATTTTGAAAATATTTTACTTGATAAATTATAAGTCTTATAGTCTTATCTATAAATGAAATCAAATTCACACTTAATTTAATGGAATATTTTTGATTCTATAAAACGTTATTTATGTCACATACAAGATTTGTGTACAGGTACAATTTTTTTATTTACATGAATAAAAATTTCAATTATTAAATGATATTAATTTTCTTTTTCTCAATTATAATTATCATCTATACATTAAAATTTTCATTAACTACCTATGTATATAAAAAATTAACATTTTCATGACAATGATAAACAGCATACAGACCAGTACCTACATATGTATATCTATGTACTTAGATCGTATGTACCTACTAATTAGATATTATAAATATCAAAACGAATAAATTAAAAAGATTTATACATATGTAGGTACATAGGTATATTTTAAAAAAATGTATCTTTGTTCATTCATTGTTTTTTATTTTATTTCAATTTTATTAATTAAACAATATTTTTCCCAGCAGAACTGTAGAAAAAAAAATGTTAACAGAATTTTATTTAATATGTACCTTTTATTAATGTGTGAATAAACACATAAATAATTAATTAAAATTTATAAATAAATTTTATATGGTTTAAAAAAATAAATGTAATAGGTAAAATTCCGTTTAAGTGGAAAAATCCAGTTAATTCAAAATTTTAAAACTTATGACTAAACAAAATTTTAGGTATGTGACTTTTAATTAAATACATATCATTATTTTTACAGTTTATATACGTAACTATGTAAATATATTCTACGCAGGTATGTAATCAAATTTATTTGTTTAAATCGTTCAAATGAGGAAAATAAAAATAAAAAATTGTATTAGATACATAATACATACAAGTTGCTTTCATTTTTCACATACAGATACTCATATGTTTTTAATTTCAAATAATGTAATAAAATTTTATTTTTGTAAGATCACTAAAAAAGATTTTCCAACTTTGAACGTGAATGCTTTTAAATTTTAATGTTTATCCAATGTAATAAATAGAATACGCATATATTAATCCACCCTCAAAATTCAATGCCAAAAAAAAATTTTTAATTGCTTTTAACTTTAATTTCATATTAAAGTAAGTTTACGATTACGACTCATTTTTTGCACCTTGTTTTAATTTTGCAATTAATTTTTTTAGTTTTGTTTGTGGTAATATAAATAGATTACGTATACAGGTAAATTATGTAGGTTAAAAATTACATAGTCATCATATTTAATGCTATAGAAAACATTTATGAATTTTTTGCTATTCTAGATTTCCATTTCATTGTACATGAGTACATACATAAAAATCTATACATAGAATTCTATTAATAAATTATATGTTTTTGTTTTGTATAAACTTTCTCTATATCCAAAATTCTTTGCATGTAGTTAATTACACATATGTATGTATTATGTACATGTCAGTAATAAAAATAAAAATAAAATGTAAAAATTTTTTTCTGAGATCATATTTATTATTGTTATTTTTTTTTTAAATGTTAAATACATAGATATGTAAGAACAATAAGCAACTGGTGCCCCTATAAACTATGATTGTGATGAATATCTAAATGTCAAGATATATTTGAATAGAATATAAAAGCTTTCATTAAGAAAAGATACATACTTAAATAAATAAAATAAACAATACATATTTGAAAAGCAATAATTTATTTATACCTCATTTTTAAAGCATAGTCATGTGTATTTTAATTATATGCTTCTTCTCTTTTTTTTTTGTCGTTCAATTTAAATAAATTCATTTTCTTGTATCTTCTAAACAAAAACAAAAATATTACAAAAGAGCAACATAAATCATAAACATAAATTACGTAATATTTTTAATGCTCCAAATGAACACACATGACTATGCTAAAAGAATGAATATTATAAATAACATGTACCAACCAATACCATGTACAAATGATCGGTGATTGATTTGTATATCAGGATGTAAATACATACATATGACATATACATGTGTGTTACTTACGTATATATGTATTTTATTTATTATGAAATTCTGATGTTAAATAAAATTCACGTAATAAATTTGTTTTATGTCGAAAGTCAACAAACTAATATTTGGCAATGCAATTTAAAATGAAAGTTAATGCATTTTAAATTCTTAAATAATTTAAAAAAATACATACATACGAGTATGTACATATGTATGTATAAAATAAACGATAAAACATTTGATGGCATTGAACTTGAAATTTCTGAATAATTAAATACAATTAAATAATTTATAAATGACCGTATTTTGTATGCACAAATAATTACATCAAATAATTCAAAAATAAAAATTATTATAAAATTTGTAGGTATACTATATCTATGTACATACATATGTATTTAAAAAAAAAAATTAACAAAAGCGGAAACACAGTAGAAAGGGGTATATTGATTTTTCCAACAGTTTTTCAATAAAATGGAAATGTGAAAAATCACAAAATAAAATTTTTTAAAAATTTATTTATGTATTAAAAAATTTTAAATATAAAGAAAAACTTACTTTATTGTAACGTTTATTTCTTAATCTTTCTAAACCGGATACTGTTCCAGGTATTTCAGAATCACCAGATCCTAAAAATCCAATACGATCTCTTGGTGAATCCATATTTATATTATTTTTATTATTTTTATTATTTGTTTTACAACGATGATAATCACAATTTGGACAAATTTTTATAAAACACCTTTTTAATTCTACTATTCCGTCTGACAGTTCGTATTCAACTGTTTTATGATGAGTAAAATCATTATTAATACAGTGACTACTATTAAATTCGCAACCACTACCAATTTGTGGTTGTGCTGAAGTGATAGTAGTAGTGGCATAATTTTGTTGATCATTTGTTGTCGCTGGCGCTGCTATGCATTTACATGAATGATTATTAATGTATTGATGTTGATTACATACGTCATTTATTTGTGTTTCCATTCCCCTTTTTTCTGTTGTTAATAAATTTGCAGTATTATTACTATTTTCATTATCATAATTACAATAACGATGATGATGATGATGTTGATGATGATTACAACAATAATTACTTTCATTATCATTACATTGTTGTTTTTGTTGTTCTGATGATATTTTACATGAACATTCATGATAATTATTTACTGGTATTGTTGTTTTATAAAAATTATTTTTTTTATTGTCTGTAGTATCTAACTTCAAAGCTGTATTAAAATATTGTCGATAAGGCGCATGCGGTGAATTTTCTGATGGATATTTTCGTCTTTATTTAAAAATAAGGGAAAAAGAAGATTTACAAAAAAAAAAACTTTTTAATAAAACATATGATATAAAATTTCTAAGAATAAAAATTTAATACAATACACATATACTTAGATATCATGTATGTATATGTACAAAAAAAGGGGTAAAAGTTATTCAATAAACAATATGCAATTTGAAAACCAGTGGCGTAGGAAAGATATTTGCCTTTTATATGTATGTAATAATATCAATAGGATGGTATTAAAATTATCATGAGTTTTAAAACGTCTGAATACCGTCTCTATGAAAAATTTAAAATTCCAAAATACCAAACATTTAAAACGGTTTCATCGTGTATAGTTCCAAAACGTATTTTGAATACATCTAAAATGCATTATTTAGGGAAATGTCTCTTCATAAATTTTCCTGACCAATGAAAGGTAAAGTTTTTATTTCAAAGCAGTATTATAACCGCATCACAACAAATTTTTAGACGTTTTGAAATTAGCCGTTATTTTAAAACATAAGTACGTAACTTATAAAATAAAATAATTACCTATAGTACATACTAAAAGTTTCTTTAGAATAACATTTTTTAAACATTTTCGTCTAAAAGATTCAATTTCTTTTTTTTTTTTTTCTAACACAAAATAAAAAATTACTTTTCAAATTCGGAAAATTTTCCAAATAAATGTATATTTGTTCAATAAATACAATTTTTGTTCTATTTGATAAAATTAAAACAAATTCAAAATATTTACACTATAATAATAAATATTTATATGAAATTATATTATTTTTATTTAAACTTTCCTTATAGGAATGAAAAAATTTCCATTTAACATCCTTTATTTATATAAGAAATCAATTCAAAATGTAATTATTTATTATTGATTTAAAAAAAAATGACAATGCCCTCTGTGATAATGCAAACATCAGTATTTTATATTAATTAAGAATATATAAATTCTACGGTAATTAATAAAATAAATTTTTATTATCATTACATATTTCGAAATACTAAATAGACTAGACTAGACTAAATGTTACGCTACTGATGATTTTTATATTAGTCCATAATCCAATTCTTATTGGGAAATCTCTTTAAGATTAATACATCTTACTACATACAAACACACATACACATATCAATCATAACTCATTAATTATTTTAATCTTTCATAGATTTTGGTCTCTGGATTCTGGTCTAGTTTGGTCTGGTTGGATGATCTTATAATGACTTCTTGATATTTTTAATGTTGTGTTTATCAATTTATACAGTTATGCTACGTAAATCTGGACCTTGATATGAACAGCTGACTGTCTTTAACACAAAAAAATGTAATAAACAAAAGATATTTTTACTCATCCACCGTACTCAGTGTTCAGAATGATCAATGAAGTCCAAACCAATTTAATAAATTGTTTATCATCATTATTATTTACAATACATAAATATTACAATCTACATATACACGCTATGTACATACACATTTGTAAATATATTATGAAATATATACATATGTATGAACATACATACATACACGTATTTTGCAAAATCATTCGCTAAAAGTATGTACATACTGTGATGTAATAATTTGTAATACGGACTGCTAATGATAACAAAACATGCATTAACTAACATTATATTATAAAGACTAAAGACTAAAGACTAGAAAGCCTGATATCACGCCACTTTATAGATTTATATATGTACATACATGTGATTATTTATTTGGGTAAATAAAAAGGGGAATATTTGCGGTGACCGCGATCCGATGTATGTATAAAATAAATGCTTGCAACTTGCAACATATACATACAAAAAAAAATACAGGTGAGAAAAATCAGATGTTTTTAAATTTAAACGGAACAACAATACCTACCTATATATGAACATATGTATTTATATGGACAAAGATAGAGTTGGTGATAAGATTGACCAACGATCAATATGTATACATTCCACCAGGTCAAAATCGCTAAAACTTTAAAGTTATCTTTTTCTTATAATTTTGAAACATTCTAAATTTTATATTTCTAATCCCATTTTTGAAAATTTTTATTCAAATTTAAAGTTTATTTTTTGGCCTAGTCACTTGTGTTTATTTAGAGCACAGACTTGCCATGCCATATTTACATTCAATCATATTGGCAATCAAGAAATTAAAGATAAAACGAAGGAGAAATTGCTATAATACGAAAACAGACCATATAGATAATAGACCAGTTTTATATATACATATACATATGTATATATAGTTACTTGTACACATACATATATGTAGATGTACATATACATATGTACGTACACAATTTATAATAAACATACATAAATTATCATTATAAATTACAAAAGTATGTAGGTACTTTCAGTTTCTCGACATGGTCATATATCACGTACGTATGTACATACATATAGTATGTATATGTATGAACACATTAGTGTTTATAACATGTAATATTTGGTAAGTCCATATATATAATTACTTTAAAATTACTACCTATTACAAAAGTTTAGAGAATCTTTTGAAGTTACACATGTTATGTACATACATATGTAAGTGGGTATTTCATAATTAAAATTTAAAATTTATACATTTTTAACTTTTTGTATACATAAAAGCAAAAATATTTTTAAACTTTACTCAATTACTAAAGATTGCTAAAACATTATTATTTACTTTGACCATTTTATTATTTCAAAACAGGATTTGAAATGGAAACAATAGATATTTTACTTCTTTTTTTATTGTACCTAAATTACAAAATAAAAAAATTTTCTTTATTTACAAAATTACAATACAACACAAATTTATTTATTTATTATTATTATTTTTTTTTTTTTTGTATTAAATTTAGGTGGTAAATAACAACAGAAAATTATATTGTATTTCAAGTTTTGATTTGATTTAAAAAAAAAAAATCATTTATACGTTATCAAATGATATATACTATATCGTAAGATGTAAAATCTGATGAAAAGTGTAAAGTAAAAACATTTGATAATGCTATCAATCACACATTAATCATTTGCTGTATATCATGTTAAAAAAAAATTTTTTTTTCATCTATTATCAATAGACTATCACTATATTTAATCACGTTTTTCAATTATCAAAATTGATGTTTTTATATAGTGACTATTATGTCTTACAATTTATTCTGTCAAAGGTCAAAATCTGAAAATTTATATCTCATTTTTGAAGCATAGTCACTAGTCATAATCATAGTCATATAGCTAATTTGAATAAATTGAATTGAAATTCTTTATTTACATCTTCTAATTGCTCGTTTTCTGCATTTTTGTAAACGAAAACAACAATAATCACAAATAACATAAGTCATAACATACCGTAACATCAATTACATAATATTTTTATGTTTCATAAGGACAAATATAACTATGCTTTGAAAATGAGGTATAGATACCTATTCATATTCATTTTTTTTTTTTGAATGTATATAATTTAACTGATTAGTATTGAGAAATGCTTACCCGGATGAGTTTATTCCAGAATCATAATATTGTGATGATCCACGATCAGAACACATTGAACTTGAATTTCCCATTCTGTATTTTTATGATTGTAACGCTTGATTATGATTTAATTACCGATCACTTTTTTTAATTCACGTTGTACGTTTGTCGGTTTTTTGTTGTTTTTTTTTTAACACTTTATTTATATTAAATTTTGAAGTTAAATTATTTGATTGATTATCCTTTAATTTATGAAAAATATGTTTTAATTAAATTGAAGAAAACCTGATTAATACAACTAATAAAAAAACGAAACATATACAATTAAATTAGGTCACTAAAATAAAATATAAAAGCCATGTGCATGTATATAATACTGATTACATATTATTGGAAAAAATGTACGTACACATAAATAAGTACATACAAATATGGTGTATCTACATATGCCTATTTATAATGTTAATAATATGGAAATTTCCAATCTACTCTAAATTATAACGTATGTATATGTATTATAAAACAGTAAAACCTCTTTTAAGCAAACAGTAAAGATTTCAAAATTTTTGCCCGTTTATGGAAAATGTCCGGCTAACAGGGATACAATCATGATTTTTCTAATAATTCATTTTTATTTTTTACAAAAACTTCCATATGATACATTGAACTGACTAAAAAAATTGTTTTTCTGTATGCAATAAATTTTCAAATCATAATTTTTCCGAGAAAATGTCCACTTATTAGAATATATGTATTCAGATAAAATGTTGTCAGCATCCACTTAAATCCACTTTCTTATCGTTTATAAGAAAGAAGAAATGCCCATTTATGCTATAAGCGGCCAACCATTTGATTAGTTACTGTCCATTCAGGCGTGCTTCACTGTGATTTTCAGTTATTTAAAAAACGAAACATGAAATGTAATTTTTATTTTATAAATGCATTTGAAACTATCTATTTCGTATATTTTCTTCGTAATTATATGTACGTATATACATTAATGTACATAACTATTAGCTATTTATTAACATCGCATGTACTCTAGTTATTATTATTTATGTATGTACATGTCCAATTGACTCTTCCTTTTAATATGACAAATGATCAATATGAATCCTTCGTAAAAAAAGGATAATATTTTCTTTTATTTTGGTTTTTTAATTAAATAAATAATTTCTGTTCTTTTTTAAAAATATTCAAACAAGTGTAAGATAAATACATATGTATATATTACATACATTCACAACATTATCGTACGTGTATCAAATCCATTAAAAATCATTACTTTACGTTGTTGTTATAATTTTGAAATTGTTAAATTTTGTTAATATCAAAACAAGTTAAAATGTATTTTTATATCATACAATAGCAGTTAATTTATTTTTTTCATGTATGTATCTTTAAATTACATGAATGTACCTATATAAATTTCAAGGTTAATATAAGCACTTATATGTACATATTTATATCAATGAAAGTATATCAAGGTTGTTAACAATTCTTAAATCACATGCAGTTTAACGCATTTGAATATAATATACTACACATTGAAAAATAAATAAAAATAAGTTAACACATTATTCATTTTTGAACCATAGTCACATGTTATCTTAAATGTATGCTTATTCTCATTCTTTTGTATTTAATTTGAAGAAGTTCATCTTTTACTCTCATTTTTGATTGCCAATTTTTTGTATTTGGAAACGAAAAACAACAACAATCAAAAGAGAATTAACATTAATGGCAACGTTGCAAAATTTTTATGTTGCCACAAGAATACATATAACTGTGTTTAAAAATAAAGTATATACGTAAAATTCGAATTTTTCCAAATTTAAATTGATCTTATTACATAAATGCTTACCTATACAGGCTTTTAGAGAAGCATTTAATAAACATAATATTTTTCAAGGTTGTCTGTTAATATTTTTTCCTGTTTTTTTTTTTTGCGTTAATGTAAAATTAGCCTTTGTATATCTGTCTGAATGTCTGCTTTCAATTTTCAGACATAGTAATTTTGTATGTACAATTTTTTTTTTTTAAAAAAAACCTTCAAGGGCTAATTTGAAACGTTTACGTTACATATTCATTGTACCTATTGAATTGTGCAAAATGTACATAATATACGTGTAATAGAGGTAATTGAAACCGATTTAATTTAAATCAATCGTTACTGACTATAATTTTCAATAATAATTGGTCGTGAAAACAAAAATGAAAGTTTTTCATATACAAATTATTTATGCATAAAAGTATATACATATGTGTATGTGCATATAATACAGTGCGTGGAATAAATTATACAAAAATTTTTTTTCTTATCGAGTTTAAATAAATATAAATACTCTATTCATTAATTATACACAGTTAAGGTCTTATTGATGATGTATTTTTTTTTTCTCTTATAATGACTAATTAAAGTGTTTCACGAGTGGTATAACCACAATTCTTAAAATTTTCAGATGAATTTTTAAATATTAGTATACAATGAATATACTTTGATATGAAATGGTACTACTTTACGTAGTTTCCATCTCTTAACTGTATGTAATTAACGAACAAAGTATATGTACGTTATTATTCTTTTGTTTTTGCAATAGAAAATAACTGAAATACAGAAATAGTAGCAATTAATAATAAATTAAAAAATGTCTTTACCAAAGTATACAGAAAATAAAAAAAGTTCATTACACACTATACAAGGCACCTACAAACAATGTAACTGGTGTAGTATATAGTTGGTAATTGATATATACCATGCTCTAATAATTTTTTCTTTTTTTTTTTCAACTTTTGTACACATTCACCTTTAACTACTTTTCACAAACACAAAACTGATATAATTTCTATTAATTAATTGCACAAAAATTTCGTTAAAAATTTCAATTTAAAAATTAATTTTTTGAAAATTGAAAAATTAAAAAAAAAGTCCCGGATTTTCCTTTCTTTTCTTTTTTTGTTGTGGAAAAAAAAAGTTAATTACAATTTAAAAAAAAAAAAAAAAAAAACTTGTGACATTCAAAATTTGTGATTAATTTATAATTTTTTAATTATTTATTTTCTTTCGGTAATTATCATGTATTTTATAACGTTTAATCACTTCAAAGTTAACAACTAAAATAAATAATACAATATGATGAAAAAGAAATCCGTTTACAATTTTCTTGCAAATATATTTATTAAAATATATACATAAACATTTATGTACGTTAAAATTTAACTGCAATATTTTTATGTATATATACAAACATGATACACTAGTAAAAAAATAAAATAAAATAAATAAAGTTAAAATTTTATGTTATATAAAATGAATACCTTGGCATGAATTTGGTATGTATGTGTGCGAGTGTATACAATGGCTTGTGTTGGTGTACTACACCTTTTACAGTACCAGATGTAGTCTAAACTTAAAAAAAAACAATTACATATTTATTTCATACATTTTTTTTACAAATATACAGGGTATCCCAGAATAATGGTCGAAAAACAGGTACTGAACATTGGATATCTGAAAATGATATACTATCTTCCGATTTATGTGAAATTTTCATTTTTACAATTGGTACACTATTTTTCATATTAAAGATTGTACAATTTTGAACAAGATTTTTTAGTTTAGTAGCTTTGGATATTCTCACTCGATTTTAATGAACAATAAACTTGTTGAAAAGGACCCAGACCTCAGCTTTTATCTGTATTATGAACCAAATGCCAATTGGTAAAGATATAAAGATAAGGCTAATATCATAACATCTTATACTGCTCATGACCGAAAATTTTCTATTTCTAAAAACACTCTGAATTAAACAATATATGTTACGTTTACTCTGGGAAACCCTGTAGATAACAATAAATACAAACATATGTACGTACATATAGAAATGAATCAATTAAAAAAAAATCAACAACACACATCTTATTATAAGTGAAATTATTATATTTTTTGTTAAATGATTGGAAAACATTAATAACATTGTAAGACATTCATATACGTGTACATACGCATTTTGTTTATTAATAATATTTGGTTCAGTGCGTACATGTAATTGAGCTATTAAATCATAAAATCAATTTTTTTTTATATTGAACTTTCGTTAACACAACAAAATTATAATTTGATTTCTCAAGATTTTGCATAAAATGGATATCAATTAAAAATAATCAAAAATAATTTTTTGTAGGTGGTCGATTAGTTTATAGCCGTACTAATTTTTCAAATCTTGTTTTCAAAGTATTAAAATTTGAAGAATACCAAACAACTTACATATGTGTATGTGTATGTTTTTTACTTCTTTTCAAGTACAACTGCAAATTATTTTATTTGTACTCGTATGTATATTGCATATTACATGTGCATTTATCTGAAATTTTGTATCATATTAAAATTTATATAATTGATCGTGATCAACTGATCAACGAAGGTCATATAAAAATGCAATAAAAATACACGATACACCAGATCAGAATATACATAATAAATTCAAGGTGATAAAAACACAATAATTCTCTCTTGCAAATAATAACTTACATTTAATATTTAGAAAAAAAAAATGAAAAAAAATAAAATAAAAATAGCACATTGGATACAATAAATAATCCTCGATTTTTTTTTTACTTCCTGTTGGGTATTTAATTGAAATAATTCTGTCAATTTAAATAATACTCAATAATATTTATCGCTAAGCATAAAGAAAGAAAAATTACTCAAAGAAAAGTATAATTCAAAAATATCAGTACGTCATATCGTACTTTGGATAGGTCAATGGGGTTCATATGAATATTAGACGAGCCCCCAACTGTATAATATACATATGAATTCGATATGTCGTGTACGTGTTATAAAACCTTCAACCAACGGAAAGTTTATAATACATTACGTACTTTACATTAAGTACAATGTTCAGTATTATTTTTGTTTATTGTGTTGTTTAGGTTCATTTCTGTTTTTTAGGTTCCTCAAATGTACTCATTTCAATTTCAAATTAATACAAAAAGCAATTTAAAGTAGGCAAATTCTTTATATAAAATTTATTGATTTTTCAATCAAAAATACATAAATTCATAATTGAATGCACAGGCAATTGGTAAACAATGCATACTTACACGTGTGCTTACACACAAGCATATGGGCATTCACATGAGCATTATATTATCCTTTTTAGGGCGTTTTATTATAACACATAGCCTAATATTTAATGTAGTAAACTTCTTATTTATTATCATTTATTACAAAATAAAATTAAAATTTTGTCAGTTTCGATTTGTATTCTCTGAACAATCGCACTTACATATAAGGATATCCCTGTTATCCTTGTAATACACACATTCATATTAATAAAGGTTTTGTTTTTTGTTTTTTTTTTTTTTTTGGTTAAAATAAAAAATTTTTAAAAACTATATTTTTAAAGATTTCAAATGGCTAAAAAAGATGATGATATTATTTCATTATCTTCATCAATATCTTATGAAGAATCATTTGATGATGAGGAACCTTCTGAAGTAAATCAAGAAATAAGTGATGATAATCAATCAGATGAAGAAATAATTAAACAACAAACCTTTAGATCAGATATAACTGAGGTAAAATGAATTTTTTGCTATTTTAAATTATTTTTATTTTTATGTCACTTAGAATATTTATAAAAAAAAAATACATACTTAGGAATAATTGAAAATATGTGCGGTAACATACATTTCTGTTTTGTATTTTATTATCACCATGGAAATGTACTGTATGTAAATTTTTATTGATTTTTTATTTTTTTGGATGACCCGCGTATAGGCGTGAAATACATTTAAAATGTAAAAAAAAATATACAAAAATTTTAGGACGAATTTTAAAAAAATCCGTTAATTATTCTTTATCATAATTTTGAGAATTTTTAAAAATTTTAGGAAATTACAAGTAAAACGGAAGAAAGTAATGATGATAATGAAAAAATATCAAATAATAATCAATATGAAAATTCTGATTACAATTATGATAATTACAATGAAGATGAATTAGAAACATGTAGTGATAGTAGCAGTGTAAAAATTTCTACTGATCGTCCTAATGATATTAATTCAGATAATTATGCATTTCATTTAAATTTCTTTCGTCATCCAACAAATATACCAAAATTAAATGAAAAAAAGTAAGTTAATACGGTTGGATTTTTTTTTTATTTTTTTATTTGAAAAATTCAAAATTTTAACTACCTACTTTTTTTATGTAGGTATAAAAATGGAACAAGAATTAGTTTAACATTTAGTAATGATAGAATGCGTGAAATTGAACGTCATAATCACATTTTATTAAGTAAAATTATATCAAAAACATCTTCACCAGGTTTATGTAGAAGTGCAAGTTCAAAAAAGGTAACGAATACATTTTATTTGAATTTATATATACTCTGTTCACTAATTGTGTGTAGTTAAGGTCTTATGGGAAATAGATAGTAGTAGTAAAATAGTATCATTTTGCATCTATTTATATTGATATTCAAAAAATTCATCAAATACTGTATGAAAGCATTAAGAATTGTGTCAATATTGGCCTTTAACACTTTAATTAGACAATATAAAATAAATTCCCATAGGATCTTAACTGCATATAATTAGTAAACAGATTATAGTTAATTATATTTATATATGTACATATTTACATACATATTTCGATTTGCATTTGCTTCTACAGTCAAATCAAATAATGCAAAGAAAATCAAGTGCGGCCATAAATCGAGAGAAACAACAAAGACAAATTAATTATGAAAATTTAATTTTAAAACAAAAACTTGAAGCAATTAAAAAAAGGAAATCACATAATACGTAAATTAAAAAATTTGCATTTGTAAATAATTGATTGAAATTTTTAATTTGTATGAATATAAATTTTAAAATTTACATAAATATTTTACGTACATATGTATATATGTATGTACATATGTATGTATGTGCGTATGTATGTATGTATGTGTAGTGTAGATATAAATTAAATTAAATTAATTAAAAAATATTTTTTGTCAGTAACGGAAAAAATGAAATTCAAATTTGTAGTGTTTGCAAATTTAGTACAAATTATATATAAGTATACTTCGTATAACATACATTTATATATTTTAATAAATATAGGTATTCATTTTTAATTGTAATTAGTGTTTACAATAAAAAATAAATAAATAAAAAAATTTGAGATTTTTTTGAGATCATTTATTAAAAGCCATTTTAATAGTACTTATGTACTTACCACTTGTAAAACATATTCAAACGAAATTTGTCAGTTATTTTGAATTTCCATATTTTGTTTTTTAACTAGTACTACCAGGACCAGGAAGTACCAGAAATTATTTTTCTAGTTTAGAACGACATCTCTCAAGCAAATCAATTTAAAAAGAACTCGGAGTTTTTTCTGTTGTTTTTATAATTTGAAATTGAACATCTCTTGATAAATTCATATTCACGATATTATTTAAAGAATTGTAATTTTTCACAGAATTTTTTATTTTGAAACTATTTTAATTCCACTGCGAATACACAAAACAAAAAAGCTTTTATTCCTTTTTCATTGTTATCTGAGCACACACTTTTAAAAAGTTTCTTTGTTGGTTTCTTTCAAATTGAAAGTTCACTTGACAGCTGATAACCAGTACTATCGTTTGCTGCACAACATTTTTAAAATACTGCTTTTTAAAATTACGTGCATTTAATTAATTATGTACATATTTCTTTTATTTGCAAATGATAGAAAAGAAATTATGTGGATAAATTTCACTTTATTTTTTTCACTAACAAATAATTATTTTGCACTATTGTAGAATCCAAAAATTTGTTTTAACCGATCAATCATATCGACCGATTATAAATTACGAAAATCAAACTCAAGAGCCACTGTACAATATCAACCGTCTTCACTCACGTTCAAAAGCCAACTAAATTCATTTCACACTTGTTCAGTGTTCTACTGACTCACTAGGCTTCTTGCAGCTGCCAAACCAGTTTGAGTTTGACTGCTATGCTGTATTGCTGTTGCTGTGTATATACCAGAGTTCAAACTAGACCAGCATACATGAAAAATAAAGGTGAAAAAAATGTGAAATCAAACTGGTTGAGGATGAAGATTGAAGACATGTATTTGTATAGTGTAGTGTAAGGGTACAGGAAAAGGTCTAACATGGTACACTGCTTTCAAGTTTTGGAAAACGATAGCACTGTTGATAACTATGCATATAGTGTTGAGTGCATACACACACCATCACACACTATACACAAAAAATGATACAAAAACGTCAGTTTCGTTTTTTCGTTTGTTATTCGCTTTTTTGCTTTTGGTTTATAATATACATTTTATAAATTATTTTCTCGTAGTGATGTAAAAATTTTTATTAATAATATTTATAAATGTCAAACGTTAAAAAAAAGGAATTTTGAGCAAAAACGATTGTAAAAAATTATAACTACTAATAAAAATCTATTTTTCTTTTAACATAATCCAAGAAATATTCTTAATTTGTTGTCATCTGTCTTTAGTCTTATCGCTGATGATAAACAAAAATTCTCGAAAGGATGGATTATAAATGTGCATCATATTTATAAAAAAAAACAAAAACGTGAAAATAATAAATATGTAGGTCAAATGTGATTAATGCCCTTTTATGTGTTTTGTTAAGTAGTGTTATTGATTTTGAACGATGATTATAAACGAATAAAATATGTATAAAAGAAAATAAGTGACAAAAATTAATTTTGGTTATTTTATTAATGGAAATTAAGTTAACGATTGTTGTTTATTAAGTATAAATCATTTGAGTTTTATTGAATTGTTTTAAAAGAAATTATTATAATGTACTTATGTAGATGTAAGTAGTAAATAATATGTTTTAAAGTCATGTCACCTGTGTCGAAATGGTTTTGAGTACGGAATGGTCTCAAGTCGAAGTAATCGATTTAGTAAATGATGGTAATGGTCTTGGTTTTATGTTAGTTGGTGGACGTAGTACGGGCGTTGTTATAAAGGCTTTAATACCAGGCGGTGTAGCTGAACGTGATGGTCGTTTACAAAGTGGAGATCATGTCCTACAAATCGGTGATGTTAATTTACGAGGTTTTAGTTCTGAACAGGTCGCTACAGTTTTACGACAAACTGGTTCACAAGTACGATTGATTGTTGCACGTCCTGTGGAACCAACAGCCACAGATTATCAATCTTTAGCAAGTCATGCCCCTATAATACCAACAAAATTACTTTCCGATCCAGAAGAATTAACACGACAGCTATATCAAAATCCAACATTTGCTACAAGTGCTGGATTTATGCAATCACCAGATCATGAATTAACACCAATATGCCCAGGTCATATAGAATTAGTAGCCGTTACTAGTCAAATTTCTTCTCAACGAATAGATGAAATACCTTCAATTTTATCACCATGTTCTGTGCAACATCAGATACCATCAATTGTAACAAATTTTATTGAACTTCCTGAAACTGAAACTTATGATGTTGAATTGCGAAAAAATGTGTATGGATTAGGAATTACTGTAGCGGGTTACGTTTGTGAAGAAGAAGATTTATCTGGAATTTTTGTAAAAAGTATAATTGAAGGAAGTGCAGCTGAAATGAGTGGAAAAATTCAAATTAATGACAGGATTGTTGCAGTTGATGGTAAATCTTTAGCAGGAGTAACAAATCATCAAGCAGTAGAAATCTTAAGAAATACAGACATAAAAGTTAATTTGACATTGGAAAGATTTCTTCGGGGTCGTAAATATGAACATTTACAAGTTGCTTTAACAGAAACTAAAGTTGATACACAATCTCAAGGATCACTTCCACATTCTCCATCAATAGCAACTTTATCATGGGTACCAGCAAAATCGGATGCTGATTCAGTTGTAACAGAAGAATGTGGTGAATGCGGTCAAGTCGAATATGAAATGGCATCCCATACAACAGTTGATTCAAATATGTCAGTAATACTTGATAATTGTGAAAATCATGTAACAACTCCAAGTAGTCAAGAAAGTAGCAATTCTAGTGTTAGTAATGAACATGAGATTATCAATAATGGTAACATTCGTTCTAATAGTTCTAGTAATAATCCAAGTCCACAAGATTCTAAACGTAGTACTCCAACGCCCACTCCTAGTGTTGATTCATTAAAAACGGAATGGAAAAATGAACGTCCTGATAGTGAAATAATCATAACAGAAATAAATAAATTATCAGGTTTAGGTATAAGTTTAGAAGGAACAGTTTATGTTGAAGGTGGTGTAGAAAAACGACCCCATCATTATATTCGGTCTATTTTAGAAGAAGGACCAGTTGGACAAGATGGAAAATTAAAGCCTGGTGATGAATTATTACAAGTTAATGAACATAAATTACAGGGTTTAAATCATACTGATGTTGTTAAAATACTTAAAGAACTTCCAGCTTATGTGAAAGTTGTTTGTGCACGAGGACCATCAGCACCTTCAATTATAAATACATCACAAAATGTAGAAGCATTTGAAAGTCGAAGTTTATTACCAGGTGGTCATCAATGCCTTCAAAATTTATTAACAAAAGCACAATCCGAAAGTTCATTGTATACATCAAGTACGGCCACATTAACTGATCAACAACGTTCAAAATCTGTTGAACAAGTATCTGGTTTAGCATTATGGAGTAGTGAAATTGTTTATATTGATATTGAAAAAACTGAACGTGGCTTTGGTTTTTCAATACTAGATTATCAAGATCCATTAGATCCAGATGGTACAGTAATTGTGATACGAGGTCTTATACCTGGTGGTTCAGCTGAAGAAACAAATCAAATATTTCCTGGTGATAGATTAGTTAGTGTATCTGATAAAAATTTAAATGGCTTAACATTAGATGAAGCAGTTAGTATATTAAAAGGTATGCCAATTGGTAAAACAAAAATAGGTATATGTAGACCATTATCATCATCAGAAAATAGTATAGCATCACCAGCTAAATCTCCAACATAGTCATAAATTTTCTATAAATTACATTATGTAATGTAAATGTAAATGAATTTATATGGTAAGTCCAAAATAAAATTTTATTTTATTGAAAAAAAATTTATTCTAAATTTGGGATTTTAATAAAAGTATTTAATTTAATTTTCTGATATTTCATTTTGTCTACACGATATCACATTTAAAAAAAAAAAAAACTTTCCTTTTTATAACATTTTTTTAAAAAATTTCTTTAATTGTAATTAACCATACCTCTTTTATTGAGAACTCTTTATATGTAGCAACCACATTAAGTGTACTTTTCTGTTACATAAAAACTTTTTTAAATTCATTCATTTCAAACAACTAAACAGTTTTTTTTTTTTACAAAAAACAAAATCAAAATAAAAAATAATATAAAAAAGCAAATTATAATTAAATTTAAATATTCTCATTGTCATTTCAGATTATATCGATTAATTAATGAATAATAATTGTTACACAAAATTAAATTTAAATTTTTAATATTTTTCACTATGTAAAAAAATGTATCTAAAAAAACAAGTTTTATATTATCATCAGTTGAAGATACTCAAGATGATAATATAAAATTTATACAACCGTATAAATTCAATCACTACACTTATTATGTTTTCTAAAGATTTTCTTTCATTTTATTCATGTTTTTTTCTATTTGTTTTTTTTTCTATTCCTTCTGATATTTACATTATTACATTTTCTGTTTTTCTGTTTTGTTTAAGTATCCTTCTTGCTAAACACTGCATATACATTAATTTGTTGAGTATTCAATTGAATATAAAAATAAAGGATAATATTTAAGAATTATAATTTTTTTAAATATCTATAATTATGAATGCTTATTTGAAGTTATAGGGTTTTATCCATTCTGATGTACAAATTAATATGAATGCATATTTAAAAAAAAAATTTTTTTAAAGAAAAAATTATAAATTAATACCATGATAACGTATTTTTTACTTCTTCTTCTTCTTTATTTTTATTATACAAAAAGAGGTCACGAAATAAAATAAAAAATTTATAATGATAAATTAAAAAAAAAAGAATGTAACAAAAAAGAAAATGATATATAATTATTATATGTGGACGTATTTATTTTTTATTTTGCTTTTATCTTTGACGTATTCAAACGATGACGATCAACGAGTTAAACATGTTTCATGTAAAATGTGAAAAGGATTGCCGGAAACGATGGGTGAATGTACTTGATAATAAATAGATAAATAACAGTAATATTCAAGAAATCCTTTAAATAACCTTTTATGCTTTCTCTCCTATAAATAAATTCTAAGAAAATTGAAAACTTGACGGATGTTGAGCAAAAAGGTAAAATGCATCTAGAGTAGAACAAAAAAAAAAAACAACAAAAACAAAAAGTAACGTTGAAAAAGATGAATGTAACACATAAGGTGTCTCATCTTGTTTTTTTTGTAATTTTAAAATTAGTCTTGAAACCTTGAAATCTCGTGGTCTTCTGGGGCAAACTTAATTTGATGATCATTATTATCAACAGCTCGATGTAAGCCAGGACCTAATCATCATTACGATGATTTTTCGAGACGATTCTATCATACGTGCACCTAAAATTTAACGTGGGTTGCGAACGACTGAATTTGTTGAAGTAGAGACTTAGGCTGAAGTTCCTTTTAGGACCCACCACCGATTTAAATTAGAAACTAAAAATTAATTTTTAATTAGAAAAAACAAAATTTAGACACATGTAATGTACTCCACATAAGGCGTTAACTAACTGCATATAATTATTGTACAAAGTCTATGTATTTGTGTCTAAAAATTAACCTTATACACCCTGTATATACATATATCCAACGTTCAAGAATATATGAATAAGATAAACAAAATATTTCTTTTTAATATTTAAAAAAAAAAAAATCATATTGTATAAAATTGAATACAATCTATTGTATGAAAATTATATAGAAAAATTTTTTTTTCTTTAAAATTTCTGGCGCCTTACAGTTGTTTACAGAATTTTGAATAAATCAAATATAATTTATGTTATTGAAGTACCTTCTATTTTATTGTTTTGTATAAATATACATATAAAATTGTACACTTGATATTTTGGTTTTATTTATTTTTCTTTTTATTATTAAATCTTTATTTACTTACAAGACAAAGTATACATGCACCTTGTATACATACATATTTAACATTTTAAGGCATTGTACCTTTATAAATTAAATAAAAAGGGTTTTTTTTATTTCTTTTCTTTAATCAATAAAATGTACAGAGGCAAAATATGAAACTTTTATTTATTATGCTTATATAGTGTAAACAAAGTCTTTTATCACTTATTTCGAAAATTTTGTATTCTTTTGATTCTAAACCGGAACGAAAATATGTTCCATTTTTAAAAATGTTTTTAATTTTTAACATTCAATTTTTTTTCTTTTTTGACTTTGTTTTAAATAACAAAGTTAAAGGATATTCAACATTTACCCAAACCAATTTTTTGAAATTTTGATTTACAAAATGTATCACATTGTAAAGCGATGAATTTCATTAAAACTTTATCTATAAAAATAAAATCCTATAGACCGTGCTGTCCACGACGAACAATTCATGATGTACACTACGTTTGTATGTATGTACAAAAGAAGAGATATTTACACTATATGTACATTTTGCCTTCAAAATTTGTAAGATTCAAGTTGTTCACACATGCATCAGTGAAGATTTTTACTTGAAACGATTGGGGTATATTTTTCTATCTTCAAGATCAAGATCTATATGTACACAAAATCTTTGCTAACAAAAACAGAAAGTCAGAAACCTACGCTAAAATGTTCATCGTAGATGGTACGACGTCTATCTTGAAATTGTACGTCTAGTAACTTGTATTGAGAGGACCACTTCATATTATCATTTGTCCTTCAAAGTTTAAATGTGATTATATTTATATGTATGAATATTTTATTCGTTTTTATTTAGAATCAGTTTTAATAAAATTTCACAAGTTGATAATCATAAAGATTCATAATGACCAAAAATAAAATACAAATTCATAAAAAATTACTACTTTACTGAGAAACTTTTTATATAATAAAATTATGCTGATGCAAATCAAATTTTGCTTTTTTATGACTTCATATTTGATGACGTATACATTTTAAATTAAAAAAGGATTTAATTGTATTTATTTAATTAAAAAATGAGTATATTACGCACAAAAAGTGCATTTTATTTTTAATTACAAAGTGTATGTATGTGTGTATATGATTATCTGTTATTAAATGAGAAAGATATAATGAGGCGTTAATTATACATAAATTATCTTCATGTGTATTTAATATGTTCACGTTCTTTTTATACAAGAAAATACATGCGGAATTCACTACACTAAATAATTACATAATTTTTTAAAATATTATTGTACGTATGTGGTATGATAATCACAAATGAGATAAGTGTAAAAATTAAAAAATACGTACATATATAACGCGTAAACATCACTATTTTTGTATATATACGATGTGATACACAGAACAAAATTTTGACAAACAAAAACAAAAACAAAAATAAAGTAAGGAAATCACTCAAAGTACTAATGAAATAATTTATTACATATTTTTTTAATTACATTTAATTTGCATTTGTATGTGTTGATATCCTTTCATTTCATGCAAAACATGAAAAAGGCCGTTCTGATTAAAAATTCATCACATCATTAGATAGACAATTTTCGTGTGTATATTTTTCTACTTACTATGTGTCACATGTGTTAGTAAATGCATGTGAACGAATAGCATTTTTGAAAAGAGAATAAACCAAAGCTTGATTTTATTGCCATAGACGAAAAAGATGGATAGAATTTCGAGGTGTTCTTATGCTCCTCCTAAATAGTGCAACATCAATGAAAATTTCCTTAGACTGATACTGGACAAATTATGAGAATTTCGTTACTAATTATCTTGTCTAGTACAAAGCTGGTATTTGTTGACGTATATGTATATCTGGTAAAGTACGATATCTCAGTATTTGTTGGTAGCATAACATTCTCTAACGTCAAAATTTCAGATTTTTAATTTTATGATTTTCAAATAACAATTTTTTATGTTAATACATAAAAAATACCAAAATTTTTCAAACGGAAAAAATCGATATTTACGTTTTACGTATGCATATTCTCACGCATTATTTCAAATTGAATATATCGATCTTTAATACGTACGATGTACATTATATTTGACTTACATAATCTTATTTTGTTTTGTATACCTGGTTGGTTTTTTGGTTTTTTTGTTTTACCCATATACATATACGTAACTAAAGGGAACACATTTACATATAAATAAAATTTATCATGGTTTTTATTTATAATAAAATATGAAATATGTACGTTATTTTTTTGTTAAATTATTTTCACAGGTAAATTTTATTTTAATATCCTTGATAAACAAAATACATTTACATAGTTTGTATATATTAGCAGGTGTTAGCATATTAATTTTTACATACATACGTTTGGATGTGTATATTATTATAATGTAAAATGAGAAAGAAACCAAAAAACAATTACACATTATTTAGCATATAAACATAAAGAAAAATAATAATAATTTATGAAAATTATTATTAAAACATTAAATGAAATTTATTACAAAAAACCAAAAAGAAAAAAAAATGATTTTTTTTTGGCTTAATTTTATCAGCACAACCAATTCGAATAATAATAATAAAAAACCACAAATTTATTGTACATATATTTCCATTTCAATGTACATGGAACATGCATATGTACATATGTTATAATATAACGATTTATTTCTTTTAAAATTCATAGTACGTAAAATTAATTTCAAGTAATTACTTGTTAATATGATATATAGAATTATTCGGCAGAATTTTCTAATATTTATAAATCAATAAATAAAAGTATTCAAATTTTTGCCCAAATATGTGCTTATTATTGCGAGGTTCGACTTGCCATATCCCAAAAAGGAAGCCCATGCTCGACTTGGAATTTTACCCACTTTAAAGTATCACCACCAGCTATAATTTTGATTTTTGACCATCTTTAAATCGAATTCATAAGTTCCCCAAAAGAGAACAAAAAATGAGGACTTTCTAAAATCACTCTTAATTACAGTAATATTTTAAAATCATTAAAACAGGAGAATTACATAATTATTGTATCATATAATAACTTCTAAAGCAAAGTTATAAACTTATTATGGGTAATATGGAATTCTTTTCAAATCTGTTTCAGAATAAGAAATTCCATTTTGAATTTAGGAAATAAGGGACATTTTATCATAAAACAAATTTTCAAAATTTTATTGTATTATTCAAAAAAAAAAGAAAACTTTACGAAAGGAAAATCAAAAAGTCATTTATAACAAACATTTAAAATCATGCTTTGTATTCGTTTTATTACAATGTATTTTGTTTGATAATTCTTATTTTCATTCATTGGGATAACAATTGAAAGAGAGAAATTTTAAAAGGAAATTATTCTATATCATATTAACCAAAATATTATTTACGAAAACATATTAAGGACATAACATTGTTTAATAAATTCTTGCAAACAAAAAAAAAAAAAAAAATGACACAAAGGATGATTTTATTCATAGAATATTATATATGTACTATAATACATAACATGTCGATATTTCATTACGTATATATATACATACGTACATACATATGAGTATAAAATTTTAAATTTAAACAAAACTCATGTAAATCTAGAAGATCAATATACGATGGGAAAACAGTAAAATTTAGAAAAGGTACATAAATATATTTGATTTCGTTTTTAGTAGCTATCGTTTCGTTTATAGTACGTACATACATTTATACTTATGTAATACATGTGCATATACTCATTCATATACATATGTAGAAAGGATGTATCACAAATTCAGTGTTTATCATATAACTCTTCATTTTATGTACATATACCATCCACGATAGTATCATGTCAAGTAATATTACATTAGATATTCAAAGCAATACATACGTGTATGAACTACATATAATTATAAATACAGGGTGATTGAGTTAAATATATCGCAAAATCGGGAAATAATAGGTCTTGATGAGACAAACGAAAAATCATACAGATGGGATGTTAAATTTTTTACCATTTGGCTGCTAAAGTGTGAATGCCTCTTCTTATAACGTACTTCATAACCTACTAACCATTTAACGTAAGTCATTATTATCTTCAGAAATGTTATAGTTAACCTTTAGTCCTTTCTAATGAGGTATTAGTTAGGATTCTGCGTTTAATGGTTCAAGAGTTATTTAAATTCAAAGCCAAAAGTTAGCGAACATTTATTCTATCTCTCATCATTTTTTTATTCATTTCCAATTACTTAACTGAATTACCCTATAAATATTATCATATACATATATACATATATACAGCATGATACATATGATATATACATTTAGTATAAAGATGCTTTTATGTGGTTATCTTTGTCAAAGAACCGAAAATACACAAAACAACGTACACTAATATGTTTAGTAAACATAACAAAAATAAAATGAGCTTCATGAAAATATTGTTTACATTTGTGCCTGTATAAATTTATATTATTTTATAAATGTAATTATCTCGTATTTTATATCATTAAAATTTTACTTTTATGGAATATCTGATTTGTGTTATCAAAATTTTCTTATTTGTAATAAGTTGTACATATAAACATTTACCTAATTACAAAGATACTAAGTATTATTTATAATTAAAAATGATTTTAAATAGATTTTATTTTATTATTATTTACCAAAATTTTTAATTATTATTCACTCAAGTTATTAATGTATAATTTATTGTAATAATATTATTTATAATTTAAACATTTAATTAAATAAAAATTTTATAAAAATTTTTAACAAAATGCTATATAATGTTAAATAGAAAAATTTAATTTATTTCAATAAATACAAAAATTCCTAGTAATTCTTTTTCTATGTAGTTCAAAATTTTTTTATTAAACGAGCATGTATATATGTGTGTATATTAATTAAAAATTGAAATCGTAAAATAATTAACTCAGAAATAAATAAACAAAATCAAATTTATTTAAATATATTTTTTTTAAATCAATGTGTATGTATCATATGATGTGATTATTGATTTATTATTTTTTATTTCATATTCATATTTACTTTTATTTTGAATATTTTGTAATTAAATGTAAATAATAAATTAATTGTTAATATTTTTTGTTTGTAATTGCTGTTTTCCTACTGGAAGAGTGGAAGGTATATGTGCCATGATGTGGTTTGCTGTAGGTACAATTAAACTTGCTCATAGTTTGGTGTACTTAAAAGTATATGGATAAATCATAATTACGATAGTACTTTTCGCTAGTGAGGTCTAATTACATATAAAGTCAAGAGATGACTTTTTCTTTTTCTTCTATAGAATATAATTTGTAATTTTTCTATTTTCTGTTTTTTTATTTGAACAAGAAAACTTGAATTTTTGAAAATAAACGTTACTTTATGTGTACATACATGTATGAAGACATTAGAAAACAGGTAAAATAGCTCTATGCATGTCTGGAATTAATTTCCTGAAAATTTCTTAAGAAACATAAATCATTTTCACGATCAAAAATGAACATTATCCTTTTTAGCTATATGTACAACACAATTACGGAATATATATACGTACATACTTTGTAATGCATGAAAACAACTTGATTTGTTATATAACTGTTATGTTAATTGACAAATACTCTTAGAAAGAAAAATCTGCTATTACCATTAATCGTAAAAGTTCGGAATATTTCTGCATTTTCGACAAGATAAATATTTGATGTATTTGACTGAATTTTCATTTTTACAACACATTATCTTAAAAGGGGGTATGTTGTTTTAGAGGTATATAACGGTTTTTTTTTTTTACTTAAAATAGTTCAAGAACTAATGTGATACCAAAACAAACATCTTGTTGTTGAACTGAAACAACTTGTACATTTATCAAATTTTGATATAATACTGTATAGTTAGAAATACACATTCATTATATAGACATCGAACTAAAAGTTTCATGAATATATGTAAAAAAGAAAATTACGTCTCTAAAATACAATCTCTGGTGTAACACAAAAATAATGCCTAATAAATAATTTTCTAAAATCATTGAAAAAATAGAAATAGACCAAATATCATGAGAATTTCTTTTAATTGAATAAAAAAAAAAAACATTTTCTTCAATTTGGTTATAATGATAAACAAATTAATTTATTTTTTATTAAATTACATATTTGCATAGGTACAATTATCCTTCGTTTTTCTTCTGTTTGTTTTCCTTCTATTTTCCATTTGTACATATATATATACACGCACAGTGATGACAAAAAAATAAGGTCGATATTACAACTGTAAAATTCGTCAAAATTTTTGTAAATAAAATAAAATCCTTATAAATATTTCAGTATTTGAATATTGTCCTTATATTATTGGTCACCACTATACAATTTTTTTTTTTTTTTGATTATATGAAATTTTTATGATACGATAATCATCCTTCAGATAGATAACATTTCATCTAAATGGACTGAAAATGGGGTTTTTTGTGAAAATTCTGAGTTTAATATAAATATGTATTTAAAAAATATGCAATACGTAAAAATATAGATTTTTGTTTTAGACTTGTGTAATGTAAATAAAATATGCAGATCTGTTTGAGTTTGTAATCCATAATGGGTATAATATGAGAAATTTGCTTTTAACGAATAATGAATATTGCATATGTACATTATTCAAATACAAAAAAAACTTTTACAATATACATACTTATGTACATACGAATATTTCAAAAAATTTTTCCAAATATTTTTATTGACAGAGTCAAAAGCTTTAAAATAGTAAATTTAATTCATATGATTTTCCATTCCAGTTTACTATGAAAGTACAAATAAAATAGTATGTATGTACAAAATTATGTTTACATTAGTCCTTTATATGTACTTTTTTTATACACACACGAGTTTGAAAATTATAACAAAGTAATTTATAAAAAATAAATGAAAATCTTTTAAATTTTTTTAAAAGAAAAACAAAAATAAAAATAAGCAAGAAAAGGAAGAAAACTTATTATTTGTAAAAATGTCATGTTGCAGCAACATCATAACATTGTTTTTTTTTTTGCATTATTATTATATTTTATATAACATGTGGTTTATTATAGTATATGAAATATAATTTGCACACATTCAAAATTTTATGAAAAGTGTCCTACGTGTACGTGTATACATACATACATACACCCAGCGACATAAAAAAAGTAGCACTTAGGTTTTGCTGAATTTTTAATAAATTATTACAATTTTTCTTTCAGACCTATCAAAAATCAATTATCTGATATGTATTTTTGAAATTTTATTCATCCATATTTGGCAATTTTTTTAATATCAATTTTAGTGAAATGAATTTTCTCTTATTTTGAATTTGATTCCAAATGAAAATGCGTCCTAATGGAATGCATCTAATTTTATATTCTAAATTTTTATTTTTTAAATAAATATTTTAATGATTTCCCATATTTTATTTATTTTTTTTACATACATACTATACATTATGTAAATGGAACATAAGCAAGTCTCTACTTATACAATATTGTAAATTAAATATTGTAAACTTTTTCTTAAAAAATGAAAATTATATTATTGCTACATGAATTATATGGTATATTTCAATGAATTGTGAATGAATGGCAAATACGATTACATAAACTCCTTACTCTGGATCTCATTTGATATTCTATATATCATCAACTAAATCAAACAAAACACTTTATAACTTATTCTGAATACATACTTACATTTAGAAAAACTTTTTTTTTTCTACTTCACATATATAGAAATAAATTTTCTATTTTTTATTTTTCTTGATACATAGTTTATTTATTTTTATTTTTTATTTTTTTTAAATAATACATACATTCACACACATACATTAAGTCAATGTTGTAATTGTGACCCATATATAAAACTTACACTTATATTTTAATATATGTACATATGTCCTTTATTTTATTTTTATTTCACTTTTACTTTATTGTTCTTTTTTAAATTGCAATTTTTATTCATTTTATTTTGCTTTTAAATTATGCACACACTCATATATAGGGTGTCACAAAATAAAAGTCACAAAATGTGTACGTATTCATTCTCATTCGTATATCATTCTCATAATAGAAAAAAAATGACTTAAAACATTCGTGAAATTTTTCTTGATACGGTATTATTACTTTTTTGATACCATTATGATACAGATCTATATTTGTTTCAGTCGTAGACATTTTAGAACTTATTGCATTGTATTATTACGTTACGAAACTCAAAGTTTCTGAATTTAAAAAAATATCAATGGAAGCCAAAGTCACTGAAAACTTGTACAAATTTTTCGCTAAAAAAAAAACTGTACAAGGTAGGATTTTGTTTTTAATGACAAAAACGGCATTCTTGAAATCTTTTGCTATAAACGATTTGAGTTTTCAAGGAAAATTTCTTTCAAAAAATTTCTTGTGAGACATCCTTTGTGTACAAACATTCATGCTAGTTTATAATACTTGTATGGCATACAAATAAAATAAGAAGAAAAATAGAGCAACAGTTAAAATACCATTAAGAAAATCTTAAAAAATGCCATACTCTATGTTATTGCTATGTACATATGTTTGTGCATATTTACACGTACCATTATAAAGTTAAGAAAATGTAAATATTTTATGAATTGTTCATATATTTAAATATTCAAAATATCTACATTTTTGAATATTCATTAAAAATTAAATTAAAAAATAACCGAATAAAAAAGTACCCATTATTTAAGTAATTGTACGATTGTGGCAAATATTTTCAATTATTTATTCATTTTTATTTTATGCCATCTCAAGAGATTTTTTCCGTTTTACTTTTTAGTTTTCCTTATTTTAAGTCTTGCTATCTCCCATGTGTACCAGTTTATAAAGAGATTTAAAAAAAAATTGAAGAATAAAAAAAATTGTTTATTTGTTATGCTGATTTTCTTTTATTTATTAATGTTAATGTTTTGATGACTATTTTTCTAAACAGAATTCATTTTTAGTTATTTAAATAATTCTCTGTAATATTTAAATAAATTGAATTTTCAATAAAACACAATTTCAAATGCAAAATTAAATTTTTCATGAAAATTTTTATGAGCAAAGCTAACATGTCCTTTCGTTAATAAAATAACATTGTACATGTTTATAGGATTTTATTTATATACATACGTAGATATTTCCACACATAAAATTAAGTCTCAAACTTGGAAAAAAAATGTTTTTTTTTTGGGAAAATAGTTTGAATTTCGATTTTTTTTTAAATAAAAATAATAAATACATATTTTAATAATATCCCGATTTAAATCTGAGCCAACATTTTCCTTCATAATATTTTTAAAAAAATAAATAAGAAATTATTCCTATAGAAAAAAATTTTGTTTAAATTAAACTGCAAAATTCTACTTATAAAAAAAAACTATCTTTTTTTTTCAAACATCTACTTTCAGGTATATATATATACCCATAAATAACGCATACACGTGTATATTCTATGCATTCTCATAATTCAACAGCAGCAACATTTTCAAGCTAACGAAATATCAATGAAAATAAAATATATTAAATTAAAATAAGTATAATAAATAATAGTAAATAACAAAATAAATAATAGGAAAATTCATTGCACAAAATTTTCAATCTTTAAATAATAAAAAATAATAATAATAATAAATCGTAGTAATAAACATTTTTACTAGTTAACAAAAATTTCTTTAGTTTTTGTTTTGTTCTTTATTTTCTAAACGATTAGAACAGTAGTACATGATAACATATATATTCTTGCATATTTCATGAACATAAATTTTAAAAAAAAACAACGTTAAATAATCATGTAGCGTAATTATTCAAATATAAAAGAAAATTTTTATATCCATCTAACATTACTTATAACAGAGTATCTTCAATCAACACGACAATTAGTATCTACAGTATATCTGGATTATTTTGAGAAAAAAAATGGTGTGGAGAGAAATTTGACTGATGCCTTATTTCGACACTAGACCACTCTTTTTGAATATCTCAAGATGATGTCTTTCGATTCTAGTGAAATTTTCAGGGTTTGAAGACATTCATAATAGACAAAATCAAATTTCACCCAAAATATGGTGTCATGTAACTTAGCTGTCCCAAAATCTTTAACGGTCTCTAGTGTGGAAACAAGGTGTCAGTTAAATTTCTCATCATGTATTTTTTTTTTTTTTTTTTAAATATTCCAGAGAATAAAACAAATAGTTGATTGGAAATACCCTGTATATATACATATAAAAAAATTTAATAACATTACATCATACATGACATTAATAATTAAATTACATTTATTTGTTACATCATATAAAGAGTTATTAATTAATTTTTAAAAAAATAAAAAATAAATGCCTTGTTAAAATATATATTTAAAAAAAAAAAAAATATTAATACATATTATAAATTGTGTTATATTATGTAATAGAATTCTTATATAAAAAAGTTTACGAAAGTTTATCAATTAAAAATTACTCATTAAAAAATGGATTTATAAATTTTATGTAAAAAAAAAGATTAAAAATATATATTAACGTTTATATTCATATTTTGAGTAAAATATAAAAGAAAATAAACAAATAATTTTAATAACTAATTAATTGATTAATTAAATTCATTCATTGAGGTATCTTGAATTGCAGCTATTTTTCATGGGAAATATTTTAATTATTTTTTCGGAATTTCCCTTATTTTTCTTTTTTTCTGAATTAAATATTTAGTTCCTAGGAAATTTTTTACTATTAAATAACCATGATATAACTTTATTTTCTACTTTTTTTATTTTCATTTAAGCCTTGTAAAAACAAATCCAACGTACATATCCTATTGAAAACATATTACGTATCAAAAAATTTTATTTTAAATTTTAAAATTAATCAAATTCTAAATAACAACAAATATACCACCGTTCATATTTTTATTTTTTTTTAAATGCAAAAATCATTTAAATTTTTAATCTATGAGTATAAATAAGATTGTATATGTACAGCATGTGTATATCGTTTTTGTAATAGTTTTTTTTAAAGATTACAACAACAGCAAATAAAAAATGTTATATTCAAAGTAATGATACTCATTTTTTATTCATATCTGAAAGTACCTAACTTTTATGATATACATACATAGTTGCAATTCAAATGATACATACGTATTGTTATACATGTATGTATGTATGTATGTTGAAATTATTTATGTAGAAAATTTTCATTTTTTTTTTTAATTTTAAATTTTAAGCAAAAAAAGTAAATAAAACAAAACTGATAACTTAAAACTATATTTAATACTCGACCAATCATTTACATAATATACTTTATATATATAAAAATTGTATGTAGTAATAAGAATAAAATAATAGTAAAAAAAAAAGTGAAAATAAATAAAAAATTGAAAGCTTGTTAGTGATACTAATTTTAAATAAATAAATTTATAATGTATTAGGAAAAATATAAAAATGCTAAAATTAAATAATAAAAATTTTATCTAAAATTTCTATGTAACATTGCATAAGATAATTTGTGTAGTCTAGAAAAGAAGGTAAAAAATGTATAAGGTGTTTGGTATTAAAATGACAAAAATACAATCGTGGATAGGTATTACTAAAACAAGCCACAAATCGTGTTCTAGAGAGGAGGGTGGAAAATCTCAACAGTTTCGGAAGTTTGGGTGGTTGAGCATTTTTCAACCTTTTTCTGTAGAGCAGTTTGAGAAGTCTGATTTTTGTCATCTTATTAGTAAACACCCTGTAAAATTATAAAAATAAAAATCAAATGATAATTTTAATTTTAATTTTAATTTTTTTTTTTTTTTTTGAATTTACATAAAAATTTATAAAAATACGTATTAGTCTGCATTTAATGCACTTTTCATAAATAACATACATACATATATTAACACATCATAAAAAAAGTAGAAAAGTCAAATTATATGAAAGTATTGTATAAATTTTTCTATAAAATTACATAAAATCATATTACATTAATTTAATTTTTAAAAACAAATCGAAATGAGGAGAAAAATTTTTCAAAAACTACAACATATAAAAATTCGTAAATATACCATAAAATTATTTGGGATGAAATTTTTTTTTAATCAAATTTCAAATAAAAATTTATAAAGTAAAATAAAATAAATCCGATAATAATAAAAAAAAAATTTAAACAAAACATCACTAATTATAAAAAACAAAAAAAAATCAATTAGAATAGAAAACATAAAAACGTATTGTTTAGTGATATTCAAATTTTATTGAAATTAAAATAAAAATCAATTATTTCTAGTCATTTTTACACGAAATTTGAAAAAAAAACTCAAAAAATTAAAAAAATGTTTTGGTTTTGCTACATTTTTATTTTTTTTATTTTTATTTTTGTTTTTATAGTAGTAATGAATGCTTAATACTGTAATATTGAAGAATCAAACTGTTATAATAAAACAAAAAGAAAACGAAAATTATAAATGAAAAATTAAACTATTTTAAATTAAGGATTATATTAATATTTTAAAAATGAAAAAAAAAATTAAAATCAAAAAGAAAGAAAATTTTTTTTTGCGAAAATAAAAAGAAAATAGAAAAGAAAAGAACATAAAGTAAAGTAAATAAAGAGAATTAAATGAATTTATATTATGTTTTTACTTTCATTTTTTTTTTTTTTTTTTTTTTTGTATTTAAAATGATATCCTGACTTACACTCACTTTTTTCCTCTTTTTAGCAATTTTATTTACTCTACAGTGTGCATTTCCTGTTCCAATATTTCTTGTACACTTGAAAGATTCAGTACACGTATTGTTTCATTATATAATTTTTCTGCTAATTTATCATCTTTTGCTAAATCTGATGGTGATACAATTTCACAATCGCTATTTCAAATAAACAAAAAAAAATCATAGCAAAAAAAAGCAAAAACAAAGTGTTAATTGAGAACATACTTAAAATATTCTCCGCTAATATTTTTCAATTTTGGATCAGTTGCTAAATAAATGGGACATTGTGCACCTTCAAATGGAGTTTTCATAAATAACCACATCCATGGGTATGTTATTATTTTAATGCATAATCCCTTCATCAGTGGAGATCTGTTTTTGTAATATAAAAAAAAAAAAAAATTAATAATTATCACAGACGTTTTTGATTTATTATCCAGAGTTATTCATGAGGCTATTCTTCCGACATACATACATTTAAAAATTCAATAATACGAAAATAGAATATGTAATTATTATTTTTATCATAAATGACTAAAATAATTGTAAATCAAATTAAAATTTAATATTCAATTATACAGGCAATAAATAATAAAATTTAAAATCAATTTTAGGTAATTGTTAAAGGTTTTTCATTTAATAATAATTTTATAGGTTATTCGTCGTATATACATATGTATGTATATGTATGAATGTATTGGAAACTATTGTAACAATTATTGAAAATAAAATACTATTTATAACGTTTTATCAAAAATATAATAGATATCTGGTCGATCAAAAATTTCATTGATTTATATTTTTATTTTATTTATGATTTATACTCATTAAATATTTATTATATTAATTGGAAAATTTAATTTACCTTCTTAAATGACCAGTTCCTCTGACAAGTCCTGGTGTACATACATTTATTGTTATGTTGGTACCTAATTTAAAGGACAAATTAAATATTTTTTGTTTTTACTATAATAGAGTAAGCGTAAATTAAAATATTGGTGAGTTTCATAATGTCTAAATACTGCCTTAATGCAAAGTTTAAAATTTCAAAACACCAAACATTCAAAAGAGTAACGTCTGACATTTCAAAACATATTGTGAACGAATCTTGAATTCACTATTCGAACGTGCCGTATGAGCAAATGAAACATCATGCCTTTTTCCTGTGACATTGATTAATTTTTGTATCAAAACTGAATTTTTTTTTAGCATTTTGAAACTCACCGTGTATCATTTTAAAAATGTATACGTATGCTAATAAAACAAGAAATTTACAACAGAGTCAATGTACAATTACATATCTTACGTGCACATATGATAATCATGTTATAAGATAAAAAAAAAACAAATTGTTTCGTGCAATTCAAACATAAAAAATAACGTTTTTAAATGAAATTTTTATGAAAAATGAAAATAAAAATAAATTTTACACGCAGCAGATAATACGTTGTATCAGGTTGTATTCATTTAATTCAATGTATGGGTAAGTAAAGGTTAGTAATAATTTTTTCTGTTTTTGTTTTTTATTTTTTAACTACATAAACAAACATGAATAATTTAAATAAAATTATTTATAAAAAAAAGGTACCTACATACATATATAATTTTTACCTTTTAAAAGTTTCGCCATATGTCTTGTTGAAAGTATAATCGCCAATTTTGAATGTGAAAATGCATCACGTGGGTGTAATAATTTTTTCCATGTACCAATATTTAATGGATCATCATATGATATTTTTGCAGCTGCATGTGCATGTGCTGATATATTTATAATACGTCCATTTATAGATTTTTTTAAATGTTTTAATAATAAATGCGTTAATAAAAAATGTGATAAATAATTAACTTGTAAATGTATTTCATAATTATCAATTGTATTATCATTATTTTGATGAAATATAATACCAGCATTATTAATTAATATATCTAATCTATTATAATTATTACAAAAATCTTTAGCAAATCTTTTAACATTATCAAATGATCTTAAATCAAGATATTTTATAATTATTTGATTTGATTTTGATAATTTTAAATTATTTTCAATTTTTTTCAACGTATCTTCAGCATTTTGTATATTCTTACATGCTAATATAATATGTGCTGAACGTTCAATAAGTGCTTTACATATTTCTAAACCAATACCACCATTACCACCAGTTATAATAACAATTTGTTTATCAATTAAATTTGTATTAGGGCATCTTTGTCCACCCATTAATGTTCTTTAAATAAATAATAAAAATATTTAAAAAAAAAAAAAAAAAAAACATTAAATTAGGCTATCTTCAAAAACGCATCACTGCCTATTTGATGCGATATTCAGCTTAAGATCATAATACGCTGAGTATCGCATCAAATAGGCAGTGATGCGTTTTTGACGATAGCCTAACATTAAACTTTTTTTACTAATTATATGCAAATAAGGTCTAGTGGGTGAAGTATTTCACGAATCAGTATTACCACAATCCTAAACTTTTTCATACAAAATCAGATGAATTTTTTAAATATCAAAATATAAAATTATGTACTATTTTACATAGTTTCCAATGGGCCTTTTTGGCCTTAATGTTCTTGCCTGGGAATGAGCGGACGGCCACCTCTACTTACATAGTTTCCATAAGACTTTAAATGCATATAATTGATGGACTGTGTTTACATAATAAATAATTCAAATTTTTTAAAAATATAAAATCAAATAAAATTTAATTGAAATTTTTTTTTGTTTGATTTTTATTTATATACAATATTGAAATATTAATAAATTTTAATTTTTACGTATGTACATATAAACAAAAAAAAAATTACATGTAAATACAAAAATACTTAGTTTAAAATTTAAATCATACCTGATAGTCATACAAATCCCAATAATTGTTGCGATAATAAATGGCCACCATGAACCAAAAGGATCAGATTGTTCAATAATTTCATTTATACTATTAAACTCCATTGATTCTTTTATTGAAAATTTTCAATTAAAAAAAACACTCGATATAAAAATTTTTTTTAAATAATTCCGAATTGCAACGACCATGTAGTGTTTATGTTATACGAACAATTTTATACTAATCCATTTATTATATATTTTGAAAAAAAAATCCAAAGAAAAAAACAATTCAATCAAAAATGATCTACATATGTACATGTATAAAAATGCACCATACATTACCAGCATGATTGACCATACCAACAACGATGTAGAAAGATTTGTGTTTTTTTTTTTTTTTTTTTTTTTTTTTTTGTTATTGTAGGTATACGTACATCCATTCATAAAAGCATACATACAATAAATTTAATAGCCGGAAGTTTAATTAAAGTAAGAGAATAAATCTGACCATTTCAGAGAATTTTTCAACTTACATTATTTCTGTCCTGTTCCTGTATGTACATATGTATGTACTTTTGCAATATATGTTTTATTTACATTTTTGAGGGTGTTAGAAATTAAATTCAAAATAAATTTAATACGTAAACTTTTTTACTTAACAAACATACATAATTATACACACATATATGTAAGTACGTATGTACACACAATTATAAGTATATATTGTAGATACATTTGGAGAAATCACATTTAATAGTGTGGGTGGACTAATTGGCTATGAATGAACTGTGGGAATTATACACATACATATGTATCTCAAAGTTATACACTACGTACATATGTATGTGCTCTATATTATTGTACTATTTAATAATTTTAAAATATGGGCAAATTCCTGAAAATCAATTGCATGACGATCAAACTAAAATCATTGACATTGTATGTTGATCGAACATTAAATCTGCTGACATTTCGGAACGTATTTGTACTTTTCTATTTTGTTAAATTGAATTTCAACACAATTAATATAAAAAATATTAGAAATTTACTTTGATCATACTTCCTAATGCAATCAGTTGCAAAATCATTTAGTTATTGAAGTTAATGAATTCAGTTTGAGAATTGTTGACCTTGATTATCGTTATGCAATTGATATTTTGGGAATTTGCCCTATATTAAGTGCTTAAAAAAAAAAATGTAAAATTGAAAAATTTTTCCAATTTACACTTCAACTCAATTCAAAAATATTCGTTATTACCATTAATATCTAATTTACAAAACAAATAAATATTCAATTGAATTTTGAATATAAAAACGTTGAAAAAGTTTAAAAATAAAATTAAGCTTTTGAGTAACCAGATGAAAGGAAATTATTTTCACTATTTTTAAGAATTTTAAATGTTACTGAATTGAAGAATATCAGTTTTTTATTTTTCATGTAGTGTGTAACAGATCTTGGTATGTAACGTTCGTAATTTCCATCTGCCTCGTATAGATGATAAAATTCAATTAAATTTAATTTTAAAAAAAGTTAATAATTTAAATTTTCAAAAAGAAAAATCCGTTAAATACTTGAAACTTTTAACTGTACGTCACTGTTTAAATAAAATAAATTTTTGAAATTTTTTTTTTAAACTTAACAAGAGTATCTTAAAAGATAAATTTAAATGAAAGGTGAAAATATGAATGTAGTATGGATGTTTTGTGCGCAAGCTTTGGAACTCGGTTAATTTATGTATAAGATGGTATGAGTGTTAAAAAACAGAAGAATTTTGATTGTATATATAAAAAGAAGGAACACAACTACATATAAAATTTACAGACAGATGATAGTGGACACGTATATCGTATTTTGTAAACATATGTACATATTTATGTATAATATTTCATTCAGGTACTAGAGTTTGCATTTGCATACGAATCAAAAATTATTATAGTACATAGTACATAATTAATTTAATAAGTAGATATGTACATATTGTACGTCATATCAACGGATGTGTATACCAAATATGTATACAAATTGTATATCAATGAAAAGTAGCCCATCAGAAATTTTTGAACATTACATATGGATGAAGATTAGAGAAAGCAAAACGTAAAATCACAATATTACAGAGACTGTATCTTGAATGACAGCCGATGTTTCCTATTTTTTATTACTATACCTAACTTATACCAAGTTATGTTCACACAAACAATGATAACAAATATTTATATATTGTATAATGTTTTAGTTTTGGAGCTTCTTGCTCCATCATGGAATGTATCGTAATAAAGCTTTGGAGCTAGAATGGGACAGTGCTACCGTCTTATATATTTTTAAAAGAAAGTTTTTAGTTTATTCAATTGCGGCCCAAAAGTATTTTCCCTACTAATTTTTTGAATATTGCCTTTATTTTGTGTTTTTGAAGGAATGAAAATTTCAGCCTTTGGAATATTTTGTCCTGAAAGGAAGTACAGGAGTAAAAAAAAGTTTCGGAAATACTTTTAAAAATTTCCATGATACTAAAAACGGCATCGCTGGAATGGAAGGAGAAGAGAGAATTATTGTATGTTTGTATTTGATGCTATATATGAATTTAAACGACTACACCTACACATACACACAAATATATAAACACATGTGCATTTGTATTGCCAACTATATTATGAACATAAACGATGAATTTCAAGTAATATACATTTTTCTTACAGGTTTTCATTTGATTTTCACTCGATAAAGGTTGGCAATATTAAAATTACAACTTTTTCTTTTTTTTTCACGTAGTGGGTACATACTTTTATTTAAAAAAAAAAAATTATGTGTACATACATACCGAGAAAATATATAAACATTTTTAGCTTACATCATACTATGTATATTGTACATTATCTCTAAAAATACAGAATAAATTTTTTTACATCAAGCAGCTAATTTTTTTTTTAGTTAGCCAGCGATAGCAGCAATCGAATGTTAGTTACTATTTTTCATTGTCAATTATAATTTTTTTGTTTTTTTTTTTTAACTTTTTGTGTTTTTTGTTTTGTTTATTTTTTTGTGTTTTATGGTGCTTCTGTGGACATTAATGAAAAGTTAAAAACATTTTTAAAAAAAAGATATCTACATAAAATAAAACAAAAATAAAAAAAAAAAGTTTAATGTGAAACAAAAAATACGTATGTATGTATGTATGAGAATTTATAAATTTTATATTGTAAAAAGTGAATTGACAAAAAAAAAAAACGGCAAGAAAAAAGAAAGATATTCGTCATTATATATTTATTTTTTTAAATGTAAAATAGATACAATTTCATACAGAAATCCGGATAGATGCTTTGCTTTTTTCAAATAATTTTACCTGGAGTGTCAATATATATTCAATTTAATGTATTTGTATATGTGTAATATTCGTATGTACAAATCATAGAATCTTTAATAGTGCGAGAATATTTTTTGAAAATTTCATTTTTTTTTTCTTAACTTTTTTTTAACTGTTTATTATACACACACATGTATGTACTCATGTATATTTGAATAAATGTTATTATCTCTTCTATTATAACTAAAGAAAAAGCTTGGATTTTCATTTTTGTTTTATTTATTTATTTTTTTTTTTGTTTTATTTTTTTTAATTTTTAATTTTTTTTTTTCTGATTTTGATTGTTATAAACATTTTACTTTAAATGTAAACAATTATTTCTAATTAATATTAAATAAAATAAAATAAATAAAAAATTGAATATTTTTTAATGAATTGAAAAATTCGTATGAATTTATTACAAATATAACTCGTACGTACTACGTACACAAACATTTCGTTACGATTTATGAAATTGAATGAGAAACAAAAATCTATTTCGTATTATAATCGCTAATATAATTATCTACACGTATAATACTCATTTATAAATTATATTTTTCTTTTATTTATTTTGTATCAAGAGGAAGTGCGGTGAATATACAAAATAATAAGAAATCTATCTATCTATTTTATTATAATTTTTTATATATGTACATATTACCTACATATTTATATACTTTATAGCTCTATAATGTATATATGTATGTTCATAGCTCAATATCTCATAAACAAAAAAAAAAAAAAAAAATATTGTATTTGAACATTTTAACACTATGTAACGTATATTTATAATTTTTAATACTTATACTAATAATAATTAATGTATGCACACTATATACTGTGTATATACATATGTATGTATAAGTATATGAATGCTTGAGTCGTATTATATATGGAATTAAGAAGAGATAAAAGTTTGCTTTAAATATACTTAAGAAAAACCAGATGCTTTTTATGAAATATATATTTTTGTGTATTTTTTATATACCTACACAATGTACATACAATATCTTAAATATTGGAAAATAAATATATGTATGTACATATGTATATATATGAAGGCACATAATACCAATACATCTATTGGTAATGAAATATATGTATGATTGTAAAAATGTTTGTATCTTTAGATTAACTGTATGAATAAAAATGCAATTTAATATAATATTCAATTAATGTCTTATAGTGAATTTTACCGATTTTATAACGTAAACAAAAAAATTTAAAAATTTTCATGAAATTTTTGCCAGTGTTTTTTTTTTTTGCCTCAAAATTGATTTTCTAAAATAATTATTAAATTTTTTTTTTTTTTTTTTAATTAGAGTGTTTAAATTTCCTTATTACAAAAAAAAAAACAACAACAAATTTTAATTGCTTTTCCTTTTTTTGATTTTTTTTTAATACAGTTTTCCTAATTTTAATTTAGAAGTATTTAAAAATATTTCAAAAAGTTTTTTTGTTCAGTGTAATAATTAAAGTGTTTATATACATACATATATTATGTAGATTCAACCAATTTGTTATTTATTTTTTTAAACTTTTAAATAAATTTATTATACACTTTTTAATAATAATAATAAAAACAAAGTTAATAAAATTGTGTATAAAATAAGAACTGGGAAAATATAAGATTACCAAAAAAAGAAAAAAGAAAATTCTTTTGGATGCTATATAACTTTTGGATATTGAACTATTAAAATTTTGCTTACACATAAAGGTTATATGCATACATATGTATGTACATGTTCAATGTATATAAATATATATGTATGTATGTAAGTTACCTTACCAACCACCTACCAATTACTCGTCGTATAATAAATTTTGTAGCTGTTTTTTTAGTATATTCATGGTATAAACGTTATAATAACACATATTTTCTACAGGTGGGTACTACTCTTAATTTTCTTTTTTTTTTGTCAGATTTTCCTATATTTAATATTTCATACTTTTCCCTTATTTTATTTTATTCTTCTTTTTTTTTATTTTTCTTATATATTTATATTTTGCATATTTAATATAGGCAATTTCGTTGGCGCGGTTGTATTTTTTGTGTAATATTATATTAGCCCTTAAGGGCAATTTCCGGGGAATTAAATTATAAATTAGAAGGTAGTTAAAGTGTATTGTAAAAAAAAAAGTCGTATACATCATGCTATGTGTGTAAATATTACACAAAAACGAATTGTGTACATATTTACGTATATTGTATAAAATTTAGTTTTGCATGTATACTAGACGTTATGTATTGTTTTACTTTTTGCTTGTTATGAATTTTATAAATAAGAGAGTTATTTTTGTTTATAATTTTTTTTTTATTTTCCTATTTTACTAGAAAAATAAATTAAATATGTAATTTTTAATAAAGTCAAAAACCAATTAATAATATTATAAAACGTTCATCCGGTCAATTTATTTAACATGGAGACATTATAATACATTATTTATACTGAACAATAACAACATAAATACTTTACAATACATATGTCCATATGTATTAGTGTACAGAGTGTACCATAATTTGTGCCACAAAATGCACTTGTCGTACAGTTTGCACTTTTCTGGCACAAATTTTTCCATATAAAAAATACTCAGGATAGCCCACAAACCAATTACATATGAAGTACATCATTTTTGAACATTGAATTTTGAACAACTCCGGACAATCTCATCTGATTCAAGTGATTTAAACCTTATTAGAAAGACTCAAGGCTCAGTTTGAATTTGCATAATATATGATTTTGTTATACAGAATGATTCAAAAGATATTGGCCAACATGTAACGTTATGTACTTTACTTATTAGAAAATTTTCAGTCCCTTATACCTCAGAAGTTATTAATTTTAGAGAATGGGTCTAAAATGATTTTTTGCCAGAAATAGTCTGAATTATACCAACACCCTGTATATAGTATATTTATGTACATTGCACATGTATGTAACAATAAATTACAGAAATTTGTAATTTTTTTTTATGATTTATAAGTTGTATATACAACTTTGATATAACTTATATCTATGACTTCATAATTTGTATGTTCACACAGATAAAATGGTATACAAATACAACATGTAATTCCATTAAAAATTCTAGTTTTTTTTTTTAATTCTTGTTTTTCTCTTTTATTTAGTTTTTTATTATCACTTTTATTCGATAAAATAATAAAATAAAAAATAAATTTATTATCTATGTATGTATACACTTCGTTAATAAAACTACTTCTAAATGATGTATTGGTATTTAAAGATATACCCATACATCAACATGAGTTCACATACATATATGAAATAAAGACAGTCTTATATACAAAAAAAAATTTTTTTAATTGTTTCCTTTAAGAAAAAATAAGAAAAACATCAAATAGCAAGAATGAACAAAATAACAAAATAACTTCTCGTACAGGTAATAAAGGAAAATTTCTTTTTCTAACGGGATTTCACCTACATATACATATATGTATGTTATATATTCTTTTGATGTTTACTTAGGTATGCGTGCAGAAATTATATAGTCAAAATGGAGTTTGGTACTTTTTGTACTTTTTGAATAATTTTTGCTATTCTTAAATTATTATACAAAGAAATATCTACAATCTACATACTTGTATTCATATATAACTCCAAATATACACATATGTAAACGGAATTAAGTGTGTATTAAAAGACAATCTTAGCTAAATATTTAGTGTAAAATGTATATGTATGTATATATATATGTATAAGTACACACATTCATTTATATGAAATTGAAACAATCATATACGTGTTGTTTAATTTGAATTACTGGTTTTATCATCTAAAATCATCAAAATTTTGGCTTTGAAATATATACTCTGAATACATTCACACATGTACACTGTAACTTTGTATATGTATTGCATTTGTATTAATAAATAAAAGACATTTTTCTTGATTTCTGTTTAGTATCACCTGTCTTTTTTCAAAAAGACAAAATGCTGTTGCACGTAAGTTCCTACGTTACGTGACATAATAACACTAACATATACTCAGTTTTTTTTGAGTTTTAGATGTATATCATATATGTATACCTGAATTCAGTCTGTATACAAAGAAATTTCAATGTATCTCTTCTTATTTTTATATATCCATTAGTAACTTTTTTTTTTCTTGTATTTTCTTCTTATTGTATTGTATTCTATATACAATTTTATAAAAAGTGTTAAAATGTGTACATTCTTACATGTACGGTGATTTAAAGTGTACGTGTGTAGATCAATTTTATATATTATGAAAGAATATAAAAGCATTGAATCTTTTAAATCAACTTTATGTATAGTCTGTTGTAAAGTAAAAAATCCATATATGTATCATATTTTCTAAGATTTGATGCATAAAATGTGAATTGTGTTATTATAATAGAGTTCTATATATACTCATGTATATTCTGTAATAAAAAAAACAGAAAAGCAAAAGAAAATTCAAATTCTACAACAGTATGTGTATTGTGTAGATGATTATGATGATCGAGATAATGATGTTGATGGTAATGATATTAATGTGGTAGTGACGGTTTTTCTATACCAAAACTGGATGGCCTCCCAATATGAACTTAAATGACATTCATTTACCAGTTTTTTGACTTTTTCTATAAAATGAGTATACGTATAATAGCTGATGAGTGTACAAAGCACACAAACATGAAAAATAAGTTTACAATAACATTGTAATTTGAATCTTTACAAGATTTCAATAAAGTTAATAAGCAATACACATAGGTATTTATTATAGGTATTCATTATTCTACATATATGTATAGTCAAATTTAAGTTTTAAAAATTCAAAAAAACAAAATGTAGTGATTCAATACAACTTTTCTAAAACAATTTTTTTCAATTCTTTTCTTTCCACATCTATTTCAATCTTAGACGTTATATAATTCGCTGCATTGTAATAATATGTTTCAAAACTACTCAAATAAATTTATTACTTAAATTCGAAAATATTTGTCGTTAAACACCTATGTACAGTAACTGTGTAATACGATGTACATGTATTGTCTATAAGAAAAATTAAATAATTAAACGATTTACTTTTTTTTATACCTATTTTATCAGTAAGTGTATGCGTGAATATGGCCATACCCATTGCATATGTGTGTGAACAAATTTAACTGCAACGAGCCAAAACTATATCCTTTTTGTTTTTTAAATGAAGTTTTCATTTTAACATATTTTATTACCATCATTTGAAATTTCCTGTTGAAAAAGATTGAAATTCAATTGAAGCCGATTTTAAATCGATCATCAAATAGATTTTCATATTAGAGGCCTAATTCTAAATATTTGATTTGAGTTTATTAAAATTGTTAGAATTTCAATGGCAGTACATTTTCCTTTTCTTTTTTTTTTTTTTGTAAAACTAATTATATAAATAAATAAAAACATGATGTGGAATTTGTTACTATTTATATTGTAGTTTTAGAGTTCATTAATATATCAATCAAATTCAAATAATAATTTGATGAAATTGAATAATAATAAATATTGGAAAATATTACTGAAAATAAATAACCATGTACTCGTAAATTCATTTACATGTACATAAATAAAATAATCATGTTAGAGCTACAATATTGAAATAATTAAAAAAATTTATTATCCATTTAGTTTTGTATAAATTTCAAAAATTTCATTTGTACTTTATAAATATGTACATGAAAATACAATGTTATATGTTATATCACATGTAAACGTGTAGAGATCTAAACATCTGCAATAAATATTTTCATGAAGTTTTATGCATTTTTCTGTTATTTTACAGTCAATAAATTTTTTTTTTTATAATTACAGAAATATACTTACTCTGCGTTGCAATTATTTATACAATCGTTTTTGAATTTAGTTTTTTTTTGTTTTTATTTTCATAAAAATATCGAAAAAGAAATAAAAATTCAATGTTTAAATAAACTTTTTTTTTAATATTATTTTCAACAGTACATTTTAAAAATAATAACCCTCTCGTAGACAAATTTTATTATAAAAGATTATATTTTCCTTAAATCGCAAGTTCAGGTATGAACAAAAATTTAAAATACATTTTTTTTTTTATTTTGTTTATTTTGAAAAACATACATACATATGTATGTACATCTTTAAATTATGCATACAATTTTTTTTGCAAAGTACTGTAAAATATATATATACATATTTTAAGATAATAAGTTTTGAATTTTTTTTTATTCTTGTGTATTATACTCACGTCTATAAAATGTTCAAGGATATAATAAACAGGAATGAAAACTCATTAAATTTTCTTATATTCCTAAGGAGTTTTCTTTAATGTGTCTATACATACATTTTCTATTTTAACATGTCCTCACATATGCTATAGGTGGTATATTCATACGAGCAAATACGACGTATATTTTCATTATTTTCGTTCTTATATTTATTATTTTAGCTATATATTTGGATTGCATCATAATTCTCTTCTTATTCTTTTATTATTCTCTTATATATTATTTTCTATAAACAATACAAAATATGTATGTATGTATGTATACGCATACATTTAACATATTATACACTAACATATTTATTTGCATATAGTAGATTTATCCTTTTAAATGAAAATTTTCTATATATGTATTATTTTATATTTTTATAAAATTAATACGAAAAATCAATTTAACGTTAAATAGAATATTTATATGTATATTTGTAAACATACATTTTTTAAAATTTACACAAAAAACCGTTTTAAAATTTAATAACAAATATAACTTTTAAATATGAATTTAAGCAATACATATTAATTTAGGATATGTACATACATATATGAAAATCGCATTAAATATGTTCATATATACACATATTCCATGTACCAAACCATTCAAATATCAGCAATTATAGCCAATACACACCCACCATCCTACATACCTATATACGTACAAATAAGCACATTTTCATTACTTACTTGTGTACAATTTAAAAAAAAAAAAACTTTTTTATTAAATAAAAAATTGGTAATAATTATTGTCACTTTTATTTTTAATTCTATTTCTTTTCTTTTCTCAACTTTTTTAATTTCCTTTTTTGTTTAATTAAAAACAAAGTTTCTATTGAAACTCATATTTCATTTATTCTTTGAAATAAAAAAAAATAATATAAAAAAAGTACAAAAAGGAAATTATTATTTCTTCAGAACAGAATCGTTTTTGCCAATGTATACGTATGTATACAGGACGAAAAATAATTTGAATTAAAATGAAATTGTTCTAAAAATTAGAATTTTTCGTATAAACGATTAAAATTGTATGTATGTATGTGCTTATGCCATATTGAAAATTTGCCTCACATGTGATCAAAAAATTGGAATTAAACCAAAATAATTTCGATTACAGGACTTTAAAATTGTGACGATCTTTAATTCGAATTGTATCAGGTTTTCGTGTATATGTATGTACGTGCAGTGTAACTTACTAAATACACATACTGCGCCATCTTGATTATGATGATATTTTGATATTTTTGTAAAATTTTGAATTAAATTTTTTATGCATATTCGAAAATGTCGCCATTTAGTCTCAAAAGCATTTTATTTTATTTTTATATTTTTTCTGTATTTACATTACGTAATACATGTACAATAAAGTATATGAAGTATTTTTTTTATGGAAATTTAAAGTACACAAAAAAATAATCAAAAATTACTCGATAAGTTATAGAATTTCCATAAATTAAAACATGACGACATTTTGACCAGAAAACAATCTAGAAAAAAAAACATTATAAAAATAGTACCTATAAAAAAAATTTTTTTTCCATAAAAATAAAAAATAAATAAAATAACAAAAGAAAAAAGACAATAGTGAATACTAGTATTTTTATTATTTTTGTCATATAAAGTAAATAGTACAAAAGTACCTACATATGTATGTATGTATATTTTTAACAACGAATGCGTTCAATTTTTTCCTAGTTTTTATTTAATTCCATTATGAAAAACAATATAATAACTTTCACGCAAATTTGTTTGTATGTGTCCTTGAAAAAAAGAATAACGAACCTCTTGTGAATTTATATATTTACAAATGAAAAAGGAACTACACCTACATGCAGTATGTTCTGTATGTGTCTTTATATAGTTTCGCATTGTTTGCTATATATGTGAGTACACCTCTAGACGTAGCCACCATAATCAGTCCCAGTATTATTTACTGTAACCACTTTTTTCTATATTTTTTTTTTTTTGTATTGTCTTGGGATTGTTCATTCCCTATTGTCTATAACAAAACTACACAGGAATATAAATTTGTAATTTTCTAATGCATTTCAAATTACAAGGAAAAAATAATTGTTCATGTACATACACATAAGTATATAGTACAAATACACTCGACAATACGTGTGTATAAATTCATATAAAAAAGCGAATAGAATATCCTCGTGCACATTTTTTATACAAAAAAATGTTTATACTTCAACACTTAAAAAAAATACACAAATGTATGTGCACTATAACGTATATGTATATACCTCATTTTTAAAGCATAGTCACCTGTATTTTAAATGGGTACTTCTTCTCATTTAACATAGAATGGTACTACTTCACATAATTTCCACAAGGTCTGTAACATTTATAAACGAAGTAAACATTTTCAGTTATTATTATTAATATATTATCATTTTTTTTTTTTTTGTTCATATTGTTGCCATTTCTCGCATTGTCATAAAGTTAGTATTTTTTTTTTCAAAAAAAAAATTTTTATGTACATAATTATTTTATATGCTCATTTCAAAATATGTATATATGTACATACATGTTTTAATTCATTCATACTAAACATACAAAAGGATTTTTTATAATTTATTTTTATAACCAAAATTAAATTGCTTTTTTTTGTTTTCAGAATACACATGTCATTGTCAATTATAAAATATTGTTTTTGTTATAAACAGACATATCATTATATCGTATTTCAATAAAAATGAAATTATACACATGTTTAATTCAAACATATTGAAATTATAGTTACTTATGCTGAATATTTTTATAAAATGTGTATATGTAACATACTTATACATATACTTATATAGAATAAAATAATGAAACCAATTAAATGTTATTGTTTGTATTGTATATGTAAATATCATAAGGTGTGATTAAATACATAATATAAATGATGTACGATAAAAAAATATTATTTTACATGAAGCTACCTTGAATAATATATGTATACTCTGTCCACTAATTATAAACAATTAAGACCTTATAGGGAATAACTACATAACATAAATATGTATATCTTTTTTTTTCCATAATATCTAATTAAAATATTTTACAAACTGTTTTATCATTTTAACTTCTTCATACAAAATCAGATAAATTTTTTTAATATCGCGCAATTTCTATAAGGCCTTATATAGTTAAAGGACAGAGTATAGGACAAAAAAAAAATAAACAATTAATAACCAATAACTAAAGAAAATAAAAACAAATGACGAAAATAAATTAATTTTTCTTAGAAAGAAAATAAAATAAATAATAAAAGGAAAAAAATGTTTTCTTTTTTACTTTTCTTTTTATTAATTTAAGTCATTTCAAAAATTGAACAAAAGCAATAGATTAAGTAAATATCTAACATTCAATTTCTAGTGTAAATTAAGTTTTTTGAATAAGAGATAAAATTTCCCTTTGCTGCTTTTTTTCTATTTGAAAGATAATCAAAGGAATACAAAATATATAACATTACACAAAAAATAAGATTTTCTGTTTTTCGTTTTCCTTTTTTTTTCCATTTTCAAGAAAATATTTTTATTTAATAAATTTTTTTTTTTAACTTGAAATTGAAAAATTTTTATTTACAGCATACTTGGTGTCTCATAGTTTATGTTACAAAATGCGCTTATCATATAATTCCTACTGCTCGGGATGAAATTTTTTTTTACATAAAAATTATGCAAGATCATCCAAAAGCCATTAACTTTTTTGCACGAAAAATGAGTTATTTAAATTTTAAACAATAACTCTGAACTTCATTATCTAATTGTAATGAATTATACCTTGTTAGAAAAGCCTAAGCCTCAGCTTTAATTTTCCTAATTGATGATTCTGGTGTACAAAGTAGTCCAAAGGACTTTATCTCTTTGTGAATTTTAGGCTGGTGTTCTAAAGCGAATTTTTTGCTAAAAATAATTTGAATTGTAAGATGAATTCATTTTGTAACACTAACTGTAGGACATCCTTTATTCAATACATGTATTAACGTATAATATTTTTATTATGTTTGTATACGTACTTTCAGATTCGAAAATAACTGAGATATTTGGAATTGAAAAAGAAAAACAAAAATAAATAAATAAATAAATGAAAAAAAGAATACAAGGATATAACAGTATGCTCAAGTAATTTTATGTGATAATATCATCAATCGTTCGATATTTGTGTCTAATCATAATCTAAATAGTAAATTTATATCAGCATAAAAGAAAAGATATATATTTTATCAATTTTATGTATATTATGGTATAATTGTGCTTAAAAAAATTTTAACAAATTTTTTTTTAATTGCTCATCAAAATAAAGTAAGATAAAAATTGAATAAAAAAAAAGAAAATAAAATCAAGTAAATAAAAAAATATATGTATATTCTAAAAAAAAAGAAATTAGAGCTTTGTAATCTTTTTAAAATTTATTGTAAATTTAATTAAAAATAATGGAAGGACCAGAAATAACATTTCTTTTTCAATTTGGTAATTTACGTGATACAGTTACTGTATTAGCGACAGCATTAAATTTAAAATCTTTAAAGGATATGGCATGTGATTTTATAAATTCAAAGGTAAGTATCCAATTTTAAATATTTTATTTTATTATATTGAATTTTTAAATTAAAAAAGAAAAAGAGAATAAAGAAAATTAAATTAAAGTTTTCATTCTGATTTTATTTCATATAAAAGTATATAAAACTAAAATATAAAAATATAAAGAATAATTCCTGTTTAAAAGTCCTTTTCCAACATCAATTAAAATTTCTAACAATATAAAGTGAAATATTGAGACGTACTTAAACTACAGAATTTCAATGTTGAAAAGGATCGTGTAAAACGCATTCACGTACACACATATAAAAATCCATATAAAAATTACACAGGTAATGTAAATAATACTTTTGCATGAGTTTCAAGACATTTTAATACCGTATGAATACAATTCAACATGTTTTAAGATGTCTGAGACTGAACCAGACGTAGATTTATTTATATTATAATGATATCAAAAAAGCAGTTATATCGTATCAATACACTCTTTTGGGCATTTTCAAACTTAAAGATTTTCCATTAAAAAGATAGAATGTTTTACTTATTTATTTCAAAGAAAATTCAAAAGAAATTTTCAATGGTGAAAATTTTCTTAACCTTTTTATATGATTATCTGTATAGTAAATAATGAATAATTATATGAATCTTGATTTTCTTTCATTTACGTATATAATTGCAATGAATTCAATTGTTTTAAAATGTGTACATAACATATGTACATATATATATTAAGTAGTGACTGATACACATGAATGAACAGCATTAAACAATTTGCATCCTTCAGAGGATTTTTCCTTTTTATACATTTTCTAGATTCTTGTTTATATTTAAATTAAAATAAATATTTTAATGACATCTCATTAACGAGATGTTTTTTTATATGCATTGTATACATACGTATGTATATACAATGATGCTTATCTTTTATGTAGATTTTTTTTTAGTCTTTTGACTTCAAGTCTCTATTAGTGTACATACTAGATATGGCTTTAATAACAATGATGTATAAAAAATTGTACGTATTTGAGTGCACAAAAATTTTATTTTTATTTTTTAGTTTTCATTTTTAATTAAAAACAAAATTTTAATGAATAAAATTATTCATTTAAAAATTCTTTTTTTATTATTTTACCTTTTTAAAATATGGCATTATTCCATATAATATGTATGTACGTATGAATGTACATGAACTCAAATTTTAAATTATCTGTACTCTATCTATTAATTATATGCAGTTAGGGCCCTATGAGAAATATATGATTAAACATCTTTTTTTTCTCATAACTTACAATTGATGTATTTTACGAGCAGCATTACCACAATGCTTAGTTTTCATACAAAATCAGATCAGATTTATTTAATATCAATACATAATTATGTAAAATGAAACTACTTCATGTGATTTCTTTAAGGCCTTACCCGTATATAATTGATGTACAGAGTATATTTAAATCTTTAAATGTTGAACCCATGTTTGTTTTTTATTCAAATTGAATATTATCCTGTTCAGTAAATTTTCCAAAATGCCAAAAATGCTTGTCCTTTTTTTGTTTTTGATTTTTTTTAAATTCACAGTTCCAGTATATAATACATATTCATGTACATACAGTATATAACATTTATACACATATGGTTTAGTCAGATAAATACTTCACACTTGTACTTAACAAAGTTATTTAATTATGACACTTAAGTTTTCCAATAAAATTACCGTTATAATGAACAGCAATCAAAAATAAAAGCTCGTACACATAACAAATAAAAAGGCTCCTTCCTACACAAAAACGTACACACATAAATAGATGTTCGCTTGTTAGTATCAGCATGAAGTTTTATTAAGAAAACAATGACCTCGAAATAATTATTAATGATGATCATATATAGGTACATATGTGTAAAGACATTATGTTTCCTTTTATATGTATTGTACATATATGAAGGAAAATCCAATATCCGCAAATAAAAATAAAAATAGATACAATGCTCATAACATTATACTACCTATACACATATTTTTAATTTTATGTATATGAGTGAAAATAAACTCATTCATTTAATATAAATGTTATATTACCTATGTCAAATGATCAAAACATATTGGGGTCGAATTATGTTCTAAATCCTATACCACTTAACTTTTAAAATTAAATTTCAAATTAAATTAAACAAGAAGGGATGATTATATACATAGGTGTACATACATACATCATTATAACTTCAATAAGTACTAGTGTATTTACAGATGTAGGCTAATATACCAAAATTAATGCATACGTATGTGTTAAATGAGTTCTATGACAATAATCTTGATGTTGTGCATTATTTTACTACCATCAATCTAAAACTTTATTATCATTGATAAAAACACATCAACGTTTATGGTATAAACGTTGAATGTATAAAAAATTTCAAAATGTATCTAAAAAAAAAATACATACATAAATAAATAAAAAATTAATTGACAATTGTAGGCGTAAAATTTCTATTACATGCTTACCACTATTGTGTTTGACATGCTTGTGCATATCATATACACATGTACATATTTATTAATAATTGGATTTTTGTTTTGTTTAACATACATACATATGTATGTACATAATTTTATTGTGCAATATATCTGAAAGTTTGTACGTAGCCTAATACTGGAATAATACTTGTATATACAATTATTGTTAAATTGATCAATCAATCAAATGCAGTTGTACATACACATATACATACGTGTACTATTTTTGTTCTTGAGGAGAAAAAAAAATTACTTCATACAATTTTATGTACTCATATAAAAATTAATTTTTGTAACCTACAAAAAGCTAACAAATGATAATGAAATATAATAAAAATGAGACAATATAATTTTCAAATTTAATACAATGTATCTACATAGGTACATAGGTATATGTTTAACTTGACAACATACAAGCAAATACAAATTATCAAGTATAAATAAAATTATTCGACCTCCTTTATCATTTAACATAAAAATAAATTAAATTTATTGTATTATTAATATGTATTTGCGTTGTATCTATTCGTACAACCTTACCCACGTACAAATGTACATATGCGTTGCTTTAGAAATACTGTCCTGCAAAATTACCTTAAAAAGGATACAATACTTATCTTTTTAAAAATAGAAAATAATCTTTTGCAACATATATCAACAACAAAATAACAATAAGTTCTAAATTAAAAATGATTACAATTACAAAAAAAAATAATAAATAAATAAATAAATAAAATAAAATGAAACATCAAATTGAGTCAATTAGACAAGAAAATCTCTTACTATAAAGGAAACAGTCATACATACATTTGTAAGTATGTACCTATATAATGAAAATAAATGAATGATCTATTTTAGGCTTTCATTGAGCATGAATTTTTTTATTTATAATATTGTTATTTTTTGTAAAATTACGGTCATTTATTATTTATGATTTAATTATGTATGAGTTTGTATATACTATAAGTATATGTAATAAATAATTCAACCATGTACGTGCTGCTCTGTCTATCGCATATGTAACCTACAAAATTATTGTCATATAAATTTTTGTTAAAAATTAGATTTCTGAGAATTTCTTAATTTTTTTTGTTTTTTTTAAATAAATTATTCATCTTATACATAATATTAAAATCCTCATATTAAAGTTTTATCATTGATAAATAAATTATTTGTACATGTACGTATAGTAAATTTAATATAATTTGTAATTCATATGAATTATTTTATTTTGATGCTACGCATATATTTCTTTTAGAATATTATGAATGAAAATTTAATTTAAAAAAAAAATTTATAAGAACATACATGACTATGCTAAAAAACAAACTGTACGTGATGTAAGATAAATACCCACTTTAAATGGGTTATACCACCTTATACACATAATTTATAATAACAATGTTTTAAAAAAAAAAAAAATTATAATTTATTTTCTTAAAATGTTTATTTTAATATAAAATTCAATATGTACATATTTAAATTTTATTTATGATATTCACAAATAATAATTATAAATTAATACCTTCCTTTTGAGTAATATCATTTTTGAGCACAGATGAATGAATTTCTATTCATTATATTTAATAGAATATTGATTTTGATATTATCACAAGTACAACACATTATATACATATGTATTTAAATAAATGTTACATACCAACGGCGGAACAATAAATTTTGAGCCTCCACGCAAAGTATAGTTATGGACTCTCAATAAAACAAGTACCTACATATATAGTTTGTACTTTAAATATTTTCACTACAAGCCTGATTGGAGTATATGTACATACATATGTGTCGTTTTTCTTCTCTCATAATTTCTCATAAGAACATTTCACAAGCAGTGTTACCACAATTCTCATATTTCTCATACAGTATGGGATGAGCTTTTTAAATATCAATATACAAAGATGTAAAGTGGTATTACTTTTCGTAGTTTCCATAAGGCTTGTAGTGAAAATATTTAAAGTACAAAGTATGTATATGTAATCTTTTTTATTGCAATATGATTACGTAGTAAAAGAGACCAGTTCAACTTGTGCTTCCACGTATTGTGGGGGTTATTCTTTACGATAGTTCCACCACTGGTGTATACATAATATTTACGAAAGGAGAATGTTTTTTTTTTTTTTTTTGTTTAATTTGAATTGAATTAGTTTATTAATCCTTTTCCATATATAAACATGAATTTATTACAAGTACAAAATAAGAATATACATACAATATTATATACAAAATTTATAAGATTTTTATATATATTAAAATGAAAATGAAAAAGAAAAATGAATACCTACCATTGTAGCTATTATTAACTTAAAAGGCATTTTAATCTATTCGATATATAGGATTTTATATGTATAATTTTTCCACCTACAACATATACTTATATTTTATTGTATGAATAATGGTAATTAGAAATTTCATTATCATCATAATTTTTGAATAGAAGGATTTAATATACAAATAACATGTAATCCTTTTCATGTAAAACTATCATAATATAATGTGTGTATTTATACATTTTATATGAAATACATTAAACAAATAATACATATTTACAAACACCTTGTATTTGTATTTATGTGAAAAACAAAACGGAAATTTTATACTATGAAAATTATACCTCATTTTTAAAGCATAGTTTCCTGTATTTTTAATAGATATTTCTTCTCGTTCTTTTTCTATTCAATTTGAATAAATTTTTCTTTTACTTTCGCTTTTCGTATGTAATTTTTCTGTGTTTTTGTTAACGAAAAAAAAAAAAACAATCACAAGAGAGCAACATAAATCATAAACATAAATGACACAATATTTTTATGCTCTACTAGAAAACATATGACTATGCTAAAAAAACGAATAGTAATTCAAATGTACATACATTCGTACTTGCGTATACATGCGTATGTATAAGCTCGTATGAAAGCACTTAAAATAAGTATAGATATTTAGACAAAATTACATAGTAATTAACTTGAATTATATATTCGCTTCATGCGTATATTGGTGTTTATTAAGTGCTATTCTAATTTAGTAACGTTCAACGTATATTTATGAAATTTTTTTTTGTATTACATGAAATTACATGGATTTGTAGTCATCAATAAAACTAATAAAAAAAAATTAATGAAATTTTTTTTTTGCCAAAAAACTGCATTTGTAGTAGATTAAATTATTGAAAGAATTTATATTTTATTTAAATTTTCAAATTAATTATTCATTATAAAACAATGAAAAATAATAATAAATTATTATTTACGGATCATACATTTTTGTCGTTAATTTTAAATGCATTTAATAAATTTCCCAAAAAGATAGGCCTCGCTAAGATAAGAATAAAATTATGTGAGAATGAAAAAATCTCAACTGTTTCAGAGGTATGGAAGGCATCGGAAGGTTGATAATTTTTGCGACTTTTTTTTTTTTTTCTAAATGCCCTGTACCTCAGTTGTCCTTTGTTGTATAACAATGACATCCATACAAAATGAAAGGAAATTCTTTGAACTTTCATTTGACAAAAATATAACTTCTTTAGTTTTCTAATTTTTGGAGTTATTACAACGAATAAAATCAACAATTTTCATATAACATTTCACATGTTATAAATTTTATATCAATTTTGTAATAAAAATGAATTTTTTTTCTGTAAGTCATGTTCTCAAATTTTCAACAGTAAATGGAAAATAAAAACAAAAATTTTCAATGAATTTTTAATTCAATAAAAAAATTCGTTACTTAACTGATATCATCGCAATATTATGTCTTAATTCGAAAGGTTGGAAAATACACATATTAATTTTTTATATTAACTTTTTAACGTTTTTTTTTTAAATTGATTTCGACTGATTAAAATGGAGGAAAAAATGTTCTCTTTTTTATGATTCAATTTAAAACCTTTTATAAATTTAAAATATGCGTACATGTTAAAAAAAAATATATAAATTTATGTATACATATAAGGTTGAATATATAAATTAAAAATTAAAATTAGAAAATGCGAAATTTCTGTCGAATATACATACATACATAAATAATAAACTTTTAAAATAATTTTCTTATCAACATACTATACATACACATCAAGCAATACAAATAAATAAACATTTTTAAGCATATCAACTATTTTATTCTAAAACATAAAATAATCGTATACATGAATGTATCTGTGTATGTGATATTATAAAGGTGTATTTCAATCAGAATGTAAACAATATATCGTTTTTATATACTCTATTTATTAACTTTATACTTGTGTAATCGCATTTATACAAACCTTAATCACCCTAAACAATTTTTTAGGTTGAATATTTTCAGTTATACACAGATTTAAAAATTAATGAAATTTTCACGGGAACATAAATAAATTCTAATTTAATTTTGAAAAAAAAATAATAAAAGGAAATGGTTTTAAATAATTTAAATAAAAGGAAAAAATATTAATCAATCAATAAAAGAAAGAAAAATTGTGCAAATGCGAAAATTTTCAATGATTGTGGTAATCCAAATTAACACGTACCACATGTGTAAATATGTGAAACAAAGAATTCACAATTACAATTTTGTTACTTCATATATATATATTTTTTTTCTAATTATCTTATTTCAGATCCCAGAAAATGGTTTAACTCATTTATCAGATCGTTTATTACTATTCCGTCATGATTATAATAGTCCAAATGTTCTTCAACTAGTTAATTCTGCATCGGAAATCATTGATGAAACATTAATTGAAATAGTTTTAACAGCTAATCGTGAGTATATAATAAAACAAAATAAATTTTTAAATAAACACTAGCTACACTTTATAATAAAAAAAATTATGTTTGAATGTACATGATTATGTACATGAAATTATGTGAATGTACATAAAATAATTTGAAAATTAGATATTGTAGAAAAAAAAAAAAAAACAAAATTACCAAGAAAAAATCCTTTATGTCTAATTACAAAAACATTAAAAGAATAGAATACCTGCACACATATGAATAATAAAGAATTCAATTAACAAAAAAAAAAACTACAATAATTTCAATTTTGATTATATCAAACGAAATATGTAGTATTATTTGACATGCATACATACAAGTATATCCTGTAAAATGTGAATCCTTCATTTTGAAAATTTTCTTAGAATTTTCATTTGCTAGCGTATCATATTCATACATACTATGTATGTATTTTCTTTTATTATTTCAATATAAAAAGGGTACATGTTATCTGTTTAAATAAACAATCTCAAACAAACAATTTTGATTAAAGTCAAAATTTACTTTGAAAATTAATACAATTCTCTATTATTTGCATATATACATAGACACATATATACATACATATATTTGCACATAGAAAATAAATTAACTTTAAATATGCAAATAAATTAATCTTAACTATGTGTACCATATATGTACGTTATACAGCTTTTATCAAATTTTGTAACGATGCTTTTGTATAGAAAATATAAAACAATGAAAATTATTTTAAAACTCTTCATTTAAATTAAATCATTAACATAGTTTTATTTATTTATTAAAATAACAAAAGAAAAAACAAAATATTTTTGAGTATATCTTATATGATTTTAATTTTATATAAAAGGGGACAAATGTATTTGTTATAACAAAAGTATATATTATAAAATTTTCATTTTAAATCAATATTTTTCGTATTTTATACAGAGTATAAAATTAAAACAATCCTTTCTATTTTACATATAAATTACATCGTGTATAAAGGATAAATTGTATCTAACAACATACAATCAACATTGAAATATTAAAAAAAATAAATGAAAAATAAAATAAAATTTAATTAAATTCCTTTTGTGCGATTAACATTATACATGAATGTACGTAATGTAATGTGATATAAGGCGTAAAATTAAATTTCGATAATCGAATTTTAAATTTTTATTTTATCTTTATTCTTTTATCATCTCTATACATAATTTTAATAATGCGTATCATGTACATACGTAAAGTACATTAAGTGTAGAGGAAAAAGTACTTACATTTGTATATTCAAGTTGTTCGCACATGCATAAGTCCTCACTTTCACTAATATAAATGAAAACTGTCGGTATAAAATGTTCATCGTCTATGGTACAGAATATATCTTCCGCCCGATAATAAAGACCTACACACGTGTGTACATATAAAATTTTTTTTTATTTGTATTAAAATTTAAATGTAGGAAAGTCCCTTTCAAATTTGATATTATTATATTCAAAAATACGTACATATGTACGTAGGTTGAATACTTATTAGTATTTTAATCAATTTGTCTTTTTCATTTATTTCTTTTTATGTATAGCTTTAACATACTCACATATAGATACTGTGGCAACAGTTAAACCTCATTCACTTAAAGTACATTCGTATAAAGCTCCAACATTCTGTGATTTTTGTGGAGAAATGCTTTTTGGTTTAGTTAGACAAGGTCTTCAATGTGATGGTAAGATAACAAACAAAAATCCTTGTTTAAAAACACAAAAGAAAAAAAAAATTTCTTTTTTTCTTTCAATTTATGTTTAGGTTGCGGCCAAAATTATCATAAACGTTGTGTAGTTAAAATTCCAAATAATTGCAATCGTCCATATGATTCAAGACGTTCATCAACATTACAACCACCAAGAAGTCCATCTGGTGGTTCAGCTAATTCACTAATATCTGATGATCAATCAAATAATAGCGGTTCTGGATCATCATTGGTAAGAAAAATGGCTCAACTTATGAATGATATTAAAAATTAATAAATACTGCATTTTATATTTGAAAAAAAAATCAAATCGTTTTATACATGACAAAACATTCCATTTTTCATTTTAAAGCATAATCATATGTGTATTTGAAATGGATGCTTGTTCTCATTCTTTTTCGTTCAATTTGAATAAATTCTTTTACTCTTAGTTTTTAATTGCCAATTTTTCTGTATTTTTCGAAACGAAAATAACAATAACCACAAGAGCTCCATAGAACACACAATCAAATGCTCCATAAAAACACACATGACTATGCTAAAAAAGAAATGAATAATTTTTTTTATTTTTATTTTAACGACACATGTTGCTTTTTATTATTTTTTAAATAAATTTTTTGTATAGTTTATGATGGGATCTGGTAACAAGTTAAATCAATTTTTTATACATATAAATAAATTTTTGTACTTAAAGAAATTTTTTTTTTTATAATTATTAAATTTTGTACTTAATAATTGTTTTTTTAATGATTTTTGTATTAACTTAAATATTTTTCTAAAATAATTTTTTTTAAATATGAAGAAATAAAGTTTATTTGATTATAAAAAAAAATTATAAATTTTGTGTTTTATTATTTTCGTTTTTAATCAGATCACATCGTAGAATATACAAAATTTTATACACATGCATAATTTCCTTAATTCTATGTATACACAGTAATTCCTTTGAATTATGAATAATTTAATATTTTCAAATCGAAATTACACTTACATCGTAATATAAATTTATATGTAGTCTGTCTATTAAGTATTCCTTGATTTCTTTGAAATAAAATATTAAATTTAAATTGCATTTATTTTCATGGTTTTTCCACGTGGAAAACATCAGTTAAATGATATTTAAAAAAATTTTTTTTTAAATAATTTTTTATTTGTTCTTCCTTTATTTTGATTTTGAAATATGATATGCATGAAAAAAACATTACAAAACAAAAGGTAAAGTTAATACCTTTTAAATATGATAGGATCGGTTTGAAAAGGTTAACACTGTATATAGATAACTGTATACATTGAAAATTCCATTATAATAAATAGTTTAGAATGTTTATAAAAATCTTTTCAACAAAAACAAAAGAGAAAAACAAAAATCTTTTTATTCAATGAAAAACGTATTTATTTTCCACAATATTTTAAATGAAAAACGTAAATTAATATATCCCATGAATACATTGAATTGTTTTGAATTTTAACAGATTACAATAATTTTCAAAAGAAATTTTTATTTTCGGAAGAAAAAACAAACTAACCGAAATGAAAATAAAAAAATCTATGTAAAACGCAAAAGAATTTAAAATCGTATTTTATATTTCAAATTTTCTAAGAAAATTAAACAAAAATGATTATTTACTTACGAAAATTATTGGGTTATCGAAAAAGTTTTGCGTTTCTTTTGGAGCCATCGATTCATCATTCGAAATGCGTTTAATGCACATTAATTGATCTTTTAATTATTTGGGGAAAAAAAATTGTGAATTTATGAAAATTACACATGGTTTGAAAGGACTTCATATGGAAGCTCAAAAAAAGCATGTTAGGCATGTCGTTAGCCATCGGTTTTAGTTTATCGATTTAAAAGCAACAGAAATTCAGAACAAAATTTGCGTTATGTATGATCCTTCATTTATAAGTTAAAAAAATATTTTAATATTTTAATATCGAAATCATGGCACTTAATTGCCGTTCGCGGTCCCACTTTGGCAAAAATAAAATCTGACCATTATACAATAATGTGAGAGATTGCAGATTATTTTTGAATAGCATGTAGATTTTTATTTTAATTTTTTAAAAACAAATTGTTAAACTTTTTCCAAATCCATCCAATAAACGTAATATCTGTTACTTCATGTACACTATCTGGAAGTTGTATAAGATTTTCTTACTACACATTTTTTTTTTCAATTTCTCTATTACAAGAAAATTTAAAAAAAATTTTTTTTTGTACGGTACAATTAAAAATTTATAATAAAAGAAAATGTAAAAGATAAGTAGTATTTTGAAAAAAAAAAACAAAAAGTAAAGATGATTAAATCTTATTCACTTAAATGAACTAAATCTCATTTCATGTATACATGGACTTTTTTTTATAATTTATTATTATTACTACAACTACTCTTGTTTTTTTTTTCTTTTTCTTTTAAATAAACAAATCCATTCACTAAACTCATTAAACCAAAAAAAAAATGTAGGTGAGTTTTACAAGTACATAATCATACATTCATTCACTTTACAGTTGAATTTCTCTATGCTCTATAAAATAAAATACACATGTATACCATGAAATGTTGTTTTAAGTGAATTTGAAAAATATTTTTTTTTCCTTATAGTGTATAGAAGAGGAAAATCAAATGAAATAAAGATTAAATTCAAATAACATTTCTCTGTTTGTTTTTATTTTTTCAAATAATTAAAATTCTTGAAAAATTAAAATTATTATTATTTTTTTTATTTTTCTCTTATTCGTTATGTATTATAGCAAGTTCCAACATCACAAAATCGTCATTCAAGATCATCATCATTTGGTAATCGTAGTACGGGTACTATAGGTGGTAATACAAATAATATTCATTTATTAGGTACTACTAATAATAATTTAGGACAAATAATACAAACTGGAAAAATTCGTATACCTCATACATTTATGGTACATACATATCGTTTTCCAACGGTATGCCAATATTGTAAAAAATTATTACGTGGTCTATTTAAACAAGGTGTACAATGTCGTGATTGTCAATATAATGCACATAAAAAATGTATTGAAAAGATACCACAAGATTGTACTGGTGAAAATCAAAATTTACATCAATTAGATATAAATGATGCAACAACATTAAATAGTGAAAGAGATTCATTTTATAAAGATGAATTTGATGATAATGATTTTGATGATAATCCATTAATTGATTTTCAACAAAAGCCATCATCATTATCAGCAATAACAACAACAACAACAGCAACAACAATAACAACAACAACAAATCAAAATCAATTAATGCAAACAACAACGGCTACATCAAAACATAATGGTATTATTGATATACAATCATCATCATCATCATCACCAAGTACAAATATACCATTAATGAGAATTGTACAATCAGTTAAACATACAAAAAAACGTGGTGGTCAAGCAATTAAAGAGGGTTGGCTAGTACATTATACAAATATTGATAAAACAATAAAACGTTATTTTTGGAGATTAGATTCAAAGGCAATTACATTATTTGTATCAGAGCAGGGTAGTAAATATCATAAGGAGATACCACTTAATGAAATAATATCAATTCAAACGAATGAGGATTTTACAAATGATCGAAAACATTGTTTCGAAATACGTACAGCTAACTTAGATTATTATGTTGGTCAAGATCCATTAATTGGATGTAAAGATGAGCCAGTACGTTTACCACCACCAGATAGTGGTATAGGTACAGATATTGCTAAAAGTTGGGAAACAACTATTAAACAAGCCTTAATGCATGTAACCAATACACGTAAGTTAATTTTATTTTTTATTTTTTGTCTTTTTTTATTTTTTACTAAATATAATTGAAATTTTATATAACTGAATAAAATAGAATCTTGTTGTGAATCTGAGGAAAATATACAAGATATGGGGCAACTTTATCAAATTTTCCCAGATGAGGTATTAGGATCAGGGCAATTTGGTGTTGTATATGGTGGTATTCATAAAAAGACACATAGAGAAGTTGCTATTAAAGTTATAGATAAATTACGTTTTCCAACAAAACAAGAAGCTCAACTTAAAAACGAAGTAGCTATTTTACAGGTATATAAATAACAAAAAATAAAATAATAAAAAATTATAATAATTTTTTCATTTTATATGATTGTTTTTTTATTTTTTTTTTATTTTTTTAACAAAAATTAAAACATTTCAGAATATCTCACATTGTGGTGTTGTAAATTTAGAACGTATGTTTGAAACACCAGAAAGGATATTTGTTGTTATGGAAAAATTAAAAGGTGATATGCTTGAAATGATATTATCAAATGAACGTGGACGATTAAGTGAACGTGTTACAAAATTTTTAATAACACAAATATTAATTGCATTAAAACATTTACATAGTAAAAATATTGTACATTGTGATTTAAAACCAGAAAATGTATTATTATCATCTGATTCAGAATTTCCACAAGTTAAATTATGTGATTTTGGTTATGCACGAATAATAGGTGAAAAATCATTTAGACGATCTGTTGTTGGTACACCAGCATATTTAGGTAAAAAAAAAAAAAAATATTTTACTGTTCAGTTAATATTTTTTCAATTAATTTTTTTTAAAATCATTTTTTTTATTCGTGTAGCACCCGAAGTACTTAGAAATAAAGGATATAATAGATCGTTAGATATGTGGAGTGTTGGTGTTATTATTTATGTTAGTTTAAGTGGTACATTCCCATTTAACGAAGAAGAGGATATTAATGATCAAATACAAAATGCTGGCTTTATGTATCCACCAAATCCATGGAAAGAAATATCATCAAATGGTAAAAAAAAACATAATTAGTAAAATTGATAAAATAATTTACCAACTAATTTTCAATTGTTTTTTTTTTTTTTAAATTTTAGCAATTGATCTTATTAATAATTTATTACAAGTTAAACAACGAAAACGTTACACAGTTGATAAAAGTTTACAACATTATTGGTTACAAGATCAACAAACTTATCATGATTTAAGAGCATTAGAATCACAAATTGGTATACGTTATTTAACGCATGAATCAGATGATGCTAGGTGGTCATCATCAGCATCATCATATGGTAATAATGAACCTTGACCAAATAATTATAAAAGCAGTAATAATATTGATATATTAAATGATCATGATGATGATAATGATGATGATGGTATTAATAATACAACAAAATCACAAAGCACAAACAATTTATACAATAATAATAATCATAGTGATAACAGTCAACCAGGAACGCCAAAATATGAAGCAATCAGTGGTAAAGCATTTAAATGGATGAAAGGAAGATTATGTCGTAATTTAAAGGCCTAAAAGATATATAATAGAATAATCAATTTAGATTCTTTTTTTTTTTTTACTATGTAAATTTTATTATTAATTCATGTAATTAATAAAATGCATTTTAATGTTTAGAAAACAGAATAAGGGGAAAAAATATATATTACAAGAGGAACAGAAATATAACAAGAAAATTATTTTAAAAAAATTATTAAATTAAATTAAGTATTAATAAATTTGATAATAATTAATTATTTTTTGTTTTACATTATTGTACGAGAATAATTACATAATTACGTATATGAATAGAAAATAGAAAGAAATTATCTGAAAGAAAAAAAAAACATTTTTTTTAAACTGTTATTTTATGTTATGACTTTTTATAAATGTATAAAAATTGGTATTGAATGTGTGTGAATGATCATATGAATTTTTTATTTTTTTTTTTGAAAGATATGCTTTAATGTATGAAATAAATTAGATTTATTTTTTTTTAAATAGAATTTATACAGTTTACCGTTAAATTTAAATTTTCATTTCTCTCTTTTGGGCCAAAAAAATACAATATTGTTAAATATTAATAATAAGAAATCGAACACCAATCGAATAAAATTTTACATAATTATGTATGTATTTCTAAATTATAAAAATTACCAAGCATACATGATAAAATGTAAAATAATGAATAGAACATTAAATATGAAATTTTAAATAATTTTTTAAATTTGTTATTCAAAATGGTAAAAGAATTTTAAAAAGGAAAATTCTCCACTGTATATATCATTGCACAACTTGGTAATCAGGACTATTCTGGTCGTAATTAACTTAACATTCTGTTAAATTTTGTACAAAATCTACAAACTGTCGAAATTATGTTTGAAAGCTAGCAAAATATCAAGTTAGCGAAATCTGATAACTACGATCAGAATAGCCCTGAATTTAAAATTTCTATTTCTACTCATCCAATTAATTCCTAAAATTTCATTTATAATAACAATAGATTGTGTCCACTTTATTTTAAATTATTTTAATAATTATTGTGCTTTTTATTAAATAATGTTTTTTTCTTAAAAGCAAAAATTATAATAACAAAGGAATTTTTAAAAAAATATGAATCATATTATGTTAAAAAAGAATTTTAAGATAAATTATATCTACATATACTATAAAAATAAAAAAAAACTTTATAATAATAGTTAAATTTATAATTATTCGGGTCTATTCTAGTCGCTAGTTAGCAAACTTCACTACTTTTGACGATTCGTAAATTTTGTATGAAAATTATCAGAATTCCAAGTTAACGAAATCTGCTAAATACGACTAAAATAGCCTTGAATTGTTTGTACTGAGCTGAATTATAAGTAAATTCGCAAATGCATTACTGGCTATTTGATGCGGATGTAATACTCAACTTATTACGATCTTAAATTGAATATCACATCAAACAGGCAGTAATATCTTTTTGAATTTATTCTATGTGATTTTTATAAAATTATAAAACTCTCAATTAAATAATAAAAATTTTCTTATATGGAAAATTACATAATTTTGAATTTGATTTCAATCGAAATTACGTAAGTTCTTCAGCTCAATATAGTATAAATAAATATAAATATTGTAAATTTATGTATGCTGAATTATTTTGCCTTGAAAATTTATAATTTAGTATTTTTCTTAAAATATTTTAACAAATACATTACATACATACATGCATAGTATTTTCAATAACACATTCCTTTCAAAAAACAAAAATAAAATAATATATATACATCATATACAGCTATAAAAAAAAAAAAACTAAGATTGTAAAATAATAATAACAATATATACTACATTATAAAAATTTCTGTTATTTGTTTTTATTTTAGTCTTTTTAATTCCTTCCGTTTTATTATTCTACTCTTTTTAATAATTCCTATATAAAAAACAAAATCCTTCGAAAATATTTTTGTATTGTATTAGAACAATATTCCATGAAAAAAACACAAAAATATAAATTCAAAATTATAACGAAGAAAACTAAAAACAATAGTCTTCCGTAAGTATAATAATAATGAATTTGTTCTAAAATTCTACATTTCATATTTTTGCTATTAAAAAATCAATAAAAAAAAATTCCGACACATAAACAAAGAAAAACAGAAAAAATATTCAGTTAAAAAAAAACTCAAAATGTACACACAATAATTCTTAATAAGGATATGTGGTAAGGATATTTTCCAAATGAATTACGCAAGTATGTATATAAAAATAAAATATTTTAAACTAAAAATGTATACTCTAACTATTAATGATTTTTTGTGTGCGCCCTTATGGAAACGATCTTTGATATTGATGGACATTAGACTATTTCTAGAGCATAAAAATATTTCGTAATTCTATTCATTTTTTTCGTGAAAAATTTAAATAATTGTAATTGTAAAATGTAAACTGACTGAATTGATTTTCATTTTGCATATGCGTATATGCCATTTGCATATACCAGGATTCACTGTTTAGTGTTCAGTCAGTTCAGTCAAATTAGTACTGTGTAACAGGTTTCCACTTAAAGACTTGGTTTGGTTCGACTGAATGATGTGCATGTAATGTCCATAAAAAAAACAAATAATAACAAATGGGGAATAGGGATTAGGAATTTAGGAGCATACATACATATGTATTGGATTACCATTTTCTATCACATTTAAAATATTTGTTTGATTTTGTGTAGAACATTTAAGCCATATTTAATATTCTGGTAGTTCTACTTTAGAAACCCATACTCTTAGACATGCATGTATATACATACATATATATTATATTGGTATATATGTACATATGTGTACTTCTATATGACACGCACTGAAAATCATTAATAGGCAAAGTATAATAATCAGCCAAACAATTAAATATTTTATTTAAAGTGACACAGAAAATCAATTAAAACACTTAAATATATGAGTATGTACATTGTACCTATGTCATCAATTTGTGAATATTTAAAATCGTTTAGAAATTAAATGAGCTAATTCTTCAGAATATTTGAAAATCTTTTTTACACATTTTCAAATAAAATCTCTCTAAATATGCAACGTATTTAAAGAAATGTATTGTCATAAAACAATGAAATAATCATAAAACCATGAAAATAAACGATCTACAACAATGGATTTGTAATATTTATCACATTATTTATGCTCCAAAACTTTCGTACATAAAAATAAATAAAATACCTTTAAAATGACAATTTTTTTTCCCCTTTTTTTTTAAATTAAAAGTAGAGTCATTGTCAAGAACATTTGTATGTAATTTTTGAATTAATGAAAAAAACGGTTATTTTTTTCAACCTTTCAGTCAGTATCTTCTGATATCTTTCAGTCATATCACGTTCAATCATTCAAAAGAAATTAAAATTTAGAATTTAAAAAAAAAAAAAAAATGAAAAATTATTTATTTAATTTATTTTTAATAATTTTTTTAAATCATTTAATCATAATTAAATGTGAATGGGTAGAAATATCAAAAACATCTTCATCAACAATCGATAATAAAACACCATTAATAATTAAATCTGATTTAATAAATTCAGTATTATTTGCTAATAATAATAATAATTTAAATGAAAGTAAAAAAAATTTGAATTTAACATCAATGAAAATTGAAAATTTTGAAATACCAAGTACAGAATGGTTAAATTATCAAAAACAAAGATTAAATTTTAATAAAAAATTATATGATAGTGAAAATGATAGTGAATTAATAACAACAAAATTATCAATTATGATAACTGATCATAGTAAATTAAATCAAAATGATGATAACACAACTAAAATTTTTACATCTATTAAAAAAATTAATAAAAACCCTGAAATTATTGATGATATATTACAAAATAATCATGATGAATTTAATTTTAATGATGATCAATTTAAATTTTTTACAACAATACCAACAATAAATTTACATGATAATTTTTCTAATAAAAACTATTTAAAAAATATTTCAAATAATCATTTCATTAAATTTCCAATTAATTCATCAATGATAATTAATGATCAAATTAATGAAAATTCTAATAAAAATTCAAATGAAAAAAATATACATAATATAAAAATTTTAACAAAACTTGATTTTGATAAAAATTCAAAAGAAGAAAATATAACTGATAAAGAAAAATTACAAATTGAATTAGAAAAAGAAAAAAATAATGAACAATTTTTAACAATGAAACAAACAAATTCTATTTTATCATTTAATAATTTTTTAAATTTTTTAAAATCAATACAAAATAATATTGTAATGAAGGCATCAAAAAATATAAACGATAAAATAAAAATATTAGAATCGTTACGTGATAAATTCTTAATTAATATTGGTAAGAAATAATTATCAAAAAAAAAAAAAAAAATACTGTTTATTTCATTTATAATTATTTGTATTTTATTTTTTCATTTGAATTTAGAGGATCGTTTAAATATGTTATGGCCATCTGATAATAAAAAACGCTTACGTAGAGATATAAATGAATTAAATGGTATACAATTTCCATCACCTGAAACTGCTTTAATGACAATCAATTTTTTAACATTTGCTGTATTCTTAATAAAATTAGTATTAGTAAGTAATCAAATGAAAATTTCGTTAAAAAATGAAATTAATTACTATTCATATATTTTTTTTTAATTTTTTAGCAAGTTATAAACACACTTAAAAGCAAGCATTATAATATAAATGGATTAACATTAAATCCTTTGGATTCAATAAAAATTGGTAGAAGAAAACGTAATTCAGGATCCCTTGATAATAATAAAATAGCCAATATAATGACTTATTTAGAAAATTTTAATAACAAGTGATTTTTGGAAAAAAAAAAAACAATTTTTTTTTAATTGTATTTAACGCATTTATTTTTAATCGAATACACAGGTCGTACACGCATTTTATTTCTTTTCACGACTTTTTACAATCATTTGTGTATTTACTTCCCCTGGTAATTTTAAACTAAATATATCACTACCAAATTTTGCTTTACTATTAACAATTGATGCATATTTTCTTAATTTCTTTTTTGGTATTGATAAATCTTGTGATAAAATGTTCATACCAATTTCATAATTATTTAATAGCAATGCTAGAACGATATAATGACAAATTGCTTTATCTGTGGAAAATTTTGTTTTTGTCCTACAAAATTAGAAACGAAAAAATTATTAACAAAATAAAATCTAAACGACAAAAAAAAAACAAAGTGAAATCACAAAATTACATTATCTATTTTAAAGATATTTCATACATTTTGTTGTTGTTGTTGGTTAAAGATATCTTTAAATAGGTTACATATAGTTCCATGTTTTCACCTCAAGAATCAATAATATGAATATGTTTATAAAAATACCTTATTTTTAAATTTGGATCTGAGAAATTCCCTCTTATATGTGTTTCAATTTTTTCAGTTATTTTTGATAATAACATTTTAGACATGTTCCTTTGGCGTGTTTTAATTAAATTCATTAAACCATCCATATATAAACAAATTTTAAGATTTTTTAAATTTTCCACTGATCCAGAATTACTAGATTTTTGAATATTTTTTATATGGTCAAGTAGAAATTCAGATGTTATACTGAAAATAAAAATTTAAAAAAAATATATACATATATATATATATATATTCATTATTCACTATTAATACTTACGGAATAGATTCGATTTTTGAATCTAATATTGCATAACACTCATCATTTAAACGTTCTAAAAGATCTTTAGGTATTATATCAGTTATTGAATAAATTTCATCAATTGTTTTAGCATTTTCATTGAATGGTGGTCGAATTATATTAATTTCATCAATAACATTTTGTTTTATATTAAAATCATTAGTACTATCAAATTCAGTTAATTCAATTGTTTTATTTAATTGCTCTTTAACAATATCAACATTGACTTTCATTCTTTCATTACGTTCTAAATTACGTATTGCTTTACGACCACCAAAATTTTTGATCATTTCAATTCTTGATAATTTTTCATTATCATTATTATTTTCTGTTGTTTTATTTTCAATATAAATTGAATTAATTAAAGATGATTGATTTGTTTGTATTAAACGTATTTTATTTGTTCTTTTATTTCTTATTGCTATAAATGTATTCGTTAATGAATTATCATTAATATTACCAATATAAGCATTATTATCTGATGTTGTTAAAATTGATAATTTCTCTTTTGTATTATCATTTAATGCTTCAAAATAATTAATTGAATCTAAACAATTTTCTTTTAATACACCATTTTGAAAATTTACTGTAAATAAAATAATTTCAAATTAACATTTTAAATATAGGTACAATAATTTTTTTTCTAAATGAATATCTTACATAAAACCGGTGTATGTGACTGCTCATTGGAATAAATAACATTTTCAATTTCATTCTTTTGGGAGCTCATTGTTTTAATTTAGATAAATATCGGTATATTAAAAAATCACAATGAACACAGTTTTAATGTGGTTTGTTATTAACAAATTAAAAATTTTATTGTAAAAACTAAAAACACCATAAAACCAATAGTCGTAGTCCTACTTTGTAAAAAGGAAAAAAATTAACAAACAAAACACGTGTTTATCCTTTTGTTTATTCTTATTTTGTTTGTATTTAGGTGGTATTAATTTTTATCAATCAAAATTATCAAAAGCAAATCAACTAATAACAAATGATAATTGTTTTTGTTTTTATTCTTTTCTATGGTTTTTCATATGACAACAAAAATAAATATTTATATGGCAATGCTTTTCTTACTCTATGTGTAATACATAAATAAGTTATGTTAATTTCGTTTTCAAAACGGTTTGAATTGGTTTGAAGAAATTTAAAAAAAGACCCAAATTTCGTTTTGTTTCATTTTCCAAAACTCCAAATGTACCAAACGAGCCAAATGTACCACTCTCCATTTCCATTTTGTTTCTATTTGTTTGTTTTTTTTTTATTTTTATGTCATGAATACATTAAAATGACCATCAATGACATAGAAATATTATAGTGACAAGAAATATTAAAAACATTAAAAATAATTTATATAGAATATATAAAAAAAATAAATAAATATATAAAATAAAAAGCGTAAAAATAAAATTTAAGTAAAAATGTCTTCGGCAGTATTTTCAACACCAGAAAATGTTAGTTTAGAACGACAAATTGAAATTGATCATGAATTGATTGTAAATTATGAAAATATTTGGACTGAAGAGAATCGTTCAATATGTAAAAAGTGGATAAATGAAAATCAGTTAAAAAAGGTTTGTATGTAAATAAATACACTAAAAAAAGTCAAATTTTTATTAACAAAATGTATTCAACGCTTTTTACAGATTTGTTTACAATTTCCTGATAATTATTTAAAATATAGTGTGAAAATATGTGATGATCTAAAAACTATTTGTCCAGAAACAAAATTTTTTATTCTTGCTGATACATCATATGGTAGCTGTTGTGTTGATGAAGTATGTACATGTAATGCTGTTAACTAGATTTACAAAATAATAATCATATTAAGATATGAACTAACATAACTTAACTTAACTTATCCATTTTTTATCCATATGAATCGTTTCAGATCGCGGCTGCTCACGTTGAATCAGATGGTATAGTGCATTTTGGTAATGCATGTAAAAGTAAAGTTTTACGTTTACCCGTCTTATATATTTTTCCACAATTACCATTTGATTGTGATAAATTTATTGAAATGTTAAAGGATCTTTTAACGGAACAATCATCTTCTAATGAGAAAATTTCAATATTTTTGGATATAGGATATCAATATTTATCAGGTTGTACAATCAAATCGACACTTTTAAAAAATAACTTGTAATGTAAAAAACATAATTAATATTTTTAGATAAATTAAACCAGATGGAGTTAATTAGTTCATCACAAACTACAATCGAAAATTATCCAAAAGATAATATAAAAGACTGTAATTCACTTAATAATGATGATACTAATGAAATTTGTATTTTTGTTGGTCATGATGGACAATCATTTTTTAATTTGAGTATGTCTATTAAAGGTACGTTATTTATACCTGAAATTTTATAAAAATTTTATAATTATAACTAATAAATTTTGTTCCTCAGGTTCCAAATGGTTTATTTATAATCCCACAATTAATGAATTAAAATCTGTAAATCCATTAACAACAAATTTTATTAAACGTCGTTATTATTACATTGAAAAATGTAAAGATGCCAATACACTTGGTTTAATTATAGCCACACTTACAGCTGATGGCTATTTAGATATTATAAAACGTATACAAGAAATGGCAAAATGTCATGGTATTAAAACACATTTAATATCAGTTGGTCGTATAAATCCAGCTAAATTAGCTAATTTCATAGAAATTGATTGTTTTGTATTAATTGGTTGTCCATTTAATAATTTATATACATCACGAGATTTTTTTAAACCGATTGTATCAATTTTCGAAGCTGAAATGGCGTTAAATCCAGCATGGAAAAATAAATATCCAGATATGTATGTAACAAATTTTAAAGATATTTTACCAAATGGTAAATTTTATAATGAATTTGAATCAAATAATGTCCAATCAAATGATGGTGATGTAAGTTTATTAACTGGTAGAATACGGAATATGAATGGTGATAACACTACAGTTATTAACTATTTTAACAATGGAGGAGGGGAATTAGTTGAAAAAAGAAATCAACAAGTAATGCAAATTTCGAATAGTGGATTATCATTTGAAGATCGTACATGGAAAGGACTTGATCCAGATTTAAATAATCGTGAACCTGCTAAATTAGAAAAGGGTTTAAGCGGAATACCTATTAAATATACACATGACTAAATGAAAATTCTTTTAAAATGATCAAAAAATAAAATAAATAAAAATACTTATTACAATTTTTTGACAAGATGGAAATATTTTAATTTAACAGATTATTTTTTTAAAAACACGATTACAACCCAATCATCTCAATTGATTTTTATCAAAAGAGAAAAAAAATGTTTAACTAAGGGAAATTTTATTTTTTGTTTTAAATTTGGATTGACTTTTTTATTTAAATTTCTATTCAAAATGTATTTACAATCTTAACCAATACATTGATGAACGAATTCTATTATAATCTGGTAGATTTTCAACTGGGCCAACGGCTGCAACAGCTGGACATCTATCATAGATGTATTTCATGCATACATCACGCACATTTTGTGCATTAACACTGTCAATTCTCTGCTCTAACTCATGTAATGGGATTCTACGATTATAGCATAACATTTGACGGCCAATATCTTCACATATTGGTGTTGTACCATCCAATTGTAATAACATATTTGTTTTTAATAAATTCTTTGCACGTTCGACTTCACCTTCTGTTACCATCGTACAAAGTCGCATCCATTCAGTTTGTACATTGAAGAGCATATTCTATTGAAACAAAAAAAAAAAATACAATACAGGTACAATTCGATTCATTTTTGATTTAAAGTAAACAAATTTTTTACACACACCTCACATTCTAATGGATCACAAACCCAGTAAATGCCCCATAAACCAGTATCTTTGTAACAAGTATTAAAGGATTGGAAACTATGACATAAACCTTAAATTATAAAAATTAGAATCAAAACTATAATTATAATCTTATTTACTATTATTGTATTACCATCTTGAGCGCTAGCACGAGCCAAATTTGATGCGTTATTAACACCACCTCCTTGTGAACGATCCCAGGCTCCAATTAAAGTATTGGCAACCATTAAAGGTATATTATCTTGATCAGTCCAGCCACAACCTTCAACTGCAATTGCAATATGTGCTAATGGTAAAGAATCATCACGAACACGAATTTCTGATCCAGTGAAACGGCAGGGTGCCAAAGCTGGTGGTTGCCCATCGTAGGTATTCTCAATTTTTCCCAAATTCTTTTCAGCTAAATTTACAAGTTCATTGTGACTTATACCACCAACGCCAGCTAAAACAATTCGTGCTGCTTTATAATGTGTGGTAATGTAATCGAGCAAATCTGATTTGGTGATAGCTCTTTGAAAAAGAAAATAAATAAATAAAAAAAAAATTTAATTCAAAAATTATGATAAAAGTTAAACAAAAAAATTTCGTACTTAATATTTTTTGTGGGACCCAAGATGGTTTGACCTAATGGTGTACCTTGATAGGCAGTTGCATGTAAATGATCAAATACAACTTCTTGTAAATTACTTTCAACTTCTTGCATTTCACGTAAAATTACACCCCGTTCACGTTCAATTTCTGATTCACCAAGTTTTGAATTTTGTATAATATCTGAAAGTATTTCGACAGCTTTTGGTACATCTTTCGATAAACATTTAGCATAAAAAACAGTTTGTTCCCTAGATGTGTAAGCATTTAAATGTGCGCCCATATTTTCGACTTCAAGTTCTAAATCAGTTTGAGAACGTTTTGCGGTTCCCTAAGAAGGAAAAAAAACGAATAAAAGAAAATTTCTTTCTCAAAGTTTTTAGTAGTGAAATTAATACTTTAAATGCCATATGTTCAAGAAAATGTGCTACACCATTGTTTTGTTCATTTTCATATCTTGAGCCTGCATCAATCCAAAGTCCTACAGTTGCTGTTGGTGCACCTGAATCTTCACTAGCAACACGTAAACCATTGTCTAATGTTGTAACTTGTGTTGCTGGTACATTTAAAAGAGCTTTCCTTAGATCAACTGTTTTAAAACGCTACGAGATAAAAAAGAAAATATGTAATGTGATGTAATATAATTTTAGAACCTAACCAAATTGAACATGTATTTTATATTGAGCAATATTTTATCGTTTAAAAAAAATCATTTAATTTTAACCAATAAAAGTTTGAAGTTAACAGTAAAACAAATTTTAAAATTAAGAAATTAAACAATTTTAAAAGATTTATTTTTTTTTTTGTAAATAATTTAAATTACGTAATTTGATAAAAAAGAAAATCAATTAGAAATTCTCTTGCTTACCTTAATTATATTCGTTCCACGGGACAATGTTCGAAAATTATTTGTTAAAGTTAATAATTTTGATGCCATTTTCTTAAATTAGCAGTTTTACTTTTAATAAAACGAAATATTGATTTCAATTTTTGTAAAATTTGGATTTCTTTTCCCAATTTTTCAACTGCCCTTTTTTCTTCACCTTTCTGTAGCACTTGTATTTTGGCAATGTCAGTTGATTCGAAGATTTAACTGACTTTTGACTTACGTTGTTCTATGATTATGAAGTCAGCCACAAATCATTAAAAAAATATTGAACAATAGAATGTAAACGAAATAAATGACATTTTAAATGTCAAAATTATTTCTATCTAGGGTTTACATGTAATGGAACTATTGAAACTAAATAAATGATTATTTCTGTTTTATTGACAATGAGAATCATGATGCATTGATTTAAAGTGAGACATTCCGGTTTAGATAGATTAGAGGTGGAATAGAGGTTTCTTTTGTGAAGAACTTTGCATATGCTTTTTTTTTAAATATTGATGTTTTAATTTATTAAATTATCTTCTAATGATTTTAATATTAATGAAAATAGGTTTTTCCTCGGTTTTCGTTGTTTACAACGAAATGGCACACCTTATAAAAATCATTCTGCATTGGTATAACCAATGAATTAATTTCAATGTTGACAACCTTATGAAGCTGAATCGTTTATTTAGAATTGAATTGAATTATGAGTCTTGATCAGAGTAACATTTTTTTTATGTTTGCGGTCTGCTTTGTTTATTTCTTTTATCATCTTAATTACCGAAAGCGTCCGAAAGCGGACACTTTAATTACAAAATGATTAAATGATTACATTTATAATTTATATCTACGTTGAACATTAATTTTGTAAATATAAATAATATGCGGCCATATGATGGCCATGACCATAGCCATGGAAATCTTTATGGTACACATGTAGAAGCAGTGTAAGCTAAGCAGATAAAACTTGATAAAATCTAACAGCTCTTATTAATTTCTATTACTCGAAACTCATGTTTGTATGGCATTTATCGAGAAGTAATAATAAATATATAATAATAATAAACTTATTTCGTTTGTTTGTTTTATACAAGTTAGTTGTTCAATCATAGTTAATTGGTTATTCAATTCTTAATGCCGATTTTTGTCAAAACAAAATTATATTGATTTTAATGTTCATTAGTGTAACTAACAAACAAAATGAGTTTAGAAATTTATAAAATTGATAAAGAATCAAACAGTGGATATTTTGATTCACCTTCAGGTATTATTTATACACATATTACATTTAGTTTATTTAAAATCAAAGTGCAAAATTTTATCATTCATTTCTTTTAGAAAAGTGTTTAAAAAAATGTGGCGAAATTTTTATAAAAATAGGAAATAGATGTCTAATTTATGAATGTATAATCTGTAATAAAATTTTTGATGAAATTCACGAATTCAGTATTCATATAAAAAGTGATCATAATCTCAACACAAATTTTATTGACGATCCTCTAAGGACGACGAATGATCAAGATGATCAAGAAATATTATTTGTTGACGTAGATCAAAGAGAAAATAATGTTAATAATTCAAGTCCTATTGAATTTATAAATTCACTTGAAAATGAAGCTGGTGAATCAATGAACAAAATAGCAATTTCAAATAATTCTGAGGAAAATCCAGAAAATAATATTAAAAAAGAAATAATTGAACAAAAAACCAACGATTATGATGTGCTTTCGACTGAATCAGCAATAAAGGTTAATAACGGTGATCCGTTAAAATGTAGATTTTGTGATCGTCGTTTTCTAAATAGACAAAAAAAAATTGATCATGAATACGGTCATACAGGCGAAAAGCCGTATAAATGTGATATTTGCAATAAAAACTTTCAAACAAAAGGTGCATGGACAGATCATAAGAAATTTTCACACTCTGAAAATTTATACTTGAAATGTAGATTTTGTGACCGTCGTTTCCACAGGATACAAAAAAAACTTGATCATGAGTACAGTCATACAGGTGAAAAGCCATATGAATGTGATATTTGTAATAAGAATTTTCAAACAAAAGGTGGATTGAATCATCATAATAAGATTGCACACTCTGAAAATTCAAGCTTGAATTGTGGATTTTGTGACAAAAGTTTTAAAAGAAGGCCGTATTTAACAACTCACGTTCGTCGTCATCATAAAAAGGAAGCCAATCATAAATGTACGTATTGCGGAAAATCATTTTATGAGAAATATCATAAAGTTGTACATGAACGTATTCATACTGGTGAAAAACCATACCAATGTAAATTATGTGGTAAAAAATTTCGTTCAGCAAGCTTAATATTTGCACATAGGAAAGTGCATACAGATGAGAAGTTATATAAATGTGAAACATGTGGTTCAGAATTTAAAACATCATCGAATTTAAACCTACATAAAAAACGCCACGCAAATAAAAGAGACCATAAATGCAATTATTGTGATAGAATGTTTGTAACAAAATGCGAAAAATGTGAACATGAACGTTCTCACACTGGTGAACGTCCATTTCAATGTACCAGTTGTGGTAAATGTTTCATATCAAGCAGTAGATTAACGTTACATACAAGAAAAAGTCACACAAATTTCAGACCATTTAAATGTACTGAATGTGATAAAAGTTTCGCATCAAGAACAAATTTAAAATATCATTTAATAACACATTCAGATGCCAGACCATTCGAATGTGTATTATGTAAGGCAACATTTGCAACACAGAAAGCATTAAAGACGCATCATAAAATTCATTCGAATGAAACCACATACGTTTGTAGAATATGTCAAAAATGTTTTAAACAAAGTGCTGGACTGTACAGTCATATGAAAACTCATGAAGAAATAATGTGAAGAGCTTACATATGTATATCAATTTTTAATTTCATTTTAAGAATTTTTTCACAAGTACTTTTAATTTTTTTAGATATTGAAATTATTTTGTTTTTGTTTGAAAATAAACTATGTACGTATATATGTACGTATGTAAGTATGTATGTATGTATGTATTTAAAAAATACCTTTATCGAAGTTATATTAAATTCGATACAAATTGTATACGACCAAAGTCGAAAAATTCTTAAGCAAACAAACCATACATACACTCAAATTTTCATTAAACGGTGTGATGAAATATTCAGTAACTCGACGACACAATGTTAAACTGCAATTGTTCATCAAACAGAAAAATATTTTATTTTCCTGCAAAGTCTGTAGTTTTATTTAACCTTTAAAAATTTTGATTAAAAAAATTATTTGAAATTACTGACGGTACAAATTAGTACAAATGATGGTACTTTATAGTTTCATTTCGAGCATATTTCAAGGGAATGATGTTTCATTTCACATCGTTTCTATGGGTTGAATTGACATTTCAGACAGCTGATTGTACTTTTTTCTTGTCAATTTTAAAAACAAATGTTCATTCTCATTTTGCGTTCACTAACAACAAAACAGTATAGTTTCAATTCCAATTTTTTTCAAATAATTTTCTTATCAAATCAACTTTTAATAGTCAAAAATCATATGGTTTTGTTTACATTTTTATCTTATTGTTATCTTTCCGAATATTACATTTAATTATTAGATAAAATAGAAAATTTATTTATATTATTAAATATTTTCAATTATAAGAATGTCATATAATTTAACAAAAACATTAAAACCATATATTAAATATATACCACAATTAACAAAACCAGTTTTACGTGTATTAATTCAAGTATCTGTACATTACATTGAAAGTCGTAAATGTTCACCAGAAGTTTTAGATTTAGCATTAACAAAATTATCACATTCTGGATGTGATATACCAAATAACTTTTATGAATTATTTTCAGCTATATTACAAATAATGCAATTATTTTTAAGAACACCAAAAGGTTCCATTAAAGATGATGAATTACGAGAATGTTTAAGAGAAATGAAGTAAGTGATGAATTATAATAAAAATTTTATTACCAAAAATTATTTTTTCATTAAAATGTTTCATTTATTTTTTTTTTATAGATTTACTGAAGAATGTATTGATGATATAACTAAAGTACTTTATAATCATCGTGAATCATTAACTAAAAATTATTATGAAGTTAAATGCTTACGATCACCACCAAAAAGATTTCAATGGAGAATTAATATTTCAGTTATTGATTGGTAAACTGTTGCTTGTTTTTACATTTCAATATAATTTTATTTATTTTGTTTTTTTCTAGCGGTATTGAAAATCTTTCTCAACCAACAATTGTTATACATTTTCAAGTTGGAAAAGAATATAAAACTTTTGAATTACCAATAGCTATGTTTCATCGTTTACGATATAATGTTGCATTATTATTAAGAGAATTACAATCATTTGAAAATCGTGCATTAATTAAAAAATATCCATAAATTTTAAATTATATTATGCCTTGCGAACAATTAACGTTTGTAATTAAATAATATAATTTTAAATTGTATTAAACTGAAAAAAGCATTTAGTTAAAAAATAAGTTCAACTCAGTAATACAGTAATTCAACTGAATATTTTACAATTGATTATATCTTCATATTTTTCAATTAAGTCTGATTTCAAACGCATGATAGTCAATTCGAATGTTTAAAGTGATCATAGTAGAAAACTCCAGTTAAAATTTTATTTAAATTTAAAAAAAAAATATGATAAGCAATATTAAAATTATTCTATTAGAAAATTAGAAATAATTAGTAATTCCTTTTAGGTAATTTTTAAACGTATTCAAATTTCAAATAAATTAAATAAATAAAATGTGAACTTACAACATAGTAAAACCAAATAAAAGGAATACATACTGTGTAGGTAATTAACATTTTATTCTGTACTAATTTGGAAAAAGTAGTTCTGTAAATTCTATGAACTCATGTTAATATTACATAATAAGTAATAACCGAATCGTACAAGTAAAAAGAAAAAAATTAAATAAATAGATTTTTAAAAATATAAATTATTTTCATTTCAACGTTCAACTGACTCTGGTAGAACAATATTACATCCCAGCAAACCTCTTCCAGACCATGTTCTTGGTATTAAATTTATTTCCATGATATCATTATTACATTTTCTTTTAATTTTTAATAAAATTTTTTGATTTTGTTTATGTTTAACAATATCAGCAATCATATTAAGATTTTCGAAATTTCTTGAATTTAATGATCCAAATTCAATAATTTCATCATCAACCATTAAACCCTAATAAAAATAAATAAATAAAATTAAAATAAAATGCAATACATATGAAAATAAATTACTAACAGCGTCTTCAGCAGGTGATCCTGGACTAACCATATTTACTTTAACAATTGGTTGTAAAGCTGGTAAGGATAATGAAGAAGATGATGATGATGATCCTTCATCACTAACCAAACCAGCTATTTTTGGTGATACATGTGTTTTTTGTTCAGCTATTTCAGCATGTACTTCTTCCAAACCTTTTTCAATCTGTTTCATTAGCTCTTTTAAATCATTTTGTAAACAAATAATTTGATGTCTAGCATATCGTACTTGATAGACATCAATATCATTACGTGGAAAACCTTCGGAATCAGTTAAACTTTCAGTCATGTTTGTACGATTCTAGAAATCAATTTAGAAAAAATAAATTTGATATATGATTTAAGTGATTTGCCTACCTGTTCTAAAATTCGTCCATAATCTGCAATTTTTTGTTCAATTTTATCCTTTTCTGATATTAATTTTAATGTTTGTTCACGTTTTGATGAATTTGGAACAACCATTTTTCAAATAAACTTTGTATTTTTATACTTAAAAAAAATGTGTACAATTATTTATTTTAAATATTTACAAATTTATGCGGATTTGCGTAGTATACACGAGAGAAATGACAAGTCAAAATTTATATTTTTTATTCTTCTTTTGCTTTTGTTCCAATTGTAAATCCAAATAAAAATAAAAATTATTTTCTTCTTTTTTGTACAAATTTAAAATAAATTACTCAATTTGTCTACCCATCCAAAATAAGGATTAGAATCAAGTTCAATAAACATCACGTTACAATCCAAATATATGTATGTACGTATGTAAGTATTTGTTGGTAATAAAACAGTGAATATTCATGCTAATTATTTATTTAAATTTCCCTCGCCTTTTCACTTCCATCGCACCAATGACATTGACCGAACTTTAGCATTTCGATTCCCTTGAAGGGCTGTTAGGTTAGCCTGTTAGTTGTTCAGATAATGTATAAAACAATATAATTGTACATAGCGATCACAAAGAGAGCAAACCACGCATAGTGTTATCACTAATCACTATATACTATAGTTTTATTCAAGCAATGGGAATATTGCTGGTGGTTAGGGTCTGTATTAGCAATATTTCCATGGCCGGCAATGGCAATATTGCCAAAGGAGATGCTCTGTTATTACTTGTCTCATCTTTATGTTTTCATGTTTTTTGAATTTTGACAGCAAGTAGAAGTTAGAAAACAGTGTAAAGTAAAACTGGAAAACATAAACATAAAAAAAAAACGTACGTACGTAATTAACGTATGGCGTATCGTAATCGTGTGGCATACATTAATGAATTTATGGCAATGGCAAATATAAATATATTGTAATAATTTGTTGTATTTTGTATTTTTCACATTTTTTTAAAATTTAAGTGGAAGGGATTTCCACTTCTTTTTTGTTGATTTAATTTAATTTTATTGTGAAATTATGGTTATTTCGGTGAATATAAGAAAAAATTTAATAAAATTCTATATTTAATTATTGTATAAAAATTTCCATATTACTGTACATAATTAAATCTGGTATTTTGATGTAGGATGCAACAAAAAAATGAGTTAAAATAAGTTAGTGTTATTTAAAAAAAAAAAAATGATTTCGTTAAGATAATTAAAAATGTAAAATTAAAATACTGAAATGTAAAATTTTTTCAAGGGAAGTAAAAAAAAAATTCGTTTTGATTATTCATTTGTTATCTATTTTTGGAACAAAAAGAAAAAACAAGGAACGTTCTGTTTCTGCTACTTGTTTCCTTTTTTTTGTACTTTATTACTTTTCTATGTATGTATCTTTGGATTCGAAATTATATAGTGTTGTATGTTGTATAGTACATTGGTTGTGTAGCTAAGCTACTAGCTGACAGGAACCAGCTGAGCTAAATATACTGCATCAATTGTAGTTGAGACAAATTTAAGATAATGGTGTATACAAATATACGAACATTTTTTGTGTTATTTCGATCCACATAAATTTTCTAATTTTAAATGTACAATTAAATAAAAAAATTAATTTTTTTGAATAAAAATTGATGCAAATAATTTGAAAGTGAATTTGAATACAAAAAATACAGCTCGAAAAAAAAAAAAATAAATTAATTAATTCATATAAACTGTTTTATTTTTTTTTTTTTTTACTGCAAATCAAAAAAACAAAATTATTTAATTTCATAAGTAAGAAATTACAAAAAAATCAAGAAAAAAATGACATTTTATAATTGGATACAACGTAGAGAACATGGTTTTAAACCAAAAATTGGTGATGAAGATTCAATACTAAAATGTGTTTATACATCATTTACACCATATAAAACATGGAGTAATGATATTGATGTTAATAATAGTGAATTTGGAGCTATATTCAATTTAGAATTTTCACCAGAAGGGTATTATTATTTTTATTTATTTATAAAATTTTTTTTATCTATTTTCCAATTCTTTTTATTTTGTTTTCATTACTTTATAGGAATATTCTTGTAGCTGCATGTGAGAAAAAATCAATAATATTATTTGATCCAGTAACAACAAAACATACAAAAACAATTAAAAATGCTCATATGGATAATGTCAATTGCATTAAGTATAAAAATTAAATAGCATAAACAATAAATTTAATATTTTTATTGTTTATCCCTTATTTTATTTTTTTTTTTTTTTAGATTTCTTGATAATCGTATGTTTGCTACATGTTCAGATGATACAACAGTTGCATTATGGGATACAAGAAATTTAAAGTGTAAAATTCGTAGTTTACAAGGACATTCAAATTGGGTTAAAAATATTGAATATTCACAAAAAGATGGTCTATTAGTAACATCTGGTTTTGATGGTAGCATTTATACATGGGATATTAATTCATATACAGAACAAGGTTTCATTTACCAAAAAGTATTTCATACATCTGGATTAATGCGCTGCCGTATATCACCTGATGCAACCAAATTAATAATATGTACAACGGGTGGTTATTTAATTATCATACATGAATTAGATTTATCAACATTGGCTAAAGATTTATGTGGTTTTAGGGTAATTACTTTAATTTTTAAAAAGATGGAATGATTTTTTTTTCTATATATTGATTTTATTTAACAGCCGAATATTTATCGTTTGATGCAACTTGGAAGACAATTTATACCACAAGCAGCTAAATTTGATCATGTATTCTCAAAATCACAAAAAAGAAATCGAGTTGAATTAGTTAGTGACTTTCCAGAACAAAATGACGCTGAAGTTGTTTGTGCTTTACAGGTAACTAACTAAAAAGTAATCAGAAATATTTTGTAAAAACCAAATAAAACAAATTTTATTTTGTTTTTAAGATTCATCCACAAGGCTGGTGTGCATTAAGTCGTAATATTAGTTCAGACGAAGGATCAGAATGGAGTTGTGTTCATGATATATTAGAACGTGAAGAAGACAAATATGTCACTATTGATACATCAGAAAATGATAATGGAAGAAAACGAAAATATACTGAAATAATAGAAGAAGATCCAATTGGAACAAATTTTAGTTTAAGAGGAAATTTTCAAACTGACAGAATTAGTAGTAGTAGTAGTAGCAGTAGTAGCAGTAGCAGCAGTAGCAGTAGTAGTAGTAGTAGTAGTTTCAGTTCTAGTAATTTTGAACACAATGCAGCTTTAGCTGGTACTAGCGACGCCAATGGTCATCGAGATTCAAATAGTACTCGCAATGAGGCATTCGTTCCTGATATTTGGGCAGCAGAAGTAACAGTGCAGGATCGTGCTTGCCGAACATTACGTGGTAGTGGTTCAAGAAATTCAAATTCACTAAATGCTTATGCATATGTATATGCTATAAGTAGTGGAGTAATTACTGCGTCACCACCAACTCGAAATTCATCATCAAATGATTGGAGTATTGATACTATGCTATCTGGTAGCACAAATAATTCAAATGATAATATACGTGATCGTGCTATTTGTATGTCAATTTATGATAGACAAATTTATCAAAATGTTCCACGTCTATTATATTATATTAAAGAACCGAATAAGGGTAAAGGTTTTATTAAGGAACCATCTTTTTCCGCAGACGGTCGAATTATTTGTTCTCCATGTGATGTTGGTGTACGTTTATTAGCATTTTCCGATGATTGTTCAGATTTTCGTGGTGCTGTGCTATCATCAAAAGGTCACCCAGAACAATTAAAAGAAATTAAAAAAATATGCTGTCATTCAGATATTGTGGTTAGCACAAAATTTAGTCCAAGATATCCATTATTAGTAACAGGATGTTTACATGGTAATGTTGTATGGCATCATCCAGATTTTTAATTAAATTTAAAATTTTGTTTTTGTAAAATGATTTATCTAAAAAAAGAAAACACAATCTAATTAAGAATATATGTATGGATATGTATGTATATTAAGTAATAACAATTTAATAAATAATAAGTGCTAACTGCTAATGTTTTCAGTACTTATATGATATTTATGATTTTATTTTAACTTGTAATGAATATATTGTTATGACTACAAAAATTATTTCAGCATTTATTCATTCTTCTAACATTAAATTTTATAATTTTGATAAAAAAATTTCAAGCCTTCATTTTATTTGTTTTCTTTTTAATAAAAATGTTTCTAAGTTCTTTATTAAACAAACTGACACAATGGGACAATAAAAAAATAAACTTTTTTTTTGTATAAGGTTGGTTAAATAATTTTTTATTATTAAATAATATTTTCACATTAAGATAATTAACAGTTTCAAAAATAGTTTTTTTTTCCTACTCTCAACCATTTAATCTCTTACGTATTCGTTTATAAACTGAATTATTTCTATTGTTAATAAATTATTTTTATTTTTTCTTTTATATATATATATATATATATTTTTTTTTTCAAATTGAATTCATGTACATTAATTAGTAAATCGATATACATAAGTATAATTTGTAATATCTTTTCAAATACCTCTGGTATATAGAGGAGTTCACATATAATTATTAAATGATTTTATTTCCATTACATTTTTTTTCCTTTAAACTTTGTTCTATTTGCTATTGTGAATTATTCTATCAGAATATAATTTGGCACATTTTGAATTTTTTTTTAATTTATCATTAAAAACAAAAAATAAATCTAAACAAAAAGAAACATAAAATAAAATCAAAAACAACTAAAATATTTTTTCAAATCTTAAAACAATACGATAATGATTTAATTATCAAATTAATACAATAATTTAAGATTTAGTTTTCTCTATGTAATGTTATCATAAAAAGAAAGCAAAGGCAAATTAATAAATTCCATTATTAAATCTTCGTTACATAAGTAGAATAAAGTATGAGCGTTTTATATTTATCATTTTAAATATACATTGATTTTGTTAATTTTTATTATAAGAATTTCGATTACATTTATGTCTCTTCATAGAAATGTAAATGAAAACATTTGTATTTTTAATCATCCCAATCACAATCATTGTCAGAACTTTCATCAGATTCATCATCAGAAGAATGGATGAATTTACCACGATCGATTAATGCTTTTCTTAATGCGTGTGCTAAAGCATCAGTACCAAATGGATTATCATTATTCTTTTGTGATGCATTAGCAGCTGGTAATTGTCTAGATTCAACCGGTTTTAGTTCAATACCTTGGCGTATTTCTGATAATAATTCATTACGTGAATCACCACTACCTGTACTTAATGACGATGTATCAACAGGCTATAGAAAATTAAAATGCAAAAAATTCAATTTTATTTTTCAATATAAAATCTTGTGTGTTTATTTACTTTTAATGTTGTTCCTTTTCTAATACTTTCCATAAGAGCACTTCTAACATCACTGACATTATTTGATAAAGAAGATGAAAATGGCTTACGTTCGACTTCATTTTCGGTCCCTAAATGTTGTGATGGTAATAAAGATGGATTTGCTGGTGCTGGAGGAGGTGGTGGTGGTGGAGGAGGAGGCGGGGGAGGTGGTGGAGCGACAGGAGGCTAAAAGTAAAGAAAAAAATATATATTGAAATATCGAGTTTATTTATAAAATCCAATTCATACCGCTTGTACTGGAACAGAATTAGATGTTATTGGAGGCGGTCTTGAAGGCGGAGGAGCTCTAGTCGTAGCAGAAGGTGGTGCTGGAACCGGCGGTGGAGGTTGTCGAGTTGGAGCCTGTTGTTTTGTTGGCTGTCTTGTAGGCAATGGTGGTGCTGTTCTTTGTGTATTACCTCCATTTTGATTCTAAAACAAAGAAAAAATCAAAAAATATTAAGTTGATAAAAGATGTTTTAAATTGTCTTAAAATATACCTGATGCCTGGTTGGAGCTGTTGGTGCTGTTGATCGTGTTGGTGGTGGTGGTGTTGTGTCAACTATACTGTCTTTTCTTTCAATTGATTCAGATTTTGCTTTTTCTAAAACATTATTTTCCCTAACAAAATTATAAATATAATCTCGGGTTTCTTGGTCTTTTAACTAAAAAAAAAAAAAATACATAAATAAAACAAAATAAAATTTACGAAATAAAAAAGAATATTTAACAAAATTTTAAAATAAATTCAAAATTACATGTTGATTTGAAACTCCAGCTTTTACAAAAAAATCTTTAAGCGCTGTATCACATTCTTTTCCATCTAAATCGAAACCTTTTTGTACATCCCATCCAACATGACTTACATGTACAAAATTTGTTGGTTCACCAATATCAGCTTTTGTGTATTTTCGCCCTTTTTTCTTTCCTCTACCACTACTACTACTACCTGAAATTATTGATGGTTTTACTGAAGATGATAATGATAATGATGATGACGAAAACGCATTATTAGAATTTTGATTAAATTGATTTGTTGTTGCTGTTGTTGTTGATGTTGCTATTGTTGAATGTTTTTGATTATTTTGTAATTTATCTGATTGAGATTTTGATGCACGATTTTTAGTTTTATCTTGAATATTTTCTAATTTTAAATAAACCTCATCACATTCATCTTCTAATGCAAAATTTAAAGCTACATAGCCATCCTAAAAAACATAAAATAAAATTATAAATATTACGCATTTTAATTAGATACATGTACAACTACTATAACTCATTATATATTTACTTGTCCTTCAAACGTTAATAAATATGGTCGAGCTTTATGTGTATTAAGTGGGTAATAACATTCGTGTTCCCAGGCTAATTCATGTTTAATTAAACAATATACTCTCATAAAATATGATTTTTTTGATGAATCTCTAACAATACATAACACACCAGTAAATTTTTTTTTCCAATGTGAATGTGCTGTACCTTCTGTTTTATATACTTGCACAACAGCTGTTGCTACAGTCTGGTTAAATCGCCATGATTATAACAAAATAAAAAAATAAATAAAAAGATATGATAAAAGATTTTTAAAGACTTTTTTCGTTTTTTTTTTTTAGTAAAAATATTTTCATAAGGTATATATGTATATAAGACTATTTTTAAAAGTGCAACCATACATGTGTATTATATGCATAATAATCAGATTTTACGTACATATTAAGGCATGTACGTAACATGTAGGCATGTTAAGCAGGTATTTTACCGAAAAATCAATAAAATCAACACTCCATTAAAACAAAAACAAAATATTTTTTAAATTTAAATATTATAGTATTATATTGATGCATAATATCAGAATGATATTTATAAATTAGAATAGATAAGTATGTAGGTATAAGATTTTTGAGAAGAAATCATGCCTTAGTTAAAAGGAATTATTATATGTATGTATATACTCATTATGTACCATTATGTAAATACGTAACATATATAGGTACATGTCAATTCAATTTCATAGATTAATTTATGAAATTTAATTTAATTTAAATTAATTTGAAATTTCATTAGAATCCTAATGTTGAGAAATATGTATTGTTTTTTTTTTTTTTTTTACTAATTTAAAAAAAAAATTTTTTTTTTTCAATACAATAATAAGATAATTAAAATGATGATGAAATTTGTAAAAAAATACCTATCTACCTATAGATTAGATATTACTTATCAATAATTGAATGGCACCTAAAACGTTTTAAATTATTATTAAAATACATAATTTTAAAAACAACATAATAGGTATATAAAGGAACATGTATTTATTAAATTTGGATAAAAAATAATATAAATCAACTAATGGTTATCTAATACAGAAGAAATGATTTTGTATGTTGTTAAACTACTTTAAAAAATTTTTTTTTTTTTTTAAAACGACATTTACTTTTACTTATTAGATTGCACTTTCTATTTGAACAAAATAAATAGATATGTAATACTTGTATAAAGTAAAATAAGTGCAATAAACTTAAATAATAGGTACAACTTTCTAATGCAGATTGTATTTAATTGAATTGCATTTGACTTAAATTCAAGATATTAACAAATCACTTTCACATTTGAAAACCATTTAAATATATATAATTATTTTTTGCTTATCAGTTACTTTTTATTTTAAATATCTTTAAATTCAAATGAAATATACAATATTCTAATTTATGAAAATGATTTAGATAATTCATTTTTTATTTTTAATTTTATTAAATATTTACCTGACATTTATTACCAAGTAATGCAAATACTTGTTCATTCTCTTCATCAGTTAATAAGCGACTTGGCTTATTTATTTTTGGTTTTGGTGTTGATACACCTTGTTGTCTCATCTTTATATTATTTTTAAAGTTTTTTATTTTTTTACTTTTCTTTTATTGTAATCTAATATAATTGATAATTTGAATATGTTAATTTTTTAATTCTTTGTTTCTTTATTTTACAGATATTATTATGTACATATTTTATTTTGTTGAGCACCAAAGCAAAAATTTTTATTCTTTTTTTATTTCTTAAAAATAAAATTTATATTTTCATTTTATTATTTTTTTTTATTTATTTAATTTATAAATAAGAAATTGATTTTAATTTAATTGGATTATTTATTATTACTATTTAAAATGTTTTACATAAGATTGTTGTGAATAAAAAGAATGTATGCAATGAGAAATAATTTTCTTTTGAAAAACAACACGTCATACTACACATTTTATTTGAAACAAGAAATTTATTTATCAATTTAAAAATGAAACAAATATTTTAATTATATTTTAATCAATTTAATTTTAATTTTCATGTTGTTTTAATATTTCATTTTTTTTGCACAAATTTAATACAATTTTAATTGGAAATTTCTTAAATTAAATTGATTTGATATTTTGACAACTGCATTTGCCATCCCACATTCACAAATTGATCACCTACCAGGTTGATTCATGTTTCTCATGTTTCTTCTTCCTATATTTTTCACCAAATCACCAACACCATTCAAATTTGATGGATTCATAACCCATTTCCAATATATTTATTCACTGTTGAATGTTGATTGTGTATTTATCATAGAATAAAGACAATTAGAAAGAAAGCAAATGGAACACATTTTGACATTTGCCAGATTTTGTACGATAATAGATGGCGACACCAGCTTTCGTGTACTTAGTATCCAAAGCACTGAGCAAGTATATAAGTATTATTATATCCCAGCAAGACATTGGTAACCGGTAACGTCGAAATCGAAAATGTTATCGATTTTAACATGGTAACTATAACTAAAATGTAATCACAAATTCTAAAAAAAGACAATTTTTATAAAGTAAATAACTTTAAAACTAGGTTAGGATCGATGACCAAAATTTATTTAATAATAACTCCGCTTTTTTACACAAAGTTTCGATACAAAATCGATTTCATTTCGATTACATAACATAATCGCATTTAATAAAGAAAGCAATTATTTAGAACTAGGGAACTACCTTATTTCTATGTGAATTAATGTCATGAAGAAGATTATTTAACGAGCCTAGGAATCAATTCTAAATCGGTATTTGGAATTAATTCCTAATCAGTGGTAGTAATAAAGAATTTACCAATTACAAGAATAGATTTTGAAGTGATTTCGAATCAACTACTTTGAACTCATATTTTATTGGCTATGATTCAAACCAATAGCAATGCAAAAAAAATCAATGCAAAAGAATTGATTTTTGTGATTACAAAAATTGATTAAGAATAAATGCAAAACTGACTTTTGTCTGCTGGGATGTTATTATGTATTATATACTTTCTTTATATTTTGTATAAATGATCGTATGATGTACGCATATATATAATATGACGCATGTAAATAAATTTTATACATGTAATATATAAAACATAAGGGGAGATAATTACATGATCATTTAATTTGATCCTACATACATACATATGAATATTGTCTTATCATATGCTCTTCTCCTCTTTATACATACGTATATAGGTACATTTAAATATTAATTCAATATATGTACATATATGCCAGCCATGTATGTTTTCTTATGCGTATATACATATGGATGTATGTACATATGTACGTATGTTGCATATAGAACTGAAATTAAATGTCATTTGTGCCGGTAATACGCTTTAAATTTATTTGCACGTACATGATGCTGTATTTATGTTTACATAAAAAATTAAAATACATTATACATTTTATAATTCATATGTATACACCATACACTAATTCAATGCAGTTAAGGTCTTATGAGAGTATATGTGACCTTTTTCTTTTCTCATAATTTCTAATAAGATCATCCCACGAATAGTGTTACCACGATCTTAAGTTATCATATAATACGAGATGAATTTTTTAAAGATCAATATACAGCGACGTAAAGTGATACTACTTATTCCCATTTCGATAAGACTTTAACTGCATCGAATAAGTGTATGAAGTATAGCAACATAGTTGCCACTTTGATGTATTTATATTTAATATTATATACACATTATTTTACGCCTGTTGCAAAATTTCTTGTCTGGAGTCTGTACAATACATTTCTAATGGTTATACAGGTAACCCCCGTGTAACATGACACATCTATGGAACGGACTCACTCTAACACGGTTCAGGAATTGAGCAAAACCTTCGTAAAACATTGTATAGGCATATGTCTAAGCAGTGTTATGAATTTTAGATCGGTTCAAAAAACGCGTAAATATATCATGTCATCAAATCATTGGATTCAAATGAAGCGACATTATATGTAATTATGAAAATATAATAGCATGTTTCTAAAGTTTTCGAACCTACCCTCTCTTTTTGTACTAGTTCTTTGTTTCGTATAACACGACAATTTTTTGGAACGCAACTCCCGTGTTATACGAGGATTACCTGTACTTTTAAACTATTTTCATTTACATATAAATATGTGGCAGAAATGAAGTACACAAGAATTATTTTCAAAATTTGGATATATGAATGGAATATGATGTACGCATACATGTGCGTCATATATATACACATACTATACCATCGTAATATATGCATAATACATATGTACATATAGTATTCATATTCACAATATAATTATGTATTCATTCCTGAAAAATTAAAATATATGTATATACATACGTATGTATTACATACATACATAATGTATTTAGCATTACATACACGCAGAATTATATATCATATTGTTCATTGGGCATTACGATGATAACAATTAACAAAGGAAAAAAATTTTCAAATGGTTTAATATGGTTAATACATATATGTATTATATATTCTACTTAACATGTACATATTATAATGACGTTTACTGATGAATAACATAAAACGTCGTAATATACATATGTACATACATATATACACATTACAATATCTTATTATTTACCTATCTGAAAATGTTTTTAATTATATATAATCACATAATTGCGTATATAAGCAAGATCCTTCTCTTCTCCTTAAATAATTCATATGGTTTTTATATGATCGTGTTTTATATATAAAAACCAAATTTTTTTTTAAATTAACTTTTATTTTCGTGAACGGAAGTGTTTATCGGAAGTTATCAAAGAGGAACGTTCCGTTCCATTTGCTTTCTTGTCTTGTCTTTATTCTATGTGTTCCGGTGCGTTCCGATTCTTAAGTTTTACAATTTTGCATTGTAAACACATTATGACTACCAACAGAAAACTACACGGATACAAAATTAAAACTATAACTATAACTATAGATATAAGAATATCAACAAAATGTCATGTATGTACAGTATGTGCAACCGCAACATAATACCAAATAATACTGTGTGTTATGTCTGTGTACACAATTGATCGTGAACTCTTGTTGAAATTACTTCAATTCAACCAACTTCAACTTCAGTTCAGTGCTACTCTATCTGAATTGGAATTGGACCAATGTTAAACTTCACCATTTACAAATTTTTGCATATGATCACCTGAGTGATATTGTCATAATTCTTCTTTTTTTAATTAATTTTTGACATTTCTTTTTTCACCAGAAAATTCGGATTCAAAAAAGTGCGCAAGTTGGAATTGTATTATAATTCTTGACTCTTGTAAAAGATATCTAAAAGGTGTTGTTCGTCTTTTATTTTTTACAAATAAAATCTTATTTATTTGGCGCAGAATCTTCATTTCTCGTCTATTATCCTAGAGAATTTCTATGTTCTCTAGAGTCATTCATTCATTATACTATTTAATATCGAGATACATAGCAAAAATAAAATTTTTCTATTAAATCAATTTTTAATTAGTTATCGTCTAGTGGTGTAGCATTTTCGTAATTTTAATTCAAATATAAATTTTAAAATTTTTCGTTTGAAATTATTTTTTAAAAAATAATTTCGGTTTTAAAAAAATATTAATTTTTGATTTTTTTTTAATTTTTATTTTTTTTTGTTTTAAATTTTTTTTTTAATAGAAATAAATAAAATAACTCCAAAAATAAAAACTCCAGTGCCGATAGTACTTGAATATTTTTCAACCATCGAAAAAAAAGAATGAAATTAAGGTTTTAATTTACGCATGTTAAATAAATAAAAATTAGTGAAAAAATTTTTTTTTTAAGGAGAATTTAATAAATTTTATTATTTCCTTGATATCACTTTAAATTGAAAACTTTTATTTAGATAAAAAAGATCTGAAAACAGTGCATAATGTATCATTTAAAAACATTAGTAAAACGTGCTAACGTTAAACAAGATACCATTTCAACATTGGTTAAAATTTTACCAAATACAAATGCATCAATAATAATTAATCAAAAACAACAATCACGTTCATATGCTGAACATAAAATTCCAGATCGTTTAAAAGATGTACCAGTTGCAAGAGATCCAAGATTTTTTGATATGGTTGAATATTTTTTTCATCGTGGTTGTCAAATAGCTGAAGATAAATTAGTTGAAGATATGAAAGGTAAATTATCATTAGAGGAAAAAAAGAAGAAAGTTAAAGGAATTTTAATGCTTATGCAACAATGCGATCATATTATTGAGACTGCATTTCCATTACGTCGAGATTCTGGTGATTATGAAATGATAACTGGATATCGTGCACAACATAGTACACATCGTATACCAACGAAAGGAGGTAAATAAAATAAAAAAATAAAAAATTTTTTTCTTCTTTTTTTTGCTGACTGATATTTTTATTTTAATTTAGGTCGCAATTCTAAATAAATATTCAGATAGGTGCTATTCGTTTTTTTAAATAATATGTTCTGCAAATTAATGATGACCTACTAAATTTTTTTTTTTTTTTTTTCATAAAAAAAAAAACAAATGTTCAAGTTTACACGTCGTACTTTTCTTTCACTCAAGGGAATTATGTAACATTTTATGTTTATAGAACAAAAAAGAAAAAAAGAATCCATACACTTTCATAAAAAAAGAAGAAATATTTTTTTTCTTCATTCATTATGTGTTGTATATATATACTACACATAAAATACAAAATATAAAATTTTATATGTATTTGCATATGTACTTTCTAGCTATTATATCACATCTAAAACGTTGCTACACTATATAATATGTATATCTAAATGTGTTGACCACATTTATGAGTGCAATGTTTCAGTTCCCTATATTATATTTAAGTATATTTTTCCTTGTTATTTCAATTAATCTAAAATCTATGTACTGAGCAAGTCCCACTATGTACATGAAGAATTTTAAAATAAAATATATATATTTTTTTACATAAAAAAGAAATTCTCTGTTAACAAGTGGTTTGAAGAATAACAGAATGGAAATTCAATGAATTATTTAATTATGTAGCTTTTAAAGTGCATTTATGTACATCAACACATTTTTTCATTAGGCCAAAATCAAGAACATTTCAAAAATTCCCCTCAATAAAATAGTTTAAATAAAACAATATGTGTATATTCATTATAATACTATGGTTTGTTTTTTTGGTACTCCTATAATCTTGATTTAATAAGTACATAATAACTCTTTCTTAAGTAGATACGTCAGTTATACAAAATTCATTACAGAAAAAAAAATATAGTGAAGTGGTTTGAAAAATTATGATTATGATTATATTTTTGTTTCTGTGGTTTAATAGTGATAGATACTTAAAGTTAGGGTTTGTAAACAAAATTACTCGTTAAATTGATAAATAAAAAACAAGTAGTAACAGTGTTTCGTAATTTTCAATTTCTATTTTATCGCTATTTGAAAAAAAAATGAGCAGTAAAATATCAATAAATTATTAATTTTTCCACTTGAAATAAGATAAAATTAATTTCCTTACTACATCATTACAAAAAAGTAAATTGTTATAAATTTTCATTTCAAATGAAAGTAGTAAAGAAAATAAATTTCAAATTGTATACGGTTTAAAAAATTCAATTAAAAAACATTCAATATGAATTTTACTGTATTAACTGCAATAATTTTAATGCAAAAAAAAAATCTTGAAACATTTTTCATTTAAGAAAAATTTTTGTATGGTAAGTGTATTGCCAGATTTTTTTTAATAGTCTGTATGCCAAAATTATTAAAAAATGTATCCATTTATTTTTGTTGAACAAATAAATAAAACAATTTTATCTGCAGCAGCGTAAAAATAAAATTCTAGATGTAGACATAACATGTTTTATACTATGATACCTCATTATGATACCTATGTATATCTACATTATCATAAAAATTTGAAATTATGAAAAAAAGAAAACAAAAAAGTCAATTTCATTAAAAACACAATAATTTAAACATCTATACTCTGTTCACTAATTACATGCAGTTAAGGCTTTATGGAAACTACGTAAAGTAGTACCATTTTTATTTTACAATTTACACCAATGTAAATCGATATTTAAAAAATTCATCTGATCTTATATGAAATTTTTAAAAGCCTTATTGAAGAAAAATAAAAGAAAAGAGAAAAAACCAATTAAGACTTTAACTGCATTGTAGTTAATATACAGTGTAATATTTTTAAATTAGTTAATTAAATAAAATTTTCAAGTACATTATACATATAAATATTTTTATATTTTTATTTAGAAATTCTAATATATTTATTATTTTATTATTTTTTAAAGCTTTTGTGAATTTAACATCTACAAGCATTACATAAATGTACATATACATACGTGCATGTATACATACATATTTATGTACGTAATGTAAATACAATCAGTAAAATAATTAAGTTTATTGTATTTAATTGTATGAATTTTGCATAAAATTTAGCATTGATAAGAAAAATTTATTATTTAAAAAAAATCACATGAATACAAAATGAAAATTGAAAGTGAGAAAACAGAGATTTTTATTTCTCGCATGTACGTACATACATATGTATGTATATGTACAATATATGATCTACAAAAAAAAAAAAAATTGAAAACAAATCACACTTATAATCTCATATATGTATACATAAATAATTTTTTTAATTAAAAAACAAAAACATAGCCATGCATACATTAAGTATCTATAAATAGTTATATCTACTATGTACCTACATAGGAAACCAATATACATAATATATTCGTGCAATATCATCATCTGAAAATCTTTGTATAATAAAAGATGCCTGATAAAATATATTGAAAGAAATACTCATACATATATAACTTTGAAAGTTTTAAGTGAAAATTTTTGTGTCTCGTGACCTTAGTATGTAATCAAAATTAAAATATTTTTAGCAAATTAAAAATAACAAAAAAATTACATATTATATGTTTCTTTTTTTGTTGCTTATTCATTGTTTAATCACTAACATAAAAAGGGGGTGTGAAAAGGGTGTATCTGTAAATGAAAAAAAAAAAAAAAAAAAAAAAAAACTATTTAAATTTTGTGATTAAACAAATTTTCTTTTCTATCTAAAATTAAGGAGATAAGTACCTATGTACCTATATGTATTTCTTTTAAATATTTTTTTCTTCTATACACATATGAAAATGTATTATTTATGATTACACTAACATCATTTTTTTAAATATTTTTTTTTCTCTCATTACATGGTTTTCTATTTTTTTTCTAAACCTTTTAAAATATGTACATACATTTTTAGAATTTTTTTTTATTTTTGTTTTATTTTATTATAATATGTGACATATTTGAATAGAAATATTTTCATTTTAAATTTAATAACCATCAATAAGTATTCGTTATATCACGAATGTATATATAATAATTTTCAATTTATTTTTTTATTATTTTTTTAAATGCAAATGTAAACGTTACTTTTTTGATCTCATTTTGTTACTATGTATTTTACTAAATTTTTTAAATAATTTCAATTTATGGTAATAATGCATTATATCAGATGATTTTAATTTGTTTATTTTTTTTTCTGTTTAAAAGCGATGAAGTTATAAACACATTTTACAATTAGAAATTCAAATAGAAAAAAAAAAATAATTTTGCATTAATAATTTAATTTATTTACAGAATTTATAATTTTCACCTATAAACATTTGTATTTACGATGTAATTCATATTTATATGTTTTCTGTTTACTTAAAAAAAAAAAAAAGAAATAAAAAATAAATTAGGTACCTAATATTTAAACTTACAAAAATAATATTTCGTATAAATGTCGGTTAGCAACAATTTGTTTCCTACTTATAATCACCTGAATTCAGCTAATTAAAAAAAAAAATAAGAATTATTTATGTGTATGTTTGTATGACAATAATGGATCATATGAGAACCTGTTTATAAATACATATACATACATTTATTTTTATTTACTATCTTTTTGTTGATTAAGCATAACAAAACATAAAAATACGAGTACATAGTAAAAACTCAGTGCCGGCATTACCAAAAATAATTTTCTCTATATTTCAAGGAACAAAAAAATCCCATAAAGTCCATTAGGTCTCATTCAAAAAGAAACGAGCTCTATATTAATGGTGACATAGAACAGCAGTTAAATTAATTTTTGAAATAAAACGCAAAAAATTTAATACATATGTATGTTCCGGCCCTGTTGAAAACTTATCTTGTGATATTCACAAATTAAATTATATCAGTTTGTGTATGTTATATACTTTTAAAATGTACATTATATATAGGTGTCTTATATTTGAGTACCACATTTAATTGAACTGGTATAGTATGATAGTTGCAAAATTGTCGTGTTATATGTTATGGTATACATAAGCTAAATTGATAGACTATACTAAAAGTTGCTATCATAAACCAATTAATTTATTTTCTGTTTTTTAACTTGTTCGCTTTATGGAATTTTACTTTTTAAAAAATGATAATTATGGTCTTTGGTTATTTTTAAATAATTGCCATATTTTAAATTTAGGCAGCAATTTTAGTTTAAAAAAAAAATAATACACAAAAATTGTTAAGGTCATTAGCACGTTTAAAATCATGTGGTCTTTTAAGGAAATGAAAGGAATGCTTGTTGATTGATTGCTAATTGTATTATCATTATTTAATTGATTGCAAAATTATTTATTTCAAGTTTTTATAAGCCGAGTAATTTCAAGAAATATCTATAAAACAATTTGCACGCTAAAGCCTCTTAAGACAAATTTTTATTTGAGTCTTTTTTGTTCAGGTATTTTATGATGTAGGTATCTTGTCGTTTTTGATTTTATCTTTTTGAATTTAAATTTAAATTTTATTAATTCCTTGATTAATCCTTTTAATGTTCATAAACAAGCAACGTTCAGATATGAGAAACTGAAAAAAAAAATTATTGAAGCCCGAAATAAATTTTAAAGATTAAAAAAATGAATACCTATTTTTTTAGATAAATATGTTTTCACTTCTACATATTTGAATCTTACTTGTTCAAAATCATCCATTAGATAGAAGTATTAAATTTATACAGCAAATATAGACGGATTAGAACAACTAGGTACTCATATGATCATTACACATACAGTACAGTATATTAAATTTTTTCTTTTTTGTCAATTAATTTGTTAATATAAAATTATTGATTACGTTATGAAATTAGATATTCAGTCTTGTTGTTGTTTACATTTTAAAATTTATTTGTTTATTTTGATAAAATCCACATTCAACTGGACTATACAAGACAAAACTTAAAAAACTCATTTTTTAAAAATTTATTTATTTATTTTTATTTCCCTTGTTTTCTTAATCATGTGACTTACCCAAATTGAATTGAATTATTAATAAGATGTTAAAACCCTGTACAGAATATAAATTTATTAAACATAAATATATACGTATGTGTTTGTAATAAAATAATTATATGGTCATATGTTAATTGTATGAAATGCATTTAATACTTACATATTAACGAATTATAGCTATAAAATATCAAATGTCTATACATATGTATGTATGTCTATACAAATGAATACATAAATACTTAGTATACAAAGTTGTATCTGTTTTTCATTCATTAACTAAAAATAAAAACAATCAATTCTCTTTGTTTCTTTTTTTGGTCTTTGACTCATCATTACCGAAAATAAAAGTCTTGTTTCTCAGAAAAAAAACAAAAAAATTGAAATGAAAATGTTAAAAGTAAAATTCATAAAATATCAGCAGACTTTATTGAATGCATGAAAAAGGAAATTCTTATATGTACAAAAAAAAAATGGTTTGATTATACAATATACATACATAAAATCTGATGATTTTAAAGAACATAACATAATAAAATGTCAAGGTTAAAATGAGATTCACGTGTTTTATTGATTAAGATTCAAACATGTCTCTTTTATATAATAATCTGCATTATTACAATTTATTTATTTTTTTCTGATATATCTTTTTGGTTTAAATTTAAATTATGAAAAAACAATAAAATCGATTTTATTTTATAATGTAGAGAAAAATCATAATTTTACTAATTATTTTCAGGTATTCGTTTCTCACTCGATGTTTCACGTGATGAAGTTAAAGCCTTATCAGCATTAATGACATTTAAATGTGCATGTGTTGATGTCCCATTTGGTGGTGCTAAAGCTGGCCTTAAAATTAATCCTAAAGAATATTCAGAACATGAATTAGAAAAAATTACTCGACGTTTTACATTGGAATTGGCCAAAAAGGGTTTTATTGGACCAGGTGTTGATGTACCAGCACCAGATATGGGTACTGGTGAACGTGAAATGTCATGGATAGCTGATACATATGCAAAAACAATTGGTCATTTAGATATAAATGCGCATGCATGTGTAACTGGTAAACCAATTAATCAAGGTGGTATTCATGGACGTGTATCAGCGACTGGACGTGGTGTATTTCATGGTTTAGAAAATTTTATTAATGAAGCCAATTATATGAGTATGATTGGTATGTAGACATAATATAAGACATAATAAGCTATTAAAGTGATAACATTGTTGTTATTATTTTGTTATTATTTCATTTTCTGTTTTTTCTAATTTTATTATCGAAATAAGTTTCAATTTATAAAATTATAAAATTTATATATTATTTATTTTTTATTTATTTTGAATTTGTTTTCTATAATAAGTAAGGAAGAATAATAAAAATATAAGAGAAAAAACATATTTTCAAGAATTATTTTTTATTCTATTTATTAGGTACAACACCCGGATGGGGTGGTAAAACATTTATTGTACAAGGTTTTGGTAATGTAGGTCTTCATACATGTCGATATTTAGTTCGTGCTGGTGCTACATGTATTGGAATAGTTGAACATGATGGTTCAATTTATAATCCAGAAGGCATTGATCCAAAAGTAAGTTTTAATTTATTATTTTTATTTTTAAATAGATTTAAAATAAAAAATATTATGTTTAAAAAAAAAAATGTTTCTTTCAGTTACTTGAAGATTATAAAAATGAAACTGGTACTATTGTTGGTTATCCACATGCTAAACCATATGAAGGTGAAAATCTTATGTATGAAAAATGTGATATATTTGTGCCAGCAGCTATTGAAAAAGTTATTCACAGTGATAATGCTCATTTAATACAAGCAAAAGTATGTGAATCTAAAAAAAAAAAAAATTGTAATACTACATTATCTCGTATTTATAAATTTTTTTAATATATACATATATAGATAATTGCTGAAGCTGCCAATGGACCAACGACACCAGCTGCTGATAAAATATTAATTGATCGAAATATATTAGTTATACCAGATTTATATATAAATGCTGGTGGTGTAACAGTATCATTTTTCGAATGGTTAAAAAATTTAAATCATGTATCATATGGTCGTTTAACATTTAAATATGAACGTGAATCTAATTATCATTTATTAGGTAATTAATATAATTTCTATTTTATTATTTAATTATTACTGTTACAACGACAAAAACACTACAGAAATTTTTGAAAAGATAAAATTTCTATTTCAAAATTAAATTTTTTTTTTTAAACCTAGAGAATTTTGATTTTGACTTTTTTATTTTCTTATTTAATTTCTTTGCAATAAGCAAAATAGAAGCTTTTGTATTGCTCTCTTTTTTGATTCTAGAATTAATCTCTATTCGAAAACAAAAATTAAAATAATTTTTTTTTTAATTAAATATTTTTTACACAGATTTCAAATTTATTATTAATATTTTTTCTTTAATTTTTTTTATTTTGTTTTTTTATAATTTTTCACATTATTAAACATTTATTTATACTTTCTTTAGCTTCTGTGCAGCAGTCAATTGAAAGATTTGTTTTTCAAGATGGTACAGTTCTTATTATTTTTTTTCAATTTAAATTGAATTTAAAAAAAAGTTCATAATTAATTATATGTTTTTTCTATATTTTTTTTTTTACTTTTAAAATCGTAAGAAGAGGATGTGTGTATTCATGTTTTTTCTTGCTTTATATAATAGCGATCTAATATTTTAGTTTCAAAATTCTAAAAACAAAATTACAACAAAAGAAAAGTATAATTAAAAAAGGTTGTGTAAATTTTCTATAATTATATTCTTTAATTATGACAAAAAATTTTAAAATTGATGATCGCTGTAAATTAGAATGATTATTGTTTTTTGAAAATTTTTTCTTTTTTCTTTAGTTTAGTTTCTTGCACAGTTTTTTTTATAATTGTACTTATTTCATTGTTAAAAAAGAAATTATTTTTATTGCACCTTCTGCATGCGAAATTTTGATTTTTTTTTAAAAGTTTTTCTTTGATCATTTTTAACTAACATTTTGTATAGTTTAAAAATGTTTTTAGATGTAGACACAGTAATTAAAGTGTTAAATGAAACCATTGTTTTTTTTTTTTTAGAAAAATATAAATAAAACAACTGCATTGTGCCTGATATTGATGTTTTTTACATACGAAATTAATTTTTTTCTTTTAATTTGTTTTTTTTTATCATAGAATCTGTTCAAGAATCGTTAGAACGTCGTTTTGGACGTGTCGGTGGACGTATACCGGTAACACCATCTGAATCTTTCCAAAAGCGTATATCTGGTGCATCAGAAAAAGATATTGTACATTCTGGCCTAGATTATACAATGGAACGTTCAGCTAGAGCCATTATGAAAACAGCTATGAAATTTAATTTAGGTTTAGATCTTCGAACAGCTGCATATGTTAATTCAATTGAGAAAATCTTTACCACATACAGAGATGCTGGTTTAGCTTTCTAGACTTCAGTTATGTTTTCAAATTAAATTCAAGAAAATGTAATTGAAATAAATTAATAAAGTAAAAGTAACTTTTTTTAAAACGATTAAATTTAAAAAAATAAATAAATAAAAAAAAAGAATATGTAAACAGAAAAAAATTATATTAGTTGAAAAATCTGAAAAAATATTGAAATGAAAAAAATCTACAAACTCTGCCATCAATTTAATAATCCAAATAAATTGCAGCATAAAAGAAAATAAATAGAATATAGTAATTATATATCTACTTGAAAGCAAATCTAATAATATAATATTTGAAAAAAAATTATCATGCATAATCATACGAGTAATAATAGTTAATTGAAATTTTCGATTTACATAACACGAATTGATATACAAACAATATGAAAATATATATTATAATACAATTCTACAATGAAATAAAAAACAAATTTAAAAATAATTATAATATACATACATAGATTCATATTACCTACTTATGTAATATTATATAATACCTACACTTAACATGAATGCATTTTTAAAACGTTAAGAAAAAAAAAAAAATAAATAAAATAAAATAAATCTGAAAAAAATACTGTCATAAATCAGACACTAAACTGAGTCATAATTTATGTAATAAATTTTAAGAATAAAAATTATTCAAAATTTTAATAACATAAAAAAATAAATAAATGATATTGGAACAAACTAAATTTATTATCATTTTTTTAACTCATCATCTTAAATAAAACGAAAAAAAATAGACAAAAAATATTGTATAATTCCAAAGCACTTTTGTCAAGAAAAAAAAAGTTAAATAAAAAATATAATAATAATTATTGTTAACTAAATGGTAAATACCCATTGTTTTAGTTATAAAATGAATTAAGAAATATGCAAAATTATTTATTACAAATTACCTTCCCTACTGGTACTGATTCTGGAGGTTCTGATATTCACAATTTTTATTTTGGTTTCCATTCATCTCAAGTAGAAGTTTTTTTCTAGAAAATTTTCCAAGACATTCTTTCGAACTATGCATAAAAATTGATCTAATTAGTTTTCTTCTAAAGTTTATTTATCTTCATATTAATAAGTTTTCCAAAGATCAATTCAATTAGATTCCTAAAATCTTCAAATAAAATTTTATAAAATATCAGAAATTTTTTCATCCTTTAATTAATTAAAATTTGAAAAGAAAAATAATCCAGTTTTAATTTTTTAACAAATATCTTTATTTTTTTAATGTTAAATTGAAATGTTAGGCACACAGCCATAAACTCGTTAAGATTTTTTAATATATGAAACATTTTTGTATCATAAGATTAAAGGACAGATAATAAGGCTTTTTTTTATTTTTCTGATATTTTGGTAAGTACATGTAAATATTTATAAATTGGGTGTATACATATATAATTTCACTAAAGGACATTTTTCTTAAATCTACAGCGCAAAATAAAAAATATTTAGACGAAATTTTGATTATTTCAATTTTAACAATAAAATTCAAAAGAATTGTACAAATATTAAGTAATTTTTCATATTTTTTTTTTTTTAATTTTATTCTTTTGTTTTAATTTATCGAGAAAGAACAAAAGAAAAATATCAGTCGTTTAATTTAAATTCATTCTTATTATAATAATCACAATTACAACATAAGAGATTTTGGGAATAGATTTTGTTCAACATAATCATTTATGATTTCTTTAATGCTATCAGCTAATAATTGTGGATATTGTAATTCATATCCGATATTTTTTAGTTTTGTATTATCTAAATTTAAATGTTTATGATATAATAATTCTTCATCCATATATGGTGTTAATGGTGTATTTGTAATGCCATCTTTTTCACATAATTCAGCCCATGGTCCCAAATGTTTATCATTTATTTCACTTACAGCATCTTTATAATTGACCTTCAAAAAACGTGAAATATTTAATTTTTTAAATATAACTTTAAAAAATTTATTAAGATATTATAGACTTACTTTTGTTAAATTTGACATTGTAACACCCCAATAATCAATATTTATACCAAATATTTCTGATATTAATTCACTTATTGTACCTTGTGTTGAATTTGAATCATCAACTAAATTATAAATTTCACCAATTGCTTTTGGATTTTGTGATAATTGCCATATAGCAGCAACAACATCTTTAACATGTATTGTATTTAATTTTAATGATTCATTCCATAATAATTTCATAGTTTCATTTAAATATTTATAAATTGCACCAATTATAATTCTTGGAGCTAAATAAAAATAATTTCAATTAGAAATATAGTTTTCAATCAATTAAACAAAAATATAAATCATACTTAAATATCTTTTATCACCAATTCCATATACTATTGGTAAACGAAATATTGTATAATTTAAATTCGGTATTGAACGTAATTCTTTTTCAACTTTTAATTTATATTGTGCAACTGATGTCCATGGTTCACATTTACAATCTTCTTTTAATGGTTGCTTTTCACTTGAATTCATACAACCAGAACTTAATTCAATATAACGTGCATTAGCATTAGCTAATAATGATGCTTCTGTTGCACAATTTATACTTAATTTTAATATTCCTTCTTTATAAACAGCTTCACTTTGATTTGGCCGTGTTTCTGCAGCACAATTAATAATTATATCCCAATTACCATGTTTTGATGGTGTAAAAGCATTTTTACATGAAGCTATATATCATACAAATTGATTTAAAAAAAAAAGAAAAAAGATTGTTAATTTTCATTTATCATATGTGTAAAAATTATTTAAATTACCTGGATTAATTAAATTAGCACTACAAAATTCCACAATTGGATTATCATATAATTCAGCATGTTGTGAATTTAACCAAGCCATTACGGGTGGAGTCTTATCAACAATTCGAATGCATTTAACAAGGTCATTTGTTATTAAATAATTAACTAAATGCCTTGCTATAAATCCACATCCTAATTATATAAAATATAATTATAAAATTAATTTAAATAATAATTTTAATTTTTTAATTTGAAAATGAATTCTTACCTCCCAAAATTAAAACATTAGGCTTATCGGTCATTTTATTTTTATAAATTGGAAAAAGAAAAGCTTTTAAAAAAAGAAAATTAGTAAAGCAACGAAAATTAAAATAAAGAAATTTGAATTGGAAGGGAATGTTTTAATTTTTTTTTTATCACAATATTATAACACATAAATACAACGAAAAAAAAAAAATAAAGATTTGAATACTGACGGGTGATATATTTAACGTTTTTGTCTTTTGACTTTTGAGTTAAAAATTGGTAAATGGTAAAAAAATTGGTTGTCAGTTGATCATCTTTGTCGTCACTGTTGGCAGTGTCATCAGTAAATGATTTTTATTTCGAATTTTAAAGAAGATCAAACTTGGTAGCGCGATGAAGAAGTTTTTTGTGTACTTTTTATATTCTCAGGGCAAATTCTAGCATTAAAAAAAAAACGGTTTTTACAAAAGTTATTGATAATGACTTGGCTATAAATGGCGACACACCTTAACTTATTTGCTCTATGGCAAATTTTGTTCATTCTGTTTTTTATTTGATTCATAATACAAGTTATATAAAAATATAGTATATTGAAATAAACACAGTAGAATTAGTAAACAAAAACAAAAATTAAGAACATTTTTGTACTTCATTGATAAAATAAGTTATGTCCTCGGTTTATCTGTCATTTATTCAAATTGTGTTGAGATTTGTGAATAATAAATGGTAGTACAATTTATGAATTTCGAAATTTTTGTTTTTATTTGGCTGTTCTTATTCTTTTTTTTTGTTTTATTTTATTGTAATGTCATTCACATTCTTCTTTCTTGGTTATAAAATTGTGTCTGATTTCTGATTTGTTTATTGACTTCTTAAAATTTGCACAAAATAATTTATTATTAACAATTACAATTTAATTTTATAATAAAAATATATCAAACAGCTCTTTTTTCACGATTCTCCGATAAGCGAAATTTTTTTAAATTTATTAATTCATCATAATGGAGGATGTACCAATTATAGTGAAATGGAGTGGTAATGAATATCCAATACCTGATTTGACCGAACATGATACAGTAGCTGTATTAAAACATGAAATATTCAAAAAAACACAAGTACGTCCAGAAAGGCAAAAATTACTTAATCTAAAATACAAAGGTACCAATATTTTATTTAAAAACAAATATTTAATAAAATCAACAACAAAAAAAATTTTTTTATTTCTTTGAATTTTTCTTGTTTGTTAGGCAAATTTGCTTCTGATGACTTAAAAATTGGTGTATTAGAATTAAAACCAAATTTTAAATTAATGATGGTTGGTTCACGTGAATCAGATATTGAGGATGCATGTAGTAAACCAGATAATTTAGATGATGTTATTGATGATTTTGATGATAATGATGAAAAAGATGTATCACTTGAAAATACTGCAATTTATTTAGAAAAAATACAAAAACGTATTAAAAATTATAAAATAACAGTATTAAATCCACCAAGAGATGGTAAAAATTTACTAGTATTAGATATTGATTATACATTATTTGATCATAGATCAGTTGCTGAAACTGGTATTGAATTAATGAGACCATATTTACATGAATTTTTAACATGTGCATATGAATATTATGATATTGTTATATGGTCAGCAACTGGTATGAAATGGATTGAAGAAAAAATGAAATTATTAGGTGTTAGCAACAATACACAATATAAAATTATGTTTTATTTAGATTCAAATGCAATGATAAGTGTTTATACAGTTGAAAAGGGTGTTATTGATGTTAAACCATTAGGCGTTATATGGGGTAAATATCCACAATATAGTTCAAAAAATACAATTATGTTTGATGATATAAGAAGAAATTTTTTAATGAATCCAAAATCTGGTTTAAAAATTCGTCCATTTCGTCAAGCACATATTAATCGAGATAAAGATACAGAATTATTAAAATTGGCTAAATATTTAAAAGATATTGCATTAAATTGTGATGATTTTAATAAATTAAATCATAGAAAATGGGAAACATATAAACCATAAATTTAATTTTTTTTTTTTTAAATTAAAATAACATAAGTGAAATATTGAAAAAAAAAAAACCATTTAATATTTAATTCAGTTTTATAAAAATTAATACAATAAAATACTGAAATGTGTAATATTACAATTTCATTCAAAAAAATATACGTATTCATAATAATAAAGTCATGTATGTACTTTTATTACTCTTTTAAATTTCAAAAGAATCTATGCCGCTATCATTTTCATCTTGAAGTTTTTTTATTTCTAATTCCAACATTTGATTTTCTTTTTTCTTTTGTTCTAACATTTCATTAATTTTATTTAATCTTTTTCTCATATCTATTATTTCTTGTTTAATATTATTTGCTTTTTGTTTCTACAATAAAAAAGAAATTAAATCAAAAATAAATGTTTAAGAAAATTAAATCAAATAAAAAATATTTCCAGTTAGTGTCGAAAATCGTATCACTGTTTAGATGAACATTATTTTCCATTATCCTTTATTTTTCTAATGTTCATCGTTAAAATCCTTTCTTAATCAATTGATAGACTTTCAAACATTATCACTCAGATTTTTTGATACTGTTTCAATTTTAAAATTCTAAGGGATACTTACAAATTTTTCTAATCCTTTTGCATAATGATTACGTTGTTTAATTTGAAATGGTATGACATCCTTTAAATTACCCAAATTTAACCATGGTTGTGGATGAAAATAACGTTTACAATTTAATGGTAACATATTATTAATAATTTTATATTTTATATCTTTTTTACAAAATGGACAAGATTTTTTATCAAGTTTTTTTGAAACTGTTAAAAAAGAAGAAAAAAAAAACATTAAAATGTAAAAAATAAAAATAAGAAAAAAACTTACCTGAATTTAAGCATGTTTCACATAAAATATGTAAACAAGATAAGAAAAATAATTGCTTTCGTTTTTTTACATATAATTCAAAACATAAATTACAATGTACCCATTTTAATGGATTAGACGTATTTATGTTGGATTTATTCGATACACTTGCCATTTTTAATGGGAAATTCGTACTCTTTTTTTTTTTTTTTTGAACAAAAAATTGATAATTCAATATTTTTATGAATTAGGTATTTATTGATTAAAAATTTTTAAATAAAAATAATTTCTAATAATTTATAACAAAAATACCTTTTAATTTTATAAAAAATTTTGCAAAATAAAATGGAAAACTATGTACCGAACCGATAACCGTTATTTTATCAATGCCATTCATATTCATTATCGTCAGAACCTAACAATATGTGTAGGTGATAACCAAAATATAATTGAAGTAACAAGTTTTAAACAAAATTAATTTTCTGTTACAAAAATATTTGAAATTTGAAATATTTTAATTTATTTTAATTTTTTGAACCATGCACAAACAACATCATATTATATAGTCCATAATAAGTTATTGACTGTTCGTGTCTTTACTTTGTGTACGACGATCCTAGTTTGAAGTTTTTATATACATATTTCAATTCAAAAACCAATTTAGTTTGGATTACTTTTATCATATATATACTTTATTCGCATATACACGTACCTACAGATGATTTTGATGTAACAATAATTGACGATAATGCATAATGCCATAATGCGAGACAATAAGAAGAAGAAGGAAAAAGAAAAAAGAAGAGAATATATAATTTAAATATATATAATAATAAAATTGTTTTGTTGTTGATTTTGCGTTTGCGATTGAGTTTATAAAAGAAAAATAAAAAATCGTAAAATAAAAATAAATTTGAAAAAAATTAGAAATGTCTACATGAAATAATAAAAAGAAATTTTAACATTTCTGCTATTCTGATTTTGTTTTTTTAAAGTCCCAATAATTAAATGTGAAAAATAATTCTAATAAAATTCAACAATAACAACAACAAAAAAAAAACTTAAAAAATTAAAAATGGAAAGATTTACAATAAAAGTTGATACAGATTCTCCATTAAATTTATCAATGATGTGCCGACTTTGTGGTACAAATAATGCTGGAAATATTTCAATATTAAATTATAATATGTTTTATGTTGAAGATGGTGATCCGGAATTATCGAAAAAAATTTTAGCGTGTGTTGGAATACAGGTTCATTTTTTTATTTATTTATTTTTTTTTTCTTAAATTTTGATTACTGAATTTCATTTGTTAGATCTTATTTGGATCTTATTAATCTAAAATGACGATTTTAAAAAATTTCATACAATATTCCTTATTATGACTTCTTTTTCTAAAGGTGACTAAAAAGGACAGAATGCCGCAGAATATTTGTCATTTATGTCATGATAAAATAATGGACTTTTTTGAATTTCGTGAAATGTGCATATCGATTAATGCACAAATACGACAAATGTTGGGATTACCACCACTGGTGAGATATTTATATCATACAATTTTATAAAAAAATGTAATTAATAAAAAAAAAATTTCCTTTCTTTTATATTGTTCATCTTTAGGTTGAAATTAAACCAATTGAAAATAAAAGAGAAAGAAAAAAACGAACATTAGATCAAGTAAATACAAATCCGAAACCATCAAAAATAATAAAAGTTGAAAATACAAATTACTCTTCAACAGAAATTAAAAACACAACAAAAACTAGATCAGTAAAAAAAGTTACTAGTGGTAATATTTTAAGTTCAAAAGGAGGTAATAAGAAAGCAATACCTGCAGGAACAAGTGCTATAAAAGACAAGTATAAAATGCTATTAATATTTTAAAATATAATATTTTAATGGTTTCTTAAAAAAAATTCTTTTATATAGGGATCAAAAACTTGATATAAAACCATTAAGTTTTATAGATGATATTCCAATAATAGAAATAGATGATGATGACGATGATGATGTTGACGAAGATGGTTTTAAAAAAACAACATATTGTAATATATGCGGTAAAAGATTCAATTCAATTAAATATGATGAGCATTTAAAAGAAGAGCACATTCCACGTGTTGTTCCATATCATTGTGTTAAATGTAATGAATCAATTATGAAAAAAATGGATATAAAAAATCATAATTTATGGCATAAACTATCAAAAACACCATATGAATGCGGTAGATGTGATAAACGTATTGAAAATTTAGGGACATATACTAGGTAACAAAAAAAAACTATTACAATAATTTAATTTTATTATAAAGTTAATTTGTTTTTTTTGATTTTTATTTTTAGACATATTAATGAATGTTTAACATTTGAGAAAACTCGCATTTATCGTGCAAAAAAATGTACAAAATGCGTTCAAGAATTTCAAACACAAAATTTATATTTTTGGCATCCATGTATAACATCATCATTAAAATGTCCAAAATGTTATAAAACATTTACTACCCAACTAAAAACCTTAAAACATATAGTACGTTGTAGTGCAAAAGCACCAACAAAATCCACTAAAACACAAAATAATTCTAATAGCCAAAAATTGAATGATAATGATGCAAACAAAGCATTTGAAGATAATAAAGCATGTGTAATGATACCATCATTATCATTAGCATCAACGTCAAATGATAAAAATAATAAAAAATCGAAAAAATTAAATAAAAAAGATGTAGAAAGATTTGATAATTTATTAAAGGATGCATATGTAACATTACAAAGTATTCAAAGTATTAAACAAGAACCAAAAGATAATAATATTATTGTTAATAATATGGATATAATAAAATCGAATCCAAATGAAGAAGAACAAGAGGCTGCTGTTGATGATAATGGTGATGTATATCACAATGATGATGGTAATGATATAGCTACATATTCATCAGATGAAAATGACGAAATACAGCCAAATTTAAATGTTAAACAAGAAATTGATATAAATGACACAGAATTTGAGAAAGTAATTAATGAAACAAATGATACAGCAAAGGTATCAGAGTTAGAAAGTACTCAAAATGCAGCACAAACAGACCAACAACCAACAATAAAATTAAAAATTAAAATGGAGCATGGAACATTGAATTCATCATTAATTGGTAGTGGTGAAAATATTAATTCTGATTTAAATTCGGGTGATGGTAGTAGTGATGATACTAATATAAAGAAAAGAAAAAAGAAAAGAAAGAGAACAAATAAAGAAGGAGATGATAATCCAGCAGAAATTATAACACATATTAAACAGGAACCACTAGATGAAAAGGAATTAAGTGAACAACTAAATTCAACGATGTCTACAGATAGGGAGAATTTGGGATCTAATATAGCACCATTGTTACCAGTAATATCAAGTGTATCATCATTAGCTGCTAGTGAGATGGTCGAAAATTGTGAATTACCATTACCTATTATATCAGGTATTGTTATTAAACAAGAAGTTACCGATGAAATTGAAAACAACGATTTACAACAAAATGAGCTGAGGCCTGACGAAATTGAAAATAACGATTTACAACAAAATGAAGCGAGGTTTGATAATGCAACAACAACGGAAAATAACGAAACAGAAATAGCTGAAGCTTCTAGACTTGAAGGAGATAATACAATGATTTCTAAATCGATTGTAGATACAGTTGAAAATGATTCAACTTCAAATCAATTATTTAAAAACACCACAAAAATATTACAAAACGAATCAAGTTTGAAAACCGTTAATAAAATATTAACAAAAAAACAAAATCAAAATGATAATTTATCACTTGATATGGAAATGGTGCGAATTAAAAAAGAAATTGATTATGAAGAATATGCAAATGAAATGTATGATGAATATAATATGCAAAATTGTAATGAAAATTATGAAAATGAAAATTCGACATTTGTTTCAAATGTAACAATTAAAGAAGAAATCCAATTAAATGATAATAACGAATATTATGATGATGATAATTTAATGGATTATGATGATCATAATGATGGTAATAATGTAGATGCAACAACAACAACGGCATTAGCACCAGCATTCGAATTACAACCAAATAAAAATCAAGATCAAAATGTAACTGAAGAAAATAAAAATGAAAAAGATGATAACATTATTCCTAATATAAAATCAAGTGATTCAACAGCATTTTCATTTAAAAAAATTGTATTAAAAACTTCAAATACAAATGAAGAAAATTTGTCAAATAATGAAAATGATATTGGTACAGGCAGTAAAGATGATAATTTAGAGCATATAGAGGAAACTAAAATGAATAAAGAATTAAATGCAATGGATCAAATAAAAGAAAATTACACATTAGACATAGAAAATACCTCAAATATGAATGAAGAGATGAATATTGAAGACGATTCATCGAAATTAAAAGAATTACATGAAATTAATGAACAACAATTAGAAGTAAAAGAAAAAGAGAATTCAATTGAAGAAAAAAACAATTCACAAGAAGATTTATCGATGACTGAAAATAATTTAGATTTACAAAATCCATTTAATAAAAATATAGAAAATAAAATTCAAGATGAATTTACGATAACATCAATTTTTTGTGGTGCAGAAGTTGATAAATTTTTTAATTCAAAAGAAGATTTTGAAAATAACGAAGATAATGATGTTATAAACCGGATTACAAATGACACTGAAATGAATTTAATAGAAAATTCAGAAACGTGTAATATAAAAGAACCTAGTAACGAGATTGATATAGAAAATAATCGATCAAATATTGAATTAAATTTAGAAACGAATATTCCAAGTACATTATCAAGTTTAAAATTAAACGAAATGGATTCTAATGAAATAACATCACAAGAAATTTCTGAAAATGATGAACAAATTGATTTAAATTGTCATAATATAAATCAAAATAATGATAATGAGGAAATTTCAAAAGCTAATAATTTATTACAATTAGAAACTGGTAAGTATTTTAATTACTCAATAAATTTTTAATACGTATATATTAAACTATTTTTGTTCTTATATTCTTGTTTTTTCTTTTTTCTTTTATTCATCTAGAAAATTCTAATTTAAATGATGAATTGAATGAATTTCCAATTCCATCGACTTCATCAAATTCAGAAAATTTTACACAGATTAAAGATACAAAAGATGAAAATATAACAAATGAAAATAATTTAATAAATTCTAATTTAAATGAAAATCAAAATTTATCAAATATATTATCAGATAATAATAATACTTTAAATACAGATAATATAAATGAAATAGCTGAAAATAATAATAATGAAAATATTGAAAAAGAATTAAAAAATAATCAGGAATTAGAAGAAGAACAGCAAGAATTAAATGATAATAATGATGATAATGATATTGAAAAAGATAGAAATTTAGATTAGAAAAAAAAAAATTATATTTAATAAATATTAAAAAGCAATTAAATAATAAAAAAATTTGCGTATCGGTTTGAACAAAAAATTATTTGTAGAAAAAAAAAAAACTAATGTTGACGATCTCGAATAAAAGAGAAAATAACATAAAAATTTTAATCAACAAAATTTATAATGAAGAGAAATATTCTACTGATTATATATATTATTGCCTAGAATTTTTTATAATTAATTTAAGTTCAATATAAGAAAATTTAAATGAATACAAAAAATATACTTGTACATATATGTCACGTATGTATGTATATTGAATATATTTATGTTTTATTTTATTTTATAGAATTTTACTCTTCAAAATGTTCATTATATTTATGTAAGGACGTACTTTTTTTTTTTTTTGATTAACATTTCTTGATAAAAAAAAAACAGTAATATAAAAAAAAAAAGAATACAAAAACAAAGATAATTACTTTTTTAAAAAATTTTTATTATATGTATTTTTTCAGTAATATTCTATAAATCCTTTTTAATTTCTAGTTTTGTTTGAAAAGGAAAAAACCGTTTGTATAGATTTCTCCTAATTTTAAAAGATCTTAGAATTTATGTTAAAGAAAAAACTTATTAAAATAAAATTAACAACAAATTTGTCTAGAAATTTCAATTTTTTTCAAAAATTATAATACTTGAGCATATTCTGTTCATTCAGTAAAAATGATAATTCATCAAAAATTGTAGTTACGATTAACGAATTAAATCATAACAAAAAATATATTTCAAAAAAATTTAGAAAAAAGTTCAAGAAGAAAAAACAGATCAAAAGAAATGAATGGTTTTTAAGATTTTATTTTTAAATAAATTTCAAAGAAAGTTAAAGAAAAAAAAAATAAATGAAAGGAAACCAATCCTTGTTAAAAAAAGAAAAAATAACAACAACATACAATAAAAAAAAAAAAATTAAAGAAAAGGAAAGAGATAAAAAAGGCAAAAAAAATCCACAACAATGAACACAATCCAATGTTATTTTTAGATACATGATTGGATGCCAAAATAACTACTATGTTCCATTTTTAGCTTTACCATGCTTTGCCTTATCTTTTTTTATCTTTATATACTTTTTTTTGTATATCATTTGATATACTTTTTGCGTATACACGTAAATATACGTACATATGTTTGTGTATATATACATATATACATTTATTCAACAGAAAGTTAAAAAACAAGTTCACACCGGGTGGTAGATAAATATTCTATACTTTATCTAAATACACACATTTTATACATAATGTTGATAAATGATAAAAATATACTACACGAGTATATACATATGTATGTCTGTATATCGTAGACATACATACACATACATATATGTGTGTACACAAATAGATAGCGTAACATAAAATACATAGAGGTATGAGGATATTTAAACTTGAACAAATTTCTAGAATATATAGTACGTGCAATTGAATTTGTTGAATGATCCTATTTTGTTGAAATGAAGAAAGTGTGACATCATAATATGAATTGATATGAAAGTCTGTTCTGGAAAAACCATTTGATATATTTTCTCTTTTTTATTTTTATTTGTTGGTGTATACCCTAAAATTTGAAAAATAATAATAAATAAATATTTTATTTAGAATTTGATACTCGTTGTAAGTTAAATTGTTAATGTGATGGGAAATTCATTGGATGGGGACTGTAATGTTAAGAATTAAAAGAGGTTTTGTTTTCTGTGTACATAATTTACTTTTAAAAATAGAGGACTAATTGAAATTACCAGATGTGAACATTTTATTATATATTTTTTTTTTTTCAAAATTAAATTATGAAAACGTAATGAAAAAATTTCAAAATTTTGAAATTTTAATAAAATAAATAATAATTTTTACTTTATCCTAAGTATATGCAATTATTTAAAAAAAAAAATCCTTTTAGAAGTTTGTTATATCATGTATGTTCGATATCCTTCGCCTTCCTTATTTTGAACGGAAGTACACATTTGGCAACACTTATAACTAGTCATAATAACGTGCAGACTCAGATTTTATATTTTATATTTATTATATGTACAGAAGAAAAAAATAATAATAACTTGAAGGATAATAAACACAAACTTAAGTTAACTATATGTATGTATACATTTTAATGATTCGCTATTTTGTAGAATATGTGTATAAACACATAACATCCTTTTTTTTGTTTTTATTTTCATTATAATACCCATAAGTATTTTATGTGTATATATGGTAAAGTGACTGTAAGTACATAACAATGGCAGTCACTTCAACAAAAGAAGAAACAAAAAATTCTCTATTTTCAAAATGTTTTGCTTTTGTTTCCTTACTTATATTTATATTTGGTTTTATTTATATATACGATTTGTATGTATGTATGTGCATTAACAAATACTTGTACATATATATGTATATGTACGTATCATTGAAATTGAGGTTATGACGTCACAACATAGCGCATCGCGTCGCTTCTATCGATCGTTTTCCTGAATAATCAGATATGAATTTTAAAATACACGTACATACATACATATCACATATATATTATATCCGCTCGTATGTATGTACATATTTGTATCTAGATATACATATGTTGTTCATTTATTTACCATATAAAGAAGTAATGAACGCTGTATTACAATAAACAATAGAACAAACTGTTTGCTTTGTTATTGCTTACGGTTATTACTACATACAAACGAACAGGACAATTGTTAATCTCTATTATACAATTAAGTTTACATACTTATGTACATATGTATGTATGTATGTATATGACTTCATTTAATAATTATTTTTTACCATACGGTATACGTTGTACCCTTTCTTTTTTTCAATTTTTGACTGACTGCTTGTTTGCTTGTCCTGTCCAAGTCCTGTCTGACTGATGTTTTAGCATTCACAATAAGGACATTTATAGAAATCAAATATAAATGGTGCGAACTTTGAAGGAAGGAAATAAAAGGAAGAAAATATGAATACAAATATACATAGTATATACAGTATATATAAATTGTATATATTAACTGATGTACGTATATACGTATATATATGTATGTATATGCATAGATATACATACATAATACATACATATATGGATGAAGGAATAGCGAATGAAATATGTTTGCGGTGTGGTAACGAAAGAAGTTATATTTTGTAATTTTGTATGTACGTACATACATATGTACATTATGTGAAGAAGTCTACGTATACAGATAAGTATTTATAGTTTATACTTTATACACATGGTACGCGAGCAGCGACTTCGAAGTCGAAAAGCAAATGTATGCATAACTGTGAAAGCAAAGGATATACATACATATGTATCTATGTAGATAAATGAAAATTCGGAAAAGCGATCAAGGGAAATTTGATATCATATACATACACAACAATTTATTATATGATAGGTATATACTTATTTTTTGTACATGTACATCTTCACATATGCAATGTATGTATATCCTGTGTATTTATATGCGTACATACATATGTATATATACTCTTATATGTATATATAAGAAAACATTTTTTTAAGTATTTTTACTTTTTTTTTGTTATATACACAGTGCCAACCTTATCGTCATTTTATGTTTGATTTGTATTACATTTAATTGACATGCATACATACGACGACGACGTGCAGTATGAATTAAGTTAAAAATTGAAAATATGTACGTACGGTATTCGTCTTGTATTTATTTTTTTATTTAATATATTTTTTTTTATTTTTTTTTGGTGTTTTTTTTTTTTAAATACGGATAGACGGGAATTAAATGGAAAATTTAAATTAAAAAAAAAATCTAAATAAGAAGTGTAGGAAATTGAAGTTGCATATTAACATAAACAAAAAAAAAAAAAAAAAAAAAATTAAAAAGGATAAAAAAATAAATAAAAATAAATTTTTGTTAAAATTTCTATTACACTTTATTGGATGGTTAATTTAGTAATTTGTTTTTGTAAATCTCATGTCTTTTAATTCATTTATTGTACTATAAATTATCGTGTGGAAATTTTTCATATTTTATATCATAAGAAATAAAGTAAGTCCATATCCTTGTGTGAATATTAAATTATTAAAAAATCAAAATTAAAGTTATAATTTTCCTTTTTTTTTTCTACATAGTACATACTATATAAAATTGTATTATTGTTTAATTTTAATTTAAATTGTGTGAAAAAAAAGAAAACAAAAAACAAAAAAAAAAAAAATTAAAACAAAATTACATAATATTTACAATGTGCTTATAATAGAGAAAAAATTTAATTATTTGTTACTTTGGAATATTTTCATAAAAATTCAAATAAAAATCTATTTACACAACATTACATTTTAAATAAACAAAAAACAAAAAAAGAAAACAGGAAAGTATACATGATATGTTGCTAGGATAATAAAAAGGATAATCAGCATTGTATTTGAATAAGTAACAAATCAAATAGTAGAAAGATTGCATAAATTTTGGATAAATAAAAGAAATTTTTTTTATTATTCTTGTGTTAGTGTCCTTTTTATTACAATTTTTGTGTGTTCATTAAATTTTGAAAATAATAAAAAAAAATATTTGTATACACACATATCTAAAATGAAATGATTTATTGAATGTCAATATATTTATTTATTTGATTTTTTTTGTTTTTGAAAAGTGGCCAGTGTTTTATCAAACCAGAACATTAAAAAAGGAAAAAAAAAATCTACGTACATGTATTAAGGATACAGAGATGGAAAATTTATTGTGTGCCAAAGAAAAATGAAAAAATAAAACATTTAACACAAAAAAATAAAACCAATTATCCTCAATGCAGTAAATCATCAAAAACAAAAAAAAAATTTTCTTCTTACATTTCCTATATTTTAATGTGTGGTACTTACGTATACATGTGTACATACATGTACATATAATTTTTTATTATACTCGTAGTATATAATTATATGTAAACGTATGTATGTATATGTTTAATTTATACAAATATATATAAACCAAAAAAAAAATAAAATAAAAAAAAAAAAATAAATAAAAAATGTGTATAATAAAATTTACTATACGAAAAAGAATAACTATGGAAAATTAACAAGATAAATAAAATTTATATGAAGATGTGTGCATATTTGTATGTACGTTACTCATATCTATGCATATATATTCAATATACATATACATACATACGTATACATTTCGCTTTTCTAATTTAACTATAAAAAAGTGAAATTGTAATTCACATGTAAGTTCTTGTTTTTTTGTTTTTGTTTTCTTTGCTGTGTGTTAAATATGCATGCGAATGCAAATGTGGAAGATACATGACATATATATAATAAATGACCACCAATTACAAAAAAGAAAGTACTATGATAATTTTATAATTTTAATTCTCTCATGATAAGATACCAGACCAGTTACCAGATCATCATCGCACCAGTTTACATTTCCATACTTTGTTGTGTTACTGAAATTTTAAATAAATGCACATACATATATGTACATATGTATGTATATAAGTGCTGTTACAAATGTATATATGTATAGGTACTTAAAGCACACACTTTGTTGAATTCTAATAAAAATAATAAAAATGATAATAATACATTATGTATTATTATTTTTATGATATCATTTATCGTTGCATTTACACTCTTATGCAGGGTGTCCCAGAGTAAAGAACGTAAAATTCGTGTGTTCATTAGAGTATTTTTTTTTTTTAACAAAAAATTGTTTTGGACCAAACACCACCCCCTCACCTCCCATAAAAAAAATGTATACTTTCTAAGATGTAGAGGATTGAAAATTTTTAAACACGTGAAATACATGACGTCATACATATATTGAACGATATCTTTTAAATCATCGTATATGTATTTGATTCATGTAAGAAATAGTCTAAGGTACATACATATGTACGTATATGATACACGCATTTACTCTAGAACACCCTGCATATATGAATATTAAAAAAGAAATTAATTGTTAACATAATGTTATTAACAATAAAAGAAATTTCAATAATACTACTATAGTTGTGGCATCTCCATACATATACATACATATATACTATACATTTGGATTATTTTCTAAGATTTGCTGTATACATACATTATGTACAAATAACACACATTCGGTAGAAACTATTCTTCAATGATAAGTGAATTTCAATGATAATGAATTCATGTACTTCAATGATAAGTGATTTTAACAATTAAATAAAATTACTTTTATTTTATTAACGAATTTTTTTTTTTCATTTTAAATTTTTTTATCTTTATTACAATTTTGAATTTTGCACATTTAATTTACCATCATGAAGATAACATTTTTAAAATAGAAAATGATATAATAATGTGACATACATATTTTTAATAATGTGTATAATTTTTACTTGATTCGATTATTTTGAATAATAATAATAAAAAAACGATTTATTGAAAAATTACAAAAAAAAAAATAAAATAAAATAAAATTTAAATTTAAATAAAAATCTAATATATAAAGCAACAGTTAGATAAAACATATGATTAATCAATAAAAATCTTTTTCTATATTCGTTATAAAATATTCATAAAATGTACGTACACATCCACGTATTTACGTGTACGTATATGTGAATATATGTACGTAAATGTGTATGCAAATAAATAATATATTTTGTTCATAATTTATTTTTATCATAAATTTTAATTATTCATGATACATATATTATGATATGTGATTTCATTTATTATCTTAATTTCTCTTTTTATACATACATAGGTACATACGTATATGATATACATGTACGTATATATTTTACGTAAATTTTTTGTCTATATATATGTACATATGTATGTATACATAAACCTATAGGATAGGTATATATGTATAAGTATGCATTTATTTTTACAATAAAAGAAAATTTTTACTTTATTATATGTATATTCTTTTTTATTTTGTTTTTTAACTGACCTACCACAGTGATTATTTTTAGTAATCCAATTTTATTTTATACACGTGTGTTCATATTCACAAAACATACATATGTATATATGTACACGTATACATTTATATGAAGTATAGGTGTGCAAAAAAATTTTTATAGCTACATACAATTTATTGCAAATACGAATTACTTGGAATTACTTACATTACCTATATTCCATACACTAATTCGACGCAGTTAAGGCTTTATGGAAATGACATAAAGTAGTGCCATTTTACATCGCTGTATATTGATATTAAAAAAATTCATCTTGTAATGATAACTTTACAAATTGTGGTAACACTATTCGTGAGATAATCTTATATAAAAGATTTACTATATATAATAGTCACATAAGGTCTTAACTGCATCGAATTAGTGTATGGTGTATAGGTATGTACCTTTGGTACATAGTTTATCATTTAATATCAGATAGGTACATACATATGTATGTATTTGTTCGAAATAATTCAAATCTTTTTTTCGTTATTTTTTTTTTACTACATACTTGAAATTGAAAAAAAAAAAATCTTAAAACCTAATAATTTTTGCTATTTTTAATTAAAATTAAAATGTAGAATAAAAAGGAACAAGGATTTACAACGAAATTATTGTATGAAATCAGATGGCGATATTTTATTTATTATCAAAATTTCTTCAAAATTTCATAATAACTGATAACGGATGAATTATAATCAACATACATATGAACAATATATCTGATATACATAACTATGTATATCAATGAAATACAAGTAACATAAATAAAATTTTCAAATTAAAAAAAAAATTCACAGTTAAAAAAAAAATTAAAACATAAACTGTAGTTAAAAAACAAAAACAAAAAAAAAAATAAAATTTATAATTACTCTTATATGTTTGTCAAAAAAATATACACCCAAGTGTACTATTTCAATTATGTATATTTACATTTTTCTTTGAATTTTCATTAATATTTATTTTTTAAACATAAAATGTGTAAGTTTATAAAATGTAAAAAAGAAAATAAATAAATAAAAATAAAATTAAAAAAAAGAAGAAATAAAAAATTGATAATAAAAAAATAAATAAATACAAATAAAAATTAAAAAATTAAAAAATATAAAAAAAAAAAAATTAAAAATACAAAATATTAAAAAAGTTAATAATAAAAAAAAATACGATTAATAAATAAATGATATTATTTAAAATAAACACAAAAAATGTAACTGCCTTCTGTTATAAGCTTGTACCATACTATATCATTTATATGTTGAGTATAATTTAAAAAAAAAAAAAAATTCAAATAAAATTCCAATATAATGATAGTTGTAACGTACGTATATTTTGAATAATATAGGTACATAAATAATAAAAACGTGATAAAAAAAAAATATATATATACTTGGAAAAACGTTATAGAAATAAATTTGAAACAAAAATGATTAAAAAAAAAAATTTAAAAAAAAAGTAACTGATATTAATACGAGTTCAACCAAAAATTCATAATTAAATAATAGAGAAAAACATAAATTACTAAAAAATACATAAATAATTATAGTATTGTACGTACTTAAATAGTAGTACCTATGTTAATATTCATATTGAATGAAATACTATTAAATGTAGCATCATATAATTAGTATAAAAAATTTTTTTACATGTATATGTGTATATAATCAGTTCAGCGGTACATATAAATATATTGCACAATATCTATACATACATATGTATTAAATACATAAGTGTGAAATTGATCATAAATTATATATATACAATAAGAAATAAATAAATAAATAAATACATTATATTATATATTACAGAGAACATCCAATATGAAAAACTGTAATTGTGCTTTATTAAATGTAGTTCATGTGGTAATGTGAAATTTTATTTAAAAAAAAAAAATTTTTTCTCTTTGCTTCCAAAACAAAAGAATGTTTTAAATTAAAAGAAAAATAAAAATTGTGTCAAATTTAGGAGCCAAAATAAAAAATTAAAAAAAAAAAAAAAAACAAATCCAAAAAAAAGTGTTCATTTATAAATTATACCAAAATTAACTACATATAGGTACCTACTTTTACAATTAATATTAATAACGTGAATACAATGTAACAGTAATAAATATAATAAAATTTATAAATTAAAAAATTAAATTTCTTCTTATTTTTTTTTTCTTCTAAAAATTTTAATTGAAGTGATATAGAAGAAATTCAACAATAAATTTTAATTAAATTGTAATAATTGAATAAACTTTAAAATTAAAAAAAAATTAAAAAAAAAAATAATTAAAATCCAAAAAAAAATGTCTTATAAAAATGATAAAAATTTGGACTGTTAATTAATTAAGCTGTACTCTAATTTTTTTAATTTTTTATTTTTATCGAATTAAATATTTTACTATAATGTTCGTGTAAATTATCACAGAACAGACAAACTATACAGAACTCTGTACATAAAATCGTTCGTAATATTTCAAAATATTATAATAACTACCAAAAAAAAAAAAAATAAATAATAAAATCGTAATTTCTAAAAATAAAAATAATTAATTTGTTAAAAATACAAAAAAAAAAAATAAATAAATAAAAATTAGGATTTTTTTGTTTTTTGTTGTTTTATTTAAAATTTAAAATAATTTTAAATTTCATCTATATTATGGTACAAAATTGGAAATGTACCGTATATAGTTGGAGATAGCGGATAAGGCACTGGGGCAATTTATAATTGCCGTGCCCCCCGATAACCTCGCAAATGAAGAATGAAGAAACAAAATGTACGCACGATATCCTTAATCGTGTGCACATTTACATATTTATTAGTTGGTGCAGCTGTTTTTGATGCACTTGAATCAGAAACTGAAAAGAAACGTTGGGAAGCATTACAAGGTATAATAAATTTTTAAATTTTATCATGTATGTATACACATTATAATGTATGTATTAAAAATTTTTTTTAAATTTTAATTTTCAGCAATTGAAGATATGATTATTAAAAAATATAATATATCATATGAAGATTTTAAAGTTATGGAAACGGTTGTATTAAAATCAGAGCCACATAAGGCTGGGCAACAATGGAAATTTACTGGTGCATTCTATTATGCAACAACCGTTTTAACAACAATCGGTTATGGCCATTCAACACCAAGTACAGTTGGTGGAAAATTATTTACAATGTGCTATGCAATGGTTGGAATACCATTAGGATTAGTTATGTTTCAAAGTATTGGAGAAAGAGTGAATAGACTGAGCAGGTATGTATTACTTTATAAAATGTTTAATTTAGTATTTATACTCTGTACATTAATTATATGCAGTTATTAAGGCGTTATGGAAATGATGTAAAATAGTGTCATACTTGATATCTAAATTATTTATTAGGGTACAGAGTATAATTATATAATTTAATTTTTTAATGAATTTCTTTTTATTGTAATATTCGTATAGTTTTGTTATAAAAACGGTGAAAACATCACTTCGCTGTAAACAGACTGCAGCTTCTGAATTAGATTTAATTTGTGTTGTAACAACATTAAGTTCATTAACAATAGCTGGTGGTGCTGCAGCCTTTTCAAAATTTGAAGGTTGGAGCTATTTTGATTCAGTATATTACTGTTTTATAACACTAACTACAATAGGTAAATCAATTCAACTATTATAAATGTATTTTTATTTTTTAGTTTTTATAAAAATAAATTTTTATATTATTTAAAGGTTTTGGTGACATGGTAGCTTTACAAAAAGATAATGCTCTTAATAAAAAACCCGAATATGTAATGTTTGCATTAATATTTATATTATTTGGATTGGCAATAGTTGCCGCATCATTAAATCTTTTAGTACTTAGATTTGTTACGATGAATACTGAAGATGAGAGACGTGATGAAGCGCAAGCTATGCAGGTAAAAAATTTAATTTTTAATATAAAATATGTAATAAAATTTTTAATACTTTTACTTTTTCTAAATTCTAAATAAGAAACTAAAAATTTATTTTTATTTTATTTTAATCAAAATTTTGTATTCCTCAGGCTTTTTGTTTTTTTTAAATAGATTCGATTTTGCAATTCACGTATTATGTATTCAAAATTAAGTCAAAAATACGATAATGTACATATTTGAAAAATATATTAATAAACTTTTTTTTGTATTGAGAAATCGAATCATGATTTCCCCATCAATATATGTATAATATTTTTTTAAAAATCTTAAATTTCTATATTTTATTCTATTGCACCTCCAAAACATTTAAATTATTGAAATTCGAAAATAATTTTTATTTACGCATACACAAAATGTAACATATATTTATAAAAAAAACTCACATAATATAATTGAGCTTAATGAAAATGATGAGAAAAATTGAAATTCAATTGAAAAAAATTACTTGAAAAATTAATTAAAAAAAAAAAAAAAAAAATTACACATGTTACACTTATTAAAATTTATTATAAAATTATTATGTAAAAAACATAAAAAATATTATTGTAACACAGAATGCACTCTTATTCACTAATTTTTTATATTTCGTGTATATTTTCTTTTTTTTTTTTTAAAGAAAATTCATTTAAAAAAAAATTAACAGATAAACTACAAAATCAATTAATATAAATATATTTAAATTAATTTTATTTTTTGCCGGCAAACATTTAGTATATGACCAAGTCCAAATTATGGACGCCGGAGGTGAATGTTATATTACAATATTATATGAAATAATTAAAATAATGTATTCAAAAATAAGAAATCAAAAAAAAAAAAAAACTTATCATTTTTAAAACATAAAATTGAACAAAAAATTATTATTTTTAATTTATTTATTTTTATTTTTTTTTGAATTTTGTTGAAAACTGAATAAAATCTAATTAATAAATTTTTTTATTATTATTTTGTTTTTGGTATACGTGTAGGCACTTCAAGTGGCTGTTAGATTAGAAGGTGATGTTATTACAGCGAATGGTTCTATTTTAAGTGGTTATATAGGACATGATTCAGCTTCAATTGATGATGATAAAACATCAATATGTTCTTGTCATTGTGCCTGTTTTAGGGCAAGTCGTCATAGAAAGTAAGTATAAAAAGAAAAACAAAAATTATTAAATATTTTTATTATTAAATTAAGATAATTTATATACGTACATGTTTTTTTAAATTTTATTTTATTTATACTTATTTTATTTTATTTTTGTTTTTAATTTGAACGCGTTGTTATATCTTCTTTTTTGTCTTTTGTTTTTTAAATTTTTCAAAAAAAGGATAAGAGAAATAAAAAATTTTTTTTTTTTTTTAAATATTAAATATTTACTACAATAATGACAAATTTTATAAAATCATATGTATCATAAATTAACTTTATTATTATGTGTTAAATTATATTCATTCTTGTCCTTTTATATAATTTGTAAATTTTAAATTAAATCTGATCCTTATGTTGTAACGTTTTTTATTTTTCTTTTTTTGTTTTGTTAAACTTATTTTCTATTCTTTTCATCGAAAAAAAAAAAATTAAAATTTATCAAAATTCATTTACATAAATGATTTAAATTAAAGTTAATTGCATTTTAGTAAAAAAAAAACACAAAATTAAAAATTCGCAATTAAAATGTATTATTAATTATATATCTAAAACATTTTTTAAATCTTAAAGTAATCCACGAATTTTTCTTAGAATATAATTACATTCGTTTTAGATTTTCCGTTTTTTTGTTTTTTTTTGTTTTTTTGTACTATGTAATGTATGAAGTTGAATTAATTTTTTTGTTATTTAAATTTTTTTTTCTTTTCGTATTTAAGGCCTTTATTTTAAATAACATCGTTTGCACTCAATCATATCAATATCATCAATAAGAAAAAAAAATTTATAGGCTTTTTACCTTCAAATTCAGTTTTTTGAATTTTAGATTCAGTTTTTATATGTATGTACCGAAAATTAATAGAAATTGAATAAATTTGAAAAATTTTTATTTTTTAACTTTTTTAATTAATTAAGTACATATGTTTTTCATATGTAAGTACATTTTGTTTTTCTTTTGATTTTTTCTGATTAGGAAATTTGTAAAAATTTTCTGAAAAATTGAATTTGAAGTGTAAAATATTTTAGATTTTATAAAATTGAACTTGATTTTCATAAAACAAAAATTCAAATTTATAGGACTGAATTTTGACTTCAAAAAACCGAATTTGTAAAAAATCTATATAATTTTAATATTCTTGAAAAATTTTCCATTTTTTTTTTTAATAGTAGTATTTTTAAAAATAAAAATTTAAATCTAAAAATTAAAAAATTAAGTATTAAATTTATTAAAAATTAAATAAAAAAAGACATGTACATGTAATTTAATTTATTTTAATTATTCGGTAGATAAATACATATATACACATATGTACACATATATAGATTTAAAAAATATATTATTATATAATTTTTTTTTTTTTTTTTTGGAATAAACTAATAAAAAAACAATTTTCTTTTAAAAATATTAAAGTTTATTACCGTTAAAAGAGTGGCGTCCAATCGAAACAAGTTCAACATAGAAGCGAAAACAATAATTGTATAAACAAAATGTAACATTCGAAACCTAATGTATACTCGTATATATCAATAAAACACGTTGTATAAAATTCGTAAATTGTGTTATTGTATGACTATAACATATGCAAAATGTGCAAATTATAAATAATATATGCGGTATTATTATAATTATTAAAAAAAAAAAAAAAAAAAAAAATGTAAATTCCACATATAAACGTGTTTACTCTAAACTACGTGACCAAGAATAAAATGTTTGATATGTTGGATGAAATATATCAATAAAAAAAACAAAATCCTTAAATACGAAATATATCTTCGTAAAATTTTGCATTTATTATAACAAAATCAATACATTATGTATATATTTATGTATATATATTGAATAGGTAATGTACCGTTATTAATTTTCTAATTAAATTTACAAAATAATTTTTTAAAAAAAAAATTTGTAAAATACACTAATAATAAATGATAAAATACATGCATATATGTTTAAAATCTATTAAGATATTCGAAACAAAAATTATTTTAATGAAATATCTGTATGTACATACATATAAACATAATATACATATTTATACTCTGTACATTAAGTACATATATGCAATTAAGGCTTTATGGGAGTATACGCGATTTTTTCTTCTTCTTTTATTTAAAGTCTTTCACGAGCGATATTATCACAATCTTTGTCATACAAAAATTAGATAAATACGTATATATAATGATGTATAATGGCATTACTTGATGTAGTTTTCATAAGGCCTTAATTAGCATATAGTATAATTAATGTATAGAGTTATAAGTATTATGTGTTTGTAATTTGTTTTTAAATTGTTTTAAAGTAAAAGTTATTAAAAATAATTTTGTTTACGAATATCATTGTAAAAAAAAAAATATATATATGTAATGAAAGATATTAGAAAATTTCTAATTTTTTTTCTTTAACTATATATCATTCATTTAATGTATATAGAAGAGGTGTATATGTGCAAATTTCTGTTCTGTACAATCTATTTGACTGATGGTGTACATATACTATACTTTTATAATGCATATGTAGAAAATTTTAAAAAATATACAGAAATAAGATTTTTTTTAATTTTTGTTTTTTAAGCAAAATTAAAATGATTGCTCTATTTTTATTTCGGTTTTTTTTTTTGTTTTGGGCATATTTTTGAGTACCAATTTTTTTTTTTTTTTGTAAATTAAAAAACAAAATACATTTTCAATACATGAACAAAAATTCAAAAAGGTTTTGGACCCTTCTTTGTACAATAAGAAAATGAAAATATTTCAATTAATTTTTGAATATAATAAAAAGACAAAATATGTATACTTTAAATGACTATAAATAATTTATAATCTTTTGACTACAATCATCATTTCATTTAAATTTTCATTTTTGTGAATTTTTATTTCATACAGAATGAATGAATGATATTATTTTCTCTTTTTGTCTTTCTTGTTTTTTTTTTTTCAATTACCAAAACAATACAGATTTTAGTAAGTTTTTATTTATTTATTTAATTTCTTAAAAATTATATTTTAAATAAAATATTTTAATTTGACTGCAGGCTTTCTGTGAGTTTCAAAACGTCTAAATACCTCATTAATGCAGAGTTCAATGTACCGAAGTACAAGTATTCAAAATAAAATTCTCATTTAAAATTTCAAAATGTATAGTGAGAATTTTTTAAGCAAATTACGTATCATGAATTTTTCTAACGCAATGCATCAGGAACATTGTATAATACTTGCATTTAAACCGTAATTTTACCGCATCATAACAAAATTTTTTTGATGTTTTGAAACTCATCGTGAATTTTTGCTTCTATTCACTTTCATTTATTTTACAATAATAAAATAAAAAGTTATGCAATGCTTTGAAAATATAAAAGCCAGAGAATCAGTTAGAGAAAATTATTATTATTTTTTTTTTAAACAAAATATACGTTACTTATTTATTGATATAATTAAGAATGAATTTATGAAAAAAATTCTTTTCGAAATTTTACTTCAAAAAATGAAATGAATTTAAGGTAGTTGTTTATTTCATTTAAATTTGAAACTGTTTAAAGAATTAAAAATAATTAATAGTTTTTTGCTTGTTTAGAATTTTGGTAATAATGTTAATGCATTTTAATATAGAATACATTTTTTTCTCAATTTTACAAAAAAAAAAAAAAAATTTTTTTTTAAATGAATCTTTATATTTTAATTTTTATTTATTTTTTATATTGTATCTTTTTTTTTTTTGTTTTTAAAAATGTGTTCTTTTTAGACATCAATATAAAGTACGTCGTTCTCCTAGTCATATAAGACATTTGCTACCACCAGAAGTGCTACCAATGAAAGAATTACCATCAATAGAATCATCAAACAGTAATAGTAGTACATTACAAAAAAGACCACAACAACATTCAACAAATTTACTACAAAGAAATGTATCGCTTATATCCTTCCGTATTTAGACCAAAATTAAAAATAATAAATTAATTAATTAAATAAAAGAAAAACGAAAAAAAAAAAATAGTAAAAATAATAATAGAATAAAAACAATAAATTAAAATTGTGACTGTATAAAAATTATACACATACATGTATAAAATAAAAAATCAACTATACATTTAAATATTATTATTTATAATAGTAATATCGAAATTCTGAGAATATTTAAATATAAATGTAACTAATAAAAAAAAAAACAAAAATTATAATTCATTAAATCCATATAATGGAAATAAATTATAGTAATAAAAAAATTAGAAAACAAAATCAAATTATTATTAAAGAAAAAAAAACGATTACAAACGAAATTTAAATAAATAAGAAACAAAATAATAATAATAAATTCTTATTATATAAATAAGAAAAAAAAAAATTAATAAACGAAAATTTAGAAAAAAATTTAAATAATGTAAAACAAATTAAACGTGTAAACAATATTTTGAAATTCTAAAAATTAAATCAAATTAAATTAATAAAAATCATTCATTATCAATTTTATCTTTCTTTTTAGTAAAATAAATTTTTTTTTTTCTCCTTTTGTTATTGAGACAAATTTTTTTTTATATTACTTTTTATTTGAAGTCAATTAGGATATTTCAAATATAATTGAGAAATTTAAATATAAAATAATTTATTTACTTTTTTCTTAAAGTAAAATCTTTGATATTCATTTTTTTTTTAATTTAAAAAGAAGAAAAATGGTAAATGAATGAGAAAATGTAAAAATGTAAAAAGAAAAGAAAATTTTTTGAATTTTTTTAAAATTGTAGGAAAATACGTTTTCAAATTTTTGAAAATAGCTTTTTTAATAAGTGTGCTTAATTGAATTTATAAATATTTAGGATTTTATTTTATTTTGGAATTTAATAAAATATAAATATATAAATACACTTTAATTGTTTTGTTTTAACTTAAATTTTTTTTTAAAAAAAAATTTCAATGGGTAGAAAATTAATTAAAATGAAAATTTTTGAATATGTATAAAATTTGATCAAATCAAAATTTGTAACGTTATAAGGGTTTGAATAAAAAAAAAATGGTTTTTTCTTTAAATAAAAGTAAATTTGTAAATAAATAATTTTTAATTGTAATTTATTTCAATTCTATTTAAGCTGATAAATTTATTGGTGTTTTTGTATGTAATTATTATTTTTATAATGGATTATTTTGCTGTTACGAAACAATTTAATTACTTCTTAATCTTTATTTTTATAATGGATTATTTCGCTATAACATTTTTGTTTTTAATTTTTTATTTATTTAAAACTAAACTAAAAAATTATATAATAGACTATATTATAGAGTGTAACAAAGTGTTTTATGTGCACATACAGCAACATTACCACTTTTCATGCATGTATGACCAAATATAATTTTTTGCTATAATATGTCGCTTATTATACATTAATAATAAATTACTGTAAAATTTATCATAAATTATTAATTGATTTGAATTCAATAAAAACGTGAAAATTAAACTATTTAAAAAAAATACGAAAATTTTTTTTTTGTTTGTTAATTAAAATAAAACAGCCTTAAATTGTCATAAGAAAATTTATAAAACAACAATAAAAGAAATAAAACAAAATTATGATACTAAATTAAAATTAAAAAAAAAAATGAAATAATTGTAAATGTGATTGTGATATTCTTATAAAATTTTTTTATTTTAAAAAAAGATAAATTTAAAAATAAATTTAAAGTAACATATTGAAAATAATTATTTATTAAATTAGTAATATATGAATTATAAAATCATTTATAATTGTGTATAATGAAGGTTGTATTTTTTTTATTTATATATAATAATAATTATTTGAATAATTTTTTTTTTATTAATTATTTCAGCACAATAACAATAATTTATATATTTTATTCAAACTATTAAAATATCACAATGCTAATAATTTTAGTTTTCATTCAAAAGATACAAATAAATATGTTATTGGAACGTATAAAATTCAAAAATTAACGTAATTTTTTTATTATTCGATAAATAGTCTTTATCAAACAATTATAATATATATAAAATCATTTTTGAAACATTTCTTATTTTCAATGTAATAAAGAGAATTTAATTTATTTTCAATTAATAAATAATTACATAAATCAATACGCCAAATAACAACAATAATAATACATGTACACAAAAAACAATTTACAATTGTGACTGAATTTAATGCTCAGCTATTAAATTTAATGAAATAATTATTATTGATGTTAAATCTCATGATTTTCATCATTTAATAGTTTAATAATTTTTTATATTTATTGAAAAAAAAAAAAAGTTTAACTTTTAGTAAAAATTTAGAAACATTTAAAGATCATCAGTTGAAACAATTTTATATGGGATTTTCCAGTTGATAAAACTTTTAGTTGGACCTTTCCAAATTTCTTTATTTTAAAAAAATAAAATAAAAAACTGATATATTTTTTTTTATTGGAGTTAAATTACAACGAGTCTACTATACTACAATGTATCGTTGTAGAAAGATCAATTAGATATTATTATGCATATTTTTATCAAAACAAAATAATATCGTCTCTTCTTGAAATTTATTATATTCGCATTAATTTACATTAATTATATAACAATGTATAGTATGTAATCAATTTTTCAATCGGATCAGGAAGATTTATCTCTAACTTTTCAATTTTTATTTTGAAATTTTTTGAACAAAAATGGTTTTTTTCGTTTTATGAAATTTACAAAATTTGTATTAAATTTAAAATTAAATTTAAAATCAAAAAAAAAAAAAGTAAAACAAAAAAAAATATAAATAAAAATATTTAATAAAAACTTTGTAAAAAGTAGATATCAATAAATTTTTAAAAAATTTAAAATTATAAAATTAAAACTGTAAAATCCAAAAATAAAAAAAATAAAAATTTTTAAAATATATCTTTTCAAAAATAATAATAATAATAATAATATGAAGTTATAAATACAATAATATATAATTTCATAATCGAACTTAATAATTTTTAAGTAATGTATTAAAATTAAAAAATAAAAAATTTGTAAATTAAATTAAAAGAAGAAAAAATCAAATAAAAAGGCACTTTATACAATATTACATTTTTTTGTTATAAATTTTCCTCTTTTGCATGACTTGCATTTATACTCATATGGTTTTCAGAATTAATGGTGGATTTAAATTTTAAATGTTTCTCCGTAAAAACAATGCAGCAGATTGTGATCATATTGTTATTCTACTAGACCCACTGAAACAAAAAATTAAAAGCCTTTGAAAGATTATTATAGTAAAATTGCCATCATGATAAAGTAAAAAAAGTCTAATTGCTTTCCATGTAGTCTTCAATTGAATTTGACTCTTCCATATTTATTAGCACCAAGATGATGGGAAAGGAATTTAAAAATTTATTTTATTTTAAAGTAAATAAAAATATATTCCATTAATTTTAAAAATTTTTTACTGTTTTATTTTTTTAATTTTTAATGAGCTGCTTTTTATTATTGATTTACTTAAAAATACAATTGAAACTTATCACAAAGTCTTCTTTAAAAAAACTAAAATCAAGACCGAAAATTTAATATAAAAATTTTTCTGTTTTTAATAATACTTTCTAAAGGAGAAGAAAAAATCAATAAAATTATTTGACAGTACTATACTACCATTTTAATATTGTAATAATTTTTTTTAATAATTAAGAAAACATTCAATTAACGTTATATTTAAAATAAAAATGTGAAATTTAAATGTGAAAAAAATCTATACATTTTTTTAAATCAATTACTTAAAAACACAATTAATAAAATAATGAATATCTTGTAAATATAGTAATTATTTTATTTTAATTTTTATTTTAATCACGTGTACGTAAACCCCATATCGATGTTCTACGTGTACCAACTGTTGGTCGAGCAACAGAACTGTAAATAAATTTATTTATTCCAACTGTTGGAAATGTATTTTGTAAAATAGTAAGTGCAGCATCTGATAACAATCCAAATACATCAAGATATGAAAGTGATGTTAAACTGTTGAGTTTCCTTAAAAAAATATATAAACAAAATAGAAACAATTAATTAAATAAATCAATGCACATATAAGTTGATGATAACTTACATGTATGATGATGCTGATATACTATAACATCTTGATAAAGATAAATATTCCAAATCTTTAAAATTGCATATTATATCTATAGCAGTTGATGTTAATGCGGTACAATCAGATAAATCCAATTCTAATAAGCCGGGACATCTTTTCGAAAGAATTGTAAGATCTAGGAAGTTTTAAAAAAGAAAATAACAATAATATTATAACAAAAGAAAATAAATAAAAATATATTACATAAATTAAATACATACGTGAATCAAACATTGCTTTTCGACAGCCAGCTATATTTAATCTTAATAAATCTGGTGTTATATTGTCAACTAATGCTTTAACACTTTCAATATTCAATGATGTCCAAGATATATTTAAACTATGTAATTGTTTTAATTCAGACATCATATTTTTAATACTCCATGATTCTAATCCTTCACACATTGTTAAGTTTAATGCTTCTAAATGGTAATTTTTTGATATTTCATAACATATATCATCATTTAATTTAATATGTTCTAAACTTAATTTTTTTAGTTGGCGACATTTTGATAATAACATTTTTAATGATGGTTTAGTTATTATAGCCATACTTAAATCTAAATACTGTAATTTTGTTTCAAATTCTGCTAAATATTCTAAATTTTCTGGTTCAAAAATTGGATGAGATATCTATGAAAAAAAGTTATAATTAAGATATCAGGCTTATGACAAAATGTACTATAATCAATTACCTCAGTTTGTGCTAATCTTAATATTACAACACCTCTAGATACAATTTTGCCAAGGGCACCAGATTTTAATATTTTACCAGCTAAATCTAATCTAGTCCATAATGATTCATCTTGTGCTAATTGATTAAAACGTCTACATACATAACTACATCGTATTAATGCCTTTTTTGGCAACCATTTAAATATATGTAATATCATTTCGTCAGATAATTTTTTAAATGGATCTTTACCATTATTTTGCTTTTGTAAACGATTTCTATATAAAAAGAATGTTTCATTTGGCGTAATTGTTTGCTGATGATGTTGATGTAATAACTGCTGTTGATGCTGTTGCTGCTTTTTGCTTACATCTGTCATTGATGGATTATTATTTTGATTTATATTATTCATATTATTACATGATACAATTGCTAATGGACTTCTACCTTTTGAAAATGAATTATTGTTATTACTAATTCTTTTATGAATTTTTTCATTTGCTTTATTATCTACATAAACTTCTATATTTGTATTAGCAATTTTATAATTATTTATTGATGTTGTTAAGGTATCATTGAGATCTTCACTTTTAATATTAAAATTACTAGCTTCATTATCGTCATCTCTACTATTATTCAATGACAGACTATTATTATTATTATTATTTGTTGATTTTTGAAAATTTTTTTCACATATTTCATCATATATTTCATGCTCATTATATTGCTGTTCTTGTTGTTGCTGTGGTTGGCATAAATCCAAATATTTTGATGGATTTACATTTGAATTTCTATCATCATTGCTATGACATATTTTTTCTAATATGTTTACATTATTTGATGATGTAGTTAACATTGTTGTTGTTGTTGTTGCTACTGTTGCTGGTGGTAATGATGATGATGATGATGATTCATCTGTTTCTAACATTCCAATACCCATTTCTTCAAAAACTTTTGAATCTTCGTCTTCACCAATTATTTTCAATTGTTTTGTAGATAATTTGCAACGTTTACTAAAATAAAAGTTAAGTAGAATATATGTATGTAAGATAAAATATTAATTAAATGTTTGTCAGATACAATACAGAATTTATTACACCGGTAAATTTTTTTTTAATCAATTATTACATTTGTTTTAAGGTCCTTGGTTGAATTGAAATATTTATTCCTATAATTTTTTGTATTTTTGAAGTAATTTACACTTCCGCAATGCAAAATAAAGAAAATTAATTCAACACATATACGAACTGCTAATTATTGATAAAAATAATTATAGAATACATTTCTTTTTTTTTTTATAAATTTATCTACATATACATATCTATAAATTAAAAATATTTTTAGACAAAATTTTTCCGATAAAATGTACAAGAGGTCGTCGCTCTTTTCAATGATTATTAACGATTAACGAATGATATACAAGCGATAATTTCAATATTTTTAATTGAAATTTTTATTTCTATCAGAAAAGTTTCCCTTTTATTATTTGATGACGTGATTAATTTTCCAAATAGAATAGACTTACACACAATCTATATGTATATTTTGTGCAATATATGTATGTATATGTACATTCATATAGAATATATATTACAGTAATGCAATCTTAAATATTTGTATATTTTCTATATGCCTGTAATCTTGTTGTGTGTAATACTATATATGTACATGATATGAATATCGTATATAATTGTTACATATATGCATGCGTAGATATAAAATGCGTACCTACATATATAAAATTGCACAATTACTCAAATAAGTTATTATTTTCCAATTTGACGTTTTACACACTATAATTTTTCCGCCAAAATGTAACCTTTAAATTATCACACACACAATATTTTCAATAATTTTCAATGAAAATTAATGAATTTTTTATATTTACCTTGTTGATGGATAATCGTTCTCAATATAATCAGATGTTTTGATATTTTTTTTAGAATCCATTATAAATTAAATTGTAAAAATATGTTGAAATAGTTTTGCTTGATTTGTATCCATTTCCCGCAAATCGCAATTTAATTTTTCTTTCGATTTCTTTTGTTGTTCTTTTTGTATTTTTGAGTTTTTTGAAAAAAAAAAAAAAAAAAAAATTTCTCCCCTCTCTTTTATTGTTGTTTTTGCAATGCACAAACACAAAATAAAATTTAAAGTAAAAGAACAGAGGAAAACATAAATTAAAAGTACATTCTACAGTTTCAAATTCTTATTTCATTCCATTATTTGAAATGTCAATAATAAAAAGAAAACAACAATCGAGAGTCGAAAATGTTATAAAACAAGAGTAAATATATGTGTGTGAACATGAAATTATGTGTGTATGTAAAATTTTATTTAATATATGAAGTGAATTTAAAAAAATTTTTTTTTTATTGAATTGATGAATTATTGATTAATAAAGTTCAACGAATATTGTGATTTGTTTTTTTAAATTTATGTGTTTTGACGTTTAATACGAGCGAACATAAACAAGTGTAAAATTTAATTTTGATTTTAAAAACAGCGTTTTAGCATAATCGTTTTATATTTTTAAAATGCGTTAACAATTTGTGTACCGTATATATATGGTAGTACCAGAAAAGAGAAAAATGATGGAATTGAAATTATTGCACATAAAAAAAGGGCAAATATTTAATATATGTATGCGATAAAATGAGATAAATATTGTACTGAAGAGTGACGATTGATTATGTTTTTTGTTTTTTAAACAGCTGATATAACCTACAAAAAACTAAGAAAATATTGTTCTGGGATTTTTCTAAACAAACTAAAACTTTTAAATTGTATTTTAATTAAAATCTTAAAAATTGAATAAAATAAATGAAAGGAATTTATCATAATAATTCGGTAATGTTTGATAAATTAAGTGCTCTTAATTATTAGGAAAAAAATAAAAATAAAGAAATAAAATTAATAAAATAAAATGTTAAAATTAACTGGACAACTTCCAGTACAATTAAATAAAATTATTAAAATAAAACGAAATATAAATATTTCAAAAATATATTTTTGTTCTAAAACTTCACAATCACAAGAACAGGAAAAACAAAAAAATAAATCATCATCATCATCAAGTAATACTACTGATAATAATAAAAATGTTCCGGCATTTCGTTCACCATTTGAAAATATCTCAGAAAAAACCAAAGAAGCATATTTAGATATGGTTACAATATTTGAAAATCGTAATGTACATCGTAGAAATCATGTTGAATTTATTTATGCTGCATTAAAACATATGGAAGAATTTGGTGTACATCAAGATATTGAAGTTTATAAAGCATTAATAAATGTAATGCCAAAGGGTAAATTTATACCAACAAATATATTTCAAGCTGAATTTATGCATTATCCAAAGCAACAGCAATGTATAATTGATTTATTAGAACAAATGGAAGATAATGGTGTTATACCAGATTATGAAATGGAAATAATGTTATTAAATGTATTTGGTAGAAAGGGTCATCCATTACGTAAATATTGGCGTATGATGTATTGGATGCCAAAATTTAAAAATTTATCACCATGGCTATTACCAAATCCTGTACCAAATGATACATTTGAATTAGCTAAATTAGCAATAGAAAGAATGTGTACAATTGATTTACAGTCAAAAATTGATATTTATGAAACAAAAACATTAAAAGATTCAATTGACGATACATGGATTATAAATGGTATGAGCCCAGAACAATCGAATTTATTAAAAGAACATGATAAAAATAAATCATTATATATTGAAGGACCATTTATAATATGGTTACGTAATAAAACTGTAAATTATTTTATATTACGAGCTGATCCAGATAAAAATCAGTTAAAAAATTTTGAATTAAATGAAGATGATATAGATTCTGATGGTTAGTTAAAAATGTTTTTCTTTATTCAGATATCAAATAAACAAACTTTTTTTTCTTTTTTGGTAGATGTAAGAAAATTACATGTTCCTTTTTTTAGTTCAATTGGTATTAAAAATGAGACAAGAATTGTAAAAAGACGCTCAATACATCAGCAAGATGATGGTACAATATTTGCTATATGTGCAACAGGTACATCAAGTAAAGATTCGTTATTATCATGGATACGTTTATTAGAAATTAATGGTAATCCAATTTTAAGTGATATACCAATATTATTTAAATTTAAAACAAAAGCGGATGATAAAATTTTATTAATAGATAATAAAAAAATTATAAAAGATAGATAACAATAAAATATGTATTTTTTTTTGGGTCTTAAAATTTTTATTAAAACCTGAAAAGAATTTTTTTATATATTATAATGTGTAGATTTAAAAAGAAAATTAAATTAAATAAAGCTACAGGTTTAAATATATATATATTTTTTTAAATTTTTTGTCTTAATTGTCTAAGTACTAAAATTTCATTATTTTAAATACTTTCAATATCGAACATTTAAATTTAAAATAAAATTTCGTCAGTATACTATATTTTATTTTAATTTATATTTTAGAATTATTTGTCGAAATTTAAAAAGTTTACACTTGTGATTACGAAAATAAAAACAGAAAAATATTAATAACTTTAGTGAATTCATTATTAAATATTATGTTTATTAATTCTTGGAAAAATTTCATTAAATTATCCTATAATATATCATTTAGTTAAAATTTTCTTTTGTTATTTTTATTTTTCTTAAAATATAATACATATGTATATGTATAATATTTTATGATGTCAAGAATAAAAATCTAAAATATAAGAGAGAAAAAAAAACGATTTTTTTTTCTAAAGTCTTGAACTTCAAATAATCACAGATTTGTTTTAAATAATAATTATTATATTAAAAAAAAAATAGTTTTTAAGATTATCGTTATTTTCCTTTTTTTTAAAATATTTTCTTTAAAAAATTTTGTTTTTATTCAAATACGAATGATATGATGATAATATCTATTTTAATTGAGAAAATATAAAAATTACAATTAGATACATTTTCTTTCTTATATGTGTATAATATATGTGAATTTTTCTCTTTCGACACTTTAACAGTGTATTGTATAATTTTGAACTGCAGTAATATTTACTTTTTTATGATTTTTAAAAACTCGTAATTAAATACTATTTACGAATATTAAAATGGATTTTTTTTTTATAGATCAAATTCACTTGTAAATATTGCTTGATATAACTTGTAAAAAAAAAAAAAAAAAAAAAAAACGGAAGCAAAACAAACACGCATTGTCTAATCGATCAGACAAAATTTATTAATTATATTATTTTATATGTACTTTGTTTTCATTTAAAAAATTTTATCTTTAGTTTTATAATCCATATAAATAAAAACAAAGCAAATCAATTGAAATTAAAATGTATTGCAATAGTTGATTAGTCAATATTTTATTTAAAAATGGCTATTGTGACTATCGTTAAAATATTTTCTTTGGAAATTTATAATATATGAAAAAAAAGGAAAAGAAAAATCGTTGTATGACAATTTACGTAAATTGTCTGTTAAGTGGAAAAACTTGTGTTACCTGTCCTACACCTTTACTACTACCTTCGCGAAATAATATCCTCATACCAGGTCTAACGTATTCTGGATGACATACAAATTGGAACATAACTGATGCTGTATCGTTTGTACCAATTTTTCCACTTCCCATTATACCACGAATAATAGCTGTTTGTCGAATGCTACCAATATGAACGGTAGTTTGAAATCCAACATAAATGGCAGTCGCATGAAATAATACAGATACTTTTGCCTGTGTGCAGAATGAAAATATTTTTTTAAATAATTTTTTTGTTTTTTGCATTTTTTTCTAATTAATTTTTTAATTTTTACCTGGAAAAAATATGTTCCATACGGTTCATCATCATGTGAATTATCTGGTAATAGAATCATACCACTTCTTAACATTGGTAAATTTTGATTAGATGCAAATGATAATGATGCACTTTGACCAGCTCTTACAACACGACACGGTGCTTTATTTCGATGTATTGTTTGTATGATAACTGGTAAAAATGAACCATCTTGTAATGGTCCAATTTTCATTTGCATATTCTCAGTAAGAACACCCTTAACTAATAAACCACCAACAACTGGACCAACTTCAGCAACACGAAATATTTCATCAACATGAAATTCACATGATTCTTGTTCTAAACGTTCCTTTTCAGCATTACTTATACCAGGCGATAAAACATATAAAAATCTTGTGACTAGATTGAGACCAGCTCCAGTTACATTTGATACACAAAATATTGGTACAATATTTTCTGACGATTGATTTGAACCAGCAGTTAATACATCGTCTTCATTGTAAACTACAAAAGGTACTTTTCGACATCCAACTGATGTTAAAATATTCCTTAATTCTTGTACGGTTTGATCAGGCGGTGTTATATCGATTTTGGTTACAACTATAAAGAATGGCATATCAAGAGCACGAACTATGGATAAATGTTCTTTGCTCATTCCACTAAAACCTCCACCAGCTGATACAACAAGCATTGCATGGTGTGGTGAATATCCAGACAATGCCTGTACAGTAGTTCGCATATATCTATAATAAAATTTGTTGAATAGTGTTTTAATAAAATTAGATTTTTACCTTCTATGCCCTGCTAAATCCATAAAAGTAACAAGTTTTGTTGAACGATCACTTATTTCTTCAGCTGTCATCATTTCATTGTATTTATAATTAATACAATTTCCCAATGCATCGAAACCAAGAGTTTCGTGCGAAATGCATGACGTTCTACCAGATTGTATTTCATGCATATGACGAAACATATTTAAACGTGCTCGACCACGTCCATTATCAAATTCACCCTGTGTTAATACACCTAATAATGTTGATTTACCCGCATCTGCACCACCTAATACAGCAACTCTTACTTCAATATTATGCTGATCATCTGGTATTTTACGTACTAATACTTCAGCTACAGACCTTCTACCACCAAGTGATTTCCTTCTTAATACACTAGTTGAAGCACCTAATTTATGTGCCATCTGTTTTAATGTTGATAATGATGTTGTCATATCATTATCACCTAAACCATGTAAATGACCAGAATCAGATACACCAATTTCATAAATAGCTTCACCGTGACCCTCACGTAAACGCCATTTCATTTGTGTTACTAAATGTTCAAATCGTTGTTTTGATGGATTTATTAATTTTAATTTATATTCAACATTACCAAGTTGTGGCTCTGGTGGTAATATACCTTGATCAAAATCAATTATAATTTTATTATTTTGATTATCATTGTCACTTTCATTTGAACTATTATTATTTGAATTATTCATGATATCATCATTACAATTATTTCCATTATTATTATTATTATTATTGTCATCATTATTATACATTTCATCTGATTGTGATGGATCGAATAAACTTAAAAATGAATCCATATTCTGTAAATAATAAAGAAATTCTCAAATTTATTTTTATTATTATTTTCAAAAAATTAAATTTAATTGTAGGCAGGCACATACAAGATAATTGACATCGAGTCAATTGCCTATCCTATATACTATACATAACATCTACATATTACAAAATCTTCATACAAATAGACTTGAGAGCGAGCAGTACGTATGTGTATGTAACGTACACAATATGTATACATTAATTTTGTTTTGGCTTTTTGAAAGTTTTATTATACTTTGTTGTTATTATATAAGATTTTCTTTCGAATGTAAGAAAATGATTGCCCAAAATCTCAAGGTAAAATAAAATTGCCTTTTTTCTTTTTTAAATAAAAAAGTGAAAGTACAAAAAATGTAGTACCTATGTACGTACATATGTATGTAACCTGTATTTGATATTTTGATATATGAAAATGATGTATGTACCTAAATACCTACTTCACTATTAGAATTTTTTGAAGATATTTTATTGAATGTAATGTTAAATTACCAGACACACCTATATACGTATGTCTGTAAGTACTCGATTTACAAAAAAAAGAAAAGCAAATTGATTTTAGAATTTTTGTAAAATAAATAAAATAATAAAAAGGCATAAATTTTTTATAATACACAATTGAAAATCTGTACATTTCTTAGATTCAGATGATTAAATAAAAAAGTTATTTTTAGATGAATCGTTGTTCACTTGTTTTACTTTCTTGTATGATTTGTTATGTAGATAGTAGATATAATTCAATGTTATTTTCTAGTATGATGTTCTTCTGTTATATTTTATTCATTTTGTTTATTTGAAAAAAACAAAATCAGCAGTATTTCGTCATTTGTTAAATTATGTAGTTAGTAGTATTGTGCACAGATGATATGGTTTTCTAAACTAAAACATATAAGACATGTATGTATACATCATCTACATCTGATCCATATGTATAAAAGGTGTGCATGTCGCCTGTCACTTTGTGTATACAATGTACAATTTATTATATGTATAGTGTAATAAAAAGGAAAATATTGTAATCGAACATATAAAAGTATAGGATCCAGTAAACAATTTTTGTAGAGAGAGGCGCAATAGGGTCTGCAATTCATTTCAGAAGATATCATCATCTTCTTTTCTAAGATATCATGCGATATTGTCTTCTTATTGTGAAAGATATTTTCCTCTGGTAAAAAATGGTTAAAGCTTGTGCTATGTTTGTTTTTGTAAAATAAAGAGGTGTGATTTATGAAAAACCTATATCGGTAAAGCAATAGTAACACAAAAAAGTGAGAATGTCGCAAGGAAGATATTTCTTTTTATCGCGCGGCGGCAGCAGTATTGCGGTCCAATTGTTTATTGGGTATAGATCAATAACTAGCTAAAACAAATATGATTATTACGTACGTGCATTACGTGTATACACTCAATACTGTATATGCATTGGTATTATCTTATTATATAAAAAATATGCCAATTGAAATTACGTTATATACACGATAAATGAAATAAGCCAAATCTCTTTGTTTTGCAATTTTCATGAATATATGCAAATACACATATATATACGTGCGTTATATACAAAATTATAATTAATGTATTTTTGTATCTGTTTATTATTTAAACATATTGTTTCAAATTGGATTGTTACTTTTATTTTTATTTTTGTACGAATGTAGATAGATATTTTTAAAATTATTTTCGTCATTTCGCAAAGAAAACAAAATTTTAAAAAAATTAAAATTATTTAATCATTTATTTAATTTAATACACGAAAAATAAACAAAAATTAAATTATGTATTTACACAATATTTACCAATTTTGTTTAAGAGCTATCCACACAAAATACAAAACAATAAAATGGTCCTTTGAATTTTTTTTTATTCTTCACTTCTATCGATTTAAAATGAAATTTAAATTATTTATATTTATTGTATTTTTCATTTAAATAAAAATTCTTTTAAACACTGTTTTTGTCTTGTTTTCAAAGAGTTGCACAATAAACTTTTTTATTAATTAAATTGAGATTTTATACTTTTTTTTTTAAAAAAATGAAATGATGGTGTAGCAGAACGCGGATTGTATACACACAGGGATATTTATCTAAATAAAAAAAAAGAAAAAAAAAACAATTTATTAAATAATGAAATATTAAAGAAAAATTGTGAAAATCAGCTGAGTATTTTATGACAGTTTCTTTTTATTTTTAGTTTTAGATATTAGAAACAAAAAATTGAAAATGGTTTATGAACTGAATAAATCTCGAAGTGTAGCCATCTATCTATTTGTGTTAATAATGAAAACAATAATAATTGAAAACTTCCCTCCTCAAACAAAATTCAAATAAATCGTTTCAACCGTTTTTAATTTTAATATAAATTTATACTCTGTACCTTAATTATATTCAGTTAAGGCTATACAACGGTTACAATGATAAATTTATTCATTATTCAGTAAATGTCATCAAATGAAATTTATTTTGTCTTTGCCGTTGACACTCATGCCACATTTGATCAAGCAAAAAATAGCAAATATTACGAACTGAATATCATGGAGATCTCGTGCAAATTTTACCGTGTAAAGCCATGCATTAAGGGTTTCCCCTTTTTTTTTTCATTGAAAAATTGAGCTACTTTGCGTAAAATACTATTTGCGTTAATGAAAATTTCATGTCAAGATCCTAACATTCAATATAGAAAAATGTAGCCCTGCCAATTTAAGCATAAACCGTGATTCATGTATGTGTGAACAGCTTGAATACACACACGTACATACATATGTATGTTTTGTCCTTTTATATAATCTTGGCCTTGGAATATAAAAAGTGCTTGCAATTGCTTTTTTTCAGCGGAACATACAAATTTTGCATTGCTGCCATTTTTTCATTTATGTTTTATTTATTTTGTTTTCGTTTTCAAATACACAAAACTGGCAACTAGTTGCAATCAAAACACAAGAAAAAAAATTTGGTTTTTTCTTATCATTTGTTTTACATATAATTTTTATTTTTTCCTTCTATTTTATCCCCATTTTTTTTTGTCTAAAATTTTCAACACAAAGAATAAAAAAAATGCTTTTATCACAAATCAAAATTCTGAATGTTTTTTAGATGATTTAAAAAAAAAAAGAAATTTTTCAAAAAAATAAATTTAAAAAGTAAAAACTTACAAATGGTATAATGTGGTATTTTTAGTATGTATGTACATATGATATCCCTATATATTTTAAAGTACATACATATGTACATATGTATATACGAATATAAAGTTATTTTGTGATCTTGTCTCGTTTAGAATTTTAAAAAAGGCAAACCACACCTTTGGGATTTTATTTTACTTTTATTTTTCTTACAGATATGTATATAAGTATGTGTGTTATGATGATGGTACGATAAGAGTTTTCCGGAAAGGATTATCAACTTTAAAAACTACAATATGATAAGAAAAAGTTACTTTTTTTTTCTTTTAGATTTTTCTTATTTATCTGTTTTATTTTTGATGTTGTTGTTGCTGTTTTTTTTTTATACATCAATATTATGTACATGTGGTGCATATTACATACAAACATGTGTACATAAATAAGTGTACAGGCCTCGCATTATATCGCACATCATTTTTTTTGTACAAGAATACCAGTTAAAATTTTATACGTTATTTCAGTTATTCGGTTTATCTACTATAGATTCAATATTTTTTAACCCTAGGATGTATAAAGCAAACGAAAAATTCGATGGGTTTTAAAATGTTTAAATATCGCCTCAATGCAAGTTTTAAAGTACTAAAACACAAGGACTTCGTTTAAAATTTGAAAAACGTATTGTTAACGCATCTAAAATGCATTCTTTAAGCGAAGGATACGTCATGATTTTTTTTGATGGCATTGTATGATTTCGTACGTTTCGAAACCCATCCGGTATTTGTATGCAATTTGCATACAAATGTGTCCTGGGGTTAAGCAAAACATCCCTATACATTTCCTATTGTTTTGTGGCTAAAAATTTTTGTTTTGTAAAGGCGATTTTTCTACTTTATTTCTTCACGATTTGTTCTTTACTTTCACATTTTTTTTTTTTTTTTTACTTTAAAAAAAATTATTCTTCGCCTTAATTTTAATATTTTGGTAAATAAAGATTTGTTGATGTTTTTGAAAAAATACAAATCCATACAAGAAAGGAATAAATATCCTAAAGGCTATAACAGTATGGTACAGAAAATGGTATTTGACGTTAAATTTATTCATGTGATCGTTCAAGTGTAAAATAAAATGATTAAATATTATATCTATGGATAATATTAGTAAAAAAATAGATTGACTGTTAAGTAAATATTTGAAATTTAATATTTTATATAAATTTATAAATTCATGACTGTATAAAAATGATTTAAAATTTATATGTATCTATGTATAGCTATAAAATTATTAAGATACATACAGACAGTATGTACATGCTGTATACATACATATATACTTTAGATTTAAATATCATAAAATTTTCCTTTACTTTACTTTTTGTTGTTGTTATTGTTATATAAAATAAAATCATAAATTCAAGCATATAGTCAAGTAAAATAATATTAAATTGACTGAATGTCTGAATTCTTAACATTTACACAAAATTTTGTAATTTTATATACAATTTGAAAATTTTAATGTGAAATCCATATTCACTCACTCCTTTTCATTTTCTTTTGTTCTTAAATGATTGGATATTATATATATTATGGCTCTTGGCTGTTTATGTCTGTAATTTTACAATTGAAAAAAAAAATTTTTTTCAAAATAAATTTTGAAAATGAAAATTTCTCATCAATCAGAAAATTAACAAAAAATTACAACTTAAAATGAAAAGAAAAATTATTACAATTTTTTTTTATTTTTTAAATTATTTATTTTCAACAATATTTTCTTTATCAAATTTTAAATATAAAATATTTTCGTGAACAAGATTGAATTTTTCATATTTATTTAGAAAAAAAAAAGGATATACAGGATCATGTATTCTTAAAATCAAAGAGGAGAGGGTGGGAGTTAGGGTTTAGAAAGAAAAAAAAGGGGGGGGGGAAGAAAACATAATTATGTGATCTTATGACGAATTATTTTTATGATAATATAAAATAATATTAATATATACGCTACTGGTTTTTCAATTTTAATTTAAAAAAGAAAAACAAAATTATTATTCTATAGTTTTTATGTTGTATTATAATTTGTTGTATCCTTTTCTATTTGAATTAATTAAAATCAATTTACATTCCACCTTCAATATGTTCTTGTTCATTTTCTTCTTGAATAATTTCATCCCCCTCATCAAATTCAACATCATCATCAGCTCCAGCTTCCTATAAAAAACAAAAATGAAATATAAAAATGAATCGTAAAAGATACAAGATATAGTTGTTATCCTTCTGTATCCTTTAACATAAAATGAATAAATAAAATACATTTACTCTTTATCATTTTTATTCATGTTTGTACATATGTATACTCCATACACTAATTCAATGCAGTTAAGGCTTTATGAAAATGACAAAAGGTAGTACCACAAATGACACATATAGTATACTCCTATAAGACTTTAACTGCGAATCGAATTAGTGTATGGAGTATAATTTCATGATTTTTTTGATAATAATAAAAACAAACCCCATACATACCTGATATTGTTGATATTCAGATACTAGATCATTCATATTTGATTCAGCTTCTGTAAATTCCATTTCATCCATACCTTCACCAGTATACCAATGTAAAAATGCTTTACGTCGAAACATTGCAGTAAATTGTTCTGAAATTCTTTTAAATATTTCTTGTATTGCTGTTGTATTACCAATAAATGTAGCTGACATTTTTAGGCCCCTGGGTGCTATATCACATACAGCTACTTTAACATTATTTGGTATCCATTCAACAAAATAGCTACTATTTTTATTTTGTATATTTAACATTTGTGTATCGACCTCTTTCATAGACATCATACCTTAAAAAATAAAAAAATTAAAAAGGATATAAAACAAATTTGAATAATAAGAGAAATGTTGTTACATATGGTCATATAAAACAACAAAAATAAAAAAAGGAAGGCAATTAAAAAACGAAAAACAAAAAAATGAAAAAAAAAATGGAAAAAAAAATAAATAAACCATAAAATGAAGATATACGGTTTAAATTATCTTATTAATTAAAATTTTTTATATTATTTTTTTTATAATCATAATTCAAGGTATGAACATGAACGCAATTCTAATAATATTATTATGTATCCTATACTTTGTACTTCAAATATTTTCACTATAGGCTTTTTAGAAATTACGAAAAGTCGTACCATTTTACATCTTTGTACATAAATTGATATTTAAAAAGCTCATGTGCTCATCCCATACTGTATGAGAAATATGAGAATTGTGGTAACACTACTCGTGAAATGCTCATATGAGAAATTATGAGAGAAGAAAAAAGACACATATACTCCCATAAGGCCTGTAGTGAAAATATTTAAAGTACATGTATGTAATACGTACATATTAAAAATTGAAATGATTTCTTTATATATTTTTTTATTTTTTAAATATACATATGAACAGTTTATTAAAATTTTTTATTTTTATTTTTATAATGAAAATGTTGGTATATTTTCTCTTTTTTTCTCAAAAAATCATTATTATATTGTACAAATTTTATATAATACCATTTACATAATTAAAATACAAAATAAACATAATGAATTATTGTCATAAAAGAAAATTTAATTTGTAAATACGTTAGAGAAACAAGAAAAAAAAAAACAACGATAAATTATTTTCAAATTTCAAATAAAAAACATTTTAATTAAACAATTTCTAATCATTTTTTCATCATCTATAACATCATTATTATCGTCATCATCATCATCATCATCATATAAAAGTCAATAAAATGTAAATAAATTGTAAACTTTCAAAAGGGAATTTTTTTTATTCTTTTTTTTTTTTTTTTAAATCCAATTTCCAATACATCACAAATATTTAACAAGGAAAAAAAAAAGGTAAAGAAAAAGAAAACTCTATTAATTAAGTTTACAAAACAGTATTCTGTTTTTTCTTTTACCTTTTTTGTTTGTGTACGTACATGGTACCCAAGACGTAAATTTTTATACAGATTATTTTTTTTTTGTAACCTTCAACACTTTTTTTGTTTTCTTTTTTTCATTGTATCTGAGTTGAAGGCAAAAAAAGAAAAATTTTTTTTTCTTCTCTGAACTGTTGTATTTTATGCAAACAAAATTCACGATAACACCCTAAAGATTTATAATACAAATTCAATGTTACCCTTCATTGAATTCTTTATCATATATCCTTTTTTTATTTTTCACATTATTTTTTCTTGTTTTTCTTCTTTTTTTTTTTTAACCTGATTCATTTTTTTTCTTGCCTTTCATTTTCTCATTTATTCATTCATTCATTCATTTTTTTTTGTTCTTCGAAGTCTATCAATCTACCAGAAATCTACCACCACAAATAACATTTGATTGTCACCTGGTGTAAAGCAAAAAAAAATTTTTTTTTTTTTGATTTTTCTTCTTTAACAATATTCATACATGTGTAGATGTTAAATGTATCTGTGTACAATATGATTTAGCATATAGCTTGTATTAAGTGACGATAAATTTTTTCACCTTTTACGCTCCCCTTTTATCATATTTTGCCATCATTTTCATAACATTAAAAAAAAAAGAAGAAAAGTTTTATTAGAAAATGGAAAAACGAAGAAAAAAAAGAAAAATCAAAAAAAAGGAAAAACAATTGTCGTGATCTCAATCTTATAATCAGAGCTTGTTATCCATAATCAATTTTCTTCTTGTATTTTCGTTATTGTTTTGTTGCTGTTGTAATTCTAAAAAAAAAAATAATGTCGTGTTTCGTATGTACATAAATGTGTATGTATGTATGTGCATAAGTCTATTTAGATGTAATAAAGTTAAGTATCTGTAATAATACACATTACACGTTGTAACATGATGGAAAAATAAAGGACATATAAAAGAAGCAGTACATGTATATTTTATTATATAGTAAAGGTATAATACAAGTACAGTAGTACATATAATATGTATGTATATATCAAATTTAAGTCATCTGTTTTTCTTTTCATTATTTTATTTTATTTTTTTTCTTCATGCTTTTCCTTCAACAAAAAGAAAAATGAAGTTAAATGGATAAAAGAAAAACTTCAATTTCCACCTAAATAAGTCAATCACGACACCAAAAATGTACACGTGCATATGTATGTATCTATAAATACGTATGTATTTTTGTAGGTATAGTTAATATATGTACATTATTTGTACGTACATACATATGTGCATTTATAAAAAATAAGAAAGGTAATTTCAAGTAATTCGTCTGTATGTCATTTTAGAAACGTTCAGGAAGAATAAATAAAAAAAAATGTCTGTACGTACAAACTCAAATATTTTCAATTGTTTACATACATACATATATAAATATTGTATTTGTATATAACGTGTGGGTGCATGTATATTTGTATGTATGCGTATGCATGTATGTATGTATATGTTTTGAAATAAAGTACAATACGTAATTTACAGTTATTTGCTACTGTACTGTATTGGTCGTATACAGAATTAATGATTTTTCTTTTCCTTTATATACATATTTTGCTTTTGTGCATATGTACATACATACATATGTACATATTTCTACTATTACTTTTAAAAATTGCAATTCGAATATACATATATTGAACGTATCGTATGAATTTATGTTTACTACTAATATGTACATGTACTTTATTAGTAGAAGACATTTCAATCAGACGTTAAAAAATTTATTTCTACATATTTGTATCTATCACAAGATTTGTCTCTATACTATATGTTTTTTAATTTATTTGTGAGTGTGTTTGTATACATGTACAGATGTATTATACATATATGTAGCTAACGTGTACATATAGAAAATGTATAAAATATTTTGGTTTTGAAAAATTTTTAAAAAAAGTTAAAAAGAAAATCTGTTTATGTTTAAACATGTGTGTATGTATGAATTCAGTGACATTACAAAATTAATACACTTCTATTTAATAAATTTAATTTTCAAGATGAAATTCTTAACATTACAATATTTACAATTTGCATTCCATTGTACATGGTAGAATATACTTATGTTGTATTTATCGTGTATAGATAAATCGCACATTATTTGTATATACAGGGTAGTTCATTCGAAATAGAATATAATACAGATATTTAAGCGTAATCAGTAAAATATCTTACTTTTAATGGGGAAACAAACATAAAATTTCAAATATTTCAAGATAATGTTTTTCAAACTTTCATTAAATTTTCAGGGTTCAAGAATACTGATTTTTTTTTATAATTGTTATTTAAAAACTTATGAAGCAACTGAATTCATGCATGAAACAACTGCGAACTTCATCATCCTATTTTAATGAATAATACCTTGTTAAAAAGACTCATATCTTAGCTTTGATATCTAATAAGCATTAATGGAATACATAAAGTGATTCAAAAGATATCGCACAACATATGATGTCAATTACCTTCCGTGTTTGTAGTTTTTCAAAACTACATTTCAGAAGGGGTGAATCTTAAAAAAAGGAGGGCTTGAACGATTTCTTATTCGAAACAATTTAAATTAAAAAGACAAAAAATTCTAAAACATCCTGTATAATGACTGTCACAATTTTTCAGTGTATTAGAACAGAATTAATACATTATAATATTGTTAGTAAAGTGTAATGCTGGAGAAGAGAAAAAAAACATTTTTTTTTCTATTTTTCATGTGTACAAATATCTATGGAATGTACGTACGGGGTACATACATACATACATATATGTACATATGAATGTACTTTACATGTATAATACAATTTACGATAAATACAAGTAACCTAAATAATGAACTGAAATCAAAAGAATTCTTTAAGGAAGAAAAAAAAAAATATACAAATTGTAAAATTTTAGATTCATAATGTATGTATGTAATATATTTTTGTAAAACAAAATTGAAATATGTTACATTAAGTAAGAAGAATATATTTTCATCAATTTTTCAATTTTATTTAATTTAATTTTTACGTTTTTTTTTTGTGTACACAAGAAATGATTTTAATTTCGTAATTTGTTAGGTAACATTGTAGATACATGTATGTATATATACAAATTATTCGAATATTTAATTTTTTCGAATTATCATTTTGTATTCTTGTGTTTTTAGTTTTATTTTCTTCTTTTAATTATTGTACTAATTTTTCCTTTTTCAATTCATGTATATTGAATTTCAATTAAAATTTAATATCCTTTTTATTCGATATCTATTAAAATAAATCTGAAGTAAAATGATGAGTTCGTGTACATATACACATGAAATATTCGAATAAGTAACTCAATCATTTTAAATTTCTTCTAAAAAAAGTGTTATATCATACCGATAATAATTAATTAATGATTGATGATAGTTAAATGTGCACATGAACAAACATATTGTGAGTTTGGAAACGTAAAAGAAAAAGTAATGGTATGGTATTACTAAACCATATACCATTTATGATGAATAATTTAGCGCTGGTTTTTATTTGTGTTATTGAAAATTTCGTTTACATATAAAGGGATCTTGAACTTGAAGATAGAAAATTATACTCCGCTCGTTTCAAGTAAAAATATTTGCTGATACATGTGCAAACAACTTGAATCTTACGATCTTGAAGACAAGTTGCTCATTACATACATATGTTTTCTTTTTCATATAGTAAAAGAATGCGAATGTAGTACATTACGAAATATTTTACTGATTTGATATGCAATATATTAGATGCTCTAAAGTTTGTTGCATTGTATTAAGATGGTAATATTACGGTATAAGCATATTTCGAAAATCAAGGATATGTCATAAAACTTTCCCACTGAAAATTTTCCGGTCAATGAAAATTCAGATTACATTTGAAATGTAAAAAATTGTTGTAAATTTTAAAATGAAAAGAAAATTGAATTTCTTATATTATGTATATTATATCCATTATTATGTGAATACTTTTATGAACATTATTATATTTGTGCAAATGATTCCTTTGTATGATATTGATGATTACTTTAAAATGATAATAATTGATAAACATGTTACACAAAAATATACATCAGAATTGAGAAGTACTGATATTATAGAAAAGAAATGAGTAACAGAAAAAAATTCAAAATGATCAATAATGAGGGTGCTTTTGTAGTTAATTAATGAAAAGTTTCTTTGTTTTTGTTTTCTTTTTTATTTTTTTGTATGCACATATATATACAATATTTTTTTTATTCAATATTTTTTTTATTTTTTCCATTCGAAAAAAAAAAATATATTTTTGTTTTGTACATAATTTTCGTGTATAAATAAAATGTACCGTGCAACACAAAATTTGTGTAAATGTAAATTGTAAATAAACAAAATAGCAAAAATAAAAAAAAAGTAGAAAAGTAAAAACGAAAACGAAAACGAAAATTATACAAAAAGGTAAAATAGAAAGGCGTTTAAACAAATAAAAATGATTAATGATGACGATGAAATGGAAAGATGAATTTATACAAAAAAAAAAAAAAAAAACAAAAAAAAAAAACGTTCAACTTTGTGTATACATATTTATGTAACATTTTTGTACAAAGTATTAATAAAGGATAAATGAAACGAAACAATGAATACAAAATAAAGAGAAAAAACAAAAATTTCTAGAAAAGATAAATAATAATTTACCGAGAAAATAAAAAAAAAGACACGTAGATAGAAAAAATAAAAACAAAAGAAAACCGAACAAAATGCAATGAAAAAGAAAAACAAATTAATATATAAGGTTTCTATATAAATTAAAAAGGTTTATTTATTAAGAAAAAAAGAAAAATATGATAAACGAGTTCAAGGGGACAACGGGTGTAATCTATTATTCTTTGTTTTTCCTTTTTTTTTCTTACTTTTTTATTTTAATTAGAAAATTGTGTGTAATTAATCACTTAGAAATTAATGAAAAAATAAAACAAAAGAAAATACAAAAGAAAAATTAAATTAAGATTAAATACAGAAAAATTATCGGTGAGTTTCAAAATGTCAAAAAATTTCTTGTAATGCGATAATGATACAGGTTTGATATGAGACCTGTACAATATCACTAATGAATTGTATCAGAAAAATTCATGATGCATCATTTTTGCTTAAATAATTTTGCTAAGTACGTTTTGAAATTTTAAGCAATATTATCGTTTTCCATTTTTAAGTTTTGAAACTTCAAACTTTGCGTCGAGAAGGCATTTGGACGTTTTGAAACTCACAGTATATTGTATGTTACATTTTTGAATATGTATATTTATAAGTACCTCGAAATATGGCAGCAACTGTTAAATATCTTCCATGTCTTGGATCACATGCAGTCATCATATTTTTTGCGTCAAACATTTGTTGTGTCAATTCAGCAACAGTTAATGCTCTATATTGTTGTGAACCTTTAGCTGTCAATGGTGCAAAACCAGGCATAAAAAAATGTAAACGTGGAAATGGTACCATATTAACAGCTAATTTTCTAAGATCAGCATTTAATTGTCCTGGAAATCGTAAACATGTTGTAACACCAGACATTGTGACCTTTATGTAAAAAGATAAAAAATTCATTTTTTACTTTTAAATGAAAATTTTCAATAAATTTTAAGACTTGTACATATGTCTTGAAATATACATATGTATGTGTATGCATTGAATATGTTAACTTACCGAAACTAAATGATTGAGATCCCCATATGTGGGTGATGTTAATTTTAAAGTTCGAAAACATATATCGTATAATGCTTCATTATCAATGCAAAATGTTTCATCTGTATTTTCAACAAGCTGATGTATAGATAATGTTGCATTATATGGTTCAACAACGGTATCAGATACCTATAATAATAAGAGCAATAAAATATATAATAGTATTAATATGTGGTTTAATTATTGTACAAATTATATAAAACAATTTAAAATAATTATTTCCATATTGAAGTGAATTGTAAGTAATAAAATTAGATTAACGTATAAAATGAGTATGTGTGTATGTATGTATTTGCAAATTTATGCGTAGACATAAACTTAATTTATGAAAATTTGTTAAGTGTAAATCCGTGAATTATCATAATGCATATAAACAGACACATACTCACATATTTATAGATACATTCAAATGTATATGTATACATAAAGATTTATATATAGGGTGTCTCGGGGTAAAGGTCATAAAATGCATTTATCGTATGATTCAGAGTGCTTCTATAGCAAAGAATCGTTCAAAACTCTCCCATCTAAAATTCACATCTTATGAGATATACATACATATACATAGGGTTAAAAATTTTCAAATATTTGCGGTACATGATATTATATTTTTTCTAATTACACTGTTTTACTGCAGAGACATATTTTTTTTACAATTAATATAAAATTTTCCACACAATTGTTTTACAGGGTATCCTTAAATCACTGAATTTTTTTAGCTTAAAAAATATAATTTTTGAACCATTATTCAGATACACTCTGGATGTTCATTTGTATATTTAAAATTTATTTGCAAATATACAACTTTAAAAATTTGTATATTTGTGTTATATGTATTATGCACGTACATGTACATGATGAGACTACATAAATCGGTACATATGTATGCATGTATATATATACGATAGTTTGTAATATTAATTGCGACAATCTTTATATTAATGTTTTATCATCAGGAAATGAAATTTTGATTTATTATTACTTATTATTATTTTATATCTGTACAGTTAACTTTTATCTTATTAAATTAATATTAAAAGTATATAATAATGGTATATATACTGGTATATATGTATGTACTTAAGTTAAGTGAAAATGGTAAAAAGTAGATACAATTTTATATTAATAAATTTTATGTAATTTATTTAAATTAATCATCTGTTTTATGTTACAAAAAAAAAAAAAAAAAAATTATATAAGATTTTATATTATTTTATATAGATACAAAGGTATCTACTTATATATACTGTATTATTTTTGTTACTTTGTATGAATGATAGCATGATTAAGAAAAATTATGAAGTTCACTGTAAACACATTACATAACGCTGAAAATTAAAATGAAAAAAAAAAAAAACAAACGAGATATTTGCGTGTAACATTCCTTTCATAAAAGTGATGAATTACTATCTTTATTTTAAGTATTACAAATATTTTAATTAAAATTTTTGAATTTAAACGATTAACAAAAAAAAAAATAAATAAATAAAAATTCTACAAATTTATCAAAATTTAAAGTCATATATTTAAACACCTGAAAATAAGAAATCTTTCTTTTTTTATAAGTTATATTTATTACACTTTTAATCTGTTTTTATTTTTAATATCCTTGAAATTTCATGCACATTTGTATAATATTATAATTATTATCGGTTTATTTTAAAGTAAATAATTCATATTATTATTGCAATTGATTCATAATAATTTAATTTGAATTTCTATTTTAATAGCATAATGGATTGGATAATCATATGTGTACATTATATGTAAATATAAATGCACATATTATGTATGTACATATGAGTAGCATATATTACGTATAGTACAATTGTGGTAAATGTTAAATTAATATATTTAAGATATGAAAATCTTTTAATTTACAGGTGTCACAGAAATAGATAGATAATTATGCAATTAAATAATACACATAAATGTTAGATATAAGTATTTTATATAATTTCTAAGAAAATTATACATACATACACATGTATGTATATTTCTTTATTATTGTATTATACATATGAATATGCAATTGTTTATATTTTATATAAATATATGTACTTTTATATACAATTTATTTAATTTATAACACCATAAAGGAAAATAATTTTAGATAAATAGAATATAAAATATTAAATAATTATACATGTACATACTATAATATTGTTGCAATTAAATTTAATTTAATTATGTGTATAACGATATATGTATGTACGAGTACGTACTATAAATAAGCTTTAGTAGTTACGCATACATTTACATCAAATGTGACATATTGATTTTTGATTTGCATATACATATACATATGTACGTACATATGATTGTATCAAGAATACATATAAAATTTATTTAATTTTTTAAAAATAATTATAATCGGGTGTTATGTATGCATTAGTTCGTATGGATTATAGCTCAGTATTATATATGTAGTAATAATATTATTAAAGTAATACTAATGATATGTTAATATTATTAGTAATACTAATGCCCAGATAATTAATAATACTAACATTAATAAATAAAAAAGAAATAATAATAATAAAAATAGTAATATTAGTAAAAATATTGATAAAAAAAAAGAAATTAAAAAAAAATAAGTATTAAAAATTAATACTAATAATAATTGATATTTAATATAATAAATAATTATTATTATGATGGTATAAATCACTTTATATACAAATACATATAAATGTACATAAAACTATGGTTTACAATCATATGCACTTTAAATTATTATAATAAATTTACATTATTTATATAATTCATATGTATATTATCTATGCATATGTATACATATGTATATACATATCAGTTTATATTCTATTAAAATATGTATATACATACATATACATATGTATTATAAATGAATAATATAAATAATTGCTTATATAATGAATGATTGTATTTATATAGCTATGATTGTATAAACATTTCAGTTTGGTTAATTGCCTATGATAAATGTAACTTTTAATCCTTTTTAAATGAATGTGTAAATTGTTGTTTAAATAAAATTAAATTTATTGTGTTATAAATGCATAAATATACATGTATCAATTTTGATTTTATTTACACATTATTATTGTTATTATGATTATTTATAGATGTTGATTTTTGTCTATATATGCAAAGTTATACAAAATAATGCATTTTCTATGTATGTACATTTATTATATGCATATTTAAATATACGAGTATACATATGCATATGTGTATATCTGTAATATGATTTTTGATTTATTATTTAATTTTTATTTTGTTTACATATATTAAATATGTGAAATTATTATCAATTTTTTTTTCTTCTTATGATTATATCAGAAGTTAAAATTTTAATATTGAGCTCATTTGTGTAAAACTAATGATGTACGAATCTATTATAAATTATATTATAAAGTACATATTATTCTTTTTATTTTTATTTATTCAAATTTATATAGTTTATATGTATTATTTAAATTAAGTTCATATTTTTTATTGAATTATTGTAAATTAAATTTATATTTTCAATAAATTATTAAATTTAATAAATTTTAATAAATTTGTTTTTTTTTTATTTTTATATAAAATTTTAAAATGTAATTATTATGTTTATGTACATGATACACATATACTTATGTAATTGTTGTTACGCATTAAATGTACATTAGAAAATTTATTTTTAATTCAATATTTTAAAATTATTGAATATTTTATTATTTTATTGAATGATTTTCAATATTTCAATAATTTTATATTCAAGATAATCTAATATTAGAGAAATTGTTATATCATATGAATTATACAGCATATTCGTTTATTATGTTGTTTAATTAAATACGTGTTGAAGGCGTGCGAATTGAGTATTAAATGTGGCTAAATTGTTGAACTATTATACGAAACGAAAGATCTAAAATACAACTAATTATTTTTGTACCTATATAAAATGTAATTTTTCTTTGTATTTTGACTAATATGAATTAATATGATTAAAAAAAAAAATTTTAATAAATGTTCAAAAAATTAAAAGTTTAAATTTTTAAATTTTTGAGTTTAAATTTTTGGAACATTTGGAATCTAAAACCTCAAAACATACTTATATAGAACAAGTGATAAATGAAATTGTGAACAATTTAGCAATTCGCACAAAGCCATTAATGTATAAATGCCTTTATATATACATATACATACATACATATACATACATATTTATTCCATACACTGTACGTGTAAAATATTTGTAAACATATGAATATTCATACATGTATGTACATGCATTGTATAATGTGTTATATTATGTAAAGATGAAATAATACAATTTGACAAATAATTGAGATTAAAATGTAAATGTCCATAAATTTTTTGTCGAATGTAATTTCATTGTTCAAATGCTTTCATAAAATGCTTTCACAAGGTGTACATTATTGTACAACATTCCACATACAATATACAAAATATCTATGTACTTATCAATATTTATGCATACACATAATGTATGTGGGCAGATCCAAGGGAAAATTATAAAGTAATAAATATTTTCTAGGACTAATGAAAGAGTTTAAATTAACTTTTAGAGCTTAATCAGTTCAAAAAAAAAAAAAAAAAAATTGACTTTTGTGTTGAATTTATTTAGTACCGTAGATTTATACTACCATACAAAATACAAAAATACATTTGTATTTGTGAATTAATAAAGGTAACACAGACATTATGTCAATGTGATTTTTCAGTTTAAATGTTCATACTATTTGCATATTTAATTTAAAGTTTTATGAATATTTTATGAGATTCTATTGGGCTTTGATACATACATGTATACTGCGTACATATGATGTATATACCAGTAATGTATGACAGGAATAATTCATTATTTAATTTATTTTAAAGCTATAGGAATGTACATATACATACATGAATATTTTATTTTATTATTATTATTTTTTTTAAATTTTTAATTTGATAATTTTCTTTTACAAAAAGATGATTAGAGCTAAAAACTAGAACAGAATAAGGATCAAATAGATGATTATTTCATACATTAGTCTGTATTTTTAAGTTAACCTTTTAAATTTTATTTTATTGCATATGAATATAATTTTATATAAAATTATAGTACAATGTATATGTATATATTTTTGTACGTTAAGTAATTTTAAATTAATTTTATATTATTCATGAAACGAAAATTTTTAAAATTTTATTATTATACATATTTGATGAAAATAAGAAATTTTAATTAAAAAATAAAAGTTAAAAATTTAAAAATTATAAAATATATAAATATTTTTGTAAGGATATTTTGCTTTCTAATTTAAAAAATAATTTTTTTAGTGAAAAATTTTAGATTTGAAATTAAATTAATTTTAAATATTCAGACATTTCATGTCCATTATACTTTGTACACTAAGTACATATACGCAGTTAAGACCTTGTGGGAGTACATTTGTCTTTTTTCATATCTTCTAATTAAAGTGTTTCATGAGTAGTATTACTTTAAAATTTTCAGATAAAATTAGATTTTTGTACATTAATATAAAATGGTACGTAATTTCCTTAATTTCATACAATTTGTGTACAGTGTATAAATTTTTAGACTAATTGTAATTACATACTGTACCATATGCTAAGTATATTGTATTTCGTATTAAATGAAATTATGGTAGACATATTAAAAATTAACGTATTTTCAATGTTTAATTAATTTTCAATTTGGTATTTATAATTGATTTCTAAAAGTTATTCAATTAAATTTTAATGTTTAATGAACTATATGGAATGAGTTTTTTTTTAATAAAAAAATTTTTTTTTGTATGTATTCTGTTAGTTAATTAGTGAAAATTTAATATGTAAAATTGATAAATTAAAATTTATTGATTTTCATTTTTAGAAATTGAATATTATAATGAGTAACGATCTTTTTTTAAATAAGTGCAATAATGTTATGTACTATTTGATTTAATCATACTAATTTAGATATTACCGCATATTATGATGAGATTTCCTATGAAAAAAATAATATTTTTTTTTTTTGCTTTAATATAAAAGTGCAGATATAATAAATTATTATTTAATTTATGCAAATCTATAAAAATAAATTCTATTTTATTTTGACAAGAAGAATTATATATTTGCGTGTTTGTTTTATTATATACATACCTACGCAAAATTACATAACACATTCTAAGTAGTAGATTTGTGTATACACAACTATATACATATGTAATGTATTTCCATTTAATGTATTATTCTATTAACAAGAGATTATAATAAAGTATACTTTCGTTACTATAAAATTACATTACTTTATGAATAATGAATTTGAATAATTATATGAATTCCAAAGGGGAATTAAAATATGTTAAACGCGTACATTTATTTAAAAAAAATAATAATATGTATAGGAAATAGGTAATTTTCTTTAATTAAATTTTATATAATTTGAAGTGAGAGTATAAGAAAATGTAATTAAAAAAATAAAAAAGTTATCAATCTACATGGATTTTAGATTAAATAAAAAAAAACTTATTTCATTTCAAGGGATCCCAGTAGAGCTCAATACGTAGAGTAATTGCCTCTGAATAGTAAGTCCCAGAATCCCATGTTCGATACCAAACCAGGTATAGACGAGAGAAGAAAATCGGTATTTTCAAGTACCCTCAAGTTAGTTTAAATGAGTATCAAAAGCTTTCTGTTTATGGATTCGAGTGCTTAAAAATATGAATTGAGTCTACTTGCTGGCAATAAATAACTGAAACAAATGGCCAGTCCTATCAAACAAAAGTTTGTTCTCTACCCTAATAAACTCAATGGTTAACAATCTTAGATTAGGCTGTAGATGGTGCATGAAAGAATTGCCTTGAAAAATTACATCACACAGTGATTAGGTCCTGGTTCATATTTCATGATGGTTTATCATTATAATTTTTACATTATTACTTAGGATTTTTATTTTAAATATAATATTACTTATTTTAGAAGAAAAAAATATGTATTCAGAAGAAGAAATGAAAATTGTTAGAAAAAAAAATGAAAAATAATGAAAATATTTTTTTAAACACGAATATTTTATAAAATGAAAATAAATTAAATATAAAACTTAATTAATGTGAGAACGTTTCATTTCATCTTTCATTTTTATTTCATAATATGTGTATAATTTCGTGTGTACATATGTGTAGACATACATATGTGTTTAGATAGCACACAGATCTACACAATTTTACTCATAAAAATTACGTATGAATGTAAACTAAGAAATTTGTAAAATTTTCTATTTATCCAGTTTTAATGAAAGAAAAACAAAAAAAAAAAACGAATTATTTTAATATAAAATTTTTGCCAACGTACAACGTGCACGTAAATGTGTACGTAAAATTATACCATATATTGTAAGTAATAAAAATGACGTGAAAATTATTTTAACAAGAGAGAAAAAGATTTTTGTTTTCTTCTAATATGTATGTATTTTTGTACCTTTTTATTTTTCTTTCAATTTCATATAAAAGAGGAAAAAAGAAGAAAATAAAAACCAAACAAAAAATAAAAAAAATATGTACATAATTCATATATTATTTTTTACCTTTGGCGATGGAACAACTGAGAATGTGTTCATAATTCTATCTGGATATTCTTCTCGTATTTTTGATATAAGTAATGTACCCATGCCAGATCCAGTACCACCACCTAATGAATGTGCTAATTGAAATCCCTGTAGGCAATCACATCCCTCTGATTCCTTTCGAATAACATCAAGTACAGAATCAATTAATTCAGCGCCCTCAGTATAATGTCCTTTGGCCCAATTGTTTCCTGAAATTGATAAAATAACAGATCCGTATATAATATATGTGCATTAACATATATGTACATACATATGTATGTATGTATGTACATACAATAATATGTAATGTAAAATCATTGTATTTTATGTATTTATAAATGAAATATGTACTATAAAAGGTAATGTACAGATGGTGTTCAAAAACACATTTTATATTCAATAATTATGTATAGATATTTATTTTATCCACATACATACATACATATGTATGTAAGTATATGAGAAATTATTAGAATTTCTACATCTGCTGCATATTGTGTATTTTATATGTGTAATCTCTGTACAAAATACATATGTACAATGAAATATATATTTTGACATCTACATATGTACATATGTATGAATTATATGAATTATTTACAAATCGATAATGCACAACATGTCGTGTATATGTTCGTAAATACAGAACATATTTGATAACTAAACAATGTTGTAATGTGATATTATGGTTATTTATTTAAAATACATTACATATGTATATACATTAGATGTATATTTGAAATAGAATTTTAAATAATAGAAATAGTATTTTATATTATATACGTGTATACTTTACCTGCCCCTGATTGACCATAAACAAAATTATCTGGTCTAAATAATTGTCCATAAGGTGATTGACGTACTGAATCCATAGTACCTGGTTCTAAGTCAATTAATACCGCACGTGGTACATATTTACCACTAGTGGCTAGATTATAATATACATCAATTCGTTCCAATTGCAAATCATTATCTCCGTGATACATACCATTTGGATCAATGCCATGTTCATCAGAAATAATTTCCCAAAACTATGTAGAAAAAAAAAAAGAAGAGGTATTGAAAATTAAATATGTGCATAAATAAAATAAAATGAATAAATTGAAATTGACAAAAGTAATATTATGATAATGAAACTGTTATCTTATGTAAATAAAAATTATTTTACAATTAGTATGTAGATACATGTAAATTCGTGGTTAAATTAGTCTTAATGTAATAAAAAGTTAAAAACTAAAAGCAATTAGTAGATCAGTATTTTTTTTTTGGAAAAAATTACATATGTAGATGAAAAATTTCTTAAATGTTATGAATTATTATAAATGTTTTAAATGTGTTTTAAATTGAATTTAATTGAATTTCAAGTTGTGAATAGAATAAACAAATATACTTTGTCCAGTAATATTATGCGCTTAAGGTCTTATGAAGATTACTTAAAGTAGCACCATTTTACATCACTATGTATTGGTATTCAAAAAATTCATCTAATATATAATGAAAGCTTTGTGTATTGTGGTAATACTGCTCGTAAAACAATCTAATTAGAAATTATGAGAGAAGAAAAAAGACATACTTATGTATGTACACCAATAAGACCTTAAGTGCATAATATTAATGGATAGAGTATAGATATTTTATTTATTTTTTTTTACAAATGATCTATCGTACATGACAATTCATGTACAAATAAGGTAGCAAATAAAAGTTGTTTATATTATTAAATTCACTAAATAAATTACTAATAAATTATGAAACAATTATTTTTTACATGATTTTTTTATTGTAACATGAACGTTAAAATAACAATATATGTATCTCTTTATATTAAAAATAAAATAATGATTTTTCTTCATTGTTTTTTTTTTTTTTAATCAGTCACAATATAACGAAAATGTGGTACTCATTACCATATTTGGTACGTTGTATTAATAAAAATAAAATAAAAAAAATAAATAAATTAAAAAATTCAATTTTTATTAGTACATACATTTTTGAAAAAACAATCATATGTAAATAAACAGTGTATGATTGGATGTCCTTCATTGTCCAAATTTACAATATTAAATTCTTTAGTAATTATTTTTCAATGTACATTTAAATGTACAAAGATGATATTAATGAAAATAAAATTATTTTAAATGATGTTATATTGATGCAACAGTGCATTAAAATAATAAAATACAAATTGTTTGGTAAAATGAATCTAATTTCATTTTAAATATATTTTTTATTTTATTTATTTATGTACATATAAAGTTTTAAAATTTAAATAATGCGATGTAATCACATAATTATGGTTAGATACATTCATACATAAAATAATAAATCTGTTTATTGTTTTAAATTTAAATTTTATGTTTTTCATTTTGTATTCACTATACACACGAACGATGGTGTCCTTTATTATACATTTATGTACATATATGTGAAATGTATTTTGTATACGAATGCATTGAATTTGAAAAAATAAAAAAATAAAAATAAATGGCATTGTAATAATTGTGATTGATTTAATAAGATTAAATATTAAAATTCGTTGTTAATGAAAATTATTTATGATTAATTGCTATTAATGGATTCACACAATACATATGTATGCATGTATGTAGATAAGTGTAAAACAAATTATACGTGTATTTTTTGCTATTTATTTGTATTTTTCTATATTAAACATTTTTAATCTCATTTTTTTTTCTTTTTGTTGAACATAAAACTTAATTGGATTACAAAATATTTTCAATTGATTAAGCATGAAATTTCTGGACATTATTTTTTATTGTTGTGTAAAGACATGCAAATTTTCACAATAATTAAAAACAAAAATAGAAAAAAGAAAATACTTTCCAAAATTCTAATAATTATTAAATTCAGTTAGTCAATTACTTTTTCTATTTAAAAATTTTTAATTTAGAGAAAATTAATTTTAAGAATATTTTTCCTTTATTAATTATTTATTTGAGTAGTCGTTGCAGTTGTTGGGAAAAAGAAAAGAAAATCTACAAAATTTGAAAAAGTCACATAATACTATAGATTAATCCTATATTACATAATGACAATACGATTAATGGCATAATATTCAGGATCATTTTATTAACAGTTAGCACATTTTGCTAATTTGCCATTCGATTAACTGTCAGGGGTATTCTGGTTGTATTTAGCAGAATGATAAGTTTGCGAAATCTATACAAGAATAGCTCTGATTATCAATATCTTATATAGCACGAATACTATAGACATCAGTTAGTGGCTTTAATTACACATAAAGCTGTTTTACAAAAAAAAAATCTTATTTTAACTGAATTTTAAAATTTAGTAGTTTTAAATTTTATTAAAGTACAGAAAACGTTACAAAAAAAATTCAATAAAATTTAAATTGTTTAATATACAAGTACATATGTACATACAAAATACTATTATTAATGTTAAAATTTCGTTTTATTTCATTTGTAATTTGTAATTTATATGCCTGCTTTGAGAATATTTTTGATGAAGGAAGGAAAATATTATAAAATTATGGTAGTTTAAAAGTTTTGGCCACAAATGTACATAGTACATATGTATGTACATATATTATCATATTGATCATAAAAGGTATATAACTATATGAATTTTTTAAAATACACACATATTTGTAACTATACATTTATGTACATGAAAATGTACGTAAATATGTTGTATGTATTTCGTATGAAATACAATACATAAGCACATAAGCAAATTGTTATAAAATTTTATATAATGTATCTTGTGTATTGTTTTCCGATATTTTATGTTTCTTCTTTCATTTATTTTTAAATTTTTGTACACAAAATACATTTGTGCAATACAAAAAAAAAATTGAAAATCTAAATTAAGAAAATAAATAACATGGTATGAAAAGCTTTACCAAAAAAAACAAAAAAAAAATTGAAACATGAAAAACCAAATTTTCTTTTTTTTAATTTGCATATTTATGACATGCGATATTTTGAATTTAGAATTTTTGTTTTTTATTTCCTTTTTTCTACTAAAAAAATGATTTTCTTCCTCAGTAATTTTATATTTTCATGAACATTCATTGTATAAACATTTACACAATGTATATATATACAGTATCATATGTGCATGTTATCGAAATAATACAAAAAATACACATGTATGTATGTACATATGTATTTACAGATATGTATGAATTTAATATTTTGCAATTTTAATTCAATTTAATGCAACGATAGTTATGGTGCTATTGTATAATTTAAAATTTTTTTTTTTTTTGAAAATGATTATATATTCACTTATTTATACTCTGTATCTGTAAATACTATATACATATAAATACAAGGTGGTGAAAATGTATTTCCTATACGGAAATTTAAATTGAAATATTTATGTAATTTAAATTAATGTTGTTATTTTACCTTTAAAAATTGATAAATTAAATCTACATATTGGTATGTACATACAAAAGAACATTTTTATTAATATACCCCCTTTTTTTGGTAATTTAAATTCTAAAGAAAATTATATCTTATTTTTAAAGTATAGTCATTTTTTTTTATTTTAAATTGATGGATTTATATTCATTCTCGTTCTCATTTTTCCGTTTAATTTGAATTAATCAATTTTTTATTCACATTTTCTGATTATTAGTTTTTTATATTGTTTAAATGAAAACAGTAACAAGAATAAGAGAGCAACATAAACATCATCATAAACATCAATGCATCGTAAACATAAATGATGTAAAATCTTTATGGTTCATAAGAATACATATGACTATGCTTCTTGTTTTTATTATTTAAATTTTTCTAATAAAACTGTTATGTAACTGTAAATTATGATTTGTAATATAAATACATACATATATATATGAGAAATTCTTAAATTACGTGTTGATAAATAAGCTGCACTTTATAAGATAACATTTACAAAGATAAGGTCGAAATACTGTTTTTTTTTTCATGAGTAAACTTTTAGTATTTATTCATCATAAATACTTTAAAGTTGAAGAAGTTGAAACTTGCTTACGTAGAACGTCATCATTTTATCATTAATAATAATTTGATTTTAAAAATTTCCTTATGTTTCAAAATATATTAATATCGTATTAATACAATACGCAAGGTTTTCAAATGTCTAAAATTGAAATAAATGTATCAGTACACTGTATTATAATTAAATCAAAAAAACGTAGTACCACCGTATCACTATGTTTTACGTTCCGAAACTCAAGGAATAAATTTTTTTTTTTACAAAATCATAGTATATAAATTACTTTTAAATTTTATAATATACATGTTTAGATACTTTTTATTTAAATCTATAAATATTGATAAGTACGCTTATTCATTCAGTAATATTACATTATCAGTACAATTTATTTTTGAAAATTCAATACATACATATAAGTATGTGTACGTGTATTTAAATTTTTGTTCATATTTATGTATTGTTAACATTGTTTATAGATATATGTATACATGTGTGTATGTAAATGAATCCTTGTAAAAGTAAATTACATTCAATTTATGCATGTTGCGTGCTCATTGATAACAACTAAGTATGTAAGTTCTATAAAAAAAAATTATGTACAAATATATTAACTACATGTAGTCGTAAAAATATTATGAATTCATAGATATAGCAACCTACGATGAGTTTCGAAATGTATTAATATCATATTAATACAAGACAATAAGTTGTAAAACGTTTAATGTTAAAACGGATACATTGTCAAAATTTTTGAAACATTTCAGTTACACATATTATATGCCTCTATTAAGCAAACAACGTATCCAAAATTCTATGGATTATATGAATGTCAAGGATCTATACTTATTGGAGTTCAACAATCAAGATGAACACTGGATAGATAAAATATTGTCATTTTCGAAAGTGAAACTTGACTAGATTTGGTCCTTCAAACAGCATCAATTGTGAGACAAAGTTCATGATTATTTTATCTTTCAGTGCGTATATCTTGTCAACAATGGTTATAGTAAATGTCATAGAAAATGTAATAATCTGTCAAATAAGTAAAGTGAAAGAATTTCTAAATAAAAAAAAATTTCACATCGGATACATACATATATTGTATCACAATTGTATCAGAATAGTATAGTAATAACGTATCACCACACATTTTTTTTTTGACGTTTTGAAACTCACCGTTACATTGTAAGTATAACTATGACTGACAATAAAAGAAAGAAGAAGAAAAAAAGAAATAAGTTTTTTTTTCTTTGTAATTTTTTATTTTAAAATTTTCGCACGAAAGGAAACCCTCGTTTATCTTTGAAACATTTATTATTCCTTAAGTGACTATGATAGGAAATAAAAGGAAATGGATGCCAAAAACTTTATTTGTTGTTCAACAATTTTTTTATTTTTTATTTTTTTTTTCTTTAAGTTATTTAAGTTGATGTTAAGATGTATGACTTTTCAATTTTTCAATTTATGATATATTTACGTATGTATACATATACATTGTATGATTATAATGTAAGTATGTATGATGTTAAAAGTTAATATATCTTCATATAATGTGTAATGTATGTATACAAAGTTTTTATTTCACATTATCGTTAAATATTTATAACATATGAAAAGTACAATTTCATCATTGCTATTAAATTTGAAAATTATATTTCATTGAAAAGTATTTTTTCTTTTTTTCAATTTTTTTTTTCTAAGTTTATTTTCTTGTTGATCTTTGTAATAAATTGCAAAAATAGAAAAAAAAAAAAAACAAAAAAAATGAGGAAAATCGTTAGCGTAATGATGATAAAAATTGCACAATTTGAATCAATTTCAGCAATTAATGTCGATCTCTTTTTTTTTTTTTTAGTTTTTATTTGTAGGAAAACATTTTTGGAAGTCATCCTTTTCGCATAAAAAACATTTTTCCCATTTTTTGCGCTTCTCATTTTGAAAAATGATTAAATGATTTTTTTGTTTTGATTTAAATAAAATGCCTTTAATTCAAAAAAATTTCTTTTTTTAATTGTACATTGGTTTGCCAAATTATAATTTTTAAATTTGATTTTCCATTTCACTATCAATTCATTCTTTTTTTTACAGTTTAGTTTTTTCTCATTTTATGAAATGAAAATGAAAGCAGGGAAACAAGTTGAAAACGTAATAAAAACAATAGATTTTAAATTTGATAATTTAAATAAAAATTTAACATTATGTACCATAGTATACTAAATTTTCTTTTTTATTTAATTCGATTTTTTGTGTTTTCTTTTGTTTTCATTCAATATAATAATTATTGTGAATTAAGTTAAAATTCAAAAAATTTCCAAGTTAATTGCTTGTCAAATCATGTTATTGTATAAAATCCTTTTTTTTTTTATTGTTTTGTTGGTACAATGACTTTGCTTGTTTTTTTTCGAATTTGCCTTTTTTTTCATTGTCATTCTAAAACTTGAAAACAAAAGGATTAAAACTTTACGGTGATTATCATATCATTCTACATTGTAGTCTACAAACATTTTTTTTTCGTTTTGTTTTTTTATCCAATCTATTTTCTAATGGAAAATATTCTTTAAATTACATGTGTAACAAAGTCTAATGACAATGACAAAAAACGAAGGATATAGACGAAAAAATTCAAATTAGATTGACATAGACTAAGATTAAAATATATTTAAAAAAATAAAATAAAAGTAAAAATAAAGATTATGTTATTTTTAAGTGTTAAGCTTAAGCATAAGAATATATACGGAATTATAAGGAAATTTCTATAGTCTGTATCTAAATGTACATAAATATAACACATGTATGTGAGTATCCTTGAGTTTCGAAAAGTCAAAAAAATTTGTAGTGATACCGTACATTTCTACTTTTCTGTTTCAGTTTTAGAACTTGTTGCATTGTATTTATACGGTATGACTACATTTCGAAATTCATACAAACTCAAGAATTTAAGCATAGTATGTGTTCTTTAATATTTTCAAGAATGCATTTTCGCAAAAAAAAAAAAAAATAATAATTTTAAGATTTCAGTTGAACTAAAAATTTTTTAGTTACAACTATCTCCTGCTTTTGTCCTGATGGTAGAGTAGAAAAAAGGACAAAAAAGATAAAACACAAAAAAAATGTAATGTACACAACCATATTCATAAATGTATGTACATACATCTATTCATTTTTAAATATCTAAATTTTTTATGTACAAAGTATATTAGTTGTTTCTATACCTATGTACGAGTATATGTGCAATATTAGATGCAATCTGCTATTTATTGTTGACAACGACGATGGTTATTAAAAGGCGCCCGTGGCCTTTATTTTATTTTTTATTTAACTTTAATGTATCATATACAGGATTTAAAATACACACATAGATACATATAAAATAATGAACATCAAAATGAAGCAAATAATATTTTTCATAAAACCCACACATATACATACGTTGTGTGTACACACAAACAAACATATTAAAATTAAAAGGTACATGAATTAAGCTGAAAATGAGATTGCACATCAAAAACAATTTTTATTCTCATTAAGGTTAAAGACACTTTTTTTTTGTCGAAGATTCTTTTCAACATTAATGAGGCTAAAAGTAAAATTTTTTTCCTGCAAAATACATATAGTTGTATATAAAGAAAGTGATGCAAGTATTTTGTGTAATGAGTTTGTATAGAGTACATACAGCGTGTAAAATGTATTCATATAAGAAGAGGATCATGGAAATTTTATAGCCTGCTTTTTTCCTATATTGTTTATTTTTTCTATTGATGACCACTTGGATATGCTCCAGGGATTTAAGAAAATTTTATATTACTGGACATCATAAACGGAGCCAGAAAAGCCATTTTACGCAATTAATTTTCTGCTTAATTACAGATAAATAACGAATTAACGCTACATATTTGAAACATGTTCACTTTATGTTTCGATATTAATACTAACGTACATACGTAGGTATTTAAAATTAATGCACGTTATGTATTTCATGTATGAATGTATAATTATAATAGGACACTTATATATGTATGCATTTTCGTAATTAAAAATGTATACGTTAGGAAATAATTTAGTTTTCCTTTTTTGTTTTTTTTTATTCATTTTATTATGGTTTTGAAAATCTTTATGGTGTTTCAGGCAAACGTGTGTGTACCAAATAACGAGTAAGTATACGAAGGCAAATAATATGTTTTTACAAATTTCTTTTTAATTACAAAAAATTGTATGTAATATTAGTGATAATAAGGTAAATTTTTATTTAAATTTTTGTTTATGTAAATGAACAGAAGATATAAATACGGAAACATTATAAATTTTCCTAAAAAAAAAATATGTAAAAGATTTTAATTAAATTTAAGCGTTAAATCTAAATCGTATTATAGGTTTTGTGTGAAATGCATGCTAAAGAGCAAAATTGTTAACTAAGTGGAAATGTCGGTAAAGTAGGTTTTAGCATACTCGCCGAGTATTTATGTAAAGACGACTTTTTTTAAAAAAAAAATATATCTAATAAATGGTAACTGACAATTATCAACATTTAGTGTTTCAGATAGGTACCAAAGCTGCCAAATCCATTATTGAATGGAATTGAAAGTTATTTAGCACTTTAGCACGCGTTTGCTACAAAGCCACAAAAAATTACGTAAGATGTACACATAAAATAACATCCGTAATTATTTTCTACTTCGAAATTATTTAAAATTTTTATTATTATTATTATTATTTTTTTAATCATTTGTATAACGGTAAACTAAGTGTTAATATGAGATAAAAAGCTTTTGGCACTATTTTCAATGTTTCTGTAAGGAAATTTGAAGGCTTAATGAAAATTTTCATATAACAAGGAAAATTATCATCTTAATTATATTTTTGATTTACGATAATTTCTACATACAAATTTAATTACATTTATTTTGTGTTTAATAATAATGGTAATTTGATGTGTATAAGCATTATTAAGTTTTTTTTTCGTTTTTTGTTGTTGTTGTTTTTTTTTTTGGGTTTTATAAACACAGAAATTTTAGGAATACAATTCTTATTAAAATATTATATTGAGCTTGTACATACATACATACATATACTGCATTGTAAAAATACGTTACATACATGAAATATTTAATCATGATGATTATTATGATAAAATTCATTCAAGTTAGTTAGTGTTTATATTGAAATGTTTATTAAATATTCATAATCGGATTTAACCAATTCAGTGCACTTGATGATTATTACGATGATGATGATGATGATGATGATGATATTGATGTTAATATTCATAGATACCAAAAATCTATGTTACTTTTGTTTTGTATGGTATTTGTATACATTAAATACTCATGAATATTACATTTACCATATACGATACGAATATATTTAATATCATGTGCGTTTTCATAAATGTGTGAAAATAATCAAAAAAACATTTTCAAATTTACTCTTTATGTGTATAACATCATTTTCCATTGTAACACATTCATATAGTTATACATCTATGGATGTATAATACAAATTCATAAAACTGGGTATACACTTGATACAAAATATACAGGATATTTCACTTGAAATATTACAAAACGCATTTTTCAAAAAAAAAAAAAAAAAAATGTACTCACCAAAAAATATTTATGTTTCTCCCCATTTTAGAAACTATGAATTGAAAATTTTTATTCAATTTTCTTAATGGTCATTTTCATGGTCTTTATAATGTGCGTTGGTATACTGATTTAGAGCCAATAAATATGTGATATCAAGCATGTTGAGACGTTATATTTTAATAATTTTGTTTTAATAGTAATTATATCTTGCGAATTATCCTCTGTATATACAGTGTTTCAAATGTATTATAGTCCTTGAGCATACATAAACATTTCGGAGCTCTTAAGATAATTATTTGCACTTTATTATTATTTGCAGAAGTAAAAAGTGTGTGAATGTAATCAATTTTGTTATCATTTTTAAATGGTACAAGGGTATACTTGTATATAATATGAAAAAAAATTTTTTTTTTGACACCCTGTAATAATTTTCATATAGAACGTTTAATATGCACGCATATACGTATAGTGCATGTCATATAATTTTCATTCACAAAAGGTTTTTATTCTTGACATAAGGAAGAAAATTTTATATATGCATGTATATAGACAAAAGAAACAAGATGAAATTCATGAGAGAAAAAAAAAAGAAAATAAAAATAAATAAATGAAACGAAGGCAATTTCCATAGAATAAAATATTTCCCAAAGGCTCTATAGATTGAAAATTATGTGCATAAAAGAGTACATAATATATAACTTTACATGATATGTTTAATATGTAATATAATATAAAGCAAAATATTTTCTCGTTGAAATCAGAATTGAATACATGTATGTACATATATGGCGTAAGGATATACAGCACAATGAAGAATAATACAAATAATATTACATACGTCTGCAGTTATTTATACGCGTATGTAAATGCAATATATGTATATTTTGTATGTTTGATTTTGTATTGTTTATGAGTACATTCTTGAGTTTTGAATATTATAAATGATAGTATACAAGTGTATGTTCTGCATATATGCACATATTCAATGTACAAAAATATAAGTACATTTTCTGTATGATTTACTATGAAATGTGACGTTAGAAATGATTTTTTTTTTTTTGTTTTCGAAAATAAACGTTTTTCACATCAATCTTTAAGTATCATATATGAATATAGTTTAATTTATACATACGTCTACCTATGCATATCCAGCATATATTTGAAGGAAACATACGCATACATATTTTCATATTATTCTTTATCTTATTTTACCATTGTCTTTATTCATTTTTACATTTTGTCGTATTCTAAAGACAGAAAATATGCATATTTTACACACAATAATAACAATTTTTTCTTTCGTTTATTTATTATTTATTTTTTTATTCATACATATATAAAGTTAATTTTTGAAAATTGACAATGTGTATGTACAGTACGTAGACAATACAAAATATTATGTAAAAATATGCACATCGTAGAAAATGCAAAATAAAAACAATTTTATTTTTGCAAGAACATATAAAAATATTTTTAAAAAAAAATTTTTTCATGCGTATGTATGCATAAATAATAGGCATTCATGTAGTCTGCATGCAAATAAAGTAGATAAAATAAAAATATTAAAAATAAAAGAAAATCACTAAAAAATTAAAAGAAAACTGTAAAAGACTGTAATGTTTTTAAAGGTGAAATTATCAATGAGACAGATATACAACATACATACATATATGTATTATGTATATGTAGGTAACACTCTCCCATAGGGTAAACAGGGTGTTACGATATGTGGAATGATATAGCTGGTGACTTTTGTAAAAAAAAGGTTTTGAACTAGGCGAGTGTATGTACGCAATATTTAGTGTTAATGGATCATAGCTGACTAATTATCCTTCAAAAGAAATAACCAAATTTTGTATATCCTGAATCAAATAAACTGGAAGAGTAGATCTATAGACAAAATTAAGGGTTGACAAATTCTTAATGATGTCAAAGTCCTTCCCCGGACTATAGTGCAATAGAAGACAAAAATGATGATTAAATAAAAATCACGTCGTCCAATTGTATGTAAGTGGGTTACAAAATTTTAAATAAAAATAAAATTTTGTTAAAATAATTAGATTCATAAAATTAATCATAGAAAGTATTCAATTTTATAAAATTTATAATTAAATAACAATTAATTAATTTTCATAATAATTTTAATAATGACTTTTGTGAAACAAGTCAATCGTAACCAATTTAATTAATTCATATCGGATTTCTTAAATGTGCTCGTGATTATTATTATTAAACAGTTCGTGATTTATTTTTAAATTTAAATTTAAACAACGAATTTGAATTTTTTTAAATTGAAAAAAAGGTTATTCTACCATAAAAATTTGATATAGCAAAAAAGAAAAAAAAAATTAATACAAATAAAAATAAAAATTTTCTTTTGATAAACTACATATCAATTGCAAATTGAAATAAAATATAAATTTTTATCTAAAAGTTTAAATAATAAATAAGTATTTTATTTTCAAATTGAAAATATGTATGTACATATAAAAACACAAAATCATATAGTAAAGGAAAAGCAATTTACATATACTCTCATATTTGAAAAGTTAACTGTTTTAAAATTCTATTTATTTGTATTTTCCTTTTTTTTATATATGATTACGGATATTTTTTTGCATATCATTTTTATTTTGTACATTTAAAAAATTTATTTTTATTTTTTTATTATTAACATTTTATCTGTGAAATATTTTATATAAATAAACGAGAACAATATAAAAGGATATGAACAAAATAATATTTTATTTTCATAGATTTCCTATTTTCATACATCATATACGTGTAAGTGTATGAATGAGAATTGAAATATTTTTTTATTTTTTAAATAAAATAATATTGAAGATATTTTGTAATACATGCTGGTTTCATTTTCTTTATAAAATTCATAAATGTATAATGTATACATTTTACATATGTATTTCTATTTCGTGTAACTCAAGCATAACAATTTTTCGTTTTGATAACATCTTTAAAAGATATCAATAAAAATATATAAAATTTTTATAAATGAAATATATTGAATAAGTGTGTGATATTTAAAAGTACAAATATATTTATGTACATAGGTATATACGGTGCCCCAGAATAAAGATCATAAATATCTCAAGATGATATTCTCCGAATTTTTTGAAATATTTATGATACTTATGGGGTACATCTTTTTGTATTATTGGTACCAAATTTTTTACAAGGCGACTCAAAAATTACTATAATTTTTTTAATTAAAATAAACATTTTTACAATTTGAACCTTGGTAATTTTAGACTTTGTCATTTGATTTTGATGAACAATAAATTGTTGGAAAGAATTAAGCTTCAGCTTTGATCTGCAATAAATATGGATCTAGTACACATAATATATAGCCAATTATATTATTTTACCCTTCAGGGGTGAATTTTTGTGGGAGGCTTAGAACAATTTTTTTGCTGAAAACACTCTGAACTACATATATGACAGACACATTTTGTGACCTTTGCTCTGAAACATCCTGTAGACGTTCCATAGCTCATATATGTAGAAATTTTTTATTTTTATTATATGTATTTTTCTGTTTTAGTTTGTTTCTATTATTATTATTTTTTTAAAAAATATTTTATTTTATTTTCGTCTCGTATCATATGATCTTTTATTTATTTATTTGTTTTTTTTTTTTTTAGTTTTACTCTTGTATATTATAAAAACAAATATATGCATTATGTATAACATTATGAAATATTTTTTATATTATGAATATATTGAAGGTTGACAATATCCTACCATTTTTTTTATTCTTTTTTTTTAATGTTAAAGTCAATACATTATGTATATGCAATATATCCATTTAGAAAGAAAAAAAAATTATTTTTATTTTTATATGCATTTATGTACGTACTTTTGTAAATAAAAGAGGATATGATATATGTATATATATATATATTTTTTTCTTAAAAAAGGAAATAGATATACATATATAATTCTCTATATGCATAATTTTCAAATAGAATAAGATGTTTCTATGTACTCGTATGTACATACATACATATGTACGTTATTTTATGTTCATGTATTGAATATCAGTATTCATAAATGTATTTGATATTGTCGTATATGTATGTATATACTTACATAAGTATGTGTATCGTTTTAAAAATAACATTGAATGCAAAATTTAAAGGTATTTATTATGAATGAATGATTTAAAAAATTCAAAAGCTTTATATCATTCAAAAACAGTTAAAGGAAAAAAAAAATAAATAATAAATAATAAATGCATAAAAAAAGCAGAATTTGTATTTTAAAACGTTTTCTTACATTATAGACATTTGATATTTTTATATAAAAGATTTCAAGATTTTAAATATTACTTCATTTTATATTCAATGGTATCTTGAGTATTTCCTTTTTTTTTGTTGTTAGTTAAGTTGCATTTATATTTAAAATGATAATATATTGATATATTTATTTATTGATGTGTGTACGCATAAGTATGTACCTATATATATTCGTATGTGTATATGATAAAATTGAATTGTATATATTATACTCAAGAGTATATCCATGATACATGGGATAATCAAAGATAGAATGTAAGCCTGCATATTATGTATATCGTTCGTTTGAAGCGAATAAATAAAATTTTCATAAAAGGACTTTTTCATTTTTTATATTTTTGTAATATTTTTTAAATATTAAATTATATATTTTGTTTCTTTATCAACATTTTTGTCAGAGTAAAAATAACACTAGAGAGAAAAAAATTTTTTTTTTGTACCATTATGTTTTATTAATGAATTGTATCTATAAATGAAAAATATTACATTCGATTGTTGAGAAGAAAGGATTTATTGTTTAGAAAAAAGGTGATTTCTTTAAAATGGTAAATAACATAATATAATATTAAAACATACATACATATAATGTATCTCTACATCTTATTAAATTCAAATAAATGTAATTTGAAATTTTATTCAATGTTTTAATAATATGAAAATTTTCTTTATTTTCATATTAATTTCAATTAAATTTATTTTAACTGACAAGACAAATTTGACTAAATCAAGAATTATCTAATCAATGAATTTTGTAAATTTTTTCGTTATTATGATAAGTGACTTACTTTCTAAAGTAAACATTTTCATTGTAAATAAAGAGTACATAATATTTTTATTTTTTCGTTTTTTTTTTGAATTTTAGTGAGTGAGACAAAACATACACATTTAAGAAAGTAATTTTCTTACTGTGCACAAAAATACGAAATAGCTTCAATAAGTGAATGCAATCATAAACGATGTTTCCACTTTAATAAAATCTGTAGTATTGCATGAAAAATATAGAAGGTATGATTTTTAAAATTGTTGTGTATTTTCTATATAAAGGCACAAATTCAAAACAAAAAAAAAAAAAAAAAAACAAAAAAAAATTATTGTTTATTATAAAGGTATAGTAGAAAACTTCAGTTTAGCGAAATTAGGTAACGACTGATGATTCTTTATTTGCATAAACTGTTTATTCTTCATTTTTTAAAAATTGGATTGGAAATAAAACTCTGGATTCTAAAGTAAACATCAAGTAAACATAACTGAATTGTTAAAATCTGTAATAGTGTAGAGAAATTTAATCAAAAATGTTATAAATCGACTACACATTGTAGCAAAGTGGAAACACTGATAATAATTTGCCATGTGTACCTATACTATTTTAAATGGATTTTCACGTAGCCGGTAATCGGGTATCTCTACGCTATATATGTGTATACACATACATACATATAAAATTACTCATATTTTATGAAGATTATTCACCATATATATTTCTGTTCTCTCACAACAACTTCTATAAATAAATTAATATAATTAACTGTACAATTTTGTTATTTTTTAAATAAATATCTCTCTTGTATGGCAAGATCATTTTTTCTCATTAAAATTTTTTATGGTATGTACATATGTATGTACTACAGAATATTTGTTTAATTTAAAAAATCATAAGATACATTTTTATAAAGTTAATATGAACATTATATTATGAAGATACTATATAATCTGATAACTCATGCGTAAATTTGAAACTCTTGTCTTTCGGTTATACATAGTTGACAGTATATTATTGCCACATATTACATTTAAGTGTATAAAATATATGAAAGCATATATTGTACATATAATGTAAATTGTTGTATAATACGCATGTGCTGTTTATTTTATAATATTGTATAGTTTTTTTTGTACTACACATTAATATACTTATCTATAGCAAAAATATGTTATAGATCATGCTTTTTTCATTTGACGGAAGTTCACATAGAGGGCAATTAAATTAAATTTTTTTTTTTAAATGCTTTAAAGACTACAAATTATGTAGTCCATTGATTTTTTTGTGAGCTTTCTTTTTTTTTTGTTTTCATTCTTCTTTTTCAATTCAATTTTATACTTTTAATTAGTTTTAATCAAAGCAAAAGTTTAAAAATTTTCTGTATGCAAACTATCTATTATTCATATGAATTTTTGCATAATGCACAACTACATGTACATAATATTGAATTTGCATTTTAAAAAGAAAAAAAAAGAAGGTAAACAAACCTTTGATCCAATTTGATTGCCGCATTGACCAGCTTGTAGGTGTACAATTTCTCTCATAATTACACACTTTAAATTGAAATTAGGTCACTTTCAATATATGTAGTTAGATATTTCAAAATTTTAGATATCTATTTGATAAAATTGAAATCACAAAATTTATAGAACACTAATTTTTATTCTATTTTTTATTTTTAACACTATTTCAATTGTTCCACCCACTGTTTAATTGTTCAATTATTTAAAAGAAAAAAAAACAAAATATATGTACTGAGAATGAAAAGAAAATTGTTTTCACTTTATTAATAGAAGAATAATAAATAATTGAAGTGTATATATGATTTTCGACAAGTTCAGAAATATACGTTCATCAGACTATAGAAAAAAAAGGAAAATGTGAAAAATTGTGTATTTTTAGCTTTGTAAAACGTTGATTGTCAATATATAATTTTTCACTTTCCACGTTGTAGTTACACACATATACATGCGTGTATATTTTATTTGTATATCTACAATACGTTTGTATGTGTGTGCAATACAATTTTATGTCAATATACTCACAAAAACGTATGTATGTATATTCAATGTAATCTTTATGCTGGGTTGCCGTACTACTGATAAATTTATCTGTCATATACTAAATGACTGCATACACAGCGGTAATATGGCGAACAACATAATTTTTATTTATTTAGTTCAACAGCATATAAAGATGTACAGATATGTCCATATGTAAAAATTCAATATACATATGTAGTATATACATATATGAATGTGTTTAACAGAGAGTATTTGGAATGAGAGAAAATACTATAAAAGGGGTGGTAATGGACAAATACTACGCTAAGGTCGTACAATCAGTGCTATAAATACTGGATAAAAGTAAGTATGTATGTGTATACATTCAAACGTCATAAATGACATACATATTTTGTAGTATCCAACAATTTTCCATGCGGTCATATTAAGTTTTCATTTGGTTTTCATACGCTGTGTTTTGTTCTTCAGCAATTGCATTCATTAATTTTTTTTTATACTCATTATATTGTATGCATCTATTGTATGTATGTACCTCATATATCATGTGTTGCACTTAAAGTATATATTGTTTTTTATGACGTCTGTTAGTTTGTTTTTTTGTAAAAAAAAACACATATCATCTTTCTTTTTATATTTATATTATAAAGCTGACATGATTTTCTTTTATTAATATATTTAGTTACAGTTACGTATGATATATGTATGTATGTATGTACATATAGGTATAGGTATGTTTGTATCTTTCATAATAGTAAAATTGAAAAATAAAATGATTAGTGACTTTTCAAAGCTATTAAGGCAAATCTTTCATACATACATACATACATATGTACATAATATGATGTTGATGTTCTGAAATCTATTCATTACAATACAATTCAAATAGTTAAAAAATTAAATGAACAAACATTTTATCGTAATCAATATAAGAGAGATACAACATTAATTTTGTTTATTTTCTTGCATAAAATTAATAACAAGAAGATTCTATGTAAATTTTCCTTTTTCTCTTTTCTTTTATTCTGTTCTATTATAATTTTATGTTAAATGATTTGAATTATTTTTCTTTAAATAAAAAATTTAAAAATGTACGTTTAATTTTTTATTAATAATAATAAAAAAATTCATAAAAAAATTAAAACTAAAAAAAAAAAATCACAACAATTAAATATATTTAAAAAAAAAAAAAAACTAAACAATAAAAAATGTAATAATAACATTAAGAAAAAAGGAATTATTGTTGGAAGAAAATTAATCGTTCATTTATTTTTTAGACATTTGAGACGTTGAACGTGTGAAAGATTTTAAAATGAATTGCTTATAATGTATGTATGTATGTCTATGCAAAATAATCTATTTAAGTATACGTATACTTATTTTATTATTTAGATTAAAAATATATGTATGCACGCATTTATATCCTTATTGGAACAACCAAAATAAACGCGGTTACGCTTGTATAATAAATATAACACCATTAGCATATAAAGCTTCTGTGTACAAATTTGTACATATAAATTTACCTGTATGTAAGAACATCATGTTTGAACTAATGTGTAACTTAAATTCAGTACAAGAATACATACACCATACATATGTACATACATATATGATAATACAGATATAAAAATGTATAAGATTAAGAGTTTGCAAGTTTAATTAATATTCCAAACGGATTATAAAGAGACGTGTGTCTTTATTTAATATAATAGGAATGTATACAGCTTTATGTATACGCTTACATATATTATAAGTATATATAAGACATTTGAATAATATTCTCAGCCAAATAAATTATATACTGTGATATTTTGACACGTAAAAGGGATTCTACACTTTTTTTCCTTACAATAACAAAATAAAAAAACAATGTTCCTTGTACTTAATTAAAATTTCATTATATTATGCATTGTGTACTTCCGTACATAAACATTCATTTATTTGTAAATAAATTGATATGCATAAATAAGTATTTGCATTTTTTTTTCTTCTTATTATTAAATCCATTCTTATTATCAAAATGTCTAAATATTGCTTTGATGTAAAGCTCAAAGTTCCAAAAGTGGAAATAATCAAAACAGGAACATAGTCTAAAGTTCCTGAAAGTATTTAGAACGCGCATCTAAAATACGTTATTATTCTTTTGAAATATAAATTTTCAATGATGGAAAATAAATTTTTAATTAATTAATTTGTTTTTAAATTAAAATTCATTTCGAAAGCATATAGTCACTTGAATTCTAATGGAATATAAAAATGTGATTGGTGTTGTTTTCATTTACAAAATACAGATAACTGGCAATCAGAAAATGAGAGAAAAAGATGAATTTATTCAAATTAAACGAAAATAAATGAGAAAAGGTACGAAATTATAGTACAGGTATACTTTGAAAATACGATGTAGAAATAATAGTGAATTTTTAAAATGGGTTTTGTTTTCTTTGAAAAAATTATAAAATTGTTCAAACAACTGAAAAATAAGTTACATTGTAACCGAAACCACTCTATTATGAAATACTCATGATTTATTATACTCAGTTATTTATCTTGTTTTTTTTTTTCTAAATTAAATTAAAATTTATTTGAAACCTCTGTTTTAGACGAAGCATATAAAAAGCATCACATACATACATATGTACCTATATATTAAGGTAATTTAATGGAAAAATTGGAGAATGTAAGTGAGCTTATTTTAGAAAACGTTTAAAATAAGTCTTTTGGTTTTGAAAAGTTCACTATATCGTTTTAAAAACTTTTAATTTTCCACTATCTGATTGTAATCTTTTGAAAATTATAATACCTAACTTTTTTGTTTTATCTTATAATTACATTACATGCATGTAAATATGATATTCAATTGCATAAAATTATAATGTTGTATTTTATGTACACAAGCATGTATGTACATATATAGATGTTTTGTAAGTAGACATTACATACATACATACATATATATGTAAGTAATATTAAGTATTTATATGAGAATCCACACCATGTACTAGTTATCATACATATTATATTTTCACAATGAAAATTAATGTTTAACATTGATGCACTTGTCATCTAATTAGCTTCAAACTTACTGGCATTCAAGTGTTAATGTCAACATCAGATGATGATGACGTTTATATAACAAAATAATAATAACATTGTAATGTATTTTACTGCAAGGATATAAAACATTTGAAATTTACATACATACATTATGTACATAAGTGTTGTATAGTACTCATGTATACTATATATATGTATATGTACATACATGTTTGTAAGTATATACACACGAGTACAAAAGAATAGATAAAATTTAATACATGCCCTCTAATAATTAATCCCTTCATTCATTCAATTTAATGATGATATTCAACAATCCAAGATGTCATCTCTTCCTTTTCGTTTCCCTTTTATAATAGATAAAATTATGTATTATACGTATATTGCATATATGTTCATAGATATAATTTATTATGTACATATATTTTTTTTAAGAAGCTTTCATTTTTGTATCATATATAATGTACATTTTTTGTTTTGTATAATATTAATGCGGGAGTATTGTACAATTTCATATAATTATGTGTAAAAGTATACATATGTATGTATACATTACGTATGCATATCACACCCAGTATATACACATAAATGTATGTATAGCCCATGTAAGTGATTTTGTTTAGACACGGTTTCATTTATTTTAAGTCAAATGAATTAAAGATGCCATTGTCCTCTAAATTGTACATATTTCCACTTCATGAATTTTCTCATTAAGTCCTTGAATGATGTAATACTACATATAAACGAGTATGTACATTGATAATTTCTGTTGTAAATTACATTGTAACATAATATGAATACAAATATTATACATATTTCTTGTACACATATGCATTTCTTGTATGAACACATATAATATACATAAATATGTAATATATGAAATAGTTTTTAGTTTTTACATTTTGCTCCAAAATATACATGCATCATATATACATACATGGTGTCTCAGAGTAAAAGTCACAAAATATGCCTATCGTACAATTTAGAGTGTTCCTAGAAAAAAATCGTTCACCCCTCAATAGGTTGAAATAATATAATTGGTACCTGGTAAAGTTAAGGTCTAATCCTTTTCAACTAGTTATCGTTCATTGAAATCGAATAAAAAAATCTAAAGTTATTAAAGTTCAAATTTAAAAAATAATGCAAGATAATTGATAGTTTTTGGTTTATCAATTTAAAAAAAAAGATATTCGCCTAACTATCTTTAATCTCTGAAAATTTCATGAAAATCGAAGAATACCATTCTGAAATATTCAAAGTTCTGTGTCATTATAGGAACACTCTGAACTTTATATGATTGACATATTTTGTGATCCTTATTCTGAAATACCCTGTTTAAAAAGGCATGAACATTTTAAACAAGTATTCATGTGTGATATGTACATACACGTACATCATCTAGTTTACTACTATAAAATATTTCCATTTATTATGTGTATTGTTGTATTATTTTCGTACATGTATTAAATATTTATGCATTTTATTACACATTCTACATTGTTTTTTGTTAAAATAAAATTATTATTGTTTTTTTTTTTGTTTTTTAAATTCTTTTTAAATGCACTTCTGTAAAATGTTTACTTGTTGACAATGTTTAAAAGATAAGTTCAAAATGCATAAATATATCAAGAAAATACGATGTTGTAAAGGTTATGAAAGTTGAAAAACTTTTATACACATTTAATATATTTAATATTAAGGTGCATATATACACAGCGTTATAAAAACAATTTATTAAAAGTAAAAATGGTAATGCTATTTAATTTTAAAGAAATATTCAGTGTCATTTTGGTCGCAGTTAACAAATTTTGCTAACTTGATATTCTTGATTAAATTTCATACAGAATTTAAACAAATTATAAGTTTTGTACGGAACTTCGCAGAAAGTTATATTTTCAAAATCTACAACCAATAACCACGCTAAGAATAGCCAAGATTATTAATTTTTTAAATTTTTTGTATAATTATTGTCTCGAAATTGTGCAAATTACAATTTTAATTTTTAATTTGTTCACAAAATTTTAATTTGAAAAGACCATGTTTCACCGAATTTTTTTTAAGTTATTTATTTTTGAATGGAAAATGGTATGCGTACATGTGTTTATATAAGAGTCAATTGGATTTTCCTCCTTTTAGATATTTTAAGTATTTTTTATTTATTTATTTATTTTTTTCAAACTATAAATTATATGAATTTATTTTGTGTACGCATATTTAAGAATCTGCAAACATAAATAACAAATAGCATTCATGGAACATATGGTTTTAACGCACATACATACTTATGTACACGTGCATAAAAGTTGAGGTTATATATTTGTTTGTATTACGTATACATATATTTAATATAATATAATGTACAAATTATGTAAACATAAGTACTTCATTTTAATACATAAATTGCATTTAATTTACTGTCTTGTATAATGCAATTTGTTTCACAAGTATTCAACCACTTAACTTTACTATATGTACATACATATTTATAACTTGTGCATACAATGCGTCTAAAAGTATGTATATGTATATACGTACGAATTTATTTCATATAAAGTATACGTATGGATACACACACACACATATGTATATATGATGCATAATAATAAAGAAAAGGTGATTCAAAATAGGTGGTTATGGTTAAGTTAAACAATTTAATATACATAGAAAGATATTCTCAATAATGATAAAGGAAAATATATCTATAAGAGGGAGGTGAATTGTGCGGTATCATCTATGTACTTCATTCTAAAATTAACCTAATGGCATAATGCAATCGCTTGTTATTAACCAAAAACACTCAACCTTAACCAAATTTTCAATCGATTGGTTTGAAATTACCGTGCATAACACTTATGCATATCCATGTGCATATGTATGTACATAAATTCATGAATATATAAATACAAATTAACTTTTGTCCTTTATTGTCCATTGTACATACATACCTAATATACATATGTAAATGTTTGTAAAAGGTATATACACGGAAATAATTTTATATTATACGTATGAAAACTAATATAACTATATACGTATTATAATAAATACTTATATAAAAATTGGTTTAGAAAATGCATTATGTGTATACAATATACAAATACATTTCACATATACTTGTATATATTTCTATATAATTTATATAAATTTTAAGATAAAGTTTTATATAAACATGCATAATATATACATCATATACAAATGAATATATCTATTCATGCCTATATACATAAAATAAACATGTTATTGAAAAACGTTTCGTAAATTGTTTTCCACTTAGCGTGAAAATGCTTTTACCTCAGTAGAAATTGGTATGGTCGTGTAAATTTGTGCTTGCTAATGGTGCATAAAATGACTTGTTACCTACTCTATTTGGCAAGTGGTTGACCACAAGTCAAATATTATTTAGAGATGTTATATTTAAAAGATACATTCTTATCTGTAGACAAAGCAGATACATCTACTATTTACGCCAAAATAATATGTATGAGATGAAATATGGATACATCTTAAATTATGTATAAAACATAAATTGTATTGTATAAGTAATAATAAAAAAAAAAGAAGAAAATTCTAATAATGTGTAATAATAATATTTTATAAACAAAATTTATATATTCGTATGTAGTTTTACGAAGCCTTTGAGCATCACGTAAATGCTACAAAAATATACAATTTTTCTTCAAACATGAATTTTTAATATTTTCTTTTTTCTTTTTAAGTTATTGTTATTTGTATTTTTTCTTTTTTTAGCTGCAATAAAAACAAAAAAGAAAATTTCCTAAAATTATATGTACATATGAAAAAATTATTACAACAGTGTAATACAAAACCATTATGGGCTTTGCAGGACTTGTAAACATTATACATCATTTTTGTTAGCTTTGTTATATTTAATTCATTAAGGAAATCTCATAAAATTACAATTTTAATAATAACAATAACAACAAAATAATAATATTAAGAAAAAAAATGTTGTTCTAACAGAGAAAAGAACATACATACATACATATGTTAATGTATTTCTTTTACGATGAATAAATGTTTATAATTCTAAATAACCGTCACGTTTTAAACAATATAACGACGGTTAAAAATTACGTCATCATCAAATAACGATAAAGTTTATCTTTTTTTTTGTTTGTTCATACACATAAACATATTGTTTTGTATATTTATGTATATTGTGGGAATTCTAAATTTTTAAATTGTTCAGAATTACAAATTTGAAAATTTTTCATTGTATTCTGTATTATATACATACATATATCAGTATACTATGTGTGTGTATACATGTGTACAAATGAAATTTTATTTTGTATTTATGCATTTGTGCTAGATCATTTCTCATTCTTTATTATTATTTTTTGCAGTTATTTTTCTTTTTTACATTTTATAGAAAGTGAAAGTCATGTAAATACGTATATGTACATGTGCATACACATATTTCGTTATGTATTTCATATAATATAAGGAACAATATAATATAGAAAAGGAAAAGAAAAGAAGTAAAAAGAGTCATCAGGATTGTTGATTATTACCTCAAGAGAAAACGTGACCAGAGTTGAAATGGTCCATTTTTTTCATTTCTTTTTTTTTTTTTTTTAAAGTACGATAATGTACTATAAATGTACATGGTGTATGTAGTTTGTTTTGTTTCTTTTGTGATCACATTGCAGACATTCTTCTTTATAATACAACAATACAAAAATATTTTCATGTTCGCCTATAGTATATATCACATACGAGTATGTACGTATTTATTTAAAGAATTTATATTTTGATCATTATTATTATATTTTTTTATTTTCTCATTTTTATTTATTTCATTTTGTCTTTTTATACAAGGTGTCCCATAATTTGTGTTACAATTCATATATCGTATATATGTAATTCATATTATTTCTAGCAAAACACATTTCTAGACCTATCTGCCTCTTTTTCTAGAATTTTTCTTAATGAAGTAAGAGATATTTGTGTCCGATACTTTTCAATTTCTTACATCCCAGAAAGAAAATTTTCGGAGAATGGGAGAACTAGAATGATTTTTTTTGCTAGAAGCAGTCTGAATTACTCAAAAAAATTGATTTTTTGATATAAAATATGGGACAACCTGCATAACAATTTATGCAAACGTAAAATATTTTTTCAATTCACTTTTCCAATGCAAACATTTTCCTTCTATACTACATGCATGGGTATATTTTTATTATTTAATGAATATTTAAATAGATTTCGCATGCATGTACGTATGAATTTTCATTAAAATGGTGCTTTTATTTGTTATTTTTATTTTATTTTTTTTTATAATTTGTCAAAAATTTATTGGAAATTTTAAAATTTATTTATATGAAATTCTGTAACACATATGCAATGTGTTCATTTAAAGGACATTTTCTTATTATTGATGTAGTCATTTAAATTTTATTTTTCCAACATAATATAAAATGTAATAAATGAAATTTTTAAATTATATCATTATGTACGTATTTCTTCAATTTCCAATTTTCAATTTTAATGTTTATTATCGTGTATTTTCTTTTCTGTTATTGTTATTATTATGTTTAATATTCATTTTATTTTTTGTCATTTTCTTTTTTCCCCGTATCATTTTGTCATTTTCATTTTAATGCGCAAATTAAAGATACGTGCAATAACTTCAAATATAAAAATTTTCTGTTACCAAAATAATAATAAAAAAAAATCTATGAATAATAACTATAAAAATTATAAAAATTAATGGCAAAATTTTGAATCTTTTTCACGATTTTAGATTTTATTGTTCAAAAAAAATAAATAAATAAAAAAATAATATACATTTTACATTTAAAAAAAAAATCATTTCTTTCGACGATCAATGAATTTCGCTATAAAATGAAATTAATTTTACTTTTCCACTAAAAATTTAAACAAATCATGTACATACATACATATATACGTACACACATGTGACCATTACCATTATAAATTGAGTAAATTCTTCTAATGAAGAACTACTATTTATAAAATATTTATGGATAGTTTAAACTACATTTTGGAACATAATTAAGAAGTGCAAATAAAATTTTTTTTTTTTTTATTAGATTTTAAAAAAAAAAAAAACAAAAAAAATTGAAATATAAAAATTTAAAATTGTTTATGTGCATAAAAAATATATACATATATATGTATGTATGTATGCACATGAATATTGCAAGACTATACAAAATGAGAATTTAAGCCACTAGCAATTTTCATGATGGCATTTACTATTTTGATAGAAACCAAAATAAATGTACCAAATGTATGTCACATATACAAACAGTATCTAATATTTACTTGTGTATGCATTTACATATGTAGTTCTTGTAGAATATGTATGTATGTATCTGAAATACTGCAAAAATCATCAGTCAGAATGAAATTTCAAAATGCAGTGTACAAAGCATATGCGGGGTGTTTTGTGAGTAGATGTTAAGCTGAAAAAAAGGGATATTTGAAAGAACGAAAGGATATCAATTAAAACTCTTGAAAATTATCTAATGACATCGAAATTCTGTATTAAACCAAGTAAATAAAAGTAAAAACAACTTAAAATCCAGATAATCAAAAAAAAAAAAAAAAATTTCAAATAATCAATATTATGTTTTATCTGATTCAAAATGTTATAAAGGATTAAGTCGGAAAATTTTATTTGACCTGCAAAAGAAAAGTATTAGAATGAAAATAAACTTTAATTTTCAATTGTGTAGAATACACTTGTGGTATACCCTGCGTTTGTATAAAGTAAAAAGGATGGATACTAGCGAAACACTATACTAAAAGCTCGTATACATGCATACCAGTATGTATAATTTTAACAAAGCGAAAATCAAATACAGAATGAATTCATTTATGGCTGAATTTTTTTTTTATTTTTTTTTTATTTTAATTTTTCCCACACGTATGCATTTGTACGTATATTTGTGCATATAAAATTATATATGTATGTATATATCAGCACTTTCTCTGTGAATGTATGCATGTGTATGTTTATATCAACGATCAAAAGTTGAATTGAGTTGGAAGTTTAATTTTGTTGGATGTTAAAATTTTAAAAAATAATTTTCAACTTGTATAATATATTCATATGATATATATTGGTTATATTTACTGTATAAATGTACAGTATAAATATAGAGCATTTTACAGAGACGTTCGTCCATCCTTAGCATGTTGTTATTACACATATGGTAAAAGTATACACATATATATGTATGTATATATTTTAGTTATTTATTTTAAACTAAAAGAAACAATTTAATGACCACACAAAGATTGGATAAATTGAAAAATGCTGTAAAAACATTTTTTACAGTTATATGCTTCTGTTGTTCTTTACATTTTTAAATTTTCTGTTTTTGTTCATATTGTGAAAAGTATTTTATTTACTCAAGTAAATTGTAAAAGTTTTAATAAGTAAAACATATTTATAATACAATATTTCCTTGTATAACTAACTAAAAATATGGCATATGAACACCCACTGAGCTACTGTATGTATAATACTGTACATAATATACATTGGGTATACAAAAAATTACATGTATACATAGTGTGTACATGTATATGTATGAATCCTTGTGATGGCACATAATGTACGAGATCTCCTAAAAAAGTAGGTTATTTAAAAGGAGTAAATTTAAGGTTATATTTTTTATTCTGTAAATAAAATAATTAATATATACATATATATTTTTATTTTATGTTCATAATACACAAAAGAACTTTTTACGTTTTACCATGTTTTACGTATTTACATAAATGTATGAAACCATGAAACATATAAGCAAAATATAAGTATGATAAACGAGCAATAATGTACCACATATATAATCAACACATTATGTATATAATCCATTACATTAATTTCATTGAAAAGATTTTTTTTTTTTTTAATTAACTTGTATAAATACATTTAGTTTTTTATTTTTATTTTTTAAAATATTTTTTATCAAGTACATACATATGTGATTGAAAATGTGTAAATGTACATTAATACATTTATTATGTTATTTACACCTACGTTAGAGTTTTCAGGTATTTACATACATATATCCCCATACAGGATTCATTTCAATTGAATATACTGAGGTAGTGAGGTAATTGTTTCACATATGTAAGTGATAAAATTTTTACTCTCTAAAGATGTACAAAAACAAAAAAAATTAATTTTTTTTTATTTTTCACTTCATGTACAACGTTATGTATACACACAGTACTTTATTACTTAAAAAATAATTTCTTCATCTACAAGATGTAGAAGGTGTTTAATTTATTAAAATTAATTTGAAATTTTGTGGTAAAAATGAAAAAAAAAAAAATTAATATTAGATGCGTTCAATTGGCATGATTTGTCTGATTATTCTCACATTCACAGTTTCATTCAGTTAAATTTTTCTGTTCAACCATAGTTGCCAACTCTTTTGCATGGTTTAAAAGTAGCTACACAGGAGAAGAGAGATAAATCACCATTCTAAAGCTAAATGGGTCAAAAAACTACAGATGTTCTCACCAATGAATTGATGTAGAAATGAATAAAGTGATAAGAAATTATTTTGCTCGTTTATTGACTGTGTGAAACTGGTCATAATTAAATAATAAAAATACGTTTAAAAATTGATATTTGTTTGCGTAATCAAAGATCAAGAGAAAATTCGAAAAATAGTTTCAAATATATGTATATGCTTATGAGGATTAAATCATATTAAATAAATTTTATTCATATTTTCACCGAAATCACAAACCATCAAATTAATCAAAAATCAATGATTATTTTAATATTTCATTCACAAAAAATTTTCATAACTAAACGTAAAATTTTCAGATGAATTTATGCCAATGGAATTCACCTATTTAAAGAAAAAACAAGATATAAACATTCATTTGTGTGTACAGCCAATATAATTACCCACGTATATAAAATTATAAAAGACAAAAAATTTTTAACAAACTTTAATATCTTATTATTTTGTAAAATATACATATATAGAAAAGTAAAAGTAAAATAATATAATAAAAACAGAAATAAAAACAAAAACTTGAAAGTAATTGAATGAAGTGAAGCATTATATTTCAACAAAATGTTTGGATTGTTCCCAGATGGCTGGCTGTAACCAGCGACGCGTATCCTTTTATCACTTTTCTTTAAAAATAAAAGATAAGAAAAACAAAAAAGAGAAAAAGAAAAAAGAAAATAAAAACACAAAACGAAATCGACAAAAACGAAGTTATAATGAAGAAAAAATATCAAACAAAAGTAAACTTTTTTTTCGTGTATAATTTTTGAATGAATAAAAACATTCATTTTTGAATTTTCTTTGTTTTTGTTAACTTTTCTCATGAAAATGTATGTGTAATGTAGAATATGATTTTTCTTTTGTAAATATACTTATGTATGTATGTACTTACATATACACATATTTGAGAATGTATTAATAGAAAGAATGAAAAATTTGTACGAAATTTATATACTTGTACATATGTGTACATATACATCTGTATACCTTATATATGTACATGTAACAATGAAAATATTGAATCCGTCTTACACATGTATATGGGTTTATATATGTACCAAAATGAATTTTGTGTGAACTTTTGTATTAACAAAGTCTTCTCATTTACTGACAATATCTAAATTTGAGAAGAAAATTCTATGCTAATATGATATGATTAAACAGTCAGTCATTCATGTACACATAAAATTATTATACAGTTACATATGTATATGTGAGTATGTTTTCAGTAGCGGAACTACATCATACAGCAAAAGATACAACATGAGGGTGGGCGTAATTGAAAAGAGCCCTGTTACTTTGTAGTAATGTTGCAATAAAAAATACTAATTTTTTTTTTTTTACTGGGATCCAAAATTATATTTTGCGAAGAGATCGAAAATTTATTGTTACGCCACTGCATGTTTTAGCAATGTATTAATACGTACAAGGATGGTGTTTCATAATATCATGTTGTAATACCTTACTTTACCATGTAGATGCTATCAAAAAATTGTTGTAATTGTTGTAATTTCCTATGTTTTATTACATCTTAATGGTTAAAATTGTGTCACATCAAAATCTATTATCCTTTAAGATAAAGCATATGAAATACCCTGTGTACATAATTTTCTTTTTTTTTTTTTTTGTTAACAATAACAAATCCAGACAACAATTTGTACCATTGCAGAAAAATTAGCTATTATTATCAAGAAAAAGTAAAATTGATGATTTATACGTATATACGTATATTACGTATATGTATGTACGTGCATGTATTGTATATATGTATGTATATGTTTAGCTGTTTAGATTAGAAGAAACATAAGTAGCAATAAGAGTTACGTTTCATGAAATTATAAAAACAAATATATACATACATATGTATGTATTTGTGTGTAAAGAATGGAAATGTAACAAAAAGGATGAATACGTTTTATGTATAGTTATATGTATATAATACATAGCTATATCTATATGCAAATACATACACATTAAAATGTGTATGAAAAAAATTTTATATGAAAGACGACAAATGTTTAATGAAAATCAACAAATTTAAATATACATAATTTGTACATACAAACGTGTATACGAGTACAGTATCTAAAAATGAGAAATTCATTTCGTTTACTTTTCTTTACTTATACATATTTCTTATTTTTCTTATTTATTTATTTTTTTTTTTTTACATTTGAATTTTTGTTTTATTTTAACAGAATTTTCTTTTGTTATATTTTTACATTCGCTTTTAATTTTCATTTCATTTTTATAAGTATTTGATCTTAATTTAAAGTTGATTCAAATAATATTGGGTCGAATTTTGAATGATATTCATTTTACTTGTGTAAACGCACATTTTAAATACAATCACAGTTACAAAATTTTCTTTTACATATGTTTTTGTATGAAAGATGATGATGGTAAGTAATTTTAATTTTATGATGAAATTAAAAGAGAAAATGAGGAAAACAAAATTTTTTATGGTAAACATAATGGCAAAGACATACATATATAGTATATAAAAAATAATTTTAGAATTTATGGTATACAATACAAAAACAAATAATAAAAGCAAAAAAAAAAAAAATATAAAAAATTATAAATAAGCAAATCAAATAAGGTAAAATACACAAAAAAGGATTTCAACTGGAAATGTATGTTTGATGGTGTTTGATTTTGTTGATATTTCGCTTTTTATTATTTGTTTTGTATGTATAAAATAAAGTATAAAATTTATATATTACAAAGATTGGTATGATATCAAAAATATTTATAGTATACAATATTTCAATTATATGAACAGATATTTTATTGGCTTGAAAATTCATATTTTTATTTTTTTTTTATTTTGTAAAATGAAATAAATGAAGTATTTTATGAGATTAATTATCAGTAAAATAAGAAAAATGAATTGAAATAATATGAAGAAATATAAAAATAAAGGAATAAGAGAATAAATAAAAATGAAAATTTATTTAGTTTATTTAAACAGTTAATTCAAGTGTAATTGTAGGTAATATAAATTTTAATTTCTTTAAATTAATGATATTTTAATGAGAAATTATGATTGTCATTTTGAAATGTTATTAAAATATTAAATTAGAAAGTGGAAAATCTCAGATACCTTATTTTAATTTTTTTTTTTAATTAGAGAATAGAGATTAGGGGGTTATTTGAATATCGGTCAGTTTTTATAATTATTGATAAAATATAAAATTATGGTTAAAAATAAAAAAAATGCCTAGAATTTTTTGTGTTATCCTTTAAATTTTGTTTTCATCGAAATTTAGTTACCTGAAATAATATGTACCTACATATATGTATATATGTGTTGAAAATACAGGGAGTATGTATTTAAAAATTAAATTATTAATTTATGTTAAAAACTAAAATGTAATTAAAAATTGGAAATCATGCATATGTACACTTGTTTTTTTTTTAGAATTTCAATATCCTATGCACATATGTATGTATGTATGTATATCGTACATGTTAAAAAATTTTAATACACACTTTGTGGTATCGTTTTTCAATCAAAATCACATTAATAATTCATTGTCAATTATTTTACGTTTTAGTCTCATTTTTACGATAAAAAGAAGACTCCAAAATATACATGTATTTAAAATAATGAATGTAATTTTTTAATTGCTTCACAATTTTTAAAGAAATTTTGTTTTCCATTTTTTGTAAATAAATCAAAAATTCATTCATTTAAAATAAAATAAAAATGACAATGAATACAAATACAATTATATATTTATATGCATTTTGATCTGATCTATAGTTTGTCTATTAATGATTTTTAGTGCATGTCTTGTTCCTTCTTTCATTATTTCTAATAAAACAGTTTCACGAGCAGTGTTACTAGAATTCTCGAAAACTCTCAAAATAGAGTAAATATTTTTTAAATGTAAAGGAAAAAGGCACTCCTGCATTTTTTATCACAGTCAACCTATTCAACCGGCTCATAGAAAAGACGGACGAAATTTCAAGGTATTTTTGTGCTTCCTATGTAGTGCAATGTCAGTTAACGTTTCTATAAGCCGTGCAATGAAAATCAATAATGAACAGACTATACATGAACGTAGGTACATACATATATATTGTACATACCTACATATTGGGCATATAATGCATAATACATACAGCATATAATATAACGTGCAGATTACCTCGAGCTTTTAAATTGCATTTTATATTTTTATTGTATAATTTGTTTTTCTTTTTTTTTGTATTGAATGTAATCAAACAATTTTTTTATTCCAATTTTTATATGTTAAATGTTTTTTTTATTTATTTTATATTTTATTTTATTTTTTTTTTTGGAAATTTTATTTCATTTTCTGAATACCACAAATTCTCTACTGTTGCTATTATTTTTGATTTTCATATGTACACATATAGAAATAGTGTGGCTTTTGAATTGAATTGGCTTTTGTATAAATATATAAATGAATTTTATGTAGATACATGAATACTATATTTTTAATGTAAAATATGTATGTTACATATGACAGTGCAATGGGATAATCGTTTAGTATATATTTTGTGTATTTTACATATTATACGTATTTTATCCAGATTTTATACAAAAAAAAAATATAATAATGCTATGGTGCAAAATTTAATCCTGAATGTGAAGTATAAATTGGATGTGGTAACTGATTTAATAAAATTACAAAGAAAAAAAAATGATAATTTTGCCTTTTTTTTTTTATTAAATCCGACTATAGCATGTACATATATGGAATTAGCCATTTAAGCGGATGTAATTACAATGTAAATAATTTCCAATTTATATAAGAAAAAGAGAATCATAAAAATTATATGCATGTACATTTTTATTTATAAAATGAATAAATAAAAACACGAAATTCATCCAAAAAAACAAACATTACATCCTCCTTTGACCATTTTTTTAAACGTTTTTTTTTTCTGCATTTTTAAAGTCTTTTTTATTGCTTTTGTTTATTTATTTTTGTCTTGTTTGATTTTGAGGTTTCCAATTTGTGTTAAAAGCATTACAATAAAATGTTATTTTTCCATTTACTTTTTTTTCTTTTGTCTGCAGAGCCTTATATTTTCATTATTGACAATAAATACCATAAATACTTTAAAAAAAAAAAAACATTTCTTCTACAAAAGGATTAAAAAATTATTTAAAAGATAAACCGAAATGAGAAATATTTTGTTTATTTCTACATAAAGAAGAATTTCTGATTTTACTACTACATATTATTTCAAGCAATAATTTTTCGTTTATTAGTAAACTGAAGTTAAATTTATTTTTTTATTTTTTAAATAATTTTTTTAACTTAAACATTTTTTTTTTGAATATTATTATATATAGAACACAATGAACATATGTATATGTAAAAAAAGATAAACAAAAAAAATACAATTATTATTCATTTGGGTTCTAGCTTTAATGAAAAGCGGTTATACTATATATCTTTGAGGTAAAAAAGTGTAAGAAAGCTTTTAGAACAGATTAGTCAAAGATTAAAGATATGTACAATGAAGAAAAAAATATGAAAAATAATATTCGAAAGTGGATAGTGTCTTTTTATTCAAGTACATCTTTATAATAAACATTTATTTATCGCTACATACTTATATCCTTTAAGAAATTTACTTGTCATTAGAAAGTTTATTTTATATCATTCTTTTGAGAGTGATTATTATGATGTCTCATATTAAATCATTAGTGCCGTTTGCGTCTAAAAGACATACATACATACATACATAGATTTCAGTTAATAATCTTTTTATGCAATTTCATGATGTACTGTCGTATCATTTAGTCATATAAATATGCGTGTATATAAGGATCACGAAAAGGATCAAAATGTTTGAAATTTCACATACATATAAATATCTAAAATGAAATGAAAAAATTATAATCAAATTCTCTATAGTACGTATTATGAATTTTCGCAAAATACAAGAAGCAAAAACTTTTAAGATTATTCGAATAAATCTTAATTCCTTACCAAACAGATTATATAATAAGTTGATTATTATATTTTATTTTTATTATTTTTTTTATTAAAGACTTCATTACATCTAGTAAGTAAATTTTAGTTTTAATATTTTCATTTACTTTAAACAAGAATATTTTAGCAGATTATGTCAACATGTCTTTTAACATAAACAGAATTTTAAAATAAAGCTAATAAATTCATTTTTGGTTACTTGGTTAATATTATATAATAAAAAAAAAGATAGAAAATTCTAATAACATTCTAAATGTTCTTTGATGAGTTTCAAAATGTCAAGAAATTTGTTATGATGCGATAACAATATGATCAGAAAAATTCATATTGCATCATCTGCTTGAATAAATGGGTTTCAGATTCGTTCAAAATACATTTTGAAACTTTAGATGATGTGGTTGTTTTTCGTGTATTCGTGTTTTGGTAAATTAACTTTCGCATCAAGGCAATGTTTAGACGTTTTGGAACTCACTGTATGTATGCACAATATATATATGAAATTTATTTATGTCAACGTTCAAAACTACTGTCAACATAATCTATATATAGTGAATGAACTGATTCATTGAGAATTTCATAAAAATAAGATTATATTCCTATTTACATTATGTGGTTTTTATCTCGCATTATCCTCTTTTTTTTTTTTAATTCGATATACATTAAATTAATGTCGACAAAATGTACAAAATGTACTACATTTTATAATTCCACAAAATCAAATTACATATAACATTTTATTTGTAACAAAACTGTTACATTTGTGGTATAAAACATGAATTGTGTTATTAGAAAATCGACTGTGTATGTAGAATTTTGTGTCATTCTAAATTTAAACTTTTTCGTTAAAAAAAATGTTGTTCTGCTAAAGCATTTATTTTAATGTCAACATTTTGTCGTTTTTTTTGTACTTTTAGTTTTCTGTCTATAGTTTGTTTTGTTTAATTTACTTCTGTTTTTTATTTTTTTTATTTTGTTACATAATTTGAAATATATGAAAATTTTTGTTCAATTCTTAGAAATAAAATAGACGTACACTTATGTATGTATGTATACATTTATCTTAGTCCATGGTTATGTAAACTTAAAAATGATTTTGTTTTATTTTAAATAAAATCAAAAATTTATGCTTTCATTTATAAATATTATACTTATATGTATGTACGTATCTACATATGTACGTACACACACACACACATTTGTGTCTATGTAAAGCTCATATTATATTCCTTTATGATAAAATTAACTGTGCATAAATATTTTTATTTTATTCATTTTTTTCATATACACAAAATATTATACTGTATATTATGTCCATATGTGTATTACAATTGCATATGTGTTTGTATGTGCATATATTGTAAACATTTATTTATAATACATGTATTATATAATGTTAATAAAACAAAGCAAAATTTATTCTACCGAATGTGATGAAATTTTCTGCTCTCATGAATTTTTGTTTATGTATATATGTACAGCATACTTCAAATTAGAATTTATTGCGCTCTGTCGTATAGAAGCAAAACTCTAAGGTATCACAAAATGTATCTAAACGTCATGCAGGATACAAAAAAATATATAATATAATGTTTATATTGTGTAGTGTATGTGTAGATACGTATAAATGAATATAAATTTAATATGTATACATGAAAATATGCATATTTTACGTACATATATATAAATATAAACAAATTATGTTTACAAGGATATACAATTTTAATTTTCAATCTTATATGAAGGATGCACATGTTACCTAATAAAAACCCGAAGGCGGCACAAGTTTAATTTTGCACTACATTGCCTGATTACAATGTGGCTATATAATATCTTTTATTTACATGTTATATTTGTTGCAAATGTAATGTATTGCATTTTCTTTTTTCTTTTTTTGATTTTAAAATAATTTTGTTTTGTTGTCTTTTTTTTCAGACTTTCTATATTCATGATATATGTATGAAAAAAAAAGTTATAAAAATAAACAGATGGTTGAAAGAAACAAAAACCGCAAAAAACAAAAAAAAAATATATATGTAAATTTGCAAAAGTAAATAAATGAAAATATTTAAAAGAAAATTCATATCATGAAAAATTAGGATGTTGATTAGATTTTAAAGTAAATCCCATTATGAAAAAAATAACTCACGTACATATATAGGCAACTTGGGACAAGGATTAAGAAAAACAAATATTTTTTTTTTTGAAATTTACTTGTAGATTAGATGAATCTCTAATTATTTATATTTAGAGTACACTGACTCCGTAGTTAGCAAATTCTGTTAATTAATTAAAAAAAAAAAAAAAAAAAAAAAAAATCAAAATTTGTATTTTGTTTTTTGTATACACTATTGCTAATTATAGTGTATTTTTAAATTATTTCTAGTACAGACCTTATAAAAAAGTTCATTTTCACCAATAGTTAGATAGTACAACTTTTTAATAAAATTTTAAAAATTGTACGGTTTTGTATGAAAATTTCATGAATTGTGATAATATTGCTCATAATCTACTCTGAAGAGGAATGAAACAAATATACATACTCCCGTAACGCCTGTAACGAAAATCATTTGAAGATATACTATGAAATTTTTTTAATTATCACACAATAATAATAGTACACAATTTTTGATTTATGAAAATGTTAAAAAAATTAAAAAACATAATAATCATGAATGTGTGTATATTTTACTTACATTCAACACAGATTTATGTAATTATGTGAAAAATAATAATTTTATAATTACACAAATACATACATACATATACTCTATTTCCATTTTAATTACAACGTGAAAATCAGATACATTTACACATGAATGTATGTATGTATGTACATATGTATGTGTATGTACATATAAAAAATATAACGATAGTAATAATAAAAAATCTCATACACTATAAAAAATTAAAATGTACAATCCATTTCAAAGATTAAGTAATAAGTGAAAGATACAAAAACCTGAAAGCGGATATTAATCTTGGAATGTATATATCCCTTGTGGTGTTATACAGTTATTTCTTGTTATATCAAAGATTTTCACAAACAAAAATTGTAACCGCAAAAAGAAGAAAATAATGAAAAAAAAGGACAAAAAAGTCCAGACGGATACGTTTTAGATTGTTTTGTTTTCTTTAGAGTTTTTTATTTGTGCTTTTTGGTTTTCAATTTTTTTTTACACATGTGTACACATTTTTTTTCTGACTTTGATTTTGTTTTTTTTTTTTGTTTTTTTTTCATTTTTGAATATTATACTCGTATATTTTTAACCAAAATCTGCTTGAAATGCAAAATGTTTTTTTCTTTCCTTTTCAATATTGTTAAAATATATAAGTCTTTTACACATATACGTATGTAAAGGATATCACATAATATTATGACGCTTTTATTACAAATGGGAAATAAGAGATCAACTTTAAATGGAATCTGGTATAATATTAAATGAGTAAGTCATGTGTGAATATGTATATATATTCGTAAATCTAAGGACACATGTGAGAATAAAAGTACATAGTAGATACGACAATTCATATTTTTATGATGACTATCCATTACATACTCACACGTATAATAAAATGAACAGAAACATTTTCTGTACCAAATATATGGACATTTTACAAAAAAAAAAAAAAAAATCTATCTATAATTCACACAATTTGTATTTTGTTCATTTTTTTAATCTTGTAAATTTTTTTTTTTTTTTTGGTCTAGTAAAATATATTTTCCTCTATCAGTCGTTTTTGTATGTATGTATAAGTCGTTTTTATTTATTTTTCATTTTGTTTTCCCTGATTCTATATATTAATGTATTTTATTATTTTCTGTTTTTGATGTTTTTTACAATTTTGTTGTTTGTTTTTTTTTTTTTCAATGCAAACAAAAAAGAAAAAGGATTTTAAATGATAAAATATTTTTGTGGTTATCACACATTACCAGTTGCACATTATTTTTCTTATTCCTTTTTTTTTTATTTTTTCTCCTTTTTCAATATTTGATTTCGTGTGATAATATTTTATGATGTCCACGTACATTCTAATATCTATATTTTATACGTACGTATATGTATGTTAGTGTTGGTTTATTGAAAATATCGATGACAATTATTATGGTCGATTACCTTTACATAATGTAATATGAAATTATTGAGTAAAATCAATTTTATAAGAAAAATAATTTCAGATACGTATATTTAGAAAAATATACTTACAAATTAAATAAAATGTTTTTCTTATTACCATTGAAATTAATAAATTTATCGAAGAAGAAAAAAAAAAAAACACTTTTTTTCTTTCAGTCGATGAAATGGTTGGGCGTGGGGTGGTGGGCGTCTAGTAGTAATGAAAGATGTTTAATTGATATTTTTTAATTAATTTTAATTAAATTTAAATGCAAACTATGACTATAACTATGAAAATAAAATTTTAAAAATGATGAAAATTTACTTACGTTATTATGATAACTATTAAAGAGATTACAAATGATGATAACGATTGTCAACTGTATTATTAAGATATTATTGTTATTAAGGCTCTATTTTCAATACGTTCATCGTTTGGAAAATTATTTATTGATCAACGGTTGAAAAAAAAAATTAAATTTTTTACATTTTTCAGGTGAGCAAAGGTACGATCGTTTTTTTTTATTTACGTGCGTTTTCATTTCATTTACTTGAAAATTTCATATATTTTTATATTTGCACGAAATTTAATTTTTCGCACACAATTTGTTAAAATTTTATTAACATGAAAAAAGGGAAAACAAAAAAAAATCATTTAATTATATTTTATATTACCGTAATTAATTACATGAAGATAAATAATTATTCTATTTTTTTTCCTTCGTTACAATTTTATAATTTCAAAATATTTCCTGTATGAAATTCAACGAAGTATTTTTTTTTTTTTAATTTTATTTTTATTTTTAATGTGGCATGGTGTTACGATTTAATTAAAGATGTTAAAAAAAATTAAAAAATAAAACAGAACAAAAAAATAAAAATTGCAAGTACAAAAGTAAAACAATTTTTTTTTGTAGCACGATAATCATGGTTTTAAGAACAATTTAAATTGTTTTAATGTTTCACCTTAAATGAAATTTTATTATTATAGTACGCTACTATAACAATTCTTTATTAGTACTATTATAATGTTCGCTGTACTATTTTAGTTTGTGTATACATTTTCTTTTTTAATTTTTTTTTTCTAACATTAATGTTCATACATACAATAATACTTATTTCATTATATTGTATTGTCGTTACGACGATGAACATTAAGAAATAAAAAAAGAAAGGAATTTACAAAATTGGATAATTTCTTTGTTTTGTGTTTCTCATTCTTGTAATTTATGACTTAAGCCGTTACCATAAGAAATACGTATATAAATGCCTAATGTTCTCTGTAATTTCCTATTTATTCTCTACATTTTATTATGAAAAAAAAAAATGCTGCTACATAAAATAATAAGACCGCATTGCATGTAAAAAACAAGAAGAAAAAAAGTTTAAAAAAAAAGAATTAAGAAAAAAGGATGTAAACGTAGTTATTAAAAGTCCAATTTTAAGTTAAAAAGAAAAACCGCATAATTACAGGGTTAAAGTGTGAGTAAAATTTATCTTTTTTTTTTACTCTCTCTTTTTGTTTATGTCCATTTTTTTTCTATTATGGTATTATAGCTTTCATATATGTACAAGAATATATGTATACATGTGTAATTACATATACATATGTATATACATCTAGTAATACAATCGTCCACATTTGCATAAATGTATATACAGGATGTCTGAGAGTAAAAGTTACGAAATTGCATCTATCGTATGGTTCAAAGTATTTCTAGTAAAAATTGTTGTAAACCCTCCACCTTAGAATTCACCCCTTCGGAGATGTAAGGGATTAAAAATGTTCATACACGTGGAATACCTGACATCATATAAAATATAACATTTTTTAAATCATTTGACTTTTATCTATTGCAGATAAAAACTGAGGCTTAGGCCATTCCAACTTTGACCTTTATTCTTGGACGCCCTGTATATGTATGTATGAATTTCAAAGTTATTAAAGATTCTACTTTTAGCTAAAAAGTCACATTTAGATTTGTTAAGAAGGATAGAAATTAACTATGAATTTCACCTTTCTTCGTATTATTTCAACATTTTACCATCATCAACTTCATCGTACACTTAGAATAAAATTAAAAAAAAAAAAAACGAATGCATGCATTTTAACTTAAAATGTACATACACGGATCAAAGTTTTATATTTAAAAATTTAACTGCATAAAATTATGGATGAGAATAATATACATATGTAAGTAAGTATAGAATATATTAAATTTTTGTTGTAGGTGTGGGTATGAAACGAGGCAATCTAATTAAAAATTCTATAAAAAAAGCGAATGTAAAACTTTGAAAAAAAAAAGAAAATAAAAGAAAAATGAAAATAAATAAACAAAAAAAGTTTTTAAAGGAGTATATATGCAAATACAGTAAAAAGTAAAACAAAAAGAGAAATTAAAGAGAAAATACAAACAAAATAAGAAATTAAAAAATGAAAAAATTAAAGAAAAAGGAAACGGGACGAAGTATAAATAAAAAAAGTGTTATACGTAAAGGTGAAGAAAAAGTTGTAATTAACATTTATTAGCACTTGGAATGCAAATACCTTGAGTTCTTAAGGAAGGCAAACATTTTGTATATATAATGCATATAATGTACATACATACATACATATGTGCCTATATGTATTTTGTAGTATATTGACCATACGGTATAAGTACAGATATACGTAAACATAATTTATTAAAAGTATGTCTGTATGTATGTATGTGTGAAATAATCGTATTATGCATATACATATGTAGCTATGTATGTTATACGCGAAATAAATGTTTTCTATTTCAAAAGCTTCATTTTCATAGCGATAAAATTTTACCTTTTATATTTTCATTTCATTAGTTTTTTATATGCCATTTTTTTTTACAAAAATATAAAATTGGACATTTGTTTCCTTTTAATTAGTAAAAGCAAGCACAATAGGGTAATTCCAAATTATCATGACCTCAGATTTTGCTAATATTTTTATAGATAGGAAGTGAATGAAATGCAGACAAAATATATAACATTATTGGAAAATATTGCATTTTAAAATAATTACAAATTTATGAAATTAAAAAAAAAAAATATGTTATTTAAGGAATTTTAAAAATCAATAAATTAATAAAACCATTGACTCATTGAAAACTTAGAATAATAAGGATATTATGTATTTTTGAATATCCTGAAAACTTTATTTTTTCAAGAGAATATTCACATACATAGGTATCAACTAGAAACGTTTAAAATTTCATCATATCGGAAACTCTTGTCATAATAATTTGGAGTTACCTTAAAATAAAAACTGTTGAAATGTGAACATTAAAGTAAAAGAGATAAAAGTTCAATATATGTATATTTTATTTACATTTTAAAGAAAAGAAAAACTTTGATTTCCTTTTATTTTATTATTTTTTTTTTTCTTAAATTCAACTATTTTAAACGGTTTTTGAGCTAATTAAAGAGTTTTCTTTTGATTTTCAGTTGTCGATAAATATTTTTATAATACATAAATAAAATATACTACTGAAGTAATTATTATAGCGAATGAAATATAATTTTTAATTAAAATTTTTGTTTTTTATTTTCTTTTCTCTTTCCATACATATTCTTTATAATTTTAATAATAAAGTTAAAATTTTTTTTTTTTTTTTTTTTTTAAATTTTAAACTTTTAGGAAAGTATTTTTGTTTTCTTTTCATAAAACAATTCTACAAGTATAATAAAAATATTTAGTTTACGATACACATTATCAAATGTTTTATTTTGTTAGTTTAAATACATTATTTTAGGAACATTGTTTTTTAAAAATTTACTATACTTGCATATTTTGCAACAAAAAAAAACAAAGAGTGTATTCATAAGGTGTTTAAAATTCTGAAAAATTTTGAAAGAAAACATAGTTTTAAAGCACCCCTTTTAAAATCCACCCGTCCTGAAATGTGAGCGGTTAAAGATTTAAGATCTTTTGAAACATTGACATTTGTTTGCTAGAAACAGTCTAAATTTTCCCGAAAAATAAACTGAATAATGTTTAATCTGAAATCTTGTATCTTGTATGTATGTAAATTCTTCTATTGGAAATTAATTAATTTTCATTTTTTGTTTTTTTAATTCAAAAATGTTCACATTAGACATTATAATCATTAAAAATTAAATTAAAAAGTATTTAAAGTAAATTTAATGTTCATTTTTGTAGTGATTATCATAATTTAAAGATAGAATATATTTTTGTTTCGTATTTTTAACTGTGATATTCATTATAATTTGAATAATACTTTTTTTTTAACTGCAAACAATAAATTTCATAAATATAAAATTATTTAAATTATGATAATGACATTCAATTTTTTAATACCATATAAAATGCAAAATAGTAGTAATATGTTAACATTAAATAAAAAATAGACATGTACTAAAATTGGAAGTAAGAAAGCAGCAAAAAAAAAGGAAAACGATAAATGCAAAATTTCCAGTTAATACATCTTAGGTTTTTTTTTTTTATCTTTTTAAGTCTGGTAAAATATTTTAAAATTAATGACCAAAAATTTAAATTTTATTATATTCTTTTATTTTATTTTATTTCATTTACAAACATTTATCAATGTATTTTTCTTTTTGTTTTATGTAAAAATTTTCCTTGAAAATTTTTGTTATTTTATGCTAATGTCCTTGCTATTTTAATTTGAATTCTTTATTTCGGTTTTTTTCTTGAAATATCTTTGAGACTATATAGTATGTACATATGTATGTATATGAAAGTAATAAATTTTCATATTATTACATAAATATGTATGTATGTATACATATAAAAATTATACAAAGAGCAATATACGAATAGTAATTAATAATAATTATATTTTGCTTGTTTTATCCGCGTAATGTGTATTTCGATTTAAGTTTTACGTAATAAAATTTGTATGTGCATTTACATAGATATTGGAATGTGTAATCGTGATACTGTAATATAAATAAAAAATAATTACCAAAATATGATCTCGATACGATAATAGATATTTACAAAAATTCAATACACTGTCCTAAGCCACATGCAGATAAGAAAGCGGAGGGAATCTGAGTTAAACTTATCAGTTTTGATCAACCAAACACATTTTTAATACGAATATGCACACTGAAAGTCAAACAGGGCTAAGTTAAATTGATGTCTGTTACTACTTACTGTTTATGTGTGAATCATCTATTGAATGACAATTGATAACTATTATTCAAGAGAAATGTTAGCGTATTCTGCTACGATTCTATTTGGGGTCATGAATTTTCCGACCTGAAAAACTTATATGGCTCAGGTCAGCTTTATTTTCTGTTTACATGTGGCCTTGCTTAATCTTAATATACATACATACATATATACATATGTATGAATGTTTGTATTTTATAATACTCCGTACGTATGCCCATTCCTGTGTTTTAACTACATATGTGAATGTATAGGATACGTATCCTATCTTATGGTATAGTACCGATGGATATTCATAGATTGATTAAATTTTAATAAAGATTAAAAGTAAACATTAATTAATTTGCGGGTCGATTCTGGTGATAATTTGATTTTAGATTTTGAACTATACGTAAGCATTATAAATAGTACATGTACATATATATATTATATGTATGTATGAGTGCTTGCGCAAATTTAATCAATAATTATAAATTTTTTTTGATCGTTAAAAATATTGGTCGATACATACACATAAGAATAAGTCTGTAAAGAGTGCGATGAAATGAAAAGATATTATATTGTGCGTTTATTCAAAGCAATGTGTACGTATATGTACGCATAAAGTTGACACCATATTCATACGTACATTATATCCATATTAGCATTTTTTCACACACATACCCACGCATATTTACGAAATATATAAATATGAAATACATACATATAAGTATGTGTAGATTTTTATGGAAAATCTATCGTAATTGGATATTGATTAATTTGATTTCAGTTAAAAGATTCAAAATGTTTAGTGTTTCGTTGTTGTTAACGTTAATGGTTTGCAGGCAAAATTTTAATACCTCTTTGAAATGTTTTAACAGCACTATACTTATGTATGAGTTGATAATTGTACATAAATAAAAGTTCCATGTATGTAGATATTTTTGGGTCTATATGAAGTTTTCCATAATAAATTATTTAAAATTTTATATAATACAAAGACAATTATTATATGGTGTGCATCAGAAAAGTACTTTTTTATTTAATAGCCTATCAAAATTATACGATAAGTTTATCTGGCTTAATTTAGATTTCATTTAATTAATGCGTTGACATTAAGAGATTAATTTAAAACTAAAAGCACGTACAAATAAAATTAAACGTGTATGTGAAAAAAAAAAATAATAAGATTTAACATTATTATCTAATGTTTTTTTTTTTAAATATTAAAATAAAATATTTAAGGTATTATATGAAAACGGCATTAAAATATACAGATAAATATATCTTTTTCCATAAATGCATGTATAAAAAATGTAGTAATTCATTTTTGTACCCTCGTAAATATGTAACAGAAAAATACATTAAATGTAAATAAGGTCAAAAAACGTTATCAGTTTGTTGTTTATCAGTATACAAAAAAAATTCTTTAGCACGTTTTGTAAAAGTTAATTTAATGTGGTACACCTGTTTATGTTATATAGATTATATCTTGGGAAAATTTTTAATTAAAAAATTTTTTTTGTTTGTTTTTCCCTTTAATTAGCTGAGTTTTAAGGGTGTGGCTATTCGTGAACAGTTGACATATAACGTAAAGTAGTCTCTTTTAATGAAATCCTGTAATTTACATTTATTTATTTTTGTTTTATTTAATTTCTTTTATTTATTTATTTTTTTTTTCAAATTTACATACGTGATTTAAATTTTTCACAAGAAAATTTATAATGGATACAAAAAGATTTGGATATTTCAATAAGGACGAATTTCAAGTTGAACCATGTTGAACGCTGCTAACTCAGGCTTTCGGTGGGTGTGATGTTATATTTCCTAAATTGCAAATTTAAAATCAAAAAACTTGAGATACAAAATCTTTTATAGGTAATTATGATTTTGAATTAAATGTTTTTATAAATATTACATAAAGGAGGTTCAGTACTTTAGTATGTGTGAGGTAGGGCATGGGCTTCTGAATCCATTGCTCCCTGGTTTGATATCAGACTCAAACGAATGAACTAAAAATTGTACTTTTTATTGTCTGTCTGTCTTTCACATACATAATCATGTATTTGTTGATAGATCATTTAAAAAAAAATTGATTTCAACACTATATAAGTATGTATGTTTTCCTTAATGCACAAAAAAAAAAAAAAAAAAAAATAAATATCTTGTGAAACCTTTTCTAATAGATATTTGTAACAAATTTAAAAAAGGGATCTTTTCCAAATTTAATCATTCCCTAATATCTTAACATATTTTTGTATCTTCAAAAGTTAAAATATTTTGTTACGTGACATACATACGTATGTGTATTGTGAACTATGTATATGCATTAAATCATGTATGTAGATACATATTTATTTATTGCAAATGTGAAAGATACCAGTATATAGTAAGTATGTTATTTCATTTTCTATCATTATATTTAACCCCACATTAGATGGATCAAACGTATAGAAAATTCATTTTTTTAAGTCAATGTAAAGCACCAGGTGTCATTGCTTCATCACAATTTGTTAAATTTTTTTTTTTGTTTTTGCTTGCTACTTGTTTCATTTTTCAACTTATCGAAAACAAGATTACAATAAAAAGAGAATCAATAAAATACCAACTTAACCTTTTTTGAATGAAAAATGAAAAATAAAGACAACAAAACTACCTACAGTGCTTTTTTCTTTTTTGCTTTTTTTTGCTTTTGATACTTTACTCGTTTACTCGTTTAATAAAATGTTCCAATATTTCATCAAAGACTCACTTTAAGTGTTGAATTTCAAAACAATAATAAAAGGAAGAAGAAAACTTTTTCGCTTCAAACTTCTTATACAAATATAATTTTACATGATTGTAAAAGCAAAAAGAGTATACACATATATAGAATACAGATATACATATGTATGTATATCGTACATATGTGCATTGTATTTTATCACAAAGTATCCTTTTTGCTTCCTTTTTCGTTTGAACAATAATATTTCTCTTGTAATGTTTGTGTATAGAATATTATACAATTGTTAGACATATACAGATATACTTAATGTTATATTGAGAAAGGACCTTTGAAAAACATAAAACATCGAATGATACAGAAAAAAAAAATGTAAAAAATAAAAATAAAAAGCCCTTCAAAAACTTTATTCTACTGTCAGTATTTTATTTGTTTTTCATTTTTGCTTTTTATCGCAACAAGTGAGGACACGTTTGAAGAGGGTAAATTGTCCGATCTTTTATCTGACGAAAAGTTTAATAGACATTTTATCTCTTTGAATGCCTTTTTTTTTATTCTTTTTGTTTCAATAGGCCATCTAACAAAAGAAATGTTACAAGTATACATGAACATTTGTAGTGTATATATCTTGCTTGGTACGTTATATACCCATCCATTAAGTATTCATTTTTCATCATAGAAAAGTTTTATCTAAAGTACGTATGTGTATTTACATATTTGCTTTTCCTAAACTATACACATACATACATTCTCATTTAAAGTATTCATGAAATATAAACAGATTTTAAATGATTTAATTCACAGTTGTTGAATATGAAACCGCACACAAAGCTCTTCTATAATAGAAAACAATTAAATTTTTCCACATTGTTGATTAACAATTAAATAAAATAAGGTAAAATGTCCATATTAGAAATTTTTTTTATCTAAAAATAAAACAAAATTCTTTTATAAACAAATTAATGTACACATTCACAAAATGTATAAACACCACAAAGTATACAACATAATTAAATAAAATCTTCAAAAGAATTACTAAAAATTCAAAATAAAACTAAAAATTTATTTATAGTTAATTAATTTTAAGATAATTAATTTTATTCAACTTTTACTGAAGATTTAAATTTTATCAAAGTTTAATCAAAGAATTTTGTATATTTTAAACTCGTATTTACGTAAAATAAAAATTTCAATTATTGAATGAAAATATAACGAATACAAACGTTTTTTCATAAATATTTTGTTTTTATTTCAATATTATCTTAATTTTTCCCTCTTTCCTAATAATTAAATTTTTATTTTCCAAGTCTTTTAAAATTATTTTCCGGCTCGATATACATAAGTCAGGGCCTAATCACTGTGGTGTTATTTCCCAAGATACTTCCATTATACGTGATTGAGAACTACTGAGTTTTGTTAGAGTAGACTCGATCAATATTACTAAACAAGTGTTTGAATCAATTATCGTTGGTATTCATCTAGAGCTAAGTGATCTTGGAGGCGATTTGGCGATAGATAATGCAGATAAAAGATGTACAATGCGATTTTTTTTATATATCCTAATATCCGTGTTTAGCATCGAATGTTAGACCAATGGGTAGCTCTACTTATTTCAAAACAAAAAGAACCTGTTAAATATAAAAATGTATTATAAAAGGAAATTTTTTTTTTTTTAAATTATTACATGTACACGCTTGTACTCATAACACACGATAACTTTTTTATTATTTTATAAATGATTTATATTAACATAATATACGTGTATATACAGTATGAACATTTTATTTGCTACTACAATTTAGAATTTTAAAATAGTCATGTGTATGAGTACCATGTATTAGACTTTTTTGATATTTTATCAGCGTAATATCATATGAAAATTTAACTTTTACAATATTATGATGACGATATATAATATTACATACATATTATATACAAAAAAAAAACCAAAAAAAATAAAAATATTACAGAAAACGCAAATTTGCATGTCAACCATAATCATTCTGTCTTTCTCACAAACAAGCCAGTTTTAAAAGATTAATTGGATTGTAACACGAAACTTGGATACTAAAACCAAAGAAAAATTTAAAATCAAAAAATTAAAAAAAAAATAAATAAAAATAAAAATAAAAAAAAGGTTTGCGAAAGAAAAAGCAAAAAACAAAACAAAAAAAAAATATTTGTATGTAAATTTTTTTTGTTTCTTGTTTTTCAAATCTAGGTGTATTTTAGTCATGTATATTTTGTATATAAAATAATTTTAGTTTAATACCAACATGTGCATGTTTATTTCCTTTTTAAATCTAACCTAGTACTCTAAATTTTATAGGCATCTAGCGTATCTCTAGTCTAATTATCCGCAATTAGAGTGCTATAATATAAGTGTATATTGTATACAATGAAAATTTTAATTTCTTTACATTTATTTATTTCGTTAAATACCTTACATGCATATTGTATGCAATGTACATATACTTCATTTGTTTAAATGTAATGAATTTTTTTTTTTGTTTTTTGGTTAATTTTCTTTGTTTGAATTTATATTTTCTTTTTATATCTTTAATTTTTGTTTATATACATTTTTATTCATTTTTGTAAAACAATTATTTTTTTTTTGTGTATATATGTTAAAATTTATTAAGCTAATATAAAATGTATAAACATGCACAATAAAAATGTAAGTACTTAATACATGTTTATATACACCGTATGAACGATGTGTATACATACATCTATGTAAGTTGCATTTAAATGCATGTACACGATAATATGCATTTATTTAAATCTATTTGCAGGTAATTTGTTATAAAATACAAAACATATACAAAAAATAAGGATTTGTGTAATTAAAATATTACATGATACAAAAAGTAATGACTCAAATATTTTTTTTAAACGTGTATTAAATTACATACTTTTACTTAAATTAATAAAATTTTATTGAATGTATTTTTATTTATCTAAAAATTTTCTTTTCTTCGAATAAAAAGATTTGGTTTTGTGAAAGACATTCTTGAAAATGATGATGAAAAAAATAATAAAAAAAAATCCTAAAATGAAAAAAATTTTAAAAATAAGAAAAAATTCAAATAAAGTACCAAAAATCTAAAAAATTAGCTTTGCACATGAAAAAAAAAAAAAAAAAATTTTAATTACATTTAAAACTGATTAACTACGAATAACTTTTGAAAAATATAACCATTAAATTTTACGTGTTTTTGCACTGTGTTCACATTGAACTTTTATTTTTAGTTTTTTAAATTTTTTTATTTTGTTGACATAAACCATTCATTCTTTATTCATAAAAAATGAACACCATATTTAAGTAATGTTCATATATTTTACAGTATTTGTATATAGTCGTATATTATATAATATTAATAAGAATTTTCTTTTTGCCATAAAGTATCTCGACATGAACCTTCATTTGAAAATAATTATGGCATGTATATCACATTGAAAGCATTTAAATTACAAAAGTTCAAAAAAAAGTTATGCTGTTTATTTGGATTAAAATGTTATTAATAGCTAAACTGTGGGTAACTTAAATTTATTATTTTTATTTAGTTAGTCTCTTGTTATAAATTTTTGAAAAATAAAAATTTTGAACAACCAACTAATAACTGTGAATAATTTATTTTTAAAAGATCAAGTGGGATAAATATAAGAAAAGTAATAAAAATGAAAAATTTTGTTTACATAAAATTGTAAACAACAATTGTTTTGTTATTTCTTTTGTTCAGTTTGAAACTTAAAAAAAAAAAAAACACGAAACAATCATTAAAAAACAAATGAATTGTTTATACAAACAATTTTACAAGTCAAATTTAACAATTTTGTCATGAGAATTTTTGGTTTAATACATGTTGAACGTACCTCGTTTGATTTGTGTACAGAAAGCAATATGTATTCTCAACGCATTGATCGTCAATAGATATGAAAGTTGTCAACAAAAATTTTTTACTTAATCAACGGTTGAAAAAAAATCAATAATTTTAAATCGATTCACAATACGGTTGATAACCGTGTATATCGTCTGTAATCCTTTTAACCCTGATTGAATTTTTAACCATTTGACCAATTTTGGGTGAAACAGAAGAAAAGAATGGAAGAAATATATTGTTAAATTTAATTTAAAAATTTTTTACTTTTTTTAATTTGATTACAAAATTATCCAGTTTCTTATTTCAAGCATGTTATGTGTATCTCCACTGGATACAAAAATGAATTTAATTAAAAATTTAATAAAAAAAAATGCTTTTATTTTCTATTTTTTCTTTCTTTTGTTTTTAGGGGTTTTTCTAATATGATTTCATATTTTCCGGTATTAATAAATTATTTTAAGATAATTTATATCATTTTCGTAGATTGTGTATGGTAAAAATGGTAGAAAAAAAAATGAATTAAATTCACATATTACGTAAGATTTAAAAATTTTTCCAACAAATGGAATTATACATATAAATTAATTATTTTGTGCATAAAACCATTAAATTTCATATGTGCACAGATAAAATAAAATGCAAACAATGTGGAGACTCTAATGTGCTTTCAATGCACTTTTTTAAAAACTAAAAAGTAAGACTAAATAAAAAAAGTAAAAAGAAAAACATTGAATTTTCTTGTACTTATGTATAGAAGTATATATTTATCTGTGCACAACATGTATGCATTCATGTATTTGAGAATCACCAATTTTTAATTGGCAAAATCAATTCTCATATTTATGTGTATGATATTTTATATGCTCTGCGGGAACATTATATTTTTCCTTTTAGTCAGTTATGAAAAACTATGTTATTTTCATGTACAATACATTGAAAATGTACATATAGATACAGACTTGGGTATGCATATTGAAAATGAAAATCTTAGCAAAAATAAAAAGAAAATGAAATACAAGAAAGAAAAAAATGATACTTAAATAGAAAAATAAGTGAATATGAGTAGAAAATAGAAAAAAAGAATTGTAAATGAAAAGAAGGAAAAATTTTTCTCATAAATAAATTTCTGACAATTTCCATTTTCCTGGTTACCACTAAAGTTCTACACCCGTTTATTCATATATGGTTTCAAGCATACATACATATATCGGTATTTGATTTATACACACGTATTATATAAGGGAAATGTATGCATGGAAGAATATGTATATACTTTTATATATCCATTAATTTAATATATTACGTATTGTATATATTATTAGATGTATCTTTTGAAAAAAAGAAAAGTAATGAAAAAATTTTTTTTTAGTCATATGCAATGCATGTCGTATGGGTTTATATCATGTGTATGTTGTCTTGTGTACAAATATCTATTTGTATACATTACAAAAAAAATCTTAGGTTTAAGATATTATATTTTTCAGAGTTAAATAAGAAAATAAATAAAATTTCATAAGAATATACAAAAATTTATAGCTTGGTTTTATATAGTACCTCTTTTTGATCAGATAGCACTGATTTCAATTCAAAAATAATTTTTTTTTATTCCAGTGTAAAGCAATACAGCATGTAATCATCATTATCAGCATAATAGTTCGATGTGAGCTAAATCTTAATGATGAACTTATTATGTTTTACAACATTCGAATTATTAATTCATTCATTATAATAAAATCATGTTTAGTAATTTTTATGGAAATTGAATTTTCAAAATTACATAAAAATTAATTTATAAAAATTTAAAAATTTAAATCTACATAATCATTAAAGGCTATTATTAAAATTTGCATTCAAGAATTTTGCACGAAAAATAAAAAATTCGTATTGCCAGTTTAAGGAAATATTTTTTTATACATGCATACATACATACATGCAACATACATACATATGTATGCATGCAAAAGATATTCTTTTAAATTTTTACCTTTATGTATAACAAAATCGAAGATAATGTTATATCATAAAAATATTAAAATCATGTTGAAAAATATTTTTCATATTTAAATTCATTCATAATTTTTTAAATTTTTTTTTTTATTAGTATCGTACATATTACACATATACATATCGTGAATTCGACAATGTTTGAATACTATCTTGACGTAAACTTTAAAGTTCCAAAATGCTATAACGCTAATTATGGCAACATTGCCTAAAATTTTAAAAAACGTATTGTGAAGGCATCTAAGACGCATTATTTGAATTTTCCTGATGAAATTCATCAGTGACATTGTACAGCTTTTGTATTACAACCGTCTTATAACCGCATAATAACAAATTTTTTGGCATTTTGAAATTCACCAACTTCTTATATTGCAATGTAACAAAAAAAAAAAAATAAAAAAAAAAAATAAATAAAAAAATAAAAATAAAATAAATGTTGAATATGATAAGATAAGAGAACATTTTCCTACAATCTAATTTTCAATTTCCGTGAACAAAATGAACTAAAAGAGTGAAAAAATCATCACATTAAAAATCTAAAAGCGAATAATAATAAAATTGCAAACAATTGTGAAAAGAATGAAGAAAGATTGAATTCAAAATTTTTTTTGTTTTTATTTTATTGAGAAAAAGTTTGAGAGAATACGTAAAACTTTTAAAACAGACATGTATACATGTACGTACGTTTTTGTATGTACGTAATATTACTTATATAATGTATATGTATATGATACATGAATGTAATGCATTATTTACACTTTCAATACATTTACATATAACCATGTTGAAAATTTTTTATTCTTCTGTAAATTCCTTAAGGAGATAAGAAATAAAATCAAAATGCCAATTGCAAATTGGAAAAATGTCGAATATCTAATATGCATTACTGTATGGTATATTCGTGCATAATTTTTTCTTATGTATCTTTTTTTTTTTTTTTGAAAAAAGAAAAAAAAATCATCGTCATATTAGCTCAATTTTAATGGTATACCATATTAAAAGTTTATACGTTTATTATAAAAGAGAAAATAGTGTAAAATTCTATAAGGATTTGATTTCAGATTTTTATGTCATACATAAGATAATTTTTCATACACTTATTTTCTATTTTATTTCCTTCATTTTATTTTTTAAATAATTTTCATAGTTCCATATTACATTAAATGGTTGTTATATAAATTCATGTATTTGTATGCGTACATTTACAAAATTGGCGACAATTTCATATCTGTTTGGAAAATTGAACAACTTGTCTCAGTAGTTTTTATTTTATTTTATTTTTTTTTTAAATAAAAATAATATAATAATAATAATAATAATAATAATAATAAAAATAAAAATAATCAAAAGAAAGATGAAATGAAATAAAATGATTTATTCAAAATATGGTAAAAGTTTGAAAAAGTTTTGTTACACAATGTGTGTACATGTTCGATTTTATCATATTGTAGGTACATACTTACATATATTCAGACATTTTTATTGTATACACACATATGTATGTATGTGTGTGTATTTAGATGTAAAAAGGAATATAATGGAAAGACCTTAAGAAAAAGAAGGCAAAAACACAACAAAATTGGATAGCTAAGTAACTATTCATGCATTTTAGTAAGCCATCAGAGAATGGTGCATTAAATTGGATGACAGTTTAACAGTTTTTGACTTTATTTTTATATTTTCATATAACACATTATGACATTACTATTCTTTTTCAAAGAAAAATAAAAAAGTAAAAAAAAAAGAAAAAGACATTCTCCTATCATAGATTACTAAAAACATTGACATTTATATGTTGTGGTAATAAGATTAAAAGCTTTTGATAAGTATAATATATGATGTGCATATTATCATTGAATATTGATACGTAAAGAGTAATTGATTCAAAGTGACAATATATACGGTTTTCTATTACATACATATATGTACACATGCACAGGAATGGTGCAAAATTCTCTTCAATAAAATGCTGTAATTTATTAGATGATTTTCCTGAAAATATTCATTATTGGATAAAGTAATTGAAATGATTCCACAGTAGATAAAATATTTAAAAGACTACGTATTAATTTTCTATTAAATTAAATATTTATAATTTCAAAGTCTTAAAATTACGGGAAATAAATATTTTATTTCGTTTTAATAAGGGAAATTATGGCTGAAGTTATAGAAGAACTTGTATGGAATTATGAAAATACGTAATGTCTTTACATTTTCTTCTATATGCCTTGGCGAACTAGAAGAAATTGGAAGAAAAATATATTGAGGACCGTAACCACTAATGGGCTAGAACAAGAATAGCTCCAAAAATTCTGTAAAATGATGTAAGCTGCGTAATAAAATGAGTTTCATTTAATCTCATTAACTTGGAAATGTTATTTTTTCTTGAAGTAAATTTATTGCAAGGAGTTACATAGTTTAAACCTTGTTGATGCGAATAGGTTTAAGAATTACAAAATGTTACAAAAAAAGAATCAATGACAAATTGAACTAAATTTTAAGACATACATACTTATGTATAATATACAAGTCGAACCATAATTTAAAAAGAAAAAAAAATTAAATCAGAAATTTTGTAATTGCTCTTAACTTATGATAAATTTTTAGATTTTTTTTGATATAAAGCAAAATAATTTGCATAAAATACTTACACACACGATTTTTATAATGAATACAATACGAATTGATTTTCATATGTTTGACATAAAATACAGACGCACTTGTTTGTATTTATGTTTAAATTGAAATTTTTGATTTAATTTAAACGTTCCGCGTTGATTATATTTGATTTTGTGTATAAGTATGTACATTTATATATAAATTAGACAGACATTTGTGTGTTTTCCTTTTTATATGTGGAAAAATTGTATTTTTAATTTTTATCCACGGCTGTGATGCTTTCGTTTTATTTTAATTATTCAATGTTTATTTTCCTGTATTTTATACGTACGTGTAGTATAAGTGCAATACTATCAATATACATATACATACATATGAATGGTACTATGGAAAAATAACACTTTAATTCTTAATGATTATGTATACATGATGATAAATGTATGTATGTACATAACGTATATGAATATTGTATGCAAATAAATGTAAATGAAGATTAATGAGAATCCTAGATTTATATTCGGATGAATTATTTATGCAAAATTAAAATACGTTTTTATACTTGTACATATTTATATACATATGTACAAAACTATACTGTTCTTTTTGAAATATTTTGAGTAAACAAAAAATTTTCGATCGAAATACATGTGTATTGTAATTTCTTACTCTATAAGTACAATATTAAATTGTAACGTGTGTGTGTGTGTGTAAAATCATTTTTACATACATCTGTATATTATATACGGGTAATTCCAAATTATTTCGACTAGATATGGATTTTTGAAATTTTTACAAAATTACGTATCTAAGGAACTTCAATACAAATCGATAAAAAATTAATGGCTCAATAAAATCAAATTTTACAAAGGTTGTGGAGATAAGGGTTTTATAATGTTCAAGAATACAGAATATTTTTATTATGCTTAAATTCTTACCCATCCTTTATATATTTTTAAGAATCTACATTTCATTCAAAAATGGTGTTATTCATGTCTTAACGGAGCAAATGATTTTATACCATAATTATTTTATTTTATTTTCTTTTAAATTTTAAAGATCCTTGATGATTTTGAAATTCAATATTTTGCAATAATATTTTATAATTCGTTTATTTTTCATTCACTTCTTATTTCTGAAAATTGTTACTAAAATCTGAGATGGTCCATTTAGATATTCTTGTCAAAATAATTTGGAATTACCCATAGATTTAATGGTGTACATATGTATGTATATGTATGTACATAATTATGTACATACTCATATGTTCGTTAATCAACTTTACATATTATTGTAGTGTTTATACATACTATAAAAAGAATAATAAAATTATACGTTTACAATAACTTTTGTAATTTCAATTTATGAGCGTTTTCATTTTGTAAACAATCCAAGAACTTATGCACACAATTCAATTTTCATCTGTCTATTATAGCAATACACATATAAAATCATTGTATTATAAAAATCGTATGTGCATATCTTTTTTAAATCAGCTGATAATACTATTATTACATGCGGTATTCAATGTACTTGAATGTCACAGAATAATTAAAACTCAAAATTTTACTTAAAGTGATTTTCCGTATTTTTTAAATATTTTTTATGTATTATTTTTTATTATTGGTAACTGGGTTGTATCTACCTTTAAGCTGGGTTATATCTACCCTTACGTTTTTCTAAGATACGTGGATTTGATATGAATTTTATAAATAATCCTATAATTTGGATTTTATTTTACATATAATATAAAGTGAATATAAATACATTCATACAGTATTAAAAATGAGTAATTTAAAAAATAAAATGGAATTCTTAATTTCTTCCTGCATTTTTCTTTATTTTAAAGATTTCTAGTACAAATTATTTTTCATTTTTATTTTCTATTTTTATTCTTTATTTATTTTGTTGTTTTATTTTTTTCTTTTTTTACTAACATTCTCTATTGTTCTTAAAATAGCATACTTGTTATCATAGAAATAAAAATGTTTTAAAGCAGGCGATAATTAATCACTTCAAGGACTAAGGGCTAAATATAAAAGCTCTTTATGTATAAAGTTAGTCATTACAAGTAGTATAAAGTTTATGCATGTACTACATGTTCGTATATGATTTTGTGTACATTGTTCATGTGTAAAAAAAAATAATAATAATTTTTTTTTTGTTAAGATTTTTATGTGTATTATGTAAGAAGTAAAAAGCAGAAAGACAATAGACTGAAAAACAAAAAAAAAAAAAAAAAAAATTTCAAAAGAAATTAAAGAAGAAAACGATGTGATGATATAACAATAATGTTTATAGAAAATTTTTATTTATATTATTGTACATTATTGTTTTGTCTGGCTCTTATTATTATTATTGTTATTATTTTTCTTTTTGTACAAAAGGAAAAAAAATTATTGCTTGTACAAAATGTTGTCCGTCTACAAAAAGACAAAAAAAAAAAACAAAAAGCAAAACATATATGTACACAGATTTTGTGTTTAAAAAGAAGAGATGCTACTGATTGTTAAGGAGTTAACACTTGCACATTGAATAAAGAGGTTTCAACAACAACAGTCTTTTAATGGCCATCCTTTTAATATTTTTGAATGTATTGTTGTAATAATAAATAAATATAATATTTTTACTGGACAAAAAAGCACTTGAAAAGTTTCAAACTAAAACAATGCATTATTATACAATACATATAATGAACATATGTATGTGTAATATATAGATCTTTATACGTTCTATTGTCAAAACATTTAATACGATAACAGTAAAGGGTAAACCAAAATCCAAGTAAAGTAAAAACATATCTTTTCACTATCACGTCTATTTATAGATAACATAATAAAATATACTGGTAAAAGTATGAAGCATTTTATATACTTTTGATATAGTTTTATGCTAGTAATTTTCTTTGTACACATTATATGTATTTTTAATAAAAGACTGGCAAACATATGTATGTATGTTTGTATGTATGTGTTGGCATTGACTAAAAATCATTTTATTTTCATCTCAATTTTATGGAAAATAATATAAGTGACATTCTATACAATAAAATGAAGATAGCCTTTTTACAAAATATACTTAGAGTACTGTAATGTTTTTATAATAGCAAGAAAGTACAAAATAAATGGGTAATTCCAAATTATTTAGACAAGAGTTTCTAAAATGACTATCTCAAATTTATGATGATGATGATATTTTCCAGAAATGAGAATTGAAACATAGACGAATAATAAAATATTATTGCAAAGTATTTTATTTTATAAAAAAGTTTGGATTTTTAAAAAAAGTAACGTATTTAAAAATTTTTGAAAATCGATAGAAAATCATTCGCTCTATGTAGAAATGAATGTTTATTTTTCATTCACTCTTCGTGTTTAAAAAATTTTTCTAAAATATGAGATGATTGTTTCAGAAACATTTGAAATTACCCAAATGTATTGAAGAAACATTTACTTTTACTATACGATTTTTTATGTATGTATATGTAGGTATAGTTATTTTATATTTATTTAAATTTTAATTTAAACACAAATTGGTATAGAAGTTCATTTATTTCCTGAAAAGCATTTAAAGTACTTAAACTAATGTTACAAAGTAGTTAAATATATTTTATTGTTAAGTTATTGAAAGTTTAATAAAATACAATATAATAAAAATTAGAAGTGTATACATATATTTCAAAGAATTCTTGTTGACATTTATTAAGCTATTTAAATTTTTACTTGTTAAAAAATTTTTTTAAATATTTTCATTTTTTTTATGTAAATTTAAAATCATGAATTTTAATCAAATAAAAAATACAATGATCATACCTAGCCATAATTTTATGTAAATTAGTAAACAAAAATTTTGTCTTTGTAATCTTTTTAAAATTTTTTGCGCTTTTTTACATTAAAAATGTATGTATTAATTTTTTGTAAAATTGTACAGTTTTTATATCTTCTTAGTTACTTGACAAAAAAATTTATTCTTTAAAAAGAAAATATTTAAAAAAAGCCAAAAAAATATATTTATTTTGAAAATAAAAAAAAAATTCTTTTGTTTCTTAAATTTACTTTGTGTACAATTTTTCTATTCCATTTTTCAAAAATAAAAAAAAAATTATTTCGTATTGCTTGTACATATATAATTCTGTCCACTGCATAACAAAAAAAAAAAACTATTTGTACTTTTATTTTTTTAATTTAAAAAAAAAAAAAAAAAACAGTAAAAGAAAATTTTAAAAGAAAAATGAAAATAATTTTTTGCTTATCTTTCATTTTGTCCAGTAATTTTTTTTCTTTGTATATCTTTGGTTGGTCACTTGTTAGCATCATTTGTCGTGAAAGTATCTTTTGTTTCGTATTTTATTTTAAATAAAAAAAAATATTATCTTTATTGTTGTTATCAAAATATTTTTATTTTTAAGTTTAAAAGTTTTACTACAGTTTTACCATGTTTTTACCATACCACATAAGTTGGCATTTTTATGAATTGTTTTTTGATATACACACAAAATAAACGGTGTATGAACAAATCACAGTATATCTGTTACAAACAGCAAAGTCACTTATTTGAAAAAATGAACAAAAAAAAAAAAATACAATTAAATTACCAAAACAATAAAAATACTTGTCGGTAGGAATAGTCAAAAACTAATATTGGTATTCAATTTCAGTACCGCCTTAACAGGGAACTAATATAACGTACAACGTAAAAAATAGGTACTAGAAATTTTCCATCATTCAAAGAAATTTATCTTGAATTTATCTTGTTCTAATTCATTTTCTTATCATTACAATTATTTTTTGTAATTTTTTAAGGACGTTAAAATGATCGCCACTATACCAAAAAAATTTTGAAAAATTGCACACTGTCACATCATGTTATTATGGTTAAGCATTGGTACTAACTACAAAATATTGTATAATATAGGTGTACATGATAAAATGAAAGTGTTCACTTAGGAAGAAGTAGAAGAAAAGAAAAACAAAAAAAATTATTCCAAAAAGAATAATAAAAAGATCACTGCCAAATACTGTTATTTACTAAGATTTTGTTCTTGTCAGATATTTAATTTTCTTTCTGATTTTTTCTTTTATGTTTTATTTTTAATTTGTTTTTTTGTTTTGTATATTATTTTTTTTTTCAGAAAGTTTTTGTATTGCAAATATTTTGTATATATGTATGTACATGCATAAAAAATTGTGTACAATATCTTTGTCCGTTTACTTTTTACATGTACTGACATAAAATATATACAAAATTGTAAATGCATTTTAACAACTTTAAAAAGATTTTTTTTTTGTTCTGTTTTAGTTAGTCTTTGTTTAGACTTTGTTACAAAAAAAAAAAAAAAAGTTTTTCTGTTCTGCTTTTTTTCTTATTAAATTGTATATTGCAACCTGAAAAGAAATAAGTATCTTTTGATAAAGTTTACTTTTTCTATGATATATGTGTTATATTTTCTGTTCATTCATTTTTTTAATGTATATCTTATGTACACATGTAGTTTTCCAATTTTATATAATACTTATATAGTATAGTTTTCAAAAAAAAGTTTTAGAAAAATGCATTTTAAACAAAGTGAAAGAAATGACAAGAAATGTATATATACGTGATGAAATATATATATATATATATTTTTTTTTTTTTTGAAAAATATGAAAAATACCCATATACAGTTTTTTAATTTTTTCTAGAAAAATAAATCTTATTTTTTTGAGAAATTTATTTATTTCGTTTAAACTGTTTAGTTTAAACTTTTTTTGTTTTTTTTTTTATTTTTATTTTTGGAACTTAATTATTTTCGATAATTTTCTCAAACTTTACATAAATTTCAATATTTAAGAAAATTTAAAATTGGAAAAAATATGTATACATAAACCTGCCATAAAATCACAGATTTTCAATCAATTTTATTTCTTAACTTTTAAATAAAAAGAAAAGATTTGAAATCTTGTGAGAGTTTTTTACTTTGAAAAATTTTTGGATAAAGTTTTTTTTGGTAATATTTTATAACATTTTAGTCAGAGGAAAAAAAAAAACATTTTAAAATATTTAAAATAAAAACACCTCAGACGGTTTTTCGTTTTTATTTTCTGTTTTAATAAAATTTGATAAAAGAAAAACGAAAAACTGACAATTTTGTATTCGTAAATACATGTATGTACATGTGAAATTTTTGTTTTTTTTTAACGTATATTCTGTACATTATATTTATAAATTTATTTATATATACATATATATATATATGTATTTGACACATAACATTAAAATTTCATTAAAAATCTTCGACTATAAAAGTTATAATTTTACTTTAAAAAACAAACTTACCGGAATATGACCGTAATAAAAGTTTACGATGATAATTTTCTACTAAATATTGTTTGGTCTTTTCTCTCTTGATAACAATTTTTCGTAAAATCAACACTAAAAACTTTTTGTTAAATATTTATATTGTATATGTATATAAAGTTTTATAAATATGTACATATAAAAGAAAAATTTTGATATTTTTCATGTACATATGTACAGGGTGTTCTAGGGTAATAGTCATAAAGTACATCTACCGTATATTTCAGAGTACTTTTAGTAAAAAATTATATTAGAGTCTTCGCCCTAAAATTCACTCCTGTTGAGATACAAGGAACTTAAAATTTTCGGACGTATGAAGTACATGATATTATATATGTACATAATTGGCCATATCTTTTGAACCAATTTGGTTCGTATTTCAGACAAAAACTGAGGTTCAGGACTTTTCAACAAATTATGGGTAAATTCAAAAATGCATCACTGCTTATTTGATGCGATATTCAGGTTACGCTCAATGTAGAAGCGTAAACTTAAACCGAAACTTAATTCGCATCAAATAAGCAGTGACGCATGTTTGAATTTACCCTATTGTTCATCGAAATCGAATATGAAAGTTCATATGTATTTATTAACGTTCAAATTTCAAAAATTTAATTTTTCATTTTAAAAGAAATCGTAATTTCATCTTTACTCAGTAACACCCCGTGTAATGTTTAAATGTAATAAGTATTTCTATATACATATGTACATAATAATAAATGAATTTTGGATATCTTCAAATATATTTTATGTACACATACACATGCATACATACGACTTTGGATGTATTAATGTTATTTCACTTTTGTTAACATGAGCCGACATTATTTAATTAAATTTAAATATCTTTTTAAGATCTTTCAACACATATTTTTATATAATCTATCTATATTAGTACATATGTATATACGTTTATATGAAATATATATTGTAATATTTTATAATAAAAAATTTTTTGTTATCTATATTACGAGTATATACATACACATTCTAAGGCATTTATTTATATACATTTTAACTTAATATACTTGTATACATACATTGTGTTTATATGAATACTAAAATTTTATGTTATTTTATAAAATTTATCCTTCATACGGATACTTAATGTTTATATTTAAAAATGTATAAAATCAAAAAATCAAAAAAAGAAAAACGCAAAAAGAAACTCCTTTTTTTTTTCTAAATGAGATATGATCCTGCCTGTTTAAATATATAAAGATAATATGTTCAAATATGTATCAGTATGTAAAGAATTTCAAATTTTTAGTTTCAAATATGTATTATGTTCATTATGTACATTTGAAATTAGAAATTAATTTAAATACAAATGGGTAATTCTAAATTATTTCTACAAGAGTTTCTGAAGTGACCATCTCAAATTTATGATGATGATGATGATATTTTTCAGAGATGAGAAGCGAATGAAAAATAGACGAACCATAAAATATTATTGCAAAATAATTTATTTTATAAAAAAGTTTGGATTTTTGAAATTTAAAAAAATAACGTACTTAAAAATTTTTGAAAATCGATAGAAAATCATTCGCTCATTGTAGAGAGAAATGAATGATATTATTATGAAAAGACAATGGACAATAGTTAATTTTTCATTAATTATGTCCGAAAAATTGTAGTCGAAATAATTTGGAATTACCCAAATACAGTAAAATAAAAAATAAAAAAAATGTTTATGTACTACCAAAAACTCATTTTGTAATAATAATGATAATAAAAACAAAATGACAAATTTTATTTTGATTATTTATTTATTTATTTTATGTTAACGAATTTTGATTATAAACAAAAAGGAAAAGAAATATATTTATTAACAATCATTAAATGTTGATTAAAGAAATAAGAAATTTTATATAAATTTTTGTGTGTACATATAATTGATGATCCGGAAGTTAATATTAATAAAACAAAAATCAGGCAAATTTTATATAAATTCTTTAATTTTAACTTTTATTATTCATACTTTATTTTAGAACGTAAAATATCGATTAATTTAATTACCATAAATATTTTAATTATAGAATTTTTATAACATCATTTACAAAGTCGATAAAATTTTGCAAAGGATTTTGAATTTTTTTTCAAATTTTCTTTCATTGAATTTGAAATTTTTGTGCTTTTAAGGACGCAAGACATCAATTTTATATAAATTTATAAATTGAATACATTTTTTCCTAATATAATTTTTAGTTCTTCTTTTTATTCATTTTGTTGCCACATATCTGTATATGTCTTATTAAACTTGACATCATCATTAGAAGTTTTATCTGTGATTCAAAAAGAAAAACACAAAATTGTTTATTTACAAAATAAACAAAAAAACATTTTTTTTTTGCTGCTGCAAAAAAAAAAAAAAAATAAATAAAAATTCTTACAATAAGCAAATTCATGCCATATATTATACACCAATAACAAAACAAATATAACAGCAAAAATTATTGTAAATACAATTAAAGCCTTTTGTGGTTTTGTAACATGAGGAATTGTACTCAATGTAGTCATAATCACAAATTAGAATTTTTCTTGATTTCTATATAATAAATTTAAAAAAATTCAATTTTTTGTAATTGTTGATATTTTTATTGTTTATTCCATCGAAAATAGTTTTTAAATTATGACGGACATAAACGTATGTACGTATTACATCCCACGACAAAATTATAGAACACCCCTTAATTTTAATTTTCAAGTTTTCGGTAATTTTCCAAATTATTTAAAATTATCCAAACAAACTTACACAATTCCGGTTAAGTTTAAACATACTTATGTATGTATGTATGTATGTATAGGCAAAAACTCGACAAACATAATTTTATTGGTGTCAAAAATGACACGTGAAATCAAAGTAGTTTGTGAATAGAAAATTTGTTTCTTGCAAATATTATAATAAAAAGTAATAACCAATAAACGTTAATATCATATTTTATGTGACTTCGATTTTACCTCTCTGGGTTGAAAAATTAACTGCTGTCATACTGTTGCTGACAAAAAGATAAAGTTTTGAATTAAATGAAGTTTAACGAACGTACATTACATTTTGGATAAGTGTGTTTGAGCAATATGATTTTTATTTTATTTTATTTTTTTCATCTCTTGTTTTGATCTAGACTTTGATTGTCACATCTACTAGGGGAAGAAGTTCAAAAATTTATAATACATTTTAAAATTGAGGAAAAACTTTCAAAAACTGTATAAGTATCTTTTCATATATGTACATATGTATATATGTATATACATATTTATGTATGTACATACTTACATACAATGTAAAGTTTATTTTTGTTTATTAACACTATAGTGTAAATATTACAAAATAACAAACATGCGACAATCATCTACTAATTCAAATGTATCTACATATGTACATATGTATGTATGTGTGAACATGGTATATGTACATATGTATATACATACGTTTATCATGTATATTCAATATACCTTCATACATAGATCATACCTGCATTTACATAGAACAAAACTTAAAGGAAAGTTAATAAATTTTAGGTAGAAAAAAAATGTAGCTGAGAAATTATTTCACTATGTTTATATACACAACGTATTGTAGTTGTAGTTTTGACGTTACGTAAAATAGTGTTGCTTCTACATGTACACATGTAAATAAAACAATAAAATCATAGACATAATATTTCCAGATATTTTAAAGATACATATTTTTATTTATACATATATTCTGTAGATTTATCCTTTAATGCAAAGGTATCTGCGGTTCATTTTTTTAGCATAGTCATATGTATTCTCATAGAGCATCATTTATGTTTATGATTTATTGTTCTCTTGTAATTGTTTTTGTTCAGAAAATACAGAAATCTAACAATCAGAAAAAAAGAATTAAAAAAAATGAATTTATTTAAATTGAACGAAAAAGAATGAGAAAAGGTACTAATTTAAAATGCAGGTGACTATACTTTAAAAATATGGTATGTACATACGTACAATTATGAATTATATTGTACAACACTTCCTCATATTTTATTTATTTTATGTACAATACATAAGCATATACTCGTATATCTGAAACATTGTTTATCGCAGTGTTAGAAGAACGAATGTGAAACTTTATATTTTAGTAATGTGTTAACTATTTGTAATAAATGTAAGAAAATCTAAACATTATGTATGCATTTACATATTACAAACGTGAATTGTGTCATGAAATATACCTACATATATGTATATAAGTACATATGTAATAGTTTATTTGTTTAGTGTAGAATAAATGTTGTCTAGTAAATACATTTTTGAATTTTGGAAATATCATACATTCATAATATGTACACATTACAAGTTTAGGTGAGTGGGTGGATGGGTAGACACATAGTACACATGTATAAATTGCTACTTACTTACATTTTTTCATTTTTATTTTCTCTATTGATTTAAATGTAAAAGAAAATGTAAGGATATCGCTTATGTTTTCTTATGAAAATTACTTGTGCACATCTGTTGATGCTGTATTACAACATAAACATAAATAATAATAAAAACTTATTATTATTGTTTGTTATTTTTGTTATATACATAACATTCTGTTTTCATTTTGTTTTAATTTTCTTTTGTTTATTTATATGTTTTGTTTTGTTTTGTTTTTTTTTTTTTTTTTTTGTAATTTATAATATACTCTAGAGGTTGATATTTCAAATATTAAAAAAATAAATTATTTATTTTTTATTTACGTTTTTATATTACAACAAAAAATTTAAAAATGAAAAAAAGGGAACATATCCTTTTGTTTTTAACCTAAAGTTTTACGTATAATGTGAGTTCGTTTTTTCATAAAATTTCATATATTGAAATTCAAAATAATAATAATAATAATGATAAAATAAAACAATACAAAATTAATCATGCTGAAATAAAAATGCAAAACTTTTATTTACCTTTATTTTTTCGCGTTAGAATTAAATGAACAGTATTTGGTTTATTACCCAAGTGTTATTTTTTCATGTACATATATGAAAAATAAGCATATACAGTGTATCAAAAAAATCTGCGTGTTTGAGTAATAGATTCATATTCCAACAATATAACGACCGTAAAAAAAATTTCATATTCTGTTAAAAAGTGGTACATAACGTGCCTAAGCAAATTAAATTATAAATATGTATAAATAATTTTTATGCCCTATAAGAGCACACATGCTGAAGAAGTAAACCACAGTATAAGATCTGAATAGGCTGAAAAGATCTGAAAAGATGAGGCTGTTAGAAAAACAAAAGGATATCAAACGAAATATTAAAGCAATTTTTTTTTTTTATTTTACTCTAGTGTACGCAGATTTTTTTAAAACACTGTACATGCGTAAGTGTGAAATTTAATTTAATAGGTTTAACACTTATAAAGCATAAACCTTTAATAATAACGTATATATATTGTAAAATTATTTATGCATAATAAAAGAAAAATAGAACTTTTCTTTCCAGTGATTTAATATTGAAAAGCTCTGTAATAATTTCTAGTTTAAATTCAATAAGGTTTTATTCGTGTGTAAAAAAAAGGGATTTAACACTTTTTCTCTTTTTTATATTTTAAACACGTTATTTTTTTTAGTATAATAACTTTTGTTGCTAATTGTTTTTTTCATTTATTTACTTATTTTTTATTTATCAATCAAATTAAATGAAAAGCGTTTTTTTCATTTTATTGGTAATGTGTTTAACCAATTCAATCAAGATTAATGTTGATTGGCGTCAAAATGCACATAAATGCAAAAAACAACAACAAAAAATGAATTACATCTGTATATAAATGTAATATGAACAAACGTATATACATATGTATATCCCACGCATAGTATAGTCAGTGCTATCGTTTTGTTGTAACAGGAGTATACTTACTGATTTTTCATATTTGATGCTTCAATGCTGTCTTCTCGATGAAAAAAAAATTTTTTTAATTATATTTTACTTTTATTTTCAAATGTAGTAAAACAAGGAAAATTATTAATGAATTTGAAATTTGTAAATTATTTTGAATTTATATACAAAATGTGAATAATTCACATTTTATTATTTATTTATAATTGTTTATTTTAAAACTTAAAAATTTATTTTTGCTTCATATCGGCCAATTAAAAATTAATTGTGATATTTAGTATGCCAAACCATTGTCTACATGCCCCGCGGATGAAAAATAAAATATAAAAATAATTTTTAAGAGCCACTGTAAAACACGTCCGCTTTCCCTTACGTTCAAAAGGCAAGTGAACCGAACAATCATTACCAACTAATATTTATTTTACTGAATTGATTAGACTACTAGACTGCTGTTCTGTGTGTTATACCAGACCAAACCAGTTTAGTGAAATATGAAAGTGAACAAAAATGCGAAAAAAAAACTGGTTGAGAAATGAAGATGAGAACAAGTATGGTGTACAGAACAGGAACAGGACTACAGTTTTACATTATGTACATTTAAAATAAATTATTTTGCTTTCACAATTTTGTTCATTTTCATGTTTTAATATGTAAACTGGTCAGGTCTGGTCTGGTATACACAGCAATCACACAGCATAGCAATCTAGTGTCTAGTCAATTGGGAGACACTCTTTTTAGAAATAATGAAAGAAGGAAAAAGAAATACATATGTACATACGACTGATTACTGATAATCATAATTGGACGAAGTCTTGTTGTATTAATTTTACTCACATGAAACTGCATTTTTTATACGAAAATTATAAAATTCTTTATTTATTTAAAATTTCTGTCTAAAATAAAAATTAAAAAAGAAAATTATTTATTTTTAAACGGAAATTTTAAAAATTCAAATAAAAGGATTTGGAAATGAAAGGGCTGAAAAAAATATAAATAGTATCGTAATTAGGAAAATTAATCTAAAAAGCGTTTTTTTTTAAACGTTTTAGATTCCTTTCAATGTTTGGAAAACGATAGCACTGATTATAGTGTTAAACAAAAAAAAAACAAAACACATAATATTGTGGTATGTTGGTATATATACAAGAACCTATTTATACTTTTTAATTGCTAACATTTTTATATTGGATGTTAAATTTATTTTTATTGTAGAAATAAAAAAAAATAAATACTAAATAAAAAATATAACAAAAACAAAAAAGAATGGACAAGAGAATTGTAAAACCATAATTCTGAAAAAAGGCACTCAATTAATGCAACGATTCAAATAGCTTTTTATGTAAAAATTGATTGAAATGATTTCATGTGAATTAATATAATAACATATGTACACGAGTATTTGCGGTCTATTTATATACATATGTATAATGTTACAGAATAAATTCCAATATACACTTTCACGTAAGTACATACATACATATGTATGTATGTACATATTTATTTATTTTTTGTTTTAATTTTTTTTTTTTTTTGAATTAAAATTTAATTTGATAAATAAAATGAGTAAATATTTTTACACTTGAAAATATTTCGTTTGAAAATTAAAAAAGCATAAAATAGATTGAATAAAAATTGAAATTAAAATAAATATAGTATGTCATTTATATTACGCATGAATACGAAAAAAACTTTAATTGAACCTCTGTTTTTTAATAGAAAGTATTAATTTTCAATACCTAAAATGAAGTGAAATTCTACATGATTTTTTTACGAAAGTGAGATAAAGGGTCCTTGACCTGGCCACGAAAGAATATTTTTTATTATTTAAAATTTGCATTTATTTTTCTATATATCTAGTCTTCCTTAATCAAAATCTAACATTTCTTCAAAAAAGGAATTCCTTATTCCATTCCTAAAATGTGTTTCTTAAAAGCTTACAGAATCTCCGTCTACAGTCGATCTTATCTTCTTATTCAACGTAACAGAGTCAAATTTATTTAGATATGCAAAGATATGAAAGACGGAGGATGCTATATCTAGTGAATAGAATGGATATTCCAATTTTTTCTACTTTAATTTTTCTTATTTTTTCATTGTTGGGAAATGCATCCTGTTTTCTGTTTTTTGAAACTCTGAAAAAAGAAAATTGGTGCATCATAATCATAAAAAATATAATCATGTAAAAAGTAACAATGGAACTGTATCAAAAATATTTGGAAAAAAGTAACTAAAATTTGAAAAAAAAAAAAAAACGAAAATTAAAGTACAAACTCTTTTGTATTAAATCATAATAAAATTCATCAAACATTTTTCTTTTTTTTGTTCATTTTTATTACTTTTGCTTTTTTGTTATTTAAAGAATATCATTTTCAAGAGAGAATAGACCTTCTTGTTACCATAAAAAAACACTTTATATTCAAAGCATATAAATTTCATGTCTATAATTTCCATTTACTTGGAAAGTATTATCGTAATAGATTTTTTTCTTTATTTTTCATCTTAATTTTATATCTAGTCCTAGTCTTAATGTTTTATTATTTTGTAATATGTATACCAATAAAGAATTGTATGTAAGTACATCGATGTATAATAAAAAAATGCTGTAGTATATATAGTGTACATGTACAGGGTTTTTTTTTTTTTAATATGTTAAAGAAATTCACTCTTTCTCGTTCATAAAATTAAATTTAAATTTTTTTTATTTTTATTTTTGAAAATTTTATTTATTTCGTTGAAAGAAAAGTTAACTTGTAATGCAGCAACAGTGTGCGCCATTTTACTAAGTTGGTAAGTGTCGCATTATATCTCTATGTACAACACACATAATGTATATGTAAGTATGTGATATGTTTTACTTTGAATACTGTGTAGTATAGTGTGTATCTGAGTACGTACTTGACAAAATATCAAGTATTTTAATGAAATTCTTAAAATCTGTCAAGCTGAAGAAATTTTTTTCAGTGAATGTACATATGTATATCGTGTGAGTCAAAATTCAAAGTGTCATAGATCCTCAGCAAACACTATGATGATTATGAAAAATTCCATGGAAGGCACATTGAAATTGGACACCCTATATAATACATGATTGTATTCATTACACAAAATTTAAATAATTTTGTAAAAACAAAGCACGAGAAAAAAAAAACCAAATAGATACATCTAAAGTATATATCGTCGCATAAAAAGGAATTAAAGCAGACATGAATTGCTAGACATTAATATCAAGCGACCAAAGTATATAAAATAATATCCTGGATAATGATAACTACATATATGAAAAGAGAGTATTTTTGTTATTTGCATTAGATGATAATGTTTTTTAGTACAAGCAAATATAAAAAGGCATCTCAAAGAAAGTTTATGTACAAATAAATTTTTCGAAGTATCTATGTATATATAATTTTAAAGGTGCACATTCACTATTATATTTAGATACATACGTCAGTATTAATAAACTTTATCTAGAAAACATTTTGATATAAACTTGTATCATATCTTTAGGGTTTAGCTTATGTCTGTATTCATAGAATGTGCTCTAAATTTTCTATGTCCTTTTATTAATAACTGTACATATATGTACATAAAATATAGTACGTGAGGAAATTATATACACGTAAATGTGCATAATTTCAAAATCTATGTCTGTCCATGTGTACGTTACAAAATACATAAATGAAAGTTGGCTGATGGTCGTTGTTTTTTTTTTTTTTAAACAAGTAAAGACTTTTTTTCCAGGAAGTTAAATCATCAGATCCTTTATTTTTATTGAAGTGAAGTTTAATCGATGTTTTATCTACACATTATTGTATGAACTACGAGTCTGTACCATATAAGATCGAATCTTATATCCTATGAGTATTCGTATTAAATGAATTTGTAGCTGTATTTTATCAATTTTATCTTATCTAAAGTTAAGTTGTCAATTTGTATTAGTTTTTCTTTTTTTAGTTTTTATCCTCTTCGTGATTATTTTGTTTTATTTTTCAATTTTAATTTTATTCAATTTTTTTTTTAGCATGTACATATACATTTGCCCTACATTTCTTATTTCAATATAAAATATCTGATGCATTTTTTTAAATTTATTTTATTTTTATTATTTTAATTTTATATTTATTTTTTTGTAGAAAAATGTTAGAACAAATGTGTTTAGCAAAATATTTTGTAATGCTATGAAATTGGTTTAAATGTCCTGATTGCAGTTTTATTTTTTCTTAATGATCTCTTATTATATGCAAAAGGATAAAAATATAAAAAAAACACCCATATATTTTTATTCGTCATCTATACATTTTTTTTTTTCATTTCATTAAAAATGTAAAAAACAAAAATTGTTCAATGTGTATGAAAACACAATAGTAAAAAAAAGTTGTACAAAATCAAGAAGAAAAGGAAGAGTAAGAAAAAAAAGCACACACTAAATCAATTAATGTGAAGGACGAGTTTTTTATTTTTGTGGCAAATATTCATCAGATAATCCTATGAATAATTTATGAAGTCGCCTGTTTTCAGCCATTTGTCTTTTTTGTTGTTGTTGTTGTCGTAGTTCACTTACGTATGTACGTACATCTTGGACAATATTTTTTCATTTTTCCTCTTTTTTTTGTTTAATTTTTTTTTCATGTAAATATGTTACTGTATGTATAGATAAATAGTACGCGTATGTATTTAACTTACTTGCGATTATATATTTTTTTCATATTTCTTTTTTTTTATTGTAATTTTTTTTCTGTTGCAGATATTATTAAATTTATTACATGACATATTATGGAACTTATAGCAAATTGAATAAATTATAAATTATGCACATATAAATAGTATCGTATTAATGTAGTGTATTATATTGTAGATGTAGGGAATACATCAGTATAGTGTGCTATAATACACTACTATACATGTGTATAAAACGTATAAGAATATGCGCAAAGTAATGAATTTAATTTTTATGACATGTAAAATATTAATCATAAAATATAATTTTTTTTTGTAACACAAATAATAAAAATGAAACTTAGAATCAGAATAAAAATTAGAACAAAAGATATGGGTTAGAAAAAAAAATTGGAAAAAATATATGTAAATTAATGTAAAATTAGAAAGTCCTTTTAAAAAGTTAACACTACATCTAAGACACCAATTAAGTGTTTAAAAATTAATCAAAACTGAAATCATGTGTTCATTTTTGCAACCGTAACTTAATACTTGCTGATGTTGATAATGTCAGTGTTACAATGACTTTGAATTTAGCGTAGTACTGATGCGTAAAGTAAATAGAATAAAGTCTCTTCAAATTTATTAAATTATTTAAACAATGAACCTTCTTTATTTATTCAATTTTTTTGGTTTTTAATACATATGTAAAAGTTTTGAATTGATTTTTCTCTATTATGGTATATTGTAGAATTTTTAATTTATTATATTTTATTTTTCATTCATATTTATTTCAATTTTTATGTTTCAATAACAATAAATTTATATTCAAACCATGTTCATAATAAATTCTATTTTCTTTTATATATGCATATTTATACATAAACATTATAAATATGTATTTTCAATATAAAAACATACGAACGCATATACATATGTATGTACATCCATTATAAGCATAAGAGTATACCTAAAATATTCATTTAATACAATATTTGATATTATATCATTTTCATTACAAATTTTCTTTTTCATTAATTCAGAAATAATAACTTTTAAAATTTCATAAATTTTAATGTTCAATTGTTAAACAAGAGTTTTATATGTATTATACAATATATACATGAAAATATAAATACATTATATCGACTTAAGAAGTACTATATGTATGTATATATACATATTTAATACAATGGACTTTATCTTAGAAGATTACATATCGAAAATGTATTCAGGCTATATAAAATATCCATGAGTTTCAAAACGTTTATATATCGTCTCGAGGGGCAAAGTTTAAAATTCTAGAAAGGCTAACAACCAAAACGATAACATTCCCTAAAGCTTCAAAACGTATTATAAACGCATCTAAAACGCTTTATTAAAGTAAATAACGCATCATGAAATTTTTTAATTCAATGCATCAATAACTTTGTATAGTTTTTGTGTCAAAATCGTAATATTACGGCATCACAAAAAATTTCATGAAATTTTGGAACTCACTGTTATATTTTCTAATTTTAGAGTAAAGCGATATTGTTTTAAAAAAAGAAAAGATTTTGAGAATGAAAAAATGAAAATATGAAGCAAAAAAATAAATTTGCAAAGGGCAAAAAGAAAATTAATTCCATTTTGTGATGTATGAATTTTTTTACTACATTTCTATATAACGAAAAAAAAAAAATTCGTTAGAAAAATGAGATATTACGTGAAAATAAAATATTTTCTAATAAAGAAAAAAAAAATAGAAGAAAATTCAAAAGGAACGAATCAATTCAATATTCATTTAATTTAAAATACACAACATAAAAAAAAGGAAAAAAAAATGAAAAGAAAATTTCTTTCTCCTGAAAACCAAATACCATATTTTTTTAAAACAATGTAATCAGATCCTTTTTTTTGTGTATTAGAGTAAAAGACGAGAAATGTTCTATTATATGTACATTTTTTCAATTTATATAAAAAAGAATAAACATTGTTTCGTCTACTGAGCACATAACATATATTTCGTGACATTTATACGTATGTATGTTCAACATGATAAAAATTTGTTGAACCCGATAAAATCACTCATTCATACGTATGTATGTATATGTTTACGAAAGTACTATAATATGTTGCATATAGACAGACGTTTTCATTTAATTTTTGTACATACATTCATATTATGTACATACATAAATGTATGAGCATACATTCAATTTTTTTTTCTTCCCAATTTTATAGATTGGTAAAAGTTATAAATTATTCATTAGGAATTTCTTTCGGAAATATTTCCCAAAAAAAAGAAAAAACGAAAAAAATGGCTTCCCTACTAATTGATTTCTTTCCGGTTCCAGTTGATAGATAAGGTCGCATACATTTGTACAATATGTACACTATCAATTTTTATTTCTTCAATAAATACCATACATGCATTATGTTTGTATTTTGTAAGTTCGTAAATATGTAATGAATCAAATTCTATTCGGTTTTTTTTTGTGACATGAATTTATTTGGATAAAATTAAGAATGTCACAATGATGGAAGCCTCATGTTCATTTGAAGAAATTATTAAACTAAATTTTATTTTTAACTGATTTTGATAAAATAACAAACAATAATGGGTGGTAATTATGTCTAAGATGTACATATACATATGCATATACATATGTATATGTACATTGTCAAATTTGACAAGAAAATTTAAATATTAATTGAGATTAGAAAATCTAAGTACATTGCAGAAATTCGTGATGAAAGTACCTGAAGTTGAATCCTTTACGCCAAAAGTATGTTTATAAAGTATGACACGCCAAATATAAATTTAAGGATTTGCAGATTTTAACATCAGTTGCCAAAACTTTATTGAGAAATTAAAAGAGAATCTATAAAAAGCCTAGTTTAATTTTATCTTGGTCTTTAAAATGTCCTTTCTCTTGATTTTTCAATTTTAAAATATTCATAGGCAATTTGAAAAAAAACCATCGAATTCATTTATTTATAAATCATTTGTAAAAGACAATTTTTTATGTACACATTAGAAGGTTAATAGACTTAAAAAAAATTTCTTTTTATGTTCGTAAAATGAGAAAAAAAAACTATTGTTTTAACTTAACTTTTTCAACAGAAATTTTGAATAAATATAGAACACCCATGGGATTTTATTATGCTGTGCTATACCAGTGTACTTCTAATGGAACTCGTGAATAAATATGTATATATACGGATTTTTATATAAAAAATAATTTATTTATTTTTCTTAAGTCTACATAAAGACACAAGCAAATATACTTTATAAGGAGGTATTCTTAAAAGAAAAGTGATAAGAAAAAAAAAATCAAAGTAGAGAATTTTTTTTTTATCTAAAAACTTTTATATCTGCCATCTGCTATAATCAAATATTTGCCAAGACTATTTCTGAATGATTTTGAAACCAATATTTATTTTCGTATAAATATTTATGGTATGAACATGTGTGTGTGTTTTTTTTTTCTTCATTTTTTTGTATACATCAAAAATATCAGTGTATTCAATTTTCATATTTAATATTTTATTTGACTTTTCGGAGATGGCTTTCTTTCCTTTTTTCCAAAAAAAAAAAAAACGTTTTGTGTTTTTACATTTCTTTGATGATTTAGATATCTTATGTTTAACTAAATTTGAATAAAATTGATAGCTTACATACGTATACATAATTTTATATAAACATGCGGTTTTGGTAAAATCAAAACAAACATAAGGTATACATATGTATGTTTTTATTTACAATCTGTGATCCGTTTATTTAATCTGCATATACATATGTATATGGTAATAATTGCAGGGTGCTACAAAATGTATATAAGTATATTGCTTGACTAAATTTATAATAATTTTTTTTTTATTTGTCTAAAATCGGTTGATATTTTTAAAAAATCTCGGACATGTAATTTTATTTTAGTTTGTAAATGAGGTAAAATTTATTAATTAATGTAAAAGCTGAGAGTAAGACCAAGTATACGTAAAACTTTGATAAAATATGAAAATAATACTACGACAGAAAGTACAGATTCACAAATGTGTAAATTCAGAGTTCAAAATTAGAATTTCGAATTTGGCCAAAAGTGCTCAAATGAATTTGTTTTCAATAAGTTTCAAAATCCCTTTCATAATTAAAAATTATATCATCTAAGAGACAATAAAATGGAACACCATGCACGCAAATGTACATAAAATCTGAATAGATTCGTTTACGTATCCCTTTTATATTTATTTATAATGTGGATAAAATTGTGCCAAAATTATCAATACCTTCTGATATTTATACACGTATTACATATGTATATGTGCATGCATGTATGTAATTTGGAAATAAAATTTATTTTTACTAGTGTGCAATGTGTGATTCAAAATGTAAAAACAAACACACATATATCCTGATATTACAACATTTGAATTAAGGTTTTATTATTCATATAATACATGTAATACTTATTTCTGTGGTAAAGTTATAGAACTTATCTATTAATCTTATGCCAAGGATGCCAACTGATTGTTTATGAATCTGTAAAAGATTACAATATTATCATTTTATTTTTCCATACGTATATATGATTTAAAATACCATTTGGTAGACATGTATGTAATTGGAATATGAATTTTGGTTTTGTAACAAGAGTAGAAATTTTTGGCTATCATTTGAATCAGAAATATACATAAGTACTAATTTGCTGTAGAATAATTTCAGTAATTCAAAATTATTTTGAAAAGAGTTTCCGAAATGACCATCTCCAATTTTGATGATATTTTTCAGGCATAATGAGGCAATGAAAAATAGACGACCAGTAAAATATTATTACAAAATATTTTATTTAAAAAAAAGGTTACGGATCCTTAAAATTTTCAAAAAATTAAATACTTTAGGAATTTTGAAAATCTATGTAAAATCATCGGCTCATCGTAGGGTAATAAATTATACCATTTTGAAAAGGATTTGGTATGTAGATTTTTGAAAAATATTTACGTTCACAATACGTTTTAGAACTTTAAACGATGTTTTCGCTTTGACTGTTTACTTTAAGAATTTTAAACTTTACATCGAAAAATTCATTGAAATTCACGGAATCATTAATTTTGAGTACCATTTGTGTTTATAATGCTTTCAACATTTTCATTACAAGGTTATTTAATAATTTTTTATTCAGAAATTGTTTTTAATTATTTTTGGCAGATTAATTTCACGTTTTATAGTTACCATTAAATCCTTACAAAAAAAGGAAATAAAAATTGGAAAGAAAAATTAATAACTTGTTAGTTAGAAAAGCGCTTATTTTTCTTTTCTACAAAATGTTAACATAATCCAGATTGCTATACAAATTCATTTCTTTTTTCATAATTTTATAATTATGGTTCTTTATAAGTTCAAATCAAAAATAACAATTGTAAAATACGGTATTCTATTTCTATGAATTTATTTTTTCAATTTTTTTTAAAGAAGATATATTTTTGTTTTTTTAGTGGAAAAAGAAAAACAATTTGTAATATTTTTTTCTCATTTTTGAAAAGTTGAAGAGGATTATCTTTATCAAATATGAATCCGTAAAATTTTGTTTATGCTTTTGAAATGAAAAGAAAATAGTGAAAGCAAAAGAAAAGAACAGTAATCTTTCAATTTATTTATTCATATTATTATTATTTTTTTTCATACAAATTTCTTGAGATTTTTTGTGGCTTTGTATATGTACTTATGCATATCTGTTTTTCTGTCATTTTTTTGTATAAATTTTATGATTTGTAAAAAATATGAAAATTAAAGAAAATTTTATAGAATATAGAGAACATAGAGTGTCTTAAAAATTATGAAAATGATTTTCTGTTTTTTTATTCGAATTTAATGGATTTTATTCTTAGCTAGAAAGACTTAAGTCTTAGCTCAAATTTTCAATCACCGTAAATAACTGTCACTAAATGCTGTCCTAAATTTGACGAACATCAAAAATGTCTCAGTTGCTTATGTGTTACTATAAGAGATGGATTTTAGAGAGAGAAAGTGGGTCAGAAAAATTGGTTGAATGACATTTATTCTAAGACATCCTGTATATATGTAATTGAGAATAAAATAAATCATCCATGCATCATTTTACTAATCTTATTCAGTTTTGATTTTAAGAATGTATAAAAAAAAGGGTTTTCAAGTACATAATATGTATAAAGGATAAATGTCAAGTAAACGTTAAAAAATGGACATGCTATGAAAATGATCAAAATGAGAAAATTTAAATTTTAAAAAAATAATTTTTTCTTAATAAAAATTCATTTTTTTTTTTTACATTTTGATTTCTGATTATATTGAAACGTGTTTTTCTTTTTGTGAGCTTTTCTTTTATAATACTCTTTACTATTTTTATAAAAAAAATTTTTTTTGAAATGAATAAAATTTAAGTGAAAAATTCATTCTTAAAAAAAAAAATAAATAAATAATGTGATATAAACATATAAAAACAAAAATTAATAATAATAATTTTTGTTAAATAACTAAAAGTTTCAGTTTTGCAAAATACATAATATTTTGTATGTATATAACACATTATGCTTGAATGCATTTAAAAGCAACAGACTCACGTTGTGTTTTGTTAAAAAAGTTGCTGCGAATTTAATTAAAGTGTTTATAAAGTTTGCTCAAAATTATATACTTATACTGCATTTAACGTATATATGTATATGTATTGATGTACACATTCATATATATACGTTCACATGCATATTCAGTATATTTTTCAAATTGATTTCAAAAGTATTTCTTTTTAAAATGACTTGACATTATACAGGATCTTATACATAAGCATGTATATATATACATACGTAGACAGTAGCGTGTACATATGTACGTAATTCAAGAAAAGTTTTCAATCTTAAGATTTTTTTTTTTTTTTTTTTTTTAATTAATATATAACACATTCTCGTTGTTTTGTTAAATACGTTGATGACGATAGTATACTCATACATATGTATATATGGAATTTAGTATATAAAAAAAATAATTTAGAACTAAAAAAGAACGTGATATGAAACATGACTATTTTCTGCATCAAATTTGAAAATTTTTCAGAAAAAATTTTTTTTTTTTAAATATGATACTGACAATTTTTTAAATTTCAAAAAGTTTAAAAAATTTTTTCTCCATGTTCATTATAATATAAGCTGATAAAAGTTTTAATTTTTCGAAAAAAAAAAAAAATTAGATCGAAAATTAATTATTATTTTCTTTTTTTTTGGTTCATTTTCATTTGATACAATTTGAAAAGATTTCAAGTACAAAAATTTTTACTAACTTTTTTTTTCTAATACATTTTATAGTGTTTTAGTTGACTTGTAGTTTAGTACATTTTTTTTAAATTTTTTTCTTTTGCTTTTATATTTTTCAGTTTAAGAAAAATTAAGTTTTTTTTGTTTAAATTTATTTTTATTTGGTTATTTTTAATTTGAGAAAATCTAATTTTATTTTTCATGTTTCCGTTTAAATTAGTTAAAAGATTCTTTGAACATACAGATGAATTGGTCTTTAAAGTTGTATGACAAAAAAAAAAAAGATTTAGAAAATATTATTTCAATTAAATAAAAAATTTTAACTTGACTAAAAATATCTGATATTTTATGTGAAAATAAAAATTATTTTTTATTTCCATTAGAAAAAGCTTTATTTATCAATGAAAGAATTTACAAAATAAATTGATTTTTATGAACAACAATTTAATTGAAAAAATTTCTCAAAACCATATTTACACGACCTCTACTAAAAACAATTTAATGAACTGCTTACCTTATATTTAGAAATTCATTTGAACAAGTTAATTATTTCACCTTGTTCCATTTGTCAAACAACAAATCATGTATCGTATGTAATGTAGTTAGTTCCTTTTAAATGAATCTTTTCCGTGTAATTTTATTTGTAGTATATCATTACACATCTGAAAGTTTTATAGAGTTTTATAGAGTCTGTATTACCTATCTATGTATATTGTATAAAGTTGGTATGTGGTTAATGTACAGAATAATAACATGTACTATATAAACACACATATCTTCACAAAATTTAGAACAATAAGGAAAAGTCTTTTCATATTCTATGTTTATTGTCTTCTTTAAAATAAATGTATGTATATGTACTTTACATATACAAATTTAAAACATATATGAAGGTACACATGAGTGTATGCGTCTAAAATTGCTTACTTTCTTTATTTTTTTTATTTTACATACATGTACATACATATATCAGTAGAATTTCAAATTTTAAACTCATATAAATATTACAGGCACATCATATATAATCGAAAAACTACATTGATATTCTTCATCTAGATTTATATTCTCTCTTGTAAATGGCATTTACACAAACCATCCATAATATATGCATTACATGAATACTGAATTTAGTTATTTTTATATATATAGGTACATACATACTTATACGTATATACGTATTTTTCTGCACATGGAAAATATAAAGGAAATTTTATGTACATCAGTAAAAAGAATGACTATTTTGTAAATTGTAGAAAATTTTGGCCAACCACTTAGTATTTTACCTGTGGTCAATGTTGAATATTACAATACATATATTATATTGGATACCATGTAGAATCTAGGGGATGGTATATTTAAGAAAACGATATGAATATAAGAACGTTTGTGTAATAAAAAAAAAAAAATGAGAAAAATTATATTAGCTGCATTAAAGCATACAAAAATGTATATACATATATACTTAGGTAAACACATGCATTACTTGCGTTTCGGAATAACTGATTGAATGAATATGAGATAACAAAAATACATGCATGATTTAATCAAAGATATCGTATTTACGTAACATATAATAATATGCACATATACTAACAATTCAGTAAGTGATTTGATAAATTTCCTTAACAATTTCCTTCTCCGGTTTCATACACATATCCGAATAAAGAATGATGTTTTTATACATTTACGTATAACACATGAATATTTTGTTTTTCTATTCTACATATGTGTATGTAAGTTTTATCAGTTGACAATATATCCATCTATTAATGGGCTGTCATGTGAAAAACTTACAACTATACAAATTTTGTAATTGATGACCTGATAAAATTTCGATACCAAATTGGAATAAATAGTATCAATTTTGTGTACATCCTGTTTGAATCACATTTTATTCATGTGATCGTTCAATTTGATTTTTTACATGAACATATAAAAATTGTCAATTAATTATAATAAGAGAAATAAGATTGAAAAATATGAGACAATGAAAAACAACTCATGAAAATTGAGAAAAATTGGATAAAATAAAAAATAATTTTTAGATTATTGATATTTTGATTTTGAAATGATTGACATTATATTGACGTATAAATTTTATAGGGTTTTGAGTTTTTCTTTGTTTTTTTTTTTTTGATAAAGTGCGGAAATTAATTAAAAATGACTGTGTTTGCATAGAAAATTCTAAACTAATAAAATTCTGTTTTTTATTTATTGATGATTATGTTATTAAAATGTATACTTCGTTCACTAATTATAAGCAAGTATAAGGCCGTATGAAAAGTAGTATCATTTTACATTATTGTATATTGATGAAACTTTAAGGATTATGGTAATACAACTCATGAAACACTTTAATTAGATATTATAAATAAAAAAAAAGGATATACATAGGTATGTATTCCCATATGGCCTTAACTGCATATAATCAATAGACAAAATATATTTATAAAAATACGATTTATAGATAAGCTCTTGTGCTTTGAATTTTCATAAAAGCTTCTAACTTTTTCTTTCTGTTTTAGAATAAATCTGTTTACTTTTTTTTTTATTTCAATAATAAAGAACACATAAAGTTTTGATAATAATTTAAAGCCAATTAACTGTATGCACGTGTTATATAATTCCCATAAAAATAATAAATTTATAAAACAAAGAAGTTAAAATAAAAAAAAAAGTTTATTACATATAGTACATAAATGTACAAACAAATATGAAAATCAATTTTCATGCAATGTTTGTTAGATTTTCTGTTCTTAATATTATCAATTATTGGTAACTAATTTCTTATGTGGGTAACATAGTAGCAGGTATATAAATCTTAAAGAGATTAAATCCAAAATATCTTATTTTATATACGTATGTGTGTACGAATGTATTTTAGATGTACATAACTACATATATTCTGCATAGGAAAAGAACATAGGTTCTTTTAGTTTTTTGCCGGATGCGTGAACATTCTGAATACACAAAATATTTAGTTATACACAGTATGTATACAAACATTTATTTGTATGAACATATAGATATACAAAAATTTCACCTGCATGCATACATAATACGTATGTGAACTTACCCGTATATGTACACGCATATATGTATTTATATATATTATATAGGTGAAATTTATTCAAAAATAAAGAATAATAGAATGAAAGTGAGTTAACATTTTATGTGAAACCAGAGAAACTTTCAGTGATTATTACTCAAGAATTACGTGACATGATTTGAAATTGCCTTACTTTTTGGCCATTTCTATAACTTTTATGAAGATCTAATTTGTTGCTTAAATCTGATTTACCATCATCATCATCATTATTATTATTATCATGATTGTATATATTTATGAATTTATTTATGTATGTATAGAACACATATAAATTATGTTATTTTATTATATTAAACTCGTATACATAAGATGCATTCATGTATTATACATGTATTTAAAAAATATATATTCTATAGAGAACAATTTTTGGTATTAAATCTACATATATAGAGTATAGCATATTAAAATGAAAGTTTTGATATAAAGTTACTTACTTAAAAGATGAACAAGAGATTCTTTAGAATTTTAATAATACAAACATGTATTTATGTATTTTTATTTTATATTTATGTGTATAAATGCGATAAATTTTATTTTCTTTTATTTTTATTTATTTATTTTTTTGTTTAGATTCATATGACTTAAGGTACATGTACATATACACTGCAGCTAAAATAAAAAAAAATACACTATAATAGTTTTTGAAAGTTATTGCAAAAACTTTCTCTGATTATTTGATTATATGATTCCTTAAACTGATAATTGCATTATTAGAAGTACATTAAATTTTTAAACCATACATCAGGGTGTCCCAGAGTAAAGATTACAAAATTGTGTAGTTTTGTTAAAAAATCGTTTCAAATCCTTTCTCTTGTTTAAAATTCATCCCTTCTGAGATTTAGGGGATTGAAAAATTTCGAACATGTATGACGTTTAATGCATGAATAGATAATAATCTTTTTTTTCCATAAAGTTTTGTTTTTTTTTTTTTTAAGTAAATTTCCTTTATTCACAATTTTCTCATTTGCTTCATTTATATCTTCACAATAAATTAAATTGGTTATTTTCAATAGAACATTGCATATAAAAATTAAAGTATGTACTTATACTTTGCCTACAAATATTTTTCAATGCATATTTTATGCGAGTACATGTGTCTTCTTCTTCTTCCATAATTTCTGTTAAGAGCATTTAACTAGTCGTTAACACAATTCTTAAAGTTTTCATATAAAATAAGATAAATTTTTTAAATATCAATCTATACTCAACAATGTAAAATGGTACTACTTAACGTAATTTCTATAAAAACCTATACAGAAAAAACATTTATAGACGAAGTATACTTACAGTGATTTTATGTTACATGAACATTTTTCCAATTTTAAATTCGAATATCTGATAACAAAATACGAAAAAAGGAAAATGTATTTTTTAAGCTGTCGTTATATTAAACGTGAAAAAAGCACGTGAGCTTGTATAAATATAACAAACCCTATCATATCCACTTTCAATAATATGTTGACACATAACATTTCTCTGATAAAGAAAGAGATTACATATACATGAAATATTTAATACGTACAACATATAACTCGTACATGTTATATTGAAGAATTTTTGTAGGTGATGATATGTTACACACGATGAATAATATTTGATTACTATAACTCTACAACAGAACATAAATGAAAGAAAAATAACGTACATATACAAGAAAATTAGAATTTACCATACTAAATATGAAAATACTAAAAAATATGAAAAAATAAAAAATGAAAAAAAAAGTTTTTTTCTCTCTATCATATTGAAAGTTAGACAAGAAGCAGATGTGTAAAGTGAAAATTCTTTTGTTAAATGCCTTCATATAATGTTTTAAACGTCGTTTTTTCATATACAATATTCAAAAATTTCCTGTGGATCCTGTTACAAATTCAGAATTCTGATTTTCAAAAAATCCACGGTAGGTTTCGAGGAATTTAGTTTGCTTTTTTTTTCACATTTTTAAATCTCATACTACATGGGGCTTTTTTTGTCGTATTCACTTTTTCATTTTTATTTTCGATTTGTTGAACTTAATTCAAGTACATTATCGCATAACAACCATTCCAGCACATATACTCGTAGAATATCATAGAATATATTATATAGTTATTTACCATGTACACATATCTAACATTTTGCAGATTTAAATTGTTAAGCGTTAACAATGCAGGTATGGAAAATATAAGAACGACAAACAGCAGCAGCTGTTTAGGTCGGATGGAGGAAATTAGATTTTTCATTGTCGCAATGTAACCAAATGGGGGAATTTTTCTTTTTTCTTTTTTTTTTTTTTGCTTTATGTAAACATCAACAGAATACTTAGCTGTATAGATTTTAAAGCTATATATAAAGATACGTATACACGTACATACATACATACATGTACGATGAATGAGAATATATGTATAGGAATAAACATAAAACGTGAAAGAATGAATAAACACAAATGAAAACCGTTATAAAATACGTGAGGATAACACCGCTATAAAGATATGGTAGTGATAAATGTTCACAAAATGATGGGATTGTAATGATAAGTTAGGTTATGTATGGTGTCTGATAGTTTTATGTCGCTATAATCTACGTATATGTATTATCAAATAAAATAAAAAAAGGATATACATAAGTAGCTTTATTGTAAATTAAATGCGACATACCTCTTGTACATGAATAGATAATTCGCTTTTACATTGTATGAGGATATGTTTTTAATTCAATGATTAACCGCATAAAATATTTTTTATCTAATAATAAGATTTTATTGTTTGAATATAAAACGAGTAAATTAATTAAAAAAAAAAAAACAATACAAAACAAAAGTGATAAAAAATAATCAAGTATGTATATATTAAAAAATTATTAATTTTACCAAATTTTTAATTCAGTTCTGCAATTTGTTCGCCTTTAGTTAGATTATTAGACGACTTTTCTGAGATAACCTTGGGGACGCGATTCAAATAAGTCTCGGCAGCATTATTTGTTATCTTGATTCAATTGATTGGGATGTAACCGAAAAAGATTTTTTCCTATCAAGATCCGTTTTAAAACTTTTGACATTAAAATGGTAACATCAATATACTAATTGGGTGCGACCACTAAAGTGCGACACAGTCACTGCTGCGCATCATAGTCACATAAATATACAATATAATACAATTTCTTTTTATTAAATTTTGTTAATATACTTATTTCATGGACTTAATTATTTATAACGAATAGAATGGACCTTTCACGAAAATTAAATTTTTACGTGACATTTTTTCTTAATTAATGGAATATGTTAATTCACTTGAAATATTGACTGGAATATATCATCATTATTGTACTTATATAAAAGGGCTTTTCAGGAAAATTAATTTTTCCTCTTTCTTTTTTTTTTTAATTTTCCTTTTAAAATATTTCTACAGATAAAATAAGAAAAAAAAATGAATAAAAAAAAAAATTACAGGAATTTTGTTATTTTATTATTTTCATGGTTTTTTTCTTTTTTGTTTGTTTCATTTCGTTTTATTGTTTTCATGTAATGAAAATTTTAAATTTTGACCATGTTCATTAACGTTTTTCTGTATAGTAAAATATATTCAGTTTATTTTTAAATGATGTGGTATATATACACAATATAATATATGTACGTCATGTTATGATTGCGGCCTGCCATACAATAACAAAATTTCATATGTAAAATATAAAAACAATATGGTTATGTGCCTATCCTAGAGCCAAAAGTTAATTAAAAACTAACAAAACTGAAAATGAGAAAGTTACTTTCATCCACTTCATGATTTAATATGTATGTACATATGTACATATGTATAGAATAAACACAATATTTGTATGTGTTTGTAATTTTCTTATACATATTTTTAAACACTGTATATAATAAATGCCTGATGTTTCCCTATAGTATATACCAATTTCCTATAGAAACACCACAATAAAGTGCAGAATTAAGTTGAGCATTGAGACGTTGATCTGCAGTTCTCCTTTTTCTTTTTTTTTTTTTAAATTATTTCTATAGTGTTGTTTTTACTAAAACAAAACTACATCTGTACCAAAATGTATATTGCGTATTGTATGTATGTACGTGTATTAAAAATGTATAAACATCAGGATGAGAAATATACTGTACATAAGTTACTTGTATAATTTTATTATATTTTATGTGTTCAATGTATACCTACCTGGATATTTTCCATCGTTGTCGTCATCATCATCATCAACATCCTTGTTTTGTTTTGTTTTTTTCTTTGTTCATAATTACTGTTTTTCTTTCATTTTAGGTGTTGATAAGTATGGAGTATACTATACGTTGTGTATATGTTACGTACGAAAAATTCTTATGTTCATTTCTCATAAAATTCTGAAAATACACATGTGTATGTATATAAAAGGCAAATACACCTACATAACGTATCATTTTTTATTACACATATATGTATGTGTGTTAGTATATAAGGTAGTCTGCCTAAAAATTTCATATATTAATAAAGTTTATATATATAAAGTATACAACAATTAAAAAACATGTGAAATATACACAATAAAAAATAATTTACAAAATTTTGTAAGTACACATAAATGTACAGATGTATGTAAATATAAAAAGCTTATGTATATTATTTTGTGTATATCAAATAATAAAAAAAAAAACAAAACATAAAGAAAAACAAAAAAAGGATTCCTTGATATAAAAGACATAACCAAAAGAATTTATGATGGAAATTTCACTGCAGCAAAACTAAAGTTCTTTACTATACGAACTATACATATGTATACCCTCATACCTACATGTACACAATATTTATATGTTGACTTTTTGGCAAGTTTTATTTAAATTAATTTTAAACATGAAAAGTGTAAAAAGGACATAATGAAAAATATGCATATACAAAACAAACAAAAAATACACGTAGATGTACACATCGCATTGTATACATGTATAGGTACAAAATTTTACTTAGTTAACTACATACGTATGTACTTATTTAGTTTATTAAAGGTGAAATGAATTTATTTTTAATGTTATATTAAAGTTCATAATTTTTGACAGAGGTACAAAAATAAATGTACATAATTTTTAAAAATTTTTTACGTATAGTAATTAAAAAAAAAAAACAAAATTAATAAAAACAGATGGTTTATTTGAAAAATTAATTAATAAAAATTTTTATAAACTATTACAAAATATTATTTACATATTAAATTTTGTTAATTAATATATTTTCATTATTTAGGAATTTAATTTTTCAATTAATTTACATTATAATATGTCGCATGTGATATTACAAACACATTTCGTAAGTACGTATGTACATATATGTATGTACGTTATATTAAAAGAAAAAATTAAAAATTTTGGAAAATTCGAATAAAAATTAAAATTAAAATTTTCAAATTTTTAATACAAAATTTTTTGAAGTCCTAGATATTTTTAAGTTTTTAAAAATAATTTTAACAGTAAAAACTGATGTGTATATGATTTTATATAACAAAAATATAAACGATTTGTCGTATATACATATATACATATATATATGTATATGCGTATACGATATGTATGCAATTTGATGAAACATTCATTTTTACAAAATAAAGAAAAATGCTCTGATTTACGAATTTCTGAATGTAATACTCATATGTGTATGTTATATACATATGGGTGTTCATTATAAAAGAAAATAATATATAACATTACATAAGTATGTATGTGTCGTTAAATTTGATTTCGCGAGTTACATTAAAATATTTGTATTCTTTTTGTTTCCCCATATACTTTTATATTTAATATGGTATATTGGTATTCTCTTCATTCGGAACATTTAATATTCATGCTTATTTCGTTTTGTTTTTATTATTTACTTTTTTTTATATTCTCATTTACTTTTTATTCAGTGTTGCTTCATTTGAAAAGTTTGGTTCAGTTAACATTATTTTATTGCTGTGTTGCCTTTACAAAAATGTGATTTTTTTTTTTTTTTTTTTTTTTTTTGTATTACGTTGTTGCGTTTTTATTTTTATTTTTTATTTTTTTCGAGCTCCAAACTTTTGAAGGATCTTATCGTTGATTGAGTGGAAAGGATTTAAAATACACAATTGAATATATGGATGAGTAGAATGAATGAACAGAAGAATGAATGAATGATTGAATGAATCAATATAAAAAAGACACATATGCGTATCCACTTATGTATGTATTACGTATTATGCACAAGATATATATTTAGGCAAAAATTTTCATCCAAGGATATACCCATACATGTATATGAGAGTATATTCTTGCGATTATTTTTATATATACAAATGAAATTTATTGTACATACACTCACATATGTACTGTATGTATGTAGTATAGATTATACCCATAATGTGTGCATTTGAATTTTATTTCGAACAAATAACATTCTTCGATTTTAAGTTCGATAAAAATAAAATACAATTTATTTTCCAATCCAATTTGTTGTGTTATCGTTTCTGGGTATAAAAATGTACGTCTGTACATATACATATGCATATATAGTATGTACGTTTTTGTATAATGCTCAATTTCTTTATTTACTTTTAGTTATTTTTTTGTATGTTTTTTGTTTTTTTATTTATTTATTTTTATTACTTCAAAGTTAAATAGTTATTTGGTTAGGATGTATCTACCTACATATTTACCTTTAAGAAAGGAAAAATATAAATAATACTACAAGTTCAACTTTTTAAAAAAATTTAAACAACTAATAATAAGTTTGTTTTTTAAACTGCTAATAGAATTTTAAATAAAATTGAATTTTAATGTTAGGTTATTTTAACTTAAAATAACATATGTATGTGTGTACGCACAATATATACATACATATATAGAACATATCACACGTTTACTTGTAAATGAACAAGTTTTTCAAGTGAAAAATTTGAAAATGTATGTAATTTTTAAATGGTGAACACTGACTTTCCCTGGCTCCCAATCCATTAATCCCAAATTCAATGCTAAACATTGATCAAAAGAGAAAAATCATATTTTGTATCGTTTATCTTTTACAATTCTTCTTCTTCTTCCTCAGCTTCTCAGCCCACGGTGAGCCATAGTTTTCCTAGCCTAACTAGCCTATCCTATCTTTTGCTGTCGATGTGTAGTCCTGTTGCGAGGCAAATTTGTTTGAATTTCAATGACAATATTAAAAGTTGCTATTTATATGAAGTCGTCGGCTTCATGATCAGTTTCAGAGCCGTTGCTAATATGGAGAACCGACGCTCACCAGCTTGCCGCTTATTATACATAAGTACTGTTGCGCCTGGATTTTCAGTTTTGTTGGGTTTTTGGTTCGCCTCAGGTATTTTATTTCTCTGGTGTCACCCATATCTGGAAAACGTTCCCCTATCCACCACCCGGAGAGGCGCCCGATGGGGATACGTGATACCCAACAAACCCCTCACAGGATTTTTTACAATTCACTTGGCTTTAAGTTAGTGTCAATGGGTATTTTATTGGATAAAGTACTTGTTTAGTAATGTCAATCGAGTCGATTTGCTGAAAACAAAAATTGAGTTTGTTCTCTACTCTTGGAAAACTCAATGGTTTTCAATTCATGCTATACTTTCAGATATGATGGAATTGTATTGAAAATTCATACTATCGTGATTAGGCCCTGACTAATATCGAGCTGTTGCGCTAATGATAATGATGGTGTACTTTCAAATGAAATGATTTGAATGTTTGCATATGCTAAATTTATTTCGATAACTAAAAATTTCAAAACATTCAAAAAACATACATACATACATTTACAAATCGTGTTCAATCTTTAAAACTTTTCCAAAATTATAGTATGAAAGAATGAAAGGAAATCAGTTTTCGGAAATAATAATTGATGTTATTACATATAATTATCATCTAAATAAACTTTATTTAACCCAATGTTATGTGTAAATTAATTTTTATTATCTGTAATTGAAGTGTGCACATTTTTGAATTTCTTCATATAAATTCAGTATTTAAAATGAATTTAATTCCATGGTAAAATAGAAAATTTTATTTTATTTATTTTATTTTTTTTTTTGGTTTTTACTTCATATTTTTCATTTTCTGAAAATGAAAAGGGTGTATCTATGGCTTGTACGCCAATAAGAATATTTTTGGGCGGTGCTCACCACCAAAAAAAAAAAAAAGAAAGTGTTCAAATAAATTTTCAAATATTTGCATTGTCTGCAACAATTGACGCCGTTTACTACATACGTACATAATATGTACGTATGTATATTCATTAAAACACATACGTATATATATGATCGATCGTAAACTATATATACGTACTTTTAAGTATAACTCGACATGTAAATGCAACATATTTTCAACATATGTATATGTGTTTGTAGGAAAATTTCCATACGATATATACTACCAGATACTGTACATATGTATCTACATAAATACAAACGAAAATTGTATATTAAACTTATTCAAGTCTCTGCTACTTGCTTTTAAAAAAAACTGCATGAATTCATAATTTGCATGCGAAACTTGTACCATCATAATCATCATCATTGCTTGCTTGATTTTATTTGAGGAAAAAGCAAAAATTTTCTTTTATTATTGTACATCTATATATTTGTAGATTTTATATATTTTTCTACTTTTTGATTTCAATTTGGTAAAATTGAAATTATGGTGATATAACATCAGCATTTCGTATACATATGTAAGTATAAAAATTTTTTCATATCATTTACTATAAAGGCATAACAATTGTTCCGTGTATGTGTGTGTGTTTTTTATATAATTTTATCTTTATATTATAATATGGCTTACTGCTATGACAGCTATGAATTTTTATTTATTTATTTTTTTTTTGGTCTAATATATAATTTCTTTTTCTATTTCACATTTTTATTTTTATTATCTTCTTAACAAATAGAATGTAATATTACGTAATTTTGATACACATACGTACATAATGTGCTGCGATATATTTTTTTGCACCCATATATCGTATACCATTTACATACGTACGTGTAACTCATGTACTGCGTTCTACATGCTTGGGTAAAAAAAAAAAAAAAATGCATACTAAACTATTAGAATAAAAAAAAATATATAATAACATCCTTTTTATTTCCACTATAACACTTTATGCATTTTAATATTAATTTAAAATTATTTGGATTAATTCCAAAATATAAAATGTTATAATTGAAAAATATACAGTATGTATGTTATGTAAAAAAAAAAGAAGAAATTTAAATAATTTTAAAATTCAACTGATAGCTAAATAATAATGATAATTATAATTAGAAATTATAGAAAATAATTTGATAATTTTGGTAAACGTGACCAATATTAAATTAATTAATTATGAAATATCTAACATATATATTTTTGTTGTACTATAAATTTTATGTACTACATACATCTGTATGTACATGTATAGTATGAATGAAAATAATGTGAATTTTATACATGTTTCAATACAAAATACTTTTGTCACAAAATTTCGCATTTATTAAAATACAAACATTTTACGTACATATAAATGTGTACTGCATACGTGTGTATGTGTAAATACACAATATACATATATATTATATGTATACGTACATGTATGTTAAATACACACAAAATATATGTAGATCTGATAATAATTGAAACTAATTGATTCAAATCAATATTGAATGGAATTATAAATTTTTTTTTTTTTTTTTTGATTAATATGCATATTACTCGTTTAACACATATGTACATGTATATAAATGCGAACATGTACTTTCTGTATGTGTTTAATATAATAATAATTATCATAATAATAATAATAATAATTAATTAAACATTCCGGAGGTGTTATCAATTAAAATAATCAGAATAGTTTGTATGCTTGTATGCATAAATTGTGATGAGATAAAACCTTAACCATTAAAAAATAAAATAAAACAAACATAAATGTTCAAATGAAATTTTTAATAGTTTATGTGAAAAAAAAAATGGATTTTTAGAAATTTACATTTTTATGAATACACGTAAATGTATGCACACATGTCATTATTTAAGTATATTTGAGCTTGTATTTATAGAACGTATGGACTATGGTATGGATCTGTTTATTAACTTAAATTTTTTTTTTTTGTCTATAGCATAATACAATCATAATGAAAAATATTTTGGTGATTTCATAAAATTATTATATGTATATGAAAAATTATACATATGTATATATATAGGTATGCGAGTACCTACCTATATTATTTATTATTATTATATTTGTTTTTTTAATAATATTATGTTCATGTTTATTTACTCATTCATTTAAATTATTACGTACACTAGTGTTCATATGAAATTATTTGGAATTTTCAATGGAATTTATTAGATAAAATAATAAAATCAGTTAATTTTTTTATTTTATTATTGATACTCATTTTATTATCTTTTTTATTATAATTATACTTCATCTATAAATATTTTTCAGTGTAGGCCATCTGGAAATTACATACCCATTTACATCAGTGTCCGGTGATAATTTAAAAAAAATCTGTTTTTCTATGAAAACTTTAAGAATTAGTAATTATGAATAAAAAGACACATGTATTCCCATCAGTATGAATTAATTATTTCAAAAAATTTGTCGTTTGTTTGCTTGTTATTGAAGAAAAAAAGAAATTAATTAGATACAATTCCTACCATAATTTTCACATTATCTTCAAAATTAGAACGATATTGATTTCAATTTTATGCCAAATTTGGTGTTAAAATTTTTGCCTAATAGCCATTTAAAATGTTGATCCAATTTTATAACCTTAAAATATAAATCCGATTCCCTTTTTTATTTTTATTTTTACTTTAATATTTTTATTAAGGATATAAAATTTTCTAATTAGTCCTTTACTTTTTATAGTTTAACGATTTTCATATAAAGTCATAAAATGTTTGCCTTTTTTTTATTTTCACTTTTTTCTATTTTTATTTTATTTTTATTTTTTGTTTTATTTTCTCTTGTAATGTTCATATAATTTAAATTTACGTTGTGTTGCATATTATATGTATGTATCTGTGTATATCTATGAATAATTCGACTGCATTATATTTTAAGAAGAAGGAAAAAGTCGTTGATCTCTAATTATTTCTTATCCGTTTTTGTTGCATTCATATCTTCTTTCACCCTTTTTTTTATGTTTTGTTTAAAAAGGAAAAGAAAAAACAAAAAAAAAAAAAAATAGAACAAAATAAAAAATGAAATGAAAAAAAAAAAAGAAAATTTATTATTCAAGATGAATCTTTACAATATCAACAGGAAGATACATCTAGGTTATTCACCTTTTTGATTTATGAGAATAAAAAAAAAAACAACAGAAAAATACATAACGAGACAAAACATTAAAATGCAAAAATGAAAAAATGTACAAAATGACGAATTTAAAGTTAAAACATAAACAACAACAGCAATATCTTTATATTAAAGTTTATTATTTGCAGTCATTGAATGTTTAAGATTTGGATAATAATGTAGGTAGATAAAAAAATTAAAAAATCAGATTATCATGAAAATAAAACAAAATGTTATGCTTTATTATTTATAGAAAAAATAGTTAAATTTAAATTTTAAGATAAATTTATTGTTTATTGTGAATAAATAAAATTGATCTCTTTGGCAAAAATATTGTTATATGGGAATATACATACATAAGTATGTACATTGATTATTAGGATCTTCATTTCATATTAAAGGCCAAGGACCTACAGACGATCAGTTGTATACCTCGTTATTAACAAAGCGCATTGATTGTCTACAAATAAGTCTTAAATGAACATTTTTTATTGATTACAACATGATTACAATCACTCTGTAACTAGTTTATCGCAAAGTTACAACCTGGTTGTCATCATCACTCGAAATAAGATCCTTAATACATAAAATGCACATCATCAGTGAATCGCATGAATTTACATAAGTATGTATGTATGTGTTTTTAACAGGAATGTGGCAAAAAATATTCATGATTGATAAAATATGTCCAAAAGAATTTTTAATTCATTTTTATTATTTTCATTCAACACCTTATCTTGAATATATAAAAATCTTTGGCTTGTTGTTCAATCAAATTTCTTCAAAAAAAAAAAAAAAATTATTTTGTCGTTTTGGTTAACAATTTGTTTTATGGTTTTTGTGTTTTCATTTTTAAGTGATTGACGATGTACATGTATGTATGTATGAGAAAAGTGATAACATTATTATTTTCCGTATCTGATGTCACATTTCATATTAATTTTCTTCAATTATTTTCTCTTTTGTAATCAATTATCCGTTATATTGCTTTGTGAATGAGAACGATTAAAAGTTGTTTTTTTTTGTCATCACGATATACATATACAATTTTGAACATGTGATTTTATTCACAGGTAAATTCATACATAAATTAGTTGTATAACAGCATATCACAACACTTACATATGTATACGGTAATACATATGATATGTCAACATTTCTGTTTTAGTCGTTTGAATATTTAAAAAATAATTTCCTCATAACCCTTGAGCTGTATTTGCATGATACAACGAATAATTTTTTTTTATCAAATATTTTTCTTTTTTTTTTGTTTTTGTTTTATCATCAGTTCCTTTTATTGGTTTTATTTTATTGAAATTTTGCTTTTAGGCAAAATGTGTGTGTTTTGTTTTTGAATCAGATAACATTTGTATATTATACAAATTCATAAACAAGAAAAAAATCATAGATTGGTAGAAACATGCAAAATACAAGAAAATCAAAATCAAAAAAAAAAAAAATAATAATAATGAAATCAGATTGCTAGTATGTACGTATTCATCATCAGAAGGTAATATATCATAAATATGTACGTAATTGTGGATACTGTACATGTTCGTATGTAAGTAAAAAGTTATTAAAAATACCAATTTTTCATGCTCCATCATCGTATTGAATATTTGAATATCTCGTAAATACACATACGTATGTGTGTGTGTGTGTAATAAAAATCATTTCAAGGATGAGAAATCTGATTTATAATTTTTGGTAGCAGGACAACACAAAATGAAGAAGAAAATAAAAACTGTGAAATTTTCGGGAAAAGTACTTCTTTCATCGTATTTTTCAATTTACCTGTAAATATTTCTTTTTTCAAGAATAAAACATAAAAAAACAGAAAAAAAAATTGATTCGAATGTTTTTCAATATCACATGCATACACATACAAATGTAAATTTATTTCACATAAAACAAAAAGTTTATGATTTCATTGATATTTCTTTTTTTTTTCTTTTTCCTTTGCTTTATATTTTTCTTTATTTTTTTCATGTTTTCTTTATTTATTTTTTTTTTTTTTGCAAGAATATTTGATGAAAATTAAAATATGGTAGTAACAATATAAGAGATATCCCTCAGGATATAAAATTCATAAGGTATGCATTTCCTTTACTATACGTATATTCCTGTATGTATATTGAATAATATGGTACTGTATTGTATATTATGTACGTATGTAATGAAAATATAGTATAAAAGAACATAAAGAAAAAAAAACCATAATAAAGAAAAATATTTACAAAAAAAAAAAAAAAAAACATTTTCATTTCAATTAAGGATCGATGTAAATGTGTATACGCTTCAATGATTACAAATGAAAAATTCATAACTACATTAAAGAAAAAAAAAATATGAAAAGATGAAAGAAAAAAATACAAACAAAAACAATTTTATTACGTTTTTATTATATTTCGTTGTTTTTAATTTTTTTTTGTTTTTTTGTTTTTTATATTTTTAATTTGATTTGATTTTTTTTTTCAAATTTTTTTTAATTTTTGTTGTATTAATGTTAAAAATTAATAAATGAATTTTTAGTTAATATGTATTCGACAAAAATAAATGGAAAGAAAATAAATTTATTATGATGTGATGTAATCATTTTCCTTGTTGAATAAAAAAAATAAATAAATAAAATAAATCTAATAGTTATAAAAATAATATGAAAAAAAAAACTCAATTTAAGAATATTTTTATAACGGATACATTTTTGAACTATTTGAAAAATCAAAATATAAAAAACTAAATAAAAACTAATTTTTTGGATATTAGATATTTTGTACAATAATGTACATATAATGGTACAATCTTCCAATGAAAATTCAAATTGAAAGGTTCACTAATGGAAATGGTTTATTAAATGATAATAACATTTAGAAAATGAGATGATATTCCTTTATTTATTTATTTTTTATTTTACGCAGACATACATACATACATTTAATTTTAATAAAATATACATATGTACGTTGTGTTTCTATACCGAGATATAATATTTAACACCCATCTGATATCAAAATTGGATCGCCGATGAGTTTTAAAAATTAAATAATTATTATATTTAAATAATGCGTTTTGAAATTCACATTTTCCATTCTACGGTATTTTACAAAAAAATATTTCAAATAAAAAAAAAAATACGAGTATGTACGTATTCATGATTATTAAAATTAATTTATACAATGAAAATACTTGTAATGTATTATATGTGTATGAATTTTAATTTTTTTAAGATGCATATGCATTTGTACTGCATTTGTACGTACAGTACATAAAGCAAAAACTGTATGCCAGAACAAAAAAATTGGTTATCTTGAAAATGTGCTACAGATCTAATTTGCATCTATAACGAGATGGTACGTATTGATAAGAATAATATAAAATGCATGAATTTTAGAAAATCTACCAATAACCATAATTGGAATATCATTAAGAAAATTGTAAGAAAATTTTTAAAAAATTTATTTAAGAAAATTCACGGTTTTTCTATATTAACGAAATATGTATTAAAATTAAAAAAAGAAAATTTAATTAATTGTTTACTACTTATTACGTTATTAATTTAATTTTATTTATTTTTCTATTTTTAATTAATTTAAAATTTTTGTGTTGAGTATAACAAATTTTATTGTCTTTCTTTGGATTTCGATTTTTTTAAAAATATTTTCAAGGAAATTTTAATTTCATTTTTGTACGTACGTACAAATATGTACAGATGAGATTTTATTTTTGAATTTTTAGAAGTATAAAACGTTTGTACATAAAGAAATTTTTTTCTGTATTTTTACAAAATATTGTAGAATACAATAAATTGACGGAATCATACACTGTACACATATACAAATGAATTTATGTACAAAATACGAATATGATATAACATTTTGGTAACATTGAATACAAAATATTGTTATACAAAAAAAAAACAAAAAACAAGTATTGTAGATGAAAAATTATGTATGAAAGAAAAAACCGAAACAAAGTGAAAATTTAAAAAATGTTTCGTTTGTTTTGATATTTTATATAGAAAAAAAGGATGAATTTTGTTTGTATCTATTTTATTTTGTATTTTCATACACAGAACAGTGTATATGTAAAACTCTTACTATGTGTACAGTTAATAAAGAATTTTCTTCCGTTTTTTCATTGTATTCTATATAGTAGGGAAAATGAGTGAGTATAAAGTGAAATACAGATGGTTAAGAATATACCACTAACCACCCACAATGTTTATGAAAATACAATGAATGTATATTACGATACAACGTGTAAACAAAATTCAGTGGTGTTGTTTAATAAACAACTATTTGGGGTCATTGAAAAAATAAATTACTTTTGAAAAAAAATTTCACAAATTTCATATTATTGTAGTTTATAAATAATAATTATTTTATATGAAATTTATTAAAATAAAAATATTTTCCAAGACACCATTTTGTATTTTTCATTTACAGTGTAAAATTTAAAATAAGAAATCAATAAAGCTATATATTCAGTGTATAAAAGTGAAAATTATTGAAAAACATTAAAAGTAAAATTTATATGAAAAATCAAGCGCCACCCAAAAAATAATGAAATTCAGCTCCGCCTCTGCAGTTAAAATACTGAAAATGTTAAAACGAAATACGTGTGTATATGTATGGATACACATAACATAATATATCCCAAATCTCTCTAATACATAGATAGTAAACACTTTCACACGTAGCATGTCTACATGTTTCGTATATAAAAGTGTATGGAAATTTTGAATGTAAAGTAGAAGGAAAATCATTTTCCTATTTTGCTCTTCTGTTTTCATGTATACGTATACATATGCATGTATGTATATACATAACATTGAGCATATAAAAATTGTAAAATATTCATCATGTACATACATACATATGTATATAAGAGTGGATATGAATAGAATAACTTGAGAGGGCTTTTCCGACTTTTCCGCACTTTTCCGAATATTTATAATCTATATAAGAAAGAATTGTGGTGGGTTGGATTGAATTGAAAAATTTTCTCTCTCTCTGTTTTGCATTTTTGTTCTTGTCCTCATTTATTTTTCCTTTTATATGTACGAATATATATATACCGTATCACATATGTAAGTGGGTACCCGGGTTATACCCGATAATATTGTAATTTTGTGTAGATGTGTATGATGATGTGTTGATGATATGATGATGATGACGATAACTATAGTACGAAGAGAACGACAACGACAACGACGACGATATTTTGATGACGATTATAAATGTATTGTATGCTATGCTGTGTTGTAGTTGTTATACACAATATATAGAAGTAAAATTTCTATACATGTATGTACATACGTACGTATATGTGTAAGTAAATAATTCGTTTTTTTTTTCATTCAATTTTTGTTTTTTGTTTTTTTTTTTCATAATTTTCTTGCATTTCTCTTGAATATTTCATTAAAAAAAAATATCTGTTATGATTAAAGTGTGTGCAAATGAAAATCCGTGTGTTTATAAGCATTTTCTTTTATAAATAAAGGACACAAAAAATGTCCCAATATATTGTGAATATTTATACATACATGTAAAATTTTCATCTGTTTTTCTTGTCGACCGGTTTAATTTTTCCAAGCATTTTCATCAATAACAAAACGAAAGACTAGCTTTACTTTTACCGTTAAACATCGGCAATTTAGTGCAATCATAGAACCGGCGGTTAGTGGTGTACATTTATCATGTTGTCATATTAAATTACATTCGCAATAATAACGTGTACATACTGTATTATCAATAAACGAATAACTTTATATCCTTTTATTTATTTATCTTTATGTAAAATTTTTGTGTTATGTATTGATAAATAAAATACAACAACGTATTGTTTTGTGTTTGAAAATTTTTGAATGTTATATATATGTATATGTGAATTTGAAATTGTATCATTATGATTGTACTGTAGTTTGTGTGTGAACAATAAATAAATAAAATATTTTTTATGACATTTGAGTTTTCAAAAAAAAAAAAAATATTTTTATTTATTGAAAATGTGTTGTGTCATTGAAATTGAAAATTTTGCTTGATTTTGTCTGTATTGAATAAAATTTTCAAATAAAAGAAAAACTGTGAAATAACTGAATTTTTCGATTTTGAATGTTGCATATCAAAAAAAAAATTGTATTGAATTTTTAATACATTTATTATTGAAAGTGCAATTTTAAGTGCAACTACAAAGAAAATAAATATGTAATGCAAAAAAATTTTGTTGTTGTTGTTAAAAGTTATTCAAGTTATTGAGTCTTGTTTATCGCATATGGGATAAACTATTGTGGTAAATATTAAATTTAGATTTCAATCATACTGTTTATTTTTATTTTGTTTAAATAAAATTTTGAATTTGTGTGAAAGAGGAAGTATAAAATACTCATACTTGAGAATATCAATACAACAATATATTCATGAATAATTGTATTTACCTCTTTATTTTTAACACTCGCTATACAACATTTTCTTTATGTGTATATGTGTACAAGCATATATACCGCGGACATTCATGTATGTATACGGGTATATAAACATTATATTGTTGTGTAAACAAAACACAATAATAAATGAAACATTTTATGTATATGTAATTTCCTATACATTCAAATGAAAAATATATGAAACAGTGTACACGTATACATCAATATACGAGTATAAATAATTACAAAAATATAAACAAAATTTTATATACATATGTATATCAGAAAGGACAACAGTGTGCACGTACATACATATATATTTATATAAATAAAATAAACAATCAAACCTTGAGAGAAAAAAACAACTATGATATGATATGCACAAACTTAACTAACAGAAAGTATGAAAATACATACGAGTGTATGTATATCGGGTTTATTTGACGCAACATATGTCAGTTTATTTAAAATTTATGATTTATTGGATTTTTGTTTTTCTTTTTTGTTCCTAATTTCATATTATAATGCAGTAAAAATTATTATAGAACTTTTTATGGAAATCAAAGTAAAAAAGAAACAACAAAATCTTTTGCAATCCACATAACTGAAATTTATAAATTTTTCCACATGAGAGACAGTTTTACATGACCATAAGAAAAATTCTTGTTACCACAATCTTAAGTTTTTTTCATTAATTTACTGAATACAACTGCGCATGCGTTTGAGATACTTGAAATATTCGTACGTTATTTTGATAATTCTGATTTCATTTCAAATTCGGTTTGTTTTTTTGTTTTTCTAAATTTCAAATTCAATTTTATTTAATTCATTTGTATTTATCAATGTGAATTAACCATCATCTTCGAAGAAATAAGGATTAGCCAAAAATTAACGTAGTGATAAAACAAAATTGAGATTGGATTTAAAATTACATGGAAAACAGTTATTACTTAAATGTTGCCAATGAAACCTAACTCGAAAATTGGAAACAAATTGTTTAAATTAAAATTTGTATCTTTCAATTTATTTTATTTTAAATATAAACTACCAATTGAGTTATTTTCCTAATATTTTTCTTGTATTATATTTTTAATCTTTAATTTATTTCCAAAGTAGTCCATAAAAGCTAAATATAATTTCGTCTTTTTCATTAAAAATAAAAAATCTCTATTGTAAGAATTTTATTATTTTTGTTTTATGCATTTTTTTTCAAAAATAAAATAAAAGAAAAATTAATTAAAAATTTTTATTACAAATTCACAAAAAATTCTGTCAAATATTCAAAAATGGGAGATAACAAAAGGATTCACATAAATTTAATTATTTAAAAAAATTTTGTTAAATTATATTTAATTATTAAATAATGTAATTTAACAATGTTTAAACGTAAATTTTCATTATTATACGCTTGAACTAACACATAAAAACAAAAATCAAGTAAAATATTTAATTAATTATTAATGTAATTTAACTATAAAAAATTCTTTATAACTCTCTCTATATACATTTTGCCCTCATAAATTTATCATATTGTCTAATTTAAAGTTTCTCAAAGAAATAAAATTAATTTTTCAAAAAATAAACAACAAAAAATATTTTATAATTCATGAACAAAAAACAGAAAAAAAAAACAAAAAACAAAAATGAATTTTCATTTCTTAATAATTTTATGTTCAATTAATTTTCAACTTGTTTATGAATTGAAAAGAGATTTTCTCTTAACTCTGTGAACAGATCATTGTAGACTACAATATACAATATACTGTGTGTGTAATACACATACATATATATGTATGTATTTGAAAATTTTCAATAAACACATCCAAGTACATACATTTTAAAACATCTAAATATGATTCAAAGGTATTCTTTTGTAAAACACAACAAAAAAAAAAAATTTAAACCCATATTACAAAAGGTCGGATGTTATTTATCAAATACTTCCTGCTTATCCTTAGAATGAATGGAGTCCTGAATTAATTATAAAGTTTAAGTTTAACAACAAGCTGCTATATGATGATGACGGTATTATTATGTTGTGTGTATGTATGAAATCAAAATAAAATTACAAAAAAAAAAAAAAATAAATACTGAACAACAGAAAAAAAACACAGCAAGTGAAAATTCAGACCCGCATAATATTGCATGTAGACAATTTTATGTACTTGGGTAGTTGATATAAATACAAAAACAGAATTTTTAGTCCCTAATTTTAATCTTTCTAAATTATTCAGTTTCATTAGACATAAAAAAAAAATACTCTAATGCTGGTTGGTTGGTTAGTTGGTACATCATCAGTTGATTTTTCATGAACATCTATATTTTGTTATAAAGTATTGTCATCATATTCGTATATAATAGAGAACAAGTAATAAAAGCGAAAATTTTTATTTTCATCATTATATTTCTAAACCTTTTGTTTTATTTAACTTTTTGCATTAAAAATTTATAAACGTACATACATATAACATATATAACTTACGTTCACGTGTAAATTATTTGTAATGTTTATTTTGTTTTTTAAATTTTATTTTATTTTAATTTAACTTTTGTCGTTTAAAAGAGAAAAAAAAAAAGAAAAATAAATACGAGTACAATAAAGAAAAAGAAAAAAAAATTAAAATAAATATTTTCAATTTAAAAATGAATATTAAAAGAAAAAAAAAATTTTAATTTTGTTTGAATTGTATAATGAATGTATAATGATATAAAAGGTTGGATGGATTGAACTTTTTTAAAGTTTTCAAAAGAATTTTCTTTTTTTTTGTTCCTTCTTTGTTTTAATAAGAACAATGAGTACATAGATAACCTAACATTCTTCTTATGTAAATAAGTTCACTATACCTATCTTCTTAGGTAAATGCTTATCTATCCTAAAGTAAAATTGAAATTAAAAAATTTCTAATTAATTTTTTTTTTTTTTGTATCTGATTATGGAAACATTTTGCTAAAAAGTTAAATTAATAAGTTAAATTTTCTTAGTCGGATATTCAAAATTAAAATTCAGTATTTATGTTATTACATGCATATACAATGCATTTTCATTCTTGATAAAAAAAAAAGCCATTTATTTTGACTTACTGTATTATACACTCAAGGCCAAAATTATGAGATGATCTTATTAATTACAGAAAAATTAAATTACAAATTATGAGTTAATAAAAAACGTTTAGTTTGAAGTACGATTGTTATATACCTTTACGCCTTGATTTACTATTCAAAATTCAAGAGAACAAGAGTACCACATGTTTACGTTTAGGACGATTATGAAAGTCAAAATTTATTTAATCAGTCATTGCACTTTTTCTATGCATATTTTAGTAGCGATCATAAATTTTTGACCTATAGTGTATAATACAACTTGTACTTATGCACATATTTATTGATAAATAATTGCACAAAAATCTTTTTTCATGCATGTTTTAATATTTTCTAATACAAACAAATGTCTAATGTTTTTTTTTTTTTTAAATATTTTCGTTTAAACAGGACATTGGCTTGAACAAAGATAAAAAATTTACAATGAAGGAAAAAACAAAATAATGTACATACTGATGATTTTATATTTGATACAACATTAACTATTATTGAAATATACTCTATTGTTTTAGTAAGCAAAATATGTGATACACATTCATATGAATGTATGTGATGCATTTATACGTGGTTGTATGAACTCTCTAGAGAATAAATTTACGGAAGGAAGGATGTAAACGATATAATATACATACATACCTATGTAATATTCATTCATATATGTGTTAAAAATATATTGTATATGCGAATGACGTAAATAACATATCCATTTACTATGAATTCTCGTTTTTAGTGGAAAACACTGTCAAGTTTTATGGTTGGTAAAAAATAGATTATAAACATTTTACAATAGACAATGCAGTAAATGTTGCATAGGTATAACTTTAAAATAAAATATAAAATACAAAACAAAGAAGAAAAAATAAATAAATAAAGGGAAAACTCGATGAGAAGAACATTAGTTTTCGACTAGGCTATCTATACCCAGAAGTATTCCATAGTGTTGAATGATGTTATCTTCTGTTTTCACAATAATACAAAAAGCTAAATATAGAAAATTTAAACACCAAAACTGTTTCATCTGATTATATATTTTATTTTCGAATACACAATAAGCATAGTTTAATGTTAAAGGCTAACAAAGATATTAGCAGAGATACATACTAACTTCAAATTAAATGCGCTGAGCTGAAAAATTGGTTTTTACAACCATATCAGAAACGGAGAATAATATATACGATATGTACTATTTAGAGTACACCATTTAATCTCTTGATAATCATTTTCTTTTATGATCCTATTTGTTTTACTTGTCACTATTAAACGAATTACGATACAAAGGTGACGGCATCGTGAAACCATCTGTATTTATAATTGGAAATGAATGCATTTTTCATAAAGTAAAACAATTAAGTACGGTTGTATGTTGTTTTATTTTTGTTGGCAGACATATTTAAAAATTTATTGATAACTGTTAAATAAAAGAACACAAATTATACAACATGAAACATGTATTTTGATTAAATTATTAAATAAAAAGAATTTCGAAAATTACAGCAATTTATATTAACGTAGAAAAAAAAAATTTTTTTTTCTCGACAATACAACTGAGAGCCTTTATTAAAGTTTTGGTTTAAATACAAAATAACCTCTCAAACGTTACCCGAAGCGAGCCCCGTGGGGCTACGCTTAGTCGGGTTATTACCTTGTTCCATTTGGACACCAAAAGCACCAAAACCAACAACATTACAATTAAATCAAATTCGTTCAAGTGTAGCACCATATGTTGTAACCAGAAATTCCGTAAATGAAACTATAACAGAAGGTTCTGTTAAAAATTCTTGTCAAAAGTGTCAGCAACAACAAAAACATAAACATCAACAACAACAACAACATCAACAACAAGTACATCACAATACAAATCAATCAGTTCAACATTGTCGTGGTCATATACCGGGATTACCAGTTACAGTTGTTAGAAATTCATCAACTACTCTACAATCATCAATTCTTGGAATTCAAAATAAAAATTCAACATCTTTAACAAATTCAAATATATCTAGTACAACAAATACAACATCTTTATCTATTTCCAATAATACTGGTAACAGTAATTCTTCTATGTTACTAGTTCCTTTTGCTGTACCGGGATTTATTCCCGTTCAAGCTCCAACGAGCGGAATTATTTCCGCTGTTAATACAAATTCAAAGGTAATTAATTTTTATTATTTTTTTTGTTTTTTTGTAGATACAAGAGATTAATAGAAATTTGAAATTTTGTTATGGTTGAGTTTTTTTTTCTTTTTGATTTTGATAATTCCGAATATTATACATAAATGAAAAATTCATGTTACTTTGAAATTACTATAGAACAGGAAATAAGATATTTTCGAAATTCTACATACATTAAAGATTTTTAATAGTATTGAGATTACAAATTTCTGATGGAATGAGATTAGATAACTCAAGGATTAATTTGTTTAAATTTAAATGAAAAATAGATATAGGAAGAACGTTACAAAATTTTACATAAATTTCTTGTTACTTTAATCTATTATTCAAAAGGGTTACAATTAGCTTTTTCTCTTCTATTTTTGTAATAAATATAAATTATTGAAGATTTTACTAAAAAACAAATATAAATAAATTTAAAATTGAATTTTTTTTCGTTTTTCGAAATTGTGAGTTAAAAATTTTTTTATTAGATCTGTCATCTAAAAAATTCGCAATGACATTCGATAAATATTTGAAATAGTCAAAATTTTTCTAATTAAAGGAGAAAAAGACCAAATTTTGAAACATATTTTACCTTTAAATTAATAACAACTTTGTAACTGAATCAAATTAATTGTATAAACATTGAATAATTTTTCAATTAAATTAAGTTATTCATACATATCTTTGGTTTTTTCCCCTTTTTGGCATCAAAAATAGAAATTTCATTATTTTTGATTATGATACGTTGTATACAGTTTATGAATGTCTATTTTTCAAGTATGCATTTTACATCATTTTTTCTTTTTCTTTTTTTTTTTTGCTTTTTGAAGCATACATAAATAAAAAAGAAATTAAAAAGATAAATTTTAAACTACATATATGTGCTAAAAACATCATAAATATGTTTTAGATTTATATATTTAGATGATGATGAATTTTTTTTTCTCATTATGCACTCACTGACTTCATCACCATGAACGAATAATCATCATCATCGTCATCATCATTATAAATACAATAAAATGAAATCAACCACCAGTATCATCATCATCATCATCATCTTCTTATTACGAATAGTTTATGAACAAAATATAAAAAAAAAAAACATAATTTATGTAATGATGTTCATTTCTGGGATGCATTACGTATGTATTATATACGAGTATACCATGCATTCTGTATTCTGTACAGTACAATTCTTTGTTACAAATTCATAAATCCTAAGCTTACGCCTATAAGTATAAAAGAAATGTATCTTTCGCATGTATATGTGTGTACGTTGCATATAATTTTAACGTATAGTCTTTATTTGGTTTTATGCATTTCACATAAAAAAAAATAAATGAAAATAAAATAAAAATAAATGCAAGAAAATGTATTTTTCCGCTTTTCAAAATTCATTGTATACAAATGAAAATTTATGAAACATATTTTATTATTTTGTACCATTTTTTTGTTGTTATTGTTCGTCCTTTTTTTTTTTTTTGAACGAAATTATGTACTGTATACATAAGGTAGAAAAATTTTTCATTGTGATGCAAATTAAAAATAAAATAATGATAAAAAAAAAAAAGGAAAAAAAAAATTAAATGAAAATATAACTGATGTGATAAAAATTTATGAAATGCAATTTATTTCAGTTTTGTTTTTTTTAACAACTAAACATTATTTAGTAAATTGTCTGAAAATTAAAATAATAATGTCTGTATAAAAAAAAGTTGTATATATTCATTTGTAATTTCGAAAATCTTTTTTTCATTAAAAAAAAAAAAAAACAACCAAAATTGCATCAATTTTATGAGATTCTTTTAAAAACGTATAAATGAATCAGATTATATATTCATTACATTCATGAACATGAATGTGTATGTTATACACATGCAAAATAATAATTTTAAATTTTAACATTATTTTGATTTCTTTGTTTCTGTTATAAATCATTTTAAAAATATTTAAAAAAAAAATGTCAGGCATATCATACATTTGTGAATTTCATAAATTTTACTGTTGCAATTTGTATATAGTCAGATTGCATCGTACGGCACGAGATACGATAAAATGTAATTATATTTTTCAAAAGCGTGAAATCATCAATCATCATATGTGCATGTACATGTACACATGTATGTATGCATGAATAAATAATCAATTTTCAAAAAAAAAAAAAAAAAAAAAAAAAAAAAAAAAAAAAAAAAAAAAAAATATAATAAATAAAAATGAAGAATGTACAATGCATGGATCATAAAATGTTTAGGATAAACTATTCTACCATTAGAATTTTATATTTACAGTAAAATTTCTCCTAAAATACGCAATTTTATTTTTGTCAATTATTTTAAATATAGTTTTTTGTAATGCATCAGTGGCCATTGTATAAGTTTTGTATCAAAATCGTACTATGACCGCATACAACAGTTCTTTCTTTTTTGACTTTTGAAACTCAACTATTCTAATTGTGTATGTATGTATAATAAAATTTTTTTGGTCACATTTATGTGATAAACTTCTGTGTACTAAAAAAATACACTTTTTAATTCATTGTTAATTAATTTCTATTGTACATAAAATCCTAAATTAATGATGACACATGTAATGATTAGTAAATAAAATGAACAGTTTCATGAACATTAACAAAAGTTTTTTTTTTCTTTTATAATTAACCACTTGATGAAGTAAAATTAGAGACGACTAAAATGAAATTTAATAATAAAAAAAAAAAAAAAAAAAACAAAAATAATGAAATTAAAGTCAACAAGTTTATTTTTTAAGTGAGAAAATATACACCTGAAAAATTCATTTCTGTTAATTTGTTAATTTTTAATTTACTTTTACGTTATATAATTACGTGTGCATGGATGTGAACGTAGCAGCAACCAATAAATTTTTTTGTTACAAAGATCTAAACTTGAAAACATTTGAAAAATGGAAGGTTTATCCATCTTTTTGTTTCTTTATTTGTGGGTTGAATTTCTAATGTTTAATTGCATGTAATTTAATACCACCTCCGCCCTCCGCCCTCCGTTTATAACCCTTTTTTTTTTGAAGGCAATTATTTGACATTTCTATACCCTATAAAAATTCTTTTGAATGTGATAAAAACATTGCTTTTATTCATGTTATTTTTTTGACAATATTCAGTATAACTTGTACACCATAATGATTTAATTTCTTCAATTTCGAATTTCAAAACGTTTTAAATTACTGTATAAAAAGGTTGAAAAATGAAAATTATCCCTTTTATAATTTGTGATTCTCATTTTATTTTTATTTTCTTTCAAGAATTGGCTTTAATTGTAATATAACATACAGATACATGTACGTGTGTATAAAAAGAAGAAGTAGGGAATGAAAAGCCTAGAAAATAATTTTAGACATGTAAATTTTTGTGTATATTTATTGCTTTTTATACTTTGAATTCATACTTTATTAAATTTCATTGTTTGTTATTATTGTTGTATTTTCTCGCTTGGAGCTTGAATAAAGTGCCTTCCGTATATAGCTCAGAAGTGGCTTTCATAATAAAAAATAGAAGAAGAAAATTGGAGAATAAATATCGACCCGACATAACCATGCAGTCACATTAAGTGTCTGCAAATTAAGTTAAGCAAATCTGCTATATATTTTTTTTATTTTTTTGTTATCCTAGATTTTCTTTTCTTACTCATAGACTTTTTTCGAATTTTTTGCCTTCTGTTTTATTTTCTTTTTTTAATATTCTATTTTCATCTATATACATTTATACTTTACTTTTTTAGCGCCTTATTTATTTATTTATTTATATTCTTTTCTATTTTTTTTTATTTTAAACTCTGTTTGGTTTTTTGTTCTGTTTTATTATAACTTGGTATTATTTTCGTTTGTAGAATGTATGAAAATTCACTTGAAAAGTTATAGTATATACATGATATCTCCTCGAAGGTTATTCAATATTCACATCTTGAATATATGAATGTATCTGAGATGTACATACATATATATATGTACGTATGTAGAAGTATATTATGTATTAGGCAAAAAAGCAATTTCAAGGTTTTTTATATGTTGCTTTTACTAAAGCGCATTGTATATAACATATTGTAGGATATTTTAATGTTAGTTGGTGTCGTTTATGTTTTATTTTTTTTTTTTTATTTTTTTTTTTATTTTTTTTTATTTAATATTTTGCGGTGAAACATATAAAAAATAAATTTTCTTTTTCCTGCATATATGTACATACATACATGCACACGTGTATGAGTGCACGTTTGTGAATATATGAGAATATATGCATACGTATGTATACATATATCAGCATATGCTTTGTACCATATGAGATGTGAAAATGAAAAAAATAAATAAAATAAAAAAGAAAAAACGAGAAAATTGTGAAAAAAGCCAAAGACAGAAAATGAAATAAAATTTATAATGTATGGTGAATGCTTAAAAAGTTGATGGTAGTGAAACTTATGTATACCCTGCTTTCCCTTCCTGAAATTTATTTTTTTCCATTTCCTTTTTCTAGTTAATACATACGCTTTTACACTTATCTTCATATACATAAATACATATATAAATATTTTTTTCAATTTTTATATGTTTTTGTTTTATTTTTCCTTTTTTTTATTCAAAAGGTTTTGCTTTTTAAGTTAAGGAATGTAAAGAGTTTCATATGTATGCATATTTTGTACATATACATATTTAAATATATACACAGTGCTCTTAAATGTGTTACATACACACATATACATATAAATATGCGAATATTCAAGGTACACGTGTGTATAATGTTTATAATGTAAAATATATATTTTACTATAAATTTATGTGACACTTACTTAAGAGCTCTCTTTCACTATAAACCATTAAAATGTGTTTATGTTTATATATGGTTTTTGCTTTTATTATTGATAAAAAAAACACACACATATGTATAGGTACATACATATATGCATGTACATTGAAAAAAGAAAATAGAAAAAGAAAAAAAATATACATTAAATAAAAAAAGAAAACTAAATTACATTTTGAATTAAATTGTGTCGCTTTCAAGAATATCAGTGAGTTTCAAAACGTTTAAATACTGCTTCGATGCGAAGTTTAAACATTCAAAAAAGTAATTGTGAACGCATTTAAAACATAATATTTGGTTTTGATCAAATCACTTGTAACGCAGCATGAATTTTTCTGATGCGATGGATCAGTGATATTGTAAAATATTTGTATATTAATTATTATTATTGCATCACAAAAAATTCATTGACATTTTGAAACGCATCGTATTTTCTTGTTGTATTTTTTATACTTTTAAACTAAAATGTTGTTACAAAAACAACCGATAGCAATACACGTTTTTTGTTTGTTGTAAATTTGATAAATTTTTTATAAATTTAAAATACATTTCTAATGCCGTTATAATTGATACAATTTGTACAAAAAACAAAAGACAAACAAAACATTGAAATAAATTTTTGATAATTGAATTTGTAAGATTTTAATATAAATACAATAATTGGGAAACATCTTAAAAAATATAACAAAAAATTAATTCAAAATACATTGAAAATTAAATTTTTTTTAAGTTTTACAATGTTCGATTTTTTAAATATTTTTTTTCTGTTCAATTTTTATAATTAATATTCATTGCAACGAAAATTTTACTAAAAAGTAATTGATTTTGTATTGCTAATTTTAATTTTAAATTTATAGATTTTAATCTTTAATCCAAAATATTTAATTTAAAATTTGTTTCTAAGAACAAAATCTGTAATGATAAAATAAATTATCCAATTAAAATTTTATAAGAATACATTTTACAGTTATTTTGAAACATTTAATCAATATATGTAAATACAATACTAAAAATTTATCCTTTTAATATCCATGCATTTTTGGTGTTTGTTTATTTACTACATTTTCATTATACTTAAATAATTCGTTATTTGGTACAAACATACATTGTATGTATTTTTGCAATTTATAATATTTTGATGAACTTGAGATTATACAACTAATAGACACTGTTAAAAATTTCCAAAAATATTTTGAAAATTTAAAATAAATAAATTCATACATTGTACATATATACAAAAATACAATAAAATGTACAAACATAAAAGTCTGAAATAAGAAACAAATTATAAATATTGAAATTCAAAAAATTCATAGTATTATTCAAAACCATGATGAATTCAGTGTCATCATACAGATTTATATGTAGGTATACATAAATGGTGAGTTTAAAAACGTCGAAAAATTTGTAGTTATGCGGTAATAATACGGCTTGAATGCAAAAGTTATTCATTGCAGATCGGTAAAATTCATAATGCGTTACTTCCTTAAATAACATGTTTTAAATGCGTTCGCAATACGTTTTCTGAAACTTGAAACGGTGTTACCGTTTTAAATGCACTTGTGTTTTGGTACTTTAAGCTTTGCATCGAGACGGTATTCAAATGTTTTGAAACTCACAAATATTTTATATTTTCATTTCAAACTATTTGTACAGGATCTTTTTTAACATTTGAAAATATTCCTTTAAATACAACAGCAAAAGGTTTACTATTATTATGTTTTTGTTTAATATTCACGTTTTCATGAAGTCTACTTATTTGTGGTATTATTTGACAAATTTGTACATTTTGTATACAATGAAAATTTTTTGCAATGACTGTTATTACAGTCTGTATTATATTATGCACTGTTAATGTGTATATATGCATGTACAAACAAATATAAACATAGCCGGAAAAATAATTCCCTTAATCTGATTATGAATGCTTCACCATGAACATTACATGATTTTGGTTATATTATTCTGACAGATATTTTATGCATTTATTTCTATTTTTCTTTACCATAATAATTCTGCATTAAAATTTAATAAAATAATAACAAATTTATATTCACAAAAAAAAAAGAAACAAAAAGGAACACAAACAAAAGCAAAGCAAAGCAAATGAACAAGTCCTTGTTTGATATAATAACATTTATAAAAGTGAAAATAATTTTAATTGTTAATGTACATACATACGTATACGTCTATATCTTTGTAATGCAATGCATATAAAAGAACACAAAATAATATTATTGAATGAATTAAGAAAAGAATTTTGTGTTTGGATTATTGGTTTATTTCTGCAATTGTTATGCATAAAATTATCCCTTTTTCCTTTTCTTTGTTTTTGTTTTAATTCACATTCATATCTGGAGTTATAAAATGAAAACAAACATTGTTTAAAAAGGGTAAATTTACAAAATTTTTTATTCAGAATGCAGAGGATATCTATGTATGTATACATAATAAATTTTATATAATTTATAAAATATTGTCATGAAATATTTTTTGATATATTCAAAAAACTCTCAATGAAATTTAAAGTTTTTATATAAATTTGTTTTTAAATTTATTGAAAATTAAAAAATAATTTTTAAGTATTTTATTAATTACAAAGTAAATAATTAAATTTATTGTTTTGTAAAGCACCCGTTATTGTATTTATTAAAAAAATAAAATTTTATGTCATTCTAGAGCCTGATGAAACATCAAATTTTCAAGATATTGAATAAGTCACTTCTTTGTTTAAATTTATTTTTTAAAGAATTTTTTTTTTGCTTGGGAATGATTAGCATAGGGTAATTTCAAAATAACTTAAATATCTGAAAAAATTATAGAGAGCCATCTAAGATAATATGGCTATGTTATGAGAAGAAATATTGATGATATCGTGAAGAGGAATTTTGAAAATTAAAAATTAAAGAGAAGTGTTAGGCTATGGCAGAATGATTCAATGAATAAGACCAAACCACTGGTCCATAGCGGAAAAGCATTGGTCCATAGCTAACACATCTCTGAATAACACACGTTATTAATGTCATTTCGCTATGTAGTTGGATGTTTCAAAAGAACGTGCCTTGGAAATGTTTGAAATGACCCTAAATAATAACAGAACCATGATTGAAGAAGAATAAAAAGGAAAACGAAAATTTTCTTGTTTTTCTAATTTTTCTAAATCTCTGTAAAATATTAAATTATATGAGTATACTTTGAGTACTTTGCTTATACAGACCTTTCCATCAGTCAGTTATCAATGTTAAGTTTAAATTTTATCTTTGACATTCAATCTAGAAAAGGGTTTTACTGTATAAATTTTCCTTTCTCGTTTATTATCATGCTATGTACAATATACATACCTATGTTCCTATTTTTATATACATACATACATATTTATGTATGTATACACCATGATGAAATACATAAATATGTAAAGTGTATATTTTTTATTAATAAATAAAATGATTACTTTTAAGATAATGTATAATTTTTCAAACTATAAAATATAAATGAAATGTTTTTTTTTTTTTAATATTTTCCTTTAAGTCCTTTATGTAGAAACAACAAATTTTGTATTTACAAATTAAATGATGTTTTCTTTTTTTTAGAAAAGGATATTATCATATCAAAATAATCTTTAAAGATCATTTATCATTTTTGATTGTCATACTTGTATCTATTCTTTTTGAAAATTAGAACAACTAAAAATACACATAAATTCAACATAGTTACGTACCTAAAACGTAAAAAAAAATAAATAAATAAAAATGAAGCAAAATTTGTGAAAATTTGTTTACACATACTTCATTTATTTTTTGATAGAACTAAAAGAATTGAACACTAATAAGAATAAAAATAAATGAACTGTAAATTAGTTGCATTTGCGTTCAAAAATATTTAGAGTTGTTTGATGAATCGATTGCTTTTATACATTTCAAAAAAATGAAATCAAAAGTTTTGTTTTATTGGAATTCTTTTAAATTTTAAGACTTCAAATTTTTTATATCCTAAAGAATCAAAATAAAATGTAAAATAAATGCACAATAGAAAATAGGGTGAGTTTCAGAAAGTCAAAAAAAAAAAAAAAAACTGCAGTTCAGCATTGAATATTACAAAAATTCATTATGCGTCTTTTACTTAAATAATGTGTTTTCTGAGTGCTACCGTTTTTTAAATTTTAAACGTTTTGAAACTCATCCATACTTTTTTATTTAAAATCAACAGAATGAAGTGGAAAATAACGTAAAATTTATGATAAGTAAAAAAAAAGAAGAGAAAATCTACATACAATAGATTAGTTTCATTTAATATGTACATACAAGAAAAAATCATATGCATGAACGTATTATTATAATATGTATCTTCTATATATATAATGCTTGATAGGTTTGTATATTTTCTTTTTAACAGTAAAATCCTAACATATCCTTTTTATTGTAAAAGAAACTAAATTCAAAATCTATATTATCTACATAAATATATAGTATGTGCATATGTAAATATTTTTATCTTATAAATTTTCTGCATGAGTCATTTTCAAATGAAATGATATCCTAAACAGCTATGAACCATTTTAAGGAAGATTTAACATTTAAATAAAATGAATGCACAATCTTAAAAAAGGACTTCTTCATTATTATTATATACGTATATATTTTTTATATATTTTTCATACCACATACATACATACTTATTGTGTATATATTTCAAATCATGTATCACACATACATATGTATGTATACGTACGTTTATTTTTAGACTTTATAAGTATAAGTATGGGTATGTGTACAATACATTTTTACATAATTTTTTATTAGTTCATATATGATGGTTTTTTTTTTCTTTTAAATTTTATACATATTTTTACTTTATTTTGTTGTAGTCTATTTTTTTTTTGATTCAGTATTATATTATTTACTTCTATTTTTAAATTTAAATATGTGTTCATTGTTGATAGAGTATGTATATATCTTAAGTGTACATTTCTGGTATCACACACCTTAAACATATATGTACATACATGATTTTATTCATTTAAATTGGACAGACCCTTATATAAGATATGTTTACAAAAAATGAGCACAAAATATTGCTTTAGGTCAAATTTATATATTTTGAAATATAAGATATAGCAATTTTCTTCTTTTTTTTCAGTACTTTAAGAACATGACAAATGGAAATTCTTGTTTTTTTTTCAGTTTTTTGTTTTTTAGTTACAGATTATATTACATAAAATTGTCCTAAGGTCAATGAATATGAATGAAAGACGAATTTTTTTTTTTTAAATTTAGTTTTAACATTTACAACTTCCTTAAATATGGACTATAGACATATGTATGTATGTATATAGGCAATATGTGAAATAAAAATGTTATATTGACCACAACACAATATAATCTTTTAATACATTTACATTTAAACTTACATATATATAAAGGAATAAATATTTTTCGTGTCTGGTATTTTTCTTTTATTATCTTCTTCAGAAAAGGTTTTATATGTTTTTACATTTAAAAAACAAACCCTGTTTTATTATTAATCGAAAAAAAAAACCATACAGAAAAAAAGGACAATATTTGACCTTCGATTGATTGCATAAAAATCACATATAATGACTAATAATAACCAACAAGGTTCAACGATTTACATTTATGGTATTTTAAGAATTTTGGTTTTATTTCATAGCAAACACAGTCTTTGGTTTTATTTAATACATGCATACAAATAAATGTAAAAAAAAAAACATAAAACGCCAGAATAAGTAAAAAAAACAAGGGATTCAAAATGATTTCATTTCGCTTCTATTTGAATTTAAGATTGAGGTGTATTTGGGTTTTTTTTTTTCTATTATTTGTTGTTTTGTAGGTATTATAATTTTTTACTTTTCCATTCTATTTTGTCATAAATGTACAAGATTTTTTCTTAAACAAAGGGAAAGAGAAGTAAAAAAAAAAAAAGGAAAACAAAACAAAATGAAATGTAAATCCTTAAGGGCATTTCATTTTTCATATTTTGAAAGTATACAAAAAAGTGGTCAACGTTGAATAAATTTCCTTTTATAAATTTACTGTGGTATTTTTTTTTACACACAGCAAATTGTGTACATAATAGTCTGTATGTCGGTGTATAAATGGATTAAATCAAAAACTTAATATAATCTACTTAAAGAATTTCATGAATGGTTCTTAAATTTTGTAGAGAAAAGTTTTTGTATTTTGTTTTTTTCTCAATTTTACAATAAATATGAAAGCAAATGTATTATGCCTTTAAATATTGTAAATAATAATTTCAATAATTTATATTAAAAAATTTAAAAATTAGGAAAAAATTATCCTTTAATGAAAAATGTGTAATTTTAGTTTCGAAACGTATTAATATCGTATTAATACAATGTAACAAGTTCTAAACGTCTAACGCTGCACTTAGACCAAATCATTACATTTTTTGAACGTTTCTAAAATCAACTTAGTAAATCAGATCATTATAATTTTAAACTCATAATTTCCAATGTTAAAACATTGAGTTCGAGTTGGTACCTTCGATGTTTTTTTACATATAAGAATGATAACAAAATGATAACAAATTTGTAAAATTAAACACGATACACTTGAATCATATTGTAATACTTAAGTAAACGTAGCGTGCATGCATATCACAATATATTACACAAGATTCTCTGAATTTTCAACAGTTTTCCAGCTATATAATTCTAAAATTATAAATTTTAGAAAGGATATTTCTTATACAGCATCCTTGATACAAACCCTATCATATCAAGGATACAGAATATTTCTAGATTCTGTCGCTAGATGGTTCGTTGAAATAATCTCAATTCATTTATATATGTATACTGCTGGATATATTCGCATGTAATATAAGGATATATTATTTTGAAAATTTTTTTTTATAGATATGAAAAGTTGTATTTTATAATAAGGATTTTGAAAAAGATTTTTCATATAAAAGCATATAATAAAAGGATACAATAGTTTAAAAATCACTCAAAATTTTAAGTTTTAGTAATTGTTGAAGAAAAAGGTCTGTACCTTTAAATTATATTGCATATACGATTGTTTCCAATCAACTACGCGACACTATTATTACCACGGTGTTTTTGGGTTAGAGAGCATTGACGATCTTAGAATGTCATATATTTGATAACTTCTTTTGAATCTTCCTGTTTGAAAATTTAATATAAATTAATTCATGTTTGTTGAATATAAAAGCTGAGACTCAGGTTTTCTAACAAGGAATAGAATGGGATTAAAGTCCGAAATTATAATTGTTTAAATTTCAAAAATGTTATTTTTCTTCGCAAAGATCTCTGTTTTTATATGTCATCATGTAAAATTTAAGTCAAAAAAGTTATTTTCCATCAATGCCTTCAAACATTAAAAAATTTCATGAGAATTGAAGATTATCTTCTTGAGATATTCAATATTTCGTCCAGATACATACATACGTATATGGATATATGAGCTTTTATCCTATATTGTGTACATACATACATATATCTTACACTTTGAAGTTAATTTACTAATACGTATGATGTGTTTAAATGTGCATTTAATTAAGATAATTTAAATAAATAAAATCATTTAAAATGCAAAATAAAAGAACAATGCCAATTATTGGTATTCCTTTGTTTAATATTACAAATTGATGATTAATTTGTTCGTTTTAATCACCTTAATTATCTATTATTATTAAAATTATTTTTCTATTGTTTAAAGAAAAAGTTCTACATAATAATTATAATATTAGATTGATAAAAATTAAAAAAATTATACATAAATAATGAAAAAATTTTTTTAGTTTAAAAGCAAATTTGAAGCACAAAAAAAAAAACAAAAGAAAAGAAAAATCATGTCGTAAATACTTGACACTGTCTTCCTTATGTGAATGTACATAAATATAAATTTTACACACATGTCATAGTATCGAATGTTAAATACATAATGAATATGTTACACTACGGTATGTTGTTAGGGGATATAAATAAAAAATTTCAAATATGTACATTATTTTGTCTTTATACATGCTAATATATGTCTATACATACATACATATATGTATACAAACATGTGTTAATTTTATACACGGTCCAATTTGTGAAGTGCATTTAATCTAACCTGTGTCAAAAGGGACTATAGAATCATTTATTATTAATCTAACCAAACTGACCATTGGAATTAGTTATTGATTGATTTATGAACCACGATATGTGGGAGTTTATACACCACTTTTAGTATGACTTTCCTTTCTCTATAACTTAATCTAAAAACGAAATACACATACACAGAGATAGAAAAAGATATGTAAATATATGTGCACGTGTACAAGGATAAATGTGTATAAAATATGCGTTTATTATATATTATTATCATTAGATACATGCATATTTTATAATGACACCTATACATAATATGCATATTTTGTTTGTATGTATGTATGTATGTATTCATGTATTTTATATTTATTATGTATATTTAACTTGTTTTTGCAATAAACTACACCAATAATCGTTTCTTTATTCTCTATATAGATTTATTTGATAGATACCAATATACATATATTGGTGTGTTTATGTACACTTTATCTCTGTCAATTATCCTTTCTTCTCATTCTATAAATATACGATAATTTTCTATTTTAACTGCAATGAAAATCAATGAATATATGTTATATACATGCAAAATATATAATTCTATAAAACTTTTATGGTCTTTTGCTTGACACTATGTCCACTATAGTGTTTGCGTGTCAGAATGGTGTTAGACCATATATAAAGCTTATAAATATAGAATTTTCACATACATATAAATGTTAATAATATGTTTTGTACTTTTTACATGCATATTTATATACACATAAATATATGTGTATATACGTATTCATGAATTACATGTTCATATAATATACATATGTACATATGTATAGTTTATAGATAATATATACATATTATATACACACATGTTATTTAAAATGTGTAAAGCATGCCAATATATCCGCATTAGGATTGCGGTCGATAGGCAAATAGAAGAAAATTTATGATTCGGTTATGCATTGATTGATCACAATTTATTTTATATACAATGCATGCTAATATATATGTGCTTAAAGTGCCATTTATATTGTATCAATATATGTATTTTCTATATAATTCATATTTTTACAAACATACAATTAATGCGCCTACATATGCACATACATATGTATACCTTTGTGTGGACATACGCTCTGTCTACCAATGCATTTTTATTACAACAAAATATTTTATCATAACGTATAAAATATAATTTCAAATAGTGATTTTTCTATCTAGTAAAAGTTAAATTCCATTAAGTATATAAATAGGACATTGTTACACTTATGTACATACATACATATACCTATTTTACATGCATATGCAATTGAGGGTGAATTAATTGACTTTTTTTTGTTGTAAAAAAAAAATTTAATATTAACAAGAAAATTCTTTTGTTAAATTGCACACATTAATAAATCCTATATATGAATGTATCTACACGCATTCATACATTTTATACATACATACAGTATTTATAATTATTTATAAGAATATATGTACAATGCATAAATGAATGCAAAATGTATAAAATTAGTTAGAATAATACTTTCATGTCCTTGTAATATTTTTATGTTGTAACATGCAATCTATTAAATTATATTACTTTAGATTTTAGATGTAATCTTTGTCACATACTGAGTATATCACATAGAAATTATTTTTTATATACAACTTTTTAATGAGCGTTGTAATTAATCAATTTCTTGATTACTAATACCATTTTACGCAATTAATTCTAAATAAAAAAAGCAGACTTCATCATATCCTTATTTATATTATGCAAAATGTACACATATTTATGTATATGTGAATAATATACAAGATGTCCCAGAGTAAAGATCACAGAATCGTCTATCGTATAGTTCAGAGTGTTTCTACTAAAATAATCGTATTAAGCCTTCTGCCAAAAATTCATCACTACTGAGGTATAAGAGATTGAAAACTTTCGGATTGGATACATAAAGTAAACGATGTCATGTATTGGATATATCTTTTGATATAAATTGAATATATCTTTTATTGGATAATATCTTTTAAACCACTATGGATATTTCGTTCATATCTACCTAAATAAAAGCTGAAGTCTAGGCCTTTTCAAAAAAATTTTTTTTCATTGGTGTTAAATGAACAAGTCTAAAGTTATTAACGTTCAAATTTCAAAAATGCCAGTTTTGATTCACGAAATACAGTGATTTTTGCTTTGCATGAAAAATCTAGTGACAATTGCAAAAACGATTGAAATTCTAGTAAAATCGAAAGATATCATCTTGAGCTATAGAAATATCGTAATTAAATTTTTTAAATAATGCAATAAATTCATAAAATTTTTAATTTTTGTACATTTTTACGATCCATTCATTTTTGATGTTTTTATAAAAATGTTCATTTCAATTCATTTAACTTTATATATTTATTTAATGAGAAAAAATTTTGGTTTTGAATTTTGTAACCATTAATATTTTTTATTTATTTCTTTATATTGTGCTTTTAATATATGTTTAAATAGGAACATTTTATTCATAATATTTTTACTCACGTTTTTGTAGAAAAAAAAGAAGAAGAAAAAAAACGCCAAGTATTCAAAAATAAAATAAGAAATTTAAACAAGTGGTTTACATAAAATTTTTTTTTTTTTTAAATATTTTTCCAGGTTTATTTTATTTTTATTTTTTTCTAAATTCTTATTTTAAGAAATTAATTTTTTTTTGTGAATAGTGAAAAATCATTTTTTTTACAAACTTAATCATTTAAAAGCTTGGAAAGAAAAATTTCAATTCAAATTAAGGAAAAAAAGAAATTAAATGTTGTAATCTAAGGTATGTTTATAGGTACATGTTACATATAAATAGGATATGATATGCAATAATTTAAAAATATGAATAACGTGAATAAAGTTTGTAATTCTATATTGTATGTAAATTAAAAAAATAAAAAGAAAAAAAAAATGAAAAGAAAAAAAAAATGTTTTTTAAAGTTAAAAAAAAAGAAAATAAAATAATAAGGGTAAATTTTTTATGTAAATATTTTTGTGTAGTAATATAAAGATGGAAAAATAAGACAAAAAAAAAAGAAAATAAATAAAATAAAAAATGAACAAGCTATAACATAATTTATACGGTTGAAATGAAACGATGAGAAAAAAAAAACAAATACAAGAACTTTATTTTACTGTATAATACAAACAAATATAACATACAGGATGTCTCGTATTTTGGGTCACAAAATGAGCTCATAGTACAGTTTGGCAAACAATCGTTTTAGATCCCTCACCTAAAATTCACTTTTTTTGAGATATAAAGAAATCAAAATGTGGAACGTACGTAGAGTAGTTAGTAGTTGGAAAAACATTGCCCAACAATAACGCCATGTGTCCAACAATATTTAATTTTATATATGTATCTCAGACGGGGTGAATATCTAGAATCTAGAACGATTCCTTGTTAGGAACAGCCTAAAATTAAATATTAATAAATTTTATGACACAAATTAGGGGATATCCTTTATAATAAATGTATGTTTGTAAATACTTACATACATATGTTATATAGAATATATCAATATGTACACGATATGCTTGTATAAATTCAAGAATAAGTGTTTGAAAATCAACAAAAATTCATCATCAGTTTTTTATTTTATTTTTTTTTATTTTTTTTATTTTTTGTTCTTTTTGTTTTAAAAATAAATCTTATACTAAATTTGTAAAATTCCTTTTTAAAATATTTTTCATTCCTTTCATTTAATATGTATACATACATATATATGTATGTACATAGAGTATTTTAATATTTAACTTTATATGAAGTTTGTTATGTAATACACATAAACGAATGAATGCCATTCTTTCATCACTTCTTATGATATTTACACATAAACGTACATTTTTATCTACATATATTTATATATGCATACATGAATACTGGTTTATTTCAATTTGTATATTACAGTGTTTTTCTTTTTATTTTCATTTACATACCTTATATTTTTGTATTTACAATTTTTTTTTATTGATAATTTTTCTTTTTTTTAAATTTTTTGTTTTTTTACACATATACATACAAATGAGATGTGAACGATGAAATGAGATAATAAATTTTTAAATTATTTATCCTTCGATATTTATACAAAGAAAATAAAAAAAGGAAGTTCTTTCCCTTTTATAAAAATAATAAGCTCTTTTTAGGAATTTTTCATTAAATACCAAAAATTACAAAAGTTCTCTACATACATACATATGTATGTATATTTTTATAATAAACTTGATAACGGTTAAATTACAAATAATTCAACTTTTACATATATTTTTCTTGTGTTAAAGTAAAAGTTTTGGAAATTGAATAATTTGCGCTATTGTTTACGATTATATTTTTATACATGTACATGGAATTATAAATGGTAAATTATCAGAGGTCTATTATTAGAGTCGATTGATTTTGATCGTTTCGACTGTATTGTGGAAAGCTATCGATTCATTGTTTTAGTGATATCGTAAAAGAGCAAAAATTAATAATTAAATTTATTAATTAAATTCCAATTAGACCTTTCTCATTATGTTAATGTTGACATTAAAAACTAATAATAAATCCAAGTATATTAAGTTATGTACCAGCTAAGAAGAATATTTTAATAACAGACTACAATGAGAAATTAAAGCGTACGAAAAATATTCGATTTGAAATTCGACTAAAATCGAAAAATTTCAACCGGAAATCAGAAATCACAATACTAACTCATTGACTTTATGTCGACTCTCAATCGACTCTAACAATAGTCCTGTGAATGTTAATGTATAGGTGCATCAATTATGATGAGATGATTTATATGATTTAATTTTTGTGATGTACTAAAAGCCTATACAAAATTTAATTACTTTGTTTTATTCTATGAGAAAACAAATTATAACAAGGTTTAATTCTCGGAAAAAAAACAAATTTTTTTTTATTTTTTTTTACATTCAATATCTTTCACTAATATTCTTTCATGTTTCACGTTTGTTTATTTTTTATTTATTTTTGTAAAAATTTAAATGACAACAATAAAAATCAAGTATGTACATGAAATGATTATAATTTTTTTATGAAAAAATGGAAAGAAAAATTTATTTTCCATTTTTTAATTTTTATGAAATTTATAATTGAAAAAAAAAAAAAATGGAAATATCAAAAAGAAAACTGTTTTCAAGAAGAAAACTTTTTTTTTTGTTTGCTTTATTTAATATTGTTTTTTTATTTTTTATTTTTTTAGTTTTAGTTTTGTTGTTGACGACAATTAAAATATTCTTTTAATCCGACACAACAAATATTAAAAACATATCCTGAATTAAAATTAAAATAAAAAGAAAAAAAAATAAAATAAAAAATAACAAAAACAAAAAATGTACAAACTTTAGTACTAAGTTTACGTACGTATGCTATTTACAATAGTAACGAGAAATGTATGTACATATAGAGTAAAATTACGTTGCTTTAAATAAACATTGCGTATAGAGTGTATACAATAGCAACAGAGCTAAATGACAGTGACATAACAGTTTTAATATTATAAACAATTTTTACAATATAATAAAAATACATATAAATATACATGTATACATATACAATATGTTGCAGTTACGAATGTTCGCACATTCTACATGTAAATTATAGTACATATACATACATACATTTTAGTGTTAAAATTATACTCTGTACATGTACGGATTGCAATCTTTTATTCAGTTTTTTTTTCTTTAAGTTGAAAATATACAATAAATAAAAAATAAAAGCTGAAAAGGAAGTTTTCAAAAATAAAATAATTATTATAGTATAAAATTGCTATGTCATGTCCTTATTTAATATTTCAGGCGGCACTTTAATTAGCGACAATTTTTCAAAGTCGTCTTTACTAATTTGTTAAACTTGAGATAGTTGATAACGCAGTATTCTCTTGAGTATATATACATACAAACAGATACATACACAATCATATTTAAATTTACATCACAGCTATAGTACATACATATAATTTTCTAGTTTAGCTGTGTAAAATAATAAATGTAATAAATGAGCAAAAATATATTCTTTATATTTTCAATTTTCTTATTATTTTTTTTTTTTTTGCTTTTGTTCCTTATCGTTTTTCTTTTATTTCCTTGGTTAGATAAAAAAAAAAGATCCATTTAATTTTATGCCCATTTTTTTTTCTTGTTTTAGTTGTTTTGTTTTCAGTTTTTGTTTAAACTTTTTAAAAAATTGTATTCTCAGCTACATTGTGTTTTTATGTATATATGCGTACGATGTACTAACACATATTTTTATTTTGTTCTTTTTCGTTTCGTTTTTTGTTTTTTATAAAAATGAATGTAATTGTTAAAAAATTTGCATTTTTTCTCATTTTTAAAAAAGTTTTTTTCGAGAAAAAGAAAAACCAGTATAAAAATATAATAGAATAAAATGTTACAAAAAATATAAAATTATATATAAAAAATAAAATATAAAGGACAATTGAAATTAAGTTTATAACCCACAATGAAAAATAATGCTGAAAAACAAAACGAAAAGTTTTTCTTTTATTTTTTAATTTTTACTCCAAAAAAAAAAAAAATTCTTTTTGTCCGAGATCAGAATATCAATTAAGCAAAAAAAAAAAAAACACTTTTTTTGTATGTTATCAATTTTCTTTGTTGTATATTTATGTGCAATATAAATTTCTATGTGAAATACAAAATAAAAATAGTTCATTCATATACATATACATATGTACACATATGTATATATGTTTAAGGGTAATGAAATAATAATTTAATTAAGTATAATCAGCCACAAAAAAAATTTACATTGAAAAAAAAGAACATTCTTTTTATTTTCAATATAATTTAATATTCCTAAACATAGAATATATGTATGTATGATAGAGCTCAGATTGATAATTTCCTTTGAGTTACTTTTTATAAAAAAACTGGACTTGGTCAGAAAGAAAACTAATTCTAAGGCTAATTTAAAGCAGAATGAAAATTATGATTTTTCTTCATTTGCCTGTACCTGGAGGCAAAACAGGGCAAGAGGCAAAAGTCAATGTTTTACCTTTGTGTTAAAATTGACTCATTCCATCGATTTGTAAAATTTTATATAAAATCATAATTACATATTTATAACGACTATCATATTTAAATACGTTCACATATACGTACGTATATGTATGTAGGTGTATACGTACAATATATATAACGCCTTTATTATATATGTAAAGTAAATTATTAAAATTTTCAATAAACATCACATTATTTTAAACAGTATTTACATACATAAAATACTGCACATATTATAGAAATATTATCATTTATTTTGTTGTATTGTTTTATACATCAAGTAGTATAAAAGTAAATTGTTTGAATTGAATGAATTAAATATGAACGATTTCCTTAACCATAGTAATGTCATCAATTAATTAATCATAAATATAACAATAAAGAAAACATATTGTAAATAGACGACATTTTAATTTCAAATATAAATATGTACATGTGTATGCATATATTAGCAATATTATATTTTTGTTTATACTCATATTCATACATATACATATGTATGTGCTTCTTATTTTACTTTATTTTAATAGTCTTTGATTCTCTACTGACTGACACAAGAGCTCAACTTCACTTCTAAAAAAAAGTGTAAATGTATTTTTAATTATGATTCAAAGATTTTATTCATTTTACGCTTTCTATTATGTTGATTATAATGCTATCGTCAAGGTGATGTATTTAATAAATACAAAAAAGTATGCGTACATACATAAGAAGATCATGATAATGAAAAAACATAAAAAAAATTATATATGCAGGATGTCCCATAGCAAAAATCACGAAATAGGTACATCGTGTAGTTCAAAGTGTATTTAGAAAAAAATCGTTCTAGATTCCCTTCACCAATATTCACCACCCTCTCCCACAACACTTTCAGAAATATAGGGGTTTTAATAATTTTGGCCATGTTAAATGTAAAATAAGTAAATATATTTTATATATTACTCGGAGACACCCTTTATGTATTTTGTGATGACGATGATAAATGTATTGATGTTTCTTACCAGTGATACCATCATCTTGTCGTTATTATCGTTATAATATCAAATCAGAAATTGCAAAAGGATGAAATTAAACAAAATACAAGAATCATTTTTCTACCATGTGTATGTATAGTATACACAAACGTTGAAAAAAAAAATAAAGGAAAATTTGTTATCTATTTCATCAATATGTAAAATTCTCATGTAGAATTTGAAAAACATTCTTTTGAGTCTTATATCCTTTTGTGCGTGTGTAACATATGACACACAATATGTGTGATTTTCAACCTAACAATTCACTTTGTCGTGTATAATTATACATCTATATTTTTGATTTTATGCTCTTATGAGCATGCTATAATATTTATAGTATGACTGTATTTTATATAATATGATGAAATCGAAAATACCATCATTTAGAGATTACATAATAATTATTTAAATGATGGAATTGTGAAAAGGTTAGATTTTAATATCAGTATTATAGACAAAAGAAATTATTGCTGAGTTTCAAAATGCCAAAAAATTTTTTACGATTTGCGGTATTATTACGATTTTTTTGATGCAAAAATTATGTTACAATGTTATAAAATAATGTGTTCTATATGAATAATACGTTTTACAAAATTTAAGATAATGTTGCTGTTTTGAATGTTTGCGTTTTGAAACTTTACACTTTGCATCTTGGCGGTATTTAGACATTTTGAAACTCACTAATAACAGTTGTATAACAAATTAATGTTTCTTTAGTCTTTTTTACTTTTTATAAAATAATAATTTATATTTTTGTCAGTATAGTACATACACATACATACATATGTACATATATTTTAATATCAGCCAACGTGTATGTAGTGAATTTGTTAGACAAATTTTTGTCATATTATTTTGATAGAAATATTTCTTCATGTATGTATACGTAATTTCATATAATTTCGAAATATAAATATTTTTATATATGTATATATAACCCGTATTAATTAAAATATAACCAATTATATGTAATATCTTAATATAAAATTCTATTAAAGTAAATAGGATTTAAAGATCATATAATTACTACAAACTATGTACAGGTGTATGTGACAAAATATATATGAATGAATTTAAAAAAATCAAAAAAAAAAATCTCAAAAATAAATTCATTGTATTAATTAAAATGGCAAATTTAATGATAAATTCCTGATGACATAATTGAAATGAATTAATGTAATAATATTTAATAATAGAAATTAAATGAGCTACTCGTATATAAATGTACATACATACATTAGCAGGTACTTATATGATACGATGATATTATATAGTTCCCAAATTTTTAATAAACATTATACAGAATGTGTGGTAAAAGTTCACTATTAAATGAAATATATTTTTTACATTTTTTACGTTTTTGTTTTGTTTGTTTTTTTTTTTTTTATTAATTTCCATACTTCAATTAAATTTTAGATTTTATTATTTTGCTCTCCTTCTATATATTTTCAGACACAAATTTTAATTTAGTATAAAATGAACTAATATTATTTGTATGAATTATTTATTTACATAAGTGTATAAAGGTGTTAAAAGTTTTACCATCAATTTATATAAAAAGACAAATTTTCTACAGAGAATTAAAATAATGCAAATAATTATACTTATACACAAGTTGTATTTTCTTTTTGCGTTCATACACTTTCGTTGCTTTAATGCAAAATGCATTGTAATACACTGTGTATTATGTCTATATATAGGTATGTAGTTTATATAAAAGTGTAGATAGAGGGAAAACCATCTACGGTGAACACTTCACAATGTACTAGGTTTATGTACGCAGAAAACCAGATACTTACACATTTCATCTTCCACGATTGTAAGATTATGAATGTATCAGTAAAGATATGTACTAGTATAATATATTTTCCTATCTTTGATCCTTTTAAGATCAAGAACTAAACACGAAATCTTCTCTAGTACAAATAGGAAAAGCCGTAAAATATTCATCATATTTGGTACATATTCTATTTTAAATTTTTAGATTTCATTCGATGATATTAATTTAAAAAATTTTCAAAATATTCATCGTATCTGACTTGAACTCTGTTTGTACACATGTCTATGTGTATGAAAAAAAAAATGAATTATATTATTATAAAATTTATCTACTTATTTTGCTGCTTTTTTGGCTTGATCCTTCGTATGCATTCCTATACCATTACATTCTACATAATACATATAAATACAATATCCTTGTTAGATGCTGGTTTACTTTTTAAAATTTATGTTTCTTTGTTTTTTGCTTTTTTGTATTTTCGCTGATGAATATAAAATGTAATTAACCTGTGAAAGTTTTACTAAGATTATACACAAAAACTTTGTATATCAAATCAACAACGAAATCATATTTTTTTAAAAAGTTTCTCTTTAAATTTTCTTTTATAAATCTTATAAATATTTTATTCAATTTATATGTAGACAGTATAAAGCAATAAGTTATAATACAGATTTAAATATATGCGATGTACGTATATTTTGCAACATTATTTATCATATTAGTTGCTCATAATTCCTTGTCTTTTACTATCATCATCATTGGCCATTTGATGTGAGCCAGGGATTAATCATTGTGAGGATTTTCTAAGATAATTTACTTTTATCTGTAGCTTAAAGTAAATTGCGAATCAATGAGTTTTTTTTTTTTTTTTTTTAAGTAAAAAACAAATTCAATATTTGTATGATAAGGCTTAGGCTTAGATTGACCATTTATTTGTGTTTTAAGTTTATCAGGCAAATAGATTAAGGATCAATATTACTGAGGAGGAATTGAATCCAGAAGCAGTAAGCTTTTGATACTCATTTTTTCAAGCTAAGTGAATTTGAATGTAATATAGTGAGGCAGATAAATAATGAAAAATACGATTTTTCTTCTTTCATCTGTGTTTAGAATTGGATTTTAGTCCAATTAATTCAGAAGACAATGCTCTACCTTTTGAACTACTTAGTCTCCATCTTGTTCTGAAATCTCTATAATATTTGAATTATTATTGAAGTGTAATCCTATAGATAATTCTGTTAATAATGATTAAATCAAAATAAAAAAGAATTAATCTGTTTAATTTTTTGTTTTTATATTTTTATATGTTTTGCATGCTGCATTATGCTGTATTTCTTCCTTGTGTCTTGTAATTTAAAATAAAGATTATAAAACAACATTTCATAAATAATTTTATTCTATTATCATTTATTAAGATAAATGAAATATATAAAAAATATATTCAAATCATATTAATGAACTACACATAAAATTTCTATGGTTTGCAAAAAAACAAAAATAAATGTTTTCCATCTAAAATTTTTTATGCATGGAAAAACAAAATAAGACGAAATATTTCTATTTATTTCATTCATTGATGTAATTTCATTTTACATAATATTTTTATTTTGTATATCATACTTAAATTTTATAATGGATAAAAAAATAAAACCACAGAAAAATATGAATTTTTTTTTTCTTTTCTAAATCCTTAATTTATAAGTGATATTATCCTATATCTGTATAAAAAAAAATACATACATACTGGCTGTTATAAAATCTAAGAAATTTGATAAAATGATGCAAAAGTGTTGTAAAAAAGGAAAAGTATACACCGAAAGGCAAATTATTTCTGCAATGTCCTTGTTCCTTTTTATCTCTTTTTTCTTATAATTCTCAAAGGCATTTTTATGAAATAAAGATGTATACTTATGATATAACGTATATCGTATACGTATTTGTGTACATATGTATGTATTTACTATTTAAAAAAAAAAAAAAGAAAAGAAAATTATATAAAAACGAACACAAACACACTTTATGTATATGAAAAATATAGTAAAAGCTGGCCTGCTTTATCATTTTTTATTGTTATTTTATTTTTCTTCTTATATGCTTGTCATCATTAGATCTCATTATGAAATCTTTTTGTCCTATACTTCTCTGTGTCGACACAATAGCTGAACAAGTACAAATAATAAAAAAACTCTAAATAGGAATGTAAGTTTATATGTCTTTTAATATTATACAAAAATAAAAATATATACAAAAAAAATAAAATAATAAAATAATGGGAGAATAAAAAAAAATTAAAAGAAAAAAAAACGAATATTGTGTAAGATAATGATTACATACAGGAGTTAAAACAGAATATACACCTAATAGATATAATACACCTATGTATGTATACAATAATGGAAAAGGACGAAGACGATTTAATATGAAAACGACGAGGATAACGACGAAATCAACGACAATCACAATAATTTTGCTGTTTCTGTTGTTGTTGTTATTGTTGTTGTTATCATCATTCACGAAGATGATGACGATGACGGTACTGATGATAATGATGATGGTAACAGCAACAACAACAAAAACAACAACAATTTGATGAAACTATATATTATTATAGGAAGAAATGAAGAAAACAGTGCAATAACGTTTTGTATACATGTGTGTGTGTATTTGTATGTACTAACATACACTAGTAGCAATAATATATTGACAATGATAAAAACAAGCACAACATCAACAAACGAGTACAGAAAATAATCACAAAAGCAATATGATAACGATGACATGGACAGAAGTATAATAATATTGAAAATATGGCTAAGAGGGAGGCGAATGAAGGATATTTTTACCGCTATCAGGAGAAAAAACAAGAATAATTTACTAAAAAGCAAATAAAGAAAAAATTATGATGAAAATGACAAAAAAAAAGAAAGAAGAATCGAGATTTTCAGGTTCTCTGACTTTTTAGTATAGATCCTTTTTTGTGTTCATCTTTTTTTTTTTTTTTTTGAATATTTAATATGTACTTATAAATGTACATCATTTTCATTATGCGAATATATGTTATGTATTTATACATACGTTATATTACGTTAGTTCATCTTTGCAAAATGAAGAAGGAAAAACAAAAATAAATAAATAAAACTTTTATAACGAACAACCTCTTTTGGCAGTGTGCCATGTACAGCCTACGGCCAATGATTTTGCTTTATTAAAATTTATGTACATTCATATATATGTACGTATATATGTACAAAAAAAGCATGTTTTCTCTAGTTCTCTAGTCTTTATATAATAGTTTAGAGTTATCACAGTTATAAAAAGTCAACTGCATAATTTTTCGTATGCATTTTCTCACATACAATGTAGTGTGTATGCACATTATTTGTGTATATCTGTATGTATGTACATATGTGATATATACAAAAATATAAGTATACATATTACACGTACTGCATATGAATATATGCATGGTGTACTCTTATCCGGGCGTACAACCCAAATTAAAATACTTGTATGTATACTACACGAATGTATGTAGGTAACGTATTATAAGTTAATCTACACATGTTCATATAAAAACTTTTCAAAATATATATTGTACTATACGTATACATACATACATATATAATTTGAAATCTTATAAAATCTTATATTTTAGCTTAAGGTAGAATTTTCTTCTTTATATAGTGGCTGTATGGAGAGTCTACATTTATATATACTTAAATGTACGTATGTACATGTATAAGATAAAGGTGTAATCTAGAGAAGAAAGTAGCTCGTTAATTCTAATATTACACATATTACGAAAAAAAAACATACATATGTATATTTAAAAAAAAAAAAAGCAAAATAAAAAAGGAAAGAAAATTGAGTGCCTGAAGGATAACATCATTCTGTACGTATGTGTTTCATAAATCGCAATTATTTTTGATATTTTTCATATCCTTCAAGAAAAATAAGAACGAATGTAAAATATAAAAAATAACAAACAAAAAAAAAAATAAATAAAAATAAATAAATAAAAAGCTTAAATCATTCGTTTTGTATTTTATTTTTTGTTTCATGCATTTATTGCTTTATTCATAAAAATATATAAAGAGAGAGTTAAAACTAAATAGTATTATAAACATTTAGTTTCGTAATACTATGAGTTTTCAACATATGTATATACACATTTTCCGTTTTTTTTTTTTTTTGCTTTTTATTTGTTTTGTATTTGATTTTCTATAAAAGATTAACAGTACATATTTGATTTTACAAAATAAAATTAAAGAACTAAAATATCAATTCAATTTGTTAACTCTCTATTCTTTATATTTGATTTTGTTTTATTATTTTTTATTTTATTTATTCCTAATGAAAAGTGAATAAAAGATAAAGAATAAAATTATTTCTGTTTTAATACAAATTTCATGAGTTTGAAAATGTTTAAATACAACCTGGATAAAAAGTTTTGAAATTCTAAAATGAAAATATTCAAAATGGTAAAATCGTCTAAAGTTTCAAAACGTAATATGAACGCAATTAAAAACTTAAATGACGTATAATGAATTTTTTTGATGAAATGTCTTTGTGACATTTAATGTATAATTTTTGTTCGAAAAATCGCATAATTATTGTATCACAATAAATTTTTTATCATTTTGAAACTCACCCGTTATTTATCATATCTTTTCATAAAGGAATTATTTAGGAAACGTTTTTAACGCTTATTTCGAATTGATATATAATTTGACATACAATTTATGTAATTATTTGTGAAAAGAAAAATTACGTCGATTCTTACTAGATATTTTAATCATAAAAGTATAATATGTATTGTTTACAATTACTGCATATAAAATGAATACGTACGTTACGTAAAAGAAATGTAAATAATATGTCAAAGAAAATTGATAATGACAAAATTCGTAGATTTTTTTATTTGTCAAAATTCATTTGAGTAGTAAAACGCGAAAGGTGATACAAATTTATTAGAATTTGTACAAAATGAAGAAATGATTAAATATACACTTAAATAAAAAATTTTCCACAGATTGTACATAAGTATCTTTAGGTGATACACATATGTATGTGTAAATATTTGTATGGTTTAAATTGTGAGTACGTTTAATGTATGTACAGTCTATATGCGTTTGCCTTGTAACGAATAAACACCCGTAAGGTTCATTTTCAGTAATATAATTGTATGAACTATGAAATAAACAGCTAAGCGACTAGCTATAACGTATATAAACGCACATCTACATATGTACATGTATATAAAAAAACACAAATATATTATGTATGTACATATACATATGTATGTTTAGAGAAAATTTGAAAAAGAAAAACCAAACATAAATTTATTTGCACTTTGTGTGTATTTAATGTTTGTAATAATATACGAACATTTATACATACATACATACATACAAATAAAAGATTCATTTTCCATAATAGATACACTACATAAAATGAAAATTATTTAAAAGGAAGAAAAAAAAATGAACAGGAAAAACAAAATAAATACAAAAAAAAAACGATATTGTATCTACATACATATGTACGTTATGTACGTAAATATTGTATAAAATATTTCTTGGCAACCTTTTAATGTTGGCAATAAACCCCTTAATGTTTCAATTAAAACTCCCCTGATACTTATATACACACATATATTAAATTGTGTACATTTTACGTACGTATTATATATTGCTAGAAAATAATAATTGTTGTGTCCTTGTTGTCCTTTGTGAATGCTTTGCCACCGCAAGCATTTTATACTTTACTTATATTTTAAAATATATACATATATTATATCTGTGTGAAAGTATGCACATACATACATATGTACATGTTTCATATGTGTTGGTATATGCACGCATGATACGGACATTTGTATTCCATAAATGTCAAACAATGTACATATTTATACATTAAATATTTAGACATAAATTAAAGAAAGTGTATTATGTAACGTGTACGTATTTATTGAATTTAAATACATACATCATAAATATACTGTATGTATATAATACATATGATGTATTTTTTTTTTTTTTTTTTTTTTTTTGAATCTTATATATTCTATAAATATACAAAAGCAATAATAATATTCAAGAATATTCTGGTCATACTTAGCAGATTTTGCTAACTTGATATCCTTTAAACTTTCATACAAAATTAACAACAAGACAAAATTTTGCAATGAAAGTTAACAGAATATTAAGATAACAAAATTTGCTAACTATGACTAGAATATCTCTGAATATTAATTTTATTACATGTTATTGATATACAATGCATATATTTTAAAGAACAAACAAATTTACATGTACATATACGTATTTATAATTCTTATTTGAATCTGTTTAATTGAAACAAAACCATTTAATATGTAAAGAGATTCATAATTTTATGTAAATTATAAATATACTACATTATATAGTTTAAAGACTTATGTTAAATAAATATTGATTACGCACATACGTGTATATACATATATGTAAATGCGGATGGATGTATATTCGTGTCTATACACCCTAAAGGTATAAAAGTAATTTACGAATGTATTATTTTCATTAAAACAAAAAATAGAAATAAAGAATAAAAAAAATTAAAAAATAAAAAAAAAATAGTTCTCGTAATGAACAGAAATACATACATATGTATGTATTATGCATTCAAATTTTTTAATTAAAAATTTATTTTTTTTAACTAGATTTTACTATTTAATTAAATGAAAGCAATTTCAGAATTATGTATGAATTATTTAGAGAAGAAAATATACAAAAAAAAAAAAAAATTGTCAAAAAATGTAAATCAAAATATATAAAAATATAATATGCAGCCTTTTTGCCTTTTTAGCTAAACTTCAATTTTTTAAACAGATTTTAAATGATATGAGTATGAAAAGAATTTACGTATTTTTTTTTAATACCGTCGTATTTAATTCTTTTTTTTATTAAATTCTGAATTTTAGTCACGAATACAGAATTTATTTATTTTTTTTTTTTCGTGTATTAATTTGCACACTTTTGAATTTTTTGTTTATAGCAAATCAATCAAAAACATTTATTGTCTAAATACAAAATTTAATACAAACGGAAAATTCAAATAAAATATCTGATTCAACACATACATATATAGTACTAGATCAATACCAAAGATATAAAATGATTTGCAGTGAAATTTTTCATATTTACAGTTTATATTTTACAAAAATAAAATTTTCCAATCAATCAATAAGATTGAAATAGAAAGTATCCTGTTTTTTATTTTTCACATGATTTTTTTTATTGGAAAATTAATAACCGTGTATTTACCAAACGTATACATACATACATACATAAATACTTTAAAGAAAATTGAACTCAGAAAAAAAAAGAAGAAATTATCACTACAAGTTTCCACGTGTTTTAAAGTGGTTAGTAGATAATCAAATTAATTTCTCAAATTGAGAAGAATTCAATTACAATCACAACTCTTTGTGGCACTGCAATGTTGCAAAAATTGTGTACACTATACTTCATTCTTTAAATACATATTTTCACTACAGGCCTTATGGAAGCATATGTGTCTCTTGTCTTTTTTCATAATTTCTCATAAGAGCATTTCACGAGCAGTGTTACCACAATTCTTAAAGTTGTCACACAGTATGAGATGAGCTTTTTAAATATCAATATACAATAATGTAGAGTAGTTCTACTTTTCGTAGTTTCCATAAGGCCTGCAATGAAAATATTTAATGAATGATACTTTATGTTGTGATGCTCTGTCGTAAATGATGCGTTTTATGACGACTTTTTTTTTCATATTTTTTTTTTTTTTTTGCGAATGAAAAAATACGTCACGTTGTCTATTCTATTTTTAAAAATTTAATGAAAATTCAGTAAATAAAATTTTTTCATTAATAATAATTTTCAATGTTTATAACGTTCATGATAGTAGTCGTATATTATTTATTTTTATTTATTTCTTTTATTTTAAATTTTTCTTTGCAGAAGAATACATAAAATTTGTAAATACAATATTCTGTAGGATGATAGATCAGACTCATTTAAATTTTATTTTTTTTCATTTTACATTTTATAGTTTATTTTTTTATTTATTTTTATTTTTTCATTTGCTATATGTGTATACACATAAATTGTTAATGAAACGAAACTATAAAGAAACGAACCAAAGAAGGACTAAAAATAAAAATTTACGGTCAATCAGTAACGTGCTGAGACTTAAAAATAAGGTTATATTTTTCGTTTATCTGTATGTAGTTTTATACATTTTTTTATACGTTGTATACGTACATATGTGTATTTAGGTACAATTTATGTATAACAATACGAAAGAAAAATTTTATTACGTCAAATATAAATTTATGTATTAGGAATTCATCTTATATAATATTTTCGATTTTTATTTTTTATTTTAATTTTTTTTTTTAAATTTAAAATAAAAAAACGGATAAATAAATACATAAAATTATACGAGTAAATGATGTGTGCATGACATTTAAAAGGAAAAAATGATCACCTAAAACTTGATTTGACTTAAAAATATCTTTAAAAAAAAAATTGAATAAATTAAAATGACAACATAAATTGTGATGAATTGAGATCTAGCCAGAAAATAATAACGATAATAATGACAGATTGCATTTAGACACATAGAATTGTCTTGAAAAATCGTCATAGTGATTATAGGCCTTAGCTAATATCAAGCTGTTGGACCGACGTTGATGATAGGCACATGCATTCAAATATTCACATATATCTTTTACATAATTGCTTCGAAATTTTAGTGAATTTCAAAAATGCCTAAATGCCGTTTCGATCCAAAGTTTAAAGTTTCAAAACGCAGACATTCAAAACAGCGACATTGTCTAAGGTTTCAAAATGTATTTTAAACAGATCTAAAATCGCATTATTTAAGTAAACGACGTATCATGAATTCTTCGAATCTGCAATACATCAATTGAATTGTAAAATTTTGATATCAAAATCGTATTATCATCATATTACAACAAATTTTTTGACTTTTTGAAATTCACCCTTTCCCCTATTTTTCTGTTTGTTAGCTAAATTAATGACAACGAATCTTAATAAATATGTGTGTATATTTATGAGCATAAATATGTACGTCATATTTATCATTTTAAGTATTTTATTTTGATTTTATAAAATTAAACGACCGTTTAAGATATTTTTAAACACTTCATTATTTCAGTAATAAAACTAAAATCTTGTTTTTAATTTTAAATTTATCAACTGGGCATAAAAATTATACATATGATAATTATTATTTTTATTTTAGTTTTTGCATTTATGTTTAGTACACTAGTATACATAATAAACAGACCGTTGAATTTTTTAAATCGTCCATATATATAGTGCAATGACTTTAATTTAAAAAAAAAAAAAAATTGATATGTGTATCATACATAGACTCAATTATATTTATTTTTGGATTTCAAATTACATATGTATGATCACCAATTTTCATGTTTTTATTTTTTTTTTTTTTTGCAAAATTAGGTATATAAAATCAATGAAAGAAGAAAATTCAAAACTAGGTTATGAATTTTGAAAAATATTTTCTTAGACGAAGAGGTCAATTTTTCATGTCTAAATCGAAAATCCTTTTGTGTGACAAAAATAATATTAAAAAATAAACCGTAAGACTATACTAAAATTCTTATTAAATCTTTTATACACTAGTATCATTTTATTCAATCCATTTAATGGAACGTTCGTATTTTTTTTTGTTTGTGTTCAATTTATGTCAATGGAAATTATATGTTCAAAATATTTTTGAGTTCAATTTTCGAAAGAAACAAAAAAAAAATTTAATATTAAATTTTTAAGTTGACATTTCTATAAAACAGCAAAATACAAAACAGAAAAAAAAAACAGAACAAAACATTTAGTTGAGAGTAAAAATCTTAAACTTCAATGGATTTGTTGTAGCAGACATTTTTAAGTTCTTTTTACATTTTTTAAATTGAGAATGTCCTCGTTTCTTGTGTTTTAAGGTTTTTGTTTTTTTTTGCTTTTTATACGTTTTATAAATTACAAAGTGAAATCAGTCAAGAAGTAATACAATTTTTTTTAAAAATAAAAAATGAAAATATAACAGAAGAAGTCTGCAAAAAAATTTAGAACAAAAAATTTATATTACATGATGTGTATATGCAATACACTTTGAAAATAAAAGAAAAAAAAATAAAATTCCTTTTTTTCAAGTTACATTAAAAATAACTCTAAACGCATAAACGCTTATACAAAGTTATATTGCATTTTATTACATTTCCATTTAATAATTGTTGTACATTATTTTTATTATTTTTTTGTTTTTCTTTTATACCTTTTACGGCCTATTTTATAAAGTCAAATGGTCCATTTTAGTCAAGGACAAACACAGTAATACCACGTTTCTACAATACATGTGTGTATGCATATATTTATTGTTTAACAAATCTAAAGTACATATAATACACACACATATTCCTATATACATATGTACGTTACACTGTATTATAAATAAAATGCTCACATTTAGATTTTTATATTTCCTCTTTTATTTTCATTTTCCTTTTTTATTTTTCATTTTTGTTTTTATTTTTATTTTCAACTTCTAATAGTGCTTTCATTTCTTATTGTAAAAGTCAATCTTTTGAAATTGCTAACAGTATATTTCTGTCTGGTTAGGAGGTATAACCCATAAATCATTTACAGCACATTTATTGTCATTATATTGTTGTCGTTTTATATATATATACTAACATAAGTATGTGTGCGTATATAGTGTATATCATGAAAACTATTGTACAAAATAAATATCCCTACGTATACAATATTTCACAATATATGCATATTTCATTCTTTTACCATTTTCGGATTTTATTTTATGTTTTTTTTTTTTGTTTTCTTTATATATTTTCCTCTCTACATTAAATACTTACAATCGACGTATCGTTTTCACACCCTTCTCTTATCCTTTTTCCTTTAATCACTTTGTTTTTTTTTTATTGCGAAACAATTTTTCTTTGTAACTCATTTTCCTTATATTCTAGCTTTTTAGAAATTTTATGATTAACATATACGTACCATGTATGTATGTATGTACAATGACAATACAAAAAAAAGAAAGAAAGAAAGGAAAAAGAAAATGAAAATGATATTACCATAATGTAATACTACGCCACACAAAAATAAAAATTATACTTAAAATACAACAATACAACGCATGCACTAAAAGTATGTACATATATGTACGTTCATATATTTATGTTGTGTACACCAGCTATACTATTGTTAGTACATGTTATAAGTATTGAAGCCAAATGCATTTTCCTGTCGTAGTACTTTAAATGTTGGCGACAATGGTAGATTTTATTCTCTCTTGTTTTTTTTTTGTGTTACTTATTTTGTTTTTATTTGAAGGCTTATACTCACATGACTTAAAAAATGGAGTATAAAAGAAAATCACAAAATATGTATGTATGTATGTACAGGAAAACAAGAAAGGCTTAAACTTGACAGAAAAAGAAAAGCAAATAATAAATGAAAGGAAAATGAAAGAGGTTGAGTCTGAAATGTTCTCAATCCTTTGAATAATTTTCATTTTTGTTTTTTTTTAGTTACATATTATGAATTGTGTGTTTATGCATGCGTTCATGATCGCACATGATATATTATTATATGTATTTATTTCGGATTATTTTATTTTATTTTTTTAAATATTTTTTGTTTTGTTATTTTTTGTTTTCCTATGATTATATTGCCATTATAGTAATACTTGTGTGTCATAATCAGCTTTTACGAAACACTTAACTTGAAACGATGTAGTCAATGAGCGTAAGGAAATAACTTTATACGCTGATAAAGCGAATTTTGCCAAGAATTAAAATACATATGTACGTTATGTGTGTGTAAAAAAGCACACACAAATATTTCGCTTTCACATTACTTATGTTGGACATAAATATAAAATTTATGTACACATATGCATACATATACTGATATTAGAAAAAAGAATTTGTTACTGTAAAAAGAAATATAACGTACGTACATACATCCTTTTTTTTAATAATTATTTTTCTATTTATATATGTATCTTTTTCTATTTTAGTTTCTTTTATAATCCTTATTTATCACGCTCAATTCCCTTAGTTTACTTGGTTTTATGTGCATGTGAATGTATGTACATACGTACGTAATGCATACCATATACACATATTTTTTTTATTATGTTAATATCCTTTTTCTTTCTCAATTTTCATTTTAATTTTTTTCATATTTGGATTTGTCTTGTTTGCAGTCATATAAAAATGTGTGCGGTTAACTTAAAGACAAAAAGCCTGTTAATTAGTCCACTAACTGAATTCTACAGCTACTTATTTACATATTTTTTTAAGGCTCATATTTATCAACCAAGATTTTCTTTAGATCGAGATAAATTGTATTCTTCAGTAGGGATAAAATTTGTTTTAGACAATTACAAAGCAATCGTAACAATATGTGATAAACATAACCTTATTATTTAAAAATCATTATTTATGATTTTTTACAATTTAACCTTATTATTTCTTTACTAACAATCATAGTTGATGTTTTTGATATTTAGAAAGGAAAATTGGTAAATAATTTTTATCCTTTTTTATGAACACAATAAAATTCTGGTAATCATAAAAATATCCGACATTATAATCTTAGTCGATAAATACGGCCATAAATATATATATTTTGCATAATAAGTACTTATACGTATGTATACATACATATATACAAGCATACTTTTTATATAAAAGAATGAGTACATGTAAATTAGATGGTACGTATGCTATTTAAAAACCAACTCCCATTACGCCTACCTTTTATAACTTTATACAAGATATTCTTATTATCCTGATAAAAAGTATGTATGTCTGTATATGGCAAATAAAAAAAAAATTAGGAATTTGTTAATAACATTATACAATGTATTTCAACATTCATTAAGCCAAATTCAGTTACATGAGTGAATAAAACTTTATTAATAATAATATGCATATAAAGTACATCTACACACACGTACATACAATTAAGCAAACATTATGATGATGATGATGATGATGGTGTTAAAAAATGAAGTTTAAGTTGTATTAGTATATGGAGAGATTGTGTATAGTAGCGTAATATTTTAATACTTTACGTGTATTCAGGTTATTAGTTTACATATAAATAATGCAAATTACTTGTTAATGTAGATTACTGACATAATTTTATATTTAGGTGTAATGGAAGGAAAAAACGGACCTTTTTTATTTTGATAAAATAGGAAAAACATTATTTTTTATATTCAAATTCGTACATACATATATACACAGACATACATACATAACATGAACATGTATGTAGATAATTAACTCAAAAAACTTGTTATGTACTTAACATATTCGTTTTTATATATATTTTTATTTCATTTTAAATTATACATTTTTCCTGTGTGTTGTTGTTGTGTTTTTTTTCAACCCCTTTATTTTATTTACATTTTCATTTTAACGATAATTGTTGGCATTTTTTTTTTGTTGTTGCTGTTTTACAAAATTTTAATTTTTTTATTTTTTTTTATTTTATATGATGGGATATGTTAGTTTTTGTATGAATATGCATCTCTCTTAAAAGGGAAAAATAAACTACTAGTATTCATATAATAGTACACTTTATATTTACATTACGTACATATGTATGTATGTATGTATTTGATATTATTATTACTGATATTTCTACTAATGTTGATAATAATGTTGCTTCCTATTGGATAATGATGATGATGATGACGATGATATGTATTTTTTGTTTTGGGTTAATTGTAAAAGGATAAGTATCTCTTGAACTGTTTGGTTCATTATTTTATTTTTCATATTTACATGTTAATATACATGTGTAATACATTCAAATTGTATGAATGTAAGTATGTATATATATTTTGTTTCAAAGTTATTAAAAATAACATTAAAAAAAAAATACATACTAATTTAAAATTATATTTAATTATATAATTATACACATAGCTAAATAACATTGGAGAGGATTGTTGAAATATGAATATACATACATATGTATGTATGTATGTTAGGAAATTTCATATAATACACATAGATCGTATGTTATGTAAATAAAATTAAGAAATAAATTATATAAATAAAAATTGAAAAGTAGTAAAAAAAAATAAATAAATAAATAAATGAACAAGTTTATGTTTAAAATCCAAAAAAAAAAAACGGTTATATTTTTTAAATTTATAAAAATAGACTCAATGAATTTCGTAATCAACTTACTATTGAATGGAAATTAGTTCATAATAAATTAAACAACAATTATTTAAAAATTATGAATAATAAATTATACATTTTATATACAAAATTATGCAGTATATAATTTTTTTTTTTTGTTATTTTTTGAAAATTTATTTTTAAAAAATATTCCAAATTTTATATTGACGGTTATATATTCACAAAGACGAAAAAGGTTACTACAGCTAGTCATATAAAAAAATCGCATTCATGTTTTTCAGTATTTTTTTAAATTCATAAAAAAAATGAATATCATGACTTTAGTCCTTGTTATCTCTGGAGGTTTTTTTTTTATAAATTGTACGTACATACATTAAAAATTGAATCAATGCACATTCTTTAAATTTTCGAAAAAAAAAAAATTGTTTAACTTTCTATCCAAATACTATTAAAACAAACAAAAAATAAATCTAAAATAATATTAATTTATTCAAACCTAAACTTTTCTTATTTCAGGATATTAAACCTTCTTCAACAGTTCCAAGTAGTACAATATCAACTCCAGCACCTTCAGTTCAATCAAAAGTTGATACAAGCAGTAAGTAATATCCTTTACACATAAATAAAATATGTTTTATTTTTTATTTATTTATTTTTTTTTAAATTTAAATAATTTGTACTTACGAAAGTAGAAAAAAAAATTTATAAAATATTTGAAAGAAAAAATCTTGTAAAATAAATTCAAAATTTTTTTTTCTTAATTTTTTTTTAAACATTTTAAACATTTCAAAAACAAATTTTTATTGTATTAAAATATAAAATGTCCTTTTACATAGTTATTCAAAATTTCAAATAGAAATTTATACAGCACAAATTTTATATGCATATATTTATTATGTATTCAAATGTACATATATGTATGAATTTCATAAAAATTTACTCTATGGATACATGAAAATATACAGACACATGTGTGTAAATACAAGTATACAAAATATATTCAGATATTTATATAGTACATGTACTTTAGGTGTTGAAAAAAAAAAGTTTTTAAACAACTTTTCACTTTCTATACGAAAATACCAATCTCTGTATTTTTACATAATAAACATATGTACATACATTGTATGTTTATTAGCTGGTATAAATATAATATAATTTTTTTGTTTTTCTTATGTTGTTGATATGTGTTTATAATTTTATAGAGCTAATAGAATATGAAAATATATGAAAAGTTTTTTTTTTTTTTTTTTTTAATATTGTTCATGTTTGTGCTTTTGATAGTAGCATACAATATTTATATGTGTGAATATGTGTGTAATGTATATGTAATAACTATGTATATTCAAATAATAAAAAATGAACTGCTGAGAAGGAAAATGAAAAAATAACAAAATAAAATAAAGAAAAGATTTTTTTTTTAGTTTCAATAAAGAACTTTTTTTACACTTTGCTTTTTTTACACTTTAAAAGTACACTAAGACTTTTCTTTTCTTTTTTAAGGAAAATTATATATCAGGTCATCCCGTAAATAATACGAAGTTTTATGATCTGAGTTTATTTTGAAACGGTCTGTAAATACATAGTAGAATGGACATAGATCTTTAACACACGCAGTTACAATTGGATTTGACATAACCAAACTTTTGAGTTTATCTTCATTGAATTTGACAGGTCTATTCAATCGGGGCTTGTAAATGAAGTTTAAATTTTGAGATTGGATTCGTTTAGACTTGATAAGATAATCACATATGTATGTACTTTCTGTACTCAGGGCATCTGTGTATCTGACATATTGTTTCAATTATTTTTAACGTCTTTTCCTTATCTCATGGTAATTCTAAAAGAGACAACATTTACGAAACATCAATTATGATATCTAATAAGAAAATAATTAAAATAAAATAAAAAATATAAAAATGATATTTTCAATGAATTAGCAAAATGTCCAATTTTACAAGTTTGTAGATCAATTTTCTCTGTGACTTTTAAAATTTTTTTAGTTTAATTTGAATTCATTGTATTAAATTTTTAAAAAATTAAAAAAAGACGCTAAGTGAAATGTAGAAGGTAAAAAAATTTGCTCATCATGATTCGAAAGATGTTTAGCATGTTAAATATGTAACCCATAGGCTTTAAGATGTCTACGTTAAAAAATGCCTTGTTATTCCTTTTGTAGTGTAAAAGAACAATAAATATATAGCAAAAATGAAGACTAAAGAGAATAACGATTAAAATACTAAGCATGATCTCAAAAAAAAAACCTAGGAGAGAAAATAATCAAGAAAAAATAAACGATGTGTGTTCAGAACGAAAGGGCTAAAAATTTATTTTTCGCAAGGACTCACGAAATTAAATGTTAACAATTTAAAAAAAAAAATTCTTGCATCAAAAACAAGGTTTGTGTATGTAAACATTTATTTGTGCACATAGGCGGCCTCGTTCGAGGACACATTTTATACGAATAGGTATGTATATAAATAACACGTTATTTCCCTAAATTATACATCTACATACAAATGAGATACATGATACATCAAAAAAAATTTTTTCTCTGGTGTACATGTAAATAACTACATACAGGGTGTCTCAGAATAATTGTCACTTAGATTATTTTTCTAAATGTTTGAAAAAACGAAGCATTATCCCTCCCAGAATGATATCCTCTGATTTTGATACATAAAATATCAAAATTTTCAACTTTGAACATAACTTTGGTATTTTCGATCTGATTTGTATCAACTGTGCCCTGTTGGAAAAAGATAAGCTTGAGCTTTATTTTTTATAATACACGATTTTATCGAAAAAGATAGTTTAAAGAATATTACCTTGAAAGTGATGCTATACACTTCGTGTATCTGAAAATGTTTAACTGTTTGTATTTTAGACAAGATGAATACATGAGGAGGGATCTAGAACGATTTTTTTAGTAGAAAAAATTTTAATTTTCATATGCTTAGTAAAATTTATTCTCAGATACCCTATATGTATTATGTACATACAACTTGCGGAAAATAAAACAATGTAAAAATAAATTCAATGCTGTTAAATTACATATGGAAATTAAATCAGGGTATGGATTGACATAATAGAAAACTTAAAATAATATAAAATATACATATATTATAAGAAAATATACAATCCATATATACATGTATGTATGTACTTATAATTCATACAGTTAGATGAACATGTATTATGCAATATGTTCATCTTGACATAATCACATTCAATCTAGATAATTTTTTTAAATTTTTGTACATACTAGAAATTGAGCAAAAAACAAAATAAAAAAACGCAAAAAATGAGCAAAAACATAGAACAGTAAAGTATGTGTCTTGAATATATTTAGGCTTGACATAATTCATTTTCAAAAATTTTTAATCAAATTAAATTTTTAAAATAAATAGAAATTAGGCTTTTGGTACACGTGTAATGAGTATTTATTTAAACTTATATTTTTTTATTTAAATGAGTACAATCATGTAAGCGTAGAAATAAAAAAAAATTGTTTTCATTTTTTTTTTCGTCTTATTTTTACGTTATATTTTTTTATTTTTTATTTTCCTTTGGGCTGTTATTTTCTTTTTTTTTTATTTTGGCTGTTAAACATTTTCAATAAGTTTTAAGTTTGTGGGAATTTTTTAATTTAAATTTTTGGAATTTCAATTAAGAATCAAAATAATTGAGAAATATTGATCGCGATCAGTACATTTAAAAAAAAAGATTGAATTGAATTGTCATGTAAACATTAAATAGACGTGAAATAAATTCAATATATATTTTTTTCAATATATGAAATTTATAATTGATTGCTTTTCTTTTAATAATATACTTTTATATTTGCATACAAAAATGTAAAAATTTTATCATTCGCTTATACACATGCAAACTGTATATTTGACTGATACATATGACATTATTATATTTACATTATATCGACTTATCTTTCATATTTTCAATATATACCGGCTTTAATTTTATTTAAAATATTTTTTTATCCTTATGTAATGTAAATCCAGATTTGAATAACAAAATAAATACTTTAACAAGCAACTAATCCAATTACAATTTTGAATTGTTTTAAATCACAATATTACATTTTTGTAGATTTTAATATGTACACATATGTAAGTATATAAATACTCGCATATGAGCACATGTACATATATACATACATATTACAAAAGGATTCTATTTTAGTATTTAGAAAATAAATAAAAAAAGGATTTTATTACAATAATAAGAATAATAATATGATATAAGGAAACAGATTTTGGATTTTTTAGATTTTTATTTCAATAAAAGCTAAAAAAAATGTATATGCAAACAAAAAATCTAGCTTTGGTACAATTCAAAAATATCAGTTGATCATCTTTTGACGAAAATCATGAATTCAAAAACTTTCTGACGAATGTATTAAAAATCAAAAACTCAATAGCCTTGCAATTGACTGCAATTATTCGAGCAATAAATCATTCAGTTTTAAGTCAATACAATTATGCATTTTTGACTTGTCAGGGACATGTTAAAAATCTGCACATAATCGTGTGATCGTCAAATTTTAGACGTTTTTGAATTGTACCTATGCTAAAGATAATTTGATTATCGTATCCAATTTTCTATTATTTTTATTCATTTTTTTTTTCATACAAACAAGTTAGTAATTTGGTACATTCATTTACACACGTGTTTGGCAAAATTATACGTTTCGCCGTTGATTTCCAATTCATAAATATTTTTACTTGAAAATAATTTTTTTTAGCTTTTGATATTTAGTGTAAGATTAAAACAAAAAACTTACATATTTATGTATGTACATATGTACATAAATATTTAAAAAAGAATTTCTTAAAAATGTTTTAAGATACAAAATTTCATTTAATATAAATGAATTATAAAATATTTCGGAAAAATTGATGGGGAAATTTTATTTCGAATTAAATGCATTATAGTGTTATCCTTTTTAATTTATCGTAAGTCTCCAAATTGTACATACAGAAAATAAATTTATATACTTGGGGTAATAAAATTTTTCATCATTTTTTTTTTTTTCTTAAATCATGCGCAAATTTCATCATTTTGATTATATGTACGTGAAGTTTTCCCGATAAAAATTCGGATTCCAAAAAAAAAAAAAAAAAAAAAAAAAAAAACAAGTACATTGTGCTTTTCCGATTACGAAATATTTTAACATGCTTTTGTATACATGTCTTTTGATAATCCTCCTTAATTTTATGTAAAAAAAGCTATCAAAATATTTTAGTTAGAATTGTGTCTTCATAATGATAGGATATTCATTGAAATAACTAGTTAAAATCGTGTTCATTTTTAAATCAAAAATAAAAAAAAAATCATCAAATTTTTTTGAACAAAAATAAATAAAAAATAAAAATAAATAGAAAAAAACAATTAAATCTAAAATAAAAAAAAAAAAAAACAAAATATATCTTGTATAATTCTTGAATAAAATTTATTTATTTTTTTAGATTTATTTAATTTAAAAGAAAATTTAAGCAAATATCATATCTAGATTATATAAGAAAATTTAAAGAGATAAAAATTGTAAAAAAAAAATTTTAAATTTTAAAATTTTCTGTGATTTCGGTTTCTTTTTACGTTCTATAATCAGTGACTCATATATGGTGTCCTAAATATTTAAAAAAAAACAAAAAAAAAAAAAAAAAAAATAGAAAAAATAAAATTTTTTAAATTATAAAAACGTAATAAAAAATTCACCAAAAAAAATTTTTTTTCTTTTCTAGAATAAATTTTAATTGTTATATTTTGTATACCGAAAAAAGTATTCCTTTTTTATTTTTTTATTAAACATTTTATACGTTATTATGTTTATATACATATATGTATGTACATTATCGTCTTGTAATTTAGTTGACACAATTCTTAAATAGGAATAAACTAAACGAGTAAGTTAAGTAAAAGACAAAAATTAAAAAAAATAAAAATAAATAAATACATAAAAATAAAAAAGTTATATGAAAACTTGAAAGATTTTTAACTGTATATTTTGTTAAATGTGTATATGTATGTAGCATAGGGATACAAAAAAAAAGGTCAATATTATTATATTATTTTCAATGACTTTAATTTAAAAAGAAAAAGAAAAGAAGGAAATTCAATTACACAAAAAATAAAAAGAAATACTTAAATGTAATTTATAACATATATATGATAAATATATGTATGTAAAGTACAATATATATTCGGTGTGTGTTTGTATATTTTGATACTGTATATACAATATAGCATGTAATATATACCGTATTATATTTTAATGTATATACATTTTTTTTTTGTTTTTTATTAAAGAATACTGAATGTTATCGTATATGAATAGATATTTTATAGACCACGTTTCACAATGAAACAAATTTATAATGATAATTGACTTAATAAAAGTGTAAAAAGAAAAAATTATAAAAATACATTTACAAAATTATGAATACATTTGGTTTCATATTATACTAAATAAAAATAAATAATAATTGAAATTGAAAAAAGGAAAAATAAAAATCTTATTCATTTTGAAAATACATAAACAGAGTGAGAAAATAATAGACAATTTATTTCATTTCACAATTAAGTTCTTACGTAACAGACTAGATCGTGATAAATATTCATATTAAAATAACGTGCAAAAAGAAAACAAATAGTGGAAAAGAGTTAATAAAAGCTAATTAAAAAAAAAAAAAAAAAAAAAAACAAACAAACAAACTATATATAATTCGACGCAATAAATTTTCAACAATATTTCGTTTTATCATAATTACATCATGTTGGCAATGCCAACATTAATGATGCCAGCACCAACAATGGCATTGGGTAGCCAACCATTGTCTGTTGGTGGTGGCCCACATAAACCATATGAAACAAAATTGTTAGCTATACATCAATCTCATGTTCCACAAAACCATCATCATCAGCAGCAACAACAGCAACAACAACAGCAGCAGCAACAACAACATCACCATCAGCAACAGCAACAACAGCAGCAATCACAACAACAACAGCAACAATCTCATCCACCCCATTCTCAATCACCGTATCAGATTCATTCACAACAACAAAGTCCACAACAACAATCATGCACGGCCTCAAAGCAAGGTATATCCCATCCATCCATCTGTATTATATTAATATTAATGCAATATACAATATAGCAAAACATTGGTATCCTGTTGACCTCCATTGACAGAATGTCATAAATCGTTATTATCGCCTTGAATGGCCGTTATTTTGAGCTCTTTATGTTCTTATGATTTTTCAATCTATTTTTTCCCTTTAATTTTCTAAATAAAAATTGAATATTTTGTTAAACGATATACTCGTATGTATGCACATATACCCAATATACATATGTATGTATATTTATATGGCATAGTATTATATAATAATATTTTTGTCTATGACATGGTACATTTTTGTTTAATATTTCGAACGTATTGTATGTACAAACGTACGTATACCATGTACATTTTTGTAGATGAAGCCTTTTGTGAATAACATAAATAAGTATGTATTATAAAATGTTCATATGAACAACATTACCAATATGTTGTTAAAAATTTAATTCAAATACAGTGCATATCTTTAATAGCAATTTTTTGTTTTTTCAATGAGTTTCTTATTTAAGTGATAGGATTGCAGGTCATCTATCAGATCACATTTATATGAAATTTCAACGATAAAAAATATACATACGTATGTATGTATGAACTAAAATAATTAGAAAGAAAAATAATTTTAAGAACAGGGTGATCTAAAGACTTCTATCTGTGGAAAACGGAAAATATTTCATATAAATGATAAATATTGTATTTCATTCAATACGTGATTTTTTTATGTACATATACATACATACATATGTACATATAAATAAATTTTGTATATTTATTGAATCGGAATACTTTTTAATAAGTTTTTAAATTAAAAAAATTATAATTTTGAAATAGTACATATTTGTATCTTTTAAAGAATTTTAAAGTATTTAATGTATGTATGTTCTCTAGAATTTGTTATTTTTCATTTTTTTGCTTTATCCTTGTAGTCGACTCTATATACATATCACTTTGTAGTTGCTCCAAAACCAAAATATATGTAGTCGTCACGCACACACACAGTCGTTATCGTCCTTAGTTTTGGTGTTTTTTTCCTTTTTATATACGTATGTGTGAGTCTGTTGTACACATATATAATGTTCGTAATGTGATATTTTTATGTACATGTGTACTTTATAAAATGTACGATATCTGTGTGTGTACATAAATATGTAAGTATGCATGTGTATGGAAATTAAAAAAAAAATTTGTTTTTTTTTTTCAAAACTTTTTTTTTTTGTTATTTTTTGGGGGTCATCCAAAATTTGATCAATCAAAAAACAAAAACAAAAATTTTCTGGTAAAGTCATTGAATTATATTTAGAGATTTTTTATAGCATCTAAACACACATATACATACATATATGCATATATGTACATACCATATTATTTAAGAATGATTTTAAGATTGTTTCTGTAGACTTATTACATAAATATCTGTACATAAATATATGAATGTAACATATTAGTCAAACAATACTGTACTTTTCGTAGGAATAGTACGGTATATGACAGGATTTTATTGGGTTATTTGTATCTAACCAATTCAATCTTTATTTTATTGAAGCACATATATGTATATGTACATACTATAACATAGCATACCAAGAATTCTGTATGCTCGTGTATATCATATATACACGTATCCTTATTTTATATTTTAGTTCGTATCTTTCTTCATTTCTATATGAATTTCTTTGTAATTTTTTTTTATTGCCCCTTTATTCTTTAATGTAATTTCTCTTTGTTACAATGGATATGTATTTCATATTTGTATGTATATACTTTACACTGTATATTACATTATAGATGACTTTAAATTTGTGCCATATATGCTCGATGGAAAACATATAAACATCTTCGTATGTATGCACACATTTGTCAAATACATTACAATAATATGTATATTATATTTTACATGTTTTTGTATAGATATATTGTATGTATATTAGAAAGAAGAAAAAAAAAATGATTTAATGTGCGGCTTTTTCTACTTAATTTAATCGACTTTTATGTCATTTTTCTGGTTGCTTTTTTATACTATATAGTAAATTTCTTGTTGACGGGGCAGGATATTGGAAGATTCAGGTTGATATTATTTATGAAGCATTTACATCAGACTATATGATTTTACTCTATGCATTTATATACAATACATTTATTATTATACATTTAGATACATACAAATGTATGTGTACATATACATATATTTATATATTTCATATTCATATATATATGTATATTATGTGTATAAATTTAAGCACATAACACCCATACAGCCTTTTGTTATATATTGGGGTTAGCCAATCTTAAAGGGATTTATAGTATTTTTCAACTTGTGGCAGGAAAATTGTGATGAAAATTAATTTCCTTTTTAGATTTTTGGGCGTAGATTTAATACAAAAATGTTGTTTTATTTTATTTTATTTTTTTTTTTTTTGTTTTTTTCAATATCATATTGTGATTATCATGAATATTTTTTTCTTCTTTAAATTTTATTTTATTTTCATTTCACTTTATAATATGGTATGGTTTTTCATGTTTTGTTATATTTTAATTTTCATTTACTTGTTGGGGGTGGTCATTGATTAATTGATTATATTTTTAATCATAATGAATTATTTATCATACATACATGTATAAAATACAAATATAACAATAGAAAAATGTTCAATTCAAAATGTAAAATTGCAAATATAAGAAATGATAATAATATGAAAGCATCTGAACATTTATAAATACACTTAGGATATAGATCATAAAATGATTATTAAAATATTGAATTGGATTAAGAATTGAATGATATGACGTTTTATGAATTGAATTTATAATAATTAATCACTTATGAAATTCAATGGAAATAGTGAAATTTAAATATGATTTTTCTTTTGTAAGTATAATGAACTTTAGAATTATTATTATTTTTCTTTTTTCGCTCCAATAATTTATTAAATAAATATCCCATATTTTTTTTACAAATTAATATCAAATTTTTTAATATTTTGTTCAGAATAAATTTATTACAAAAAAATAAAATAAAATAAGAAAACAAAAAATTACTAAATCATCGATTACAAAATATTGTCCTAACAGAGCATATAAGTACGCATAAAATAAAAATTGCAAGTCATTTTGAAAATTATTTTCTACACAATATGATAAATTTTACATTTTTTGTACAAAACATTAGATTGGACTATGTTTTTCTTCTTTTTTAAATTAATGCTCATTTACACTGAAAAGTGAACAGACCGTAATTTTCAAAACGTCTGCATACTGCTTCAAAATTCCAAAATGTAAACAATCAGAGTGGTAAAATCCTCTAAAATCTCAAAATGTATTGTGAATGTATCTCAAATGCATTATTTAAGCAAAATTATTTTTTTTGATACAATAATTTTTTGTATCAAAATCGCATTATTACCGCATCACAATTTTTTCACATTGTGAAACTCACTGGTAATATTTGTGATATAGCGTTAACGTAGTAAAATGATCAATTTTTTTTTATTTTACTTTCTTCTACTTTCTAGGATAATAAAATTAGAGTTTTTGTATTCTGTTTTTCATCTCGTTAAATTTATTTACATATTTAATTTAATTTTTATTATTATTTTTATTTATTTTTTTTATTTTAATAGATTTACAAAATAATATGATAAAAATATTGAAACATGAGAGGGACACAAAAAAAAAATGTGAAAATAAAATATTCGAAGGAAATCACTCGTTAAAAGTGTCTCTCGAAGTTTGAGTCGAAAGTTTAATTGCTTTTTTCCTGACCTAGATAGTTAGTGAGCCAAGTTTAAGTGCATTTTCATAGCTTTATACATTATTTAGAGAAAAATGCAATATAGCAAAACAGAAAAAAAACAAAAAAACAAAAAATTTTTTCTGTTGTATATGTTTTTTCTCTTGTTTTTATGTACGTACATACATTATATATAATCTGCTCATTATATAATACAGTATATATTGTATGTATAAACTTGGGTATATAAAAATACGTACATTGGATGTATGTATTTATGCACTTTTTAAAAAACTCATCTTGCTGGTTTGTTTCTCTTTACGGTCGTGTAAATAAGTTTTTTTTTTTATAGATTATGTGTATACATTTTTTTTTCTTATTTTTTAATATCGATTAAATTTTAATCAAGATATAGGAAAAGTTTATTTATTTAAATTTGCATTTATATAAAAGAAATAAAAATATTAACATATATATGTATGTACATCCATGAACGTTAACGTATTTAAAAAAAAAAATTAATTGAAAAAACAAAATTAAAATCATTTGACAAATATTTCTATTTTTACTTGTTCTAATGTTCATAATCCTAAAATTATATACTTGAATAATAATTAATTTAAATATTATTGATTTTATTATAAAGTTCATCAAATTTGAAAAAAAAAAAAATTATGCATTTTACTTTATTTAATAGTATGAACACAATTGGATCAAACAGCGACAAATTTGTCTAACAAATACTTTGAGTACTTATTCTCTTATTCTGTAATTACTGACCATAGGTGAAAATTAGTGGACAATTTAGTCGATGGTCGAATTAGGTTCATTTTTATTTGTTCGTCTTTGTAATTTATTTGTACTACATATTTTATAAAAATATCTAAATTTTAGACATTAGAAAAACAAAATTTATCTAAGTGATGAAATAAAGTACAATTTATTGTTTTATTTCTTCTGTGGGTTACCAATATGTCTTTAATTCAGTAATATTTAACTTTAAGTTATAAATATTTTCAAAATTTTATTAAATAATGAAATGTAAAAATAGAAGAACATTTTTTGTAAAATGAACACGTTTAATAGAAATTGCTAATCTTTTCAAATTTTCTAAAATTACAATTTTTTATATATTTTTATTTTGGTTTTTATATCTATACTCATTTACAGTTGTTACATTAATATGCTCTCATTGTACAGTATATATTATTATAAGTAATGTACTAAAAGTATTAAATTATTCTTGTCGTTTTTACAGTAATTTTCAACGCTTTCTAAATGTTTTTTCTTTCTTTTTCTGTATATATCATGCAAATTTGTACATAAATACAAATTAGTATTTTGTTGAATATGTATATTTTGCCTTTCTAATTTTTGGTTTGGGCATTTTTGTTTTTGTCCTTTTAATTCATTTAAGCAGTATAAAACAAATAAAATGAAAATGAGAAAAGTATTAACTTACAAATTTATATACTATAGATGTTTTTCATATACATATAAAACAAAAAATAGCAAAGTACATAGTTAGTTCAACGAAACCAGTTAACTATGAATTTGAAGTAGAATATACATATGTACATTTTATGTATAGAAATGTATATTAATGGGATGTGATCATACTACCAAAACACCCAATATAAATATGACTATTACCAAAGATTGTCATCATCTAACAAAACAAATTTCTATATCTATATTCTATTTTAATAGTATTGTATATATGTATGTATATATATGTATGAACATACATACTAGCACGATCTAATATTCACAATATTTGTGTAATTTAATTTGTAACCAAGTTTTGGCCCAAAGGGAAAACAAACCAAATGTAATGTAAAGATAATTATACCTATATAAGGGTATACGAATTATATCTGTATATAACATTTATTTGGTATGGTATAAGTGTATATGTAGAAAGAAAAGTGGAAATGTCAATTTCAAGGCAACTTTTCTCTTAATTTTAATTTTCATAGTATACATACTTTATATACCTTTGACAAAATATAACAGAACGTTTTTCAGATAATGATGATAAAAAAAAATGTCAATGTAACAGAATGTAAGGCATGTGTGAAAGAAAGAAATTTTATACCTTTTAATTATGATACCGATATTCAAGTATAAATGAAGACGTTAATTAAGTAATGTTAAGAAAATCTACTAAGAAGAAAAAAGCAATAGGGTGAAATAATTTTTCACTGACATATTTGAAAAATTTTATTTTTTATAAAATAATTTTTATATCAATAATAAAAAATTTAAAATTTACAGTCTTAAAAATTAAAATCAATATAACGCGTTTGTTTTCCGAAGAATTTTAAATACATCATTGATCCTGGAAATTAATAATTTTCACACGTTCACACGTATCATTAGCATTTCGTAATGTAAAAGAGAATTTCTTGATTCTTAGGAATATACTTCATATTGTAAGTATTGTACCCATTTGTAAATAAAAAAAAAATATAAATTTTGTTTTTATGTAATATAAAGTTAAATAGAGAATAATGATGGTTTAATTTATTCAGCATAGATAAATTTCATATTCATATTATTACGCATACACATGTACACAAAATATTTGTGCACGATATCACCCTCTATGGTTTAGCTTTAAAGTATACAGATGAAACAGTAAATTTCAATTTTATCCTTTTTTAGAACTGTGTATACAAACGTACATTTTTGATTATTCAGATATGAATGTATTAAGAAAAAAAATAATAATAATTTACCATTTTACGTATACGATTTTTGTATTTGTTACGTACACACAACGTACATACGAGTATGTATTACACAATACATGTGTACATAGATAAAATGTATAAATGAAACTTATCATAACTAAGAAAATTTACCCGTTTCAGTTATGATTACTGTATTCAATTTTCATATTAAGGATTACTAAATTTACTATATTACTGAAATTGCTTTTTTGTGGTTCATGTAATATCATCACAGAATACATTTATATACGATATAAAGAATTATTGTTATTATACATACATTCGTCGTATATGTATGTATGTCTATTTTTTATAAATGTACACATTTTCCTAAATATTTCCTTTTTTTTTTTTTTTTTTAATTTATAAAAGAAAATTGTATACGTGTATGTGTGTACTGTATACGCATTTAAGTTCGATAAATACTCTACATACATATGTATACATCTACATTGTATAACGTATACACAATTACATAAACATTTTGTCTATGTATACTGAATATAATATAAAAAGCCACATACTATTTGAGGTATTCAATTAGCTAAGAGTAAAATTAATAATCATTGGATTTTCAAATAGCATCATCTGAGAGTCATATATAATTTTTATAAGCAAACAAATAAAATTTTCTGGTTTTATATAATTTTACTAATACACATTACGTGTATGTGTTTGGTATAAGAGTATATGTATCTGTATACACATTTAATTTTTAACCTTAAAAAAAAGATATAATCATTTATGAAATTACATTTTCATGTTTCGAAATAAATTTTCTGAAATTATTGTGTAGCATATATACATATGTACATACATGCAATAGATAAATTTTTTGTTCTGTATTAATGTGTACATTTAAGTATGCTTATTGCTCAAAAATCTTCACCCTCTCTTCACAATCTTAATTTCGAAAGTCATTCAAGTATGATTATCGAAATTTTGTGAATAAAAAAAAAGAGGTGTGATATTTTCGAAATACTTCACTTCAAGATACAAAATGGTATCTTGATTTTTACGCCATACAATTTTCAGGCAATTTTCATGCGTTTTCATACATGAAAAGGATAGAGTATGTGAAATGTCGCATGAAAATCGTGTGGTTTAGAAATTAGATAGAAATTATTTAAGTTAATGTGAGATACTCTTTTCATGTATTGTATGTATATGAATACATAAAAATTGTGGAAAAAATGTTCTCAGTAATGAAATTACTTTTATAAGAAATCATAAATTGTATTCATCATTGGTCTTTCTTTTTTTTTGTATGCGTTTAAAGTACGTACGACATGGTACGACATAAATATAAATAAGAAGCTAAAGTATACACTTTTGACTTTACTAACTTAATGTGGTAATCTTGAAAAATGATATGTACTTTGCAATTATCATCATCAACGTCACAAATACTGAAATTATCATTTATTATCATAATTACTAAACTAGATAGTATCATAATAATTATTACAACTATTTTTTCTCTTAAATTTTGCTTTAATATTAAATGAAAATAGAATGAAAAAATAAAATAAAAAATATTTACGTGTATGTAATTTATTCATTGGATAATGGTGTTAAAGTAAATAATTTCCACAAAGGAAAAATAATTAAAGCTCGATACTTTAATGTAACTTAATGCCTTTAATATTGAAAATGTAGAGTATTTGTTCTTGATTCTGTTGGTCTCAGGTTCGACACCAGATATATGTAGACGAATAAAGAAAACTGAAAAATCGAATTTTTATAATGCACAATAGGTAACCTAAAGATTTAAAAAAATATTCAATATAAGCCCTTCAATACAAAAAAAAAATTGTATTTTGTGTTCTACTTGACCATACTCAATTCTTCTCAGCAGTTCTTAATTTACACCAAGATGTAGGTGATGTGAAATGTGATGTTGAAACGGTAATCAGTTAACGAAATTTTAAAGATTTGAAAAATTTAAAACAAAAATTTTAAATAATAATTTGTTTATGAATGGATTTGCGTATTTAAAAATATTTTATTTGTAATACTCACTCTTTAATCTGGTTAATATTGCGTATCCGAAAGTTTTATTTTGTTTACAATATTTTAGTAAAAGAAAATTCAAATTTATTCATAAAATCTCTGTTATTATTTAAATATTCACACTTTAGTAAAATTGGGTAATCTTAAAAAAAAAAAAAAAATAATAAAAAATAAGTAAATAAAAAAATAAAAACTTTATTACAGAAAAACACAACCTTTAAATATTAAATATAAATACATGAAAAAATTTTAAAAAATTTTTGTAATAAATTATAAAAGCATTTAAATAAAAACATGGAAAAAAAAGGAAAACTTTTTTCTATTTTGTTTACAAATTGTTGGACCCACATAGTTTGATTAATTTAAATGAAATACAAGTTAAAGACAAGTATTAACTATCTGATGATCATTAATAAAAGTAGGAAGAACTTTAGATGTTGTAATAAATTACTTGTTATTTATTTTTATTTTTTATTTTTGTTTTTTCAAAGTATTTACATAAACTATGATAAAATTGCATTTTCGTGCTATTGCCAAAGTGAATGAGAAAAAAAAAGAAAACATAAAACAAAAAACAAAATCAACAATAATAAATAAAAATCAATTGAAAGAATTACAAAAACAACAACAAAAACAACAAAAATACCATTTAACAAATACATATAAATCATGATGAAGATTAAATTAAACTTTACACCTATATACCAAACATAAAGGACAATTTTAAAAGTACTTTTTAAGTTTTTTGTTAAGTTTAACATCATTTCTATAATTGTACGTACATACATACATATGTATGTATCTTTATTTAAGGGTATATTATATAGAGATGTTAAATGTATGGTACATTCTGTTTACAATTCAAAGTTTTTAGAGATCTAAATTATAAAATGTATGATAATGAAGATTTGGTACTATGAATGTGTTTGTTTTTTGCATATATACGTTGTCACATCTACATGTAAACGTTACAAAAAAAAGAATGAAGGGAGGAAGGGGAGTCGGTTTATTTTAAGAGATATAAAAGTTAAATGTGACTTTACACGATGATGCATTCTTTTAATTACAAAATTTTAAATACATGTGTATATGTAAATGTAAATCGAAATTATTTGGTTATAGGATTAAAATAATGAATGAAATTAAGAAAGAAAATTGACTCGTGTACATATTTACAATGCACTGGTAGAAATTTGAGATTTTGTTAAAAGTTTTTCAAATATTCAGAAAAGTTACTTAGTTAAATAATGTAAAATTTTTCATGTATTTGTAAAGTAATCAAAGAGTGAAAAAAAAAATAGAAAATTTTTTGCTTAAACTTGTTTAAATTTTCATTCGATTAATTGCAATCGCATTGAGGTTTACATGTACGTAATGTATCTACATTCTATCCAATAATTACATGCAATTAAGGGCTTGTAGAAATTACGAAAAGTATTGCCATTTTAAATCATTTTATATTTTTATATTCAAAATATTCATCTGATATTGCATGAAAACTTTAAGGACACTTCAAATAAAAATTATAAGAAAAGAAAAAAAAAAGACATTCATAGTGCCATAAAGCCTCAAATGCATTCAATTACTGAACAGAGTATATTTATGTGTAAATGAATAAATATATTTGAAAATAAAAATACCAAGAAGATAAAGATATAAAAGTTGAATTGAACAAAAACTAAAAGGATAAATTTCATCCTAAAGGATTTTCATCCAGTTTTTTTTTTTTTTTTTTTTTGATTTATTGTGTAGTCCTCAACTGCTTCAAATTCATGTCTTTAATTAGAATTTTGTTAAACATAATCGATGCTACAGTGTAAAATTTAAATATTTTAATAATTCACCTTAAGGCTTATACTTATACATACATAATGTACATACATATATATACACTGTATATTAAAAAACTTTTTTCTAAAGTTATGTAAAAATAAAATTAATGCCTTGTAATTTTGCTAAATATTCATGGTACATATAAAAAATAAATAGAAAATAATAATACGAATCATTTTAATATTACTTATGTCTATTATTTACATTTTTCATGATAATCCTTTTTGTTACAAAACAAAAATAAAAAATATGTATAAATTCACGACAGGTATCTCACCTATGTATAAAAATTATTTTTTTTTACTAAAAGACAAGAACAATAACAAATTTTTTTTATTTTTATTTTCTAAAGAAAAAAGGAAATTAAATTGTAATTTGCATACATAATATAACATCTATGTACGTATACATTTTAAATATAACCATAATACATGTATACATAATTGATTACTATTTAATGTTAAAATTCATTAAAATGCAAACGACTATAAGGACAATTGGAAGTTATTCAAGCTTTTTTGAATGTTTTCTTATTTGAATTCATTATATAAAAAATGGTTGATAAAATGAAAATTTTATCATTTTGAAAATTTTTGCTGAATTGTATTTACAAAATTTAATCTCTATACTGTAAAAAAAAATTTTTATTTTTATTTTTTTAGTTATTTTTTTTGTTGTTGCAAAACAAAAACCTTCGATTTTATTTTATTGTTTTATTCATTGTTTATTTATATAGTAAATTTTCTACATTTACATCAATCGTATATAAATAAAATATACATACATACATGCATAGAATGTATAGTAGAATAATTGTATTTAGAATTTATTCCAAAAATATTCATTTAGTTGAATAAAATTCATTTAATTTAAGATAAAAATAAATTACTTAAAAAAAAATGTATTGGCATTAATTTCTATATACATACATAAATGTGATTCATATATTGAATTGAATATAGCACCCATGACAGAATGTAGTAAATCAGATTTCAATTAATTGTGTATCTATTTATTTATTTTAATAATTTAAAATTTCGAAGAAATTATTTTCACGTATATATTTTTTTCCATTGATATGATTTAAAAGTAGATTAAATGAAAATTATAAATATTTACCTGCCTACTTATTCTCTGTCTACTAATTATATGCACTTAAGATCTTATAGGATGTCTGTCTCTTTTCTTTTCTGATAACTTCTAATTAGAGAATGTTTTACAATCTTAGTGTTGCCATAATCTTAAACTGTTTTATACAAAATCAGACGAATTTTTTAAATACGAAAATGATTTAAAATAGTTTTATTTTATATAGTTTTCATAAGGCCTCAATTGCAAATTAGACAGAGTATAGTTAAAAGTAAAATGAAATTTGCATATTGTTATATTCTTGAATTAAACATTATAATTTTAACTAAAGATCTTTTAAGAATTATGTAAAAGATGATATTTTCTAATTTTAATTTTAAATTATTTTTATTTACAGAACATTTTCATATATTTGTGGGTGATTTAAGTTCAGAAATTGAAACACAGCAATTAAGAGAAGCTTTTGCACCATTTGGAGAAATTTCGTAAGTATCTTTAGATTTATTACATAATATTTATGCATTTTTTGTATTTGTATGATGGTTGCTGTATGAATTTCATGTGTGTAATTATATTCGTATATACATATGTATGTATGTGTATTGCATTTTAATTTGACTTTCTCATGTTCTGTGTAGTAAACTGTTATTCAATATAACAGACACATACACGTATAATTCATTTAAAATTTTTATACGCATATATGTACTAACTATGAACATATACATATGTACATAAACTATGAATTCATAATGTATTAACCGTAAATATGTCCTTTAATTAAATTATTATGCTTCATGTAAAGCGAAATTCATTTGAAGAGCACCAAGATTTTGTATGATTTACATATGCTCTAGAAAAAAAGAGGAAGAAAATATATAAACACATAAATGACGAAATAATTTTTCTAATTTAGAATTCTGAAATATCAGAAAAGTTAATTCTTTAAAAATAATAACCGAAAACGAAATGCGATTGTAATAAAAAAAAATAACTTAAATATATACATATATTAAACCCATATGTAAAATAGCAAAACAAATTGTCTACATATTTTTTTATCATTTTTTATGAGAAATATCAAAACTCAGGATAATAAATTTTCAATTTTTTTTTTCTTTTTTAAAAAAATGTTTTCTGATTTTCAAATACGAAGTATACATTACGTATACATTTTATTTTACTTATTTAGAACAACTAAAAAGCAATGAAGTAACAAACTATTTATACTGGTTCTCAATTGTGTAACATAAACAATAAATAATAATAAATAAAAAAAAAAAAAATTGTAAATAGCAATATTACGTAAGTTATTCAAAGTGTATATAATCTTTGAATAACTATTATTAGTATTAAAAAGTAGAGTAAATACTTTCAAAATGCAGTACTTTTATATTTTAATTTTATTTTTAAAGTTTGTTTAAGTTTTATGTACATAAATATGTTTAATTATGTGCATCATACATTTTATAAATAAATACCATAGCAATATAATATGTAACCAACTGCATAATTACAAGTATACAAGGTGTTCATGTAATTTTTATCATAAAATATACGTTTTTCGTATATGTTCAGACTATTTGTAGGATAAAAATTCATTTATTGCAAAATTATGGATTAAAAAATGTTGGGCACTTGAGGTCATATATTGAATAACATATTTTGAATTATTCTGTATATTTTAGTCATGTATTATTAAAAATAGGACAAGAATTATTTAAACTTTTTTCTTATTGAGGTCGTTTTGCTAAGAACAGTCTAAACTATACTAAAGCATTTTGTAATACAATCTATGGGACACCCTATGTATATAAATATAAAATGCATAGTATGTATATACATATAAATGTAATTTGTATAATTAAAATATAAATATGAAAATTAACTATGAAAACTTTATATAAAATTTTCTTGTTTTACAATGTAAAATCTTATACCTTTAAAATAAATACAACATTTATTCATGTGAAATAAGTATACAATATAAAATATATATATACATAATATTATTGCACATACGTATTTAGGATATACTTGTGTATAATATGCAATGAATTTATCTAATTCTAAAATACTTACTTTATTTTTTAATACCATTGTTAATATGTTGTACACATTATAAATATGGAGTAAAAACATTTACTTATACTTACGAGTACCCAATCTGTGATGTTATGTTGTCGTAATTGTGTTACAGTTTTAGCTTAACATTTAATTCTATAAGTTAATTAAATCCTTAAAGTTCTAGTTTACTTTGTTTGTTCTTTGCAAATTTTAAAAAGAAAGAAAAAAATGAACAAAGGGTAGTAATAAATTTGTATAAGGATGTTAAAATGTATATACAATGTACATATGTATTATTTGAAAATTTTAAATATGCGGTTGTTATGCTCCCAAATTGAAATTTTTAAATTCTATGAAAAATAGTTCAGTTTAAAAAAAAAATTTTTTTTAAATGTTTGTATACAGGGTGTCCTAAAACAAAAGCCATAAAATACGTTTATCGTATAGTTCAGAATATTTTTGAAATTGTTTTTTGAAACCATTAATTGTTTTGCATAAAAATATCTTTTTAAACTTTGAATATTAATAACTTCGAACTTATTTGATTTCAATGAACAATAACTTCTTAGAAAGTTATAATCATCAGCTTTTAGTTGCAGTAAACATATATGGGGTGGTTTAAAAGATATGATAAATTGAATGACGTTGTCTACTACAAGTGTCGAAAATTTTTCAATTTCTTATTTATATAGTACATATTAGAATAATTTTCTGTTACAAATACTCCGAAACATCCTGTTAACATTTAATGAGAAATTAAAAGCTTTAATCTATCATCAATTTTAAATAAATTAATTTTTTTTTTTTTATCAATTTTACAGAGATTGCCGTGTTGTAAGAGATCCACAAACGTTAAAATCAAAAGGATATGGATTTGTATCGTTTGTTAAAAAATCGGTAAGAATATACAAATAACAGGATATACAATTATTTAAATGCATTTATTAGTGTAAAATGTCTAGTGTATAGTAATTATTTTTGCATAATAATTTATTCTACATATTATTGATGGTAGTGCTATATTTAATTTACTTTTATATTACATTATTTATATACATATATATATATTTTTAAATAATATAATTTAACCTTTACATAGCCAATAATATCATGTAAAATTTTAAATTTTTTCTTTGTTTCCATTTTCAAAATATTTTTCTCTTATTTATTTTTTTTTCTTCTAATTATATAAAATAATATTTTAAAGATTTTGAAAGTTATGCGTATTTTAAATGTATTTTTCATTTTTCTGTTTTTCTTCAATATCTTGTTTTTTTTTTTTAATTTGCTTGTAATAAAACTTAGTTTTGTTTTGTTTTTTTTTTTATTTATCATTTTTACTTTTTCTAATTTTAAATGTTTGACAATTTATTGATATTATTATGTATGTACATATTATATATATATATACAATGATACATTGAATACTAATAAAATATGTATAGGAGGCTGAAAGTGCAATAACAGCTATGAATGGTCAATGGTTGGGATCAAGATCAATTCGAACAAATTGGGCTACACGTAAACCGCCTGCCGCTAAAACAGATCGTAAGTTTAAATTTTAATTAATGTGTGTATATTATCATGATATTATCAAATTAAATTATACAAATTTCAAGTTAAAAAAAAAAAAAAACGTAAAAATAAGATTATTTTATTTTATTTTGATTTTTCAATTTTTATATTTAGTATAAAACTTAATAAAATTCAGTTTAAATTTAAAATTAAAAAAAAAAATAAAAATAAAAAAAATAAATCCTAGTAAAAGTTCAGTTTACGTAACGAAATATTATTAAATATTGTACAATTCTTTTGATCATATCGTGTATTTATTATTTTTTTTATAAACCTTTTTTTTCGTTGTTTTATTTTGTTTTTATAACAATCTACATTCATTATTTACACCTTGTTATTTTTTTTTCTTTAAAACAAAAAAAAAAAAAAAAAAATACCACACAAAAAATATTTTATATCATGTTTTACTACAAGCCATGCTTGAACGAATTCTTTTTTGCATACAAAAAAGGGGCTGTAATGTAAGTTAAAGGTGAATTTCTTCATTTTAACTTTTCATTTTATTTTTGTCCTTTATTTACTTTGTACTTTTCTCATTTTTTCTTCTTTTTCTTTTGGTTTTCAATTGTTTCCCATTTTTGATTTATCAACTGATTTTTTTTTAAATTTTTTATTACTACAATGTAAATTAAATTTAAACAAGATAAGAAAAATCAATTTAATACTGATACGGTTTTTTTTTTTTTTGTAGAAAAATTTTAATAAAATTAATAAAATTGTTAATTAATTCAAAATTTTTATATAATACTCGTAAAATTAAAGTTAAAATATGTTTTTTTATCTTCTCATTCAAAAATAATTTTTTTTTTTTAAATTTCTGAACCATTCAATGTGTGTACAATTATATCTATATTATTTTTTCCCCTTTTGATCTTATATACATATTATATTTTTATGCATGTTTTTTGGCTTCTTGATTTCCTTCTATTAAGATTTAAATTTCTTTTACTATTTGTTTTTCTTTTACATTTCTTTTTCAATAGCTGTTTTTATAAAGTGTTTTTTAAAAATCGTTTTTTCAAAAAAATGAAAAAAAAATTAACCCTATTATACGTAAAGATACAAACAATAGATTTATAGGGCCCATACAAAATACAAACATGCTTGCGCAATCATCTGAAGCTTTTCCACACACTACATGTTTCTACTCTGGAAATCTCGACAAAAATTATGATTGTGCAATATGGTGTGAAGCAGCAAGCATGGTTGTGTAGTGTATGGAACGGAGCCTATTATGTAGATTTAAAATAATAAATAATAAAAACGAGTTAATATGTCTATACATACATTTAATCTTTTACTTCTTAAGGCCACATTTAGACAGAAAGTTAAGTTGAGTTTAACTTATAAGCGCTTGTTAAAAGCAAACGCATTATTTTTATTATGAATACGGCACTGAGCAGACTTGATGGTTATAGCTACTCTACTAACAGTTACTTATTCAAGAGCAATAATAATACATTCTCGTGAAGATTTTATAATTTTTTGTGTATACTTGCGCCTGCGAATATACGACCAAGCTCAGCTTGGTAACACTTTCTGTTTGCTTGTGGCCCTAAATGAATACATCTTTAACAACGTCTTAAGCACAGATCATAAAACTTGTAGACCACTCTGTAATTAAACTTACGTACCATCTACGATGAACATTTCGTAATGTGCTACGTTAGATGAATTTATGAACACATTATGCATATTTTGTCTGAATAATTCTAAAATTCAAGTTGTTTATGTACATTGTACATCCACTTGGAATGTACAGGACATATTTTTCGATATTTAAGATTAAGATCTGTTTATATTCGAAATCTTTTCTAAAACAAATAAAAATCTGCTGTAAAATGTTCATCATAGATGGGTTCACTAATAGATCTACTGTGGTCTACTAAAACTGCCGAGTGTAAATTAAGTCTGGAAATATTTTTTTTTTCGTGTTACATAATTTCAATTTTATTATTAAGATTAGTTCTAATTAGTTTAGTTTTTTGTTTTTCATGTTTTTAATAAATTTAATAAATTTCTTTGTATATATTTTTAATAAATAATTACATAAATAACTAAAATTTGAAAGTCAAAAAATTTTTTAAATCGTAAACACATAATATAGAAATTAAAAAATTGATTTTCATTGTAGATTCATTTTAATTAATGAGCATATTTGCATGACTCGTTTTTCAATATATGCCTAAAAATAATTTTCAACTTTTTTAAAATTTTAATTCGTTTTTTTTTTCTTTTAGATTTTTAAGTAATATAATAATTTCATGTTCTCTATTTTATAATTATTTATATATTTTTCTTTTATATTGATTTAACTACTTTGATTTTTATTTTTTATTTGTTTTGTATTCATAACTGAATTTTTGTCAATCGTTTGAAGTAAAATTTTCTAGAGGTTTACAAGAATAAATATAATTACTTACTTACGAAATATTATTCAATAAAACAAATTACTTTTATTTATTAAAATATAATAATTAAAATTTTTTATTGAAATTTTTCTTTCAATCAATTATATTTCTTTTTTTACATATTAAATTCTAATTACATTAAAGTACTATGTGAATTTATTTTTATTTTTATTTTTTATTTTTTAAATCATTTTATAGTGATTTTACAAAACAAAAATTTGTACTTACATACATATGTATGTATGTATAATAATATGAAGATGAATTGATAGATATTTAAAGAAAAAGGCAAAACAAATTTTGATTTCTTACAGAAAATGTGAAACCATTAACATTTGATGAAGTATATAATCAAAGCAGTCCATCAAATTGTACGGTATATTGTGGTGGTGTAAATGGTGCATTAACTGGAGCTTTAACTGAAGAAGTTTTACAAAAAACATTTTCACCTTTTGGAACAATTCAAGAAATCAGAGTTTTCAAAGATAAAGGATATGCCTTTGTACGGTACGTTACAAATTGATTGAAAAAAATATTTAAAAAAATAATAAGAATTAAGCTGTAAATACATAAAGAATACTGATCATGAGACACACAATCAATAGTTAAAAATTTTCGAACACACACAGATTCAAAATTAGAATCTTTTTTTTATTGTATTTTGTGTTTTGTAGTCAGTATTCGTAATGTGTTTACATCTTTATAGCCTTATAGGTAAAATTTACATTTTAATGTATACTTGTAGTTTTTCAACAAAGGAAGCAGCTACACATGCAATTGTTGGTATACATAATACTGAAATAAATGGCCAACCAGTTAAATGCTCTTGGGGTAAAGAGAGTGGTGATCCAAATAATGCACAATCAATCGCTAATCAAGCTTTAAATCCGACCGCGTTTCCATTTGGTGCTGCGGCAGCAGCAGCAGCTGCAGCTGCTTATGGACAGCAATTAGCAACTGGTTGCTGGTATTCACCAGCACCAACATACCCAGCATCAGCAGCTACTGCAACACCACCAGCTGCATCAGTTCAAAATCAGTTCTTACAAGGAATCCAAGGATATCCATATGGTCAGTACACTGGATATCAACAAGGTTATATGGGGTGAGTCATAGTTATTCCCTATTTTATTTTATTTAATTTTTTTTTATTTTCAACATCATGCATGAAAGTAGAACTAAATTGCATAAAATATTGTGTGCAAATTTATAATTTTCTATTTAACATTTGTTGCGTGCAATCAAAAATGAAAATGTTCAAAATGTTTTTATTTTTCTTTTTTTTATTTATTTTCATTTTTTTCTATTTGAAAAAAAAAAAAATTTGAAATAATAGAATGGGAGTTCAAATACCAGCTGCAGCAGCGGCAGCAGCCACATGGCAAGGTGTTGCAACACAAGCACAAATTTCTCCAGCACAACAATTAACAACAGGAGTTGCAGGTACAGCTGGTATACCACAAACAACTGGTGTTGTAGCATACCCTATTCAACAATTTCAAGTCAGCCCACAGGTTAGTTCAAATTCAATTATTTTTTTAAAATGTACAATACGTTTTCTTTTCATGTTATTATTATTCATATATTGTTGTTATTCTGTACTATTAAGTTTTTATTTTTATATTTTTTATTTCATTTGAATTTTTTGTTTAAATATAGTATTTCGTTAAAAAATTCTGCATAAGAATTTTAATTTTTTTTATTTTATTTTTCATTTTATTTTATTCATATTTATTCATGTATGCACGTACATACATTAACTATTAAATTTTTAAATTTATATTATATGCATATAAACTTTTAAATTTTTTTTTTTTTTAAATGAATATTGAATTTCATTTCATTTATTTCGATTGCAAAAATACACACTTTGTATGTATGCACGTTAATATTAATTGCATTCTTCATTCGTTTTTTGTTTAAATTGTACATCTGTGGCTTTATCATGAGAATCGATTCGTTCGTTGAATTCGCGATGTTTAAATGAAAAACGGTAAAAAGAAAATATATTGTAGTAATACCTATACAACATCAATAATCATTTTAATCAAATAAATATAATTAATTATTTAATGCCAATAAAAATAATATCATAGAATTACTGAAAATGCGTTAGTCAATTTCATTCTTAATTTTCTTCACTCAATTTCATTCATTACTTTAACGATTTCGTTTTTCGTGTTATCCAAAATCGCAGATATTTTTATGATAAGGTCACTTGTTTTATTAAAATTCTTGAAAACTTATTTAAAATTCAGAATATATAATAAAAGCCGCTTTTTACAATTCATATGCTTTGTTTTTCTTTTTTTTTCAATTTAATCCTATTAAATATTATCTTGTTCTTTATAAAATGTACGCTATTTTTTAAAATTTTCCAATGTATGTAAATTTTCATTTTCACTAGCACAAGTTTTTCAATGTAGATGCGTTTATCTTTAAACAGAACGTTTATGAAAAAATATTTTTAAAACTATGTCAATGTTTTTTTCTCAATTCAATAAATTTTTTTTCCATTCATTTTTACTAATATATGCCTTATTTATTATTTTTAAGGTTTATCCTTTACTTTTACAGGCACAATAAATCAGATGTATAAAAAAAAAAATAATTAATATTATTATTAGTAATTAATTGAAATAAGATTAATTAAATGGAATCTAAATGAAAGAAAAACTTATAAATAAAATAAAAATGGATTAAAAATTAAAATAAAAAAAATTTAACAGAAAAAAAAAATGAAAAATAAAAATAAACTATGAAATGAATGAATGCTTATAAAGTATTACAAATTAAAACAATATAAAACCGAAGGCAATTATTTGTATTTGATAAGAAAAAATATTTATTTGTTAAGTCATTATGATATCCGTGCATAAAAAATATATAACATACACATATAAAAAAAATTTAAACACATAAATTAACAAATATAAATGAAAAACACGAAGTATATATATTTATGGAAATTTAAATAAAAATTATAAGATAAAATCAAAACAAAACGATAAATAAAAAAAAAATTCGTATTGTTTAAAAGATTATATTTATACTCTGTACATTAAGTATACATATATGCAATTAAGGCTTTATGGGAAAACGTATGTTCTTACTTATAATTTCTAATTAAAGTGTTTGATGAGCAAAATCTAAATGATCAGCATAACCGAAATCCTTAAAGTTGTTGTACAAAATCAGACGAGTTTTCCAAATATCAATATATAATAGCCAAAAGGTCTTAATAACATATAATTAATGTACACAGTATAAGTGAAGTAATTTATTTAAAATTGAAAAAAAAAACAATTGAATGAATGTACGAGCTAGAATTTAAAAATTCTATTAATATTGTTTACAACAATTTAAAAAATTTAAAAAAAAGGAAAACAGAAAAGTAGACCATATTAATCTGTGAATATCTTAAAGTTCCAATAATTGAATTAAATTTAAAAATCAAATTTAATTTGATCAGTATCCTGTTTTTTTTTTTTTTTTTTTTGTGTAACAAAATTTCAATCAATTTGAATAAAAAAAGACTGTAGGCGAAAGAAAACAAATTTCAATTTATACTTTTATTTATAGTGTCCTATAAAAATAACAAAACAAAAGAAACAGAAATTAAGTCATAAGAAAAAAATTCGAAAAGGTTTACATGAAACAATATTCTTCATTATATTTTGTTAATACTTTAAAGCTGATTTATATCCTTTTGATAAAAATTAATTACAATTTAATACCAAGTAAATACATGTATTGTTTTTTTTTTTTTATATACAATATCTTTATACTGAATGGTGAATACACACGTACAAACATTGAAATTTAAATGTAAATGTTATGTGTGTAGAAAAAGGGAGAAAAATGCAAATAGAATAAGGCGAACTTCTAGGAAAACGGTTTATTTCTTCACTTTTATTTGATTTATTATTATTTTTTTCGTTTTTTCTTAATATTATAATGGTGAAACTGATTTAAAAAATTGGTTACATCCAATTTACAAGTAATATATACGTACGTACATATGAGATATTGCGCAATTTTTTTTTTTCTTTTGAATTTTATTGAAATTTAATTTTTGGAAAATTTCATTAATATGAATTATATGAACTTATTTGAAAAGATATTTCAAAAAAAATTTATTATACAACGAAATATATTTTATTAAAAAAATAAGAATTTGAAACAAAATTATTATTTTTAAAATTGTGATGTTATAGAATCAAAATACAATTGATAGCGTTTCCATTGATGATAATAAATAATGGAAATCATTCAAATAGTTTTCTTTGAGTTTCAATACAGCAACATGTAACAAATTCTAAAACCTTATCATCAAAGCTACATTTTTTTTTTTTAAATTTCGTTATTCAATTTTTTTTGTTTTATTTTTTTTTTTTTTGTTTTGTACAAATTCGTAATAATTTCAATAATCTAAAAAAAATCTTCTTCAATAATTTAAAAAAATAATTGGCACTTTTCAGTTTAAAATAAAAATTTAATTTCATCATTAAATTGCACTTTAGTTAATTTATGCAAAATTAATTTTCTAATTTTTACTTTAAATAGAGGATTATCAAAATAAAAACTAATCATCTGCACAGAAACAAAGTACACGTACTTATATACACATTCTAAACCATAATATCGTATATAGAAAAGAATAGCACAAAATTAATTTTACTTCATAATAACATCCAAACGGTTAATGCTTAAAGAATATATGGATAGTAATGAACTTTTTCGTTCTATGTATATATTATTTTCTCATTTTTTTGTTTCCTTAAAATCCATTTATATTACATCACCGATGAACATATACCATATTTATCAGCTGTGTACATTATTCACACATAAAACAATACTTCACTTTGAATATACTTAAATAAATGTAATGACTTACGTTTAGTATAATCAATCAATTTTTCATCATCCGATTAAATATTTTAGCTTTTATGTTTTTTTTTATTTTTATTTTTTTCAAAATCTACAATAAATAATTTAAAAAAAAATCTTATATTCTCATGCATAATATATTAAAATAGGTTTGAAACCTGTTGATTAAAAATATACTAAAATACATAAATATATACTATACCACACATATTATGTATACTTCATTCAGTTATCGTATACTTAGTTTTATTTTTATTTATTTATTTATTTTTTTCTTATTTTCCGTCTTTCGTTTGATTTTTTTATTTTTTCGTATTTTTTTCAGTTACCGGATGAGGAGTGGCTAGCAGCAAATTTATTGGTTTAAGATATTAACGTTATGTAATAATATGTTTAGAAGTTATTTAATGCTAAAATTTTATTTTTAAATTTTTAAAGTGAAAATTTTGTACGTTAAAAAAAAAAACACAAAAAAATTGGTCTATTTTGGCCTTAATTTTATTTCTTTTTGTTGCGTTTTTTTTTTTTTTTCAAAAAAAAAAAGTAATAAATAAATAAAAAATACACAAAAAAAATTTATTTATGAATGAATATAAAAACATATGAATAAATAAAATTTAACAATAAATAAAAAGAAGACGAATAAAATGGTTCAAGGAATCATCAATCATAATATAATATGTTGAAAAAAAAAAAAAAATAATGAATTACTTGTCGAATTTAAGGAGGAATGTTGTTGTTTTTTTTATGCATAAGTATAAATTTTGTTTTTATGAAAAGAATAAATTGAAAATATTGAAAATAATAACAAAAAAAAGGAAGAAAAACAAAAAAACAAGCTAGAGATTATCTAGAGAAAAATTCATCGAATATTGTGCGTTGCATTTTAAGAGAGCGAAAAAAAAAAGAAAAAATTGATATGATCACTTCGTTAAAATTAAAATTAAATATTTTTTATTTATTTTTTTTATTTTTTTTTATTTATTTTTTATTATTCATTTTTTTTTTCATTAAATTTTTTATATTTATTTTGTTGGTTTTTTTTTAACTTTGTTTTTTATATTTTTTTAATTTTATTTATTTATTTTGTTTTTTTTTTTTTTTTTTTTTTGTAAAAATCATAACAATTAGATTATTATAAATATTTTTTCAAAAAGCTAAAAGAAAAAGTACTAATAATAAAATATGATAAATATTAAAGAAAAAAAAAAAACAAGAAAAGGTCGTAGCTCTATTATTACATGTTTACATGTACATACATATATTACATAAAATTGTAAAATATATTAGAATTAAATTTGCATAAAATTATTTACATATGTACATGAATAAAAATGTGTATGTAAATATTTACTATCAATCATATTTCTATATCGTAAATATAAAAGGAAATAAAAATGAATTGAATAAAGAAATTGTCATTTTGAAAGATTTTTCTTACTTTTATTGACATGGCAGATTCTCATTTTATTTGGGTAAGTCTGACTTAAAATTATAATTTATTATTGAAATATTTTGAAAAATGAATAAAAATGAACATAATTGAAAGAATTACAAAAAATGAATTTATCAATATCAATTCTTATTTTTTTAGTTCAATTTTGAGTAAATTGAAAAAGTTTAATTTATTACACTATGAACTATATTTTCATTGTGAAAAAACAACAGATTTCTTCTTTATTTTTAAAATAAAATTTTACGTTTTATTAAATAGATTTTACATTTTGTGAGAGAAAAATGTTTCAAATTTTTGAAGAAAAAAGAAAAGAAAATTAATAAACAAAAAATGAATGATGTTAACAGTACGACGGTTATATAATTTGATTTTTTTTTTGTTATCATAAAAAGTACGTATCCATCAAAGCTTGCGAAATAAACACGTTCAGAAAAGCAGATGTTCGCGAAACTCTGTGTGTGCTTTGTCAGCATTTATAGAAAATATGTTTACAATTGAAGAGCTCGCGTTCTCAATTTAATGAATTTACGAATGTTAAGAAAGTTAAATGTGACCATGCTCGTAATCAGTTTTTGTGAATAATGTATAAGTGGATACGTACTATTTTAAGCCTGCAATTTTTTCACATACTTTATAAGTATAAATCAAAAAAATAGGGGAAAAAATTGAGAAATTAATTCATACCCATATGAAGTATGTACATATGAATATTATAAAAAAAATACACAGTTTACACAAAGAAATCACACGTACACACATGCATAAATACAAAAATATAGTACATAGATAGATTGTACATCCAATATAATATAATTGTATTAATAATGTAATAAAATGAAAATTACGTACACATACGTATATGAATCCATGCCTGTGTTTTATATACATTATATTGTAAAATAGTAGAATACAGTGGCAAAAAATATGTATTTGCATATAAATATCTACATATGTACAGATGTATTTGTATGTGCATTTGAAGGAAAGCCATTTAAATATGCGAAGTAAATAATGATAATTAATTATTATTATGATGAGGCTAGTATTTAATTAATAATACATAATAGAAGTAATAAAAACCGAAATTAAAATTAGACCATTAGCTATAAAATAGATTTTTGTGTTATGTCATTAAAAAATAAGAAATTGTAATAATTCAAAATATTGAAGAGCAAGAAGATCCAAATAATTACAGCATTTGAATAATTTTACAAAATTGTTTTATTACATTATCATTCTTAAATTGGATTTTTAATTAAATTTCTTTCATTTATATGTACTTATGCTCACCTTCATGTTTTTCAGGTACTTCATGTTTTTTGAATTATATTATTTTAGTAAACATTTTAATTATTTTGAATTTTTTTTTTTAAAAATTTTCTGACAAAAATGTATGGTTTCAGAAATAAAATATGATATTTGTGTTATGAACAAAAATTATTTAAAAATTTTCAAGAAAGGTTCTAAGTTTGAGATAATAATCAAAAATTTATATGCACCAAATATATACATAAAATTTAATCATGTTATGACAAATTCATAAAAACTCATGAATACACATACAAAAGCAATCTAAAGTAACTTTATATTATTAAGAACCAAAAAAAAAAAAAAAAAAAAAAATCTACAATATATAAGCAAAGATATAAATAAGTATTAAATCAAAACTAAATACAAACAAAAATCGCAATTTATGACTTATAAATTATATGTTACATAATATAGATCAGATACACACATTATATACATATACAAATCTAATATCGTATAATTACAAGTACGATATGTACATGCATGTTAAAATAATGAAAAAATGTATCTAAGAAAATAAACATAAAATACATAATAATCAAAATATCATAATTGTAACAACATTTAGTAAAATAAAATATTATGCACAAGTAAATCCTTAATAAAGGATTAAAAAATCACAATAAAAAAAAAATCATTAAAATTGAATATAATTTATTTGTTTGTTTTATTTTGTTAGTTTGAAGTTAAAAACAAAGAAAAAACTGTTAAATTTAACATCATGAAGTACAGTGAAACCTCTCTAAACGAACATCTCTTCTAAGAGAACATAAGCGTACTGTTACGAACTGAATGATTGGCCGCAAAAAGCAAAAATGAGCATAAATTTTTCTCTTAGCGAACACGGACATCTTTTTGTCCAAATATTTTTTAATGGGCGGAAATTTACTTGGAAAAAAAAAGTTGTGATTTGAGCATTTATTACGTACAGATGAAAATTTTTGTAATCAGTTTAATGCATCATACATATGTGAAATTTGATGTTCATTGCTCGTATTTTTATACGTGTTAAAAGTTGTTAATCTGTACACTTTATTTTTTCAGTAACTTAATGAATTCGTTACTGTTCATGAAATGCAAAGGAAAAAAAAGTTTGTTGTCTATTTTGTAAGCTGTTTTTGTAAAAAATGAAAATGATAAATTATTAGAAAAATCACGATTATGTTCTCTGTTAGGTTGACACCTTTTATACGTGAATAAGAATTTTGGTATCGTGACTGTTCGCTTATAAGAGGTTTCACTACATTACAAAATACGGTACATATGATCGCTTTGGTGAATTTAGAAAAAAAAAATAAAGAAAGAAAAAAAAAATACACAAAAAAATATGTTAAGATTGAAAAATAAATTAAATATAAAAACATATACATATACATATATATTTTATAGATATAAAATACATACATACAAAAATATAATATTATAACAAAATTTGTAGATTAGGTATGTGTTGATTAATTAAACAAAAAAAAAAAAAAAAAAAAAAAATACAAAACCATGAAAATAAGTATTGTAATATACGAATGTAATTTTTATAATAAGATATAGACATACAATTTATATATAGTTATAGATTACATACATACACGTTAAATTATTAATATGTATAATTATTATTTATATTTGTTTAAATATTGTTCCAGTTATCATGTTATATTATTTTTTAATTATCATTAATGTTATTTCTAAAAGAAATATGTTCACAATTTATTTATTAATTTAATTTTTTTTTTTTTTTGTTTAAAAATAATATTATCTTTTTGATTTTATTTTTATTAGTTATAAAGCGCACACTATGTATGATATTATAGTAATATAATAAATATAAATTTAAAAAACAACTATATAATATAATTTAAAAACAGAAAAAAAAACAAATATAGAAAACGAAAATGAAAACAATTATAAATAAGAAAAAACAAAAATGAGAACACAAAGCATTATTGTGAGAAAAAATTAGGTTGAAATGTATTACATAATATAAGTAATTATTTAAATAATTAAAAAAAAAAATCATAAAAAAAGTAAAATAAAAATTAAAAATAAAAATAAAATAAACAAAAATGTAAATGTTATTGAGAAATAAAAATGAAGAGAAGTGAAAAATTAAATGAAGAGAATATTATTATTAAAAAAAAAAAAAAAACAAAAAACAGAATAATAGAAATCTATACATATATACAAAATTAAAAGATAGCTATATATTAGATATATATATTATATACAAATATTTATGTATTGAGATGTAGTCAATTCCATAGAGAATAAAACAAAAAAAAAAACATGAAAACAAAATTAAATGAATCAATAAAATGAAAAGACTAAAAATATAAATTAAAAAAAAAAAACGGTAAATAATAATTAAAATAATTCACATTGGCATGCATATAAATATTGATAAAAATAAAAAGTAATATATATAACTGCAATTAAGTTAAACAAAAATAGAATGAAAAAAATAAAAATAATAAATAAAGTATTTTTGAAAAAAAAAAAACAAAATTAAAGCAAAATCAAAACAAAACAAAAAATAAAAACCAAACTAAAATAAAAGTACACATATACTAAAAGTATTATACATATTTAACATATTAAATTAATTCTTATTATATACAATATATAAAAAGAGAAAGGAAATAAAAACTAAATACATACATACATCAATATTTATATAATACACGTATGTATGAAACATTATACAAAAAAAAAAAAAAAAGAAGAAAATTATATAAAAATTAAAAAGAATTCAAATTAAAATAAAACAAATATAAAAGAGTGAAATATATACCAAATATATGTAAAAGTAAAAAAAATAAAAATAAAATTAAAATAAATATTGACTGTAAAATTACAGTGTTTTTTTGTTGTTTTTGTAGACCTTAAATGTATGTATAATGGATTATATAAAAATAAACCAAGGAAAACAAAAAAAAAAAAAAAAAATTGTGAAAATTAAAAATAATGAAATAAAACCAAAATACATTATAATATAAAATTATTGTACAATGTAAACATTGTAAGAACATATATATACATACATACATTGCAAAAATAAAGATGAAAAATTTTTTAAAAGAAAATTGTTTGAAAATTTAAAAAAAAAACCCTTATGTCCTTGTTCCTCCTGTAAAAAATTTCATGAAACTGTCTAATGATTGAGATTGTTTTCTTTTTCTTGTTGTCCACTTATAAATTTTCAAAGTGTAAATTTTTATTTGAAATGGATGGGGATCATTTTTTTCTATCTTCAAAATCAGGACCAATTTTTATATAAAATCTTCACTAACATGCATAAATAGAAATTTACGCTGAAATGCGCTCGTATTGGGTACGTTTTCTAGCTTAAATTTGTCGATTTTATTTGACTTTCATTTCGAATATTTTTCGATTTACAATTTCGTTTGTTTTTTAAACTTTTATTTTGAATAATGAAAACAATGTTGTTACATGTATAGCATCCGTGAATTGCCATCATATACACATTATGTATGATAATGTCATATTTGTGATCTGATTTTAAAAGAGGAAAATTTATTTTATTACATTTACCGCTTTTTAAAGGAAATTCAGTGTACATACATACACATGTAAAGTATATTTAATCAATTATTATGCATTTGGTTTTATGATAAGACAGTTTCTATGTCATGAATTTTCATTAATGTAATTGGTCTATCTGTTTATAAAATAATAATTTCATTGATTGACTATCTACATCAAAGTTATATTAAATGAATGAATTTTAAGGCTCATAAATGGTACACAAAACTAAAAATAAAAATTGAAAAAAAAAAAGGAAAACAAATAAAATAATAATAATAATAAAAATGACATGGAAAATATGGTTGGCAAAAATAAAGAAAATATTTCAAATTGCAAAATGATTAGTCATGCACGTAGATGGGGATATTGATGAAAAATTTATAAGATATTTTGTATATTAATAAAATTTATATACACGTTAAATATAAAATATACCTATGTACATACTCATATGTAGTGGGTATATTTTTATTTATTATTTTCATAAATGAATGTTATTATCATAAATGTAAACACATGCATATATACGAACATATCCAAGGCCAATCAATACGACTATACAAATATATACGTACACTATAAATAATAATAGCAACAAAATTTAAAAAAAAAAAAAAACATGACGAACATATTTATTTACACGTAAAAAAATATAACATAAAGTATATAAATAGCGTACAACGAAAAAGTCAGTAATTTTTATTTACCATTATGTGCCATTATTGATTTCACAAAATCATTTTAGGTTGTTTGAAAAATGATTTTATAATCTTTTGCATGTATATATATGACATACCTTCGCATACCTATCTATACAAAAATATGTCTAGAATAAAATGTAATAAATAACAAACGTTTCTATTATCGTCAATTTATATAAAAATCGTCACGTTTTAAAATCATCGATTTCATAAATATCAAAGTTATTAAATTAAAATTGATCTAAAAAAAAAAAATAAATAAATTTAGATATTACAAGACCGACAATATTATGATGTATGATTTTTAGAAGGTAGTAACGTGTACGTATTATGTCATGAATTAATGTTACCATAATTATTAAATTTGACTACGCCTTATATAAATTAATTAATTTATAAAAAAAAAAAAAAAACACCGTCAAATAAGTTAATAACGTTTTCACGTAAATAATTAGCTCAATGTGAAATTTCTGTTAAGATTTAAAATTAATGTAAAATTTTTAAATTGAATATAATAGAAATAAGTCGATATAAATACGTACGGATTTTATAAGGTAATTCCAAATTTTTTTTGACAACATTTTTCAAAATGACTATCTTTCTTTAAAAATCTATAAAAAAAATAATTGATTTATTGTAGGGAGATAATTAATACCATTTTGTAAAGTGAAAGAAATGTGGATTCTTCAAAAAAGGTGAAAAAATACAAAAAAATCCAAAAAGAACTTTAAGTATAATACGGATATTTTGTATTTTGAAATATCCTGAAAACCTCATAGTGCATTTTTTTTTTATTTTTGCGAAAATATTCACACAGATGTTAACTAAAAATGTTCAAAATTTCAAATTGGGATACGTTTGGATGAGGAGATTTTGCAAATTCCTACAGATCCAATTCTGTATGAATGATTTCATATCGATTTTTAAAGTTTCTTAGATACTAAAATCTTTTTCTAAAAATTTCAAAGAGCCATAACTTCTTCAAAATACAGTGTTTTTACAATAATATTTAATGGTTTGTCCATTTTCTATCCCATTCTTATGTGTTCAAAATACTATCAAAATTGAAGATGTTCATTTCGAAACTCATATCGAAATAATTTAGAAATACCCTATATCGTATTACAATATTTTAAAGATTTGTGTCTTTTTTTTTTTTTAAATCCATTATTATTACTTTTTCTTTTCTAATTTTTTTTCTTGTTCATTTTATGTTTTCGTTTTTTTTTTCTTTTTGTTAAATTATTTCCTGTTATTAAAATTTATACTCATAAATGCAACATTTAAATTCTCAATGATATAATAGGTAACAATATTTATTACCATTAACTCACATCAACTTTGTAACAAATGTTATAAAGGTTATGAAGATAAGAATTTTTTATAGCTTTTCCTTTAACAAAAAATACAAAAAAAAAAAAAAAAGCATTTTTCTTTAAATTGTTTTTCTGTTTTTTTTTTGCGTTTTAGTTAAAATAGACAGAAAATGATATCGTTTATAAGAAAGAGAAAAAAAAATATTCATTTCTTTTAGAAACATAAAAATACATTTTATGAGTGTAATAAAATATGACACATTTTCGTTTGTATACATTGCACCCATATATAATTATGCATAAGTGTGTGTGTAATATCGCTTACATATCGTAGGAGAGAAAATTTTTTAATATACATATTTTGTTTTTTTTTTTTGCGGAAAAATGTCAACATAATTTCCAACATACATTATTACTATCTTTTCATATTTAATGTGTTATTATTTTAAAAAGATTGTAAACAATGTATTTTCGTTTTTGTTTTTAATGTAAAAATATAAAAATAAAAATAATTGAAAACTTAATTATATGATTATCTGCAGATAGGCTGACGTTGTTGTATACGTACATATATGAATAATGTGAATACAACTATGATTATGACTTATTACGAAATTGGAAAAATTGTTCGAATTTTTTAACTTGAAATTCAGTTTTTCAAAGTTCAACATCAGTTTTGTGAAAATCAAACTCAGTTTTGTAAATTTTAAATTAATTTAAGTTGAAAATTTGTTGAAAATTTTTAAATTGAACTTGACAAATTTTAAAACGAATCTATACGAGAACCACTTTCAAAACAAACGGCTCATATTAGATTGCTATGAACAATGACGCAAATAATCAAATAATTCAAAGTAAATTTATAATTAAAAAAAAAAAAAAAAAAAAAAAAATTGAAACTGAATTAGTTCTTGAGTTTCAAAACGTCTAAATACAAATTTTAAAGTTCTAAAAACTTAAAAATTCAAAACGGTAGGATTGTCAAATGTTTTAAAATGTATTTTGAAAGGATCTAAAGTCGCATTATTTAGGCAAATGATGCATCATGAGTTTTTTGTATAATTTTTGTATCATAATCGTACTATAACTGCATCAGTAGATATTGTCTTATTATGAAATAAAATTATTTTGAAGTCAGTTTTTGATATATCAATTTTACATTGGTAAATTTTTGCAATTTTAATTTTATGCATTTCTTATTTTAGAAAATGAGAAAAACTCAATGATAATTTTTTTTTTTTAAATTTCTTTTTTTATGAAAATTTGAGTAATTGCAATATTTATGTAACACTTTTATATGAAAACGTTTTTGATTAAGTACTAAATAATATAAAATGTAATTTATTTATTTTTTTTTTTTTATCATAAAATCATTATAAAATATGACTACTGAAACGATTTATTTTTAAATGTTTTGAAATGTTTTAATGGAATAAGTTTCATTTGTAATTTTATAACTCCATTTTTCATCATAAAAAAAAATTCATATATAATATGTAAAAAAAATTTTTTTTTTTGAAATGTTATAAAAAGAGAAAAGTCAAAAGAAAAACAAATATGAAATTTCAGATGAAAACACACAATCCATAAGTGTTATATAAATGTAAATTTAGACTCTAATAAAACAATAAAAAAACAAAAAAACAACAAAAAACAATAAAACAAAAAAAAAAGGTATTTTTAAAGCAATTTTCTATATTTAAAATTCATATATGCGTATATAAAAAAAAAATAAATATTTTTCAGCTTTTTTAAAAAAGTTTGAAGGTTCATCGAAGATAAATTGTTCTATCCTTGAATAATTTCCATTGTATATTAAACGTATGCATACTCATATATTATATGTACATACGTGTGTGTACATACACATATGAGTGTATATAATATGTATATGCAAGTAAAAAAAATATGAAAACGAAGGAAGAAAATAAAAATGAAATGATGAAGAAAAAATATTCCACAGTTTATTTGATTTTTCTTTTTAAAAGAAATATACAAAAAAAAAATAAAAAAATAAAAAATGAGAAATGAAGAAATCAAAAGGAAAACTTACATAATAAAAATAGAGCGAAAAAATTAAGGACTTCATAAATCAAACTAACGAAAAAAAAAAATTAAAAAATGAAAGAACAAAATTTTCCGCTTTTGACAATAAAGAAATTAAAAAAAAAAAATTTTTTTTTTAAAATACACATACATATAAGAAAATTTCTACATACATATTTGCTTCGTATTCTCATACTTATCGCAGACGTATGTACTTACACTGCTTGCCAAAAAAAGAAATCGGCATTTTTTAATTTTGAAATGATTCCAAATTTTATGTAAATTTTTTGATAATCTCTTTATTATGATTGCTGGCATTTTATTTACATAAGTGATATTTTAATTATCTGATGTTATCATTTTAAGTGTAACAGTAAGTCCGTTTCTGAGCACATGGATTTAAAACTTTGACAAGTTACAAAAAACAGTAAAAAATGTAGTTGAGATTTTTTCAGATTTTGTTTTTTTACACAGTACGGATTTTTTTTTTGACAGGGATGTACATATGTACAAATGTTATGTAGATTGCGTACATACATATATTGTTAAAAAATATATGAACATAAACAAAAATTTGGATATTTCAAAAAAAAGTTATGTATGCACATTATCAGTTTTTCTTTTCTCTTATTATTTATTTCTTTTGTCATCTGTATTGTTTCAATACTTTTTTGATTTTTCGTCTTTATAATATTATAAAGCTTGTTTTAATTTTATTTCTTCGCACAATATCATAAAAACTGTGAAAAACTGTGACAAACCAATTTTATATATACACATATGTGGAAAAAAAATGAAACTGAGTTTTCTCTCATTTCCCAGCCTTTTGAAAAAATTTTAAATAAAAAATGTTCACCTACAAAATACGCCCTTGTTATATGTATTTCATGTAATGCATAATATGTTGTTGTATGTGAATGTATATGAATGTATGTATGTATGATAAATGACAACATATGATTCACTTTGTGTTGCTATTTGTCCGAGCGGAATTCCTTCCTTACGTTATACCAGTACCGGGTACATACTATATACATATAAGTACTGGTACAAATATCACAGACATATATGTACTCGTATATACATACATGTAAACTTATAAAAATTCGAATTAGTCTGTTTTTGCTAACAATTTTGTGTAGTTCACACTATAGATGTATATATATCAGTATGTGCAATATTGGGTTATCCCAAAAATTATACAGCTTATATATTTTATATTCCCAAATCGTTTTAAGGACGAAATTCGTCTTCTACGCTGTAGTTTCCGTCTTGGAAATTCTGTGTGCATCAACCACATTCTTATTGCTTGATTTCCTTAAGCCACAGAAATATTTCTCCAATTTTCTATAACTCATCCAACAAAATATGTCTAATATGTTTTTATTTTCATGTTTTCGAAATTACACTAAGCTTTGAAAAACTTACACGTAAATTCAGAATAAGGTCAAATTCTTAAATCCTTTTTTTTGGAAATTGATACAAGCGATATATTCTATCTTTCGAAGTTTAAAGTTCATGAAAAAACGGCATTATTTATGGGATTACCCAATATATTCATATTCACTTGTTTGCTTTATATTCTATGATATTTGCAACTCGACTTTAACGTACTGTCCGGCATCCATACAGTACACAATCCCACACATATACTTATGTTATATGTGTAGTAGATGTAATTGAGTTATATACATATATAATAGGAACATCGACTGAAAATTGGTCTGCAATATGGTCGAAAATTTAGAAAAGGAAGTGATAGCTACATACATTAAGTTAAATTCTTTATACTCTTGTTTTTTTTTATTTTCTTTCTAAGCTTTAATTTTTATTTTTATTTTTTAATTTTCTTTTGATTTTATACAATTTTTTCTTTTATTTTAACTTCTTGATATTTTGCTTCAACGCTTTTTCTTTTTATTTTATTTTACTTCCTGCATGCTGCACATAAAAAAATAATTCAAATACATCTATATAAGTAATAGTCCATATGTACGTGTGTAATGCACTGTAAATTTCAAGTGAGATTTTTTATATTTTTTAATAACAATTTCTGTGGGTACATAGACCAATATTTAAGGGTATTTCAAAAGAACTGCCATTAGAATGTTAGATTAAAAAATTATTATTTGTTCACTTTTTAACTTTTTTTCATTGTCTGCTATAATTTTTAAAATAAATTATTTGCCATAATTATTTTAATCATAAATTACAGATGATAACATATCCTTTCCAATGAGTACAAGATAAGCCAATTATTACATTTTAAAATTGGGCTTTTTTAAATAAATTTTCAATCGAAGAGAATTTTCTTTATTTTAAAATAAAATATGTATCAGAAAAGGGTAGAGATTTTCTTTAAATAATTTTTAAAGATAAAAATCACCCTGTTTTATACATACATATGTACAAAAATTTGTGAAATTGATCTAAAATTTTATAGAAAATTATTTGGAAAAGAAAACATAAATGTTTGCTTACACATATGTATATTTAATGTATGAATATACGTACATATGTTAAAGAAAAAATATGTGTATGATATATGTATGCACAAGGATATTCATACAAATAGGTATGTGCTTTATTTTAAAACTAAGATTGTGCATCTGTGTACATTATATGTTAGTTGAAAACAAGTGCATTCAATTACTTTCTAAGAAAATATTAACTATGAAAAAAAAAACATAAAGGAAGAAAATTGAAATTACAAATAACATAATTCTTTTTCCTTGTTCTTCTCAATTTTCTCGATTTTGTTAAGTACTAAAAAAAAAAAAAATAATAATAACAAAATCTAAATTATACATTTCACACTCTTATTTTAAAGAACAAATGTTCGTTCGACTATATCTCAACTATGTATGCGTATACAAAAATACATACGAGTATATAAAAAATGTATAAGTTGAAATATAATTTTTTTTTTCAAACTAGTTGCAATAGAATAGAAGGTATTATACATAAACCACGTGAACAGGATGACATACGATAGCACCTGCAAAAAAATTATTATTTAAAAATTGTATTTCAAAATAGATCTGAAGGAATTCCGGCTTAAAAACAAAGGAAATCCGGAATGAGATATGAATTGTTCATGATTTTTCGGTCACAAGTTCTTTCCTTTCTGAAGATCTCAAGGATAACATTCGTTGTGGCCATCCAAGAACCATTTCTCTTAGACAAACAAAAATGGTCAAATCTCGGCAATGATAAGTGAATGATCTAACCTCGGCAATGATCTCGACAATGATAAATCTGATCATTATGTTTAAGATAAAGCGGAAAATTGTAGACAATTTTGGAATAAACCATTAATTTTAATTTGTTTAAAATAAACATAAAAAAGTATGAGGAATTTATCCTACTGCTAATTAAATAAGTTAAAATCAAACAAGAAATTATTTTTAACTTATTATAATTTTTATTGAAACGATTCGTTTGTTTTTCGTTGTTTATGCGGAAATATATGAATATATGAGTTAATAAAATTTTTAGTCGGAAAAGTAGAAGTTTTTAAATTAATTTTTGTTCATTTTTTTTGTTTTTAAATAAAAAATTCATTCATAAAATTACTTAGAAGCTAACAAAATCCATAATATGTGATCTTTACGTTATTAAATGTATTAATGTAAGGTATACATATGAATATAAGCGTATTTATACATGAATTTTCATCATATTTTAGTGAATTTTAATTTTATTTTGAAATACATACATATGTTGTATGTACGAGTATGTATAACGTTATATAAGTACGTACCTATGTACGATATTTTTATATGGTATTATTTGATATCGTCTTTTTAATTTGTCAAAAATAAAATAAAAATATTTATTTTTAATCAAAATTCATTCATCTGTAATGGTACGAAAAAAAAAGAGAGAGAACAAAAAGGAACAATAAAAAAAAATTGAAGAATACATGTAGCATGAAATAAACAATAAATCATTGAATCGTTGCAAAAACAATACAATAAAAAAAAATTTTTTTTATTCGGATAGAGAATATATAATACATTCGTACATGTATGTTCAGATTATGTATCAGGATATGTACCTTTTAAACAATTCAAATGAAAAATTAAAAAATATATGTATATAAAAAAGTTAAGGAAAAAAGAAAAATATTTAACAATAGGAATAGAATACATCATACATACGTATTTTTACATTACAAATGTATTTAACGAATGTGTATACAACATACATACATACGTAATGTATATATGTATATATGTACATAAAAATACAAATATCTGTATAAGAAAATACCAATGTTTTGTATGTATTAGAAAAATGACTACTAAGGGAGTTTGTTGTAAATCCATCAATTTCCGTTCATCATAACATGACTTTTATCCTAACCGGAAATTTACAAGAACTGAGCTGGATAAATCCTCTTTCTGCTCTTACTAGAAAATGTTGTAAATGTGTATGTACATATATAGAAAAAAGTATAAAATATACCATTATTACATCATCATCAGCAATAAATTATAATACAAAATGTACTATATATTTTGTTGTTTTTTTTTCCAATGTTTTTTTTGTATCTTACCTTGTTTTCCATTACATGTAAATATGTAGGTTTCGTATTGTATATACAAAATAAAGCTATCTCAGGTCTATAGAAATAATATTGTTTTTCTGTTAAAACATATGATATGTAATATCATGTAAATATTTTATGTTTATACATAGAAATGCATTATGTATATGTACAGATTTACTTTAATCAATTTTACTGCTTATTTCCTATTTTATAGAAAATTGAGTTAAATATTGAAAGGCGAAAATGTGTTTTCATTTTTAGATATTTTATATTTTCTAAATCACTTAAACACATTCATAGACATACGTACAGTGTTATCGTTTTCCTGCAATTGTTTATTTTCAAATGTAATAAAAGAAATAAAATATTAAGCGGCGCCTTCCGTCTTATAAATTTATATTTATTTTCAAAATGTAAATATAGATTTCATTTTAATTATTTTACCAATAAATACCTAGTTATTTCATATTATTTATTATTTATTATCCAAAAAATTTGTTTTTGCTTCATATCGGCCGATTATAAATTAAATGTAATATTTACTACTTCAAATCATTGTTTCCATTCCGTGCCCCGGAAAAGAAAAATAAAATATAAAAATAATATTCAAGAGTACCCTTTACAACACAACCGTCTTCTCTTACGTCCGAAAGGCAATTGAACTGAATAAGCGTTGTAACTTCCATTTATACTACTGACTGTTATATGAGACGTGAACTGGTTTTGTTTACTTTTATGTTTAATATATACTGGTCTGGTTTGCTATATATGTACAGCGTAGCAGTGTAGTGTTCAGTCGATTTACTTTTGAGAGAAAAAATGACAGAAAGAAAAAGACATATGTACATACACATATACATATATGTATGTATATGTATACAAACTAGCGTGTTATACTGCTTTTAAATTTGGGTAAACGACAGCACTGTGTACATACATATATACTTAAGTTTTCACGAGTTAAATTAAAATGAAATGAAATAACAACCATGCTACTAACATTCGGATAATATACGGATGATTTGATATTAAAAAGAAATGAGAATGATAATAGGGGATATTGTTTTAATTCTGTTTATCACAATTATTAAACAAGTTACACATAGTTGAAATTGATGTAAATACGTACATATATACGTATACACTTGTACATATCTGTTGTAATCTGCATATCATTTTAATTTCAGAATTGATCTGAAATTTCGCTTTTTTGGGATTCTCGTGAATTCCTAATACTTTAAAGAACACAAAATTTTCACCACATATACCACAACTCTTGTTTTTGAGGTATGATTAGTCGACTTGTTCACGGCATGACATATTTTTTAGGGGATAATAATTAGAGGTTTTAACATTGTGTTAATTAAAATCAATAAATTTATGTGTCAATAAAAAAAAAATTGATACATTGAAAAAGTTACGTGCAAATTTACATATTCGTATATAAAAAATGTAAATTGTTTATGTAACATAGTTATCATCATCTTCATCATTTAAGAAAAGTTTTAATTAATTCTAAAAAGCTCAAATTAGCTTAAAGATTTTGTTTAACTTAACTAAAATATTACATATGTATATATAAAAAAAAAAGTTAAAAGACTAATCTTTATCTTTTCTTGGCTTAATTCATATAAAATATCAATTTACTAAGTTATTAGAACAAAACCAAAAGAAAAGTTTTTGAATACTAATTTTTCAGAGTTATATAAAATGTATGTACATGCATGTATGTTATACTGGAAAATTCAATTTGCTGTGCATTTTGTAAATTTACCTATAGAAAGCGGCATATTATCTCATAGTATATGTATATATATATTTACATGCACATGTACATATACATATGCATGTAAAGTTATATAAGCACACTTTCAGTTTACTTTGATGTTAAGGAACTCTCTATATTAATTTATGTGTAGCATCTGTGTTTGTACGTATTTTTAAGGGATGGCGACTAAATAATAACAAAAACTCTGCACATTCATATGTACATACATATGTATGTAAATATGAATACATAAATATGTTATATATGTATGATGTATAAGTGCGTGTATATATGTGTATGTACATAAATTATAAATGTATATATAGTATACTATATATAGTATATTTTACATATATTAAAATTATATAGTTCTCAAAATGGATTATATATCACATGTGTAAGTTATTTTGAGTGAAATTTAATAAAAATTCTATGCACTTTTTAAGTACTGTAAAATATTCATTCATATACATACGTGAATAAATATAAACATATGCAGATAGATAAAGAAAATAATCTATCCTTTCTTATCCTATTTTATAAATTTTATCTTATTTTACATAAATATATACATACGTATATATGAAATAAAAGTTTTAAGAAAGTCTTAAAGTCAATATAATCGGTTATTCTCTCTAAAAACTTATTAATGGATAAATGAACTAACACTTATGTGTATGTATATATACCTATGAAACGTAATATGACTTTATATACTTATGAGTAACATTTAAGTTCTAAGTTATTAAATTTTGTATTTGAACATTTATGTATAAGTTTACGTATATTACCCACATGATCTGTCCATATCTATTTTGAATATGAATCAATGTGTGTTAACAATTTAAAACATTATCTAGTTTAGTCTACTTAAGTAATGGGTATATGTACATATACCATCTGCTGACCAAATTTAGTTAAGTATTTTTTCACATACATATGAACATACGTATGATCTAAATTATTTAAATGCATGAATGTAATCATATTGAGTTTATTAATTTTAAAAAGGATATTTTTCTAAATACAAAATTATATGTTTTTCAATGAACATTTTCGTATTTCAAAATTTTAATTTGAAAATATTTATTTAATTATAAATTTCATTTTACGCTGTTAAAATATTAATTTCAATAATGGGTGGAAAATTAACGTATTTAAAAAAATAAATAAATAAAACCAAAAAATTAAAATAAAAAATTTAAAAAAAAAAAACACATAGAGAAAAAGTTGTTGAAAATAAAACTTTTGCAATAATTTTCAAATTCATTTAAATAATTATCTACAATTTTCTTTTATGCCAAACTAATTTTTTTAAAAAAAATTTATATACATAGGTATATATGTATGTATATAAAATCGAGTATTCTGAGTTACATATATGTATATATTTGAAAATACGAGTTTATGAAGAAGAAAAGAAAATTATGATTATTTTAAATAATCGAAAGAAATTTCCACGCATAAAATCTAATCCTCCAATATATTTACAATTCTTAACATGCAAATGCAATGATTTTAAAAAATTATTATCATAAATTAAATGGATAAAATGAGTTCAATTAGCAAATTTGACTTTTTTAATGAACCTCATTTAAAAAAAAAAAAAACTGTATTTATGCAAAATGATATTTTGAAATGCTTGTGTACTCTAGAAAACATTTGTTTGTTACTTTTCTTTTTTATGTACACACGTACACACATAAATTACTTTTAAAAAAATTCATATCATATATATTATGTGCATATATAATTTCTACTTTTTTTTCATTTTTATTTTATTTTTATATTTTAATTTTCTTGTTTGGTTTTTTGGTTTTAATCTGTTTTTCAATTATAAACTTTACATGAAATCACTTTCATTTTGCTCTTCTGTTTTTTCTATTTTTCTTTTTATTTTTAAAAATTTCCATTAAATTATGACTAAAGTAAAGTTTTGATATTAAAATTTCTTTCAATTAAATAGATGTACACCTGGAGTTCAAATGTTTTACTTCATGTTTAGATATGTATTTAAAATGTTTGTTTATTTTCAAATGCGTATAGTAAAATCTGTGCTTACAATATTCAATGTATTATGAATAAGAAATATTAGATTAGAGAGAAAAAACTGAAATGAGGATATTACTTTGTGTACATTTAATATGATAAATAAAGTAATTTGAACAAAGTAAGAACGAAAACATACATATGTATGAAATAGATTTGAATACGAAATCCTCAAAGACAAAATCTCCATAGATAAAATTCTCAAGACGAAAGCCTCGAAAACAAGATTCTTATAAAACGTATACATGTATGAAACTGGAAAATAAATTTTACATAATGTATTAATGAATTGGATACGAAATCTACAAAGACAAAATTTACAAAAACAATATTTCCAAATACAGGGAAATTTGACTGTACTTCCCATGATCATTTTCTTATTTTATATTAACTATTTTTTTTTTTTTTTTTGTTATAATTCAGTCTTTAAACGTGAGTTGAAAATATTTTCAGAATTTATTTCGAGTATTTTGAGTGTGAAAATTTGATGCCTAAGGGTTTTGCCATTGGAAATTTTGTTTTTGTGGATTTTATTTACTTGATTTTGAGATTTCTTTGTGTATGTTCGTATTTAATATTTATTTATTTATTTATTTTTGTACACATTTATATTAAATAAATTTTTTACATTTTTAATTTGTCATTTTTCAAAATTAAAATTTTAATCATAATTAATCTTAATTAGAAAATATAGATAGTCTTGAGGTATACGCAATGAAAAATAAATTGAAAATTCATGAAAAATGTTAATAATAGAAAAAAAACAATTTTTAAGATAATTAATAAACGTACATAATTTCTACTATATACATAAATACGTAGTCTACACAAAAACAAGACTGGGAGTAGGGGAAAAATATGACATTAAAAATTTTAAATTGATTTTATACTGTTTGTTATATACGTATTTGTCCATGATATGTAATACAAATTCATAATTACAAGCATTAAAAAGCAGCACCTTTTAAAAATTCAAACGTAATGTTTATCAACAGGTATTCTAATTTTAATATATGAATACCTTTACCTTGTCCTTTTCATTTTATCCATATTTTGTTATAAATATATTGTTATCATCGATTTTACATCTTCAGGTATTGCATATAAACACGTATTAGTATATGAAAATTTAAATTTTCCATTCAACGTATATTATACATATATTTATAATATTATGTTACGTTATTTGTAAGACAGAAAAGAAAATTGTAAATATTTAAATGTATTTTATAATACAAAGACAATATGACGTACTATATGTTAACACTATAAATGGTAAAAGAAAAGTTAAAGAAAACAAATAACGCATTTAAGTTAAGTTGGTTTTTAGTTTTCTTTATATACATACATATGTCTGCATATATTCGCTTATTTTCACTTGTAAATAAATACAGGGATACGTACAAATACTTGCGAATACATATATCATGAATTTTTGATAAATTAACAAAATAGGGTGAATTTATTTTGAGTTTGTATTACAAACAAATTCATAATAAAATATATCAGGATATATGTACATAAATGCCATGTCTACGATATGTTACTTTTTTAAATCCTGGAAAAAAATTTTTTTTTACATCATTACATAATTAAGATATTACACATAAAAAGGAAAATATCATAGTATTCATTCGTATCCATCCACCCCATGTCTATCCGTTGTGGGATATCTTGAATTAACAAATTTTGAAGAATAACAAGTTACCACAAGACGAAGATTCTAAATTTAAAGGCAAATTTATTTATTTATTTATTTTTTGGTACCACCCTGTATAAATATAGGTAGATTACATTTCTACACTTATTTCACGTTACAACATAGTTTCTACTTCATAGAAATATATTTCTATTATTATACAAAAATTTCCATACATTCACCTTGAAATACCAAAGGAAATTGAACTTCAACCAAAATATTGTTCTAAATAATAATACAAGAAAAATTATTTTCATAAGGTATTTAAGGTATAAGCGAATGGTTTTTCGATGTTAAAAGAAGCAATAATATAAATCTATGTATATATATTTTTGTTGTTAATTGCATATATAGATAATATCATATGCATACATGTCCGTATACGATAAATATATGCACAACTACATATAAATATACCTAATACTGGGGTATTCAATATATGAATGCATATAAAAATGTGTGTTAAATTTTTTAATGTATTTTTCAGGAATTTTCACATGGGCAAATACTGCAAAAATTAAATAGTAACAAAAAAACGAATCTGTACACAATACAAGTATGTTGATTTTTACTCATATAGGTACATAAATATTTATATAGAATATAAGTAATTTATGAAATACGCATAAATCGCTTATGTTTTTACAATACATACGAGTATATGTACATATGCATATCTTTTATTTCTTAAATATCTGTGTATGTTACAATATTCTCTTAATAATTTTAATATTTAATCATATGTACATACATATGTATACTGATATACATTTATAAAATCGGATAAATTATTTATTTGTGTGTGGGTGTGTGTGTAATACTTACATATGTATATTCTTTCTTATTTATTTTTCTTGTATATTTAATTTTTTATATATTTTTCTTTTTTATTCTTCGTTTCCTTTTAATGTTTTCAAATTTTGAATATTACATTATTTACATATAGAAAATAAGTACAAAAAAAAAAAAAATGTATATATTACCATATATACTTTTTTTTTTTTAAAGAAAATATCTGTTTTATTTTTTCGGTTAATAAAACACCAACTCAAGAAGAAAATATTTACCTTTCATCAATTTTTTGATGCCTTTTGCTTTTTATATTGTTTTGTTTTTTATTTTTTATTTTTGATATTGTTTTCTTTTTCTTTTCTGTTTCTTTGTTGTTATATGTTTTTTGTTTTTTATTTTATTTTTTTATTTTTTGTTTTTTAATTTTCAGTTACTTATCAATTCCCACCTGTAGGGCATTATTTATTATTCATAAAGTATTTATATGTCTGTATTTATATATTAATATTAAGGATACATAATACGAGTAGTGATATAGAAGCTGTATAGATAGTACATACAGTCCCGGGCACTTGATTACCCTCACTTGAATTTTTTTAAATCTGTTTAATTTTTCCAATATTTTCTGAAAACTAATGATGGATTTTTTTTGGTTTAATCAATTTTCGAACATTTCGGGTGAAAAAATTTCAGAATTTGGAAAAATACCAAATATTATTCAAGTTTATAAAAAATTTACTTACAAGAAGAAGGTCACTTGATTACCCTCACCAATTTTATTGTGTTAAGTGGTTAAAATAAACGCGATGGTTGAATGTTTTTGTTTTTATTTCTAATATTTTATTGAGCTACCTTTACATTTCATAAATTTTAACAAATTTTTTGGTATAAAATTATAGAAATTTTGAATGAATTCCAATGAAATTTCCCGCCAAGCCTTTAAAACTGCTGTCACCAGTTTTTGCTTGGCGTAAACCTGTCTCATTAGCGTAAACGTGTCGAGAAAGGTATCCCCATACGTTTTCAATGATATTGAGGTCGGACGATAATGCAGGATACTCAAGGATATCAATTTTGTTTGTTGTAAATCAGAGTTTCTCTTTTTCAGCTACGTGAATTGCAGCATTCTTGTTGAAACATCCAAAGCTGACCTTCAAAAATGTGGTTCATTTTATCAACTTCATTATCTAAAAGTTTCAAGTATTTTTCAGAATTTTGTCAGCCTTCTAAAACGATAAAATCCGCAATCTCGTGATATGAAATTTCACCCTATACCATTACTGACCGGAGAGCACTGTGTCTGACCAAACTGTAAGTGGATTGTGTACATGTACGTACTTATACAAAATTCACGAAATTTTTAATATTAATATATTTTTTTTTTATTTTTTGTTTACATTTATTCTTTGTTTTATTATTGTTATTGTTATTTTTTTTTCTAAATTAAACAAAAGGTAGAAAGTTTTTGACTTTTTGAATACATATTTAAAAAATATGTGTTTAAAAAAAAATTGAACCTGTAAAAAGCAAACATGAAAAATAATATTAAATAAACATGATCTCTTTGATTTCATATTGTATTTCATAATTAATATGTACTATATAATAGAAAATTTGAATTTTTTTTTGTTTACAAATTTAAATACAAAAAAAAGGTATTTCTAAAAAACAAACTATGTACTCGTACACGTGTGCTTAAATTCACACATTTCGTTGGTTTAGAAAAGATTTTTGAACAAAATTTATGTAAGCACATGTCTATTTTTCGAAATTTAATTAAGCGTTTTGTTAACTAAAAAATATTTTCTATTATAGCCTGTACTATATACGATGAACATTTTAGGGCAAGTTTCTATTTTCTTTATCTTGATGAAGGTACAAAAATATATAGACTTTCATAATAACAAAAGTAAAGTCGATAAGCAGAGTCTATTGCTTATAATTGACGCCAATATTTCAAATTCGAATTCCTGAGTTTTTAGTTTTTCAAAAGTTAATTACTTGTTGTAATTGTTCTAAAAAATAAAAAATTTATTTAAAAATGATTCAAAAGAATTATATGTATAAATTCAAAACAAGAAAAAATACATATTATCGTGTAATAAATTTAATTATATTTCATTTGTAATAAACACCCAGCATAAAAAGGATTTACCACATTATCTAAATACAGATTAGTAGAACAAATTAAAGATTATTTTTTTATATATTTTTATTTTTTTATTTTTATATATGATTATTTTCAACATAATAAAAATTACAATTCGTTTGTAATTGCATATTCACACATGTTTATTTGGTGAATGAATACTGAGTTAATGTAGTTATAAAGATATTTTTTTTATGGTTTTGTTAAGTCTTTTAATTTTTTGTTAATTATTTTTATTCATCAGGATAATCCTAAAACTGATTAAATAAAATTAATTTAATGAATTTAAATTTTTATCATAATGAAAATAGGGAAATTGTAATGTGATATTGGATTTTATTGATTTTTTATTTAAGTGATATATGTACAAAATAATCTACATTAATGCGTGTGTAGTAGACTAATAAAAAAATTTACCACATCTGTTTTATGCTTTTTAATTTGGTTCAAAAAGTTTTCAAGATAATAAAGAACAACAATTTAAAAAAAAATTATGCTCATTGTCTTTTTTTTTTATTTAATTTTTTATTGGGACATAGATAAATATACATATACAAATACATACATATGAGTGACTCTACGCACATAAATCACATATGTTTGTATGTATGTAGAATTTTTCAAAAAACAGGTAAGTTTATAAATATACACAGAATGAATTACATATGCATACCTACATATATGTACATACGTATGAAATGTACGTACGAATATACATATAAGTATCGTATGTGCAAAAACAAAAAATAAATAAGAAAACTTGTAGAAAGTTGAGCATATGTTCTATGCAGATTACATCACAAAACGTTTGATAAATTGAAGCAATGACAGTCTTCTTTAAATGACACGCCTTGATTAATGATTTCAATTGATGCACATCCTGCAAACTTAAAGAAGTTTCCTTATGATAATGTTGATGATATAGTGATATTCGATTAAAAATTTTCTCTTATGTTGAATTATTTCTACCACATATAGAAAAGATACATACATATATATAAGTATGTATATATGTATATGCAGAGTTTTCGATATGTATACGAACATTTATTTTAAATGTATTCATATGTGTGTATATAATGCCTATGTGTATATGTATAGATTTTTACGTATATATTCATATTTAGAAATTCATGCATTTAAATACACAAAAATATATACTTATGTATGTACATCTACATAAAAATCCGCTTTTATTCACAATACATCATGTTGTAAGTAAAAACAAATGGAAATTTCTTTTATTTGAATTTTAAATGATATTAAAATGGGGTTTGATATAACACACGCATGTAATAAGTATGTATAAGTTGTGCACATACATGTGGATATGGCATATTTATAAAATTGTTTAGTGGGTGGTGTTATAATCGATATTTGTGTACGAAAAAAAAATTCAGGAATGAAAAATTCTGAAATGAAACTTTGCACAGAAAGAGAATTTATAATTTACTCCACAAAAATACCGCACCGCAGATAATGAAAATTGCTAATTAAAAATATCAAGTGATAAGCATTCAAAAACATAACGTTACATTATTTTATTTGAAAAAAGCAAAACTGAATTTCAATTTGAAATTTCTTTAATAAATTGCAAAAACATTGAATTATCTTTGATTTTGAAAAAACGTTATATTGAACAATTGTTATAATTATGATTGGCTTTTTTCCGTTAGTTTTCATTTTTCTTAGTCATTATTTTATATTTCTGTTTTAGATACTTTTAGACATAACAAGAATATAATGTCATTACCATTATATTTTGTGACAAAAATTTTAACAAATTGTAATAACAATTTCTTGTAAATATAAACAATTAGCTTTGAAATTTATAATTCCAACAGAGAAATTTTGCTCCTTAGAAAAAAAATTTTTTTTTTTCAATTAATTTGTTTTCATTTTTCAACATTATCTTCGAATCAATTTAGTTAATAAAAGAATTTTGATATGAATATAAATTTATACACAAGTACATATAGAACAGATATACAGACATGTAAAACATATTGCTATATACCTATATATACATATGTACATCACTACTGTTTAAGAAGAACTATTAATCAAAAAAATGCTTTGTTGTCTAAACAATTTAAACTGAACAAGTCAATTAATTTTTCTCTTTATTTTCTTTTATTTTTCATCTTTTTTTTTTTTTTAATTTTTTGTTTGTTTGTATTATTTTACGTGTTATCCTTACATACATACATACGTATGTGATGTTCAAAAACGTACCACTTTTCAATCTTACATTATATAAAATGAAGATACACTCATACTCTATAAATCTGTATACATATGTACACATAACAAAAGCACTACATATGCTGATGATGGGATTAATTTTTCATCAAAGAAATTTTATACTATGTTGCTTTTGCAATTTTCTATGTGATATTCAATTGCTTATTATTATCATGTTCTTTTCTCTTTTCATTTTCAATAAAATGACAAAGAAATTGTACTTACATTGTGTACATTCTCATGTGTATAACGTCTACATGAAGTACAAAAAGAAGAAAAAACAAACAAACAAAAAAAAAAAGAAATAAAAGAAAAGTGAGATTGTACTTAATGTATGTATAAAATAATACACATATGTATGTATGTGAATATGTGTATGTATCTAAGTTTTTATCTGAATTAACTTTTCAAGTGCATTTGAAGTTAGGACATTGTATAAAATCTAAAAAAATTCCGATGAGTTCCAAAACGTTTAAATATCGTCTCGACTCAAATTCGAAAGTTTCAAAACGTTAAACATTCATAACGATAACATTGTCTAAAAATTCAAAAACTGTCTACTGAACACATCTTAAACGCAATATTAAAACAAACGACACATAGTGTCGTTACATATTGTATAAATTTTGCATTAAAATTGTAATATTACCGCATCACAACAAATGTTTTGATATTTTGAAACTCAGCCGTCATTAGAGAGATCAATATATATTATATAGTATCAATACGAAATAATAAAAAAAATAAATGTTATTTTATCATTTTCTACAGATATTCTTACTTCAACTTATGTAGTTATAATTTTTCTACAAATACATTTTTTTTTTTGTTATTTTCTTTAATTTTCTTAAATTTTGTAGATTTTCGATCAAAATTACTTTTTATTTTCAAAATTCAGATACATAAGTGTATGTGTGGACATAAATTAAAGAAAATTTAAACGTGTTTCTATGTTAGTTAGTTATTTGTTTTCTTAACTTATCTAAGTATTCTCTTATTTATTTTTACACTTCAAGGGAAAATGTAAGAAAAAAAAAACTTGTACTTCTGATATAAAATAGAAATAATAACTATTATTCTCTTTAATAATCTATAGCATGATCTATACACATCATAAGTCATATAACGAAGAAAAACCTTTTTAAAAGAACTGCCGATTTTACACGATATTTAAATAATAACTGAAAATCTATACAATTTAAGAAAAAAAATTTTTTTTTGTTAGAAATATTTGTGTTTTTATTGTTGTAAAAAAAATAAAATAAAAACAAAGAAAAAAGAATACTTTAAATAAAATGATTAAAATTAAAGAAAATAAATACAGAAAGGATAATAAGAAAGGAAAAGGACGAAAAAAGAAATTAAATACGTATAAAAAGAAAATACAATAATTTTGCCATTACTACCGTGTGAATACATTAGGTGTGAATGTATAGATACTAGACATATGTATACTCATTAAAGCAATCAAAGGTGTAAAATTGATAAAAATTGGAAGAAAGTAAATTAAAGGACAAAAATACCGAAAAGACAGAATTACTTCTTCAAATATATGTACATACGTTCATGCTTATGTACAAATGGACATAATATGCAGTTTTGTGTACATACATATGGTACATTATATACGTTTGCATTGAATGAGGCATATGTCGATTGGAAAAATAACAAGTATTTAATTATCCTTCTATTACAATTCTTTTGTAATAATATATTTTTATATTATTTTTCATGTACAAGAAAAATTTTTAAACATATGTACTTGTACAATACATAGCTTCTATTTATTTATTTTTGGCTTTAAAATTAAATGCAATTTGAGTTTAACACGATAGAAATTAACTTTAACAATATACACGTTCGAATAACGTACGTTCATAGTTCAAAAAGAAGGACAATTTATATGAAGAGCAATATATTTATAAAAATAAATTAACACAGCAAATAAAATACTTTTCATGAAAATCTTTCAGTGTTCATGTCCTGCACATAAACAGAGATCTTTATTTAATATGTATGTATGTATATAGAAAATAATTAAAAAAACTAAATTTTCTTTAAAAATGGTTTACCTATATATACACATTAAAGTTTGAACATGTGTTCATACATTTTCAATTGAAAATAAGATTCACCTTCATAAGATCAGATGAATAATTCAAGATACATTTGTACTTATGTAAATGAAAATGTTACTTAGTTCATGCAATAATATTATAACTGTGTCTTTGACCAATTTTGTATGTCATCTCAGACATTTCAATACACCCACGTATGAAAATTCATTTTCTAAAAGAATTTTCATGTAAACTTGATCCATTCAGTTCCAAAACGTTAAAATATCGCCTCAGTGCAAAGTTTAAGGTAAAATAAATAAAAATGCAAAGACTAAAAAACTCAGTAGTATTGTACCGTTTTGGTATCATAAAAATTTTTTGATGTTTTCAAACTCACCATTTTTTTGTTTTTTTTTTTACTTTTACCAGTATATATGTACATATTTTCATCTTTTATATACGTCTTAGTATAATAGACGCATAATATTTTGAAGTTAAATGAAAATTTCAAAAAAAATTTAATTTAGTTTTTCATTTTTTCCTTTAAATAAATTCAATTTTATTTTCCTTTGCTGTTAATTTTTTTTAAATTTTTATTTAGTTTTTTCTTCTTCAAGGTATACATTTTCTTTTTTTAAGTTATCATCAAAAAATTTATTTTTAATATTTTATCTTCTGTCATGTTCTTTTCAAAAATTAAAACTTCATTTAAATTAAGTTTTATTTAATTTTCTTTTTTCATTTTACGTTAATACTATATGTACATACAATTTGAGATAATATGTATATACAGTGAGTTACAAAACATCAAAAAATTTTCTGCGATACGATTATAGTATGGTTTTGATACAATAATAATACAGTATTACTGATGCATTGTTTAAAAATAATTCATGACATGATAAGTTTTAGATGCGTTCGTAACACGTTTTGAAAATTCAGACGATGTAATCATTTTGAATTGTGTTTTGGACTTCAAATTTTACACTGTGGTGGTATATTGAGACGTTTTGAAACTTATCGATATTTATACTGGATATGTGAAGGATATGGTGTTTATTTTTTCAGAGAAAGAAGAAGTATTTGAAAGCATGTATTACTGTATAGGTACATGTACGCATCTAAGTATGGGAGTATGGTTATTATGATTACGAAGAAATACTTTATTGTTTTTTTCAACATTACTTTTTTTAAATTTTTTTTTTTTTTTTTTTACATAACTTTTTACTTATATACGTTTGCCTTTTTAGTTTGTTTTTATTGAAACATTAAATTTGAAAAGCTCATGTTTATGTGGAAAATGATTAATTTTGTATTTAAAGAGAAATTTTACCTTTTTTTTTTCAATTTTCTATCCTATTTTATTTTTATTCAATATTTCATTAAATTTTATCAAGTATAAAGTATTAGATTCTTACCAATTTTGTAAATTTTACTGTTTATAAATGTTATGTATTTATTTTGTTCATCATTTTAATTTTACTCTGTCTTGAAACGTTTATCGAAAAATAAGGTAATGTGTAACGTTCGAAAAAAAAAAAAATTGTAAAAATTTTATTCAAAAATGAAATAACACAGAAACAAAAAATATAAATAAAGAATAAAAGAAGTTACAATGAAAAGATAAAAGTAAAAAAAGTAAAAAAAAAAGTTAAATGAAAAGATGGTCGTTTAAGGAAGCTCTACAACAGCCAATTATCCCAGACAGAATGGTTTTTTAGAGCCTCTGGCTCTACAATTTAACTTACGAAAGTTCATTGTCGTTTAATTTCCTAAAATGTTGTCGGAAATATCTTTTTTATTTTTTTTTTTTTCTTTTCAAAGTTTACAATTTTACGTAGATATTTAGGTATACATGTATGTACATACATACATACATGTATGTGTATATAGCTCATGTATATCTTTACGCATAATATTACAAAATTGTACACGTACAAAATGAAAATGAGCAAAAAAACTAAACATTCATGTAATTTGTATACAATTTGTACATTAAATAGATTTTACATTTTTCAGTTGTATTACTTTTTTTTTCCTTAATAGCAATTATGCACATTTCTATGTACGATTTTTTTAATTTATTTATTTTTTATTTCTTATTTTTATTCAAACAAGACCTTTTTTATTTAAATTTTTACTTAATAACAACAAAAATTATGCTTTTTATCATTAGAAATCAAATTTGTAAATTATTTCAAAAAATGATAAAACTATAATAAATTATATGTTTGTCATGAACACAAAGGTTATTTTATATTTTTCAAATGAAATTAAATTATTATTTTAATTATTTATTCATTTTTTAAAAATTATTTTATTAAATGAACCATTTACATATTTTGAAAGTGGTGTAAGTCCACTTTTTAATTTTTTTTTTTAGATATGTAAAAGAAGGCTAAATTATAAGTAAATTATGCGATTTATCAACCTTTTTAAAGAATTGATTTACACCACTTTCAAAATAAACGATCCAAGTTTTATGTTTTTATTACTATTTTATGAACAAAAAAAAAATTAAATTAAATTTAATTCATGGAAAATTCTGTTATCTTTTTTAATGACGTACAATTTTGTCTTCTCTTTCTTATATTATTTTTTTTTCTCTTTTTGTTTTGTTTAAAAACATAACAGAAGAATAATAAAATGAAAATCTTGCAAGTACTTTACAGGAACTTTTTTTTTTGTTTAATAAACGATTATTATGTGATTTTTTTTTAATTACAAAATTTAAATTTTTAAGAATTTTTTTTCGCTTGTGAATTTTTTAATTACGAAATCTAAGTTGTTTAAAAATTAATTTCTTCGTTCCTATACTTTTAGTTGTAAGTTTAATTATTAAAAAAACTATAATCTCTTTATCTACAAATTTTAGAGACGATGATTGCGGACTAAGCACGTACATATTTTTAAAATATTTCATAATAAAGATTTAATGTGCAAGACTTAGTAAAGATTTAAAAAAAAATTAAATAAAAAATTAAGATTATTATCATATTTAAAAAAAAAAAAAAAGATTTTTTTAAAATCCATTTTTGAAAAATAAATTCATTATTAAATACATACGTAACATATAGTGCGAATATGGATACGTACGTATAGATTTACAGTATTGTTCTATAAAATTAAATAATTTTTTTTTTACATATTATACAAATTATAAATCATGAAAATAACAAAATTATATTTATAATGTGTTTAATCTTAAGATACGGGTTTGTATGTACACATACAAGTTTTCGTATTCCATGCAAAATACCTATCATGATACATATCATGTTTGTATTATACCTACAATATGGTTCATACAATACGAGTATGTATATTATGTACTTATTTTTAATGTTTATTGTTATCATTTTTGTTTTTTCTTTTTTATTATATCTGAATTTCAATACAGTAATCATAAATAGAGGTGATTTTATAAAACATTTACATAACTCATTAACGTAACATGCAAATAATTTAAATAATCCTTTAGCAAATTAAGTCAATTCATAATTATCCCTTAAGTGATCACAATACCATAAATTTCATTATAACAATTTTCTCACTCATTTTATTCATACATTATTTTCTACACATATACATATGTATGTGTGTTAAATACGTTTTAATGTTATATACATAAGTATATGTATCTTTATATTTTGTATGCACAATTATACTTATTTGTACATATAATATACTTAAAATTTTATAATGTGTGTATGTGTGTATTTATTTTATTTTGGATATAACATAAAAGTTTTATATGCATGCATGCACCTTTAATATAATGTACTTATTTAAAGTTTATATAGTTATATGAATATACATATATGATCAGATTTGATTGAATTCACACAACATATAATACATGTACTAATTTTATGCAGATTATTATTTGTAATATTGTAGATACATGTACATGTATACATACATATAATACCCATTATATGTGCATAACCGCGAGCAAAATCTCATCTTTGATGCAAAATAATAATTCTTTTTTAGTCTCATATACATACATACATATACATATATACATAATATGTGATGTGATGTGATGGCCTTCCAAGCAATTTGCTTTTGAGGCGATGTAAAATGCTAATCAAAATGCAAAATTTATTCACCCTTAATTGTGTAAAATTTAAAATGTATAATAAACGAACCATGTACATACATATGTATATACAACTATATATGTATATGAGTGTTTATATATAAGTATACATACATACGTGTATGTACATATATAAAATTTAAAAATGTTATTCGATCATTTCAAGTACATGTATTCGTGTTTATTACACGAATACTGAGAAAATAATTCTATAGCCATATTTATTGTATTGTGTGTATGTAATGAAAAATATTGACCGGAAAAGATGAATTTAACTGGAAAGTATAATATATACATAATAATAATTAAATAAAGTAATGAAAATATACATAATGCAAAATACATTTATGTACACATGTATTGAATGCATTTATTCATGCATATAGTGATGGAATATATGTACATACATAATATTATATAATACAAATAAAAGTAATTTTAAACTGGTCAAGCATGAGGATCAGATCTGTAATAGATTTTCTGTTGGATGTCGTGAACTCGTGGAAAAGTGCGTTGAAAATTTGGTTTATTTGAAGCAAAATAAACAGAAATGGTATTTTAAAAATTCATGTGTTCATAGTTCATACGTATGTACATATGTATGTATACATATATGAGTGTGCGTATTTTATATATTTTGTGCTTTTGTGATTACTGATGCTCTTTATTTGGTTTTGTTAACGTTGTTTTAACATATTATATGTATGTATAAGTACATATGCATGTATGCATTTATTAAGTATATATACATATTAAGTATGTATGTATGTATATTTTATAAAATAATTTTAAAATTAACTTTAAAATCTAATGTCTACTAAGTTTGAACCAAAAACATTAATTTTATAAAAAGTTTTGCAATGAGTTCATATATGTATAGGTACATATGTATGTATGTATGTATGGACCTTGATTCTGAGGACGGATGCCTTTTTGTTCAATTTCAAATATCATCGCATCTTCTGCATTTTTATGTACAAACATGTAAATGAGTTCTAACAGATACATATGTATATATACATGTGTATATGTAAATATATGAATAAAACCTACGAATTGTGCAATTACCAACGTAATGGCATTCTTATAATCAATGTGTGCATATATGCAAAGTATATGTATAGCGCAATACTATACACAAATAAATAAATGCATATATTCTTTTTGATGTATGTAATTACTTAATATATATTGTATAATTATAAAACATTACATAGATACTATATATTCGTTATGAATGCACATAAATTTCTATGTACATATGTACATATGTATGTATGTATGTTTGGTCTTAGATCGCTCTGTAGTCTGTTCACTAAATTGATATTTGACCAGCGAATTCTAGCGATTTTCCAAAAAAAAAAAAAAAAAAAAATGGCGAAAAGGAAAAACAAAAATTTTCATTTGGGTTGGATGGTATCAAAAAGGTTGTATAAACATTCATATGTACATATACATACATACATACATACTTATGTGTTTACATAATACAGCAATGTGGTACGGTTGGCAAATTGCTACCTTAATCTGATTACAACAAGCAAGCGGTGCTGTGCTATGAACTGCCACATATTTCTGGTGATTTATACGCTATGGGCCCAAGACCTAATTTATGAGAGCTTTTCATGCATAATATGTATGGTTATTGCTTAAAAACTTACATATAAAATACATAACATCCTAGAAAACAGAAAAATGTTATGTACGTTATATATATTGTAGGTATATGGTGTACCCTAACCATGCAAATAGTCATTACACATGAAAAGTACGAATTTTATGGCTTTAGACGACTAATAGCACCATGAATTGCACAATCTAGTGCGATAAGTAATCAAATAAACACTTTCACTACATTCCTATACTGCAACATATTCTAGTGGTGATCTTTATATCTAACTGACTAAGTACTAAAAAGTAAGACATATTTTATATATTTTACAAAAACACGTTTCCACGTTTTTTTTTCATTAACCGTTTGAACTTTTTTCAATTAAAAAAAAAAAAATTAAAGTAAATCGCGATAAATATGTAAAATTTTCCCATGTACGTAATGTAAACAACAACTAAAGAAATAATAGAAAAACCCATTAGTATACTTGTACATAGGCCGTTATTCCTGTATTAATTGCTTTTCTATTAGTCCAAAATAAATGGAACTTCATCTTCTTTGTCATCTCTCTCGTTGGTAGTAACTTAAAAAGGATTGGAAAGACTATTTTTGGTGGACTAATAAATGTTTTTACATATGTATCACTAAGTGAATTTTTGACAGAAGAAAATTTTTTATTGTCCTACATGGTTTACATATAAATAGATGCGTATACATGTGTATATAACCTAAATATTGTTGAAATGGTATCCATTTCAATTACAGGATACGACAGCCTGATAGGTAGAAATTTTTCCTTCCATACCGGAAAGTTTTCTAGTGTTTCCGCATCAGACGTTATATAAATGATTTTATGTATACGCTTGTGTGTGTGCTTATAAGAATATACATACATAGAATATAATGTTAGAAAGATAAAAGGCCAAGAAAAATATTTATTGGCCTGTTTTGAATTCAGTGATAGGAAGTTAATTAAAAAATGATTTACTGAGATGCTGATATAAATGTTTTTCTTTTGTTCACTGCTATACATATATTTGTACATACATATGTATGTGAACACTGTATCAAATTGTGGGTGTACATATGTATGTGTATACAAATTTTTTATCAATTCAATTATTAACATGTATCCACATATGAACGCTTCATGTGTTGTACATATAAATATTTATATCTTTTGTTTTCACTTTTTTGACTGATTTTTAATTAATTTAATAGATTTCTAAATTTTTGTACTTTTACCTAAATGTCATTTATTATATTAGATGTACATACCTTTATTTATATGCATTGTGCAAAGACAATTCTGTATTCTGTATGTATAGTATACTTTAAATATATATAAAAAAGGTAAGCAGTGACGGCTCTACCTTGAATAAATCGGTGGGGCTAAAAAGGATGTGAATTTTCACTTCGTTCTATCCAAAAAATACCATACGTAGTAAATGGAAAGTAAAATTTTTAAAAACACGAATATTTACATTATTAATAAGATTATTTAAAAAATTAATAATAATAATTAAATAAAAACCAAAAAGCTAGTGAAACATATATTTTCTTTTCTGCTTGTGTATTTGAGGAATGAACAAAAATTTCACAAAAAAAAAACAACAAAAAAATTACTCACAAGAGGTACAATTACTTTTATCCCTTTATTTTAATAGAAAACTTACAGTTTTCAATTCAATTTGTTTTCGTTTAATTATGAGTAAAGGTGAAATGAAAGAAGTTTTGATAATTTTAGAAATTTGTGTGTGTAATAAATTTAGATATACATCCATACATATGCATGGATAAATTTTATTTTCACAATTCACAGAAATAAATGTACATACGTATGTATATACATATAAAGTGGAATTAGAATGATAATTTCAAAAACATCATCTTAATAGCTTCATACATTTACAAAGTGTTGTATAAGTATATGTATGTACATATAAGACATATGACAAATGTTTTCATAAGGGATTTTATGTAGATAAAACATGTAGAACAGAATATATGTTTGTACACTTTTATATATGTGTACCTTTATACATACAGTTGTACACATACACACATTTTTATTATATATGTATGTATGTATGTGTATATGAATATCTACATAAAACACATTACATATATACATACATCCTTCTTATGTATGTATGTACATTTATGTATATATGTATGTACATAGAAAAGCCAAATGTGATACATTAAAACTAATTCCTATGTGAATCCAAAAATACACACACACATGTATATGAGTATATGTATGTTCAATTAAAATAAATGTACCGATTGTATTACCGTATATGTTATGTACAATTTTATATATTTACTTTCACATATTCATGTGTATGTTATCTTTAATATATATAATTGGTGTATGTAAACAATTATGTGCAATAAAATGTATCTGTGTAAATAACATCAGGAAATATGTATATTATATGTATACAAAATATACGTACATGTACATACATACATGTAAAATGTACGATGAATGTGTATATTATATATATATGTACATATTTGTATATAAAGGATCTTAAAGTAGGTGGTTGACATAAACCATATGTGCATATCTAGAAACATACATACATATAATTGCAGGTATGTACATAACTTTATCTAAAACATTTATATCATTCCATAAAACGCGAGCTTAAAATTTAACAACTCACAAAAACGTTGAGAATAGCATTATGTACATATGTATGTATCTACACATATTGAAAAAAACAGTATCATGAGCAGCAACAACGGTGGCAAAATTATGTATTTTGTGGTTTTTAAAGGTGTGCGAACCTTAATTAATGTTAAGAATAATTCTAATTAACTAATGGCAAAATTTTGTTAAATGCGTGCCTTATGTGTCGAACAAACTTTTTATTTTCTCCACTGGGATTTAATGAAATCACCTTCGTTGATGACATATTACTTTTGATACATACATATGTATGTACATACCGAGTACATTGCATACATTTATGTTTTATGTGTGAAGTAAAAAAATAAAAAAATAAAATATAACAAAAATTTTGTTTCTTTTTTTCATATCATAAAATAAACATACATTTTATATTAATGAAATTACCTTGCATTCGTATGTGCTGTACATATTTTATTTTATATTATGTATCTTAATGTGTACGTCATATGTATACAAGTATATGATTAAATTAGCTTTTCAAGTGGAATGAAAATGAGTCTTTGGTCTTATATAAATAATTAATATGAATATTTTTATATACACACACATACATGTTGTATTTTTAGATACATAAATAAGATGTTTTTGTGTCACTTTCAAAAGTCAAAAAAAGTGAATTTTCATTATAGGAATAATAAAAAAACAAAATAATAATATAATAGCATGAAATACGTATACGTTAATATTTATATGTGTCCACAGATTTTAACATTATTAAAATGATTGTTATAAAATTAATACATAACGATTTTTTATCACATTACATAGATTTCATGTATGTATGTATATTAAAGTCTGTTTATGTTTAGATATTTTAAAATAAACTTCATTAAGCAATTAAATTTTTAATTCATTTTTTAAACATTGTCATTTGTATTTTTATGGGGTATAAAAATATTATACCATGTATGTTGCTTTCTTGTGATTGTTGTTGATTTTCGTTAACAAAATACAAAGAGCTCACAATCCAAGAACGAGAGTAAAAAATGAATTAATCTAAATTGAATGAAACCGAATAAGGAAAAGTGACAAAACAACATGACAATGCTTTAAAAATAAAGTGTAGATTTCATGTATTCAAAAATGTACATACAGTATTTTATAATATGTATGCTTGATATGTATGTATATGAATTATGCGTGAACTGGTAAAAAATGATTATTTTATCATAATTTTAAATTGTATCATGTAATTTATAATTTAATATTGATTTTGTTAAAAATATGAAATATTTACAGTTCTTTTACAATAAAATTTTTAAAAAATATTGATTAAATTCGAAAATGAATCATTGACTATTTGATGCGATATTCAATTTAAGATCTTAGTATCTTGGACATGGCCTTAAATAGGCAGTTCAATTTTAAATTAAATTTTCATTACAGTTTACCAGAAAAAAAAATTCAATATACATAAATATAAATTGTAGAATCTGTGTTCTAATTAAAAGTACGTATTTAAGAATAATTAAATAAGAGAAAGAAAAAAAAATGAAATTCTTACATTATTTGTTTTTAAACATAAACAAAGGTAGAACATAAAAAACTCTATTTTAAAAATACAAAAAACACAAAAACTGAAAATTAATGATTAACTAGGAAAAAAACATAAGTATAAATTAGTGTAAAAAAAATATCATTTGAAAATTAAATAAAACAAACCAAGAATTCAAATTTACATACATATATACAATAAAATCTATACCATTCAAGAAATACATATGTATGTATGTATATGCATATACATATGTATACATGTGTAGAAAAATGTGTTATACATGCTTATTTTAAATAAAGTTTGTGAAGAAATATTTAAAATGAAAAATAAGTCTTATTTGTATGTTTGTAACGAATGTGTGGAAAATGAACAAAATTTTCTTTTTCTACCATGTGTGTGTGTAAGTAATATAATATAATATGTATGTACACATGTACAATAAATCTCGACAGATGCAAAAATTTAATCAAAAAACATACATACGTGCGTTTGTATACACGCTGCAATGCTGTTGCAGTCAAATATCAAGAAAAACAAGATGTATGTACGTATGCATATTATAAAAAAATATTTTTATCTTCGTACCTGGAACGTAATTACGTACGTATGCAATGTCTATTAGAGACATAACGACTTTATAGATTGTACAAAAAAAAAAAAAAAAAAACATTAGTATTAATGTGTATACACACACACATTTATAAAAATGAACATGGAAAAATCTTTAGTTTTTAAGGCATTTAGTTTGGTGGCTTAATGTGAAAAGTTTTTCGTAAAAACTTTTTTATTTTTTTTTTTATTTTTTATTTTTTATTTTTTATTTTTATATAATATATAGTTCCTTTTTAGATTAAAATGCTTCAAGTCGTGTTTTGAGTACAAGATTTTCATTTTTAAATTTAATGTTTGCATGTCTGTGTATTCACATAACGATGTAAGAATTTGTTTGTATATACCTACATAATATATAAAGCTGTAATATAAGAAAACACATACATGTACATATAATCTATTAAGAATACACAAAATCTTATGTAAGATTAAGATGAAAATTACTTTTAAAATAGCTGAAAAGTTATAACAACTGTAAAGAGTTTGATTTTCATAATAGGATGCATAACTTACAATTATTATTATATATTATTTTGGTAAGAAGAAGAAGAAGAAGAAAAAGAAAACGAAGAAAAAACATAGTTTTTCTTGTAGCTAAATGTTTTTACCTACTATCATCAGATTTCTAATATAATATCTTGCATACTAATTCTAGTCAATAATATGTATGTTTGTGTGTACCGTATGAATATCTGGTATGCGTATAATGTAACGCAAATCTACAAGGAAACGACTACAAGGAAGACATGAAATAAATTTATTTTTGTTTTTTTTTTTTTCTTAGTAACAAAATTCTAAAATTTTCATAATGTCAGACCTTCATTTAAGAAACTAATTTTGAAAGTACACGTTAAATTAATATTACGAAAAAAATATGAATGATATTTAGCGATTAGAAATTTCTTTTCTTTATAGAATATTTTTTGTAGTAATTGATTTATTTTTTTATTAACGAAAATATTAATTAAAATTTCAATTTATTAATTTAACAGTCAAATATTTTATTTATGAAGTCTGATGCTCAGTAATAGCTTCGTCGTCGACGACAGCAACATTGATAGCGTAAATTTTATGTTTTGAACATAATGAATAGGTCTTTAGTAATGTCAGTAATTACAGTAATAATTGCTGAAATGTCTATTGCTGAAATCTTACGCTACTATTGGGACCTAGGCCTCAGAAAATTCCCATAGTATTTTTTGTGTTTTACTGGATAGGGTCAATTATTTACTGGTTAACTACGTAACTACATTCTTATTTGTTTGCACTTCATTCTCAAAAATCTGAGTAGTTATAGGTTGAAGATTTTTGCAAAAGCGCTCTAGTTCTATTGCTGTTGTTCAATAGACTGATTTTATTTATTAAAATTTAGAAATTTGTTTTTAAACAGTAGAAATTATATTTTTTGTTAGAATTTACGTGCTTTATTGGCAATGACAAGTGGTTTTGAGAGGGTTTTTCCCAACTCGACGTCTATATTGTATTAGACCATTTAATTTTTCGATTAAATTTGTAGGTTATATTTATTATTTTGATATTTTTCATAATTTCGTGTCGTTGAAAAATTATATGCGAGTACATACTTGCAATTTACAAGTACTTACTAATAATAATTTAATGGAACGTATAGCAATTATTACATAAATTAAAAATTTTATTGATTTTAATGCAATTAAATTGTAGGTTGTGACAAATAAAACGCCATTCCATTTATTTTTGTGAAACATGTAATATGACCCACATGCATTTATGGGTAATTCATTATATATGTACATTTTAACATACATTTACTGACTTAATCATGTATTTTATATGTATGAATTTCCATTTTATTTTATTAGATAAATTCTTTGATTGATGCATATAATTTTATTTAATCAATAAAAATGACTAAATTTAATTTGTGGTAATAAATCAAAAAAGGAAAATTTGGAAGGCGTTTTTTTTTTCTTTTTCAAGAAAAGATACTCTTAAAATTTTTACACGCATGTATGAATTATTCTGAACCCCTTGTCTGTATGAAGATTTTTTTGTGTATTAAGAACATTACATACATACATTTGTATATAACATACAAACATCATCAATCAAAATTTATTTGTGACAAAAACACGAAAAACATATTATTTTTTATATTTTTCATATACATATTCTGTATTTTAGATATAAAGAAAAAAAAAATGTTTAATTTAAAATGTGACCAATATATTGTACAAATTTTTGTACAATACACTTATGCACATTATACCTTCACTTAGATTTGCATATAATGTACATATGTATATTCAAATTACAATTCATAAAATACACATGTAAATAAGAATGTACGAGTATATAATATATGTATGTATAATTTATACATGTCAATAAATTGTTTCATTTTTATCAATCAATCTTCATATAGTCGTATTAAAAATAAATAAATAAAAAATTTCTTGTAATTTGTGGAAATAAAAACAGGAAAAGTATTTTATTTTTTATTTTTTTGCAAAGCTTTTATTAATTTGCTTCTGTTCTATTTGTTTGCATTTCAAAAAGGTTCGTCCAGAGAGTAATTATGATGTAGTAGTGATAATACAACATTCAGGCTAAATTCGAAAATGCATCACTATTTGATATGATATCCAACGTATTATTATCTTAAACTGAATACCAAGTCAAATTGGCAGTGATACATGTCCGAATTTTCTCAAGATGTTTTGTGTTTCGGTACTCTAATTTAATGTAAAAAATTTAAAAAATATTTAGAAATTATATAGCTAAACTAAATACACACAACAAAAATTTTGATGTGATATACTACATACATACATACATATGTATGTATATTAATCACAATGCATCGAATTTTGCATTGCAAATGTTAAGTTAACATTGTAAAAATGAACGATATGTTTTAGTTATGATTAATTTTTAAAAACTTGATTGGTATTTTAAATGCAGTGTTAATGTCATGTTAACTTTTCGAATAGATCCTTTTATTGTACCATGATTTTTTTTTTATAATAAAAATGTAAATAAGAAAATTATTTTGGATTGAAAAAATTGGGAATAAAAAAAGTAATAAAATTTAGATCAAAAATTTTATGTTGTGAAAATTTTTCTTTTTAATTTTTTAAAATTTGATTGATTTATCAATAATGATTGATATATCAGTAAAATAGAATGCATACATATGTATGCACAAAAAAATAATGATAAAAGCGTCTAATGTACATGCATTCTACTTGTATACTTAAAATGCGGAAAAACTTGTAGTCATGTTTACGAAACATGTGTACATACGAAACATTTACAAATATTTTTATGGTTGAATAAAATAAGCAAATACGAAAAAAAAAAAAGAAAAATAATAGGTTATAAAGAAAATACTGTACATGAATTGATTCCATCCATACACACATTACGTATTCAAATATATGTACAAGTGTATGCATGTATAATTTGTTTATTGTATGTGTATATGTATTTCACCTTTATATTTTGTTTGTTTTACTGTTGCTACTGCTATTAATAAATGAATAATATATGAGATTTTTTTTTGTATGAATACGTATAAAGGTATGTTTGCAGGAAGAAATTGGATATTTTTTTTTTGATAAAGGAAAAAATCGGTGCACATACAGAGAAAACTAAAAATAAACGTATGAATATTCAATTTTTCAACTTTCACGTATGTATGTACATATGTATGTACATATGTGAAACTTAAAAAATATGTTTGTTTGTAAAATTGTGTACAATGTACTATATGATTTTGTCCTTTTATTCAAATGATATTTTATTTTGATATTTATTTTTATTTTCATTTTTTTTTTATCACTTTTATATTATAAAAGCCTATACATATAGAATGTATATACCACAGTCGATCTATTACGACTAGTAACGTCACATTATTTTGTGTCTTATGTTTTATTTTATACTAGATATACATATGTATGTATCTAAAAAAAATTTCAGTACCATATATGAGAATATTTGAGAAGTACCGTCCGTTTGTGCAGTTAATTTTCAAAAATAGCTAAATTATATACATATGTGATCCGTATACATTAAAATTCATATTTCGAAACTTCTCACATGTGAGAAGATTTAAGAAGTACTGTCCGTATACAATAGAATTAGTTTTCAAAAAAAAAAATAATGGAGTATGTATTGTACGTACACTAGAATAAATAAATATGTGTATTAGTGTAAAATTTGAATTAAAAAAAAAATTATTTGTTCCACTCACCACTTGTTCCTTCCTTACTACCGTATCTTACTCTTCTTGAACCGTGGTATGTGCATATTTATTATTCTATGATACTATAGATTTTTATTTTACTTTTTGTATTTATTTTTTAAAATATTTATTTATTTTATTTTTTATTTATTCACTCATATATGTACATATATAATTTTTTTTTTCATTTTAACATTAAACCACCAACCACAATAAATTCATATAACTATTTGTAAATATATATTTTTTTTTTAAATGAAAACAGCAGAAAAAACGAAAAACATTGTTTTCATAAAATGTCCTTTTTAGGTGTACACATTCATATGTATAAATATGAATATTGTAAATATTTACTTACATAATATCGTATTCACCTAAATATACATAGGGTGTTTCTAAAAAAAAAAAATTTTGTTTTTTTTTTAAATTTGATTGTAACAACAAAAAAAATATTGAAATTTAATTTCAACAAAGTTTTTGCATACTACTTACATAATTTTGATATTATATTGATGTGAATATCATTTAAATTTTATTATTCTAAAAATTTTATTTCGTTAAAGGATATACAAAAAAATAATCACCTTACATTTATCATTTGTTTTTGAATGGTATGAATAGTTTATATTTCATTTGGCTTTCAATATCGGTTTGTTTTTTTTTTCTCTTTTTTTTTTTTTAATTTTCATTTTGCACCATATCTTTTTTCCATTTGGTAAACATTTCGTTAGCCTTTGCCACCATTACCACATTTTATTGTGTCTTTAGATTATATTTACATATATGCAAAAATTTTTACTCATTTTATGCATGTAATATATATATACATATGTATCAAACGTTTGTAAATTTGCAGGTGTGTGAAACCATCAAAAACCTTTTATAAGTTCATATTTCATATAATGTATGTATTAAAGTAATTTATTGTAAGCATTATATTCACATACAATTACATGATTTTATGAAATTTATTTTAAAAATTGCAAAATTGGTTTTTTCCTTTTTTATAAATTCACCAATAAAATAAATATGATATAATGATACCTATGTACATGTACGAGTGTTAGTACAAAAAAAAAAAAAAAAAATTCACGCAATTTTGTATAAACTAAAATTTACAATATCAATCAAAATATGAATCCTTTGTATTATATTTTACAATTTTTGCAAAATCTTTGTGTGTACGTGTGTTTTTTTTTATAGTTTTGTTAAATTAATATATATGTTTTTTTTACTTAATTTTCTGTTTGATGAATAATATACCCGTATTTACTATTTCGTTTTGCGTTTTATGCAATAAGTTCATAAGGCTTCATTAAGGTTTTTTTTAAAATGTTTTATGTGTATATTTTATTTAATTTAAAATATTTTAATGAACACATATGTATGTACATATATTGTACAAATGAATTTTAAAGTGCTGGTTTGTTTTTTAAAAAAATTTTCCGTTTTGTTTTTTTTTTTTTAAATTCATAATCATTTACATTAAATGTAATACAAATGAGCATAATAAAAAAAAAAAAAAAAACAAAAAAAAAATTTAAATTAATTGCAATAACAGTACATAATTTTAATTGTATTACTTTTTGTTTGATTGTAATTTTTAGTTAATAACACAATTCGAAATTATTGAATTGTGTAAATAATACATAAATATATTACAAGCCCTTATTATTGTATTTTTTTTCTATTAACTGTACGTGCATATGTAATTTAATTACATTTGTGTGTTCGAAAACTCGAACATAAAAGTACACAATGATTTTCATGAAAATATGAAATTACCGCAATTATCAGTAAGTTTCAAAAGGTCTAAATAACGCCTTGATACGAAGCTTAGAAATTCCAAAATGCCATACATTCAAAATGTTAATATCGTCTAAAGTTTCAAAAAGTATTATAAACGCAAAATGCTTTATTCATGCAAATCATGAATTTTTCTTATGCAATGCAATGTGTAATATTAAAAGCATCAAAATAGAATTTTTGGCATTTTGAAACTCACCCTAGTATTTGCTATTGATGCAGTTAAATATTTATAACATAGTACGTACGCATATGTGTGCAAAACTGTCAAGAAACTTTTTAATTATAATTTAAAAAAAAAAAAAAAAATACGTATTTTTTTGTGTGAAGCAAAGAACAAGAAAAACGAACAAATACATATTATAACAACTCACATAATATATCATTAATTATTGATTTATGTACGTATTTTCACATATAGGGTATGTTTGAGTATTAAAAAAAAAACAATTATTATTTATATTACGATATGTCACCTTTGAAGTTTATTCTATCCATAAATAATACAGTGTACGTAATTTTAATTATAATACATACATGAATGCACATATGTATGTATGTATGTATGTACTAGCAACAGCAGTATATGTACATATATGTGCTATATTTTAAAATCAATAAAAGGATATGTTGTTGATAACATAAAAAATGACTCTATGATTATTTTAACCCCTTTCATATTTTATACATATACACCTCTATTTATATACATATGTATGTGTGTATGTGTGTTTTGTGAAAAATATATTTTCACTTTTTTCTTATAGAGTTAACGAATATATATTTTACTTCTGTGTAGTTCTACATATAATTCTATGCTATATACATATATGTATGTGTACGATAATCTGCCTATATGTATAAATAAATATATACATTTCTGTACTTATATTATTTGAAGTTAAACAGTTGCAAACTTTTTGAATTTTTTTGTTTTTTTATACATATATGTATTTATACAGCTACGTGTGTGATTATATGTACAAATGATATGTTCTAGATATTTATATGTACATATTATAAAATATTCAGGTATCTAGGTAAAGTAGAATACAATAATAATATAAAAAAACAAGAAATTTTATTTTCATTCATATAACGTTAAGTAAAATAGTTTTAAAAATTTTATTTTCTTTTATTATTTTTTTTTTCACTTTAATCATGTCATTCTAAGTAAACATTATTTTATGTCAAAACAGTGAAAATAAAACGACACAAGAAAATAAAAATGTGTAGAAGTTAAAAGGCTTTAAATTTTTTTTTTCTTCTTCTTCATTTTTCTTTACAGTGTAATATAAAAAGAAAATGGAAATCTTTTTTTTTTTACCGTTATAAAGGTTTGAAAAATAGTTTGAAATTACGGTTTAAGTTTTCTTATGTAATGGCACTAAGACGATATACTTACATATACACTTATGCATTTTTCTTATGTGTTAGTATATTACACGTTTATTGAATTCATTCAATTACATAATTGTATGTATGTACATATGTATGAGTATACATTTATTTATCTCAGTTTCTGAATTTATTTCCCTCAAAAAAAAAAAGAAAATTCAACTTATTGTGACTAAATTCGATTATAGATTAATTGTTTGTTTGAGCAAAGAATTTAAAAAAATATATAACGTACACACATTACATACATTACATACGTGACTTTGATAAGAAAAATCTAAAAGATTTTTTTTTTTAATCTCACAAAAATTGTTATACATATAAGAAAAAAGAACAAAAGGAAATAAAATGAAATGTCACTAAAATTACTTGATTTTCTCGTACATTTTCCATCAATGATAATTAATTGTGTCCGGCTTTTATGTACCATATGTACCATATATGTATGTATATACAATTAACTGTTAATATCTCATTTTAGACATGAATTTTTCTCATGTCATTTTGGTTTGTTATATACATGAAAAATTCTTTCATTTTTTATTGTTATTTTTATCTTTATACCCATTATACTCTGTTATATTGTTGATATATAACTTTTGGAAAAATTTCCTTTTATTCTGGACTTATATTTTGTATTTTATAACATTAGGAAAAAAAAAAAATTTTTTTTTTTAATATAAAAATTATATGTAAATACAATGGGCATAATATGTACAAGTATTAGAAAATGTTGAGGAGATATACATGTATATGATATTAATAGTCCTATATGAGGAGGTATTTTAATGTGGTAAGGTTTAATACAGGGTATTCCTTTAATATATTAAAAAAAATTTAAAAAAATAATAAAATTAAAATTTCATTCAATAATTGTTTACGTTTCAAACAATATAGAATGATATAAGCAATATCAATCAAAATTAGTTTTTTTTTTGTCTAAATAAATTTATATTTGTCGGCCGATCGCCAAAAGGCCCTGGCAGGTCGTGGTGGGCGAGAAGGGTTGTCAATTTATTGTCCAACCCATCTTTTAATAAAATTAAAAATAAAATAAATAAATAAATTGTTTAAATAAATATCTACATAAGTACATATGTATGTATTTTTAAATGATTTTCAGTACTTACCTTATAGAAGTACATATGTATACATGTGTGTTGTTTTTTTTCTCACGAGTAGTTACAATTCCTCAAATTTCCATTCAACATTAGATGAATTTTTTAAATATAAGCAGACAATGATTTGAAATACTACTACTATATGTAAAGTCCATAAAGTCTGTAATGAAAATAATTAAAAAATATATTATAAAAATATTGTAAATGGATTTGAACGAGATCTATGAACATTAAATTTATGTTAAAAATGATATTTTAAAAAATTACATTTTAAAATTGTTAATGATTTGAAGACAAAGAATTTCAAGGATTTGAATTTATTTATTTTTTATTTATGAATACCTTACAATATTAGTCAGTAAAAACCATAAAATTTAGGTAAACAAAATATAAATATGCAGTATATACAATGAATAAATGTAAAGATATGAGAGTGGGTTAGAAAAAGGTAAAAAACAAAGTTAGTTTTATTCTATTAATGACCTCTTGGACTATTCACATTTTTCATTTCATATCTGAAATAAATATAACAGAAGATTTTATTTGACTCCTATGTATATTGTTGAAAAAGGAAAACGGACGGACAAAATCCGCACCTTTTATTTTCACTATACATATATGTATATACACATATTGTATATACGTTTTATATTACGTTCTATAAATACATTTAAATGCAAGAATATTTATGTATAATAAAACATTTTAGATATACTTACATTTTTTAAACGTATTTATGTTGATGCTATATTATTATATGTACATGCACAGATACACATGTATTTATTGTTATATAACATTAAAATGTATTTATATAATATTATGGTATAGTAACCATTGTAAGATGGTTTTGCAAACGATTTAGGTTAACAATAGATGGCAATAATTAATCTTAGCAACTTTAGAACCAAAAGAATAATAATGAAAGCAAGGATATAAAATATATATTTAATTTACAATATGGTGATATTATATAATATGCAGACATAGCATTATGCTGAGATATTTATACGTAAGATAAATATTATAACATATACATGTATGTGTGAATAATCATATAAAACACTTAAATATAATCATTTTCTTTATATAGATTTATGTTTTATACACCCATATATAACATACATATAACATTTTACAGGTTTAGTGTCATTTTGTACATGTTTCGTTTGGTCTGGAAATCATTTGTTACCAACGGTGATCAATCAACACTTATTTTATGTATTGTCTTACACATAGGAAAATAAATGTGTATTGTATGTATATATGATTACGAGTATACAATATGTACATTTAAAATTGAAAATAAGAACAATTCAGAAATGTAAAAAACAAAACAAAAAATGAAAACAATTTTCTTTCTCTTCATTTTCCACGATATTCTTCTAATAATGCATCAACATTTATTTATCAACAAAAATTTCAAGATAACATTACGACTTCTGTTTTCGACATTTTCGAAAAAAAAAACAAACAAAAAATAAAATATGAAAAAAGTCTAAAAAGATAAACAATCTAAACATATTCAAAATACATACGTACAAGTACATAAATAACATTTAAAATCATTCATTTCATCTTAAAAATTTAAAGATAAAACTATTTGAATTTCATGCAAAAGTACTTTATTCAATCTATACATGATGAAAAATACATAATTCGAAATAAAATGGGATCATTCTAAAAGTTGAGATTGTCGTAAAAATGGTCAAAATTGAGAGTTATCATGTAATTAATTTTTTTAAAAAGTAAACTTCGATACCCTTAAATAACTTTATGTAATCATGTATGTATGTACATATATAATATTATTCGTACGTAAAAACTGAATTTCTATTAAACTAGTATATTACCTTCAGAAATACTTTGGAAAATATTTGTTTTCTTCTCTAAGATTGATGAGAATGTGTCATCGAATTGTAAATGAAATGAAAACACTCACAAAAGAAAATTATAAAAAAATACAAAATTAAAACATTACATATTTATGTTACATACATACATATGTACATATTATGTATGTGGACACTTTTTATACTATAGTGTGTATATGTATATTTGGACAAAAGGGTGTCCCAGTAAATACTTTGCTTAAAACAGTGAATCGAAAATTTTTTTCGAATGACCATAGTAAGTAGGGAGCATAATCTCTGTCACTATTATTTGTCACTGGGTTAGCTACTTGCAAATCAACCTGTAAATGGATATATAAAAAAGTTCAAGTATATCATTTATTTGAAGATAAATTATTGCCTTGTACTGTGTACCCATATAATATATGCGTTCACATATGTACATGAATTTCTTAATTCTCACTGGGCACACTTCCTTTTACTTTAAATTTTTAATTTTTTTTTTTTTTCATAACTGCTCGTTACCATCTTTGAATTCCTTTTAGACATAAGTATTATAGTATGTAACATTAATATATACGTGCACATACGTACATATATTTAGTTTCAGAGCTTGTACTTTAATACATATCTTGCTTATATGGATTTAATATTTTTTATCCTTTCTACATGTACTTTATACAAGAAAACTGTTATACGTTATCTAGGTGTGTGTGTGTAATAATTGCCCTCATATAGTGAAACAAACACACACCATATATTATTCTCTAGAGGTTATGCAGAACTTTTATGTACCATCATATTTCACATTTTGCGTATATGTACGTAAATATGTATACGTATTCATTTGGGAATATCTAATGCACATGTAAACACATACACAAATACTAAATATGCATCTTTTGTATCCAACATGTATACATATGTTAACTTTATATATGCTTAGAATATTATTTCATTCATATGTGTAAAGTTTATACATCATTTATGAAATTATTATGTTACATAACTTACATATGAGAGCAAAATTGTGTTTTTTTCGGCAACTTTATAAAAGTGCATTTTTACTTATAGAAGAGTAAAAACCATATCTTGCACTTCATTCAATATCTGACAAAAGCATAGTTTTCCATAAGCTTTTGTGGTATGGAAATTTTGTGAATAGAGTATAGAACATGCAAACGTACAAATACCAATAAATACGTTCAAAATATACATCACTATACATATATACGAATCAGAATCACCCCTTTGACATACATAGTTATATACATATGCACATACATGAGTATTTATATAATATATGTATGTATACTCGGTTGTATCTGTGTAGTAAAGTATAATATAATCTTTAATTCAATGAAAGTTATGTGGCTGCTTTTCGCTGTCACATGTTGTGATATTTATGTGAGGCTTTCATAAGGTTTAGTTAGCCTGTTTGCTGCAGTGATTTTATCACCATGAATTATGTACATAGTTTTGCATCTTTTCTTATCCTGCACATGTAAAATATATGTATATGTACATACATTACATTCGTAATCTATATATAGTGTCTCAAAAAGCCGAAGGGATGCTTGCATGCATGGATGCATTTACTAGAAAATAATTTCTCACACTGAGCGTTTTAAAAATTCGTTTTTTTATCATTTTTTTTTTTTAATTTTTCCATTATCACACAGTACGTAGAGTCCAAAGATTTTATTCTTTTATTTATTTTTTTTTGTTTTTTGATAGACCACTTTGAATGAAACAAGAAACTTAATAGTAACTTTAGTAAATGTTTTTTTTTCTTATGCTGTTATTTTTGCTTTTAAAAGTCTTGAAAAATTGTTTAAGTGAAAAATAAATTTTAAGCTTAAATTTAATATTTTTTATTTTATGTCTGAATTTGCTTTTTTTTTTGTTCTATTTTATTATGTAGAATGTACATATGTAAAAAAGCAAAGACATTTTCATTTATAACAACATGCATTAAAGAGTGTGAAAGATACTAAGTACTGTATATCAATATAAAATTATGTATATACGATCAACGACGCACAAGTACATACTACATATGTATGTGTACAACAAAAATTGAAAATAATATACAATTTCGTCTAGAAACTTTAAGCATATCATTTTTGTGTAACAATGTGGGAAAATGGATCTAAAAGCAAAATTGAATGTTTCATAAGAAAATTTATAATATTACAAGTACACAACGTATGTATATGTGTACTACTGCAAGTACTTTGCATTAGTGCTGTCGTTTTCCTGCAATTGCAATATTTTTTACTGCTTTTTAGAATTACATGCATTTAATTCAATAGGTTATATGCAATTAGATGTATTAAATATGTAAATCAATTTCATTTTAATTATTTTACCAATAAATAGTTGTTTAAATTTATTTAAGTTGAGAAATGAGGATAAAGACATAAGTATGTACATAATATGTGTATATATATATAGTGTGTAGAACAGGACTACTGCTTTATAGTGTTATATGACAGCACCGCTATGTATGCATCATCATGCTGACTATCTTATTTCTCAAATATTTTTAGTTAACTACATTTTGTATCGCATATTGCAGAATATATGTACATATAAACACAGATGTAATACGCATTGTAATTGAGAGTATACATTTCATACATAAATTTATATTACTTTATATTTATATAAAGTTTTTTTCCAAAATCACTTTCAACTTACAAATACTTGGATTCTTATTAACTATACGTATATTTTTTTAAATGAACATTATATCTCGTTACTTGTGAAAAAATTTTTCATTCTCTGAGAATAATTAATAATTATAGGAACGTGTGTGTACCGATGAATAATCAAATTTATCATCATCTTCATCGACCTAACAGCTCGAAATGAGCCACGACCTAATTTATCTGTTATGATTTTTCAAAAGAATTCTATCATAACATAATTTGATGCACCTCATAACTATTTTGAATATTTTTTTGTTAATAATTCTAATGGCAGTTCAATTCTGAGTGACAGAATACAATATGTATGTATTCGAACGTACAAGGAAGTTTGCATGTTTTCATTGTCGTCTTTTTAATTTTTTTAAAAATATTTCTCTATATTCTCATAAATTTAAGACAATTTAATACTGCTTGACTATATACAAATAGATGTATTGTATAATATATAGTTTCATAAGCTTTTTTGAACACAATCAAATAAACAAATATTTAACTTTTTTATCAAATTAAAGTCAATTAACACATACACATGAATATGACATGTATATACAGAAGTGTGTATACAAGGTGTCTAGGGAATAAGACAAATTTTTCATGCAGATCACAAATTCCCTCTAAACCTCTGTCCTTTAAAATTCTTTTGAAGGGTAATGGAGTTTTTTTTTTCAAAAGAAATTTTGTCAAAAGGAAACGATCTTGCGATTATTTCATAAAAATTTTACTATTAATTAATAGTTAAAATTTAATTTATTCAAATACACCTTGTGTGTTATACATACATATAAAATTTGTCAAGCTATGACCATTTATATCAATTTAATTTTCCGGAAAATCATAAAATTCTCACAATAATGAAAAAAGAAGATTATTCAAAGTGATAAAAATGACAATTTAACTGTTCAGTTTTATATCGAACGTGATTATAATCAATTAACTTTATTTCTTTCATTAATAGTGTGCTGTTTATAAATGTTAAATGTATATCTAGTAAATGATTTTATTTTTTTAAATATACATGTCTATATACAATACAAGTATATTCGAAATATACTGACATATAAGGTAAAAGCTAATCGTCTAAAAGAAAAAAGAAAAATAAATAAAAATAAAAAAGCTAATAAAAAGGATTCACTTTTGATATGACTAATAATAGTTAGTAATTTGTCATTAAAGTATCTTGTATACATGAAATTTAATAAAATTGAAAATAATAAATTTTGACATGACAAAAGTGAAAAACTTAATGTAGTCTATTTATAGATTTTGTATTCTTCATGTGTTTTGTTTCATTTACGTAGCAATTATATGGATTTAATTTTTTATTTTTAAAATAAAAAAAAAACTTGAAGTATTTGATCAATTAATGTTACGACAATTTAAATTAATTTAACATGAGAACAGAATTTAAATTTTTTAACAGTTCTATAACGTTCAATTTGTAATTAAATAAAATCTGTTTATAACAGATTTTAATAAATTTCCTTATTTTTATTTAATTATAATAAAATTAAAAGAATAAAATTTTTTTTTTTTAAATTTTATTTGTTTCTTATATTTTGGGTTCAGGAGAAAATTCGACAAAATTAAAATTGTTAATCTTACATAAAACGGTCATGATCTTCCGTGTTATCATATAATGATCAGATCTTACCACCATCAAAGTTATAGATATTTCGAAAAAAATAAAATAAAATTGGAAACCACAAAACTTTTTCCACATCCCAATATTTTATAAAACACATTCATATACCTAATATACACATCTTTTTAAATGTTATACATAAATTTGTGTAAATACATTATTTAACACATTTTTAATATTACTAATCAACTAAGAGATTTAAATTATACATAAGTAGACAGCAAACAAAGAATAATCTTTTATTCTTAAAAATAAATATTACTTAATCCAAAATAAAAATTTTGAATTGGAAATAAATCTTCATTTTAATTCGTTTGACCTTACGATCCATTTATTTAATATAACAAGTAACATGCATACACATGTGTATATTTATATAGTATGTATTCATATAAATCATGAATTTATATTTGTGTACATATTATATGTATTTTTAAACGAATTTTATTTCGAATATGTAAAAAGTTTACACAAATATACTATTTATATTATTTCTTTTTGTCTTGTTATCGTACACTACAAATTTTTTGTTTTCAGTATACATACATTTTTATTGTATATTTTCATTTATTTTCCTTACACCAGTATACTCGATAAAATGCCATTAAAGCAAATCAAATATTGCTTTGACATTCTAAATGTGATTATTTAATCGTCTTATTCTCAAATATCAAACGTCGGTAAAAATAAAAATAATATATACACATACAAATGTATGTTTATACATCCATACAAATGTATGTATATGTACGTATGTAAAATAAAGTAGCTGTATAATGTGTAAGAAAAATACAATTTTTATTTTCTCAATACATTTGTTTGTTAGATGTATACTAAAAGAAAGGAAACTAAGAAGACAAATACGAAAAAAAAAAACGTTACTATAAATAAAATGATAAAATATGGTAACATGTTTACTTTTGTTTTTTTCTATTACAAGAGTATGCGTTATGTTATCTCTGTAGAAATTTTGTATGTTATAAAATTACAAAACGTACACATATGTACATATGTATCTATGCCATATATTTGGAAAAAAAACCCCATCACCGCATTTTATTCATTCATCCATTTTATCAATTTGATTCTTTTTTCCTTTTTTCCATTTTCTTGTATTTTGTCAAAGTTTTCTTTTAACATTTCAATAGTAATATGTCGTTTTCTTATTTTTAAAATGCATACGTACGTACACATATGTACATGTACATAGCTATATATTTTTTTTGAAATATCCCTTTTGAATTGATATATACTTAACTTGTAACACTAAGGATAATTCATGTGAGTAATAATAATGTACAACACACATAATGTGTATCTACTATACAGATATCCTGGGTTTCGAAATGTTATAATATCCTGTTAATACAATTTAATAAGTTTTAAAAAGCGTAAAAGTAAAACAGCGATGTATGAAATACGTTAGCCGGTAAAAACTTGCATATTTCATATTTTTGGTTTTTTTGCTAAAACAAAGAATGAACGTACCTCCATCTCAAGTATTGTGAATTTATGAAAAACGGAAGAATAAAAGGTTCATCCTTGTGAAGTTTTTTAAAAATATTTTTTTTCTTTTAAAATCATTTTAATCATTACTGATTACCGGCATGATCGCTTTTTTAACTGAAATGAATTAGTTTAAAAATAACACAAACAAAACTGATAGTTGACTTCATTGGCATTTCATTTTGTAATGGTACATATTTCATGATACACCAAAGACCAAATGGAATAACAAAATACCTTATTGTTTCATGATTGCATCCAAAAAGTATCAATATCATATCACTACATTTTTTGTTTGACATTTCGAAACTCAATGATACCTAAAATGTCTAGTGTAGAACCATGTGTATATGTTGAATTAAAGAAAAACTAAAAGTTTCGACAATGTCAAGAAGTATTACTTCTTCTCATGTCCTTTATTCATCTTTAAACTTTAATATTTATTCAAGTATGTGTGTATGTATGTATCGTAACTTATATACGATCATTGGTAGTTCAAATACGTAGATACATGTATTTTGTTTTTTTTTTTTTTTTTTTTTTGTTTGAATATACAAAACAATATTATATCAAATATACATATTTCACGAAATATATATGTACATATGGGTAAAAGGTTTAGTTGTTTTATTTATGAAAAAAAAAAATAATAATAAAAAATAAAAATAAAGATTTTTTTGCTTTTTTCTCTTATACATCAATGATAGATATATTTTGTATTTTCAGATTTCTGAATTCAAAAAAAAAAGAAAACAAGAAAATCTTTTGGGAAAGAAATCGATGATAATTGTTGAACCTAAAATAATAATAAACACATACATATGTGTGTGTATGTATTTTATACATCTAAAGGGCTTAATGATAAATAAACTTTTCACATATTCACCTAGAAATATACACAAGAAACTTATGTATGTATATCGCATAATCTACCTACTTACTTGAATAGATATCATTTGAAGGTATACATGATGATAGACATACGATATGTAATAGAGTCATTTTACACATCTGTCCTATGTACATATACATACATATATGTACAACATTCTTTTTTTTTCAGTTTTTATTTTGTAAATAAATATATATTCGTACATAGTGTAAATATGTATGTAATTTTTTTTTTTATTTCATTTTTCCTTTCGAGTTTTTTTTTCATATTATTTTTCTGTATCTTCGTTTTTTGTTTTTCTTTTACATATATGAATGTCCTTCATGATAACTGCCAGCAATTTTCCAACTTACTTTTGTTGAGTGTGAAGTTTAGGAGTCATCATCATCATCATCATCATTATATAAAGTATGATAAACATACATACATACATGTGAATGCACAAAAATATATGCATGTATTCATAATTTTTAATTTTTGTGTACGTATTTGTATTTGCCTGATATTTTTCGAGTTATTATGGTTAGTATATTATGTGCGATATGTATTTACTCTACAAGCGGTTGTTGTAGGCGGAAAGTTCTTCTTAATATAACGTACATACATATACATATGTATGTATGTACATATTTACATCTATAAATGATATAAAATTTTACTTCAATATGGTCGTGATTACACATATTTGCAGTTCATATCAGAAAGGAAAACCACTTTAAAAAGACACAAGTATTTTTCTCTCAAATAATTTTTTGTATGTATAAATGTATACACAAATATGTAGTACTTTCATATGTTGATGAGTTTCAAAACGTAAACAAATTTGTTGTAATATGGGGAAATATTACGATTTTGATACAAAAATTATACAGTGAAATTGATGCATTTTACCAGAAAAATTCATGCTGTGTTATTTGCTCAAATAATGGGTTCCAGATGCATTCACAATATCTTTTGAAACATAATATGATGTTATCTTTTTGAATGATAGTTTTTGTAATTTTATTTTTGTATCGAGGCAGTGTACTTTAACGTTTTGGAACTCACTAAGTATTATAGTACACATATGTATATCAATTGTTACATTTCACTTTTTAAAAATCGTCTACACACCAACATGTAAATGTATACAGCGTAAACATACATACATATATGTACGTACATGCATGTGCAAGGATGTCTATAAAAACGAATAATAATATAGTTAAAATTTGTGTGATATGTTGTCTTTTTGTAAAAGTAGCAGAGTGAATCACTTAATATTAACATGGTCTTCATACATGATATCAAATATATGACTATATGTACATATATGTATAATCAATTTACACATATGAATGTACCTTTGATATTATAGTTTTACCACAGGTTCTACATACGTATGAATGTTTGGGCTTTTAAGGACAAAAAATATACTGTTCATACTCTACATGTGTAAAGTGTTACGATAGATAGAAGAGGTTTTAAGTATTACCAAAAGTAGTTATAGCATATACATAAATAGAACTTTTCGAAAAATATAAATTAAATAAATATTATTTCATTCAACATTATGAGTATTAGCAGAAATTTGTAATGTCCTAAGAGTTTTTTTTTTTAATATATGTATGTACATTACGTTTTTAATGTGCCCAATATCAACTAATAATTTTTTTAAATTATAATACAAATATCGTTTTCTAAAGCCAATTAACGAAAGCCTCTTAATTGGCAGACATACGCAAATTAGAATTGAATAACACTCATACCGATACGTTTTATTTATGCCTTTAATTTATTATAGATCATTAAAGAAATGAAAAACAAAAAGGACATTGTAAATTAAATATTTTGTATTTTATTTTGTTACATCAAATTCATTTCAAAGAAATAAGCATTTTTTTTTTTTTTAAATTCTGGAAAAGTGCAATTTAGGTGTATATACATATTTGGAATTTTTGGAAATCGAAAATTATTCCGTGAAAACTTTTAAATAATTTTCATTATGTACGTACGACTAACTAACAAAATAACTTTCTTTTTCTAAACATACATGAATAAATTGATATTCTGATTTTTCCAATTAAAATTCTAAAAATATTCTAATACATATTCTGTTATTCATAATATTGAATCATGAGTTAAATGTGGTTGAAATTCTAAATTGAATTATTTTTATTTTATAAATGTTTTAACTTTTTAAAAACTTTTATTCGAACTATTTTAGAATGCGTATTTGAATATTCGTGTGACATGAATATAAAAGTTTATTATTAATTCGAAATGAATATGAAATACAAAAAAAAAAAAAGTTCGGTTTTTTTTTCAAATTTGCATCATTCTTTCGAATTCATGAAATTAAATTTAATTATCTAAGATAAAAAAAAAAAAAAAATTCTTTATTAGTCTGATTTTTGTATTTCTTTTTTTAAACTTTTTAATACCCTTCAATCCAAATGAAATAAGGCCACTGGGTTAACCAAAATTAAAATGAAAAGATGCTATCGAAGCAAATATTGCAATGGATAGAGGCCAAATTCGAAGGTCCAAGACTCGACACCATTGAGTTGTAGCGTCATTAAAAAAAAAAGAAGTTAAAAGAGACAAAATATTTAATTTCATTTCATTTTATATTTATTTATCAAATATACATACTTTTCCTTGCATTTGTTCATATACGCATGCATATATTTATAATGATATACGTATTATGTAAATAAAGATTATAATGATAATTGAAAAAAGAAATATATTTTTTCTTATTGCATTGAATTCAACTTCATTATATGACAGTTTCATTATTATGTGTATACATGTATCACATTAAACATTCTCTTTTTCATTAATAACGATGATAATGATCATAGAGTTAAACAAAAAGATTAAATATTTATAAAATATACACGAACATTAATTATTCATTAAAGAAATATGAGTATATATAAGGAAATTTCATGTGCATAAGGTATAAATAATAGTAAATATGTACATAAATTCCTTTGAGAGAAAAATTATGTATTTATATAAACTATACAAATGTATTTATCAATGTATCAAAAAATACAAAAAAAAAATACAGCATTTCATTCAGGAAAATCATGAGAAAAAGGGGGAAAAATAGAACTTTGGACACAAGAAAATACGAAGCAAAGTAAATAGAATCAAAAAAAAAAATTAGTTATGTTAAAATTAAAAACAGTTTAAATATTAAGTTAAAAGATATTCATCCAAATAATAAAAAAAAACATTATAAAGTTTAAATCAATGATTATGAACTTTTTTATAAGAAATGAAAAGGTCCTGAAAATTCTTACATATAAAATTAAAAATGTTAAATTAATTTTGAATAATCCAGGTAAAACTAAAATGAAATTTTCATGATAAATTCATAAATTCTTCTTTCTTAAAATGTATGCATATTTCGAATATTCTAATTTTTCAATGTAAATTCGAAAATATAAAAGTCATTTTACTTAGATTTACTTATGTTTAATTTTACCAAAATTAAAAAAAATGGTATAAAAATTCACGACTTTATTCAGAAAAACTTAATTAAGAAAAGCATTTAATTTTTTTTTTTTTTTTTTTTTAAATATTTTATTGAAGTTAAATTTAGAACTACATACGAATAAAGTTTATACATTGTACAGTATTGATTATAAAAGCAAAGTAAAACACTTATCTAGAAAATATATAAAAAAAATTATCAAATTTAACTTACCATAACGAATTACAATTTCAAAAAAAAAAAAAAAAAAATTGTTCACTTTTCTTAACTAAAGAAAATTTAATTTTCGTTGTTGTTGTGTCGTTTGATAAAAAAACCCCTTAAGTTTTTAACATATACATTGTAGCTGTTGATGTTGCATATCTAGAGAATTTGTATGCATTTCTAATTTTAAATTGCAATTTATCTACATTTAAAAAATTACGATTAAAGGACTTCTGAAAATGTCCTGATTTAAAAAAAAAAAGGTTTAATACATGCAAAGTGAAATGTCTTTGATTCAAATTCTGGTTTTTTTCTTCTTTAATTTTTTTTTTCGCATGTGTATGTAGGAAAGAATAAAAAATAAATAAACGAAAAGGGAATAAAAATTGAAAAAGAAAAAATAAAATATAGTAATTTTGTATTAAGTTAAATATGTTTTATTTGAAATCTTTATGAACTGTATGAATGTATTTCTAAGAATACATGTTCGAAAAAAATTACAAAATAAAAAAAAAAAGAATAAATCAAAGAAAGTATAGTTTTTATTTTTTATTTTTTAGAGAAAAGTTTATTTCAGCCATGTTCTTCATTTACAATTTAATTGAATTTTCATTTCATCCTCTTTTAGGAATAATTTTGAATTTTTTCTTATTATTATCGTACCATTATATTGTACATATACATACGTATAATAAAAAAAAAAATAGGTTCTTTTTTTTTCCTTCAACTTTTTCCTTTATTTTTCCCTTTTTTATTTTCCATCATATTTAAATAAGAAAAGTATACAATGTTTTAAATAAAATTTATATACATACATTTGCATACATATATGTAGATCGTTGGAGGTTTGTTGTTGTTGTTGTTGTTTTATTCTCATTATGCACGAAAGAGCTTAGTCTAAATTGAATAACTTTAAACTTCAAAGCTGCTTGTTTTCTTTTGTTGGTGCACTCTTTCATTATTTTTTCATTATATGTGCCTTTGTACGTATGATGATAATATGTATGGTATAATGTATTTCGACAGACACATGTACATACATATGTATGTTCATCGAACACAATATAAAGCATTCACTATTTTTTATGTACAGATAATAACATCGCATGTATCGCCTTTCATTCTACACATTCCTTAATTTTATCGTATATTATGTATATTATAATTGTATGCAATGCATTTTTTTTTTATTCAGAAAAATACATGAATACCACTCGATTTTTATTTTGTAAATAAAAATAAAAAACAAGAAATCAATGAACGAATAAATAAAAAACATTAAACAAAAATAATATCAATAATAACATCATATAAATAACAAAATTTTACATAATCTTTATTTTATTTTTTATCGTTAAGTATTCGCTCATTCAATTTTTTTTTTCGTTATTAGCTTATTTTAAATATATGTACTTGAATTGTCTGTTTGTTTTGTTTCTCACGCTAATCTCTTTAATAATAATTTAATAATTTTTTTCATTAATATTTTGAATAACAGATTGGTATTATTTGAATTATTTAAAAGAGGTTCATACATACATATGTCCTTTCTAAAATTTTTTGTACAATTGGTGTTTAAAAACTTAACTTTATAGACACCTTCTTTTATCTAAGAAAAAATTGGGTTTTTGTGCAATATGAAACAATTGTGAAATTTTTTCACGTAATTATCATCATCGATGTAACAGTTCAATTCAGCCAGGGTCTAATCAGTAAGACAATTTCCGTACACATACATATCTACGTCTACACAGCTTAACGTGAATTGTGAATCACTGAAATTGTTAAAGTAAAGAACAAACTGAATTTTTTTGTTTTTTGAATGAGAAGGATTCGATCATGATCTATCATTTGTTTGATTCAGCTTTTGGTTTTCATTCAAAGCTAAGTGAACTTCTTGACGCGGTGAAGTTTAATATCGATAATGCATATCAAAGACAAAAAATATGATTTTCCATTATTCGTTTGTGCCTGGGCATATAATAGAATCTGAAATCAACTGATTCAGAAACTAATGCTTCACCTACATTGAGCTACTAAATCTCGTAGCTCAGTATGATTATATTGTTTTTATTTTAACTAGTAATCTAATATTTTACAGTATGTATATAAGTACAAAAAATATTCACCGTCAGTGAGTATATTATTTGTGTGTTATAAATCACTGTAAATAGATGAAAAACTTTTTTAATAAGATTATTTTGATTACCCTTTTTTAAACTTTTTCGTAATATGGGTACACATAATAATCTAGATTATGAACTAACAAAATACATGAAATATGGTACGTATTCATGTACGTGTGCTTTGTTATTATTATTTTTTTTTTTCTAAAGAAAATACTACAGATGAAAATAATAATAATATAGGTAAACATAATGAAATACGTTATATTATCCTTTTTTAATACAAATAAAAATTTTGGATACCAAAAAACGACGTACAGAATAAAAGAATAGAAAAAAAATCCATAAAAATATTAAACAAATTACAATAAAGTATCGTATATACATTGTGTGACATTGTATGTATAACCAGAAATAAGAAATTATGAACAATGCAAATAAAAAATTGAAACAAGGATACTAGCGAATATGTACGAGTATTACAAAGCCATGCTTTTGACATGTCCATGTATCGTTATATATGTGAACTCCTTGTACACAAAAAAAGGATGTGTAATTATTATACTTATTAAAATCATATAAAACATATACATATATACGTACGAGTACATAGTAGTTTATTCAATTCTTTAAAACAACGAAATATAACAAAATGAAATTGTATTCATTTATGAATTTTGTACATAAATGTTTTTTTCTTTTTTTTTTTTTTTTTTCTAAGAAAAAGAACACAAAGAAGATAATATGTACATGAAAAACTTTTTCATTAAGATATAGTTACGCTTTTCAAACAATTAACAAAAGGTAAAAATATATATACAGATTTATGAATACACAAACATGGATTTAAAATGAAAGGCATTTCTTTTATACAAAATAAATAAGTACAATATAATGTACAACATATAATAACTTTAACTAAATTAAGTTCATGAATGAGTGCATTTTACAGTCTTTGAGCAAAAAAATTGACTTATTAAAATAAATTACAAAATTCAGATAAACAGCAATTTACCAAAAAATAAAAAGGAAGACAATAACCAAAACTTAAATACACATCTAATTATAATTAAAAATAAAAATTAAAAATTATAATTATAGAAAAAAAAATTTTAAAATCATTACCCAAAAGACATAAATAGAAGAAAATTTTCTTATGATGTTTTTATACTTTATTTTGTCACTGAATGTAATAATTGTGTTTTATGTCGTTTACTTCTTGCCTTTGTTTTTAAAATTTAGTTTTTTTTTTTTTGTGCATTTTATTCTGTATTTTATTATTTATAATGTTAGTATGATAATTTTGAAAACTACAACTTAAATGGTAATGAATTTAATTTATACAATTTAAAATATAATAATGTAACATGTAGTATAAAAGAGCAATTTTTTATATAACTACTAATATTACTATTAATACACAAAATTACTAATTACTGCTCTTTGTATTATTTTGCATATTGCAAAAATGAAAAATAAACAAAAAGAAAAAAAAAAAAACATAATTTGAAAATAACTTTGTGTACAAATTATATATGTTAAAAATTACTTACATGTATGTACATATGTGCATGCAATCATCAAAATGTATACAAAGTACACTGGCTAAATTATTTTATCAGAGAGCATAAAATACAATACAAAAATCATTGTGTGTATTAACTGCTTTGTATACATGTAATAAACAAAAATTGTAAATTAAATGAAAATACAAAAATTATTATTTTCTTCTTGTTTTTTTAATCCTTTTTTTACGGTATACAAATTTATAAAAGAAAAATTATTGCATATGTTTAAATAAATAACCAAACAACCATTACAAAACAATTGTTATATTTTTGTGTCATTTTGTATTCGTTCATATACAGTATAATTAATATACAATTACTCAAAAAAGTGTAAGGACATTCAAATTTGTTTTTCGAAATTTATAAGGAAATATATGCGAATAGTAAAATTAAATTTTTTTTTTTTATTTGTAAAGTTAGGTTATTCTTAACATTGCTACCCTTCAAATCATCATATCCTGGAAACTGTTAAAAATAGAATTAAAACTTTGAATCAGCTTACTCAATTCTAGTAAAAAGTGTTACTGTAATTATAGCTTGAGAGGCAATTTTGATTATCAACCAAATAATCTAGTTAAATACAGTCGGTAACACGATTTTTTGATCATAATTTTTCAGATATTTTTAATCTGAAAGTTTTTGAAATTCGATGTATTTTAATCAAATTTGAAAGTAATGGTTAAAAATAAGCTAAAGTAGCACAATTTTTAATTGAAATAAATTTTATATCAATTTAGTTACACATTTCCTTTTTTAAAAAAAAAATTCATGGATGTGCCAATACTTTTTTGAATCAGTGTACAAATACATACTTAGTTATAAGATTTGTACAAAGCCATGTGTGAATAATACATTGTATGTGTATTCTTGTATTATAATATTTATTATTTGTATTATTATTATAATTTTGATGTTTATTGTATTAAAATATGAACACTAAAATATTTTCCTCTTTCTTGCAATACTACATTTTATTTTTTGTATACATACATACACACATACGTATTTGTATGTACATATAGTATTCTTTCTAATTTAATTTTTTCTTTTGTAAGGAAATATAATTTCTAACTAAAAACAATGAAACTACAGAAAAAAAAAATTATTATTTGTGTTTAGCTTACAGCAAAATTATCATAAACTTAAAATACATAATTTTAGAACAAACACATGAATTAATACACATATTATAGAATATTTATACTTATACATATATACGTGTATGCATAAAATTGGAACATGTGTACATATGTATTCTTGTCTTTAATGTAGAAAAACTAAATTTTGCTTACATTGTAATACAGTTACAAATAAAATTAAACTACTTGACTTAAATCCTATCTACGTGTATCTTAATTATGTGTATATGTGTATTATACCATTATACATACTGATCTACAAACATTTGTTCTATATTTTAAACACTCGAAAATAAATTAAAATTGAACAAAGAATATAGAATATCATGATGAATTTGGTAAAATAGAATTGCTAACAATTTTAAGATTATAAATAATTTTAAATATAATTATAAAATAAATTTTAAATTACATTTTGTATACAAATAATGTAATGATTTTTTAAATAAAACTTTAACAAAAGGATAATATGGGATTTAGATGAAACCTGGTATTCGAATGAGCTTCAAACATCACTTTAAATTTGTATGGTAATCAATAGATCACTCAACATTTTAAAGTACTTTTTTTGTCAAAAAAATGGGTGCAATACAATAGTTACATTTTATAATTTTTGTATCAATTTTGAATAAAACATCATAACAATATTTTTGTCAGCTTATGAATTCATCAAAATATCAAAAATTAATTCATATCTCAGTTTCAAGAAATTACCACCATATCCAAGAAATTGGTAATTATGAAGAAAAGAGATATGGAGTGTGTGGGTTTTTTATTTGTCAAAAACATGTCAAGTAATAAAGTTGAATAATCTCAATGTTATTTTATTTTTTATTACACACATTTTTGTAGTACATATGAGGAATATTGTCTGCATTTACATATGTAATAGCAAATAATGGTGAGTTCCAAAATGTCGAAAACCATTTGTTATGATGTGAAAAATTATAAAATGTCACTGTTGCATTACGTTAGAAAAAAATGTATTTAGTATCATTTGCGTATTTAATGCGTTTCAGACGCATTCACAGTACGTTTTGAAATTTTAGACAATGTTACCTTTTTGATTATTTACGTTCTGAAACTTTGAATTTTGCAGAACTTTGCATTGAGAGGGTATTTAAACAATTTGAAACTCATCGTAATATTTGTTTTACAGAAAAAAAAGCTATTAAAAGTTCTACATAACTGGTAAATTCAAATGAATAATATCTTTTTAGAAGAAAGGATAAAATGTAACAAGAAAAGTATAAGAAAAAAGGATAAAGAGTTTTTTGTCTAATCTAATTATCCAGAAAAAAATAAGTTAAAATGTAATTCATTCTAACGACATTTTTTTTTATAATGCACATACATACATACATATAAATATACAATAAAATATAATGTGGATATGTAATGTAATGTACATATGTACATATGTACATATATGTAATAATAATAATGTGCATATGTATCATGTAGCCTTTAACAGTTAAAATACGCGTTCCATGTAGGATTATATATCTGTGAGAATGTCTAAGTATCAGTACGTAGATACATACATTAATATGTAATTTTCACATTTTGCTTGTAATAAAGAAACAACTAAACATAAAACTAAGTATGTGCAAATACACATATTTATGTTATTATTACATTATGCGTAAGAACAATAAACGAGCTTTCATTTTTATGATCAAATATACATTCATACATACATACATACATACATGTATGTATCGTGTACATTGCATATATAATATTTGATTTGAAAAATTGCTATGTATGATTTTACTTTTGAATATACGTGGTTTTATCAAAAAGTAACATAACTTTGTACATAATTTTCACTTCAATTTATTGTGATTTTTTAATTTTTTATTTTTTATTTTTTTATCCGTTTTACTTTCGAATTTTAAATAAATCGTTAATTCTAATACTTCCTGATAACACTTCGTAAATCTTAACACATGTAACAAGAAAAATGTATAAAAATTATTATTATTTCCACTTTTATTTTCATTTTTCATTTTTTTTTATCATTGTGAAAATTTTTATTTCTTGCAGAAGCTTTTCGTTGTCATCGTTAACATTACCATGTCATTATCGCTATAACCATCAACAATATCGTATCATACCATATATGAGCGAGTTTAGTTGATGGATAAAACCAATTTGAAATGTCTTCAGTATCATGAATGTGTTGTATTAAAAAAAAAAAATAACAAAAAGGAAATCTTGTTCATATTTAATGATCCTGTTCGTTTCACAGAGCATTACGTAACATGTACAGGGTATGGCAGATATAAGTGAAAAAATAATTTGGTGGATACATTTTTGAAAAAAAAAAAAGATTATTAATTTGTGATATCCTCCTTATTACTCCAAATTGATAAATTTACTTTTTATGAACATAAAGGTCAGGAATCGAAAATTTTACCATAATTCATTTATTTCATAGTTAAACATGATTCAATTAAAAATACAATTTTCGTTGTGTAATTTTCAAATTTGAATAGTTTACGTCGGAAGTTTTTAGTTTTTCTTCTACTTCTTATTAATATACTTTGGAATTGTATTTTTTTTTTTTTTTTGGTATAATTTTTTTATTAATTGTCATTATATTGTTATATGACTGTTACACCCTTTACATCTTTTGCAAAATTATATGGCTATGTGTATAAGAACTAATGGAATATTACATGTGTACCATACATTTTTGTACATGAAAATTTACAAAATTTTATGTAATGTATGTATAAATATACCATACAAGAAAATCAAAAACATAACATAAAAAAAAAAATATGAACATTTTTCTTTAGAAAATTTGCTGTAATATATCAAAGAGAATATGTATTATTAAAAAAATAATAAAAAAAATAAAAAAGAATAAAAATAAATAACGATATTATCATTACAATATCAAATACATTATTTTCGTTAAAAGATTAAGTTAAAAAAAAAAATATATATGAAGTTAGAAATTCAAGATTTAAAAAGCAAAATTATTACGACATTGTATTAACAAAAAGAAACGATGTAGAAAAAGATAGTACATACAAAAATTAGTTAAATCATTGTAATTTCTCTGTTTTTGTAAGATCTTTGAAGTTATATTCACATAAATTTTAAAATAATCAAGATAATAAATACGAATATATTAACTGAGAAAAAAATAAATAAATGCACAGCGTAATAAAAAGCAGAAAATGTTCTTTGAAAAAAAAAAAAAAAAGAAACAATGATATTATTATGATCAATCATTTTTACATTATTCCTCCTACTAATGTAATGAAATTAATAACCTTTATGATAATTTTATTTTAAACACTTAGTCTCATGAACGAAAAAACTAATTGTTAGGTTATGCTCTAATCTCACAGCAGGACTATACGTACAGACCGTTTTGGTTCATAGCTTGCTGCTTCATGACAATCTTGCGAACTTCTCTAGGAAGAATGAGATTCTTTCTAACCAAAAGCTCCTCTAACATTGCAAAATTTTCAATTTTCTTTAAGTTGTGGTTTCTTCCTTCTCCTTAAGCAAACAATCTCCTTAATAATCTTCTTGTCTTCTTCTAGCAATTGTGGGACCATTTTCATAGCTTTTGGTTTAGGAAAAAATCTACCCTTCTCGTGTTACTTCCCTAAGTTACAGCGTCAATTTAAATTAATTATATTATTATGTTTATGGAAACATTTAAGTGATTCCAATTTTATGAAAAAAATGGAAAAAAATATAAACCAGAAAAACAAAATGGTATCACATAGTTTATTAAATTTTTTTTTTTATTAATTATAAAAATAATTAAATGTAAATTTTGTTTAAATAAAATATAAAAAAATATAAAATGAAATTTTTCAACTTGATTTAGAACGCATTTTGTTACTCAATTTTCTTCATTATACGCAACATTGGTAATATATGTATGTAATTTTCTTTTGTTTTTCTTTCGAACTACCCGCACTTTTCCATGCCCGCAACATTCATTTAATATTATTAATTATTTATATTTATAAACTTCAATTTACCTCGTTATGTAAATACATACGGAAATATGAAAATACTCGTATATGTACGTATATATGTATGTACATATTTATGTATATGCAGTTTCTCATATTTTTTCTTATATACGTACCTACGCACATAAAATTTTAAAACATGTATGAAAAACATAAGATTTTAATTTTCTTTATATTCCATTCTTCTTTTATTTTATCCTTTTTTTATATATTTTAAAATTTTGTATATTGTTTTTATTAACATATGTATATGTGAATTTTACTTATGTACAACATTTTTTTTTTTATTTTTTATAATATATGTGTATATGTACGTATATATTTCTCATGAACACATAATGTACGAATAAATGTGAATATTTCCATATGTACATTATTATATTTAATTTTTGTATGTACATACATATGTATATATATACATATACAAGAGCACTCTAACATTGTTATATATTATTATTCTTTTTATTTTTGTTTTTGTATTAAGAAAAGTTATACTGGTTATACTTTATATTCATTATGTAAATGTGCTCAAGTATTTTATGTACTCTTCTTTATGGTTCGAAATTGTTTAAAAAAACCGCATATAAAACATGAAATTTTGTTGAAAATGATCGTGAGTAATTCGAATATGTGTTACTGTACATAAGGATGCTATAAAGGTAAATGAAAATAATCGCATACATACAGGAGAATATATTACAATACATAACAAAACATTTTTAAATAATGTTATTAGCAACAACAAAAAAAAAGAAACAATTCTGGTATATGCGATGTTTTTGATAAAGTAATGTAAAATAACACACCGTGTGTTGCTGGGCATTCTTAAATTAATCCTTTTTTCTGACACAAAAAAGAAAATTCTTAAGTAAAGTAAACTGTTCATAATTTTTCAAATCAGTCTATTTGTTACAATCACATTTTATGTCAATTTCAAATATCCAGCTTAACTCTTTCATGTACATATGTACATACATACATAAAATTTTATTTTTCAAATTCAAATTTTCTATACCTCATTTTTAAAGCATAGTCGTGTGTGTTTTATTTCCAATTACATTCTATTTTAAATTTAATTAATTTTTTTAATTTTTCTATTTTAATGAATTTTTAATTTTAATTTTTTTGAATATTTGAACCTTTTCACCAACATTTTAGGTATCTAAAATATGACAATGTCAAAGAGATATTGTATCACATTTAATTTGTTCAATAAAATACGCTTTACGACTTCATGTCTATTTTGACAGTTACAAGAAAATTTTCACATAATGTACATAGGTGTTACGACCAAAAAAACGAGGAAGAATAGAAATAAATAATTTCTCTTATATTTTTGCTTTCATTTTAAAACTATGATATGTGCTTTCATATATAAATTGTTTTATATTATGTATATATGTATGTTTGTGAAATTTTTATTTAAAAAAGAAAAAAAAAATGAAAATACTGTTTTGTTTAATGATTTTACCCTTTTGCTTTATTCTAATTCACTCCAAATACATCTATATACATGTCACATGCACATCGCATATATGTATGTACACGTACATTTATAAATGTACAAAAAATGTTTACTTTGATTCTATTTAAAATTCATCCTGAATGAATGACACAAAATAAAAAATACCAACAGTGGTAAAAAATAAAAATAGAAAAAATATTAAAACAAATAAAGTAAAAAAAAAACAAAAAACAAAATTGTATTCATTTGTTTCAATCTCTTTTTTTTCGTATTCGTTTTTTTTTTTTTAATTTTTTTGCTCTTGTGTGTTTTTAAAAAACCATTCATATTTGTATACACAATTGTATCTTTCTAATTATATAAACAAAAGATTTTATTTGCATAATATGTACTTATCTACTATATGTACAATATAAATATGTATGTATAAGGTATACGTATAATACACATGTGTATGTAGGTGCATACATAGGTATATGTACATATGCACTTGTAAAAATAATAATGTATTCAATTTTTATTTTAAAAAGTTTTCAATACTTTTGTATACAGACATGGCGTATAGGTTATGTACATATACATTTGTATATAAGTATCTTTCGATCAGTACAAAATAATGAATACACGAATATATATATTAACATGAAATATATATAAAAGAAATATAAAGTGGAATTAAGCATACATGTATACATGTTCAATCAACGTCATATAAACACATAAATACATACATGTATATGTATTTATCTATGTATGCATATTGACTAGAAGTGTAGGTGTAGTATAGAGTAAGCATTACAATTTTTGTGGCTAAACTTCCGAATTGATGTTCGCTACTTTTGAAACGATAATTTTTCCTAACGGTATTTTTAAATGTTTTCTGTAATATGTAATTTAATATGTAATCATCTATATTGGCCCAAAATTACAGATAATGATGGGAAATGATGTTAGTAAAATTTAAAAAACAAATCAATATACTTCTGATAATGCAAGCTACAATTTAGAAAATAACCAATTTTTAAAACTATCATTCACTTTGAAGCGAAAATTCTTCTCATTTTATTTATAGTACCCACATAATATTGAATAAAACTGATGTATTTTGCATAATGAAAGATGGTTTCTAGATAAAATATACAAGAAAATCTACACATACATCTATACTACAATCTACACTATGTGTGTATTTCAATTCAATTGAAAATTAAAAATATTTTGTAAACAACATACAAATAAAAATGTATACATCATGAATATGTATGTATAGTAAATATATTAAGTTTACATAAATCGAATTTTAAAATGTATATAACACACATATCTAAACTCTTATAAAATTTACATACATTAATATACGTATATAGTTGATAAAGAATGAAAATATGTACTTTTGTATGTACAAAATAAAATAAAACTGACGTATCTATAATTAGAATTGAATTTGCATTTTGGTGTGAAAGCAAACAGACCATTAAAACTCGAAAGGAAATCTTTCACACAAAACCAAGATCTCGGAGCCCTATTTGAATTTTCAAATTGCTTTGTGGCCTCAACAAATCCCTTTCAGTGTTCATACACGTTTAATTTTTTGGTTATACATACTGTATTTTACATACATAAAATTGTATTTATTTATATACATATAAACACATAAAATTATATATACATTTTCATTTTGTATAATACATTCGTGTATATTTGTACAAATACATACAAAAGTTTATTTAATCAATAAATAAATAAAATGTACATACAAACACGTAAACAAATTTTATTTTTTATTTGGTTTTTTATTCATGTATTTTGTGTTTTGTTTTTTGTTTCTTTGTTTTTAGTTAATGTGAAAAACGTTTTTATAAAATAGATTTTCTTAGATACATATACATAAATGTACAAGAATTTGTTTCAATCTTCTCCAAAAAAAAAAAAAAAACAATCCTAATTTTAAAGATGAAATGAAAACAAAATTTTAAATTAAGAAATGTTCTTGTTATGTATTCGAAGCCTAATTATTAAATTAATTTTTAAGGACGATTCTGATATACTACAACATTTACAGCTTAATGCACAGTTTTGACCAGCTTGGTTTCAATTTTGCTCGAAATATACAAACGTACATACATATTTTGGAAAATTTTTGAACAAAAATAAATCTATTATCATACATATGTACATACATACAAAAGTGCCATGTCATGTACAATAACGTATGTAATTTTTGAAAAATATAAAACTTCTTTATCATTTCAATGAAAAATTTATTTTCTTAATATTCACACGTAAGTCAAATTTCTTCTGTGTATTTTTTTTTTTTTTTTTTTCTTAAATAAAGAAAATTTATGATACACATAAAATTGTAATGTACTTTGATAATCTGGTTACATAATCGTTATAATCAAAATAAATGGATTACATACGCATATTATGAACGCAAATATAATTGTACTCAATTAATTTGCATTTGCATGCAATGTACGCATCATAAATGCATGTACAACGTTTTCATGCATATAGGTATGTGTATGTACTAAGAAAATGAATGACAGGATTAAAAATTTAATTACACATGTGTACATGCTTATATACGTATACATTTCATTTAAATAAAGAAAACTAAACTATGCTATAATATTGATTATATAATTTCATTTTTTTTTTTTTTTTTTTACTTTCTTATACTTTTTTCAATACATATAAACATGTTTATCTATGTATACATGCATACCATTTTATTTAATTGGAAAACTTTTACATATGCGTTGCACATTTTTATGTAAATGTTTATTAAAATGTTTTGTAAAAGTGATTTGTTTTTTCCTTATGATTTTCTTTTTATTTCTTATTGTAGGCTTTTTTACTTTGTTTAGAAGAATTTAAAGAAAAAATAAAAATTCATTATAATTTTTTTTTTTTTTAAATAAAAAGCACTTTTAGTATCTTTTAGTGTCTATAAAAATTGTGTAACATAATAAGCATGTACATATGTATATAAGAAATAACATAAAATATTAAATGCGTGCCTGAAGGTCTTTTTAATTTTAATTTTAATTTTTTTTTCCATATACCTTATGATATGGTTTATTTTTTTATTATTCCATTTTCCTGCTTTTCCATTGGAAAAAAAAAATATTATAAATTTTAACATTACTTAAATACATATGTATAGTACATTTATGGTGACATATCCACCTACCCATCATATCATTAAATTCAATACTTAAACTTTTTATACTTATGTATGTATGTACATGGATAGCATTACGTGTAAGGATGCATATACATTTATTTTACAATATCAGTGTCTGTACAGTTCACTCCACCAATATAGTATATGTATGTACAATGTACATACATAAGTGTACCTGTCTGCTATATTTTCGCTAAAATATTATGTTTGCATGTTACCATCATTATAAGAGTATATGGAGTATATGTATACAAGTGCGTATGAATACATTAAATAATTGTCGTATGAATATCAATAAAATGTACTATTATAAAATATCATATACTTATGTACTATATATCGGTATTTATGTATAATTTCTGTGCAGTTTTTTTTTCCTTTCTTTTTTTTGTTTTTTTTTTTTTGAAATTCATACACATTTACATAATATTACTTGTGCATGTGAAAGTCGACAAGAATACGTAGATATATATAATTTGTAAGTATGTACAATGTACATAATGTACACAGTATATACATACATAAATGAGAAGAAATTAATGCATGTCACTTTACTACAGCCACCCATGTTCTTGTTCGTGATATGCTTGCGATATTCATTGCATTAATTTAAATATATTAAACATATGAATATTCTAGTTTTTGAAGGATGTATACATATACATACATATATACAAGGATACAAATAAATGTATATAAAAGTTTACAAACATGTGTATACCATATTTACAGGTATATGTATTTTATACGCAAATATACATACATATTATTTAACTGCTCGTTTGCAAACACATAAATTGGAATTTTATAATATAATGTTTATAACAAAGCATAATAATATAGATGTATGTTAGATATGTACTTATATGATTTTATCACAATGCGTATAAAATACATAAACATATCTTTAATCGCATATAAATGTGTACATAATATATGAATTTGTACACATTTTACATTTAAGTACATACATATCTACATACATTTATGTACATTATATTAATTATTAGATTTGCCGCATTCTATATTTACACACGGTTAACGTAATACATAGACAATATTCTAAAATATTGTTTCCTTTCTCATTGCATTTATACCATGTATTTTTTTCCACCATTATTATTATTCTTGTTATCCTTTTTCTTATATAAATAAATCTATACATATAGGCATATATTCGAAATTAATAAAAAAAAAAAGAAAACAGTATATATTATCATATTATAAAGGAACATACATATGTACATACATTGTACATATACATATGTATGTCACAGTTATACATAATGCATTCAAATCCATTTGTTGATTAATGGACATGCATTATCAGAACATTTTAAAATAATTAAGTTTACATTCTTACAGAGAAATATATAATTTATAAATACATATATCAAACTTTAATACGGACATATGTACATATATGTATGTGTGTAAAATGTTGATACAAAAATAAGTAATTTTAAATTCACTTTAAAAACAACGTAAAATGATTTTCTTTATTATACGGTTTTATGCATAAATAAGCTCTATGTTAGAACAACATTTTAGCAATTTTTCAATTTAACGTTTTTAATCCCTTGAACTTTAAGAAAAAAAAAATATTTCTATAAATTGTCAAAAATTATTTCAATTTTTATTTATATTTTAATTTAATTTTTTTTTCTTTTCTACTAGTAGGAAAGCAGTTTAGAATTACATATGTGTATACCTCATAATGGCACTTTCCATTACAAAAATAAAATATATGTAATAATAATAAGCATATTATATCAATACATGTATGTGATACATACACAAGCAACAATGGTAGTATATATTTTTAATGTGTTTGCTAAATTTGTCATATGACATTGTTAAATCCCCACGAGATAAAAGAATTACGATTTAATAACTAATACCATCAACTATCTACACATCATGTGTCTACATATATGTAGGATGTCCAAAAATAATTATAACAAAATATATATGTGCATATGGACATGTATTTACGTACATATGTACATTTGTATAATGTATTTAAATTTTTTTCAAAGAAGTTCAGCGTTTCTAGCAAAAATCATCAATTTTAATTTAGCCTCTTTGAACAATGGTAACAAGAATCGAAAATTTTTTTATGTTAAATGAGTCTTTAAAGAAAAATCCTTTTCCATAACAGTATGTATTTTAAATTGAAAAATGATAAGAAACGATTATTCCTGACAAACACTATGAATTTTCAGAGAAAGAAAATTCATGATATACATACTTATTCTAAGACACCCTACATAGACACTCTACAATACATATGTACATATGTATGAAAACAAATATGGACATACATATAGACAACACACAAATGTACATAAATCTACATTAGAACATATTCTAGAAATTGTAGAGTTTATAAAATTTGCTGACAGAATTCTCATTAGATTCTTGCAGGTCATACAGAAAAATCCATTGCTTTTTCTGTTTTTCATTTTGTTGCTCATGTTTTATAATACATTTTTCCCCAAAATAATTTTTCCTTTTAAATGAAAAAAAAAAAAAAGAAAATTTTATGTGGGTTAGAAGCACACACATCCTATAATGTAATGTATACGTACATAACATTTATAGGCTATATCGTTATGTCATGCTGCACTCATATGTACTTTTGCAGTTTATTCTATTTGAAAACATAATATTTGACTTTTTTTAAAAAATGAAAACGAAATTTTATCATCATACCGTCTCGTAGGGAATAAAATTTTCATCATCAAGACTTCCATTTTTATTAAAATGCTGTATGTAGTGTAGTTACCCACTATGTGTATAACTTTAGGTTTTTTTTCTGTATTCTTGTAGTAGAAAAAATTGTTCAATTTGATGGTAGTGTAATGGTCTAATGACCATAACTGTTATATTAAATAAACTTAAAATTTTCATCATTCTCTTATTTTTAAGAAACACATATACATACGTTTTGTTCATAGTAATACGTGGAAATGTATCAACATGTATGGAAAATAGGATAGTGTGTAAAAAGGATTAACTCGGCTACAGATTAAAAAAAAACTATTATATTTTTTCTACCTTCCTTCTTTGCATACACATCTTCAAAAATTTCCTGACAAATTTCTTTTTTGTTCGCAGCAAACTACTAGAATGTTGAATAATTATTATTTTCCATCGAAAATCTGCCATTTAGCTTTCTCGTTGTATGTCTTATTTTATTTATAGAATCGACATGATATGCCAAAAACACCAATCATGTGTAATTGGAAACTCTTAAAAATATAATTCAAAATTTTCAAAAAATAAATTTTTATTAAGGTTTTTCAACTGACAATCAAATAGGCTAACCGTAATAAACTTCCGTAAAGTGAATAAATTTCAAAATGGACGAAAGGAAATTTACATACATTATGGATGAATTCATTCCTATCATAATTCACTTTACTTTACGGAAGTTTACGGATTATTTTGGTTTTAGCTAAATTCAATATGTAGACCAAAATATCTACACGAAGGATGCGTACAGTGGACAAAATAAACTATAAACGTCCGTTAATTTATAAAAAGCGTTGTCAGCTGCTATAACCAGAATGAAATACCATTGGTGGTCATTGGTCGTAATCAAACGAAAAGATAGTGTTAGACAAGACTCTTTTTAAAAAAAACTTATTTTTCTTGTAAAATTTTGTTTCAGTTCAAGTAAATTGCTCGTTTCAATTTATTTTTTTACAATCAATTTTTTTGTCAAGATTGTTTTTTGTTTTTTTGTGAAATTTTCTCGTATGTTTTTCCAAATATATATTTCACTTTTTTATTTCAGGCTCAATATTTTTTTTCAACATGATAAAGAATTTTAATTGTCATAGAATACAGAAAATTAATGATAATTGTGCTTATATGATAGCATAGAATTAAGTAAAGACATATAACGTACATATGTGTGATATTCAAGTATATAACATTACTTACGTATATAATTATTGTTACAGATCCTAAAATGATACAAAGTGGTTGTACAGTGAATGCTGATGTCGGCTGACTATTCCATTTCCAAGTAACTGGTATGTAGCGATATCACATTTAAAATTTTTTTTTATTTGCTTTATAAAACAAAGAGAAATAAAGTAAAATAAAAATGTAAAAAGGATGATTTAAAAAAAAAGTAAAAAATTAAAATGGAGAAAAATGCAAAGAGCCGAACAAGTCGAGGATATTGGTCAGGGTATAGATGCAATGCAGCTATGTAAATTGTGGTCTTTTTAGGTTTAAATTTATTTTACTTGTTAACACGCTAAAGGATGTGGTTAGTAACTAACTGACAATAAGTACAGTGGTGTAAATGGGTGATGATAATGAATTATACAAACAAGTTGTATATCTATATAGTACATTTATGTATACATTTTTTTTTTTTTTTTTTGGTTTTGTTGAAACTGCAAAGTTTATGTAATATATCAATAAGTTATGACACTGCACAATATTTTCTTACTTAAAAATCCTTGAAAAAATTACAAAAAGAATATTGTAATTATAAGTGAATATATTAGAAAAGGATAATTTTTTTAAAATTGAAGATGTAGGATATTCCTTTGTTTTTCATTTAAGTGGCTTTACTTGTCATGTTAGATATACTTTGCCTGGAAAATATCTTTTATTATTATTATTTTCATTTTTTCATTTATGCACAAAAAGAGTGAGGTTATCTCAATTAGTTTTATTACATTACATCTTTATTGTTTCACAATTCACACATGGATTTTTCTTTTTTCTTTCTGAAACTTTTCTTTCTTGTATCTGTATGCAATCCTTGTTATTCTCTCTGTATGTTCGCTTTATATTTTTATTTTTATATTATTTTATTTACTTATCTGCTATAGTGTTAGCGGTAAGTGAATCAGTACATGTGTATATTATTTTAAAATCATAAATATAATTTATTTATTTATTTTTTTTTGCATACACATCATTTTTTTTTCTTTTTTCTTTTTAATGCAGTTGTAATGTGCATATAGTTAACAAAGGTTTTAATTCAACTGGAAAGTTTTACTTATTCCTCCCTATTTTCATTTTTCTTTCCTTAATGCAAAACATATCTATGTATGTATGTATAATACAAGTACATATTACACAAAATATATAAGGGATGAAAAGAAAAAGTTTTACAATTAAATGCACACAAGTCCGAAAAAGAATAAGAGAAAAATAGAAGTAAAAAAAATGAATAAATTGAAATTTAATGCGCTTATTAACATTATACTTTCAAATTTCACGCATATCTAATCATTGTACATGATTACTTTGAGGAAAATAAAATATAATAAAAAAAGAAAAACCTTTGCAAAGAATTTTCATATCAGAAAAGAAATTGTATGTTTCACGTATAATATATTGGTGTATTATGAAAAAAAATATAGTTGGGTGAAGGATTTTATAATTTTTGTTTTTGGCTTCTCAGCATGACCTAATACCCGGTGAGCGGTTAACCATTGACTCGCGAAGCACCCTATATGTTATTTGCGAATCACACGTGCACTGTATGAATGAACATACGTATATATATGAATACATCGATTTCAAACATTATCCTTTGTTCGTTATTTAAATAATAAATAAATTAATACTATTATAACAGTGTTAGACTGTGGTTGTACATACATACGTATACTTAATAAGAATTCCACTGCATCTTGTAATCGTATCATTTTCTTAGTATAAAAAACATGAAAAAAATATACTAAAGAACTATTTAAAATGGAATAAAAATACAAATACCAAAACCAAAATAAAGTACAAAAAACATTTTACATTAGTAATAACGAATACCTACCTACATACATATATTATTTTATACACTAAATATTTTTAATCCTTTTTGTATTATTTTTGCTACTTGTTTATTTTTTTTTCTATTTTCCCTTTTTTTTTTTGGTTTAAAGCTTTTATTTTATTTTATTATTATTTTGAACAATGTTGAAATTTTGTGCAATTCACGTGTAAAATAAATGTAACATATAGAATTGTATCTGTAATGTTACATGTACACATGTGTATGTATGTGTGTAAAACTAAAATAGCAGTGTAGAAAATACATGAATGAATAAATAAATGAACGAACAAATTTTTTTTTTTTTTTTAAATTTTATATAATATGCACTTTAATATTCGTACATGTTATCCTCATCTTAGATGCAAGTATATACATTTTACACGGCTAAAAATTTTAGTCTTCCTACAGATACGTGACTAAAAATCGTTATACTTGTTTTTTTGCATGTTTAAAGAATCTTATGGTTTTCTTCAACAAAAAAAAACAAAACAAAACAATATATAAATGACATAATAAAAGAATAGAATAAAAATTAAAACAATAAACAAGAGTTAAAAATGAAAATGAATATAAAAAGCAAAAGGTAAAGAAGAAATAATTGTTAAAAATTTGTATTTGTAAATATTTTCTTATTCTCATTGTATTTGTATAGGTAACAAAAAATAAATTAAATGTAAAAAACAAAAAAAAAAAAAAACAAAAATTAGAAAATGCAGAAGATGTAAAAAGGAAAAATATAAATAATACTCTATACTTAAAGATATGTGTACACATGAATGTATGTCTATATACATAGAATGAAACGAAATAATGTTTGTTGACACAGCAAAGCAAAATAAAAGTAAATAAATAAAATGAAAAAAAAATATATATATATAGAAAATTTACAAAAAAAAAAAAAACTAAAACGACAACGGAAAAATTTTAAAATTCAACAAAGTAGAATGAAAGCGCATTAAAAATAAAGAAAAACGTTTTTTTTTTTTTTGTTTTAACCAGGAAAATCTTCCATTGCAATTTTTTTTCCACAATACAATTTTTGTTTACTTTTCTTTACCTTGTTTTTTTTTTTGTTTATTCTCATTTCTTTCTTATTTCTGTTTAAATATTTATGTTTAACCGATGACAACTAAAAAACTAACAAAGTAAAAATATTTGCTAAAGGTGTAAAAATTGTATTGCAGTTGAAATTATTTTAAATTACAGATGAGAACAGAAAAAAAATGATCACGTATCTAAAAAGATTCAAAAAAAAGGAAAATGAAAAATATATAAAGATAAACTATATTTTCAAACGTGAAAGATTGTTACAGAATTTTTCTTATTATTTTTTTTTTTGTCGTGATTACATTTCCACCTTAAAGGTGAAATCTGTAAATCATGACAAAAAAAAAAAAAGTGAAGGAAAATGACGAAAATTTATTACTATTGAATATAAAATTTTAAAGTGAAATTTTTTTTTCAGTATTATTTTTGTGCATTTATACAGTAAACGATACATTTAAATGATTATTGTAAGCTGTTTAAAAATACTTTGTTGTGCGGATCAACAAAAATGTTGATTTGATTTTAAATTTATTAAAATTAATTATATGTAATTAGATTTAGATGTACGCGTTCATTTTTGCAATCCTAAGAACATTCGATGTTCTAATAATTATCATTACAACATTATCTTACACAAACTTAGGATATAAAAAAAATTTATACAATGACGGAGGCTCTTCCTTGTCCTTTTTTCCATTACGGTATAATACTACACCTTTGTAATTTTTGAACTAACCACGATCTAGTGAATTTTTTTAATTACAAAATTCCAATAATTGACCATTCTGGAAAAATAACAGTAAAAATATGAAATAGAAGATTTTTCGGAATCACCTCAATCAAATCTTTTAGTACAATTTTAGAAGCATAATATGACAGACATGAGGTACAAACCCATTTATGTTATGAATTCAATAACTACTGTTTTTAATCTTTTTTGTTGAGTTTTGCATTATTTACATAATTACATTTACATATGTATACGTACGTATAAGTACAGGTGTGTGAGAATTTTGTAAACTTAATTTCTTTTTTCTTGTTGAAATTTGTAATTCAAACAGATACTATAAGTGTTACATTATTGTATATTTTTGGATATTCTCTTTTGTGTACATACATTGAGTTTTAAAATATTTTATATCATTGCACATATGTACATGTTTTTTTTTTTTTGTTTGATTTTAACAAGTTTTAGACACGTTTACAACATACATGTGCGTACATTTACATTTGCAAGTAGAAATATAAATTATGTACATGTACATATGTATGTATATGTTTAAAGTGAGAACGATAAAAATATGCAGAAAATCTAGAGGTTTTACATACGAGTATGTATGTACATATGCGAACGGTAGAACGTTATCATGTTTATTTATTCATTGGATGCCAGCAGATATTCGCGATATGATAAAGAAAATGTTGACATGAGGGTTTATTCTGTCATGTTGCAGCTAATAACTTGAGAAGACACATAATGAAAATATACTACTGTATGAAGAAATTATTACTGTATGCGCGTAAAATACATGTAATATGCACATGTTGTTTCATAAAAGTATATTTCTGAATAGTGATATTTCTGAAAACTAATCATTTCATATTAACTTTGTTTTGAAGTTTGGAAACATTAATCAAGTGAAAACATACTTCACAAATCAGTGTGAGATGTATTCTGAAGGAATAAATTTTCAAAACTGATGATACCTAACATTTTGTTACCCCCTGTATTTAATAAGTTATATTTGAGTACATATGCATCGTTGCATATAAGTACACGTTTATAATATGAATTTGAAATAAAATAATAAAAACAAAAAAAAAAAATGAAATTTAAAACAATGAGAAAATGAAGGAAAAATGATGAAAGAAAAAAAGAAAAAGACAAAAAAAAAAGGAAAATATGAGTGGTATGCATACTCATGTTTACAATGGAAATCAGACGTGTACTATTCGTTTTACAAACTTAAGTCAGGTTATATGAAGCAAAAACATTTTTTTTTGCGTTTTTGTTTTTGTTAATAATAATTTGCTACGTAAGCTTAGATGGATCTATTATTCATATACACAACACACACACATATACATACAAACTATATTTTATATCATGTACATTTTTTTATATCGTGTAAAACAAAAGATCTACATCGGATTAAGATATCTATGAAGTAAAATGTAAAATAATGTATACACACTTTACTTACTTGTATATGGAACACATATGAAATACGTTCACGAACAAACAAGTACATATATAACTTGGATTTAATGTTAAATTTATAATTTATTAACCAAAAAGCTTCAATTATACAAAATGTAAAGTTCAAAAGAGAATGCAAAGAATGATGAAAAACTAAAATCCGTAATGAAAAAAAAAATAGAATGTAATAAAAGAAGAAAAAAAGTTGAAATCGGACAAAAACGTATCAAGTAAATATTTGAAGTTTTAATTCTTCAGGTGCATTCATTTGCATAAAAACTGCATGTTTTTTAGCTTTCCTTTCACTTAGTACCATGCATTTTATATATGTACATATATTCCAAAGAGATTATAGGATGTATTTGCATATAGTTATTACAGCAGCAGGACATGTTGGAAAATTAAAAATAAAAATGAAAGAAATAAAGTAAAAAGATTAATAATAAAAATAAAGAAAAAATTAAAAATATAAAATAAAAAGAAAATAAAAAAAATAGAAAATGGAAATTACAGTATAAAAGAAAGAATCTGCACAGTGTATACATATCAAAAGTGTTCATGGACAACAGACTCATGTACACGATATTATAAAAATAAAGGATATTTCTAAAATAATGGTTAAGTATGCATACATAAATCATGTATAGAAAGTAGAAAGAGATAATCCTTGAAATTTTTTTCCTATTTAGATAGCCATAATGAATCAACGTTTTCTAGGTACATGTCGAATTAATGAAAATTTCATCAGAAAAAAAAAAAAAAAAAAAAATTAAAAATGTAAAAATATATGTATCTCCCTTACAGGAAATCATAATAAGGACAATAATAACACTTAATATACAACCATGTTTAGGGTGATTTAGTTCAGTTTAAGACAATAACGTAATATTGGATAAAGAGATATTGAAACATGAATTTTAAAGTTTTTAATTAGGCATATTGCTTGTATTAATTTACTTAGGGTCCACTTTCAAATCAGGGCTACACATAGCCCGCTTTGGGTCCAATCCTTGCAACTTAACTTCGATCTTGCGCAACTTTCATATAGGAAAAATGAAATAAAAACTCATAAAATATTGACATGTATGCACATTCAAGTCTCTAATAAAAGATTTATAAAAAAATTTTCAAATTGACATTTTATTGGTTTAATTACATTCACATATGAATATGTATATGTATGTAAAATGAATCTAATCGGTCAAATTGAATTAATTGAAATAATTAGTGAATTATAAAAGTGAAATAAACAACAAATTTCTAAAAAAAACCGTACATGTAGTATATGTATGTATTATTTCCTATAATTATGTACTCGTACATACATATATACGTTATATGTATGAATAATTTTATAAGTGTATGATTGTTCATTAGATCGTTATCATTATCCTTCGTAACCTCATACGTAGCTTTAAATGACGTGTAACATATGAATACATATATGTATGTTTGTATGTAGGTACATTCTATAACATACTCTGACATTAAAAATTTTCTTTTTCATCGATATATTCACTTTTCTATATCATACATACTTTAATTTATGTATATGTCAGTAAATATACTTATATACCAGTATATATAAGTTTTAAAATTGAATACACATTATAGGTACATGCATACATATGTATAGTTAAATTTTGAAATTTCGCTTGACATTCATTAGAGACATTTATTATTACGGACTCGCTATTAAATCAAGCATATGTACATGTGTATGTGCATATGTACATATGTACGATACGTACATTACATCGACTGTATAAAATATGTTATTATGTTGCAAAAATTTCGTAAATTTACTGTATAACTTATACGAATAAATATGTATATACATACATGTATATAAATATATACGGCTGTCTGCTGCTGCTCACACAGTATACATATACGTACAATTATGTAGATATGTACATATAAATATATATTATTATACGTGTGTACATTATTTAAGAGATTTTAAGGATTTTACAATGTATACAAAGTAAATTAACATTGTGTAAAAGTAAATTTGAGATTGAATAATGATTATTGTAATACTTGTATTGTGAAAATGTATAATAGTGTAAGAATTATATATTTACATATATTTACATACAAATGTGTAGGTATATAATATATATATATGTTTCAACATAGTTTGAGTGTATTTGTACACATTTCATATCTATAACATTGTAAATAATTGTATGAGATATTCACATGTGAATTTGATAAGCAATATAAAATAATAACAAAAAATATGCATTGTGCATGCATGTATACGTATATAATGTAACAAAAAAAAAAAAAAAAAAAAAAATTAGAATACATTCCTATATTATTGTAGGAAAATGCTTTAAAAAGGATGAACATAAAAATCTTTTATTTATCTTCGATTAAGTTTATTATTCACATATATGTATATGAAAATACAAATGCCAATATGTATATATGTATGTATCGCTTACGTATCACACATTTATGCTTAAGTATGTGTTTGTGTATTAAAATTTTATATCATATTGTATCATAAATAAATGCATTATGTATTTTATTATAAGTGCACTTATACAATGATCATAATACCATGGAAAGTACATATGTATCTATAACTCTTTATTCGAATACGTATATTTTATACAAAAACTATATACATATGTATACACACATAAATATATTCTTGAAGTATAAAATATAATAATACATATAAAACGTAAAATTATTATTTGCCAAAATTATTACAATCGTTAAACAAATGAAAAAGAAGTTAAAAAAAAAAAAAACAAGAACAAAAAAAAAGAAAACAAGAATCTAAAAAAAAGTTTAAATACAAAAACTAAAATGAAATAAAATAAAATATATAAAACCATTAAATTAACTTTAAGAATATTTTTTACAACTTTATGTAATGCATAAGTATATATATTTGATTTTTTTTTATATACACATACGTAACTCATTCGAAAAATTTATGTATACAAACATATGTAAAAAAAAAGAAAAGATATATTTGCATTTCCATACACACACACATACATATGTACGTACATTTTACAACTGTTTAGATATGTGTTTTTGTTTTCAACAGATAAACTTTTTGATTGCGTTTATTGTAATTTTACGAGAAGAACAATCAGATTATATCTTTATGGTCTTTGAAACATTACACACAGCATTTATATGTATACATATGTGTACATATACTTAATGTATATGTGTCCCATTGTGCAATATCACATATGTATGTGTGTATACATATGCATTGTACATGCATGTTTATCTATGTTTTTTAATATGTGGGTTTACTTTTTTTTTTTTTTTAAATAAAAAATAAAAATAAAAATACAAGAAATATAAATAAATATAATTCAGAAAAGATAAGAAATAAGAAAACAAAACAAGAATTATATGTACAATATAAAACACAATCACACATTTTATAGTATATAATGTATAGTATATTGAAGTTATTATATAAACATTATACACATACTAATGATGCTATGAAATAAAACATGTACATATGCATCGCTAGGTGTATGCATACAAAACATACACTACGTGTACATACCTATATAAGTATGTGTGATCTGAATGCATATATAAATTTTATTATGTGAAATGTTATGTAAATTTTCATTTATGTATTTTTATTCATATTATAAAATGAAACTTTCAAATAATCAGTAAAATAAACCTCTAGGGTAATTATAAATAATTTTGAAACTATAACAAAAGAAAAAAAGTCAAAAAAAAAAACGAAGAAAAATCAAAGGAAAATTATCTAACTTTTTATTGTGAAATGCATAAAAATTTTCAAATTTTTCTGAATTTTTATTACTACTAAAAAATTTTGATTTTTTTTTATTGTTCACATTGCAAGAGGAATTTACTTTTTCTTTGTGACCTTTTCATTTCGCTATAGTTATTGTTTTTTTTTTATATCAACTTTTTTTGTTACAGAAATGTGTCCAATTTGTACCTTAAAATACATTTGTACATATATTAATTAGAAATGTCGTTTAAAAATCTTTTACCAATATTTTAGACTATTTTTAAAATTTACCTACCGTTTAAATTTTTTTTTGAAAATAGTAGGATCTAATTTTTCTAAAAAAACAATTTTTTGTTTTTAGGTTGAAAAAAAAATTAATAAATTTAAGTTTATAAAATGTGGTATTTTATTTTCGATCACACTGTACGAGTACATATGTATTTTTCATTTTATTTTTTTTCTATATTTCGCTAAAAACATTGTTCATATGTTATTGTTGATCATGTTTTCAAGTATAAACCGTGAGAATTGAATTCACTAAAAAGGACATGCGAGTACATATGTTATACTATTTGATGTATTGAATGAAATCACTATAGTTGTGTTTTAAAATTTTTACTGTTTCCTTTTTATGTATAAATATGTCATCACAAAAATACATACATAATGTATGTGTATGTTCTTGTACATTTACCACAAAAAAGAAAATGTTCTAACTCATAACTTTGTTATTTATGCTTCAAGGGGTGGCTGATAAATGTAATGCATACTGTTCAAAAAAAATATGTACGTATATAGAGTAGTAAGAACAACAACAGAGAATTATTGTAAAATGGCATCGTAAAGAGTTGATACATAGGGTTAAGGTGATAGCCATAGGATATATTTTTATAAGTATGTGCAAAAATAAATGGATAAATTTGTTCTTATATGTATATATTCACAAATGTATGTACAAAAGGAAAAGTATATGGGAAAAATTATACAAATACAAATTACATGTATACATGCATGCACATATACTAACACATGCATATTATGAAATCGTCCAACTCACCAGGAGTTAATAGAATTTGTATGTTTATATGTACACCATCCATTTATACACAAGTCGAAGCTTTTATATTTTTGAAAAATGAGATTCGATTTTCATTTTCTAAAATTTCATTTATGTATATTTATATACACATGTACATACATATGTATGTATGTATGTATGAGCATATATAATTTGGTTCATGTACATGTGATGCCATAAATATGTACATATGTGTATAGTGTACATAGTTATATTCGTCCATACATACATATAGTTATACATATATCAAAACCAAGGTTAAATTTGTGCAAAAGCGTAAATATTGTAAAATGGAAAAAAAAAATTGAAATTTAACATATAAAAGAAAATATGTACATATAAATATATTAAGTGGAAAATGCATTATAAATTCGCATTTTAAATACTATAAAAAGATATGCTACATATTTTATTTATGTATGTATTTATATATAGATATAAACATTTGTAATCATTAGTTAGAGAAAAATTTTGAGTTCGGTTTTTCATTTGTATTTTTAAATGTTCCTAGTTGTAATTTAATGCAAAAATCAAATATTATTCAAGAAAAAGAGTTTTGTGCAGGTACGCGTACATAATATATATATACATATATCATTAAAACTATGAACTGTATTTGAATGTATATAGATACCAAATAGGCATGACATGCATAGAAGACCGTGTTTTGTACCTTCTCGTAGGTATTAAATGTTTCTGAGACAGTAATTATAGCCGGCTACTGAGCCAACCAACAGAGAGCAGTTATAGCCACCCAAGAGAGGCCATTCAACAAGCAGTCATGACAGGCCATCCAGCCACAAACAATATTCTGGGATCTCATCTAAGCTAAATCTTCATCTACATAGATCTAAGCCTCATCACGATTAATTATTATTATTAATTAATACATATAATAATGGAGATTACACATGGAATCTTGATTAGATTGTAAATTTTTGGGATGAAATTTTTTTTTCATTCAATTAAATAACAAATTATAAAAGATAAAAGCAAGAATAACGTTATATTTATGTGGCAAAAGTGAAATTTTCTTCATTCAATTGGCATAATATACATAAGTATGTGTGTACATGTTTGTAGCACAAAGTAAAGATAAAATATGTCTTCATCTAAATAATTTTCTACAAATAATGTACGTATACAAATACATATAAATAACAGAGTATACATAATATTATTTATATACACACAATAAATAAAAATAAAATTTATCAGGTACACACGTATTATGTATGGTATACAGAGCAAAAGTATCAATACGTTGTCATCATATCACAAAAACAAAAATCCAAACAAAAATGAAATATTCATATTTAAATATTATTTTGAATGAATAAATAAATGAATATGTACATCCACTTTCATTGATTCAGTTTTTATAGACGGTATATGCTTATATTATTTAGTTCGTGTATATGTATATGTGTGTGTGTAAACTATAGGTATATTCATATAATTTCATATTTTGCATACCTTTGAAGCAAAATTCAGCTTCTATATGTACATGTGTATTCTTGTATAATTAATTACGAATGTACGGTATTTTTGATTTGAATGCATATTCATGTATGTATGCATGTATTAATATTGAGACAAAAATGATTTCTGATTTTTGTATTTTTTTTTTTTTTTTGAAATGTTTTTCTACTTAAATAAGCATCATGTTTAAAAATTCAAATAAAATCAAGGACTTTTTTGATATGAAATAAAACGTATCTATTCGAAAGCAAAATGTAATCACATGAAAATATTCTTAAAAATACATAGTACAATTTATTTTCGTTGTCAGGTGGTTATTTTGATTTTTGTTTTTTTTTTTTTTTTTTGTCACAATTTAAAATACATGTGTACGAAATTATGTGTATTAATTAATGTATTCATCAGGATTTCACGTGAATGAGTATTTACGTCAATGGTTACTTTTATGGTTATTTAAAAGAAAACAATCAAGTAAAATTTAAAGAAATAAAATTTGAAGAAATTTTTATTATTTTTTTATATAAAGCAGTACAAATTACATATATGTATGAATATTTGGAAATTTTTTGATTGTTTTTAAATAGCTCATATTGCAAGCTATAGACCCAATGTGGTTTATGCGTGATTCCGCCAGTGGGTAGGGACAGCCAGCTAACCTAATTTAAGAGCTCATAGTTAATACCTACATTCTTTATAAGAATTCTATTCTACATTAATAAACTTAGTGCTTCGCAATTCACGTTAAGCTGTATATGCAAAGTATATGCAAAGGAATTTTCTTGGTAAATCATTGTAGTAATTAGACCATGATATTGAACTGTTTCAACAATGATGATGATGAAGAACACAAAAATGTGTACTTTTAAAAGTATTCAATTCATCGTTTTTTGTTATACCTTCAGAAAAAGAACTCTGAAATGTGATTTTTTTTTGAAAAGTAATTATTTCTTGTTCAATATTTATTCGAAAAGACAAGAATTCTATTTTGTACACTTATAAAAAAAAGAAGCTCTGTACGCTTTAGAAAGCTTAACATCTTTAGTTTGTACTTTTTGGTTTACACATACATGTAAATGAATTTTCATGTATACTCATATAAGTAAGAATATACATACATACATATATTGATGTTTATATCTTATCTAAATTAAGATTCATATGTGGATGTGTGATATTACATGCATATAACTTATACACAAGTATTTTACGATTTCGTATAATATGTACATATGTATGTATTTAATTCTCAATTTAGATAAATGAATATCATGCATGAAGGATATCTTGTATTTTATTTGATGCAACTTCAGAAAATATTCATTTTACATTCCAGTATACACAAGTACATATGTATACTTTAAAACTACAGTACGTACTATATATACTCACATACATATGTATATAATAAATTCTTAAGTGTGTAGAGTAAGTGCAATAAACAAATGAGTGTTATCAGATATAAAACACTAGATTGCACTTTACAATTACTCAAAGTTGAAGTTAGGAAAATTCTCATATTTAAGAGGCTTTTACTACTGTACTTATAAATGTATACATGTATCTCAAATGCAGTATACATTTACTTAAAATTTATGTAAAATATATATTTTGTATACGTAATGTACAAATAAAATAAATTTACAGTTAAAAATATGATACATCTTTGTGTTTGTATATTTATTATATACACTATAATGTGTTTAAAATTTAAAATATATTTGTTGTTTTAATGAGAAAATATTTATACATACATATACATATACATATGTAGGTATAGTTATTAAAAATACAAAATGAAGTAGCTTAAATATATATAGTAGCAAATTGTAGTAATCAGTATATATACATATGTATGTAAGTAGTATATCACAAACGCATGTAGAGTACATAACATATAAATAACAAATCCGTGTATTACCATAATACATGTTTTGTTTTTTAATTTTGAAAAATATTTGATGAATGCAATATCGCATGAATAATACCTTGTTTATAAAGTTTTGTAATGCAAAAATAATATAAAGAAATACATACATATGTATATTACCGAAAAACTAGCAAACATTAAATGAAATACGTTTGTATCTCAAAATGTCACTGAATCATGGTAATTGAATGGAAGAGTCGTGACAAATCATGTTGTGCTCTTCAGACCTGTGTGAAATATATATGTACATGATTAACAAAGTATTAAGTAAAGTGTTGCAAAAGGAACTCTTATTTTCTTTAAACAGGTTGCAGATTTTCATTCATTCAATTTTACTAACTATTCAGATTTTCATTCAATTTTACTAGCTATTTTTATGTTAGCTTGAATTATTATATGGAATATATTCAATTGTCCAATATATCATGAATGTTCTTTCTAAATTATGTATGAAGTGTTAAAAAAGATGAATCTGATGTAATTCTATTTTTTGGTCATATACGACAAAAATTCATTGTTAATATATGTAGTCATAGGCAAAAAATCATACTTAACGTTCAATTTTATTAAGGACATACACGTATTATTTGTATATACAATTAAATGCAAGATGGATATTTTCATTTGCTTTATTATTATCGAAACTCTTGTAAAACAATATAATCAATGAAATTTATCTGTATGTTAATTTGATATTATATTTTTTATATGCACATGTATTGTATTAATATGAGAATAAAATGATAAACCTTTTGCACTTTATATATTCCAATAAATGCAATATTTTATTTATTGCAATAATATTTGAAATTTTGCTTTTATCTATATACATATGTGTAAAGCATTAGTTAGAAAATTTGATAAAGAAATTTAAATTAAAATTTAATACTTATACATACATAGTTACGTATTATAAATGATTACGCAAATACTCATATGTACGTACATACATATGTACATGTATACAATATATAATTTGTGAATTAATTCTTATATGTACTTTATACGTACATTATGTACAATGTTCATATATTTATTCAGTATTATGATTGCATTTATTTTGTTTACTACAAATATCATATATCATTTACATACTGTATAATATTGTATACTATTAAATATAAAACATAAAATTTAACAAATTAGAAAATATCCAGTGATAAAATGCTGAATACAATGAATTCAAAATATATCGTATATACATATATAAAATGAATACATAAATAATAACAAATAATAGATACAAATAATAAATAATATAAGTTACAAAATGATTTTTGTTAAAGTTTGCATTTATTATAAATTTGATCCCACAAAATTTACACTTAATAGATATTATTTATAATGTATATATGAACTTAAATGTATCCATAAAATACAATTTGAGTCAGCATTATCAAATTACAATTAAAATATAAAATGTATATAATAACAAAAATAAAATTTATCTCAATATAATGTTAAAAAGATACATATACAAATAAGTACAAAGCAAATAATAAGCAAATATTATGTATATGTACATATATGCAATCATTATAGTACATACTCATGTACACATTTTATAGTATTAAAATAATTCAAATATATTTTACATAATAAACAAAAATTTTAGTTTTTAACAAATTATTGATGAAATTCACAAAAATGTACGCTTAGTTACTAATTTAGATACTAAAATTCAAAAACAAAATTTCATTTCATTATTATTATAGTATTTTAGATGTTTTTTACTTTGAAATTTTTGGTAAAGTATAAATTATGCATACATGCAATACATTCAATGATATGAGAGTGGTACAAGTCCAAAATGATCAAAATTGTGATTTTAATATGAATCGACTTACAACAAGTGAACAAACTTCTAGCATTTTAAAAAGCTTTACAAAAAAAAAAAAAAACAATGCAAATTACAAATTTTACATTAAATTGTATGTACATATTTATTCTGATATACAAATGTAAAACATGAAATATCTCTAAACCTAAGAACTAGACTTATTTAATTTTTTTAATAAAACGGCTTTTATGTGTAACATAATAAATACAAGAATTCAGTGTAGGAGTAGAAAAAAAACAACAACTGCAATTTTAATTGTTAATTAACATTCATACAAAAAGACTATCATAATACTATTGTCAAATTTATTAGATAATACAAAAGGAATTTTAATTATAATGTATGCAGAATTGTACAAAAATAAATGTTTGAATAACATTACAAATACGTTATGTATTCATTTTATATTTAAACTATTTCAATTCTTTTGTTTTAAAATTATTTCAAAATAATAGAATTATGGATAAACCTTATGAAAAGTGATAATAAAAATAAATCAGTAAGTTTCAAAACGTTAAAAAATTTTTTGGGATGCAGAAATAATATCGTTTTAATATGAGAGTTATAGTATGACATTGATTCATTGTATAAAAAAAATTCATTATTCGTCATTTGCTTAAATAATGCATTTTAGATGCGTTCACAATACATTTCGGACAATGTTAACGCTTTGATTAACTGTGTTTTAGCAATTTAAACTTTACATCAAGATTATTACAGAAAATGATAAGAAACACAACATTTATGTCATAAAATACACGTGCTAGAAGTTCTTGTGTTGTTGCTTCACAACATACATATCTCGTTTTGTTTCTCTTTTTTCCTTTTTTTTTTAGAAAAAGGTATTGGTATCTTATATTGTCACCGTATAAAGGTTATTTTTCATTCTTGTATTTATTTATCTATTTTTTTTTTGGAAGTGAATTACTATGTTTTCTAAACTCATACATATTATGTTTTCTATGGATATGGTAATGGTTTAAGTTTAAATAAATACATTATAAGAAAAATAAATCTCTTATTTTCATAGAAATCATGTATTTTTTTTATGCCATTTATACATACACATAGAGAGATATATAGTATATGCTAGCACACCTAATAAATGGGTTCACGTGTATTTATTTACTTTATTTTATTTTCTCAATTTATTCCCAATTGATTACTTTTGTATAAGCTTTAATGCCACAGAAACCTTAAGCAGAAAAGAATCAATCCTGTAATATTTGTATGTTTTATTATGTATGGTATTCAAACAGGCATTTTTATACATAATAAAAAAAAAAATTGAAATTTTACGCGTTGTATTCTTTTGGTATGGCCTTGTCAATCCTTACAACTGTATTTTTCTATTTGTTATCAACTAAGTAATGTTATGTAAATAATATTATGGATACATTTTTTGTACAATTTTATCCACGTAAGGGTAATGGATACAAAGTAATGATAAGATACCATTAAAGTAAATCAAACAATACGTTTTTTTTTTGTCAATTTTCTCATAAATATCTCCATTAAATTGTATTTAAGATTATTTAAAGAGTAAGATATTTAGGGATACCAAAATGCAAAGTAAATACAACAACCAACCACCGTACAAAAATACTATGTACATATAAAATTGAATATATATCAAACAAAATTAGGAATCAAAAGAATCAACAATATAATATATACATACTATATGTATATGTTATGTAAGTATGTACATAGATACTTATGCTAATATGAGTACTTACGTATAAATATGTACATATATACATATATATCCTATTGATGAGAAAGTTTATCCTCTATAAAGATTTCATATGTGTATTAAAAAAAAAACTAAAGAATATTCATATACATTTTTATGTAAGTACATATGATGGTGAAAATCGTCGAAAAAGAATTGATATTGTGATGGGCTGAAATGTGGATGTTATTGGGTGTGATGGGTGGTGATGATGGTTAAACACAAATACAAATCAATAAGATAAAAATGGGTGATGAAAAGAAAACAAAAATCAAAAATGTACGTGCCAATTTATAAGTACATACATACAAACACACATATTCACAATGATGAAAAAATAAAAACTGTTGAACTATTTATTTTTCCTCTTTTTTACGATATTTCGTCAAGAGTCCTTACAATAAATATACCATCGTACATATGTAGTGTTGTTACATCATAGAATGGCCTCCCGTTCAGTTTTCACTTTATCGTTATGCCTTTTGCTTATCCGCATAAAGACAGTTACTATTTGCTGATTTCATGAAAGCTTTAATTTTTTTCTTCTTGTTCTTCTTATTTCTTACTTTTAAATTTTGCTTTTGCTTTTCTTTTTCAATATTATGTGTGATCTTTGACATGCTTTATTTTTATTCTTATTGTTAAAATCTTCAAGAATTTCGATTTGATTACTTAAGTTATTTTAAAAAGACGATAAAAAAAAAATTTTTTTTTTGTTTTCTTTTTAAAGTTCTTATATTGACACTTGTTTTTCATGTACATACATTTGAATCTTTTTTTTTTTTTTTTATATACAAATGTAGGAAAATAATAAAAAAAAATTAGAGAAGGGAAATGATAATGGTGATTCAATAGACATCATGATAAGATTGTTTCATACAATTTTATGGAATTCAATCGAAATAATGAAGAATAGCATGTTCATACAGTTTGAACGATAATTGTACAAATATTTGAAGAATTTTTTTTTTTTTATTTTTTTTTTTTAATCTTTTTTTTTCAATGATAATAATGATAATAACAATAATATGATAGTAAAAAAGAGATCTTAAACGATTTTTTGTACTTAATTTGTTCTTTTATATACAATTTGTTATTTACATAATTTTATGAAAAATAAGAAAAAATTACATCTTTTTTTTTCTTTCAAACAAAATTTACTTTTAAATAAATTATCTGTCTTATTAGTACTTTGGAAGTTTATTTATTTATTTTCAAAATTTTCCTTTTGTTTAGAGTTGAATTTTTGTTTTTCATATCTGTGTATTTTTTTTTTTTTATTTGTTTTTATTTATTTTTTTTTTTTTATTTTAATTTTTTGTTCATAAAATTCAGTTGACAAAAGTTATTTAAATATAATCGATCTTAAAATGTACATACCTTAGTAAATTGTTTTTCTCCTGGCAAAACGTTTAGTCAATTGGAAACATTTGGCAACATGTGTCGAAAAGGGTATGAAAAAATTATTTAAAATTTATTAAAATTGTTTTAACTAATTTCACTATTACTGCTTTTAAAAGACAAAAAATATATTTAAAAAAAACTCAAGAAAAATTTACTCATCATCTTAAGACATCGGATGTTAACAACAAATTTATTAAATAAAAACAATCCATTACTTTAATATTTACATTTTAAGGAATAAAATATTTATGTACTGTATAATTTTATATCAATTTAAAGAATAAATTGGAACAATTGAAAACATAAAATTATGATATTTTGAAAAATATTCAAGCATGAATTTTAATATTCTACGAGTATCATCGTTATCTAGTTCACTTTAATTTATAAAATAAAATTAAAAATCTTTTTAAATTTGTAGAAATAAACATTAAAGTGAAAACTAGATAGTAAATAAATTTTTGCCCAAAAACAAGTCAAAAAAATTCATTTCTATAAAAATTTCATTTAAAGTAAGAAAAGGAGAAAAAAAAAGTTGAATGAATAAAACTTGAATCATATCCAAGTATGGTATCACATAATTTTATATTCTACTTATGTATGTATGTGAACGTTCGCGTTTAAAAATAATTCATTCATTCATATACATATGTATTTGTAAAAGTAAAAAAGCCAAAATTTCGACTACACACTTGAATTTATTCATATGCTTATGAGAATATAAGTCATGTTACATGCGACAGCATGTCATACATATAGTCAAGCAAGTGAATGAATTGTGAGACTTTAATAAAATTTTATTTATATATTTTTTTAAATGTTTCTTAAAATTCACTTTTATAAAGTGTCATACATATGTGTAAACATTTTATTACATTTTTTCACATTTCTTTAACGATCGTAAATTGACAACATAAATGTATGCTTTCAAGTTTTGGAAAACGACAGCACTGGATAGAAATATTCTGTGATAAATGCTGGTTAGTGCAAGACGTTTTCTATAAATGAAAAATTTAAATAGTTTAAAAAAAGGACTAGGGTGTTTTTGTTCCTAAATTGTGTCTCATATCCTTGAAAAATAATTTACATAACACATAAAATGATATAATTTTGCGTATAAAGGGTATTAATTTTCTAAAAAAATTTTTTTTCCTTTTTATTTGTTGGTGTATGTACAGAAAAGCAAAAATTCGATATGTATGTGACATTACGTATGATACAATGAATTTTATTACTTCATATATTTTTAAAAACAAATTTGTTTTTTTATTGTCCTTATAAAATTTTTCTTTTTGTAAGAATTGTAATTTTTCTCACATGGAATATAACCTTTTTTATATATTTTTTTTCCATATATATTTACACGTGTATATATTTACATACGCACATACATAATACATATACGTATATACGTATATAACATATTTAATTTATTTAGAATTTCCGTTTAAATGTGAACATATCTAAATGGTACGATTATTGTATTTTCCTTTTTTATCGTATATATAATATATATAAGTATTAATGCGTACACATACATACATATACAATACTTACAATAATTTTACAGTCTCCGGTTCGATTTCAAAACCACAAAATTTCATTTTATACTGATTTCTTTAATTTAGCATTTCCTTTAAGTTTTAGATGTGTTACATACTCGTATTATAAATTTAGTATTTTTATTGTTACAAGGAAAATTTATACGGAAACACACTTACAAATATGAAATTTTTATACGAATAAAATATAAGTACAATTAAATGGAAAATTGTAAAAAGAAAAATGTAGATGTACATTTGTATGTACATGTATTGGAGCATCTATACATATATTACAAATGTATAACATTTAAACATAATGTGAATCATTTGGTCTTGGACCATATTTCCGGTCTATAGATTTTCAAATGTATAAATTTATTTATTTATTTTTTTTTTCTTATTTTTCTTTGTAATTCCTTGATATTTCGTAATTTTAATGTCTTCCATTTCTTATTGTACAAAATTTCATACCTATATCCCATGAGCTACAAATAATATGGTATGCCCATTTATTTTTCATATTCGTATATCATGTCATTATTTTCAATTTTTTTTCTTGTTTTTTTTTTAATTTTCCTTTAGTTTTTCTTTTCGTTTATTTCATCTGTTCTATTATTGTTAGTTTTGCTCAATTATTCTACTTTAGATATGACATACAAAATATTTCTATTCTAGTTATGTATATGTACGTATGTGTAACAGTTTAATCTAATCTTTTACGAATACGTCTATGTGTACGTGTGTTATACTTAAAGTATATTTTCCTAAAAATTTAATATATTTTCCATACATTTAAGTGTAAATTTGTATTTATCTACAGAGTATCCCAGCGTAAATTCAGACAAAATATGTACATGTAAAATACAGACATAAATTATATTTTTAGCAAAAAGACGTTTTAGAATTTTTATAACTAATGGTTTGTATTTTGATTCATAAAAAAAGAACAAAATAGATTTGAAAATTTACAAAAAAATCTTCAATTTAAATACAAAATGCAGACGACAAAAAGAAGTAATAATAAAGAAAAGTAAAATATTACAAATTCTTTAATACTATAATTATTACGTACACCTTTGAAGGAAGTACAGAGCATCTTCAGATAAAAGTAGTCAATAAAAAATTCTTTATGAGTTTAAAATTTGAGAATAAAAAGATACGTAAGTATATATAAAACACATTTTATAAAGGGTATAATATGCTTTGTGAAAGCGAGTGGCAAATTTACTGAAATAAAGGGTAAACACAAAAAAATAAAAAATAAAAAAATAAAATAACATCGTAAAAATCGAAAGGAAAATAGCAAATTATTCACTGGAATAATAACAACAACGAAATAAAAATAACAAATAAAAAAGAGTAATAATATTTTAATTATTTATGGTGGACATAATAAAAATACATCATTTATACATTTTTATATGCAATACGTAACATGTATACACCTGTCCAGTTGAATTTTCCTGAATAACAATTTTTCTTCAATGAAAAAAAAAAAAAAAAAAAAAAGAAAAGAAAATATAATGGTGTATTGTAAAATGCAATATTCTATTATGCCAGTAAAAAAAAAAATTTTCATAAATATTTTTACGATGGTGTTGAATGCACACTTGCTGTGTTCCATTAGGCTAAGTTAACTGCTCGTATGAGGAGTGAATAGTGATGTCATCTAACTTACACCCTCTTATTTTCCTGCACTTAGTTCGTAAAACTTCGGAGTAGTTACGTTGTAAATTTCTGTAAAAGGCCTTTACTTCTACTATTGCTCATTAGCTGGTTTTTGGTTATTAAAAGTTAAAATTTAATAATTACATTTGTATTTAAATAGTTGAATTTTATGGTTTTTGTTAGAAAAGGATTTTAAAAAAATCTGAGCTTCTAACTGTAAAAATAAGAAAATTCGTTTCCAAACCTTTTTGTTTTTAAAAGCCAACATTCTTATAATTTGTCAATTTAATTTGTAGGTTACATTTTTGCTATTTTTCATAAATAAATTACTTCCGACTACTTAGAAATTTTAAAATTAGTTCAATGGAACACAGCAACTATTTAGTATAGAAATTTCTTAAAGTTACTGATTTTCTTCTTAATAATAAAAAATAAATAAATAAAATAAATAATTAAATAAAATAAAATCCAAATGTATGTACTTTGATATATGTATATATTTTTTTATTTCTTTTTTCCTTGTACGTATAATGTTTTAATGTTAAGTAAAAAAGTAATAAGGCATTTGAAGAATAATAAACTTTTATAAAACATTTATTATTTTTGCTACTTTTTTCTTTTATTATTATATATTATTATTATTCTTGTTTTTATTTCTTTTTTTTTATTCTTTAGCACTTTCGTTGTTATTCACATTATTATTTCGCCTTTCTTTGTAGGTAGTTATTTTGTATATATTTTTTTTTTTTATTCATAATATCATTATACTACGCTTATACTATAACACAAGTATACCCTTCATGTATCTATAACGATTTTTTATCTATACAATTTTTTTTCCATATTTTCTATTTTTTTATCACTTTTTTTTTTTTGGACTTTTTTCTGTGTTATTTCTTTTATTTTATTATTCTATAAGTATACAGTTGATTTTTTATTTTTATTTATATATTTTTCATTATTCGTTCTCACCAAATGTGCAACTTTTACGATTGAAACACAAAAGAAGTTCAACACTATTAAATTTTTGAAAATTTTTCCATACTACATATACATACATATGTACATACATATGTACATAAAAAGTGAAAAGTCATAAAATTTTCAATGAACAGAAGAATATGAAGAAAATGATAAATAATTCAAAAATCTTGTAATTTATTTAATGTTTTGACCTAATTTTTTATTTTATTTGTTAGTCTTCTGTTCTATATGTGAATTTTGTATGGGTATTATTTTTTCCTAAATTTTATTAGTCATTTTCTTTAGTTTTCCATTTATTTGATATTACATGAAAATTGAGTTTGAAATAACGTTTTAATCTCAAATATTTAAATAAAAAACAAAAATAAAATTAATATTTAAAAAATAGTCTTTCAATAAATTGTTTAAATAAATTTGGACAATTCGATGAAAATCGACAATTATATGATTTAAATAAATTAAAAATGTAATAAAAGAATTAATTGAAAAATGTAAAAATAAAAAATAAAATTATGATAATAAAATCTTGATTAAGTATGTGAAAAAAAAATTGAAAAATTTAATGATCGAATAAATTTTATTATGTATTTATTTTTTATTTCGATAAATAAATGAAAAACTTTCAAAATTCATATAAAAATGAATAATAACAATAAAATTGAATTGAGTAATAACATTTGGCTTTGCTGTATGCAATGTGTTTTTCTTTTCTAGTTTCTTAATTATACCGTTTACAGTTTGTCAACACTATCATTATTTTACATTATAATAATAAAAAAAAAAACTTTAAGAAAATTTTCTTAAATTTTTCAGAAAATTTATTTCATGTTCATCCATATACAGGGAGCCATAGAATAAATGTAACTCAGCCTATTTTTTCTAAAGGTTGAATTGCTCGTAACAAAAAATTTTTCTAAGACCTTTACTCTAAAATTCACATATTGATTATTTATTTTCATAAAAGGTATTTTGCATGAAAATAATTTGGAATTTTATTTCTTGTAAGATTTGAATACAGTTTTCCCATTTTTGTTAATTAAAAATTTTCAAAAAAACATTAAATATCTTAAGAATCAAATTCATATTCTTCACTTTTCGTGAATTTTTTTTTTTTTGTTTTTTTATAAAAAAAAGCTAACATTTTATAAAAATAAATTTAAAACATTTATTCTGAGACATCCTGTATACATACACGCTATCTTAATATAGAAATTGTACCACACACAAATATACACGTATGTGTGTTCATAATTAAAATTTATTTTAAACATATAAAATTTTCATTTTGTATCATTTTCATGTGAATAATAATATTACAAATATTTTCAAAGAATTTTCTATTCTGGAAAAGTATTTAAAAGATTTTGAATAAAATTTTAAATGTAATAATTTCTTTTTCACAATTTTATTATTTGTAATTATTATAAATTTCTATATTGTTCATATATGTATATAGAATATTATACGTAATACTTACTTAGTTCATTTTATTTAAATTACGAATATTCGTATGTGGGTGTGTGTCTATATATACTATATTATTTCTTTTCAAAAAGTTCAAGTAATTTTAATCAAAAAGTAAAGGGATCAAAATACATACCATTAAGAAGAAAAAGAAAAAAGAAAAACATTTTATTTTATTTTCTTTACCAATATTACATATTATTATTGTTATTGTTGTTGTTATTCTCATTACATGAACTTCATTTTCTCATTCTTATTTTTATCCTTTTATTTGTATTTTATTCATGCTATGCTTTCTTAAATATATAAGCTTTGTTTAAATATCAGATAAAATGAAATTTTTGTGTCTTCACTTTATGGGATTTATTTAAAATATCCTATGTTAAAAGTCGTTTGAACTTTGTAATAAAATTATTATCTTATACATACATATATGCATACATACATATGTATATAGCACATGTAAAATGATATAAAATTCTTTTAAATTTACGCATTATATTACAAACAAAATATCACGACGTACATATATACCACATGTCTTATGAATGAATTTTTGTAAAATATTCTGTGCAATGTAAAATTTTGTTATACTTGGTTAGACGAAAATAAATCAAAAATTATTCGAATTTTTTCTAAATAATTATTAAAAGAAAAAAAAATCACATGTGGTAAAATTATGTAATTTAGTTAATATGGTATTACGTGTGATTCAATTAAAGAATTTTATTCTTTTATCTTTCAAAGCATTTAATTTAAAAATTACATTTAGATTATGGTATAATAATGACTTAATTTTAAGTCATCATTTTCTATGTTCCTACCACAAAATATTCCTGAAATAATAAGAAATCAAAAGTAGTGATTAAAAATTATATTATGATTGATTGATCACTCATAGTACATGGGGCAATCTATTGAAATGGATGTTCGTACAAAATTCAAACGATTCAGATTATTTTCATGTAGTAGCAAACGTTTGTGAACTTTCTAAACAATTTTCACGTACATACAGATGTTAATATGTAAATTGATATAAAAGTATAGACATACATACATATATATAAACGTATCACAGAAAAAATCAACTTGAATATTAATATTATAGTAATAAAATTGTTTGAAAATGTCTATAGTTGAATAAGTAAAATTCCAAACTTTTTTTTTGTACTTTTTTTTTTAGTATTTTTATTTTTCTTTCATTTTTGTCCTTTTTCTATGTGTACATTACATACAGTAAAAATATTCTTAAGAAAAAAATCTCAAATATTTTCAAAATATGTATGTTGACATTTTCAATGAAAATAAGACATTTACCACAACTTACATTTATTTTATTCAATATAATTTAAATATTTTACCATTCAATATGTATGTTGTTTCTTTTATAGTGATATAATGTAAACTAAAATTACATTTTTATATACATATTTTATATATACATATGTATATATTATTTTTGTATTTATATATGTAGATATTTATATACAGAACAGTTTATGTACAAACAAATATTTGTATACAATAAATAAACAAAAAGAGCATCAAATTAATTATCCCAAAATGGAAAGGATATCTTAAACAATTACTTATTGTATTTGCATAATTACGTTGTGGCAATTCAATTGTTTAATAAATAAAAATTTAAAACACATATAATTTTGTATACACATATGAGTATTTTTTGTTATACATACACACGTACATACAAAATTCATTTGTATATTTCTTTTCTTTGGTTTGATAAATTCTCATTTTCTTGTCCTTTATTTATTTTTTTTTTTTTTTGTGAGCATCTTTGAAGGACACTTATTTTGCTCAATTCTTAAATCTTGACCTCATTATCTTATTTCATTTTTATTTATTTTATTTTATTTTGCTATATATTTATTGTTATTATCGTTATTTTATTTAATTTTCTTTCTTATATTCTCCTTTTAATTTTTTTCTTCTTATTTTTACAAATTCAATTATCTTATTTATAAAATGCCTTTTTTTGTATTCATACAATTCATAGAAATACTTGGAACATTTTTTTTTTTTTTTTTTGTGATATTAATGTATATCATACAATTTTATTTTATTTTATTTTCTAGTTTGTAGTATACTTAGACTTGCTATATTTTCATATGACATGTCATGTTATCATCATGAACTCATAGTATTTATTTTTTCAAGTCACATCTGAATTTAATTAGCACATTTCTAAGATTCGCCTCTTTCATTTTCATATAACATCTATATTTTCTTTTTTATATATTATACGAAGAGTATTTTTATATTTTCGCATTTTCTATTTAAAAAAAAATTTTTTTTTTACGTTCGTTATCGTATTTTATCATTGAAAGAAAAATTACCATATATGAGAAATAATTTAAAAAAAAAAAAAAAATAAATAAATAAAAATAAAAAATAAACACACACTTTGTCCTTTTTAAATTTATGCTTTTTAGTCATTTTTATTTGGTTTATTTTTTTTTTTAACTTGACTTGTACCTATGTACATACATATATTTTTAATAAATATATTAAACTAATTCTGATCACAAATTCATTTTTTTTTATACTTTTTCATTTTCCCGTTATTTCTTTAATGGTTATAGTGATGAGGGCTTTTAATGCAAATTTACATTATTTTCTTCTTTTTTTGTAGTACATTCAATCTTAACTTTAATAACGGTTTTTTAGATATAGATATTTTTTCTTTTAATGTACAATACATATCTATATCTATGCAATATATCAGTACATATGCATTTATAAATGTGTGAATGCATTTATGTAAGGATAATATCATCATTTTATTTGCATCACCTCATTAACTTTTCAAATGTGTGTACGTGTACATTTTGTGTATACGTATTATCTATTTTGATTGTACACATGCATAACATGATGATGATGATGACGATCGTGATGTCTTCTTATTGAAAATTTTATTTTCGTTCTTTTACCTCTCTATTTATTTATTTTATTTTATTTTTTTTGTTTTATATTTTCTCATATACATACTCATGAATTTTTTTATTCTTTTAATTTAACCACAAATGAATTTTTTTTTTTCCGTTGTATTAGAGTTTCATTTGCTTTCCATTTTCTTTTGAATTGTTGTTGTTCTGATGAGTATAGGAAATTGTTTCTTATCCAAGTTCTATTTTACTTTTTTATTTTTATTCTTTTAAATATAATCCCAACGATAAAGTCGTGACTAAAATAAATTTTTAACTTAAAAAATTAAAAAAAATAAAAAAACAAGAAATGCACTCTTTATGAAAATGTGACTTTTTACTCGTACATATATTAAAAAAAATAGAAATATGCAATGCGCAATGTACACACATACTATTAAAAAAAAGGGAAAATAAAAAATGATTTTCTTTTTTTCTTGTTTTTGAATTACATCTTTTATTTTGTAATGAATGAAATTTAATTGAAATTACAATAGTCTCATTCCTGGTATGGTGTGCATAAATTTGTTTTGTAAATGTAACACTACATTTATATTTTATATAGAAGTTATCTAGTGCTTAAAAACTTTAATAATTTTTCACTAGTTTTTTTTTTTTTTTTTTTTTTTTTTTCTTTTATAAATTTATGTAAATTTATATAGTCGCAAATATATTTCGCTATTTCAAAATTATACTAAATTTCAAAACCTAAGTATTTCAAAATTTTTTAAAATAGCAAATATCGTAAATAATTAAATTTTCCAAATGTATGTACATACGTTCACGTTTTTAAACGGATTTATACAAATTTATATGTATTATTTATAGTACCAATGACTAAAAAAAAGAAAAGAAATTTTCCTCTTGAAGTAAAGTTCCACCTAATCAATTACAATCAATTAAAAAAAAAAATAAAAAAACAAAAATGAAATTAAATATTTTGCTGTGATTTTACATGTGCATGAGTTTTTTTAAATACGAAAAATAAGTAGAGAAAATTATTTAACTTTTGTTATACTTTGTTTATTAATGATTTTCAGTGCATGTTTTATTTGCCTCTTTTCTTGTCTCATCAACCCACTCAGTCGGTATCTCATTCACATTATACATGCACATGAATTCACATAATATAATATAAAATACTAAGATGATACTGTCTTATAGCCGAGAGCGGTGACAGCTAATTATTATTCCATTCAGTTACTTTTTGTCGTTAAAATTATTTATAGACAAAGTATAGATACGATCAAGCATATATGTACATTTGTTTTAAATTCGGTATAAAATCGTGCAAAAATAAAATTTTTATAATATTCACATATATACATCAAGAGGAAATTTTCATACATGTGTAAGTAATTTTCTTATGTATAACTACACAGATGTATAGAAAAATGAACTTGTGTTTATAGTTGGTAAACTTGAAAGACATTTTCTTTGCGTATTTTATTTTATATAATTTTGTAATTTAATTTCGATGAAGTTTTTCTTTAATTTCTTGTAAGTTTTGTGTTCATATACATATGTGTAGGTATATGTGTATGCAGGCAGACACATATTAGGAATGAACAACTTAAAAGAAATTATAACATATGTATATGAATTTCGTATGAAACATAAAATGATATGTTTGTATATGTAAAGATTAAAAATTGTTAGCAAAATAATGATGCGATGATGATGATGATTACTGGTATATACTGTACTGGGGCTAATATATAATAACATGAAGAAAAATGTATTTAGGTATGTACATGTGTATAAAATTATTGTGTACAAACATACACATGAACATACACATATAAAATGTGTTTTGTATATGATGTTTACCTACTAAAAGTCTACAAAAAGTTTCGAGAAAATTGCGTGATTAGTGTTCATAAAATACAATATTGTTCCATGGTAAGTCTATAATGTGCTACTTGCTATTCGCAAATGGATTTCTTTTTTCCTCTTTTTTTATAATTTCATCAAAACAAAAACAAAAACAAAAAAACAACGGTAAACAGAAAAACAAAAAGAAAAATATTAAATAAAATAGAAAAACAAAAAAAAAAGAACCAAAAAACAATTAATGTTGAGGAAAAGAATTAAAGTTTTTCGTTACTTTCTGTGCTACAATATAGAATATCTACATAATCTACACATACATGTACATATGTAGATATATTACATTTTTTGTCTTACTGTTCTTATAAAATTTCCAAAATTTCCAAAAATTTTTTGTGTTCATATTCTACATATACGAGTACAACGAGAATACACATACATCGATATGTAAAAAATATAAATAGTAAACACATTCGCTTTTACTGTAACCATAAAAAAGATTTATCGTGGTAGATATGTGGTATAGTTTTCGTAAAGATACAATAATTCGGTATTCGGGTATTTTTCAGAATACACACAGCATGTATGTACGTATGTATATGATTACTATTATTTTACCAAAAATAAATGAAACACGTGAAAAACTATTTATTAACGACAGGCAACACGTATAAAACAATTTTCCTTTCATATTTTCTATTTTTGTTTATTCTTTTTTTTTGTTCTTTTCGAATTTTTTGATTTTTATGTTTCATACATGTATACATACACACTTTGTTTTAATCGTTTTATTTATTTAATTTTTGTGTGTGCGTGTTTGTTTTTTCATTTATTTTAATTTTTTTTTTGTTTTTTTTTTTATGAGACGTATTTTTGTTGTCGCGACAATATAATCATAATTCAAATTTTCTTTCATTATTTATTCTTACTTACATTACATTCTACTTTTAATTAAAGTAAATGATTCAATTTTGTACAATTTGGAAATTTTTTTTTTTTTTACTAATCTGAATCAACAAATTTGTAATACCGTACGTAATTATAAATAATGTATTGAATTTGTCTTTGTACGAAAGCGTTTTTATTCTTTTTTGTATATAGTAATTCATCATGTCAAATGGTATAATGATGTAATGTGTACATAATGAAAAATTGAAAATTTCCTTATGAAAAAAAATTTTTAAAAGTCAACAGCCTTTGACGCATTTCATTATCGTCTTATAAGCTATACAGGAGTAGTACGTTACACTACTATTAGTTATCCCAACTAATCCCAACTGAATCATATCATATACATATTAGTTCAGTTGGTATCTCATTCAGGAATGCTTAATACTATTTATTTATGCAACGTATCTTCTATTTTTCACTTGTGTTGAAATATTGCAAACTACTCCTCCTGAGTTGATAAAATGACGAAATGGAACTTACCAATAAAAACCGACAATAACAATTTAAAAAAACGTTCTTACATTTTACAGTTTTTGGTCTTCCATACAAGAATTAAAATTATAATTTTTGTATCTCTAATTTCAATTTGTTTATATTGTTTTTTTCGTTTTTCTTTTTCTCATTTTACTTGAATTTTTTTTATAATATTTTTTTATTAGAGTGCAATAATTCTTCGTAATTAAATATTTGCATTGTTGTGTAAAATTTATATTAGCGTAAAGTAATTATTCTCTTAATTATACTCTTAAGCATGCATACTATATACCATGTGTACATGTCCATATACATATAAATAAGAAGACAAATAAAAATTTTTTCTTTTTAATTTTAATAATAACAAATTACAATTAATTAATTGTTTAGCAGTATGTTACTTAAATACTGCAGTACATAATGCATTCGTATTATGCTAATTTACAAAATTTATATTTAATATGTAGAAATGATTGCATGTATTTACACGCTCATTGTACAGATATATGTTTGTATGTATTTGCGTCAGAAAAAAAAATAAGTATTTGATACAAATTTTTTGTCATGTAATCAAAATCTATTATTGTCGAAATGAAAAAAAAAAAAACATAAAGACGAAAAATCGTTTTATTGTTAAAAAAAAAAAAAAAAGATAAAAAGATTTAAGTGTGAAGAAAAGTTATACACATACAATAAAATAAAAATAAAAATTGTCTGAAAATATTTTAGTATGAAAACTTTCGATTTATTTTTTTTCTTTTTTTTTTTCGTTTTGATATAAAGAAATTGAAGAAAGTTAAGTACATTCTATACGAAAACTTACATAATATTCCTGACTACATTTCGTTTATCTCCCTGACAGTTAGCGGTTAAATGAAAATTAAATTCCAGGATCAAACGAATTGACATTCTGTTCTCACTCTTAAAAAGTTGTGGCTTTTTTTATTCTTTTACCAAAAAAAAAAAAAAAAAAACAAATTTATATATACATATACATATGTATATCTATGCTATGTACCATAATTTGTTATATACGAATAGATGTATTTGTGCTATGTGAATCTGGTATAGCTATAAAACCTATTAACACTGGTATTAGTATCAACGTTTACATTTTATGTTCCTGTTACGGGAGGTGAGTATACGTAAGAATTTGATGTTTTTATGTGGTTTTAGCGAAGTTTTAGAAAATAACACATACACATACAAAGACTTATACTTTCTCTCATATAAAGTAGGTAAAAACAATGAATGTTTCATTTTTTTTTCGTTTTTTTTTTTTTTTGTTTTTTTTTTTTTGATTTTTAATTTTCAAACTCTAATTTCGTATTGAACATTTTATACATGTATTTGTTTTTCTTTTCCTTTTTTATTTTGGTTTCCTTCGGTATTGTTTTTCTTTTTTTTAACATCTATACAAACATGTGTACTGTATCTTATATCTATTGTTATTTTTAAATTTTTATATATTGTTTTATCTTGTTAGCTTTTCACCCTTGGTTTTTATTTTGTTTCTTCTTTTTGCGTATTTATACTTTTATATTTTCTTTTTTCACAAAAATACTAAATAAAAATGATATTATTTTCAACTGGTGACGGTATTCGGTTTTTTTTTTTTTTTCTTTTGCTTTCTTTCAAGGTGATAACATCAAAAATGTACAATGTTAATATCATTTGTTTTTTTTTATATATTTCCTTTTCAAATAAACCATGAAATATGAAACTAAAAGAATACATTAGATTGTTTTTTTCTTATTTGTGTACATTACTCTTTTTATTATGTAAGCTTTTTTTTAAAGATTTTTTTTCTTTTATGAACAAAAAATTTTAGATGAATATTTTAATTTTGTCAGGTTATCAGGTATCTAATTTATGTGTTATTTATAGCCAGAAAAAGGATGATGTAAACATTGTTAATAAAAAGATAAAAAAAAAAATATATAAAAAGTTAACTGATATCAATGAAATTGAATATTTTACTTTTTCTGTATACATACATATTTGATAAGGCAAAAAAAAAACACGAAAAATTGTTTACTAATGTTTTCTAAAAACATTTTATTTGTGTATGTATAAATTATAAATGTATGTAATTATGTTTATTTTTACAGGTATTCACAAAAATATATGTACATGTTGAATTCAATGTATAATATACATTTTTATTGAGATTTCGTCATCACCAATTTATATTGATGATATAAAAAAATACATAATAACAGTTTATTAATATTGACATTAATGAGACATCGTTAACGTTTTTGTAAATTATGGTATTCTACTCCTAAAAGTAGTATCGAAATAATTTGTCATTTTAATCAATAAGTTATGAAATATTCATGATTTGTATATTTTTATCTTGTAATGTTCCTTAAATGGAATTATATTAAATGAAATTTTGTATTATGAGGATATGGCATTTAAAAACGTATGCAACGTATAATCAACAAACATATTACTTCCTCTTCTTCCCATATCCAGTCATGAATTTTTTCTTTCCAAAATATTCGATCCCAGGCCTATTGTCTCCTGTTTCAACTTTGCAGCGAACTTTCAACTTAGTTTTATGCATGTCTTCCTCTTGACCGTCGTGAATTTGTATCATTAACCTAATATTCGATAAACTCATATCATTTGATCTTGTAACAAATTATCCTGACCATCTTAATCGAATAAATTTTATTTGTCGTACAATTTATGGTTATACCAGACGTCATTTTCTTTTATTAGGACATATAACAAAAATATTAAATTAAATCAATCATTTCATTATAAAATCATAGCTTAATTCAGGAAATGCATTTGAAAGTTTATTACAATATAAACAATTTTGTATCCGTATATAAAGTCCTATTAAAGAATAATTTTGCCTTTACTATATAATTTCCTTAATAACCGTCTATGTAAATAATAATTATTTTATCGTATTTTATGCAGTTTTTAATTTACTTCATTTAAGTACGTACATATATTCGATGTGTGAATGTAGATAATTTAAATATTATTATACTTTTAGAAAATGGACATAAACTTAAAATTTAACCATTAAAACGCTCACATGACAACACAAATTTTAGATTTTCCTTTGTTTACGTAAAGCAGTAATACTTTTGTATACGGAACATTTTTTCTTTGTACATTTTTGATTTTTATGCATACATACATACATATTTCATCATTAATAAAGTTTTTCAAACAGAAAAAAGGAAGCTCTGGAAAACCATAACCAAATAAAATTGTAAAATTAATTTACAAGACCCCAGAATTGTTTATAGTAAAATTACTTACACGTGTATTTCCTTTTTTGTCATAAAAACTACATTATAATTAATTCATAGATAATTAAAAATTTATCTAATTTCTAATATTACCAATATTCTAAAACAAAATTCAATTAATTAAATAAATTAACAAAAATTAAGCAACAAAGAAAACAAAGTTATTGTTGATGTACATACACAAAACAGAACATATACAGTATTTTCATGTATGTACGTATAATTACTCATAATTCTTTTTTTTTTTTCGACTTGTTTATGTTATCGGTGCTGTTTATGTAGATGTGTGTTATTTTCCTATTTATCATAATTTTTGTTAATTAGGTATATATTTTTTATGTAAATACAAAAAATATTTCAGTAACAAAAGACAAAAATGAAAATAATTTTAGACGTATTAAATGTAAGGATGTACAATAGTTCTGTTGCAAATTTTATGTTTATTGAAATTATTCCGTATGTAAGTTTTAAAGTAAAGGAAAAATAGAAAAAGTTGTTTATAATTTAAATATTTTTTGTTTTCATATTTGTTTATAGTATGTTATAAATACACATATTTCACACTATTTCAACATTGAAATATTCAGAATAATAATATTAAAGTATGTAGTCTAAATGATAATATCAAATAATTACTTTCAACAATATCCTTGCTAATTAGTTTAGGGAAGATATAATATTGTTAAGCTTTTTTTTCTATTCATTTTTTAGGGTTTTAATCATTCCGAAATAATATTATAACAATGTAGTACTATGTGGTAGTATAGAATTAACACCTTTTACATTATATTTATATTAATAATAAGTTAAACATGAAATTTTCTTAATTAGACTTGACATTCTCATGTACATGTGTTTTACATGTGTACATGTAAAAGCACACATATATAGTCATGAGTAAAACATACACGAGAAAAATGATATACCTATATAAAAAATAGGTGTTCAACATTTTTCTTGGATATAACATCGAAAAATATACAGATTTAAAATGTAAAAGAATTTTTCTCAAATAAAACAAAACTTTTTATCAACAACATTTTAATAAAAAAATACATAACGGAAATTTTATTAAAATGTTCTAAAATGTTAATTTTTATCTAACATTTTAAAGAATATACATAAATAACTAAGCTATACAATGTAGTACAACATTATAGTAAAGCATGTAACAGACATACAAAATTTTTTAAAGTTCATATTATTGTACGATCGTAGTTTATATGAAAAAATATAGTTTACATCTACGTATGTGTGTATGGAAAACATTTCATTTATCAAGAAGTAAAATTATTTCTTATATTTTTAGAAATTTTGTACATACATATAAATTGTATTAAAATTAAAAAAAAAAAAAAAAGAAAACATTTCAAGCATCAGCATGCATTGCATGTATTCTTATTTAACATTTATATATTGTACCGCATATGTGTATATACAATATACAAAATAACGAGTAAACAATTTTGAATTATATAATATACATTTTCGACATAAAAATATATACGTTCATATAATTTGCATTATGTGAACGAGAACTTAAGACATTAGTTTAATTAAATCGTCAAATTTACTTTTTATCTTTTGTATACTAATTTCCGGCACTTTTTGTTCCATTATAGTTTATGGTATGCATGTATTTATATATTTCAAACATACATATATGTACAAATGTACAATATTTAATGTATACACACACGCATATCATATGTATACATATATGTATATTAATTTTATTTTACCGCAACTTTATACACATTTCTTTCGTGTTACATGTATACAAGTTTATTAGATTAAATTTGGAGTGTAATGATCCTGTATGCTATTAACGTCAAATCGTATTTATATATACAATGCAAACACATAAATGTACATACATACATAATTGTATACATGAATTTGTAGTAATATATGTAAGAATAAGTATTTATATACATGTATTATGTATTGATTTACAGCTAAATTAAAATAATAATATACATACATTTAAAAGAAACACAACCATTTACAGATAGTGATATAATTTCATCATATACGTAACATAAACACTTTTGGGTCATACACACATACATAGTTGTAACATACATATATCGTAACGTACATATATTTTCAAAGAAACACGAACAAAAATTACATTTTCATACGTATATAATATATATGATATGTACAATGACATTTACATAATTAAATGAAAATTATGTTGACTCGCCCTATTAATTATTATGTGTCGTATATATGTTTAGTGTTTATCTATATCTGTATTTATATATTAAGTACAATGTATGTATGTACATTACGAATTTACAGGTACGGTTATGTACATATACCTTTTCATTTTCGGCTTTGAACTTCTAATGATTTCAATTATAGTCATTAGTACAAAATACAGAACAACAACAACAACAAAAATATAAATAATACACCTGAAATATAATAAATTTGATTAGTTTCATGTCTTTTCAATCGTCAAATAGTTTTTCTTTTGAATATATATTTTGATATATTTTGTACACATGTGTGTGTATGTGTGTTTAAAAAATTGTGACGACATTGAAACATATTACTTTTTATTGTAAAAGTATTTAATCAAATTTATTTTACTATATAAATATAATGTACATACATATGTAAATATAATGCACAAATTAAATTAAAATTATATACATGATACAAAATAATGTGTTATTGCAATCAATTTAATTAGAATTCATAAAATGTACAAATTACGCATCTACTGTACAATTAATACAAAAACATTTTTTTATTTTATTACAAATTTCATTTATTTTTCCAAAATATGTCACATGAAATTTTAATTTTTTATTCAGAGAAATTCTAAATAAAGTTATTTAAACATTTTTCCTGAGAATTTTCTAGAGGCTTGAAATTTAAAAAAAAAAATAATAATATTAAAATAAATTAATTTTGATTCGGAAATAGTTAATTTCTTATAATCAAAGGTATACATAATTATGTATGAAGTTTAGAACATGTGTACAAACATCATACAAGGATATTTCATTAAATTATTTTTTCAACCCCTCTTCGCATGTAAAAGAAAATTTTTTTAATACATACATATGTACATATATGTATATAAAAAATATTTTAGACACATAATTAAATATCATGACACATTGTCCATGGCATAATACAAATTCAATAATAATAATGATTGACAAAATAATTTCAAAATTAAAATTTTTTTTTATTTTACAAATTGAATAATTGAATTTTACCCCAATTATGCGTAAAATATTAACAAATCTATACATTATTGCATACACATGTGTGCTTTTATTACTCAAATGAAGGTATAATATTCTAATCTTAATTGTAATTATTATTGAAGTACATACTTCAATATGTTGAAACACATTTGAAAGTTTTGTATATGTGTACTTTCAAACTTATTTGAAAATAAAATTTTTCAAATTTTTCTAATATACAATTAGATACAAGAGATAAATAAATAAATCTACATAATATTCTATGAGTTTCGAAATGTAAAAAAAAAAAAATGTAGTGATACAGTATTACAACATTGCTGGAAAAATTTGTGATTGAATAGATATTGTCGTACATCTATTTCAGTTTTATATGTTTTTTAGAATTCGTTGCATTGTATTAATTTAATACGATATTAACATGATATCAATACATTTCGAAACTCACCGGTGTTACTGTTAGTTATAGAAATTATTTTTTAATGTTATTTTAAACAAAATGTATATCAATAAATAATTATAATTTTCATTATGCATTCTACCCCTATTATTCACAAAATATTATTGTAAAAAGATGACGTATGTATGTGAATGAATTTTATTGCTTCGTTTTCTATATTTAAGGGTGGCTTATGTATTCCCATTTTATTATTATTATTATTTTAATTACATTACTTTTATTATTATTATATAATAAATGCAATTAGTATAACTACAGGTGCAAACATTTTATTTCCATTGCAATTGATAAATGAACATATACGTATTCAGTTATGTACATGTTATTAAGTATTTAATTATTTAAAAAAAAAATAAAAAAAAACTTGTATATATAAATGCAAAAAAAAAATACACAGATAAAATTGTAAAATTTCTTTTTTTATTATAATTTTCAAAAAATAAACAAATTTGTTGATGACAACGATGAAATCACAGACAAATTGGAAATTAAATAATTTTATTAAATGTTTGGTTTAATTATAGTAATAAAATAAATTTTTAATGAATGTACAATGTATGTGTATGGAATTTTCAATTTTATTTTATTTTATTTTATTTTTAATTTTCTACAGTTTGTTTATGTTTGAACTTTATATTTTATTAACCAGTTACATTAATATATAAAATAACCGCATCTGTACGTATGAATAAAAGGGTGATTTGATAAAAGAACGTGTTATCAGAATGCATTTAAGTATATTTGAAAATTAAAGATATTATGAATACGCATTACATAAATATTCGGACTAATTTTAATATTATACATCTTTCAACTAAGATGTAAATTTCACCTAAGACTGTAGGAACTATATTTTAATTATCCTTGAAATTAAAAAAAAAAAAAAATTGGATATCTTTTTCAGAGAAACAAATCTTATTTTCTTTTTTCATATTAAATATTTATTTATTTATTTGAGATAGAAATTTTTTTTTCATTAATTTTTTGACTTTACACATACATATGTGAATAAGATTTTGTAAGGAACATACTCGTATATGTATAAGTACAAGAATATAACTAAAATGCACTCTATGTACTTTTATATAAAAAAAGAAATTCTATACTTGTTATATCTGTTCATACTATGTAGGCTGTCAAAATTCATTTAAAATAAAAATGAAAACAAAAAAAAAATTAAAAACAGTAAAAGATAAAACGAAAATAAAATAAACAAATGAATAAAATGTGTTACGTATGTATACATGTACAAAAAATATGTGAATGAATTGAAAACTTTACAGACATTTTAGATTTGGGTTTGTTAGTTTAGTTGTTTTACAAATTGGTTACAAAATTTTAAATTCAGTAAAGCACTATGTTGATGTGAATTGAAGATATAAAAATGTAGGTATATATGTATGTATGTCCTAAATGTACACTATACGTAAACATTACACAAATCCATACATAAATTTAATGCACATTATACGTACACTGTATTTGTAGAAGTGTGCCTGAAATCGTAATGTCCGTCATGAATTGAACATTCACTATATACGTGTACTTTAAATAATACAAATACGGTATGTTAACATGTATACAAAATTGTATAAATATACGTATATTTATTATATAAGGGAAAATTGAACAAAAGTTTTCTCTAGTTCATGGTTTTCAAATATCTCGAGAGATTACAATTACTTATGTATAAATAGAATGTACAATATGTAGTTCACATAAATTTATACATGCATAGATGCATACATGAAAAATCCGCGTCTAAATATATACATACATACGTATGTGTAGTTCAAATCGAACGTATATGGAATAGCAAAATTATAACAAACATTTTTTTCTATTTTTTTCAAAAAGGACGAAAAACAAGCAGTTTATACGTACGAAAAAAAAGCCAAGAGAAAATTTCCATTTTCAAATAAAATATGTTTGTTACGTACTGAATTATGCATACGACATATATACAGGGGGTAACTATAATAACGCAGGTCAGTGGTCAAACTAACTGTAATAAGTTTTTGGAAACATTTTTATTCTATTTTTTTTTTTTAAATGTTTAAATGTTTCACTTTTTGAACAAATTTATCACATTTTGTTTTAAATAAAATAAGGACGGATAGATTAAATTTTAAACATTTTTTTGTTTGAATGAGGATGATAAGACAAAAATAAAAATTATTTGAGTATTTTAGGGATCGCAATAAAATAAACAAAAATTCGATAATTTTTTTTTTTTCAAATAAATTCAATGCATCCTGTAAACTCTATGAATTTTGTATGCAAAAAATATTCAAAAAAAAAAAAAAACTACACTATGTACATACAATATGTATTTCAGTTTAAGTAAATTGTGTTTTGCCTTAGAATCAAAAGTTTTCTATGTTAGAAACATTTTTGAGGTTTTTTTGATTCGTTCACAATGCAACACCCAAACAAAAAAAAAAATAAATAAATAAAGACAACATATAAAAAATATGTTGATCGCATCAATGGATATCGCTTCGGGTCCATCAATTTTTATTTTCTCTGTTACAATTTTTACATAATGTTTGGTAAATGTATATTTTATTGTATATACAAATACATTGGTTTCGATTTTTTTTTTATTATTTCTATGTACAAAATTATTGAAGTGAAATAGATTTTTTTTTCTCTATACATGTATTTTTTAATTCAGAAGTGTACGTAACGTTAGTGTATAAAGTGGGTTTCAAAATGTTAAAAAATTCGTTATGATGCGGTAATATTATGGCTTTGATGCAAAATTGATACAATGCCAGTTCATGATGCGTTATTTGTTTAAACAATGCATTTTAGATGTGGTCAATATACGTTTTGAATTATGGTAATGTTTTCAATGTTTGAATTTTGGAACTTTAAACTGGGTATCGAGGCAGTATTATGACGTTTTGAAACTCACAAATGCTTATAAAGAATATATACGCTTATGATGGAAAAATAAAAACATAAAAATGATAATGATAGTAATATAACTTCGTTTTTCACTTGGGAAATGATATCCTTTAGCCGCATATACATATTTATATAAGCACACACCCATACACATGTGCATGCATGTACATTACATACCCATGTTTATCAAGCTTATAATAATTTAACGTAAAATTCCAAATGTAGGCGAATATGAGAAAATGTCAGTTTCAAATCACTTTCATATACATACACATATCCAGAGTATATAAAATTGTACATATTCCATAATATTTTACATGTAATACTTAAAAGTTCACGTTTTTTACAGTGAATGTATCTAGATATTATACTTTACTTTGTTCTATTTACAAGCATATTTATACGTATTCTATACAACATAAATGCATATGATAATGCCCCCTGACGAATACTAAAACATAATGTCGTAAACATTTAACACTACATATAAATCCCTTAACTGGAAATAAGATTACACACACAAAGTTGTCATCTTTTTAACTTATTTAGTATTCTATTTTCACATGCATTTTGAGTATTAAATTTACAGCTAACGTTTTATATATGTTTTCCATTTTTTATACAGTACATATAAAATTCCATCTACACAAGTACTATTTTTTTTATAGATTTATACATACAATACAAATAAATAATATCCGCTATTTTTTTAAGAACTTACACACACACAAATTAAAAATATATTTCAAATTAGATTTTTTTTAAAATTTTTTCCATCTAACAGAATGAAGAATTTTTTTTTCTTCCAAGGCAATTAGCTTCACATTATCATGTAAAATGAATGTCAGTGTAATTTCAATGTTACATATGATACAGTACTGAATACACAAATGCATACACACATATATATAAATGTAAATGTAAGTGTGTATGTAATGTCGTACGTACTGAATTTAATCAAATTTAATATTTACAACTCTTTACTTTTTTAATTTTTCAAATTGCACATATGAACATGTAATTTTGATTTTTTTTTTTTATTTTGAATGAATTAATACTTATAAATTGCATTTGCAATAAAAATTTAAAAAAAAAATGACCAATGAAAATTTGTAGCATCTTATGACACACAATGATAAAATAAAAAATTTAAAATGAATTTTATCACAGTTAATTTCCTCTATAGGTTGAATGTTACTTTCTAAATGAAAATAAAAAAATAAATTAATTAATTAAATTACCATACCATAAAAGTCAAGGAAAAATATAATTTATACAATTAGTGTTCATGTACGTATATGTACATGATAAAATAGAAAAACAATAAAAAATATTTAAAAAAAAAAAAAAGTAATACATAAAACCCCGAAACAGAATTACTTATACTCTGTACACTAATTGTATGAATATAGGATATTATGGAAATGTGTTGTTTCTTCGCGCATAATTTCTAATTAAAGTGTTTCATTAGCATCAGTACCATAATAATCCTCAAAATTTTCATGCAAAAATCAGATAAATTTTCAAAATATCAAGATATAATGATATAAAATGGTATTACTTCAGTTAATTTTCATAAAACTTTAGCAGTACATAATTTACAGAGTATAAATTAATAAATAGCAAAATGTTTATGCTATTTGGAATTCGTGAAGTACTTAAAAAATTAATAGAACAAAAAAATTGTCATTTGAAATAGAGCACAAGAATAAAAGGACTAAATAAAAATTTAAATGCTTAAAAGTTTGGCACTAAATGAGTTTTCCCTTTTTTTTCTCTTTGTTTTTTTTTTCTTTTTTGTTTATACGAAAATAATTTTTTTTTTTTTTTGAATTTCTCTCTTTCATTTTTGATTGCATTTGTAAAGCTTTTTTGCCTTTTTGTTTCATCAATTTTTTTTTTAAACTTATAACAAACTTTAGTTGCGCATAAATTGCAAATAAATGATCAGTATCACAAGTCAAAAAACCAAATAAAAATATAAATACATACATGTATACATATTTATGTACATATAATGTAAATTACAATTTTTTTTCATATTTGCATGTGTATTGCCCATATAAAACTTTTCAGTTGAAAAACAATGATATTGTCTTCCTAGAAAAAAAAAAGATTCCTCATATCTAGTGTGATATGTACAAGTTTAGGTTTCTACGTTCAAATTTATACGTATATGTGCACTTGTACATATATATGTATGCTAAATGTAAGTACATGCAAATATATACGTACATAAATATGTCCTTATATCCATATAATTTTTTTTTCTTCGTAAATCCTAGTTAAATTCAGATATCCTTTCTTGATGAGGCTAAATTATATTATTTCTATATACTTGTTTCTTTTTTTTGTATGGTATATAAATAAATATATAATAAAATAAAATGAAATACCATGGAAAAATAGAAGAAAATCTTTAATTTGGGATGAGACGTTGTAATAAAATATTTTTTTTGTTTTTTTTTTTTTTTTTTTAGAATTTTATGTATTTTATGCAAATTTTATTGCTTTTAGATGGTTTAACACATACAAACAATTGCAGTCTTTTCAAGCAAAAAAAAAGTAAATATTTAAAAATACTACACACTGCAGATACACACGTACTATGTGGTACTATGTAAATACGTATGTCCTTTAATCGAAAAATGAAGTAGTGAAATTATAAATAAATAAAAGAGACAATACAAAAGAACAAAATAAAAAATGAATAAGAAAAAAAAAATGAACGTAATGTTATCTATATAATGTAATCGATGCCAGAAAATTTATTTCATTCCGTATTTTAGTATAGAGATCATTACAGAAAATGAAAAATCATAAAAACAAAAATAATCACATTCAAATCATATAGTAAAGTTAAAGATTGGCATACATAGCGTACATATTAGTGCGATGTAAAATAATTTAAAATCCGCAAAATATCCGATAGATCAGAATTCTTTTTTTTTTAACAAAAAATTTATGATCGAATTAAGCGATAATATTCCGGGTTTGCCAATGATAATATCTTTCAAATTTTCGATTTTTCCTCCCTAAATTGGATGAATTTAAATGTTTTTTTTTTTTTCGAAATGATCCAGATTTGTTTTATGTTTAGTCAATTTAATTTTAGTCAATTTGTTATTACCTATTTTTTCTATTTTACACTCGCCTATTATATTGTTAAGACAATTTTTCAAGTTTTCAAACAAAATCAACTGAATGGCTTATGAATGAAAATGAACTTTTTTTTTTAAAGATCTAAACTGAAAATCTTTTAAAAATAAACTATAAAAGAATTTATTTGCATTTTGTTGAATCCATTTTAGTTACTTAAAAAAATTTAAAAATTTTCAACAAATTTTCAAATGATTTATAAAATGTTGAGTAAACAAAACGGAATATGATTATTTGAATTAAAATATAATGAAATGCAATTTTAAAATTCATTATAAAAAAAAAAAATTCCTTACTTCACGTTAAAATATTTGCATACTTAAAATAGCCAAGAAATTGAAAAAAAAAAAATAATAATAATAAGTGGCTAAAATGTTTTTAACACGTTTACATAATTTAGAAGAATTTCATGATAAGTAGAATATAATTATAATTAAACGTTGTGTTAAAAGTAATTATACGAAAAATGTTAAATTTGTAAAAGAGCAACAGTTTTAAACAATTATTATAATTTTATTTCAAAAAATTAAAAATAAAAATTAGAAAAAGCCAAAAAAAAAAAACAACTGAAAATTGTAAATAGTCGGTTTCATAAACAACTAAAGGTAACCACTTATTTATACTTCATATTATTGCATAAATTTTATTTAGAAAATTTGAAAAACATTCAAATACAAGAAGGAAACCAAAAAAAGTGAAACAAGAACGAACAGTCGTTTTTTTTTTCCTTTTTTTTTTTAAAAAGAAAATTTAAATGTGTTAAAATACTTTAGTTTGTAAAATAAACCGAATAAAGTTTAACAAAATTTTGCAAATTAAAATTCCAAAATGTTTCTAATTAAGTATCCATTAAGAGTTTTGTATAAATATAAATTTGTATACATTGTACATATGTATACCTTTTGAATTCATTTAAAATGTTTGTATAAAATTTTATTTCTTTTATTTTTATCTATATCTATTTTAAAATGAATTAAATTATAATGTCCAGAACATTAAAGTATATATATTGTAATACAGGTGTATATAAGCATTTCATTTTAATTTTACTTTTTATCAAAACGTTTTATACCTATTTTTATATACATACTTATGTGTATACAAATAAAAACAAAATTTTATTCAGCTTTATAAAACATTATATAAGACTATACATATAATCACACATATTACATATACACTGAATATAAAATATAAATTTGTATACCTTTTGTATAGGTAAAACAAAAATGAAAAAAAAAAAAAAGTTTGATACAAAATGATTACATAATATCATCAGTACATACTACATACATATATGTATATACCAAAAACAAATATGCCTTGTCTTACAACAAATTAAGTTTTGACAATTTCGTTATTTAATTTCACTATGATATGATAACAATTTATGTTTATATACATGTTGTATGTATGTAGAAAATTTTGTAAATGTTTACACACATACATATGTAAATATGTACAAAAATTAAATGAAATGAAAATGAAATAGGGAAATAAGCAACAGCAAAAAATAAAAAATAAAAAAGACGTATTATGACCGTCGTCATCAGCCATTTCAACATTTTGTTATATGACATACATATGTACATTTATGTATACATATTTATGTATTTGGTATAAAGTAAAACATTCTTCCTAATTTTTTTTAATATGTTAACAGATACGTATACATATGTACATGTACGCATTTTACGTGTACACATATGTATAGTGCGTATGTATACAAAATAGGAAAAACTTTTTGTTATTTTTATTTTTTCATTTAGATAAAAACCAAAAATAAAAACTTTTTGCTAATTATTCAAATTCAAAAAAAAAAAAAAAAGAAAGAATAATTAAGAAGTACAAGCCAAAGTATTCAAGTATACATAATTCAAAAATCTAGCTAAAAATAAATGTATATATCTTAAATAGAACTGTTTATAATAAACAGAAAAAAAAAAATTGTTTCCCTAAAATAAATTCACACTTTATCTCACATAAACTAATTTATACGTATGTAAGTGTGGACTATATGTACTACAGTACACTATTAAGATTTTCCTGATAGTTCTCTTATGTTAATATTAATAATTTTTCATAATTTCAGAAAATTTAGAAAATTTGCTTTAATGATAACAAAAATGAGTACACTTTATTTTGTTGAATCCTATAGACATTCAAAATGCTTGACATTTTAATATATTCCAGTGACAGTTACTTAAATTTTATGAACAAAAATGTTGTTCCGGGAAAAGATGTACAAATGAAAATTTTTCCGTGAAAGTACATACGTTGTATTGAAAGTCTAAATTTACACCGATAGACTCATAGGTAAATATTACTTATGTATATTCATTTCTAAGGAAAAAAAATTGAAAATATTATTTTGAAATCTAATTTTTATTAATTTTTACTGTATGTTAGACTAGGTGTATAAAATATAGAATTTTATTAAAGAAAAAAAAAAACACAATTTTTGTATATGTTAAAATACAAATATTCCGATCCATACAGAGTGATTCTATTTCATTTTTACAATAAATAGTTAATTCTAGTTTTTGACGTGTTATATTAATGACCTGTAAAATATCGAGTAAATAAAAAGATAAAAATAAAATAAAGATAAAATTGTCTTTTGAATAGAATTCGTTTTACCTCACTCGTAAGACTTTTCCCTTATCTCATCAAATAAACCCATTATACTTATTTTGCAAACAAGACAAAATCACCCTGTATTAGCATATATGTATGTACATACGTACGACATTGCCTTCGTATGTATATGCACAAATAATTTATATTATATGTATGTATGTAGGTGGAAAATGAAAATTCGTATGTTAATATTTTGGATAATATATAGTACATTTGAAATAACATTAAACAGACTCCCAAAACTAATTAACATAATCACCTTTGAAGAAAAAATTACAATAAAATAAAATGAAATAAAATAAGAAAACACTGAGATGTGAACATCTACAAAATGTTTAATGTAAACAAAAAAAAAAAAAAGTTTGCTTTGGCTATTCATTCTCTTTAATGTTAATTTGAGTATATCGTTGGTAGTTATTTTAATATGAATAAATAGATAAACTAATTTTGGTCTTTTCAAAAGATAACATAAGATAAAAGCTTTAGAACTTAAAAATGAGGAAAATTTTCATGGTACATAAATAAGTATACAAATAATAATATGAATAAAAATGTATGCAAATTAACTAGATTATTTTATAGTTTACCATAAAAACAGTGTAGCAAAAAATAAATTTATTTTTGTTTATGTATTTTTATGTATGTATGTATATATTTCACATAGAAATTGTTTAGATACATTTTATGAAAATATAAATTCAGTCGTTCAAATAGTAGAGTTTATATGGTTTGACCTTATAAATTACTATTTATCTTTAATGTTGACATTTTTCTAGTACATATCCGTTATTATTTCTGTTACATTAGATTAGTCATTTTACAATTCGACATAATGTATACATTTATGTTTCATCTTTAATTTACTCATTTCAACAAATTTTATTAATAAATCTAATAAAAAATCTTAAAAAAGAAAAAATATTTCATCGTTTTTTTTTTTTTTTTGTTTCATTTTTATCGTTTTTATCATCATCATAATGATCACAAATTTCAATTATTATGTAATTGTTAATGGGCTCCCAGAATTCTTGTACGTTCACTATAACATTCATACACTGAAATGCTATGTATGAAAATTGAAAAATATTTATCTTCTTATTCCATTTTATTTATCTAAATAAAATACAAAAATAAGTATATTTGCTGTGAATACATATACATATATAAAAATATTATAATATATCTTATCCACCAACATGTGTAAAGGGTGTTTCAATCTATGGAAAACTAAGCAATTAGCACTTTGAAGGAAAATTGTTGATCATTTTTGGAAGAAAATTCGAGTTTTAAAGTTTACAATTAAGATTCTAGTTCAAGGAACCACAATCAAAAGAAGGTAAAATATCGAAGAAAAAGAATATCAAAGATTGATAGCCTTCCGCCATATGATTACTTTTGTTTTCTAATTTTTATCTCAGCGTCAAAACATCCTGTGTAATGTAAGTATGTGGATGTGCCAATGTCTGTATATAATAAACGACAGATTAAATTTAAAAAATGGTAAGTTAAATATTACAACTCATGTAACTGTGTATTTCTTATTTTATTTTATTTATTTATTTATTTACTTTTTTAAATGAAAATTTGAAAATGAAATAATCTGAAATTCATGTTTGTTACAGTGTGTATTATAGTATATGAGAATGTATACATACTTATGTGTATAAATGCTTGTAGGTATGTACACACGAGTACATAGTATTAAATTATAATTCCAAATATTTTTAAATGTGGGTATTAAATTCTAACCGTCGTGATGGTGATGATGATGACAGAATTTTTTGAAAAAGAAAATTGCTTTAGGATAATCAAACATTCTCTTCTTCTTTCCTGAATGTATCCAATCTATTTTGGATATGTTCATAGCTCAACAGGACTAATAAAATAACTGGGAATTATTGATACATTACAACATACTGCATGTGTATATTACATGTTTTATATTATTATTTCATTTAAATGCGTAAATGAGTATGGGAGTATAAATGTGAGGAAAAGGTAAAACTTCAAAAGTCATCAAACAAATAAAATAAAAAAATTTAAAAATAAAGAAATAAAGTTCAAATAATATAACAAAAGACGAATAAAATGAAAATTATGAAATACGTGTAAAAAAAAGAAAAATAATTTTGTACAATGGAGGAAATCAAACTGTGGACATATTCACATACAATTGAACAAATAATAAAAAAAATTTTATAAAAATACATAAATTCATAAAAAATATATAAAAATTATAATGCACAAATATTTCATATAATTTTGATGATGGTAAACATTAGCGTGAGTAGGATAAGTTATATTTTAAATAAAAAATAAAATGAAATACATCAACATAAAACAAAGAGTTTTATTTGCGTGTTTTAATTTTATTTAATTTGCTTTTTTTTTCATTTTGTATATGTTTTTATGTTTTTATGTTTTTATGTTTTTTTATTATTTTAACTTTATTGTCAAATGTGAGTATACGCATACGCGTGTTCTCTATACGTTATGATATATTTACACATATAGCACCATATAGTATTCTGTATACTACATGTAGACACATATACATACATATGTACAGGGTGTCAACAACCATCATTCAAATTGTAGTATGTATAAACCCAAATAAAATCATACAGTTAAAATATGTAGAGAAAAAAAATTGGCTTCTTCGTTGTAGTAACAAAATTGTATCCTTTTTTTTAGTAATCACTAGCTTTTAAATTTTTTGAATTTAATTGATAATAACTTTCAAGATAAGAAAATTAAAGGTATGATATTTATATCGAATGAAAGACCAAAGTATTCTTTTTCATTGTATACATTCCATTGTTCTGAAACAGAGATACAGACTATTTTGCTTGTACAACTCTTTAATCGCTTGTACCTTCGAAACCGCTAAAATTTTACATCACCCATCCATACAATTCTTTGTTTGACTACTCCAGTGAGAGTTATCCGTGGTTGAATTTTTGATTATTCATTACCTGATACCCTGCATAGATACATATACACATCAGTACTCTTAAACACAACATATAGTGGTTTTATATGAAAACATTAATAAACACAGTTAGATAAATTTTTATGTTTTTATGTTAAATATTATCAAATTAACAAAAATTATGTAAAACAAATAAAAATTGTAATGACAGGATAAATAAATTAATAAACACAGAAAATTAAGAACAGAAAATAATAATAAAAACTCTCGAAAAATAAAAACAGTATTTTTTGTATTTTTAAAGGTATGATGGTGAACCTCATGGTAAAATTTAAATACATTCATATCATTTCTTGTATTAGAAATATCGCCCTTCCTTTTTCTATGTGTGTGTAAATGTATTATATTTAGAATTTTCTTTTTATTTTCTTTTTTATATTTTCTTTCTCTTAACAATTCATTAAACATTTTTAGTAGCACACAATAATTTAGTCCTTTTTTTGAATTTATCCGTTTTGCTATGATTTATTCAAAAGAATCTCGATTTTACCTTTGTGCATTTTTTTATTCAACATTTTTTTTAATTAATTTTTTTTTGTTTCATTTGTAACTTTAAATTATTACGATAACAGTGAGAAAACAAAAAAAAAAAAAAAAAACAAAACAAAAACCAAAAATAAAAATAAAAAACATAAAAGTAGTAAATTATTATCAGCATTCTTGCACGCTATACTTTGTTACTATATAAATATTTTTATTTTTATATCATACGCGTACATATAATAAACATAAATGCGTAATTCTACTTATAATTCGTTAATGTTATTAACAAAATATAATAAACAAAAAAAAAAATATATAAAATGATATTTTGTATAGAAATAAAAAAAAAAATTAAGAATTCTTAATATATATACGACATTTGTATGATTTGCATATAACCAAATATAACACATATACATACGTGATATTGTATACTAGCTCGTTTGTACGTATGTATATTATTTAAATTAATTCCATGCACACATACATGCATATATAAAAGTACACTCATCTACTTAGATATTAATGTATAATGGTGTTAAAATTTTTCCTTTTTTTTATTTTTATCTTTTTATTTAATTCACTTTCTTTTTGTTTTGTTTTGTTTTATTTTATTTCTGCATAAATAAAAATGTAAAATGAAAATTTTCATTTTCTCATATCTATACATACATATACATAAATATTAATAGAACAATATTAAAAAGCAACAAAAACAAATAAAGCAATAAGAAAACTTAATTGAAATAAGGGTTAAATATACACGTAAAATTCCTATATACATACATACACATGTATATGTATGTATGTATAATATACGTGGGTACATACATATACGTAACGTATTATATGTTATACAAATTGTATTTATAATTTTATGAGTTTCACGTTTTTAATTGCATATAAAGACGATAAAAATTTTATAAATGATGTATGAAGAAATAAATACATATACAAAACAGAACAAATTAAAAAAAAATAAAAATAAAACAAAAAAACAAATGAAATAAAATTTAAAAGGACGAAATAAAATACACAAAAAAATAAATAAATAAAAATAAAAACATTATAACAGAGTTTTAATTTTAATATTTACACCTTTATATGTAAAAATTATTTTATTTTCCTTTTTTTTCATTTGTTTTTTTTTTTTTTCTTGTTTTTTTGGGTTTTTTGTTTTGTTCTTGGTTATTATGCATGTATTGTATGTGTTAACTGTAACGATATAAAATAATTTTATTTTCTAGGTTTTTTTTTTTCCAAATTTTTTGTTATTTTAATTATTTCGTATACGAATGAGAGTTCTATGTAATGAGCTGTTTATTTTGAAAGTGGCATAAGTCATTTTTTATAACTCTTTAGATATTTTAATTTTTACATTTGCTTTCTTCTCTAAATTCTCTATTCAAAACAAAACTTTATTTGCCAAAAAAAATCCATAATTTTTAAAATTTTTTTTCCTTTCGAACAACAAAATTCTCTCTAAGGATTACCTTTCTCGAAAATCTCGAAATTGTTCTCGAAAATTTGTAACTTGTGTCACTTCAAGAAAGAAAACGATTCACATGTATCCTTATTTTGATGATATGATTTTATGATAACATTTAAGTAATTGTATGAATTTATTTTTAAATCGTAAATATGTATTCTACACTATTTTACGATATAATAATTTTTGATGTGTGCATGTATATTAAGTTTTCATTCCATTTGAATGAAAATAAATATAACGAAACAAAAAATTCATTTGAATGATAAAAGTTTCGGAATATCTTTCAAATCTGGACCTTTTCAGCATGCTTTTATTGGATCTGGAATTTTTTTTATATTCAAATCTGGACCTATTTTATCTACTATTAAATTTAGAAAAAAAGAAAACATTAAAATAATATGTATATTTGGCTGTGCTGAGCTTTAATTGCTCCTAGAAATATATTTATTTATACTACAGATAATACATTAATTCTGGAAATTAGAAAGATTAGAAAAACAAAAATGTTTGAGAGATCTTATGAATAAGTTTCTAACGATGTTTAATATACAAGACATTAATAAAGTTTGTTAAATTTGTACAATACAACATATGTATGTGTGAATATTGCATTGCATGTATATATATCATACATTCACCAATGTTCTTTATGGTGCTTAACATTTTACAAATATATATAATTTCTTAATAGTTAATATACAAACATAAATTTATGATACATGCATATAAATATGTATATCTATGTATATGGACAGTATTAACTGATAAAATATTTATTATAATACGTGTAAAAGATATAGACGATGTACATAATATGTATTAATAATATACATTTATGCAATATAATCTATTATCTCCAGTTTACCTATTTATTGTTGTTGTTTAGGTTTTTTTTTTATTATTATTATTATTATTCACATCGTATCGAAAGATAAAATATAGCACATATAGATAGCCAATAATAATAATGCTAATAACAATAATAATACTTGTAATAATAATAATAAAGATAATAATGATAATATCTATATTGCAGCAGCATCTTTTATTGACCTCTTTTTTATTAGTCCCTTTATATCATAAACTTTACATTTCATCTATAAATTTTATTTTACGATTTTCATGCATACATAAATAAGTTTTTAGTAAAATTTGTTTTATTATGCATACATACATACATTATGCACATATGTATGTACGAACTTTATATTTATGATACGTATGAGTGTATAAGTATTTAATGTTCATGTTTGCATCAAAAAGAAAAAAAGAAAAACTGACCAGAAAATGTAATGTGGGCATTTTTGAAAATTATTATTACAAACTTCTATCAGTTAAAATTTATTAAATGGAAAATAATGCATTTTTGTATACGTTAGGGTTTCAAACGATAACGTGTACATCATATATTTTTGAATCAACCTGTGACACATTATCGCATAATTAATATTTCATATTTAAGATTGTTAAATAACATACAAATAAAATTAAATATGATATAACGAAATAAAATACAAAAATACAAATTATGAAAACTTATACTCTGTTAACTAATTATTTAAATTCTATGAATATGTCCATTTTTTTTTCTCTCATAATTTCCAGTTAAAGTGTTTCAGGAACAATATTACAATAATCCTTAAAATTTTCATACGAAATGAGATGAATTTTTTAAATATTCATGCAAAATTATACAAAATTGGTACTACTCTACGTAATTTCCATAAAGTTTTAACTGCATATTATAATTAGTATATAGAGTCTAGCAAGTAAAATTTTTTAATTTTTTTAATTAAAATACAATCATTTTTAAAAAATTTCATAAGAGACCTAAAACATAAATTTATTTTTTCCATATGTGTTGAACATACTACAAATTTAGTAACAATACAAGTATATAAAGTGTACACGTATACATACAACCATAGATATTTTCATTTTAATTTTACTTTCTAAATTTCATATTCTTGTTCTATCGTTCCAAGAATACATACATACATATATGATTAACTTTTGTACTGAATCAAAAAAAAAAAAGTAATAACAACATATTTTTGTATTCTCGTATAACATTAAAGTGGTAGGCCGATAGGTATATTGTTTTAAAATAATTTTAATAAAAATGTATTCTAACGAACGCACATAAATAAACAAAAAATGTATAAAAGTGTGGTATGTTGTTATATTATACAGAGACGAGAGTATCTAATAAATAAAAAAATAAAAAATACAAATAAAAAAAATAAAAAAATTGAACCAACAAACAAAGTAAAATGAACAAAAAATAAAGGTTTTTCCTTTATAAAAAGTTTTCCTTTTTTTTCTACTGTGTTATTTTGAAAATTGCTTAAGGCTTTAAGCTTAAGTCAATACACAATATGGGCCTCAGTAGACCAAAAATGTATGTGTGCGTATCAAAAAAAAAACAAAAAAAAAATCAACAAAGAAAAGAATACCTTATACCTAACTTATGGACGGCTAAGAAAAATATTTGCTGATTCTTATTCCATTATGCAAATCAGTATACATTATACATACAAATACACGTACATATACATATATGTACATTCTATTTTTGTGAAAAATATGTATGGGAGAAATAGTATTTGTGTGTAACTTAAACGTGGGTAGCACAGGTAGTAAAATATATGTACATACATCTAAAAAATAAATTATGTATTTTATTTCAGATTGGTAAATTTTATGTGTATTTATGATTATGAAAATGTGTAGATGTATGTAAAAAAATAACAACACAGTATACCTTATACTTGATTTGTATAGATGATATTACATGAATGTTAAAGATTTTCATTTTGTTGTTTCTTTATTTTTTGTTTTTTAAAGGCAAAAATATATAAAAAAAAAAAACAAAAATAAAATCAGGAAAATAAAATAAAGTTATGTTATATATTTGAGTATATGTATATGTACGAAAATATACCACATTATGTTCTTCCATTTGATTTTTATTTTTTTTTATTTTTGTTAAAAATAATATTTTCATGTTTTTCTTATCAACTTTTTTTTTATTATATTTTTAGAATGTTTTCTTATTGTTTTTTTTAATGTCTTTTGATTTTTACATACATGTTATTTTATCTTCTTATTCAAGTGCGTTTTTACTTTAAAAACAATCTATTAGAAATGTATTGGTTAAATATGCCAAATAATACATAAGCTTCCAAATGATCTCATGCTCTTCTCTCTGTTGAAATTGGGTAGCAATTATTGAAATTTAAAAATTTTCAAAATTTAATCAACAATCAATACATATTTTTGTGAAAAATGTTTACCTATTATCTCATACATGTATGAACATCCTTAAAGACTGCTAAGGTCGTACCGATAACTTGTACTAGCGCTAAACACATTAACATAGGATCTCGGCTGGGTAAGGTTAGTGAGGCGTCTCATAGACCACAACGGATAACATAGGATCTAATATTTTCAAGAAATTCTGGTATGCCAGATATCAAATTTCTATTTATTTGTCATATTATCGTTTCGTGGGCATTTTCTTGCTAACAATTTCATTGTTTGTTTCAAATACATACATGTATTTTTTTTTTTTTGTTAAATAAACTTTTTTTTTTATATAATGTCATGCATGTATGCGTATAGGTAATATAAAGTTACAAATAAACAAAAATTTAAATTTTTTTAAATGTAACATTTGTTCATTCATATTTGTTTTTAAAGTGTCTTAAGGGCACAAATTATTTGGAAATATAGTATTTCTAGATATATTAAATGCTAAATTTGGTTCCTTCAAAATGTCTTATACATATCGTACGTTTTTTAGATATGAATAATTTATTATTATATACACATATGATCAATAAAATAATTGTTTGATTATTTTCATGAAATGCTCCAAGCGAAATAACTTAATAATAAAGAAATGTCAGCAAAATTAATGCAATTTGTTGTGCTTGACCATTTATTGAGATAATGCCAAATATGAGTTAAACATGCACATATGTATGTACATTAACTCACATTCTCAACATATAAACGTTTGATATATGTACTGTAAAGATGATATACTTATCTGAATAAATACATGCACAATTTCCTTAATATAAGCAAATATAAGTCATTTATTGAATATAGGGTACATAGAGAAATAAATCTTAAAATTTGAAAATACATTTTTTAAATAAATTTAATAACAATTTTACATACACAATCCTTTTGGTATTGAATGTTAAAATAAATGAAAGTAATACATACATATCTAATTTTCTAAGAATATTTTAAAATCAAATACTTAATTCTTGCGTAAATCGAAATTGTTTCACATAACAATTCATAACGCGAAATAAAAATAAAGCAATAATGTTTATGTATAACTGTGTAATGTGTATGTTGATTTCATAGTATTTATTTATTTAATTGTACGTATACGTATTATTGAAAACACTTTTTGATTGCATTAATTTTGAAGTTCAAATTAATTAACATTATATGTTAACTGTTATTGAATCTGACATAAAAACTATACGTACGTGAAAATAGTATAGGGTAATTCCAAATTATTTCAACAACAATTCCGAAATGACCATTTTAAATTTTACTGATATTTTTCAGAGATAAATAATGTAACCGTAATCGTAAAGTATTATTGCAAATGTTACATATTTATATATGTATACGAACAAAATTAGAAAAAGAAAATAAAAAATTTCCTTATTATCGTTAAATTTTTCTATTTTTGTTTCGTTTATATTTTTTAATATTTTTTCAAAAACATGTACTATGTACAGTACACTTTATCCCCTTTCCAAAATGGTATCATTTATCTCTCTGTGATGAGCCAATGATTTTGTATCGATTTTTAAAGAGTTTACTCTATAGAATTACCCTAGACAACATTCACATATGGTGGTACATCAATATAACATTACGGTTTTCATTTTTTTATTTTTTTCTGTAATGTACGTATAAATGAAATTATAAAAATATTTTATTACAGATGAGTTTTTAATTTAAACAAAAATAACATGATACTTTACTATAACATAGTGTACAGGATATAAATATAGTACCTGTAAAATTAAATTTATTTTTTTTTTTTTTATTATACTGAATAAAGTTAATTAACTGTTTACGTACACTTTGTATACAAATCAAAATTTTTATTTCAATTATTTAAAAAAAAAATTCAGTTCCATACAAAAAATTAAATTAAAAATTTATTATTTTTTCATTAATAACATTTAAATTTCAAGTAAAATCATTTCTATATTTTATAAAAATGATGAAAATCGTCCTGTAATGGTTATCATAAATTAAAATATTATATAGAGAAGTTTTTTGCTTACTTGAAACATGTTTGTTTACAATATAATTGATTGTTATGATTTAAATGAAACAAAGAAAAAAATATATATTAATTTAATCACGTATACTTAATTTTGAGTTATTTATAATAAATTAAAAGCAAAGTAAATAACCTCATATATGTACACAACATATGTACATCATAACATAATTCACATGATTATATGCATTCAACATTTTTTTTATACGTACGTATAATTATGTAATATATTGCACTCTGAACAATGTTAATAATTTCTATTATTCAAAAGTGTATTTATATGAACGCTAATAAGATGAAGTTCTTTGTTTACCTTGAACACGTGGATTTTTTGAATACCTTCAGTAATTTGAAAACTTTAAAAATCGTATGAATTTTTTTTTTTTTTTTTTTTCAATTTTTTTTCTTTTAGTTTTTATTTATTTAATGTGTATTGAATTTATCCACTGAATCAATTTTATTGCAACTGAATAATGCATACTCTACTTTTATATATGAATTCTACATATACATAAATGTATGCAATTGATCGAATCCTTATAATAAACTTATACTCATATAGAGATTATGTATACTTGTGTAGATATGTTTATATGGTATGAGCTTATTTTCATTTTATTGCAAAAATATATTCTGATCGATAGATTTTTGCTTACCTATTCAATTGATTTGCTTTCATTTTTCTTCTTCTTCTTTTTTTTAGATTTTATTTTTGCCTTCTTTTGTTGTTTATAAAAAAACAAATTTTTTTTTTTTTGTTTTAGCTTTCCTTGATTATTTTAGTACAGAAACTTTTATGTATTTGTTTTTTATTTATTTATTTTTTTTTTCATCAAGGACTTTTTGTTTTCTTTCTATACCTTTTATTATAAAATATGAATCAAACAAATATAAATTACAAAAAGCTTTCTATAAAATGTAGTTTGTTTTATTGCTTTTAGGTTAAAAAAAAAAATGAAAAAATAAACAGAAAAAGTGAAAAATTATAAAAAAAAAAATGGAAAGAAAAAGTTGCATACAATAAACAATCTAACACAGAATTTAACCCAGTATATATGGTTTTATAATATAAAAAGAATTTTTGTTTTGTGTTTTTTTTTGTTTTTTTTTTTTTGTATATACAAAAGGTGAATTCATCTTGTTTTTATATGTATACACGAATATATAAGTTTACGTTATATACATAACACGCATACTAATGTAATATTCTATGTCCGTTATAAAATAGCTATTTATGTGACTATATATGTGTATAATACAAAATATAAAGTAAAAATGAAAACAGTTTTTTTTTTCTCTATGTATACAGAGTAAACAAAATAGGAAACAGTGACTGCAGCATACGTATGCAGCAGAAATATTTGTGTATGTGTACGTTATAAGCAAAATCATACTATTTTTATTTATAAAAATGTTTGTAAATTTTTATTTTTTTTATTTTTATTTTCATTTTACTGTGTATACGAGTTTTTGTTTAAGTATGAATAGTGAATAAGCTTATCTGTATACATTCATATATATGTATATGCATAAAACACACACATATGCAAAGGACGACATAAAAAAAAGGAATTATGTAAAAATCTGAAAAACAACAAAACACAATGATAATATAATAATGATGATGATGGTGTACTACAGTTAATTGATGCAAAGTTTTCACACACACGAATTTTTGTTTGTTCATCTCTGCCTTATCATGAAATTCACTTAAAAATTCACTTTTTATTTACTACAATTTCCTTTTTTCTTTTTGCTCTTTATATTTTGCGTTTATTATTATATATATTATCTATATATATACGCATACATATACATACATTTGTTGTTGTTTTTGTGCTTTTTATTCTGAACTCTTCACAAACATTGTTATTTTATGAGGTATAAATGCATTTTGTTTTATATGTGTACGCTATTGTACACATTTAACAAGACCACCATCATACAATACGATGTCTACAATACGGGTTGTCTCACCTGGTTTATCAACATCAATGATCGCGATTCAACAAAAAACAAAAAAACCATCAATAATTTTTTAAATTCTGCAATGTAAGGATACAACGATTGTTGCATTTATTATACGATATTATCTGGATTTTATTTATTTTACTTTTTGTTTTTTTTTTTTTTGTTTTTGTTCTGCTTTTTATATTCATTAATGTTATACCATCAAAAAGAATTGCTCATTACTTTTATGTTGGTCCTCTATTTTTTTTTGCCTCTGTTTTATTTTCATTTATTTAAGTTGAATTATTTTTTTTGACAGAAATTTTAATTTAAATCATTTTTTTTTCTATAGTATCATTTGCTATCTGGAATTATTCACGTGTTATTTGAAAAAAAAAAGGTTAAATAAACTAGTTAAAATTTTACATAATGTTTACATTGTAAAAATGTATCAAAAAAAAAAAAAAAGCTTGTTTATCTCATTACGCTCTGAAATCAAATATTTTATATTAATAAAATGATAAGAAATATCATTTTGAAAAATTAATAAATTTTCTTCTTTCATTTATTTAATATTTCTATAAATAAATTGGTATTCATAAATTGATGAAAATGAATTATACTTTGTATTTTAAATATTTTTACTACAGGCCATACGGAAACTACGAAAAATAGTAACACTTTACATCTTTGTTATTTTGTTTACATATTGATATTTAAAAAGTTAATCCCATACTACATGAGAAAAATGAGGAGTGTTATGTTATAACATTGCTCATAATTCATGAAATGCTCTTATGAAAAATTATGAGAGAAAAAAAAAGACACATATACTCCCAACCCAACCACAAAGCCTGTAGTGAAAATATTTAAAGTACATAGTATAGTATTTATTTTAAAATAAATAAAGAAAAAATAAATAAATTTTGAGTAAATTAAAAACAGTATATATACATAGTATCAAAAATGCAGATACGACAGTAAAATTAATAAAATCAATTCTCATATAGTAAGACCACTGATATCTTTTTTATTTTATTATTAAATTAAATTAAAAATTTTTTTATTTCATAAAATTTGTACAGTATATAATTTTATTAGTTATACATACATATATGTTTATTTATTATTTTCTACTAATAAATCTAATATGTACATATTTCTTTTCTTTCATTTATTTATTCATATTAAATTAGCTCGTTAACTAACTATATTTATATGAGTTGTCCAAAATTTACATTTGAAAATTGAATGAATGACAAGCACTCATATGATATTATTACACATATGTATGTAAGTACATGAATATATACGTATACATTCATATATAATATTTTTTTATGCACAATTGTACAAACATATATGTTTAAATATATACATCTGTACGTATAGACATAATATGTAGTACATAAATTTTGTAATTTGTTGTCAGTCAAATTAAGTTCACATATGTACATATGCAGAAAATTTAATATTAAATAACATTCTTATCACGTATTCCATTCAAAATTGACCCTATATACATACATAGTATGTACTTATAATATACATATGTAGAAGTGTGCTAGTAATATCTGTACACACTTTGTCTATACATAGTATATGAATGATATGTATGTGTATATGTAACATACCAATTGTACTTCATATGAAAACAATTTTGTTCAAGTAAAGTTTTTGTTTTTATTTCATTTTCTTTCTTTTTTTTTTCTCAACAAAATTAAATCTTGAACAAATATTATATGATTTTATTTATATGCATGCTGTACATACGTACATATATGTCATAAGTATGTAATTGCATACAAAATAAACTTACCAAAAAGTCATATAATACACATATGTACATATGTATGCATTAAGTGAAGAAATAAAAAAAAATATATGTATATGTGTGATACATACATACATGTATATATTTTAGTTACAATTGCAAAATTATTTATTGTAAGGACGAAAATGAAACTTATAGATCTTATGCTTCAGATATACAAATTCTTTAATGTCATTGTACTATACAAATAAATTTGATTAAATTCCACATATTTACATAAATTTCTTTGTATTATATATATTTGTAAATACATACATACCATGTACAAACATACATTGCATTGTAAACATGTGTACATTATAAAATTTATTACATTTTATACTTATCTCAAAATTATATTAAAATATAAAATAATCTAACATTTGTTACATCTTATTTATGTATTCGATTGTTTCCTATAATTTTTTTTTATTTATTATAAACAATATGCAATATACAAATATTTCAAAGAAAGAAAAAAATTTCGAAAGAAGTAAATACGTAGTTATTATCCTTTTTTTTTGTTATCAATTCAATTAAAATAAAAATTGAATCGATTTTAGCTTTTTTTTTGTAAATTTTCTTTTCATAAAAAATTAATGATATGAATTTTCACAAGTATATTATTAGAATTTTTTAAATTTTTAAGAAGAGTTTAAATTTTTTTTTATACCTTTTGTGGTCTTATAAACATAATCATGTAAATTATATGTATTATAACGAATAGTATATTATAATAAATAATGAGCCAAAAATTTCATATACATACTATATATGTATAAAATTATGTTTATGCAATAAAATACATTTTATTTAATTTAAGAAAATGAAAATTACGAGAAAATAAAAGAAAAAGGTTTTTATTTGACATTATTTAGGATAGAAACATTTAATTAAATATACCAAGAAAATTGTCAACCTTTTTACCACCAAAATAATTATATATACAATGCATAAAGACAAAATTCTCGTTAGTTAGATAACGAAAGGAATAAAATAAAGAATAAATAAACAAAACAAAAAGAAAAAAAAAATTACTAATAAATATGAATAAAAAATAAAATAAAAGGATAGAAATATTATATGTAAAGGATAGAAATAAAGAAAGGAAAAACGGGTTAGAGAATTAAAAATGACATTGAATAAATGAATGAATACCTTAAATTGTTTGGTCGGTTGGTTTGTTTGGTTACATATACTAACAAAATTGTACGAAGTAAAACAAAAATTGAATAAAATATAAAACTAAATAAATAAGACCAAATATCAAAGCAAAAACGAAAAAAAAACATAACAATGTAAATAAAAATAAAAGTGAAAGATGTGAAATATAAAAAAAATTTTTTTATGTGTGTATATCCATTGATCATTTACATATACACACACACTTACATATGTGTGACACTAAAAACAAATGAGTTTTCACTTAATTTGTATTTATTTGAGTTTCTTTTTTTTTTTTTTTGTTTATTTTGTTAATTCTTCATTATACTTATCTAAAACTTATTTTCATACATAAATTCTATGTTATATATACGTATGTACAGAATTTATCTCCTTCTTTACGTTAATTATTCACGTTTAAAAAGCGTAATACATCATCAATTACATACACAAGAAAAAGAAAAAAAAGAAAAGGGAATTAATTTTTTATTATTTTATTTATTTATTTATTTTCTTGTTTTAATTTCTTTTTTCTTTTTTGTATTTTATTTTTAATTTTAATGTTTTTCTCTTTTTTTGTTTTATGGGATCCATAATTATTTTGAATGACATGAAAAAAAGTTAACACATACACACATGATAAAAATTGTTTTAAACTCTCGTGTATGTAGTTAAAAGAAAAATTGCCTCAGAATGAAAACTAAAAATAAGAAAAAATTGAAAAATAAAGCACCCGTTTACATACATGTGTATAAAAAAAACGAAATTCAAATGATAAAAGCTATTTATATTCTTTATTTATATATTTTATTTCCTTTATCAGTATACGTGTATTTATTGAATAACGATGAGTATCACAGGTGTTTAATTTTGATAATAATCTATACGTCTACATTTTTCTACATCTTTATATACAGATATATATGTGTGTATTTATATGTATAAATATCGAAATTTATATATGTATGTACATGTTTATAATGTATACTTATATGTATATGTATTTGAAAGCATATAAAATTGTATCTTTAGTGTGTTTTTTAAAGATAGGCACGGTTTAAATCATACAAGATAGGAAAATTTCGTCATTAGTATTTATGATTTATGTTTGCTCCTGTGTGGTTGTTGTTCTTTTAGTTTATAAAACACAGTAAACTAGCAATCTGGTAAAACTGGCAGATAAAAGAATACAAAGAAGCACCACTAACAAAAACACGTGTCTATCTTAAAAAAACGAACCATAGATACATGTTTAACACGTATTCATTTATCGTTTTGAATGTTTATTTTATTTTATAGTCAATTCATCAATGTACATATTAGTGTACGTACATACATATATATTTTATCAATCGATTTTAATATTTCAACCTTTCTTTTATTTTAATTGGATTAAGTTAAATGTTTACTTGTTGCAGTAACTTACGTACATCAGCTTACACCGCATCATAAACAATTGATTATATAGTACATATACATACATACATATATACAGTGTTTAAATACGTATATAAAATATATTATAAACAATTGAGAAGAAAAAAAAAATTTTTTTTCCTGTAAATTCTTTTAATACAATGGGACATATACATACCATTACGTAACATTTTGCCATCTATCAATTTATCCAAAAAATTCATCATGTACACATACACATTGAACGTTCATTTCAATTCTATGTCCTTTTACTTTTTTTTTTTTTTTTTTGTTATATAAATTTTTAGATACTTTACGCATTAATCTTCATTATTTTGTTACTTCGACAGGTGTCACCCTTTTAAAAGAATTGTTTGTGAAGAAAATGTGACAGTTAAACAAGAATATTTTATATTTTATACATTTTTACACGTATTTTATTTTTTATTTTATTATACATATTCATATGGCTTGAATACACGTTAATATACACATTTTATTATATTTATTTTTACACGGTATATAGAAGTGAAAACACAAATTTTTTTTTTTTATTTTCATCTATTTCATGATGACAACATATAATCAATGCCTCATTTTCATTTTTATTTTTTTGTTTTTTTTATTTTTATATTATCAATTTTCTTTAAACATTTCACTAAAAGTTGTACAAGCATTATATCATAGTTAAATTCAATGTAGCTGTGTATGTTTATATACACAATATATGTACATACATAATATATCAATTTGCATGTACATTGTTTTTAGGATGTAAATTTATTACGATTTATTTGCTATTCTTTCATTTTTTTTTTGTCTTACAAGAATTCATCTTGTTTTTCCTTATTATTATTGGTTTTATTTTTTTTTTATTATTGAATTTTTTTTTGTTTTTTACATCAACTAATTCTAATTTGTTTATCCCTATTTATTTATTTATTTTTCATTTTCTCTGATGGTTACTTATTTTATTTTTTTTTTTTAAATCAAAGATTTACTATTTTAGCATTGATTTATTGGACTCATGGGAATTAACAATTTGATTATACGTACATATATATACACTTTATTTACAAGATTATGTACATTTTAGTATATTCATATAGAGCACAGTATATTCATATATATAATGTACATATATACATATACACATATATTGGATATATGCAATGAAAGAAAAGTTTTGAATTTTTTAATAAAAATTTCAAATTAAATTGAAATATCTCTTGAATTTTGGACGGAAGATCTACATTTACAATGTAATTTCAAAAAAAAAAAAAAAAAAAAAAGTGAAAATATAAATTTAATTTTATTGTACCTATTCAAATGTAATGGAATATAAATTTTCATGTAGTCACAATTTTGCCCAAAAGGAAAAACAAAACTTTTTATTTAATAAATATTTTTTTAAATTTATATTTTTTCTTAAATTATTCACTTACACTTATTTTTTGGTAATTATGCATTTTATTTCTATCACCTCTGATGACATTGAGGTTTTACATAATATGTTGTAGAGCGATTATGACGGCTAATTTGGTATATGTACATATATGTATATATTTATATCGGGCGTGAAAAACATATCTTCATATTGGTTTACAAAGTTTTTCAATGTTGAAAACCTATAGAAACATATGCATTGAACTACATATTTGTATTCATTCACTGAATTATTTGATAACTTCCTAAAATAATAAATGGTTTTTTTAATAAATTAATCTCTCGGTTTTTTCTACTTTAAAAAATCACGTAAAACACCCAATGTTAAAGAGGGTAGAAGGTGGGGCATGAGGGTGTTAGAAATTTGGTCAAACTTTTTAACAATCTCCTCTCTTACTCTGGATGTTCCAAAAAGTCAATGTATCGTTTTCATCCATTTTCAACATTAAAAACTATGCTTAGATTTTTTTTTGTTTAGCGTCCTGAACTCTACAACATACTAAAAGCTTAAGGTCATCGGAGGTGTTACGGCTAAAATGCATAATTATTTTTTTTTTAATAATTACCCGCTCCCGCTCACTTTCAAAATGAACGAGTCATATGACTTGAAATTTACCCAAATACAGTGTTTTAATTTACCGCAGTGTTCGGTTTGAAATATTCTTAAAAATTTTATTTGAGTTATGTAGAATTTGAATTTTTGATAGATTCACAAAGGATTAAATTAAAAATATTAAGAATATAAATTTATTTCCTTTCTTTTTATATCACAAGACAGAATAAATAATTTTTTTTTGAATTTTAACAAAGCATAAAAGGATTTCCATGTAATATTTCCATACAAAAGACAAGAAAAACGATAGTAATTTTATTTTGACATTAAGAAAGAATTATTATTTGTATTTAATAATCTTTAAATCCATATTTTTACTAATGTAATTCTTTATGCATAATTATATGATTTTATTCATACATATTTTATCTATACTTTTACGGCAATATAAAGCTAAATAAAAAATTAAAAAAAAAAAAAAAAAAGTCAAATAAATTATTATATGAAAATTCAAAAAATTACACAAGACAAAAAATCCCTAAAGGGGAAAATATAACAGAGAAACATGATTATGTATTTTATTTTTTAATTTTTAAATGAAAATAAAATAGAAGCTAAAAAAAAACGTATAAAATGAAAATCGTAATATGATAAAAAAAAAAAGATTACGACATAATGAAAATTTACTACGAGGAAAAAAATAATTTCCAAAATATAAATTTATTTATCTGTTTTTGTTTTTATACCCATACGAACATGTTATTTTAAAGAAAAATATACTATACATATGTATGTATAAGAAAAATGCAAAAGAGAATTTAAATGGAATATACAAAATTAACATAATTATATATTATACGTATAGAATATATGAGCACATACATATTTATGAATATTCAGTTATTTTTAAAATGTAACATCAGATAAGAATACGTTCACTTTTATGTTTACATATACATATAAGTAATTTGAAAAATAATAAAAAAATAAATAAACATAAAATTTTTTTTTTAAAATAATAATAAAATATGTATAAAAATAACAATCGAGAAAAGCTAAAATAGACATACATTCATACATACATATGTATATACATAAATGTGCTGTATATACTATCCGTGATATGTACATGTACATGTGTGCACTATACAAAAATATATACACATACTTTCTGTACACATTGTACACATTCATATAAGTAGTATATGTTTGTACACGTATGTATTGCATATATGTATACATACATATTTCTTATACAAACAATAATAAAAAGTAAACTTTCAAGTAGAAAACGTGGGAAATGCATTTGAAAAGATATGATGATACATTATTATTATTTAGACTATATACATAGAGTTGTATGTACAACCTGTGTTTGTATATTTCATATAAAATATATACATAGATATGTATACGAACATAAAGAATCCTGTATCTATATCCTAGCGATTATAAGTATATATATATATATATATATAAGTATTCATTTATTTATACAATAAAAATGTACATAATACGTATATGCAAGCAAATACAAAGTGTATTTTGTATATATATATAGTATATAGGTACAAGCAAAATCAAATGTGAATAAAATGTGAACACATTTTAATAAGAAAACACAGAGAGATAGAAAAATAATAAAAAATAGGTCATATAGTGACGGTATTTTTCTTTTTTTTACCTTATTCTGAAATAAATATTCATACATGTATTTATATGAATATGTACACAAATGTATACATATGTATCTACACTATATCTATATACCTAAGTATATATACATAGATACTAATGTTTATATACACACATTTGTATGATTATTTGTACATGTATGTACAAACATACATATTTTGATGATAAGAAAAGTTAAATCAACTTTTTTTTATTATTATTATTATACATATATGTATGTACATTAATGTATACTCGAAAAATGTTTAATGAAACTAATACAATGCTATTTTATGTTGACCCCTTTTCGAAATACATACATACATATTTGAACTGTATATAACATATCAACAAAATAAACAAAAAAAAAAAAAAAATTAAAAGAAAAAGAAAAACAAAAAATAAAGCAAAAAAAATTGTATATATGCATGAATATTTTCGCTTGCTGCCTACAAGTGTGTACAATAATATGCACTGTACTATGCAAAATATCAAACAGGCAGATATACATATATTTATAACAAGAACCATAAAAAATAATGATGATACCAAAAAAAAAAAAAAAAAAAAAAAAAAAAAAAAAAAAAAAATCATCGACAAAAAAAACCTAAATGATATTTCGCTCTTCTTTGATTTCTTTTCAAAAAGAAAAGTAACATTCCATTTTTTTCTTTTGTTTCCAATGAAGAAAATTTAAATTAAAAAGATAATATGTTCTATATATTACGGATTCAATTTATAGACAGTACATTTAATTTCTATACATGCACGTTTGTACATAACGCTAAAATTTCTTACGTTTTTTGTTTTCTTTAGTAAATTTCGAGTTTATCATTTTCTGGTAACATCATTTTTAGAAATAGAAAATTAACAAAAATAAAAAAAATAAAAATTCAATTCAATTCCGAAATATACATAAAATATAAGTAATTCTCCATTTTCGGTAAATAAGGAGAAAATTTTTGCTTTATATGTAAATTCAATGTTGGAGAAAATTACATTAAGAAAACTCCAGGAAAAACAATTTACATTTTCAATACGAAAACTTGGCAAAACAAAAAATTAAACATAAATAAAACGGTTAAAAAAAAGAATAAATTTATACATGTGGGAAATTTTGAAAAAAAAAAAAATTTATATTTCGTATATCGACATAATGTATGTTCGTTATTAATCGTTTTCGTCATTTTTGAACTACGTCGAATCGTTCATTTTCTGTATTCAAAAAAATTCTACCGATATTTTTACGATAAAAATATCGTAATTATGCGCACGCATTTATTTTATGGGAAACTTTTTATAACTTTAAAGTCGAATTAGAGTGGGGGACAATCAATTTAGAAAAACGTTTACGAATAGATTTTTAACGTTATGAAAAATTATGAAATTTAAAAAAAAAAAAAAATTCTTTTTCTTATGCTTGAATCCTTGCAAGAATTAGTAACAAGTTTTTAATTTATTTTAAGATTCATACATGTACGATATAAAGTTCCAAATATATTTTCAACGAAATGATTTAAGCACATGATATCATATTACATCCGAATATTGATAAGCAACATAATAATAAATAAAAGCGAATTTATTTTCAAGGAAAAATAAAAATACACGAATGAAAGCAATAAGGAAAATTCAAAGAAGATTTTAAAATACAGTATATGAATAATACTAGTGATAATAATGACGGTAATGAAAATGATGATAATGATAAGTATGAAAAAAAATAATAAAATTTGAATTGTATTCACATAAATGATACATGTAATAATGTGGAGACAATTTTGAAAAAAGCACAATATCCGAAAATTTAAATAATAGATATGTATTTTCTAAAATATATATCTACATATATAAAATGTATATGTATATAATAAATGTAGAATTTCGCCGTAGTCGTTGTTTAATCGCTACCGCTATGGCATTTCAATTCATTTATATCGAGTGTTTTATATATAGCGTGTTATCCCTTTAAAAAAATAAAACTTCAGTTAAAAAAGCTTTAGTTAGAACAGTGTCGCCTTACGGTTTAGTACGTTTTAGTTAGGGTCCTGTTGTGTGCTTTTATTGGCCTGTTATAGTTCCTGTTCTCGTTATTCTCAAAATTTTTATTCAAAATCAGAATTTCGCAAAAGAAAATACAAATTTTCAATTATTTTCAAAAGAAAAAAAAAAACAAAAGAAACGAAGCCTAAAAATTTAGAGAAAAAAAAAACAAAAAATAAATAAATAAAAAATAAAAATAAATCAAAAACAAAATAATAAAATAAAAATAATTATACGCGTAATATAATAAATACGAAGTATATGAAAACGAAATCAAAACAAAAGATTTTTTTTTTTGGTTTTGTTTAAAAATACAAGAAAAATGAAAATATGATTTATCAATTTTAAAAATATAGAATTTGTGTTAGTTTAATTGTATAGTTGATGTTTTGTTTTCTTGAGTAAAAGAAATATACTACAAGTAAATAAATAAATTCATAACTGAAATAAAAAACAAAAAAAAAACAACATTTTATACACACATTTTGTTTTTCAAAAACATACCAAATTCAATTTTTTTAACACTGAATATTTTTTTGTTTTTTTCAAAATATTCTATGAAAAGAAAATTCGTTTCGTTATAATTCACATACATATTCTCTTGCTTATTTGTATTTTATTACATTATCATTTCAATAGGGAAATTTTAAACTCTGGTGAATGAAAATAAAAAATAAAAAATAAATAAATAATATAAAGATAAATTGTGCTTAATGCCAGTTTATTGTATGAAAAACAAAATTAATTTATACTGAAATTTTACATTTTCATTTTTATTTTATTTTATTTTTTTTTTTACTCATTTAAAAATTTTCTATTTTTCCATTTTCAAGAATTCATTTTTATATACACATTTTAAATTATTTTTTATTATCAATTTTATATGTATGTATACATATTACTTCATTTTTTATTTTGCATGTTGACATAGAAAGGAAATTGCGCCAATTTGTTTCATGATTAAAAATAAAGTGTTTTAAATCGGTGTTATAAAAATTCAATAGAAAAAAATATTTAAAAAAAAGACGTTGTATTTCAAATTTCTCAATTAAATAAAAGAAAATATAAATAAAAAAGAAAAATTGAGAAAATTTCGAGAAAAAAAATTGTGTTTAATAATCAAAATAAACGTTTTAATATGTTGGCAATGTCAACATTAATGATGCCAGCACCAACAATGGCAATTGGTGGACCACCAATAACGGTTGGTCCACATAAGCCACCCGAAGCTAAATTATTAGCAATACATCCAGCTCATACTCAAGCACAACAGCAGCAACAGCAGCAACAACAACAGCAATTACAGCAACAACAACAGCAACAACAACAACATCAACAACAACAACAACAAATCCAAATTCAACATAATGGACAACATCAACAACAATTATCATCAAACACAAAACCAGGTAAGAACATTTATAATTTCATTAATTTATTTATGAATTTTTAAGAATTACACATGATTATTTGAAATGATTTTAAAAATTTGAATTGAATCTGTTAGCCTGTTGATACTTTCCCATATAAACGATTTTTCAAGTATTTATATTACTTTATCGCTACATTGGATGTTTAATATCCAAATTTACAAAATATTAAAATAAAAAGTATTTAAAAATGAAAACTTGAAAAACAAAAATATTTAATTTAAAAAACACTTGAAAACAATATTACGTAAAATTTTCGATTAAAACTATGAAATTCTTTTTAACAAAACAAAAATAATAAATACATTGAAGAATTATCCACAATAGCCTTAAAGTTCATATCAATTTAGGGATTCAATCATATGTATATCTATGAAATTGAAATTTTACATGAATTTTACAAAAATATAAATAAAATTAAATGAATAATAAAAATATTGAAAATGTATTTGAATTTACAAAAAAAAAAAAAAAATGTTCTGGCCATAATATTGGGCAATTTAAGTAAAATGTATAATGAAATATAAAGGAACTTTTTGGTAAAAAGTTAAAATAATTCTAGTTAAACTAAGCGTGAATCGTGATATTTACCTTTCATTCATTTCTCCGTAATATAAAAATTTTCCTAAAAACAAAAAAACAAAGATTTTTTTTTGAAAATTCCTCCGTAATATCAGAAACGTTTTAATAATTTTTATTTATTTATTATTATTATTATTATTTTTATTTTATTTTATTATTTTTTTTTTTTTGATTTATTATAATAATATAATCTGCTATGAAGCTTCTAGCATGACAGACTTTGGTAATAAGTTCATACGTACACAAATAATAAGCAAAATAAATCTGTTTTTTTAATATCTGTTTTTTTTTTTTTTATTATTCAAAGGAATTTCTATAACTTTTTAATTGAAACCTTATCATCGATTTCTATATTCATTTATGTACATATACATTTTAACAAACAACTAATTAATATTTCAAAAAATAAAAGAGAAAAAAAATTAGAATTAAATTAATTTAATCATCCTAATGGAAAATTTATTATAAAAATTTTTCGACAGATTGTTGACTAATTAAAATTTATAAAAATATTTAAAAAGTTTTCCCCAACATAAAATCTAATTTAAAAGTGAAAAAAAAAAAAAAATGTCCAACTAACATTTTGATTTGTTAATTTTTAATTGTATTTCAACAAAAATATAAAACTATTTAATTAATATTTAAATATAAAATGATTTATCAAAATGACAATCACAAATTAAAGATTAATTAAAGATAAATAATAATTACAATAAGATAAATTTATTTATGTATTTATTTTATTATGCATGATTGATGTTTTATTTATTGATTTTCATTTGTTTATATGGTAGATATACGCATTTTAATGCACGTATAAAAGATATGTCTGTATATTTCAATTCATAGGAAAAATAAATTATAATATTTGTGAGAATTTTTATATTATGGTGATTTTCATGAGAATATTTCATTTTATAAAAAAAAATTAAAATTGAAAATTTTTTTATTTATGGTTTTAGTTGTTATAACTTTTTCTTTTGCTTCTTTTGTGTCGTTACAGTCCTTGCAGGACTCTAGCCTCTCCTATAAGCTTCGGCCAAACCTGTCTATTATTCGTAATCTCTTTCTAGTTCCGCACTTTTAATTTCTTTAAATCCGTTTTAATATCCTCGATCCATCGCATGTAAATTACATTATGCAAAAAAAAAAAGATTTCAATTATATTCATTTAATTTTCAATTAGTGTTGATGGAATGTGAACTTTTGAATGGACCACGTACTCTTTTTGTTTGCTTTGTATTTTTTACACAAAACATGTAAGTTTTGTGAAACATCAAGAAAATTTTTAAATTCCAGAAAATAATCCTTCATTGATTTTCTCTTTTTTGTCAAAAAAATTACAAGGAAAGGATCTTTATGCTCCGTATTTTCAATTTTTTTTTTTTTTATTCTTGTTAACAAATTCACAAATTCTTATTTATTTGTATACTTAAAAAAGGAAAAATTACATAGTTATAAAGTTAATAAAAACTTTATAGAAATTTTTTTACAATTTTTATTATTATAATTTTTTTAATATTTTTTATACATTTTTTTTGTTTGTTTTGGTTACTGTTCATTTTTACATAAAAATAAAAAAGTTATGTAATTATTTTAAAAAGTTTATGTAAACTAAAAAATTTTTAAAAATAACATACAATAAAAAATAACGAAAAAAATCATTAAATAAAAAAACAATTTCTGAAAAAAAATAAATAAAAGATGAGATGTATTTAAAAAACAAAAAAAATTCTTTTTTGTTTCTATGCGTAAATGTGTGTAGAAAATTCAACATTATTTATTTAAGCAATTTAAAATATCGTGCATAATTATGCAAAAATTGGTAAAATAAAATGGAATCACAAAATAACATGTTATAACTGAGTATCTAACTTTAAATGTAAATATTACATTTTACACACATTACAGTTAGAATAGACACAGGCTGTGTATTATATAGGTAATAATAAAAATTTTCATAGAACTATGAAAAATTTTATCTTATTTTTAATGTTTACAAATTAATAAAAATTTGAAGTACAATATTTTGAAGATTTTCTTATTATTATTTCTTTTAAACTTAAAGCATTTTATTTTATTTAATATTTTGATTTAAATTTTTCACTATTCATTTTTTTTAAATGTTGAATATAAATTTTTTGTGAATTTTCAATCTCTGTTCATATGTCTGTTCCTAATTGACCTTATTTTATTACTGTTTACTAAATTAAATGGTATTTTGTAAAACGTTCGCAATATTCACATACATACAAACATACGTATATAAAGAACAAAAATTAAAAAAAAAAAATTCAAATCGTTCATTTCATTTGATTTTTTTTTTCTTTCCATTTCATTTGTTTACCTTTTTAATACCTAAATCATTTATTTATTATAATAATTTATATGGTATCAAATAAAAGCATTTTATATACTATATTAGGTACAATAATACAATAAAAGCGTACATATTTTATTTATAAGTATAAATGAAAATATTATATATCAAAAATTTTCCAACATATTAAATAATTCAATAATTTAAATATTTCGTAAAAGGTATGAATTATGGTATACATACAAGTGTTCGTATATATGTATGTATAATACATATGTTAAAGCTACTACTGTTCATTTTTCTATCATAGTCGTGTGTATTTTTATGGAGCATAAAAATTGGAAATTTTTTTTTACATTTTTTATGTTGAACGTTTATGTTTGTTTTCGTTGAATTTTTGTTGCTTTTGCTTCCAAAATACACAAAACTAACAATCAAAAAGATGAGAATGAAAAGTTGAATTTATTCAAATAGAAATATAATTAAAAAATAATGAGAAAATGTGTATATCCATTTAAAATACACATGACTATATGCTTTTAAAATGAACTTTAAATTGAAATGTGTATGGTGTAAAATAATATCAATATAAATATGTGAAAATATAATATTAATATTTATAAATATTTATTGTTTATAAGTATTCACTTACAGCATAATACGTACATAAATATATACATATATGATTTGTTGTTATACACATAGTACAATATACATGTATACCAAACATAGACAAATAAATTCATAACACATACATATGCATGTATGTATTGTATTTACATCCCTCATATTAAAATTATGTTTACTTATCATCACATCAATTATTATAACGGTTGCTAGAAGGGTTTCATTTGAGGCCAAAAGACTAATCAAATCAAAACATTTAATATACAAAAATACATATATCTACATAAGTATAGGTACATATATTATAAATCTATGAATGTTTTCTACATACTCCTATCACGTATAATATACTCATCTATATATGTACATACATATGTATGTATATAAGTATAAATGTTTCTACACACACACGTTTATATTTGTACTGTGAATTTTGGGAATTGTTAATTCTATGCGGTATTTTTATATCAAATCTTTTTCAACGTTAAATTTTGATTGTTTATTAGTTATTAGACATTAAATCTTGATTCAAATCTATTACTTTTACACGGTTCACACACACACTTTACATGAACGAATGTACATATTTTTCATATCACATAAACGCATACATTATATTCATGTGTATATACAAGCGTTCTTCATATACACATATGTACGTGTATTGTATGTTCAATTTCATTACATGCGATTTGTAAAATTTTCTATCAATAATAAATTTTGTAGACTTTTCAACACCTGAAAATTTTATGAAAAATTTAAAAGGAATTTTAAATTTAACATAATATCAAGTAATATGTTGCTTATATTATATTAGATTTGTATACATATTTGCAAAAGGGATTTTAATATTTTGTTTTATATTATACAATATTTATTATATTTCGTTTATAAATTACAAATCTATTCAAAATATTTAAGTTTTGGTAATTACTATTAATTTTAAGTTTTCTCAAATACATACATATATAGACTAATCAATTTTGTTCAGGAAAATTGTTCATATTATAAGGCATATAATATGTACATACATATATGTGTATAATCGTGCACATATGCATGTGTGTGTTCAAGGAACAGTTAAAACTTTCATGATTACATACATTCGTACATGTATAATATGATATAAGTGTATAAATAGAACTATTTTACATACATATGCATACAACGTAAATACGAAAACTGTGTTATGTACAGAAAATTATTTTTTCTAGAGTAATTAAAAAAAAAAAAAAACAAATGTGTCGAATTATGTTTACATGCGATACACATGAATCACAATAAATATGTACATTTCTATATACAAGCATATACAAGTTTATAAATATATAAACTCCTGTATATTGTTTTGTATACATTGTGCATAAATTGTTTTTCAAAAATAAATATTTTACATTATATACCAAGATGTAATGAAAAATATTTAAAGTAGAAATAAAAGAAGGAGGAAATTCATAATTCATAATTACAATTCTATGAATAATGAACATATGTATATGTATATGTATATATGTATATGCAAGCAGTGTATACATATGTATATTACAAAATATTTACATTTTAATTTCAATTTTACAATGTAAATAATTTTTCTACTTATACATATATATACATACATAGAACATACATACATATATACATATATAGTGTTGTTGTTAAACATACTTATGTATGTACATATATGAATTACGTGTGTCATGCATAACATATACATATATGTATATTCAACTTTTATATGTTCAATATATATTCTTACGATATGTAAATATGTACGTATATGTGTAAAATAATTAATATACGTATGCGTACATAGGAATATATTTTTATTTGTTTTTATTGTAAGTTAAATTAATTTTCAATTTAAATTTTTATATAAGAAGTTAAAATGATGAAATATAAAAGATAAATACATACATAAATATTTTGTAATCAATGTGAAAATAGGAAATGAAGAAATTTACAATTTAAAATTCATCTAAAAAACAAAATTTTTTTTTTACAAAGCCTTTAATAATAATTTAATTTATTTTCGTGCTTTTTAAATATTTTTAAGATTTGCTTGGTAATTTTATTTTCTAATAATTTATTCAATACGATCAATTTAAATTATAAAAATTGTTTTAAATATTGCAAAAAGCTTTAAATTTTGTATTGTGTCGAAAAATTTGTAATCAGAAAAACAATGAATAAAATTTAACTGTTTAAATTATTTAAAAAAATAAGCATTTAATTTTCAATTTAATTAAAAAAATAATAAGTGTAAATCACATAAATCAAAGAAAAAACAAAATATATTCATAGTAGTAAATGAGAAAAAAAAAATTTCTTTTTTACTTTTCATTTTTATTTTGTTGCTGTGCAATAAGTTTTCTTGAAATTTTTATATATTTTTTAAACTTTGTTTTTGTTTTATATTTTGTCACCAAGCTGCCACCAAACTTTTTAATTTTTAATGTAATGTACATAAGAAGTTTGTTTTTTGCATCTACACACTTCAAATTATTTTTGTAATAATTTGATTTTGATGAAAATTTAAAAAATAAAAACAAAAGTCTTAAAATGTATCTTAAAAAAAAAAGGAAGGAAAATTCAGTTTTAGTATCAGATAATGAGTGAAAAATTTAAAATTTATTTTAACGTTTTAATTTCTTTTAAATTCAAACATTGATTAACGGATTAATAGATTTAGCCGATGTAACATGGTGCAAGGAACATAGCTAATCGATAAGGATAACTTTAACTCGAACCATTTTTTCATTATTTCATTTAAAAATTAATTAACAATTTTCCATCTGAATGACGCAAAAATGATAACAGACTGTAGAATTTTAATAATAGTGTTGAATTTTTTATTTGTCCAACTAAACAAAAAAGCAGTTTATTAGAAAAAGATACCTTAAAATTCCCAATGATGTGATTAGCAAGTATTCTTAGCAAGTTTTTTGATTTTTTCATTTCTAAATAAAATTTAACAATTTTATTTAACATTTCAATTATGAAAATTGGCATATTACATTCAGAATTTTTTCAACGTATGTATAAGTTGTTTTACAAATTATATTATAGCCACTTGTACAACGAAAATTAAGCTACAATTTTTTAATAACGTATACTTAGATTATTATGTATACACATATACATACATATTTGAAAACAAAAAAAAATTCTTTAACTATATTAATTTAAAAAAATTAATAACCCTGACATGAATGTGTTATCCTTCGATGCATTTTATGTATATAAGAAATTTTGAGAGCATAGACACAAGTCGGTTCAAAATATGTAATTCAATAGACGAGCCCATATGATGCACATGTTACAATACGCCCCAAAAGTAAATATGTTTCCTTTTATTCATCGATGCTTCTTCTTATTTGCTTTGCTATATCTTAAATTTTTTTATTTTTTTTTTATTTATGTACATTTGAATATGCAGTGTGTTTATATGAACATGCACATATCATATATACAATCAGCTTTATACGTACATACATACATGTATATATACATATGTACATGTTCTGTAAATACGTTTATATTGTGGTGATATGAACTCTCTCAAAACTAAATGAGTCTCCAAAATGACGCGCCAAAGTATCAAGTCACACTGACGCCAAATGTTCTTTAAATAAAAATTCACAAATTTTCGATTCAGTTAATATAAAGTCGTAGTCCTTCTTATGACCATTTTTTTTATATATTTTATTTTCAATTTTATCTGCCTTTTTTTTATTTTCTTTCATCTTTTTCCTTGTTATTTTCATTTTCTTGTTTTAATTTTCATTTCTTTATTATATTTTTTTCCTTATATTTTATGTGTAAATGGTCTATAGAGTATATACATATACATATTTATGAATGTTACATCGCATGGATGTTATTTGCATATCATATTTCGCAAATGTGTATTTATGTACATTTTTTTGTATTATCAAGAATTTCAGTTGTTCAAATCAAATCAGAATACATGTGTATTTGTTTTAAAATATACATATATGTATGTAAAAAGCGTACATGAGAGAAATAAAAACAAATACACAAAAACATCTTTGCGTTCAATAAAAAGTGTTAGACTATGAAAATGTGAAATGAGATCTTGTGCATATATTTATTAAATTTTCTTCAGTAGCTTGCAAAGAATTTATATTGTTTTATTAATGTTTTACTTATTATTTTCAGTTCCTCTTTTTTTTTCTTTTTTGTTTCTTTTTTTTTTTTTTTTGAATTTCCTTACAACTTTATCATTTGTCGTTTTTTTATTTATTCTGCTATTGTTTTTATTATAGTATTTTTTTGTCATACCTCCATTTACTTTTGGCTGTATTCCTTCTTAGTTTTTTCTTTTCATTGTCATTGATTTTTTTTTCTTCATCATCATCATTTATGTTTGCATGTACAAAACTTAATTTTAGTTTTGTACTTATTTTTTCTCTGAGTAATGTCTCAAGTTTCGTCATCTTCCTGTGATTTGATTCCTTCTTGTTCCTTTATCATCAACTTTGGTTTTCTCTTCTTTTATTTTGTGTTATTTATATTTTCACTTTTTTTGTTGTTGTTGTTGTCCTTTTCTTTGCTTTTCTAGATGATGAGGAATGATAATAATAATAATAATATTGTTACTGTTCTTGAGTTTTTTTTGCCTTTTTTACATATATACATTCATACATATGTAAATGATTGTATTGTGTTGTCATTATGTTATTATGTTATTATATACATACATATATATATAAAAAAAGAAAATGTTAAACGATTGTATAAGAATAAATTGTTGGTACAAAGCAATAGAATAAAAATCATACTAAAAGGATAAATTTTTAAAACATATTTAAAAAAAAAAATGAATGTAGATAGATACGTATATGTATAAATGCATTAGAAAAGAAGAAAAAGAACAATATGCATTTGCAAATAAATATGTTTATACATATGTAGGTGTGCAGCGTAGAATAAAATTTCTAAATATTGCTTCTGCTTTTGATGCTTTCTCTCTTAATGACAATAACAAATATAAAATGCCTCATATGTATGTTATTTCATTACGTCAACTATTCCATTATCCTGGTAAAATACCTCTTGTTATGAACATTTTAAGTGTATTTTTATTGGTACACATACGCATATTAAGGTGTCATTCTTTCACACATATTTACAATACAATGCTTTTGTTTTGCCCATCAGACAGTGTATATGCAATGTGCATATGTATACATATGTGTGTACATAAATATCCTTATTATAATTCAAGGATATATAGAGATTAGTTGTTGTTTTCATTTTGACAAACTACATGTTGAAATATCGCATATATTTTAACTTCTTTATATTTACGTATGTACATGTATGTATGTATTAAAAAGAACAAAATCCGATACGCAAAGATTTCCATTTTCTTTTCTGTTATGTTTTTTGTTTAACATAAAGATAAAAATGAAACTATATGTATGAAAATTTTTATTTTTATTTAAAAAAAAATGTTTCTTCATTTTTATTTATAATTTAGATTTATATTATATACGCACATAAATACATATGTATACTTGAAACTCGAACGTACCAGTTGTATTTTATCTTTAAAACTCATACTTATCTTCACAAATAATGAATTCAATATCATTTAAATAATGAAAATTATAACAAAAAACAAAAAAAAAAAACAAATGGAAATGTATAAAATTACATATGTATATACCTACATACATATGTATATTCAGTACATTTTTCTTTTTGTCAAAATATAAATAGGTAGAATTTTTTTCATATCTTACTTTTGTTTCCAGATGTTCTCTTTTATTACAAAATATTGTCATTGTACATATTTTTGTGTTTCTTATTATTATTTTTTTTGTCTTTATTTTGCACAATCTTTGCACTAAAAAAAAAGAGGAAAAAGAAAAACAAAAACAAAAAACACGTACATTTTTTTTTTACATTTTTGTGTATTCAGTTAAATCTATAATAATTTAAATAAATGTTTGTTTCAAAAAGCAAAAGATTTTTTTCTTCTTGTTAAAAAAAGAAAACTTTTTTAAATTTTTTTTTCTTTTTTACTTTTTATCATTTTTATTTATTTATTCAAAATAGAAAAGTTCCAGAAAAAAAGAAAATCTATATCTTATCTTAAGTAATACTAAATAATATTCTTATTGCTTTAATATCTTAAAAATTTCTTATCTTTTATTCATTTCTCTTTTCTTTTTAAATAATCATATTTTTTTACTTGGTTTTGTAATAAAATTTTTGATAACAATAATTGTTGTAATGCTTTAATTTAAAAAATAAAATAAATAAATATTACAAGATATCTATAAAATGATGTTATTGAATAAATTTACTTAAATTAAATTTATCCTTAAAATTATTTTAAATGAAATTATTTAAATTTTCAAAATTAATTAATTATTAAATTCAATTTTTATTTAAATATGTTCTTTTTTGTTAATTATTTTATTCAAAAGTATATTTATAAATAAAATTAAATTTTTCTAGTTGATTAAATTAATAAAATAAATATTTGAACAGAATGAAATCCTAATAAAAATGTTTATTTCATTTATTTTTTAATTTTTTTTATTTTATAATTTTTTTCAATTTAGCTCATTTTTATTAATTATTATTGTAAATTATTAAATTGTTTCTTTAAATTATTTTAATCTTAGAAAATATATAAAATTTTTTAATTAATTCAAACTTAATTTAATAACTTTAAAATTAAATAAATTTGAGGAATTTATTTTCAAAACATTTTCATTTCGTATTTTCTTTGTGAATCTTCAATGTTCTGTTTAATAGACAAATTCTATTTTGAAAAAATGTTCAAAAAAAAGTGACCGTTTAAAAATTTATTGATTGATAACGTAAAATATGAATTATGATTGCATTTAAACATATTGTAACAATAATACTTGTAAAAACATATCATGACAAATAGATGGTGTAAAATAAATATAAAGAAGAATAAACATTAATTAAGTTTAATACAGACAATTATCTACATGTAAAAAATAAAAATAATTATTTAAAGAAAATAATGTAAAGAAAATACATACATATGAAAAAACATGAAATGTTAGAAAATTTTCTCAAAGAATATTCATATTATATTGAATGCAGATTTTATTTGTTATGTATATTTTTCTTTATTTATTCGTTTGTTTTTTTTTTTTTAATTTACGTGTACATAAATAAAAATATCCTGGCATATGCTTAAATATTCGTACATGAAAAATAGTCAACCATCACAAACATGAAAAAAGTAAAATAAATAAAAAAATAAATAAATAAATAAACAAAGTGAAGAATCTTTTATATAAAATATGTACGTATGTTATGTGTATATGTGATACAATTACAAGATGAACTATAAACAACAAACATTTATTCAAAAATTTCCCTTCAAGCATTCACCCAAATGAATGATTTATTGCGTGCATTGCAGCTGCTTTTTATATGTATTCAAGTATTTGCAATGCATTTATGTCTACTTACATTCACTTTTATACATATAAATACACACGTACATCAATTTACAATACATGAATATATTTTACAAAATGTATATTTGTATATGAAGAAATATAAAACAAGAATTCCCAAGCTAACAAACGTTATAAAACTGTCTCCTACGGTTTGTCTTAAGGACATGACAGCAATGTCTTTCGTGGCATTAGTTTAATCGTAATATACTTTTTTTTTCTCATCTCTTGCTGATGTCGTTTTTTATATTTTATATACATGTACATACTATGTACATATATTATTTTTCTTGCCATCATTCTGTTTTATTTCAATTTTAAAATTGTGTTCTTTTTACATAAAATATACTTATATAATTTTTTTTTTTTGTTTTTTTTTTATATTTTTATTTTATTTTACATTTTTGTCTAGGAAGATATATGAAGCACATGACAACAAATGTAACTAAACTGAAGAATAGAATTTAAATTTTATAATTTACATATTTACATACATATCAACATACATGTATACAATAGATTTAAATAAATATAAAAAAAATCATTCTATCAAAAAATAATGTGCACAAAAAATATATATTAAAATTTTAAAATAAAATTGAATACGTTTTTTTTTTTTATACCTACATACAAAAATTTTAATGTTACTATTTCTATGACTGTGAAAAATATTTATTTTAAACAAAATTTTCAAACTTTTACACAAATTTTCCACTTTAATAAAATAAACATAAAATAAATTTAAGTTTTCTTAATATTTCGGGTTGTTTCACACTTTATAGGATTGTTTAATAATTTATACCAGGAATTAAATGAATTTTCCTTTTTAAATACTTTTGTGTTTTAAAAAGTATTAGGTATGGCATTTTAATTTATACAAAGTAAATAAATTTTTATTAATATCAGGTTTTTCTGTTCTCAATTCTACATTTGAAATAATGAAAATAAATAAAAAGCTTTAAAAAGAAAAACAATGACTTTTCTTAAACATCTGAAAATACATACATAAATGTCATGATAAATGGTTCGAATAAATTTATTTAGACATTTTATTTGAAATCCGTTTTCTATAAAATTTTCATCGACACTTTAAGTATTCTTATGGTTGAACATGGTTCATCTGATTTTCTTAACTATACGTAATGATATTTCTGCAGACAAACATTACACAACGATGAAACTACCATTAAAAACCACCATGAAAAATGACATTTATTACCTACCGATTACCGAATACAACATTTGAAATTGATTTTAGTTTTGTATATCTAGCACCTGTGTTATGTACAAAGCTATTTGTATCCATAGATTTGGAAAATTTTGGCATTATTCGGTAGTTCGTAAACTTACTGTGTTTACAGCATTAAATGTAAAACAGATATTATACATGAAACAAAGTAGAATATAACTACACATCAGTTGCTTATACAAATTCACTTTTATACGTTCACTAATACCTTTTATACATTTTCATACATTCGTCTTGTTTATATCATGGCAAACACACGAGCATGTGATTTTCGTTCAGATTTTTCAAATGACAATATATTTACTTTTTGTTATATTTATCGTGATGATAATATTAAAATATATTCAATATCTAATATTATTTTAGAAATTTAAAAAAAAAAAAACGCTCTTCTCATTTACACGAATATTTTGTTTTCATTTTTACCTATATGAAATTACATCAATTCTATATTAAATTTTGTATTAAAAATGAAATACCATACATTCATGTATAGATATAGATACTTAAGCTAACGTACATACATATACATACGTATATGTGATATCACATTGTTATACAATTTCAAAATATTTTTTAAAATAAAATTCCTTTATTTTATATTTTTTTCTTTGTTTTTTTCCTCATTTTGACTTTGTAACTTCCAATATTTTATGTAATATCTATATGGGGTGTACATACATATACAAAACTTTACATACACAAAGTAAAATTTTTTTTCGAAAAAATATAATAATATATATATGTGTATGTGCTTATTTGATTAAAAGAAATTGATGATGGAATTCCTTTGAATCACTTAAAGACATCAACATATGTATGATAGGGTGACTCAAGACAATTTTCATAAAATCCATGTAAATTATACTTTTCTCTTAAATTATGTATGTACATACACTTTTTCCGTAATATTGGCAGTAAAAAATTTTTTGACAAGCAAATGTGTGACATTATGCTTTAAGCTTTTGTCAATATCGTGAAAATTTTTTCAAAAAATTGTTGATCAAATGAGTATTTAAATTGAATATAAACAATTGCATTTATCAATGTACTAATTGTATTTATATTTGTATTTATTATAAAAAATTACAGTCCTTTAATTATTAAATACTGTTGTCTGAAAACACCCTGTATGTGACAGTATCTTCATAACATTCGTATGTACATACTGTATATGCATATATTTATGTATGTTACAAAAATAATTCAAAGGAATTCCATCATCATTTTTTTTTTTTATCAAATATATTTTACTACAAAAAGTTTCTTTATACATGTATTGTCACTACACATATGGTGTTCTATTTAAGTAGACGTATTTTACACTAAATAAATATTCAATCATCATCCTTCAAACAAAAAAATGTTAGAAGTAAAATTGATAAAGAAAAATAGGAATTCTATTGTATTTCACTTTGTTTTACTTTTTAACATTTTTCTGTTTGAAAGTTTTTATTTCGGTTCCTTTACTTTTATTTTTCTGTATTTTCATCATACATATGTATGTAGATATATAGTACGTATGTATGCTTATAAATACCATATGTATCTTATTACCATTACACATTACAAAAGTTTAATGTATGTATGTTAGACATTTTTTTTGCTTTTTTTCTTTCTGACTTTTCACTTTTATTTTATTTCCTATAATAGAGAATATTATAAAAAGAAAAAGTTTCGTTTGTCTTTTATACAAATTATTTTTACATGTCAATCATTTTAACTTTTTCTTTTATAATTTAATTTTTTTTTTTTCTATTCATTATTTATCTTGTTTTTCTTTTGGTATGTTTGAAATTAATAAATTTGCATTTAATGTAACTGAAAAACATGTACATATGTATTTTTGTCCTTGAATGTGTATTCATGAAAAGAAAAATTAATATACTAATGAATTTGTTATACGTGGTTATACTGAAATGAGTCATAAATAATGACCTCTATGAACATACTATAAGTGAAATTGGTCCTCCTGGAATAACCCGTATTAACGTAACCGTATCACAAAAAATTTTTTGATGTTTTGAAACTTACCGATAATCTTTATATACAATAGATATGCTGTACCTGTATAGTCATATAGTTATTTAAAAAAAAAAAAAAAAAAAAAACCGCATAAAACTGTACTATTTCACTTGTTATTATATTGACACGTATGAAACCGCATTGATTGCACAATAACATCAAAAACAGAAAGTAACTTCAATTTTAAACTTTTTCTAAACCAATACCACAAATCATAATCATTATATTTACATACAAATTATTATACATTCTACATTATTTTATATATATACAATTTTTATTATATTAGATACTTATTATATATGCAAAAGATTTTGTATATTATTATGTACATACATATGTACATAGGTATATGTATGGTATGTAAAATAACAACATAACGCTTATATATAGCATTTTAGTATGCTACTAAACTGTTATTGTTGTTATTATTATTATTATTGTTTGAAAACTGTTAGACACTACTTTCCATATCCCAAAAACTTTTTATTTTTTTTTATCACCCAATCACCCACCCACCCACTTTAAGAGACGGTTAGTTAGGTTTATGTTACCTTTAGCTATACCTTCCTTTGTAAAAACAAAAAAAAATTTTTTTGCCAACCAACAACCGAGAAAATCTTATTTAACAGCAAAGTAAGTGGGATTTGATTCGTTTTTATTTTGTTTTGTTTTATTTATTTTTGTTTTTTTTTTTTTTGTGTTGTTTGTATTTTTCTTACTTACTTTCATGTTGTTATATGATTTATAAAAATATAAGAAAAGGGAAAATGTAGGTCGGACTCGGATACTTTGTAAGGTGATAACATAGAAGAGAAAAAGTTAAATAAAAATATGTATACTGATTAATGTACATATACATGACTGTGTATAAAGAGTAGCATTACAAAAAAACTAAAATTTTTTTTTTCTTTGATCATCAGAACAAAGTCTTATTTTTTTCCCTATATTGGTTGATTATAAAAATAAAATAATAATATTTCCAATATTCAACCATATGTGTTACATGTGCACATTTATAGACATTACATTGTAGAAAATGCAAAATATGATTTACCCTCACTTACTGCATTTCTAGGGAAATGTAATAAAAAAAATTATATCACGGTCAATTATTAAAAAGAAAAAAAAACGTAATCTCAGAAATTCATAATTTTTCTTTTACTTTTAATAAAAAAAAAAATACGTACATTGTAATGAACAGTTCAAAAAAATTTTCGTTATATTATTATAATGTGAAAAAAATTTATTTGATTTATTTATTCATTTTTCCTTCCTAGAAAATATAATACAAATTAATTTACAATACCCACAAACTTAAATTTTATATAAAAAGAAATTATAACGATATTATACATATAGAGAAATTTTTCTAATATTATTACAGTAAGTTAACTAAACTAATTTTGTATTTAAAAGATGAATAAAAGAAAATTTTAAAATAAAAACAAGAGAGCTAAAGTAACTTTTAAGTACCTTCTATTTAGTTTTCTTTCTTGTTTTTCTTTTCTATTTGTTTTTACTATGTATTTTTCAATGTACATACATACATTAATGTCAGTGTGTTTCCTATGGATTACTCGTACATAAACACATCATCCTGTTCTGATGTATGCATTTCAAATTCTAAAGCGATAACAAAAAAAATAAAATAAAAAAAAAAAAATAGTAGTAATAAGAAAAATCAGAAAAAAGAGGTTTAAATCCCGAGAAAAACTTTTCTGGATAACAGCAATTTAGTTTTGTTCTATAATAACGCAATTTTTTCCACACTTTTTTATAATTTGATTTTTTTTTTCATTTTTTTTTTCTACCTCAAGTCGGTACATGATGAATGTTAATTAGAGCATGTAACATAATTTAATTTCTGAATACGAGAAAATTATATATGTAGTGTACAGAGTACACATTCTTTTTTTCTCTTAACAGTCTGCACATAAAAAATAAAATATACATGCATGTGTGTATATGTTTGCATGATATATTTACAATTTAATGGTGGTTATATAATCAGAAATTTTTCCACAAAAGAAAAATAAAATATATTTTTTGTTGTATGTGTGTGTGTGTGTGTTTTTTTTTTTATTCACATTTTCACTTACTCATATATTATTGTACATAGAAATAATAAATTCACAAATACAATTTATCATCGTCACTGTATCATTATCCTGAGGGAATACATGATAGTTTTACAAACACCATGTTAAAATTAAATACCACACCACATGCATATAGAAATTGGGAAAAATTGATACAAAGAAAAAAAAAAAATTCAAAATAAAACAGAAAATACAGAACAAGAATTTTCTTTAAAAAGAAAAACATACATACATATAATGAAACGACAATTTCCATGTGTACATACATAAATGTATGTCCACGTTCGTATCTTATAGTATTATGTAATATGAATAAATATTATTTATAAAACAGATAATTATTATTTCTGGATTTTGTAAAATCAAATGATGCTAATTAAACCACATTTTTGAAACTCAATCATATACTAATAAGCAGCTTCGTAAATTTTTTTTACAGGCGAATTTTGTCAAGTCAATTGTGTTCATCCTTTTTTTTATCATTTAAAAAATCCTTGAGTTACGAAAAATCAAAACACAAAAAAAATTTATTCAGACAAATTGGTATTCATAATACTAATTTTTCTTAAGATTTCGAATTTTCTCGATAGAGAAAACTAAAAATTAATTTTTGTATTTTAATTTTGAAAATTTTGTCAGTTTATTTTTTGTATTGTTCTTTTTTTACAATAAATTTTCAAGCAAGAAAAAAAAATATCATTGTTGGCTATCGTAAAGTAGCCGAATATCATGAACAATATATTTTGACTTTCATCAAAAAAAAAAAAAAAAACAAATAACATAAATATGAAAAAATATGAAGAAGATGAAGGAACAACAATAAGGAAAAACAAGTGAACAATTGAATTTGTATTTTTATACTTATGTTCATTACCATTCTCTTTTGTTGTTACATTTTCGAAAAAAAAAAAATATGAAAGAAATCTAGGATATGAATATTTTAGGTTTATTTTATTTTATTTTATTTTTTTGTATTATCCTAATCCTTTTATTACATATGTATGCACATACTAGTTGGCTACTAATCTTATACACATATGTACATATATTTATATGGTATGTATGTAAGTTTTTGTATTAAAAACAGCACGACATGTTGGCTACTGTTATAAGCTTTTGTTTGAATATTATTTTCTGCATGTCGCCACTTGAAAATTTTTACACAATCTTCTCTACAAGTAAAAAAAACAACTACAGACACACACATATATAAAGAGTAAAAAAATAATATTATTTTTGAAATTATACATCCAAAAAGTACACAAACCTATATCACATAAAATGAGATGAAAAAAGAAAACGCTTTAATAAGAACAGAAAAAAATAAGGAAAAATTTTTGTTGAACGATTCAAATGGATTTTTTGTTCTTAATCGTACATACACACATTGTACCCTTAAAATTTTTTATGTAGGATTGTATGTCTATATGTACATGCAAAAATGGAAACAGTGAGGAGGAAAGGATGAGTGAATTTATTATGACATACTTCAAATATTTGTATACGTATACATTAGTGGATGTATTAAAAAGGATACTTTAAAAAAAAAAACGAAATTTAGTTTTGTAAGCACATTTTTAAGTCATTAAATGACTTCAATTTTTTGTTTATTCACGTCACTATTCAAACAAATTTTTTATCTTCCTTTAAATATTATTGCAGTAAAATACGAGTAATATACAGGCATATTAAAAAAAAATTATACATAACATACATATGAATGTATGTACATGTTTAAAAAAAAAAATTATTTTTGATTCAAAGTCAAATTAAACAAAACTATAATAATAATACCAAATATGTACATCGGCTATACATTAGGCTATAAAGCGTGCATAAAAAACATAAAGAAGATTATAGTTTTCCCAACATCCTCGGAAATCGGATAAATATGAAATATACATTGTAGATTATAATAAAAATACAATTTATTTTAAGGTGTTCGTTTTTCTTCACAGTTTTTTTTTTTCTAATTTTCGTGATTTTTATAAAATTTAGGTCAACAAAAGAAAAAATAATATAACTACATACATATTTGTATATATGTAAGTACAGCATACAACATATAACCGCGTACACAAACACATACATACATTATATTGTGGAGAAATAGTTTCTTACATTTTTAAATTAACAATATTATATAAATGCCCATGATGCCCACCAACTAAATACGTTTATATGTACATACTTGTATCATATGTCATGTCCTTATGTATGTACATACATACCTGCATTTATTATGATATATGTATATGTGCATAGAACTTTATATATTATATAAATATACTGCATTCATGTACATATGTCCACATATGTACGAAAAACGCGATACATACACACGTTAAAGAAAATAGTACAAATTATAATTTATAAATGTGCATTATTTTTTTCTTTTACTTTTCGCTTTTATTTTTTAACGTAGTCTTTTTTACTCCTTTTATTTTATAATTATAATGTAAAAATAAAGAAAATACAACATTTTAGCTTTAATCTCAATTCGCAAAGCACAGAGGCGTGTTAATATTTTTCATTTGAAAATAAAAATAAAAAAACTAAAACAAAATAATATAAAAAAACAAATTTAAAAAATTAAAAAAACAAAAAAAAAACTTTTTTGTGGTTTCTGAATTTATATATTTTTTTTTCTCTTTAGTCTTTTGTTTTTTCGTACTCATTTATTTTTGGTTTTAATTACCCAATTAACACACCCTATTATACTATTTACTTGTCACGAAAATCATAGTATACCTGTACGTACAGTATTTAACAATATATACCTATAGTACGTAAATGATATACATACAATTCACGTACAATGTCCATACAGAAACATACACGTACATATGTATGCATGTACCTATATATTTTATGAGAAAATTGAACTTTTAGAAGAATTCCAAAACACAAAGGAAAATAAGGAAAAACCTACAATAAAGAAAAAGAGGATAAAATACATGAATAACATGGGGAAAAGAAATAAAATAAAATGAAATGAAACAAGGTGAGGTTAATGAAATAATTACTTTCAATTCTTGCTAAAATAATGAGATCATGCAGACAAAAACGTTGACTAAACTTGTTACTTTTACTTAACTAACTGACTTATAAATTTTGTACGAGGTAAAGTATCTACATATGTATATGTATAGATGTATGTATATATATGGTTGGTTGTATCTTTTACGTAAACGTGCTTGTAATTATACCTATACATACATTTAATATACATCAATTATACAAAAAAGCTTGTATTAGTGTACATACATATTCCATAAACATATAGTTGATATTTATGCTAGCTGGTCTTATACTTGTGTACTTCTTGTATATTCCTTGTAGAAATTTAGGTTGCTATGATGAACATGCCGCAGTAACAAGCAAAAGCAACATTATTATAGGCCAACATGTACATATGTATATACATATAGGTACATATTCTACAAACACTTGAACCAAAAGTTATATATGTATGTACATATATATGTTCTCATATAAATACACATGTATTAAATGTACATATACGTACATAACACGAAATATGTTAACAATTCTTGTTCTAGCCAAATATAATGAATATTTGCATATTAAATAATATATTACACAGATTTGAAATTTATAAGAAAATTTTGTAATTACAAATAAAAATACATGCACACGTTCAAAATTTAACAAGTACATAAAATTACACACATACATTTCTAAAATACATTCAAAATATATTAAAATGTATATATGTATGTATAAGTATAGCAAAATGTGTGTGTATGTATATATAACACTAAAATAAAATTTAATCACAAAAATTGTAATTAACTCAATTAAAATTAAAATGACTCTTTTGACACTCGTAAAATTTTTCATTATATTTGTACGTGTACTAGATATAATATATATGTAATGATTACAAACACATGCATATTTGAACGTACATATACACACTGTAATATAGATATTTATGATAAAAATTTTCTAAACAGTTAGCTATATGAAAATAATTATTAATAATAATTAATACTGTTCTACACAGGTATGATATCTTTCCTCAGTAAGAAATGTGATTAATATTTTATTTTATTTTTTATTTTTTAACATTGTTTTTGTTATTGTTGTCATTTGTAATGGGTTTTCCCTCATTTTTTCTCATTAGGAATATTTAAAGTTGAATAACAGTATTTTTACTTTCATTTATCTTGGACAAAAAAAAAATATATATATAATCAATGAAATGTTGATATATGAAATTAAAATTAAAAAAAAAAATCTTTTCTTTTTATTAAATATGTACGTACTGAATACTCGATAGAAAATACATATTTAGATTACGATTATTTCTATTTTAAATTTTGCATGTAGTAGTAAACATAATAAAAACAAAAAAGATTTAAAAAAAAAAGATTAAAAGAAAAAAAAAGAAAAAAAAAGGAAATACTCTAGAAAAGTAAATTAAATACATATACATACTTTAAATGATTTTAAAGGTAGAATATTGCGTACCCACTGGACCAATTTTATGTATAAACGAGAAAAATAAATTTATTATGTAAGAGTTTTACTCATAGAGAAACTGAGTTTTGCTAAGAAATCAAAATATTTATATATGTACATACATATGCGAAAAAATACTGGATTTTATTTCTATAAAATTTTCTTTTCATATGTACATATCCTTAAAGGACTGTATACAGTTATGTATATGTCCAAATAAATACATTACACGCATATGTATGTAATAAAACATGTACATAAGATAAATACGTGTCTACTACTATATACACAAATAAATAAATTAAAAAAGGATTTTCACAGTGAATAATATATTATTATATTCCACAGAATTAAGAAAATTCATTTTTAAAAAAATTTACTATAATTTCGTTTTTCTTTTTATTTTCTCTTTTTCTGACTTTCTTAGTAATATACTAAATTGGTTGCCACATATTAAAATTTATGACAACAACAACAACAACAACATATTTACATGCATAAGAAAATGTATACAATGAGACAATTATATATATACTTGTAACATACATTCTGATATACATATACAAGTATGTACATATTATTTATATGTTTAATTTTTATATATGCCAAAATCAAAGTAAACATTATGAAAGAAAAAACAAAAACTTTGAAAAAATAAAAATCTAAATATTCAGAATAATATTATATTCTCTTTAAGAAAACATACTTTGATATAATAAGGTTGAATGAAAAGAAAAATAGAAAAGATTCGTTTTTTTTTTTTGTTTTTTTTACTTTCATTTCATTTATATGTGTATTTTCCTCTTCTCTGCATTATATTTTCTTTTCATTTTATTTTTCATATTAAAAAAAACGAAAACAAAGAAATATATAAATATATACCAAAAATTTACTGATATTTAAATGGACCTTTATCTAGTCATACAGAAATATTTTGACTCAAAGAAGAAAAAAACAAAATAAAAATAAAAAAATAAAAAATATGTAAAAAAAAAAAAATAAATATATACGAGTATGTACATACATAGGTAAACTCCTTTGATGTACACTCGTGAACGTATATGTACATATTTCATAAAAAGAAGTTAAAAAGAGTGCATTTAAAGCCTATATTTCAAAGAACTCAAATTTTACACAAGTAGAAATAATAAATATACACAAAAGTTATATTCATATGTACATATATATGTATATCTGATTGCATACGAATGTATACAGTTTTATACATACACTTATACAGGGTATATCGAAATCGATAGATCCTTGACAAAATTTTTGCCCAACAGATTGTATTACTTTTCTAAATTTTTCGAATTACATAGGATATTTGAAGATGTTACATATAATTTTTTTTTTGCTTTCGATAAAAATATATCTATGTATGTACATAAATTTCGCGTTTTTGTCACTATGTTCAAATTATAAAACAACCTGTATTATTGCATTTTAAATATATGTATAAATGAATAAATTGAATAAAGTAAAGTATAGATGTATAATTTTTTGTGTATATACTCCACTGTATTAAAAAAAAAACGAAAAAGAAAATAAATCATATGGTTGAGTTTATAAAAATGACCAAGAAAAAAGAACAGAAGAGGATTGCTAAGTTGGTGAGCATGATTTTTATTTTATTTTATTTTTTATTTTTTGTTTTTTTTTTGATAAGCACAGTTGATGCTATAAACTTAACATTAAAATTGTATATACAAAATATACAATATTCCTTTTAACTTTACGTAAAATATGCTTCGTTGATTTCTTTTGATTATAAATAAGTTTACTACAGTTTTTTTTTATTTCATCATCATTTTTCCATCTCGTTCGTCTTGATTTCAATTTTATTTATTTTAAAGTATATATCATAAAAAGCAATACAACATATTTGAAGAAATACATACATTCATATTTTGAATTTATGCACGATTTTCTTAAAAATTAAAAAAAAAAAATGTGTGTACTAAAAAAGAAGAAAATAAAGAAATGTAGTGAATTGAATGCTCGAATTAATTTATTTTTGAAAACTATCCTTTTTTCAAAGAGAAATCCATTTAAAACGTTAAATATGTATGTTAAAACATTGCATACATAAATACATTCCCCAAAACACACTGCGATGGTAAACTAATATTTTGTCATAATGAATACGAAACGATTTTCAACTTTTGTAATACAATAATTTTACTGGATTTTATGTAATATGCAAATTAATGTCATATATATTTATGTAATATTCACTATAAAGCGTACCCAAATCTTCCTTGATTTTATTTTATTTTATTTTATTATCTTTCGGTAGTAAATTAGTTAAGATAAAGTATCTTATAACTGAATGAAAATTAAGCAATATGCAATAAGGATACAAACCAAACCAGTTTAGAATGAATCTAGGATATGTTATTCGAAGGGGTGAATATGACTCTAATGATAATGAAGTGTAATTCGGTCTTATGCAGGGCAGCGTGTATATGGCGATTCAATTAAATAAAATATTTTGTAAAGTTAAGCATAGAAGCCAATATATTGCATGGAAACTATAATAAATTATGAATTCTGTCTCAAATTCTGAATTAAATAAATAATACTGTATTAATAGAATGCAAAAAACAGACATATGGAATGCATTGTCTGTATTATTATGTCAGACAAGTAGTAACTCCGCATCATTAAATTTTTTAATTTGAAACTCAAGGTAGTTGAAATGGATAAATTTTCTGAAATAAATAGATTTTTTTTCTTTCACTATTTATTTATAAACTGTGATGCTTGCATCATGTTTAGCACATGTATAAAAACATAAATCTTAAAATAAAATTTAATTATAAATTCTTTATTTAAGCACATACATAGTATGCACACATATGTATGTATGTACTTAAATTATATGCACATATTCTTTCAATTAATACTATTTTAAAAATTCTTAATTGTAAACTTTTAAATTTTTAATTACAAAAAATTAATTAAGTTATAAACTTTATCATTCGTTTGACATTGATTTATGTATTTCTTTTTTTTTATTCAATTTTTCATTTTAAATGTCAAAAATTAAATATTTGATAAACTTTATTTAAGTTTTAAACGTTCTATAATTTTTACATAAAAATGCATTTACATAACATACATATGTATGTATGTATGTAAAAATAAATAAATAAAAAAATAAATTAAAAAAATTTTCTTTAATATATTTTTTTATTTCGTATACATTTTCCTTTCGTTTTGTATATATGCAAATTAAGTAGTCATCGTTATTATCATTATTATTGCTATCATTATTATCATCTTTGTCATCATCATCATTGTCGTCATTGTCATCATCGATCTCATTTGCATTAATTTCAATCAAATTCTGATTTCTACTATATTATGTGAGGATGTACTTATTAATTAATTGCAATAAACAATATTATATGATTTACATTTTTATACTTGTACATATGCATGTTTGTAAATTTTTAAGTAGTTTTGTGTTTTTTTTTTTTTTTTTTTTTTTTTTTTTTTTTTTTTGGAATAAATGATATGAATATTTGAATAAGGATATTCGTTTTCCATTTATTTATTTACTATATGAATGTATATGAGGCATAACGCATTCGTATAAATTACGAAATTTATGTATTCTAGTTTATAGCATGTCTGTACCAAATGTATTGCAGAAAGCTTTTAATAACGTCAGTACATAAATATACACACGTAGATTTAATATAACTTTTAATATATTACAGGATACATATACGAATACATAGTACATACAATACTAAAACATCAATGTCATTTCCAAGAAAATCATTATTATAATTACGTGATATCTGTATAAGATTGAGTAAAAGCATGCAATCAAAAATATACTCTGCATATACATTTCATTATAATTTTGTTTTTTGTTTTTTTTTTTTTTTACTTCATCTCTTTTATTCATCTAATTTTTATTGCCATTTTTGTTACTACACTTTCATTTCAAATTTATATCTATAGACTGGCTTAATACTACTACCACCGTTTTGTTTTTTCATTCAGCTTTAGGATTTTTTTCTTCATTTTCCTATTTTAAAAATTAAAAAAGTTTATTTTCTATTTTATTTTAATTTATTTCAATTTGTTTTTTTTTCTCTCTTTAAATTTTCTCGTTTTTCTGTTTTGTAATTTTTTAACTTTATCCGCCCCCTTTTATTTTTATAGTTTAAAATGGAATTATATCAACATAACATACACATATACACATACATATACAAATATCTGTTAAATATGGAATGTTTGTATAATTATGTATACATACATTCAATTTATTGTGCAATCAATGAAAATTCATTTCCAATTTTTCCATTATCCATTCAAATAAGAAGAAAAAAAATTCTCTTTTTTTTTCAATACTTAGTAAAAGGAATATAAAAGCCAAGAAATAACAAAAAAGAGAGGGAAAACATTGAAAAAAAATTGATTAAAAAGACGACCTTAATGTCGAACAATTTGCATATTCTTCTTCCAGTCATTAGACATCTGTTATGTACAACTTTCATACATACATACATGTAAATATAGATGTACATGAATTTATATAATTTAAGTTACACACACTTTGTTGTTTTATATGATATTTAAAAAAATGCTTGCAATTATTTTATTTATAACTATGTATATGGTATATATTCGTTTTAGTATCGTACATATCCTTTCAAAGAAAAGGCGGAACCCCCAAAAAAAAAACTTTTTTTTTAATTTTTCTTATTTCTAAACATTTTCAAAATGAATTAAAAACGCCTTGAGGAGATGACTTTATTGCTGAACATTAGACTACTATTTTTATCGTTTTTACTAGATTTTTATTTTCTTTTGTTTTGTTGATGATTTTTCCTTTTTATTTTTTATTTTTATTATGTTTTTTTTGTTTGCATAATATAATCATGATTTTTTTTATTTTGCTTTTCTTTTGTGTTCTATCTTTATTTATTTATTTTTTTTTTGTATTTTTTATTGTATATGTGTCCTTTTTTAATTTGTGAATTTTTATTTTATATATTTGAAGTTTAAGTGCTTTAACTATTTATCCTTGCCATTTTTATTTTTTTTTGCCAAACTCTATTTCGTGTGTATTCATACATATGTATTTCATATATGTATATGTACGTGTTTGCATCCATTATTTATTTATTTTATAAATGAATTTAAAATTTTTAAAAATGATGATAACGTATTTATTATTATAGCTATTAAAACGTTTAATTATGTAAGTACTTTAACATAGATTTATAAATAGAAATGTATTAAATGCTGTTTGAAAACATTTGAATGTATGTATGTATGTATGAACGTTAAAAATGAATGATATGCCTTGATATGATGTATACATTACATGAAGATAATAATGCTAGACTAACTTCATTATATTAAATTCATTATTTATTCATATTCTCATCATCAACACCAATATCATGATAATTTCATTATATATATTTTTTTCTATTATTTTTTTTTTTATATATATTTTTTTTTGTGCGTGAATTTTATATTTATATCCTTGTAAAAAATATTATTTATCGTTAACGATTTTTATTGGTTTATAAATAATTTTTTTTTTCTTTTAATATTTTATAATACACAGTGTGTAATATGTAGTAATGTATAAAATGTGTACTATCATATTTTAAATGTATCTTATTATTTTGTTGTATACAATTGTTCATTTTGGCCATTATCATTTACCATCTCATTCGTATTAACGTACATATGTACATACATATGCGTATATACTTTAATACAAAATATGTTTTAGCTCTTAAAAGGCTTCAAACTGAGACGCTTATATCTTGACATTAAATCAATTTATCATCCTAATTTCCTTTTTTTTTTCTTTTTATTTTATTTTATTCCTATGTTTTTCCTATAAGCCTTATTGTACATTTTACAACGAACATACAAAACGAATTTTCAATAAGGCGGAAACATGATAAAAAAAAAAATTGTTTATTTTTTGTTTTTCTTGAAAATTCAAAGAATAAAAAAATTATAGAAAAAATTTATTGAAGGAAAAGAAAATCATCAGTATTATCATCATCGTCATTATCATCATAACCATACCATACCACGTATTTTATAGTCGTTTTAACCACAGGAGGTGAATTTTGCCTTACATATATACATACATACTCAAAAAATATACATACATATGTATGTACATACATATGTATATGTATTTTTCTAATGTGTGAGTGTTTATATATAATACATTCATATATCCTTGACTATTATTTATAATGGTATGAAGATATCAAAAACTGAGTAAAAAAATATTACTTAAATCTGTACAATATCTGTTACGTAAATTATCTTATTCACATGTGTATAGATAATATTCACACGTATATCTATGAGTTAACAACAAAGTGATGATTTTGAAACTAAACGATACCATAGAAACAAAAACGAATGCACGAATAAAAAAAAAATTAAAAAAAAATTATATGTATATAACATATTATATATTTATCATTATATAAATACAGTATACACATAAAAATTTTCACAAGCTCATACAAGAGAGAAGAACTTTTTGCCATCATTAATCGATTAGTAAAAACCGTAATAAAATTGCAAATCATCATCTAATCGTTACGATGTGCTTTCCAATTCCCAAAGATTTTTGTATGTATGTTTTTTTTTATGTATTGTGTTCTATTTTCTTCACTTTATATTTTCTTTTTATCTTTTTCCATGTTTTTGTTGCTCATTCACTTTATCTGGGGGGGATTTTTCTATTTATATATTTGTATTTTTTTTTTTTTTTACTTTTTTGCTTCTTAAATGTAAGTTTCTTTTTGCTTTGTTAAATTATTCTGTTTAATTTTCTTAAGTCTTTTTAACAATTTAAGATTATTATCATAAAAAAGACAAGATACAAGTAGTTTTTCCTTTGTATTGAAATTTCTTAGCGTTTTATATCAGAAGCATTTATATGTACATACATAAATATGTTCGGTTTTGCCAAACACATATTGATGTGTATGTGTATGTATGTGTTTTTTTTCTCAACAATACATAACACATATGTATACGGATAAACATTCAATTTTTTTTTTGTTTCATTTTACACGGTGATTTCTAGAATGTTGATGATCATACTCTAATGTGAATTTATATCCCATAGGAATTTTTGTTTTGTTTTCCATTTTTTTTTTTTTTTGGTTTTAGTTTTTTCACTGTACAAAAATAATTTCTTTTTGAAAACATATTTTTAGAACAAACTAAAATAAAAAATAAAAATTAAAATAAAAAATAAAAATCTCGGTTAGATTGTTTTTTTTTTTTTCAAATTTTATTTATAATTAAAGCCACGTAATCCATTAAAAATACACTCAAGAAAATTAACTCGATGTAACTTTTTTCAAGAAAACTTTTTTATGTTTTGTTTTTTTTATTTATTTTATATGCATATATGCACATACATGCATTCTAGCAAATTTGAAATGTTTTTTGTACTTTTTTACATTTATCATCAAATCAACCAATATTTTTAGAATTCAATTCCTAAAATACAAACAAATATAAATTTCAAAAATGTTTTATTCATGTTTATGTATTGTACACACATTGCAATCAAATTTGTATGAAAGGAATCAATTCAACAATAATTAAAACACAATTTCATTTTAATTGTCTATTAATATCAATGCAAATTCATTTAGGGTTTTTAATTATTACGAATAGTTTTTAATTATAAGAATTGAATAGAATTTATTGGCAATTTCAATACTTTTTTTAGATTTTTCACGGGTGACAAAAATTTTCCATGTGGTAAATCAGCATTACAGAATTTGCAAAAAAAAATTTTTTTTAACAAATTCATATTATTTTTCTATTTTTCAAAACAAATGTCTTATTATACACAAAATGAATATATTATTAATAAAGGTGTCTCTTTCAGACCTACAAAACAAAAATAAAAAATAAAAAAGAAAAGGCTATTTTCTTCTTTTTATTTTTAATGATTTGTTTACCTTTCCCTTTTTTGAACTTCTTTTATTTATTTTTTTTTTTTGTTTGTTTTTTCTATGTGCATTTATATTTAAATTCTTACATTAATCCTTTTTTTAAATATTTCATTATTTTCATCAATATAATAGAATGCTTAATAGTATCTTAAATGTATTATGTTTGCCCTTTTTCAAATGTCTTTTCATTTTGATAAAATATCTATTTAAATAACATTAAATACCGGTCTCATAAAACGTTGTATATACTGCTTAAAAATTACTTGATGATGTGATGGGTTCAAATATCTAAATGATTTTGAAATGAAATTAAATATTTACTATTTGATTTCAAAAAAAAAAAAAAAAAAAAAAAAAATGAATGAATAAATAAAAAATGGAGTTTCATCCCTTTGCTATAAAAGGTAAACAGAAAGCAAACAAATCAAATATAAAATGAAAATAACAATAAAATATTACTACTCTTATGTATTTTTGTTGTTACTATTGTGAAAAATCAAATTACTAAATAATGAAAATAAGAAAAGAAAATTATTATAAGAATGAAAAGGATTTTCTTATTTCATTCAAAATTTTCTGGTTTTCTATTACATGTGAGATATCATTAAATATGTATATATAGGTATGTACAAATGTATGAAAATATATTTCTATAATACAAATTATAAAATGTATAGATAAAATATTAGGAAGTTGACTGTTATAAATAAATCTATTCATATACGTAGATATATGCATAGTAATTAAAAAATTATATTTGTATACATGAATTGAAAATAAATGTAGATATAGATTTTATGAATTTTCTATGATTTTACATATGTACGTACTCATATATTGTATATATGTATGAGTGTAGGTTTATATTGTTGAAATTTTGGTTAATTTAAACTGAAAATTCTATATATTGCATAATTATACTGAATTTTATTTTACAACAAATTTTATGAAAACAAATTCTATACACCTAACATCATACGTATGTACGTATATCATATTTTTAATTTACGTATACAGGGTATAGCGTACAGCGTATATTTTTCTTGTTGTTCGAACCGAACATTTTCGGTCACGCGAATTACATAAATTCATATATACAAATATAAAATCTATTCTTATATTTTTATTCATCCTATAAATTTTATCAATTATTAAATTTGGGACATGAGCCTTTTTAACAAGGTATAAATCATTTTAGTTGACTGAAAACGTCCGAAGTTATTACCATTCAAATATTCAAAAATATCGTTTTTGTAATTTTCAGAGAATATTTGTAGTTTTCCTGCGATACTCTGTATATATTTTCTGTTACATGTCAAACAAATTAAATACATAAAGATACTAAGCTTTTTTATTAGATCCATTATTTATTCTTGAATTTTCTTTTTTTTTTTTATTTTATATTTGTAAATTTTATTTATTGTCATTATAAGCAAATTACTGATTTCAATTATAACAAGAATAGCTTTATGAAGTTTTACATTTAAATTTGGTCAAAATTTGCGTTGTATAAATACACAATAATTTTCATTTCTTCCAAAAAAGAAATTAATAATAATAAAAATACTAAAAATAGAATTCTAAGTTGATTTTAAGTAAAATGAAAAGATCTTTTATATTTCATTTTAATTTAACTTTTATAAATTTCAATAATTGTGAATAATATTCAATTAGGTATATAGAAAATTAAAAAGAAAAATAAATAAATAAACAAACAAAAGTCAATTATAAGAGGTAATGACAAAATTATGTTACCAATTTAATTATAAATATAAATAACAAAAAAACATAGCAAACACATTTACAATTACATTTAAGGGGGAAAAATATGTTATAAGTAGGATATTGTATTGATACGATAATGGATATGTATTGTAAAATATTGTTTATTATTTCTATTGTATTGGGGTAAAATTTTGAATTTTCATTTTTTATTATCCCACTCATATACCATATTGAATTTGTTATTTTTGTACAAAGGATTAATTAAAATGTTGGTAAAATATTGTGAAATTAATTTCAATTAATATAATTGGTTTTTCTTTTGTATTACTTTTTTTGGAAGAAAAAATAAAGGCAGGATATTTTAGTATTTAATTTTCCATTAAGATTCGATATTATTCAGAAAAATCTATTATTTTAATATTTTGCAATTTTTGTTTGTCTTCTTTTACTTTTAACATTTTCTATATAAAATTGTTAAAAATTTGAAATATTTTAAATTCAAAATTTGTCTGTTACTAAAATGAATTTCTTATTTCATTTTTAAATCAAATTGAAAAATTTCAATATTTCAAATACATGTATACAATAGAAAAATCCAAAAATAAAAAATGAAAAATTTTATGTCCTTTTGTTTTCATTCTTTATAAAGATTTTTCTTTCATAATAAATATGAATACATAAAATAACCCCCAATTTATAAAACTTTACTTGGCACTTTAAATATTTTCATATTTATTTCTTTTTTTGTTTTGTTTTGTTTTTTTTTGTGGTTTGGAATATAAACCTTACAAATAATATTCCTTGTACTTACGGCGAAAACAATATTTAAATAAATAAATAAATAAATAAATAGAGAAAAGTAAATAAATAAAACAAAAACTAAAAGATATTATTTATAAAAAGGGCAAATATTTAATTTAAAAAAAAAAAAAAAAATTTTATACCCAAATTACAGATGCCAATTTCTAGGCTTAAGATTGATCCTTTATAGATTTATTCTGTCAAATAAGAACCAATCAATATTCGAACAATGAATCCTGGTATTCTGATGGTATTTTCTCTATAAAATATGGAAAAAGAAAAGAAAAAAAAAAACAATTTTCTTCTTTATGCTTACAATATACAGTACATTCATTGTGTGTATGTAAGTAATCTTTATGTTAACGTTGTAGATGTTCTACATAAAATGATATTTTTCCTCTAGTTATGTAGAAATGGAAAAAAAGGCAAAATAAAAATTAGTTCGATAGATAAGAAAAAGAAAAAAAGAAAAGAGACCCTTCTACAAGATCTGTTCTCATTTATTTTCATTTTATTCTATTATATGCTCTGTTCTATATAATATACCCGTGAAGGTTTATTCTTCAGTTTGTATACACTGTAATATGTGATATATTTTCATAATAATGATTTTCATTATTACCGTCTTTTGTCTACATTTTGTTTTCTTATTCTTTACGAAATTATTGAAAAATATATTTTTAAACCGAAGAGGCAATGTATTTATGTGCATATACTAGAGTATGTATGAAGATTGCATGTGTACCAATGAAATGATTATATCTATGTATAAGGTAATGTCTTAATTATTATGAGAAGAAAATTAAATAAATGACAATTTAAAGCGAAAATAAAACGTGACACAATTTTTGCTTCTCTTTTTTTTTTTTTTTAAATTTATTTTCTTCCATTTTTTAGAACCCCAATAGCATTAACTTTTTCTTTTCATAATTTAATCAGTTTTTTTTTTTTTTTTTGTATTTTCTTGCCTTTATTTTTGTTATTATTAATGTTTTCGAGACAAATAACAATAGTGATTCAATGAAAAAACAAAATTAAAAATTTAATGAAAAAAAAAAAAATTTATTGTTATAATTATTTATTTTTATACAAACATTTGTAATTACTTCTTGATTTTTATTTTGATATTTTATTGTTATACTTATTTTTTCTTTTATTTTTATGGCGAATGTTGGATGATTCTGAAAATGGAAATTCATTTAAAATATTCTGAAAATTTTATAAATTTTAAAATAAAAAAAAGACAATTATAATTAAATTTAGATAATAAAAAATAATATATAAAACTTTCAATTAATTTTTATCAATTTTATATATCTTTTTAATTTATATTTAAATAAATTTAAATTCAATTAAAATAAATAATTAATATTGCCAACATGTTATACAGATGTATGTGTAAAAAGTTGAAATTTTATTTATTTATTTATTTTTTTTAAATTTTTATACCGTATAAATTTATTAAAAATTTATAAATACAAAATTATCGATAAGATCTTTGTTCATATTTTAGAATATCTGATTTGTATCTACATTTACATATTTAAAAACCAGAAAAAAAAGGCAAAAGGAAAAACAAACTGAACACACGTGTAATTTAAATGTGTGTAGATAAGCAAATTTGTGTACAAATTTTTTAAAGAATAATTTATATATACATATTTTATAATAACCACACGTACATGCAGATTTTCATTAAAATTAAATTTAAAAAAAAAAAATATGATGTAAATTATTGAAGTTTTGGCTTTTTTGAGAAGGTTAGTTCCTGTACGCTCAACGCTGTACCATGTACACTTATGATGAAAAAGTTATCGGAACAGTTGTTAGAACAGTTGTTGTCGTCATTTGTGTTAGTAAAGATTTTGTGTATACAAATACCTTGATTTTGAAGATAAAAAAAAAATATGCCCCGACTATATCGAATAAAATTTTTGTTATTTACATAAATTTATTATACATTTTTAATATAATTTTTAAATTCTGTAGAATTTATAATTTAATATTTTATTTTATTTATTTGTATGTAAAACAATTAATAAGAAAACGAAATTACTCGTTTACTTTATATTTTGGTAAAATATTTTGATATAAATATTTTTATCATACATATGTATGTAAATTATTATTATTATTATATTTTTAATTGAGTAAAAAATCCTTAATTAGTTAAATAAATCGAATTTCTTTAACAAAAACATTTTTTTCATAATAAATTTTTCATAAATATAATTATAAATAATTATTTTTATCATATTCATTTATTATGTATATTTAATTTCATTTATATTTAATATTTTTATTTACATAATGTGTTGCAATAATAAAACTGCATACGTAATCGTGAACGTATGACTATCAGATTTTAAATATACAATACATATATATATATGTATGTATATACATGGTACATGTGCATGTATTTTTATTCATATATTATTTATCAAAAACATGTTAATACATATTTTAATATTATGACGACTTATGGGATTCATTATTGAATTTCATGAGCTCTCATGAATTGAATATTTTATTTTTAACAGATAATAATATAATTATATACTTTTGATTTAAACACGTAAATATACGAAAAAAATATACATCATATGTTATTTTACAATAGGAGATACATAAACTTTTTGATTAAATAATTTAGGTAACTTTAAAAAATTTTGTTTTAAAAATCATTAGATTTTAAATTATTATATATAGTATGTATATTTTCGTTAATTTTAACGACAACAATTTTTGTTGCAAACACAAAATTTTTACATATTCAATTTTTTTAAATCTTGAATTTAATTAAAAAAATTTATTATAACAAATATATATTGTTTACGTACTTAGCTATGTACATATATATGTATTTGAGTATGTCCGAATATCATAAGTGAATTTATGTATGTACATATGTATTTTAAAATGAAAATGTGTCATAATTAATTTTTTATTTATTTATTTTTTTTTGTTACTATAATAATTCGTATATGTCTACGTTATTCTGCGGACAATTCATAATAGCACAAATTAAGAATTCACAAATGTACATATTTAATTACATATGTATGTACAATCATCAGATACGATCTGATTCTCACAGATACATTTCAGACATTTTTTTTTGTTGTCTTATCATTTTTATATAAAATTAAAAGGATAAAAAATGACCTAAAAAAATCCTGTCTAAATGAAAAAAGGGTTTTCTTTTTAACGGTAAAAAATAAAAATAAAAATTTAAAAAAAAAAGGGGAGGGTGGTTGTTATGTGTACATGTATAAATTACACCATTGTACCAATGACTGAATGTAGGTAAATACATAGTTAATTTTGTAAAATATGATGATGATACGAAAAAAAAAACACACAAACATGAATTATTCATTAGTTGAAAGTAATTAAGTATACGTTTGTGGATAATTGAAATAATTTATACACATACGCCATAAACTCATATACTATACACTAAAGTATTACAATGAAAAAATAAAATAAAACAAAAATAAAATAGAGAAGAAAAATAGTAAACACAAAGCTTTGATATACAGGGTATTTCTCGAATTGACTCTAATCGTTGTAAAGACTAACCTATGTATCTTCATCCTCATCCCAATGTACCCCTTGCGGCCATTGCGGCCATTTAAACATATTTTCGAATGATATTTATAAACGCTTGCGAAATTGTATGTATAAATGTAAAATCAATCATAGTCATTTGTATGGAGTTAAAAGCAATTCATAAAACACCCTATATTTTGCAAGGTTATTTATGAATTTTTACGAAAAATTTTATTTATAGCATATACTGTCACTATAATCACTTTTCTATAAATATACAAGCATGTATCCTAGCATAACAGTCGTTGTTTACTTGGATTGTAAAACTACAAAACATGCATGAATATACATATGTATATATGTATGTACAAGTTATATGTACATGTGTGTATCTATACATTAAATAGTATATATTATCCATAAACTCTGATGTGTACATTATAAAGAAAGCAAAATTTACAGTATTTATTTTGGCCTCCTTTTTTTTTAACCAAAATCAAGGCTTATTATAAATACATGTAAATATGTGTTATCATATATTCATACATTCATGTATAAAACATTTGTACTTATATATGTATGTACGTACACGAAATCTCTGAAAGAAAGTAAATTATGCGACAGTTTAATTTCATTTTAGATGCCCTACTGATTATATAATACTTTATGTATATATGCACATTAATACATACACATAATAAAAACAATAAAAGGAAATGAATAAATAAACGGATAAAAAATTTTTTTATATTGCAAAGGAAAAAAAAAATGTTAATTTTTTTATACGAAATTTATTCACTGTTTTTATTTAAGATAAAATAAAATTACATGAAAACATTGTTTAAATGAACGTTTATAATGTTATTAAATTTTAAATAGAATTTTTATTTTTCTAATGCATACATACATACATATATAAGTATGTATGAAATTACGTATACTAGAAAAAAAAAACTAATCGAATTAGTTAACATTACGACACTAAATAGTGTTATAAGTTTATAACACTGTGTTATGTAATAATTATTATATGTGTATATTCTGACTGTTCATGGTTATAATTATATAGGAATTACAGTTTACAGATTATGTATAAAAGATATCTTTTTATATAAAAAGAAAAAACAATAAATGAAGTAGTATACAAAAGGATAATTTCTGCATTATCTATCCGTTTTATCGCAACTGAAAACACATCAATTCAATTTAAGCTTTGATAATAAATCAAAAATGCACTACACATGTATGTACATATGTATGTATAAATTAATGAAATTTACATAAATATTTTTGTATTTTGTTTCCGTATACAAAAAATACATAAAATATCAAATTCATTATATGTATTAGATAGGAAAAAAAAAACAAATCACCATAATGATGACGTTTATAATAATAATTAGTGGTTACACCTTTATGCATATCATTTATATTAGATGCATTAGTATGGGAATTATTTCAATTGCATGTGGTTAATCAAATTCCCGCATTTGATTGACTATAATTCACTAAATTAAAACGAAAAAAGGCAAAAACAAAAAAAAAAAAAAACAATATCAAGTTTTAATGTAATTACTAAGCATATTATACCAATATATGAACATAAGCATTTAAATACATGTTCAAAATTATGTGTTAATACAACAATAAAAAAAAGAGACCAAAAATGTACATACATAACGTATTTTCAATCTATTATTGAAATTATTTTTATTACATATACATACCTATATAGGTATACATATAATATTTTAATCTGTATATATTATATTAAATGTATTTCAAAAAATAATGTTTTTGGATGTGATTACGTAAATACACAAATATATAAGTACATACATACTTTATGGCTTTTTTGTACACATACATATGTACATATATGTAACATAAATAGATGTTTTATGGTAATAATGTATGTACATATACTTTATAAACTCAGCAACTTTTCAACACGAAAACCTATTATAGATGACGTATGCAATAATTTTTGGATTATGTATGATTTTTCATTTTTCATGTTTTCACGTTTTATCAATAACTATATAAATATGTACATATGTATGTATGTATGTATATACCATATACAATATAGCAAATATGTATTACATGCAAAAAGGTAGAAAAGAAAATTTATTATTGTACAAGTAATGTATACACCTTATATAATTTGTACATATGTATTTGCACATTTGTTGTATATGTAATACATGTTCTTGCACACATACATATTTAAAATAGATATATATATCTTATTATATTATTGTGCATCCTTGTTTTATTATTCTATATAACGTATGTATGTACAGATTTAGAAAAAATACAAATAAATACATACATACATGTATATATTGAAAATATGCAATTTTATATGTACTTACACATATTATAGGTATATGTACAAAATAAAACTAAAAGTACCTTACGTGTATATGTATAAATTTTATGTATTTTTAAATGTTCTTATATGTACATGTACATACATACATATGTATGTATATAGAACAATTGTATAAACTATCATAACTTTTCAAATTTCTTTATATGCGTTTGCAATCTTTAAATTTTATTATTATTTTATGTGTACACACATATCTTCAAACAGAATGCACATACAGTATACATATTTTATGTACGAATGCACTATAGTATTATTGTGGTGAATTATAAAAAATAAATGCTATAAATGCATATGTGTACATACTGTATGTACCTACATATGTATATATTTGAAAGAGTTTAGAATTTTAGCAAAATTTTGCTGAGTGTCGATTTGTGATGCAATAAATCAAAATTAGTTTGACACAATGCATTTCATATATTATACATTACATAACATAACAGTGTGTATACTTATTCATGTATACTGCATTCATTTATTTTAATAGGTGGCACAGTATTATTGCATAAGCAAAAACAAAAAAACAAAAAAAAAAAAAGAAAATTGCATACAAATGCAAAATGAAAACTAAAAATAGTATAAAAAAAAAATTGTATTTTCTATGTGAAGAATAGTTTGAAGATTTTCAAATAATAATAAATATATACATCAATAATACATACATATATATATTAGATAACACGATATGAGAATATCAAATGCAATAAATAATGCACAGTGTTATTTTAAGTTATGTATGTCTATATAAACAAAATGATATGTTTTCCCATTTTGTACAGTACACCTGATACATGTTTTATAAATTGCATTAAATTAAAAGTACTCTATACTCGTAAATATTTACGTATATATAATAGTACACTGTAATATGTATATACATTACTATACATGAAAATATGTTTTTATAAAACATGTGTGTATTTTATAAAATAATATTATATATTAAGAAGAGTAACCAAATCGAATTGCGACAAATCCTGTTATCCTGACTTTGACATTCTCATAGTGCTATGTCAAGTATAATCCATTCTGAAATATTCTCAAAGTTATAAGTTGCGAATTGCATACACAGCACATAAATCTATAGAGTGTTCCAGGAAAAGTGTTATAAAATCCATCTATCTTATAAGTATTCAAAAGCAAAAATATTTTCATGGTAGAAAAATATTGCCAATCATGTAAGATCACAATATTTCAACTTTAAAAAACCTTCAATTTAATATGTCTTAAAAGGATTGAGTATCAGATGGTAAGCTAATAAGATAATATTTATGACATCTTTTCTGGAACACCTTGTATATGTAATAAAAAATATACACATGTACATATATTATTTAGTTAGCTTAATGCATGAAGGTAATAGTACAATATATATGTATGTATGTACATATGTACATATTCGTAAATGTAGATATGTATGTGTGCCCATAAAGTAGAATTTTGTGTTGTCTATTGCACAATATATAATATGTTTTCAAATGAAATACATAAGTGTAAGATGAGATGCAAAATACTCTTATGTGTTGCTATGCATAAACATATGTATATAAGTGATAAGAGATACATATATGTATATACATACATGTGTAAATCCATTCGAATTAACAAAATATATTCATACATATTATTTATTACACACATCCATACAAAAACTAACACATTCGTATTTGTAAATTTTCAAAATATACATCACACACACATATGATCCTACTGTATACTTATAGCTGTTATGCATATTATGTATATCAACTACTGTATTTTCAAATAGCTCGTTATTAAATAAAAATACATGCCATATTACGAATGATATTATTTTGTTATAAATGCAACTCAAATTACATCATTTAATATATCTGAACATTACTGGATCATCATTATTATAAGAATCTTCATAAATGTACTCTTACGTGCAATGACGTTATATTGTATAAACACAATTTGTTATAAATTCTCACACATACAATTATGCTTATACATATTTATATCCAATTATATAATATATAGGTAATGTACAATTATGGGGTATTTTCAGTTACCATTCACTACCATCGGATCGTACAAAGTAAAATATTTGAATCTCAACCAATTGGTCACCAACAAATGCTGAGGAAATTTCTGATTTTTTTTTTCTCCAAAATATATCAAAAATTTAAATGATAAAAATAAAATTAAATAACATCAACTAAAAGTACGGGAAAATTCTTAGAAAACAAATTGTATGATCAAAGTTAAAAATTTTCAACCAAAAAATAAATTAAATTTAGAATTTTTAATTTCAAAATAAAATTTTATCAACGAAATATTTTTAAACAATTCATAATTTTTATTGTTAAACACGTTTGTTTGTATTTTTATATTTTTTTAAAATTTAATAACAAAGTATATAATAAAGAATTTAATATAAATTACATTTGTACATTTTTATGTACAATTTTGTAAGACATACAGGGTATTAGATATATGTAATTGTTTTTTGTATTTTTATCAAAAAAATAAAAATAAAAATAAAAAAAGTAAATTTAGAAATTTACAGACATACTCCATAAAATCCACTTTGCTTTCCACTATGATATCCTTGATTGAGAAAAGAAAATTTCGAATATCTGAGATCACATTACCTAACATGCAATAAATTGTAAAAATAAAAATTCACTTTTTGATACCTAATTTTTTTTTGAGACACCGTATGTGTGTATTTGTGTACATGCGTTTGTATATGTTTCTTTTTATATCTTTTTTTAAATTGTTCATACTATGTATCCATTAAATAATCCATTTTCGCGATTTAATCGTTCTAAAAACACCAGGATATAAATTACATGATGTGAATACATATGTACATACATATATATTTTTTTATGTATGAATACATTATATACGTCTCTATATACATACAATACATTATGTACACAAAACTTTGTATATACATAGGTTTATAAAAATGAAAACAGAACGTACATACAATACATATATGTTCACTTATACAATTCATCGCATTTAAAAAAGTGTTATGCATTATATCAGCGGAGAAGAGTGATGAGTTTTGTTTTTCGTTTGGAAAATTTTTTCCATGTTATTTTTTTTTTTTTAAATTGCTTTGTAATGTAAAAAAAGTGACAGCAGAAAAGCACACACACTGTTTTAAAAGATGCCTAAAATCGATTAGGGCGCCCAAAAGCTGCCAGACAATATACAGAAAAAAAAAATACAGAAAATAATGAAATGAGCAAAAAATAAATGCAAAAAAGTACAAAGACAAAATAAAAACAAAAAAAAAAATTGAAACCAAAATAAAACAAAAAGTTTTCGAAATGAAGTTTTATATTATATAATTCACAATTTTGTTTTAAACAATCGTACACTATACCATATAAAAAGAGAATTATCGAACTTGTGAGGTCATATCATCTAACAAAAGAAAATAAAAATATTATATACAAATAAAAAAAATAAAGGCGAAAAAAATTGCGATAAAAAAAATAAAAAAAATTAAATTTAACTTAGTGAAATGAATATCCTTTTTTCCGTATATACATAGCATTTGGAATACCAAATAGACAACGGATATGGAACAGATTTTATTTTCTGCGTACCCCATGCAGAAAGAAAATTTTGTGTTCATTTTCTACTCTATATTCGTATATGTACTACACAACATGGAAAACGTGTATGTATGTATGTAGGTATGGTACAGTCTGGTATAGTCGGAAATAAATGGGAGGAAAAAATATGGGTTGAACGCAGGGTGATTGTTTAAGAAAGAAAATAAAAATATGTATTATATTTAAATATATATTCACGTATATATAGGTATACATAAAATAAAATATACATACATATGTATGGATACATGTACTCCGAAATAAAAAAAAAAAAAAAAAATACCAAACGGGAATCATACAAAACTTGACATAAGTGGAAAATTCAAATAAAAATTTTCTATTCTAGTTTTGTTGACTTGAACTGTTTTTATGCATAGTTATATACATATGTACATAACTGGTATACATATGTATGTAACTGACCATTGATGTATGTGTATATGCACATACATTTATGGACAACAAATACATACATTTATGGACAGATTGTATATTTGTATCTCAGCTACTAATTCACATAAAATGGACACAGACAATTCTATTATAGTGGCTACAAATTATAATGCTATTGCTAGTGGTACTGCTTCTGCTGCTGCGGTTGTTACATTTCATGGACCCTCAGCACCCATTTTAGAATTAAATATGTACATATAATATCTATGTATATACAAAGTATAGAGAAACGTTGTATATATAAACGCTTTTATACACATATACATATATGTACATATATTGTGAAGGCTGTGAAGCCAAGGATATTGTAAAGATATCCAATTTATATGTACATATTCATATACATTCATGCTTTTAGGACATCATTTTATAGAAAATTTCGATTCCTGCTGTGTAGATTATGCATTAGTAGTGGATTAGTCGATTAGTGGTCGTTTCAATTTATATATAATATAAAATAAAGTTGATTATTGGCTTATTTTGCTTTCCTGTACTAGACATTCAGAATATTCAATACATAATATACATACATACATATATAGTATGTACGGGCAGCAGATATACTTCATTTATAGATCAATAAAAATTTGAAAAAGAGATTGCATTAACAAATTTAATATGTACATACATATATGTATATTCACATATGTATTATATTAGACCAATGACCATTATTTCTTGACATATTTTATATTGAACAATTAAATTATATTTCAATTCGAACACAAATTATATTTTCATATTTATACAATTTCAACTTTAACATAAAATGCAATATAAACAAAAATACAATGTGCCTGCAATATACCTACATATGTATGTATATACATAAATTTATACAAAATGTATATTTATGAGCATATATTCACGACATATAGTTTATACGTCATTTATCCCCATTTTTTGATTTTTTGTAGTGGAAATGCCAGTTCAATAGCCCATAATAAGTTCATAAAATAAATTATGTATGTGTGTATGTATGTACATTATTGAATTTTACAAAATTAGTTCAATATTCAATTAAAAAGATAATATTTTCTTTCTATTTTTATATATACATATACATTTATATATTTTGAACATAATATGCTTTTCATCATTTTTATTAATAAAATTAAAAATAATACTCCTATGACATTAATGAAAACATAAAAATTAATAATGGCAAAAAATGGAAAATTCAAAGTTATATTACATAAAATGTATTTATATTAAAAAAATTTGTATTCCTATAAATAAATACACATACATACATACATTCGTAGTGAAAATGAAAAACAAAAAACCAAAAGAAAAAAAAAAAAAAAAACATGATTTAACACACAACATACAGAAACAAAAATTATAATATACTAATGAAAATTTACTGACTGTCACAAAATCACAAGACATAAATAAGACATTATATTAAGTAAAATGAATTCAGGTAGGTGTACACCTTAGAATGATGCTATATAATAAGGAATAAAATTTTGTGTAATATACAGATACATGTATGCTATAATATATGTATGTGTACACATGTATATAAAGTCGTTTGCATTAAATACAAAACATAAAGCAATGTAAAAAATATTAGCACTGCAAGAAAAAAGAGAAACAGAAAAAAAAACATGAACTAAAACTTGTGGAAACTTTTAACAGTTTTATATCATAAAACTGTTTGTTTTTTTTTTTTAGTATATGTGTGTATATTGTTAGCTATAAGGTAATAAAAGTAAATGTATATTTAATAAAAAAAAAAAAAAAAGAAAACAATAATAAAAACAAACTTTTACGAAAACTAAGAAAAATACAAAAACAACAACGATGTTACATAAAGTTATTTAATTTTTGTTGTTTTTTTCCTTTCTTTCTTGTTTTTCCCAACTTCGTTATATATATTTTATTATTTTTTAATTCTGTTGTCTTATTCTGTTGTTTTTATTTATAATACCATAGTAGTAAATTTTATTACATTACAAATTCTCATGAATAAAATAAATTTAAATTTGAAAATTTTAATGTTTGTCATTTTACGTATTTATAAAACAGGTAGTATACGTATAATTTATTATTTAGATATTAATTAAAAAAAAAAAAAATTTTTTTTACTCTAACGTTTATTTACAAACTTTTTTTTTGCCATTTTAAATTTTATTATCTGTTTTTTGGTTGTTAATAAGTAAAATAAATAAAAACTAAATGAAAGATGTATAGAGTTTTTTTTTAATAAATTTTCATGTCTTAAACATAGATAATAACAAAGAAGAATTTTTTTTGAAAATATTATTTTATTGCAATTTTGTAAATGAAGAGCCAATTTTTTTCTATATATCCATAGTTATGTTATTCATTATTTATATTTTAACAATATTTAACTTATATCTTTGAATATCCGAAGAAAAGTCTTCTATTTTAAATGAACTCTGTCATAATCATATTTTACATTGTTATAAGTTTATATTTTTTTTTATTCAATTTTTACACCTATTTTTATCTTGATATTTTTGGGTAATTCCAGATTATTTTGATAAAAGCATCTTAATTGACCATTTCAGATTTAGGTGATATTTTACAGGCATAAGATATGAATTGAAAATAGATATTATTACAAAATATAAATTTTTAAAGAAGTTATGGATCTTTGAAATTTAAAAAAAAAAAAATTACGCATCTAAGGATACATTTTATTTCCACATTTTATCTTTTCTTTTTCAAATTGGTATCACTTATCCCTCTACGAGGATCCAATAATTTTACATTTTTGGAAACTCTTGTCGAAATATGTATGTATTTTGGAATTACCTTTTTTAAAAAGAAACAACGTTTCCTTTTTACGTGAAATTGAATCTGAGAAAAATGGAAAACTAAAAAACTGAAAACAAAAAATACAATTTTTTCGCTGTCGGAAGCTTATCAAAGTTTTTTTTTTCAATCTAATTGGAAAATTTATCTTAACGTCAATATCATGCTTTAAAAAAAAATTTTTTTTTATTGTATTGAATTTCTGAATGAATACTATAGTGTAAGTATCATTTATATTCCTGATGCATAATATTTACTTTGTTACTGGATAGTTTATACACATACATTTAATGTTGAATCTGATACAATAAAAATTTTGCTTTATACATTTTTTTATACTTTTGATTTTTTTTTTAAAAAAATATAATATGTACATATACTCGTATATATTCAAATAAAAGATATGTGAATAAAATAAAAATATAATGCCTGGAATAACTCCAATATAATTTAAATTCACATTTATACATACATGGACTATATATTGGATGCTTATAAAGGAATTAAAAAAAAAGTTCAGGTAAAAACAGATAATATTCGTTATTGAGAGTACACACAATACACGCACACACATGCATATTATATCGCATTTTTACTATAGAAATGTTTTTATACATATAGGTATATTCTCAATTTCATAAAATGTGCATATACATAAATACATAAATACATCCGCATAAGTGCATACTACACTGATGCAAATTTGTAGATACATATGTATGTGTATGATTGTATGCATGTGATATTTTCACAGAGATGACAATCACAGTATTCTCATTAAACTGTTATCAGCAATTAACCTAAATTCAAAATGTGAATAAAGTGCTATATAATGATTATGATGACAAACGAAATAACAACAAAAAATAAAGTAAATATAATAATAGTAACACAAAAAAAACCTTTTGATATACCTTTTCCTTTGTGAATGTATGCGTGGATTTATAGTGCAATTGCGGTTCACTACGTTCATACATATATCCAATGAATATTTTACACATCCAAATATATATGGGATATACGATGTTATGTATACAACATTGTATTTTTGTAGTATGAACAATTTTTATAAAATCAATACAGCTTATAACTACGCATACGATTTTAACGTTTAAATTTTTTGAAAATAACGTACATATGTACACATACACATTGTAGAATTGTTTAAAAAAAATTTTTTATACGTTTGTTATATTGAATATATGTAACTACTGATAATACTGAAAAGTTTAAAATAGTATGTTATGTAACATATGTTTTTGTTAGCGCATATTTTTTTTTTACATATGTATGTACATATATAATAAGCATAACATAAACCAACAACAAACATAAAAAAATTTATTTGTAACTAAAAACATATGAATACACGAAATACGGAAGAAAAAAATTGTTTAAATTTAAAAAAATAAATAAAAGTACAAATAATGTAGAAAAAAAAAGATCTTGATCCGGAATATGTGGAACCGGAAGGATTCAGCATATACATTTATATGTATGAAAGTGAACGTATGCGTGAATATACGAAAGACTGTGTATATTTTGCTATTGTCAAAGGAAGTGTGGAAATATGTAATTGGGGCTGCAAAGGTAAGCCGTTAGCAAAGAAAAACAAAATAAATTTGCAACGTTTGTATGGATGCGATATACCAGGAATATGTTCAATAAAACTATATATACATATATACGGCCTCACATACACAATGATAAAAAATAGCTCTAATAAAATTCCCTACGAAAATTAGGAAAAAATGCACAAACGTATGGATAGAAAAAATTTTCAGTGTACATATGTATACATATATACATGCACGCATTAGGATTTTATAAACTTCATATGTACATACTGCATGTGTATAAAATACCAAATTAACTACAATACCGCTTTCTACAACAGGGAAAAGCAAAACAAAACAAAAACAAAAAAAAAAGAAAATTCATATAAAATTATTTTCACAGTCATCAAGCTTTATTGATGTTTCAATTTCCGTAGACGACAGTGTGCTACAAATCGACGACATTCGAATTGTTTTTATCTACATACAAATAAAATGCATACGATTCCCTTTTTGTATGGTATATAAATTGGAATACAAATAAGGACATAACCTAATCGTAATTGCTGATAGCTCGATAGATCGAAATACATAATACCGTAAATTGTACGTACCTATTTTATATGTACATATGTATGTATTCATGTTACACTAGAATAGCATCCGTATTCGAGTATATTCTTCACCAGTTTTCTTATTGTATGAATAAATTTTCTATCATTATTGTCACAATGGTTGTCATCATTATCGTCATCATATTATTTTCACTTTAACAATTTTATTCACAAAATAGAACATCACTAACAAAAAAATAAATAAATAAAATTAAAAAATTAAAAAAAAATTTTTTGATGTACAGAAATACTAAATTAGCCTTTACGTAATATTTATTTATACTAATATACATGTATACCACACGGATATTTATAAAATCCTTATTTTTCAAGATTTTTCATTATAATTTCAACATTTTTATATTTTCTAATTTCTACATATGTGAGAAACTTTTACTCATTGAAGGTAGATTATACGAGAAAAACAGCCAATAAGGATACAAATTTTGCAACTAGGACATTAAATATCTTACTGAGAAATGTTGCCGGAAAAAAAAATTTAATTCACTTTATTTAAAAAGTGTGGCTATTAAACTTGTCTTTATCTAATAAAATAAGACATTATTCAAATAACGTAGTCTTAAGTAAGAGTCATAAGAAAATATTTTATTCATTTTATTTTTTTTATTTTTTATTGAATGGTCAAACCTTTTACTAAGTATGTTAACTATACCGTATGTGTTATATTCTAAAGTACAAATCAATATTATGTATAAAATATCCTACAGACCAGACCAATGGCACAATATAACGTATTGAAAATTGAAATGAGGGTATACAAAAAATACAATAAAATACAAGCATACATAGTAAAGGATTCACATATTTATATACATAACATATATGTACTTGATATAAAAAAATAAAATAAAATATACAAAAATTCCCATATGTGCATAAGTATGCAAACAAAAATTTCGTACAATATTGTGTATCGGACGATGTAATCATTTCATTATGGCAAATAGTAATAAATTTCTCTGATTAAAATCAATGACCATAAAATTAAAATTAATATTTTCCGATATCATGTATAGTAATATTTTATGTAATATGTACATACACTCGTATACTATACGTATGTACACGCTAAATTAAATGTTAAATGTCATTGAATATTTTGATGATCATTTATTTTACATTTACATAAATACAATAATTTTGACTTGCAAGCATGTATACATGATATATAGTATAGAGAGTATTTTAGTCCTCTTTTTTATTACACAGTCCCTATACATATGTATTTATCGTAGTTATATGTACGTTAAAAAAATTACGTAAAAGTGAAATCGTTTTTTTTACGTTATAAAAATATTTCAAAAAACAATTTTGAATAATTCGAAATACTTTTATGATTTTGAGTATACTAAAAACGTATGTATGTATATATTTTTTTGCGTACGATGAGATGAAAAAATATTTTAAGTAATTACAAATTTGCGTATGTGTTAAAGGGTTGTTCTATTTGAATAATATCGAAATTTCACTAAATCATCCAATTCATTGAAAAACACATACAAACACAATATGTCCTTAACTTGAAAAGCTCTGTATGTACTATTTATCTTGATAGAAGTATCTTTTTACCTTTATGTTCATGTATTGATGTATGGTACATGTTAAAAATAAATAAAACTCAATATTCAATTCATTTTAAAAATAATTTTTATAAAATATGAACACAATATTTTTTTAAAAATAAAATATAGTCTGTGTGTGCTACTTGTTATAGTACAACTTCACACATCGGTTCAAACAGAATTTTTTTTTCATGTTCTTTTTTTTTTTTTTTTTTTTTGAATTATGCATGAAATGCTTAAACTTTATCGTTTATTTTGTAAATCATGTTCAGTGCAATTATTTTTATTTGACATGTAAAAGCGTTTAAAAGAGAAAATTTTGACCATTATTTGTATTTTTGAGTTTGTTATTTTGATAAATTTCAAATATTTTGACAAATTTGTAATTATAATTTTGTCCTTTAAATAACTAACAAACAAACATACATACATATGCTTGTATATGAGCGTACACTAAAAAAAAGGATAATTCCAAATTATTTCGATAAAATATGGTTCTTTGAAAAAAATATTCGAAAATTAAAAAAAAATTATTTTTCTTTAATCAACGGTTAAACGAAATTGAAATTTTTAAAAATTTTAGTTAATACCATCCCCTTTTAAAGACGATATCATTTATCTCTTTAATGTGAGCAAATAATTTTACAAAAATTTTCAAAGGTTCTTAAATCCAAAACTGCTTTATTTTTTATTTACTCCTTGTAATGCCTGTAAAATATCACCACCAAAATCTGAAATGATCACTTTAGAAGTTCTTGTCGAAATAATATGGAATTATCCAAAATTTATTAATAATTTTTAAAATTTTTTTATTATATTCCGTAATCCAAAATGAAAATGTTTTTATTTTTTAATAAATTAATTTTAAATTATAAAAATATCGATAGATACTTAATTTATTTTCCCATATCATTAAAAAAACAAACAAAAAAAAAAGGTAATATATGTACACATAAAAAAAAAATTTCGTTCAATCATTGAATTTAACATAAATTTACCCATGTGAAAAAAAAATAATAAAACGACATTACCATTAGTAATGTTATCGATTTTGTCAAAAAAAAAGTAATAATAAAAATAAAAAAAATAAAAATTGAAAACACAAAATTGATTTAATAATTTAACATAAATATTATAATATACATAATAATGTAAATAATAATAAAACATTATATGTTCGCGCATTTTATCTTTTTTTTTTTTTTATTCAATATTATTTGAATGTTATTAACTAAATAGCAGTAATAAAAATAATCAAAAACAAAAAATATGAAAAAAGAGAAAAAAAATTATTTATTTACATTATTACAATATACGTACATAATAATGTATACATACGTTAATGTGATATTTATGTACATATGGATACAATTTTTTTTTGTGGTTACATTTTTTTTTTTTTTTCATATGCTCATGTGTATGTACATATACATATGTACATTTTATGTTATTTATAAAATGCTAAATTATACTGCTTTATATAAAACTACACAAAATATAGAAAATAACAAATACAAATATCTACGTATGTAAACTAGCTGTATGAAATATATGTACGTATCGAAATGTATGAAAGGTACATACATATGTATGTATATGTATGTAAATATAGAAAATTGATTTTGAAAATTGATAGAATATTTCATTTAATTTACATTTTGATAATGTAATATACATTTATAATAAAATATCAATATTTATTTTCATATAATGTTATATTATTTAATTCAATTAAGGCCATTAAGATAAATGTGTACATCCATGTAAAATGAGTATACATATATACATACATATGTATGTACAATTGCATACTCAAATAAATGTATAATGTGTGTTTGCACTATATATATGTACATATATTCATTGTTGAATTTGTGTACATGTACAATATAGTATTCAGCTTAGTGAAACCAGCTCCTTTGAACATTTTAGGGCAGAGGTTTCTTTTTGCGGCCGACGAAGGTCTCATACAGATCTTGAAGACAAAAAAAAAAGATGTTTCGTCCATTTCATATAAATATCTTCACTGATATGCATGCGCAAAAAGTTTGAATCTTACAACATTGAAGAAAAAATATGCATATGTGTGAGTGTCTTTTCTTCGTCATACACACACACACACACAAAAATAGTATATTAATAAGAAATATTCATCGTATTTGATATGCACTCTAGACAATAAGAATACTGAAAACAATAATAAAACTTTTGAGTTTATGTACATATGTGCTTTAAAATTTATAATTTTATTAATTTCATTAATTTATTTCAAATTAATTTGTAATTTTCTTTCTAATATTTTATTCGCCCAAAAAAAAGTACATATGTACCTGTCATAATTCAACAAAGTCTGATTTTTAAAAATAATTATTAACAAATTTTCTTTGATTTTTATAAACTCGATATTTTGAACTATACATATGTGAATACATTCATTATCTAGGATCTTTTTTTTCGTTCAGTATCATTACTTGTAATTTATAGTATTCGAGTATTTAATTAAGTGTGAACAAATTTTATATTAATTTTTTTAAATCTCACATTAAATATTATACATGCTATGGATGGAATATAAGAAAAATTTGTTTTTTTTTTTCATTTTAAAAATTCAATCACTACACTATTTAGCTATTAAGAAAATTTATTTAAAAGAAAAAATAAATAAATAAAATATCGAAAGTAAAAGAAAAATTTTCAAGGATAAAAAGTTATAAGCAATTTATTCATTCATAAAAATTTTCCTGTAAGCCGTATATAAACGTAGTTGTATGTACAATGATATATGTATGTATGTTATATGAACATAGTATGTATAGGTAAAAATATGTTCAAGAGCACAATTTATTTTTTATCGTTATCATTTATAAACTTAATAAGATTTACTGCATTTATTTTAAGATCATGATACAACATCAATATAAAATTTAGGTGATAAAAAAAAATTAGAAGAAAAAAAAATTAAATCAAATACGTACATATGTGCATATGTGTACAATAAAGGCAATAAAAAATGAACAAAAAATAAAAAATGAAAAACAAAAAAATAAAGCAAACATTTATCAGGTAACAGGAAACCACTATCAAGACTCATAAGTTAACTATCTGGAACGATATTATATTATTATATGTACATGTATATACATGTATGTGCAAAATGTACATATACCGTATATATGTATGTATGTACATACACTTATGGAAGTATGCATGTATACCTTGATATATGTACTTTAAATGTATTGTATTTGTATTTATTTAAAAAATTTTCTTTTTATTTCTTTTTTTTATATTTTATATTGTTATTATTTTTTATTTATTTTTTTATTTATTTATTTACTTTTTTTTTTTTTGACTGCAATTTCCTTTAAGTCCGTTCGATTATCTACATGTCGTTCACGTTCAAAATTTCCAATTGAAGATAAAAATACGTACACCTGTGTACAATTGATACTATATATTATATACATACATACATATAAACACAAACCAGCTTTTATAAACATGAATATACATATATGCTTTTCTGTACATAATGTACATATATACATTTTATTTTGATTACATGTCTATATGTATGAAATAAAGCAGATTTATTGTAAAAATAAAACACATCTGTATATCCGTTTATTCTTATTCTTAGCCTAGGTGTATGTACATATAATATTTATCTGAAAATATGTACTTTAAATAAATATATATGTACATATATGATATACATAATGTACATTGTATATATATATGCTTAAAATACATATTTATGTACATACATACATACATAATAACATATTCTTTCGCTTCATATAATTCAGAATAACTGAACTTTTATCGTATCATATATGATCTCTTTTTCTGCTTTATTGAACGATTAAGAAAAATTTTTTCTTTCTTAAAAAAAAAAATAAAAAGAAAAAAAATAAATAAATAAGAAAATACAAAAAATAAAATATTTTTCATGTTTTTTTTTTTTTTTTTTTTCACTTTTATCCACACTTTTATTTTGCTGACATGTGATATTTATCTTTGATTTTTATGAGTAAACTTTTGATGTACTGTACAAAACAATATCTACACATACATACATATGTACATATATGTATGTACAATCATAATAGTAAAACATACGTATATATATTTTTCTTTCGTCCTTTATAAGTTTCATCCTATTCAGTTGATTTCTAATTTTTGTTCATTGTCTTTTTTTTTTCTTTTTTTAATGGATTTATTGTTATCATTTTAAATTCTTAAATTACAAGTAATATTTTTTTTTTTCATTTAAAATTTAATTTTTAACTTTGATATTTGAGATTAATGAAAAATCAAACTAACAATAAAGAAAAAAAAAAAAATGAAAAAAAATTTAATTAAAAATAAAATAAATTAATAATTAAATATAAATGCTGTAAATTTATAAATAGATAAAAAGTTTTCTAACTTAAACACTTTAAAAGATAACATAAAAATGAATTTATAATTTTAAATTAAAATTGAAATAAAATTTTTTTATGTACCTAATTTTTTATTTTTTTTTAACTCAGGAAACATATACACATTAGCATTTTTGTTGTTGTTGGTTTTTTTTTTATTATGTTCTCATAAAGTTTAAAAATATGCACAAGAATATAAAACTCGTCATCAATATTAATATTATATTTCCTTTTTTTTTTAGAACTTTTCTAGTCATATCGTTTTCCATTTTTCATTTTGTATGATATTTCCACAAAAAACGAAAAAGAAGAAAAATATAGAAAAACAGTACATTTTGTATGCGATTCCACAGACACAATTCTTAAATTTATAACTTTTACTCTCTTTTCATATTTTTGTACATATTCATAATGTATGTGTACATGCAAGAATAATATAAAAATGTATGAATTCATATACACAAATACGTAATATTTTTGTATCATTTATTCCGCAAACACTGAATACATAATATTTCATTTTATGAATTTTTATACATTTATTTTTATTTTTTTTTTATTTTTATTATTTTTTATTTTATTTTTATTTTTTTTAGTTTATTTATATAAATTTTATTTTGCATTTTACATTTTATTTTTACTATACTATTATGCATTGTATACATAATTTCAACTATATAATGCATATTATAAAATGTATGTTGATTTTCAGTGTTGTGTGTACAACACATACATTACATTTATACATGTACAGATACATTTATACACGTACATCCTATGTATATAGTACAAACATACTTTATGTCATTATAATATTTTATAAAATATTAAATGTATCAAGCGATAAGTTATACATTTAGTTTTTTTTTCTCTGTTTTTTTTTTTTCATATTTTTATTTTCCTTTTAATATTATTCTATTTTTTTATAATATGTCTGTATACAAAAAAAAAAAAAAAAAAGTAAAAATGAAAATATAAAAACAAAATGAAATAAAAGTGCATTTGAAGTACACTTTATGTCCTTTTACCAAATGAATTCTTTAAAAATATATTATCCTGCTTTTTATGTACACAATATACAAATTCTAGATCTAAGTACATTTTATGTATTTCAGTTAAATATTATGGAATATAGTATAGAAATAAAATCGTTTATATTTTACATATTTTACATATCATGGGAAAGCTAATGCTCATGAATCTAGATCATATGTATAAAATATTATATATTTAAGTACACATAAATGTGTGCAAAGGTTATAAGATTTTCATTCATTTATAAATAAATGTATACAGATATGTACAATAGTAATTTAAAAAAAAAAATACATTGTTACTTATTTAAGAATGAAATATAATACAATTAATTTTAATATGTAAATAAAATTTAAATATAATTAAGTTTATCATGAACAAAAAAAGATATTATTACTATTCGGTAGTTAGGTAGGTAGAGGTGGCTGTCCGCTCATTCTTAGGCAAGCACAATTAGGTCTAAAAAGGCCCATTGTGATACCATACCAGAATCCCTCACAGATCGAATCACCTTGAGCGCTTCAGAAAGCCCAGAAGCCTCTTGACTGAGATCTCCTTTACAAAAGAGAGATACATGTATTATTACTATTAACATTTTACTTAAAATTCAATTAAAAAAATGATGAAGGAACGTATTTATGTAAAATCGATAAACACCTCTTATTTTCCGTTATTTATTTGAAAAATCATTTTCGAATTAAATTTGTAATAAATTCTACATTCAACAAAATTTACTATAATCAGCCTTAAGAAAAGATATTCTCAAAGAAAAAATAGTTAAAAAAATTTAAATTTAAAAAAACAAAAATTAACACAACAAAATTATTTATACATATGTACTATATATGTATACAATTATAAACGAAAATAAATTAAAAAATATAAAATAGATAAAAAATAAACAAATGTACTATATAAATCGACATAAAATTTATTTTTTTAAAATATGGTATTTAATTGATTTCAATGTTAATCATTTACAAATTTTTCAATTTATTTCAATTTATTCCATTTTTTGTTTTCATCGAAGAAAAAACAAAACAAATTTCAATTTAAAAATATCTTCTAAATATATACATAGTATGTACATATTATATAAATGAATTTTAAACATAATATACAAACCATTTCACAAAGATATATCCTTAATTTTTATCCAAATTTGTAATTTTAAATGGAAATTTAGTAATTTTCGAAAAGTAATTTTATTTGAAACAATAAATAAAGACAAAATATAATAAAATAAAATAAAAATAAAAAAAAAAAACAGATTTGAAGAAATTGGATAATTTCAATAAATAAAATGTACACAGACAAATACTTGTACGTATATAAACTGAATAAAATGAAAAAATGAAAAAAAAACGAACATTGAGAAGACGACAGCAATTACGACTATAAAAACAACAGACGATTGACTACTTGGTCTGTTTATAAAAGAACGAAGAAATATAGCAACATGTATATTTCTATATATATAAATAAATAAAATACATAAAATATATTATGTACTTATATATGTATGTACAAATGTAAACATTTAAGTGAAACGACAAAATACCATTAAGATGTTATGTTTCAAACTCAATTCATCGAGCCTCTTTGACTGAATATAAGGTGATCTCTTAAAGAAGAAAATAATATAAATTTAAGACATAAGATTACGACATTTTCAATATGATAGAATTAGGAAGACTAAGTTTGTCATTAATGTCAATTGGTTCATTGATGATTGTATTGGGAATTAACAATTTCTCTTTATCCTTCTTATATTATCGTTTTAACTGTACTTATATTTATTCTAACTATATATATAATGTACATACATATACTATATAATGTAACTAACTATAAAGTATAAATATTTGTATGTACACATGTGTATATGCATGTACATATGTATATATATAATTCTGTCGATTTGTAAATAAAATTTTTCGTGTGTGTGTATACATATATAGAATATTATACATAATGTCCTATCCTAAGTTAAATTGTCTATACGATACCTAACCATTTAACATCCATCCACCCACTAACAACAAATCAGCATATTTTTTTTTTTTTTTTCATGGGATACATGTATATTTTATGTACGACTTTGTTTTATCATTACTCAATCGATAATATTGTATAACGGATATTAGAAATAATACTGAAATTCATTTTACGTATACTATTTGATTGTACGTATTTTACATTATATATACGAAATACGTATACAGATGATATAGATATAAAAATAAATACAGAAACAAGAGATTGTATACAGACATATATACATACATATGTACGTACACATTGACAACAAAAATGATTTCAAAATCATTATAGTACATATTATTATTTTTATTAATATTGTATGAAACGAAATGAGTTTCTTTTAATAATGTACATGAATACATCTTACATACATATGTATATGTATGTACATACATACATTCGTATATCTAGATTTTATATGATAGTGTATATATAAGGAAGATAAAAGACATTGATTTATCAATATATAGCACGATTCTATCATAATATCTATAGACTTTTATATTGTAAATGGAGAATCAGAGAAGATTTATTAAATGATACAGAATTTATAACAAGTTATTTATAATTGTATTAGTAATATATTGACAACGAATAGCATATACATAAATGTATGTATATACATGCATAAATAAAATTTGTATCTGAATCTGATAATAATTATTACATGTACATTTATTTAATATACACAAATATACATATTTACATATACATACATATATCTACTATATATACATATCGTACTTACAATTTAAAGATAATAATAATTGTAGTTATGGTGATTAGTTACATTCAATATAATTATAGAAAAATTTATATTAATTTACTTCAGATTCTTTATACGTTATACCTCTATTATATACATAATACATAATATGTACATGTATAAGAATGATAAGAATGTATGCATTTATAGAAAGTTGCAAAAAATAAAGTTAAATAAAATTAATTGATAGAAATTCTAAAAATAATGAACTACATCTGAAAACTTTCTAGAACAAAATTTTTCAATTGTTTTTGATTATTTTTTTCTTCTTTTTTTTTTTTTCTTTTTTTTTAAGAAAAAAGTTTTTACTTATTTCATTTTCTAGTGCTGACAAAATTATTTTATTTTAAATGTTCATTAATGTAGCAGGTCAAATATACATAATATTTTATTTTATGTTACTGAAATGACTTTGAAAAATCGACAAGCAACAATGTATATAATGTGTACATTTTTTTTTGTGTATTTTTAATTTACTCGTTTAAATTATTTATCTTCAGTTTATTTAAATTTTTTACTTAAATATTTGGAAAAGGAAAAACGAAAACCAATCTATTTTTTAAAAATAAAATTCATTATTTTAACAAGAAAAAATTTTGCCAAAAAAAAGTCAAAATTAAATGCATAATCAAAATTACTCTTTTTACAAAAAAAAAAACAAAAAAAAAATTGCATTTGTATTATTTTTAATTCACATTTCAATTCTTCAAAAATTCTTTTAAAAATTGATTCGCTTGTATATATGTCTGTGCATTGATGTAAACCATTTAAAACAAAAATATTTTTTATTTTAATTTCAGAACATTATCACATATTTGTTGGAGATTTGAGTCCAGAAATAGAAACGCAACAATTAAAGGATGCATTTGCACCATTCGGAGAAATATCGTAAGTTTAAATTTTTATATTACAAAAAAATTCTAGTAAAATTTAAAAAAAAAAAAAAAAAAGGCAACTTGCAAATTAATATTTCATATAAAAATCAAATGGAAAAGGCTTAAATACTTCTTTAAACTTTTTGTTAAAAAACTTTAATTAAATTTGTAGTTGATTTTAAGAAAGAAAACTTGAAAACTTTTTATGTTTTAAAATAATGTTTCTTTTTTTTTTTTGGGTTTGTGTTCACAAAAATATTTCCCAATTAAATTTAAGTTGATATTTTTATACATACATTTTTTGTTGATTTTCTATTAACTACTTTTACTTGTACACATTCTTTTAAAAATTAAAAAAAAAAAAAAAAAATGTTTTTTAACTTCTTGCTGTTATCCCGTATTATTTTAACTTTAATTTTGTAAAGCTTATAACATTTTGCAATAATATTTTTAAAATATTTTTATAACGACAAATAAAAAATAAATCTATAAATTTATGAAATTTTTGTACTAAAAACCCTATTTTTTGTTTTCATTCGAAAAAATTTTACAATAAGGCAAAAAATAAATATTAAATTATTTTTAAAACCTACAAAATTAAAAAGAAAAAAATTTATTTTTTTCTATGTGATAAAAAAATTATTTTGTCATTTTCTTTGCAATAACAAATTCAAATAAAAACTATGTTATTTTACAAATATTTGTTATTATTCGTAAATAATTTTAATGTAAATAAAAAAAAAACGTTTAAAAATATTATTCAAAGTTTTTTTCAGTTACATTCAGTTTTTAAATAAAACGAAAAAAAAAATGTTTAACTTCTGACCTAAACTATTTTTTATTTCACAACAAATTAAAGAAATTAAATTTGCAAAAAAAAGGAAGTTTAATTTGACCAAATTTATTTTATTTCTTTGACAAGGATGATAAATCTGACAATGTTTTTTATTTTTCATTTTTTTCATATACGAATAGTCCAGGAATAAAGGTTACAAAATACATTTCTATTTTCTTTACATTCAAACAGTTTCTAACTGATCGTTCTACATCCATCTCTCTTGAAGCCATCCTACCCTTATACATGGAGATTGAAAATACGTTTAAAATCATGACGTCATGAAATGAGCTATGTTCCTTTCATTAACCTAGTATATCAGAATTGTACATAGGAGCCTAAATCTTTCGAACAAATCAATTTTATTATTATTTAATGAATACGGCCCGAGTGATCAAAGTTTAAATTTAGAAAATGAAGTTTTCGTGTAAAAACAGAATTGATAATTTAAACAATTTTTCGCTAGGAATATTCTAAACATTAAGAAAAATATATTTTGCAACCTTTATTCTGAAACGCCTTCAATACGAAGAATCTATGTATTTACAAAGAAAAAAATGAATAAAATAAAAAATATAAAGAAAATTAGATTTGGTTTTTTTTTTTTTTTTTATTTTTTTAATTATTTAGAACACTTTATTTATTCGATTTATCATACAGACATTATTATTTGCATAGTGTGATGTATGGAAAAGTATGTTTATACACACAACACATCTCATGTAATTTTAAAAGTATGTACATTGCATTTTAGGCAATTTATATAAAAGAAAGTTTAATTTTCACAGACGTAATCTACTAAAGTATTTACACATACATATTTATTCTGAGTATATCTGATATGTTAGAACATACATTAAATTAAAAAAAAAAAAAAAAAAAAAAAAAGTCCTTTGATATAGTGTAGAAGAAAATGACTATACATTTAAGTGTGTACCTACACATAAGTATACTTGTATATACAATTTTATTTCATATATACAAATACGTATGTTTACATAGAATGAGAGAATATAACTTTCATGATTGCTTCCATTTAATAAATTGCATTAAAAGTTCTTAATCCGAAAAGACGAATGCAATATCTAGGAAAAGAAAACAGGTACATTTGTCTATAAAGTGCTATTTATGCCATTTATTTTATCTTTGCTTATATATAACCTATGTAACTAAAAGCTTGTTCAAATTGTACACTTAAAATTTTTACTTAAACGTACATGTATGTATAAACAACATAAATACATACATATGTAATTGTACACATCTAAGAACAATAAATATTAGATATACATATGTACTTGTACATATGTATGTACATATAAGTGAATATAAAAAGAACATATTTTATCTTATCCAAGTCGACATATACCTACATAAAATACAGCTATATACAAAATTATACATATACAGATATGTATGTATACATATTAAATATATAATAATGCACTTTTTATATATTACGGTAAGATCTTATGCATTTTGAACATTTATGTATTACGTACATGTTCTGTTATGTACATTTATATACATATGATTTGTACATTTGTATGCGTACATAAATAAATTATGTTTTCGTACGTATTTACATTAATATAGTGTAGTACATAAAAATGAAACCATTTAATAACGATATTGCTAAAGGATACTTTAAACCATAAAAGTATGTATGTATTTCTACATTTATATTTAAGCTCTTTTATCACAAATGTACAATATAATTCATGTAAGTATACATCTGACTGTATAGGTCATATACATATATACATATACATGTATGTATGTAAGTCTGTTTAGTCCTAGCAGTACGTATAGTTAGATTTATATATGAATATCCCACATGTATGTATGTTGGTTTTTACAATGCACATACATTCCTAGAATTTTTTTATGTTCCTTTTTATAACCGATTCTAAAAGAAATAGCTTTTCCTAAAATTATCTTTCGTCAGCGCCCTTTGGCAGGTGATTTAAAAGAGAAATTAAAACCAAGTTAAAATGAAATTAAACTCTATATAACATATACAATTCCAAAAGAACATTAAAAATTTTATTTTATGACATGAATTTTATGTTTTACGTACATATTAGTATCTGTTATATCAAAAAATGCATATGCTAAATTTCAAATCGAAAATACATATGAATGTATTTTATTGATGTCAATGAAATAAGATAGTGTTAATAAAAAAAAATCAAAAGTATTTTAAAACAAAAGAAAAAAACAAACAAAAGAGGAAAAGCCAAATAAAAAGATTTTATAAATTCATTCATATCCTCTTTTAATTTTTCATTCGTTTGATCAAAACTAATGATATAATTGATTTGGAAAAAGGAAAATAGTAAAATTTTAATACATTAAAAATTTATTTTAATTTAAAAATTATTTGTTTTAAATTTAAAATAATTTATGAATGTTCGTACGAATTTGGTTAATCGATTTGATCCTCCAAGGAAAAATTATAGATTTTCTTAATATTGTAAAATTAATTTACTCATTAAAACTTAAAATACGATTGAAATTATTTTTAAAATGAACTGCTTTCAAAGTATTTATTTTTCCACTCGATATGATCTACTATGATCTAATGACTGTGATGATTTTCCAAGACAGTTCTATCATACATACACCTACATCAGATTAAAATGGATTGTGACCCATTGAGTTTGGTTAGAATAGAAAGCAAATTTAATTTTAGTATGATAGAGCCTAAGCTGAGATTGACCATTACCCGAGTTACTTGTTGCCAGTATTACAAAGTATAAGCAATTGAAACCATAAGCAGATAGACGTTAAAAAAAAAATTTCATGATAAATTAAAAATTCAAAAAATTTAAAATTCAAATACATCATAAATTCTTTTTTATTTTTGTAGATAATACTTAACAAGAAAAAATGAATTATTAAAACAAAATTTTAACATAGAAATACTTCATATTCATTATACATATATAATTAATTCTGTGTATGTTATTACTATTTCAGAGTATCTACTTCTAATTTATTTAATTTATTCATATACATTAAATTTTATAAAATAAAATATTATTGCCAGTAAATAATTATAGTGTAATTCATCCTACACGCATAAAATATAAAATATAAAAAATCTCAAACCACAAAAATATCAAAGGACTACATGTATACAAAAGCAAAAAAAAAAAAAAACGAATATATATATTAAAATCAAGCATTTGTATAATTTTATTTTATTACTGCCGCATTCAGAATTAAAAAAAAAAAAAAGAAAACATATTTCAATATTAACTTTACTGTATATTTTTTAGTAGAGTATAAAAAAAAAGATACGAATAAAAAAATTCTTTAAAATAAATAAAAATATATAAAATATGCAAAATTACAGAATATGAATATAAAGTTAAAGTGTCCTCTAAAGGACAATGCTCTTTTAAAGTTTTATATGTCATGTAATTCATTACACAATATCATACATTACATTATGTACACATGTATACATATCATATACTCACTTGTACTGTGTACATATACTCGTACATATAATTCATACAAATATTTTTGTAATATATTTGAATGTAAACATGTATGTATCTTTATATTTGCTATTTTGATCTACATGAATATAAAATATATGTATATACATACACATATACTTGTGACATACATACAATACATATATCCATAGGAAGAGTTTATATTTTCATTTATTTACTTTTTTTTTTATTGAAGACACACTATACATAATATTGTATGTACACATTTACTTGAAAATATAAAAACTTATACATGTACAATTACATTTCGTACACATACATACATTATGTATGTATGTATATTTGTATATATGTATGTATATATATCGTAAAATTTTAAATTACACATTCAATGTTAAAAAAAGAAGCACATTGCAATTGTACATAAAAACAAGTGAAGAGAAAAAAAAACAATAAGATAAATAAAGAAAATTTTTTTGGCTTTAAATTTTTATATAAGCCTCCTGGGAGGCGTTTAATAAATATAAGGAAATATGATATAAAAATTTATACATGTTTACAATAATATTGTCATGCGTTTGTATGATTTCTTATTAAAATGTATGTATGTATGTCTATACAAAATTATGTATATAAAATTATTTAACACTGTACATGCTCATTAATATTAGGCTAATTTTGAATATATACGGAGAGTATGTAATATAGTATGTGGGTGTATGTGTGAATTTGTGTGTATTTTTGTTATTTTTGAAATATCTTTGTATTTTTTCCAGTAATAAGTTAGTATAGTGAATCTACAATGTTATAAAGATACGTTTCCAGATTTCAAATTTTTATATGGCATTATATATTTGTTTATACTTTGTAATTTAAAAGAAAAAACATAGATCGTATGATTTATCCATTGTACTTACTTTACTACTATTGTTCAAACTCAATTAATACTATAAAAACAAAAAATTTCGTTTTAAATTTTTAAGGAGTTTTTTTTATTATTATTGTAAATTTAATTAAATTTTTTTCTGAGGATTTTTTTTTTCAAGGATGCATGTTTTAACCAAAAATATTTGATTTATTAAACATCGTCTATAGATATGTCTACATGATATTTTCTAATCATGTAATAATACAGTGCTGTGAATAAGTAAAAAAAAAAAACCTAATAAATTTTTGATTTCCTCCTCATTCATCAAATAAAATCGTATTAGAACAGAAAGTCCTTATAACTTATTCATGGCACTGTACATATGTAATGTATTTATTTAACAAAGAATTTTTTATATATTAATAAAAATATTGTACTTATAAAAAATTTTTTAAAAATTCGAAATATTCCTTTTTTCTAAAAATAAGAATCACATTATATTTCATTTCTATGTATTTTATATATGTTTTATGTTTTTTTTTTTAAACTAATGATAGGTACAAAGAAAATATTGCAATAGCTTTTTTTTACTCAAATATAAATAAGTAAATGAAATTCAACATATGAACATAAAATTAGGTGAGAATTAAATAACATTTGAAATCTCTAATGTGAATACATAAATTTCCTTTGAAATAAAAATATCTATAGATTTAAGTATGCAAATAAAATAAGTTTTATGTTTAGATAAACATATTGTATATTCACACATATTATGTGTATGTATATTATTGCATATCCTTATAAATCTACTGTGAATGAAAATATTTTCATTTCGTGTACACGTATGACTATTCTTGAATTAGTTCTTGATTTATTCTTTATGTTATTTCATTTTTTTTTTTAATTTCATTATTTTACATTCGTTCTTATACTTTATATTGTACATACATATGTATGTATATTCTTATTTTAAATTTAAATTTAAATTATTTATACTTATTTTCATTTAAAATACCTTTTATACATAATATACATATAATATACATACATGATAAAAATGAAATGAAATAAAAATTTATGAAACCACTGAATCTATGAATGCACTTCAGTTATTTAGAAAAGAAAGTAAAATTCTTAAATTTCATGAAAGAAACTAATGTGTACATGTATGAATGCATTTTTATATATACATACATATGTGTGTGTGTGTGTGTGTGTGTGTACATCCATATATTATTATGGATTTCATAATAACTTTGACATATCCTTTTTCAAAAGGCATTTATATACTGGTACATGTGGTTTACAGTATATTCAAGGAATTAAGATAAAAATTATGATATGTATCTTGCATGTATACGTATGTACATAATATAGTTAGATTTAGATATCTGGTTTTAAAGCACGTTTTTTATTTTGTTTCATGTTTCATTTCTGTACTTTTTGAATTTATGGAATCTTAATTAAATAAAAACAAAATGTTAAGTGCATTTCTTTATTTATTCATTATATGTACAGGTTTTTTTTTTTTTTTAAATTCTTACTCTGAATTTTTTTTTTATTTTCTATGACATAATTTTTTAATTACCTTTATAAAAGTATATAAAACTAATGAATTCCTTTTTATATATATTTTTTGTGTATATTCGGAGAATTTAAAAAGAAAACTTTTATTTAATTACATATAAAACAATTATATATGCACATACATGTATAAAGAGAATATATTTATTATAAAATATGAAGTTCATTAGGTTTTTAATAATAAAATTATAATTAGTATAATAAAATTAATTAATTTTAATTTTAAAATGAATTTATATATGATATGACTAATTAAAATAAATTATTTAATAATCTTGTTCGATTTCTTTCTTATTATGTATGTTTATATGCCTTAAAGACAAAAACGATTATATTAATTAACAAATAAAATCATTAATATGATATAATGATTAATGCATGAAATACTCGTATATGCATAAGTATTCATTTGATGCCTAGTGGCTTGTGGTTTTAAATACAAATCAAACCATAAATATATAAATTAGATCATTTTTTTTTTGTATCAATTAATTAATAATAAGAAATTAAAATCTTAATTATTATAAGATTTTTAAATTTCCATGTTAATTATCTTTGCATAAACACTTTAATGAGTTTTAGAATAATGTCATCATACATATATGTATGTTACATAATGTACAGATTAAATTTAAAATTAGGAGGAAGTGGAATGAATGCAATGACTATTCCAATTTTATTTTATTTTTTATTTATTAATTTATTTTTTTGTATTAATAATACATTGTTTTCTTACTCATGTATTTTTTTTTTTTAACATTGGGCACATATTTTTCACTTCCGTCATCCATAATAAAGCGATTAGATATGATATAATACAATTTAATATAAAGGATGAAAATAATAAAAATAAAAAATTAGAAAAATAATAATAATCATAATGAAACAAGCCATAATAAGTATACACCATGAACAACATTCATATATACACATATGTATACATATGTATATACACAAATATGTACGTCTACATGTAATGAACAGTCATGTTTCTTATACATGGATCAGAGAATACATTTCTCTTATTTTTATCATTGTTTAATTCAAGCTTTGTGTGGTTCATGTGCACACATTATAATCTATAAGAAAAAAAGAAAAATAGAAAATTTTTTTTCTTTTTTCAAGGGTAGGCATATATACATATATGATACAAAACGAATGTATCTATATACACAAGTTGTACCATTAAATGTAATGCGGAAAATACATAGAATGTAAACTGACTTTATCCTTTGGTATATACTACATTATGTAGGTAATTTTGAATTACATTTTTTTTTTGCCTTTACAATATTTTTCTCTTATTTTAAACATAAAATACACTTGCATACACATATTAACTAATATACATACAAATGTATATCTACATATATGTACATATACATATTTGTATCTGTAATGAATATATGATATTTTACCTCAAACATTGTACATATACAAACTAACATATAAAAACAAAAACAAAAAAAATTATTTTTTTCCTCCAGACCTTGTTATGTTCAACATAAAAATGCTAATGGGGATAATATGCTTTTAGAGATAATTACATGTCGCAATCACTTTTTATTTCATTTCGTTCAAGTGGAAAAATATGGGATATATATTCTATAAAAAATATATATACATATGTATATTCATTATGTAATACATATTATGTACATACACAGAGTTATATACATATTTGCCCTCAAAACATTTTTTTGGTTTTTGGTTGTTATCAGAATTATTATTTTTTTTTTTTTCTCAATTATTTTCCCAGATTACATATTTTGATAAAATCAAAATTCAAGTTTGTATTTTTTTTTTTTTTTGTTTTTGGTTTTTTCCAACTTGTGTAAAAATTCTGGAATTACATAAAAATATCTAAAAAAAAAAAAAACACTAAAATAAAAATGAGCATGACAAGTAATTTTAGGAAAGCTTATTTTTGTTATTTTCATCAAATGAAAATTAATAAAAAATTTTTGAATTTTTATTTATTATTCATCATTATTGCATAAGTATACGAATTTAATATCCATTTAAAATTGTTTACATTCAAAATATCATATTGCCATAATTTAGAATAATTTACTAAATTTGATTGATTTTAAGTAATATTTCTCGTGAAAATATTTAAATTTGATAATCAGCTTAATGATAGAAACCCATTGAATCCTACAAATTATTTTAAATTTTTTTTTTTTTCATATTTTCCAAAAAATAAAATAAAATACATAATTATATGAAAAGTGAGGAAAAAAAAATAATAAAAACTTTATAAAGAGTTGTTATAATTAAAATATCGTATTCTAACGTTCATACCTTATTGCTTTTCATGCTTCTTTAATTTTATTTCGCATACATTTATATGTATGTATATATTAGTACGAACACAAATAACATATACTAATGACTTTCAATAAAAAACAAATTTCAATTGAGTTTAGATGTACATACGTATTAAGTATGGTGTGTGTATATAGAATGTATATAATACAGTAAATAAAAGCCATTATAATTTCCAAAGTTGAGTAATTAATAAAGCATAATAATAATTGTTATCGTCATTCATATTTGATACGAAGGATTTACTACAAAGCTTTATATATATTTACATAGGTAAAAGATTTTTTAGTTGAACAATCTCATTAAAACTTTTTTCCCTTTTGTTAGCTGTTTGCTGCTTTGATTTTTTTTTCATTTATTTTTATTATTTTTCTTCTTATATTTTTGTTTTATTATAGTTATTTGTTTTTTTTCCTTGAATTTTGTAAATCCCTTTTGTTGCTTGGAATAAATAAATATTGAATAAATTTCTATTACATGGATATACGGGCGTGTATATATACATATACAGTATACATCAACAGGCAATTAAAAATAATAATTAATGAGCACAAAAGGTATATAGGTATATAAGTAAATATAATATGTGTAGTAGAAGAAAATTGGCTGTTCATAAATTGATACTTAACTTTAATTTATGTTTTTTTTTCTGTTTTTTTTTATGCCTTATTTTCTATCCTTTTGTTTTTTCATTAATAACAAAATTATTAATTTTATTCGACTCATTGCAATTATAACACCTACACGTATAAAAAAAAAACCCGTCTAAAATCAGATAAGTTAAATGAACCTTTTACTTTTATATTTTCTTCCAAAATCAATTAATTTTACAATTGATTTAATTACGCTGTAATTATTTTTATATTTTATTACATAAACATACATGTATGATTTGTTTAATTCATTTCAAATAAAAAAATTTTAAAAATTAATTTAAATAATAAATTCTAGAATTTGTTGATACATGAATAATGAGAGAATGTGTATTTAATTTTTAATTAAAATGTTTCAGAAATAGAGTTACCAGAATTCTATTTACTATTCAAAAAAAATTTTTTTGCTCCATATCAGACGACTATAAATTAAATGTAATATTTAGTATGCCAAACCATTGAAAAAAAAAGTATATAAAAATAATATTCAAGAGCCACTGCACAACAGACCCGTCTTCTCTCACGTTCAAAAGATAAGTGAACTGAACAATCATTACCAACCACCATTTATGATACTGAATTTTTGACTAGTGTAGTGACTACTGTTCTGTGTGCTATACCAGACCAAACCAGTTTAGAGAAACATGAAAGCGAACAAAAATGCAAAAGCAAACTGGTTAAGAAATGGGGATGAAGACGTGTACAAGTGCAGTGTATAAAACAGGACTACTCTTTTACATTACATTTAAAAAAAATTATTTTGCTTACGCATTTTTGTTCACTCTCATGTTGCACTAGACTGGTTTGATCTGGTATAGCGCACAGAACAGCAGGCTAGTAGTCTACATGTATAAATATATGTACATATGTTGAGAAATGGATCTAATATCATTGTATTACATTTGCTACTCTACTATATACTACACCACTTATGTACTATACTACTCTACTACATTGTACTACATATATGGATTTAGTATTATTTAGTATTATATTGTATTATAGCTATTGTATTATATTTACATTTACTCTCTCATATTTATTTGATTGTATTCTCTCTAGTTCTCATATTGCCTGTTAATCATAATTGATAAAGTGTAAATTTCTACCTAACTAAAATTGTATATTGCTTGATTTGTAACATAACTTATGTACATAGCATAGCTTAAAATATTGAACATTGTACTGTAATCTCATACGATTTGTTTGAATACCATTTACACATACACATACACGCACTCTTTGATAATTTGGTGTAATGGTATATCTCATTGTAATTCTCATCTAACAGCATTTTGAATAATTGATACTTGCACTATTAATTTTAATTTTTGAATCGTTCTTCTCGTTTTGACGGTCATCGGATGAGGTTGCATCAATTCAATAAAAAATTGTAAAATAAACACATTGTAATTTGTACATCATAACAATTAAAAAACTTGTAAATTAAATCACATTTTTTTGTTTATTGAAATTATTACAACATTTTTTGGTCCTTCGAGCCGGATCCTACAGGATATTATTTAAGATAAGTATTCTTCTTTAATATTTTTTGATTTTTTTCGAAATTACTTTCTAAAGTGTGAAATAAAATTGTAAGCCGGTAAGAAACACGTGTCATTGTGCTGTGATTGGTCTTGAACATTTTTTTTAATTTTTTGATTTAAATTTCTATTGATATAAAAAAAGGAGGAAAGTGAATTTATTTTTTAAATATTGGTTAAAATAATTGTTTAAAATTATACAAAAGAAAAAAAATCAGTGATTGTGATTATCATAGGGTGTGCCTCACATATTGATGCCGGTGACTATTTTTTCATATTACAATACATACGCATACGTTCAACCGCATTGTATTTGCATTGTACTTTATTTGAAATTGTGTTCCATAAATTGCAATTTTGTAACCTTTTGAATCAACTTTATTTTTGTCATTACCCCGATTTTTTTGTACCATTGTTGTTTGTAATTATAAAAAAAAAAAATGGACGCATTGAAAAAGAAACGTGGCACTGTTAAGGCTACAGTCACACGTCTCGGTACATTTTGTGAAACGATAGGGCCGAATACCACTCTCGAAGCGTTACAGGCTCGTTTACAAAAGCTCAATGAATGTTGGACTGAATTCCTTTCTATACAATGTGATATATGTGAATTATTGTCTGATTCTGAATTTAGTGAACATAACATAGAAAGTGAACAATTTGAAGACAAATATTTTAAAGTGCATGAGTTGTTATCCATAGCTATAAAGTCACGTGTTACAATAAATTCAGATAACGATGTTACTGTTATTGATAAACTTGTTTCACAACAAGCCAGCTTCTTAGAGAAATTTTCAAGTACCTGCATAAACAATACTCCTGAAGCTAGTTCAAAATTACCGAAAATTCACATACCTTCATTTTCTGGAAATTTTAAAGAATGGATTTCTTTCCGTGATATGTTCAACGGAACAATACATGCAAATACAAGATTGACAAAAACTCAGAAATTTCACTACTTGAAAGGGTTATTAACTGGAGATGCAGAGTCCTTGCTGCGCCACATTCCCATTTCAGAAGATAATTATGAGGAAGCGTGGTCAAGGTTGAACAGCCGGTATAACCGAAAGGCTCCAATAGTATCATCATTCATCAAGGCGTTGCTGAATCTTCCTTCGATTGCGGTCACATCATCAGTGGGTTTACGACGCATTTCAGATGGCTGCGATGAGGTTATACGTGGATTGAGAGCTCTTGGAGAGGAGGCTGAGCAACGTGATCCATGGATCATCTATCTTATACTCAATAAGGTCGATCCAGTTACCAAACATGAATGGGCAGAAGCGAACATCAACAAGGACTTTCCAACGGTAAATGAACTATTGACTTTCCTCGACAATCGATGTGTTGCATTGGAAGCATCTCAACCATCACATAAATCACATGTACAAACCAAACAAATAAGGGCTAACACATCAGTTACTCAATCATATCAGCCGAATGTTACTACTTGCCCCAACTGTAAGGGACAACATAATCTATTTGCGTGTGAAAACTTTAAATCCTTAAACATTGAAGCTAAACGAAAATTTGTAAAAGATAACAAATTATGTTATAATTGCTTACGAAATGGTCATGTTTCTAAGTCTTGTCAATCCAAACATTCTTGTCATCATTGTAATCGTAAGCATCACACTCTTGTTCATATCGATGATGACCAAAATCAAAACCATGACGCGCAACTCAATTCAATTGCAAAACCAATGATTAACACTCATTCTATTCGTAGCGGGTCACCTAAGATCACGTCGTTATTGCCAACTGCACTTGTTCATGTTTCAGATGTTCATGGAACCATACATCCTTGTAGAGTTCTCCTTGATTCGGGCTCTCAAGCCTCATTTATTACTGAATCGTTTGCGAAAAAACTTGGTCTTCGGCGTCGACATGCTAGACTGTCTGTCAGTGGGTTGTCAGCAACTCATACAGGAGTTACAAGGGGAGTTGTCACAGTTACCCTAAAATCAATTTATTCAGCTGATTCAATTGTCATCAACGCTTTTATTCTAAACAAATTAACATCACCACTACCTAGCGAAGAATTAGACATAAATACCAACATCATCAGTACGCTTCAATTAGCTGATCCTAAGTTTAACCAACCAAGGGAAATTGATATCTTGTTAGGTGCAGACGGAGTATTCCAATGTTTTCGAGACGGCCATATTAATACTCACCCAGTTGCACAGTTTACAATTTTTGGTTGGGTTCTTGCTGGGGAAATACCTACTAGTGAGAACATTGATGCGCATTCAACACTAATAATGTCTCATTTTACAGAGTTTGATATTGATAAAACATTGCAACGCTTTTGGGAAATTGAACACATTTGTGACCAGCCTTCACTGTCATCAGATGAGCAACAGGCTGAAGCATCATACACACACACGACCGTTCGAACAACTGATGGTAAATATGTTGTCAATTTACCTCTCAAGCAGTCTGTATTTTTAGGTGATACCTTCCATGCTGCATTACGTAGATTATATTCACTAGAACGATCACTTAATCGCAACAGAGACCTAAGGAACGCTTATATTCATTTCTTAAAGGAATATCTAGATCTAGGTCATATGGAACGCGTACCTGCCACTGAAATCAACGCCAGAAATGTTTACTATTTACCACATCATGCTGTATTTAAACCTGACAGCTCCACGACAAAGGTACGTGTAGTTTTTGATGGAAGCTCCAAATCTACAAATGGTACTTCTTTGAATGACGCATTACTTCTTGGACCTAACATTCAGCCTGATTTATTCACAATTTGTTTACGCTTTCGTTGTCATCGGTACGTTTTTTCTGCTGATATTGAGAAAATGTATAGGCAAATTTGGATCAGCAAATGTCATCGCGATCTGCAACGCATATTGTGGCGTGAATCACCTGATAAACCGGTTGAACATTATCGTTTATGCACAGTAACTTATGGCACTGCTAGCGCACCCTTTTTAGCAACACGCACCTTGAAGCAATTGGCTTTGGATTACAAGACTCGTTTTCCTAAAGCATCACAAGTCCTTTTGAACGAGTTTTACGTTGACGATGTCTTAACTGGCGCTGACTCAATTGATGATCTTTTAACACTCAAGGACGATTTGACCACTCTACTCAACCTTGGTGGATTCAAGCTGCACAAATGGAGTTCTAATTGTTGTAGGTTGTTAAAGGATATTCCAAATACCTCTTGTGAATTATCTGCTAAGGATCTTGATGACAAATCAAAATCCATAAAAACTCTTGGTCTTCAATGGTCGCCATCAGCTGATACATTTTCATTCAAGGTTAATTTGCCACAAGCAGCTAAAACCACCAAAAGACAAATTTTATCAGATGCCTCCAAGACATTTGACCCACTTGGCTTCCTAACTCCTGTAACTGTATCAATAAAAATTTTGTTTCAACAACTCTGGTTGCTCAATTTAAATTGGGATGATTCTGTACCCAAGAAGGTAGAAGAAAATTGGTTACATATTCGAAATACATTGCATCATTTGAATGATATTAAGGTTCCGCGTCTAATGATACCAGACTTACATATTGAATACCACGGTTTTGCTGATGCATCAGAATCAGCATATGCTGCTGTTTTGTACTGTCGAAGCATTGATCAAAATGGTCATATTACTGTTCGTCTCGTCGCTGCAAAAAGTAAGGTTGCACCGTTGAAGCAAATAAACGTTCCTCGTCTCGAACTATGTGCGTCAGTGTTGCTTACACGCCTCATACGAAAGGTTAACAATTCAATCAAGATTATTGATAAACCGATTTTTGCTTGGACTGATTCACAAATAGTTTTACATTGGTTGTCATCGATTCCACGACGCTGGAAACCTTTTGTTGCTAATAGAACCAGTGAAATTCTCGAAACACTTCCTCGTAATTGTTGGCATCATATAAGTTCGAAGCAGAATCCTGCAGATTGTGCATCACGTGGTATTCGTCCGGAAGAATTGATTCGACATAAACTCTGGTGGTGTGGACCAGATTGGTTAGGCAAACCGGAAACCACTTGGCCCAAGACTGTACATGAATTCATGCCTTCAATAAATGTTAACAGTGAAGAGAGAAGGGTTGTGTTAAAATCTATGCTTGTTGAAAGTACACAGCCATTGTTAGATATCATTTTCTCACGAAGATCTTCATGGAATACAATTTTAAGGATTTTGGCTTTTTGTTATCGATTTATTAATAATGCTCGTTCTCCTCCTTCATCCCGTACCATTGGAAATATTCAAGTTCATGAACTTAAGTTTGTTAAGTTTATTTGTATTAGACATGCTCAAGATAGTGCTTTCCAATTTGAGAAACGACTTATAAAACAAAACAAGTGCCTTTCTCCTAGTAGCAAACTGTTTATGTTATCACCATTCATTGATGAGAATGAAATACTTCGTGTGGGAGGTCGCTTAAGACATACTGAACTCTCATATCAGACAAAACATCCTATCATTCTACCCAAGGGACACATTGTAACTACTTTGATCATCACGCATACACACACAACACATTTACATGCTGGAATATCTGAAATGTTCTTCATTCTACGTCAAGAATACTGGATTTTAGGATGCAGAAATATGATCAAAAAGATTGTTCATACATGCATACCATGCTTTAGACAAAGAGCTGTTCATAATCATCAACGGATGGCTGATCTACCAAAACATCGTGTTACATACGCGCGCCCGTTCGTAAACGTCGGATGTGACTACGCCGGTCCAATAACACTTCGGTTATCACGCGGTCGAAATCCTAAATACGTCAAGGGATACATCGTACATTTTGTGTGCTGTTCTATAAAAGCGATACATTTAGAGCTCGCTAGTGACTTATCAACAGATTGTTTCATTTTAGCATTAAAAAGATTCATCTCCCGTAGGGGAAAATGTTTACATATTTTTTCAGATAATGGCACGAATTTTAAAGGCGCCAGTAGAACACTCTCTACTATGTATCAGTTGTTGCAGTCAAGGGAACATAACAACAAGGTTGAAAATTACTTATGCAATGAAGGTATATCTTGGTCCTTCATACCTCCAGCAGCGCCACATTTTGGTGGACTTTGGGAAGCCGGAGTGAAATCAGTCAAACAGCACCTCAGGCGAGTGATTGGAAACAACATACTTACGTACGAGGAGATGTATTCTGTCTTAACCCAAATTGAAGCATTGTTGAACTCACGGCCAATGTGCGCCATGTCTGATAATGACATCGACGCTCTAACACCTGCTCATTTCTTGGTTGGACATCCTCATACAACCTTACCAGACGCAAATTACAACATTTCAACGTCTCATTTAAAAAAATTGGGAATTATTGCAAAGCATGGTCCGTGGATTTTGGAAAAGATGGCATCGTGACTACCTCACGTCTCTACAGCACCGAACGAAATGGCAGACTCAACAACCTAACTTAAGGAAGGATGATCTTGTAGTTATAAGAGACACTAATCAACCACCAGCATCATGGGTTCTAGGACGGGTGATTGAGTTGCATCCGGGTGACGATGGCTTAATTCGTGTGGCCACAGTTCGTACCAAATCTGGTCTATTAAAACGTCCAACGGTAAAACTTGTACCTTTACCTATATCTTAGCTGGATTCTCCAGCGAGGGGGCGGGATGTTGAGAAATGGATCTAATATCATTGTATTACATTTGCTACTCTACTATATACTACACCACTTATGTACTATACTACTCTACTACATTGTACTACATATATGGATTTAGTATTATTTAGTATTATATTGTATTATAGCTATTGTATTATATTTACATTTACTCTCTCATATTTATTTGATTGTATTCTCTCTAGTTCTCATATTGCCTGTTAATCATAATTGATAAAGTGTAAATTTCTACCTAACTAAAATTGTATATTGCTTGATTTGTAACATAACTTATGTACATAGCATAGCTTAAAATATTGAACATTGTACTGTAATCTCATACGATTTGTTTGAATACCATTTACACATACACATACACGCACTCTTTGATAATTTGGTGTAATGGTATATCTCATTGTAATTCTCATCTAACAGCATTTTGAATAATTGATACTTGCACTATTAATTTTAATTTTTGAATCGTTCTTCTCGTTTTGACGGTCATCGGATGAGGTTGCATCAATTCAATAAAAAATTGTAAAATAAACACATTGTAATTTGTACATCATAACAATTAAAAAACTTGTAAATTAAATCACATTTTTTTGTTTATTGAAATTATTACAACAACATATGTATACAGTCTAGTATAAATGTTGGTTGGTCAAGTTTTTTTAGTTCAATCGTTATTTGAACGTAAGGGAAGGCGGGTGTGTTATACAGTGGTTCTTGAATATTTTTTTTATAGGCGGCAATAGAATTGTAAAGTATTTTTACTTGGTCTAAATGTTCAATGCCAAACAGTATAATAGGAGTGGAAAATTCTGTGGGATTTAAAGACAAGTTTGTGAAATTAAGTTGATCTTTTAATTTCTATATATATATTTTTTAAATAATAACACCTTTGTTTTTTAAATTAAGTATTCAATTTTAAATTCATGATGATTTATTCACATTAATTTATACACAAAAATATTTCATATAATCATAAGTATATATGTATGTATCTGCATTCAAATACATATTTTCAACTCATTATTATTTCTATCACATAAAATTGAAATGAATTAAAAATTTTATACATATTAAATGTAAAAAAAATTAAATGTAAATCATCTGTAATGTCCTGTAAAAATTCCTTTCACGTATACCTTTATTTTGATCTTTCCTATGTACACACATCATTTATTTTTTTATTCAAAAAGAAAACTTAAGGCATTCATTATCCATTTGAAAGTTGTCTGAAAAGTTTACATTTTAAAGTTCATCTGCATATTTTATAGTGTTTTAAAAATATATCCTTTATGTAGTTGAATACATCTACATTTAGATGTAACTATCTCTATGTAAATATTTATACTAAGTTTATATGTACTTAAAATTTAATGTTTAGGCTTTTTGCTTGCTTTTTATTTTCTTTCCTTTTTCGTTTTTGTTTTTGTTTTTTTTATTTGGCTGAGAACAATTTTCTTTAGGTTTAGGATATGATGCCAATTTTTCGGTAAATCTATACTCTTATTTGTACATGTAACCAAATAATGCATCCGTTTATTTCTTTTAATACATTTTAGTATCTTTTAATAAATACATGAAAGGATATATACATAGTTTTAAGTATGTGAATTTTTCTTGTCTTAATGTATCTTTTTGATTGTATGTATTTCATTGCCTATATGTAATGAAGTACTCATACATACATATGTATGTACATAGTATGCACATGTTTGAATAAAATGAAATTTACTTGAAAATTGTCGGTAAACGTTTCAAAATAAAACTTTAAAATCTACTTATTTTATTCTATTTGTGTACGTGTATTTACATTCATGCACAAATTTTTGTAATTTATCATATATGGTTATATAAACATAGATACATACTAATAATTGTATGTAAAAGGACGTATAGGTGTATTTAATAGTTTGTACATTTATCATGTATATTTGTACAAAAAATTTAAATATTGTATTTTTAAATTTTAGTTGATTTAACCTAGTAATATCATGATGTATATGTAGATGTACGTTAATAAAAATATTATATGCATGCTCTATTTTATAAGCTTATATTTGAACAAATTTAAACTCAATAAAATTTCCTACTTATATTTTTGCAGTTTGCATACATATATGTATCATATGTATATACTGTAAAAATGAAGTATAAAGAAAATAGTATGTTGATATAAAAAATTAAATTATTTATTACATACATATATTTTGAATTCTATGTTACTATGCAATATAATATAATGTACTCACTTTTGTAATAAATGCCTACGTTTAATGTACACATATCTTCTAAATATGAATGTGTATATAAAAATCCATACATATGAAACGTACTATACTATAGTTTGTAGTACTGTGAAAGTCTAACTTGAACATACATACTGATATAAAATTACGTTATTTTCATGTTTGTGTACATATACAGTACACATTTCAAAAATTACTGAATTATTCATACACACATGTACGTGTATAGATGTAACTAAATTTTATATGAATACATACGTATATGTATGAGGACTTATAAATAAAGTAAAGGAAAGGATGAAACTTTTCAAGAATTAGGTTTGCTTTTTGGCTTTTAAATTTCATCTTTCAGGAAAACTTAAAAATGAAGTAAACAAAAAAAAAATGGGATAAATAAAAAAAAATAAATTCAAAAAAGTGATGCATTTACAAATGTACTTATATTATATGTATATATAAAAGTATGTATTATATAAATACGTTTGTGATTCGTTTATAAAATAGCTTGTAAAACTATTACAGTACATTCAGTACATGTACCATAAGTATGTATAGTACTTACATGTGCAAATATTTTAACGAGGCTGTAGTGTGTTTATTAATTACAAAAACATTCGTTTGGTACACATCTCACATTACAGTGATGATGATGACGATGATGATGATGATGACGATAATAATTGTAATATAAAAGTTTATATTTGCGTACCTGTATATTATATATTGGTACATTGTACTAAAAATTTATATACATATATATTGTAGTATATTCATTATATTATATTTCTATAAACTTTTACTTCTTTTAATATCTAAAGTGCTTAAGAGATAATTAATACAAAAGTTGAACATGTATACATATGTAGGTAACTTTCATTTTAAATAATGTGTACACTTCTTAAGATAGTAACATCATATAATGAATGCATATTATTATGTGTATAAGTAGGTACACTGGCATAAATCTATAATGTTGTTCCTTATACAATGTTTTAAGCTTTTCAATAATAAAAAAAAAACAAAAATTCAGGATATAAAAACGTATTACAACCTTAAGTACTTTAAATAAATCTGTTATATACGTATACTTAAAGAATATCAACCTATTTAATAATATAATGTACATGAATAATATCTGACAGTATTACATGAAAAGATACACAAAATACAGTATGAGGACATAAATAATATGTATGTTTGCAGACATATGCTTGACTTATACAAAATTTTAAATTTTGAATTTAACATATGTATGTATGTGTAGAGAAAAAAATTTTAATCTCAAATTAAATAGGTATTTCTAAAGTTTGTTAAATAAAATCTTTTGAACTTAAACTATGTATGTAATTAAAAATGAAATTGTTGAAAATTTAAATAAATTTTTATGAAATTTTATACAAACAAGATAACAAAAATACAAAAACCAAAAAAAAAAATCAAACAATAAAATCTAAAATATTGGCAAAAAAAAAAACATTTGTTCAATATAAACCATTTATGAAGCAGTAAACTTTTCCAAAAGAATACAAATAAAACGAATAAGAAGAAAAAATTATCGTTTCTCTCTTCTCTTCATTAAATTTACTGTAATTGCAATTTAATAATTACAATTGTCAGGAAAACCTTTATTTCCAATTTTTCAAGCAAATAATATGGTCAATTTTTCAACATTTTATTCCACACTTTTCGTTATTCTTTTTTGCTTGTCTTTTTTTTTCTTTCTATTCGATTTATATTTTCTTTTTATTTTATTTTTTTTTAAACGACAATTATGCAAAAATAAATGCACCATATCTTTATTTAAATTTCCATTTGAATACGTTTTAAAATGTTCTACAATTATACAAACTGCATGAACTAATATACATGTGTACGTTAATACATATATAGGTCTATATAGTATTGGACAATGTACATACATACTCGTATATACCTACATAAGTTTTAATAATAATTTATAGGTAATGTCCTTCAACAAAAAAAAGGGCAAAAAAAAAAAATAGAAAAGTATAAAAGCTAAAAATAAAAAAAAAGAATTGAAAAATAAAAATGTTAAAAGAAAATGAAATAAAGGGAGGAAAATAATATGCATTGAAAAAAACTTTCCAACTAGAAACCATATTAGTGTAGTAGTGAAAAATAACAACAGCAAATTAAGAGGAATAAAGCATACAAAAAAAAAAAAAACAGGAGAAAAGAAAAATGAAAAACGAACAAAGAAAAAAAATATATAGAAAAAACCAAAATAAATTCAAACGAATTTTAAAAAAGAAATTTATAAAAATAAAATAAAAATGTGCATCCGTCCTCCAACTATGGTTATAAGAACACATTGCAAATTAAAGCGGTAATTTATTTCTTTTTCTCTCGACCACAAAACTTTCATAAAAGTGTCGTATTAAAAAATAAGAAAATAAAGACATGTAAAAAAAAAACAAAAAGGAAAATATTAAAATGAGAGAAAAAAAAAGCAGCATGAATAAAAACTTAACTTTATAACTTTATTTATTCTGACTGGGTGTATACATGCATTGTACATCCATATATGTATATGGATATCATATTCTGTGTGCATATTTAACAATACATGTACTATTATTTATCAACATATGTATACACAATATGTATCTAGAAATAAAGAAAAAAAAAAAAAATAGTAAAAACAAAATACATGCATACGAATGTAAAGTATGGCACAGATGCAAATACTGTTATTTGGTGTTTTTTTTTTCTTAATAATACATATCATATACTATGTATGTAATAAAATGTATAAAACAAAAATAAGATACATATTAACATTTTATTTCTTTTTTTTTTCTTATTGGTAAGAAGTTATTATTTTTATTTGTTTTAAAGAAAGAAATATTAAGGTGAAAGTTTTTATCCTTATATTATATGCATTTTCCTCAGGTACTTTGTTATAATTCTTTTTCCTTAGTTTTTTCATTATTTTATTTATTTTTTTCTGAATTCAAATTTTCTTGTTCTTTTTTTTTTTTTTTCTTGAATATTTTTATTATTGTTATTTCATTTTTATTCTGTTATAATGTTGACACTTTATAAAAATTTATACACAATAATTTTTTTTCTTAAATTTTTGTCCTAGAAATTATTGTTGTTTTTGTTTTTTTAATTTTAAAAAAAATATATATTTTAAAGACTAACCGTTATACTAATATTTAAATTTAAATTTGAATAATTTTTTGAAGAAATCATCAATTTTTTATTATTTCGTTAAAAAAAAAATTTATTATTTCATTTCCGTATAAATTGCGTATGCGGTATGCATACTTTAGAATTCATGAATAAAAAAAACATGCTGTGTATTTTCAAATAATCTAAAATTCCTTTTGAAAAACTCGTACTTTTATTTATTTGCAAAATATTTTTTTAAGAATATATGCAATTAAACTGTTATAAAAAGTAAAATTAATATCAAATAAATAGAATATACATAAACAAATGAGCATGTCTGGTTTTTTATTAATTCAGATATTGAAAAATTGCATTGCTTTGTACTTCATTTTTATTATTTTCAAATATTCCTTCAGATTTCCAGTGAAAGGATATAAGATATTGCATTGAAATTTTTTTATATTTAAATAAATAAAATATTATCTTTTACTATTGAAGAATCCATCCATGAAATGAACGTGGTAAATTGAAAAACCATAGTCTTGAATAGATCCAGTTAGATCTTAGAGGAAGTCCGGGCCGACCAAGGGCTGTAGAGCTAATGATAATGATGATTGAAGAATCCATATTATATATTTCTAAATTTGTTTTTTTTTTTTTTGTTTTCAATTTTCTATAGTGGTTTTACAAGTATAATTAGTATCATCATTGATTGTAATATTCATGACGATGTACTTATTAACACTTAATTATGTACAGACATTTTACTGTATTCAATTCAATATTCAATTTAATCTAGTATACTTTACTGATTTTCATTTTCTTCTCTGCACGTTTTTTTTAACTACTTAAAATTTATTATATTTGAAAAAAATAAAAAAAATAAAAAATAAAATAGAATAAATAAATAAATATTTTGTATATTACAATGAACATACATATGTACTATATATACAAATATTATATCAAGAAAAAGGCATAAATATACTTCAAATTTATAAAGAGATTGATTCAACAAAATAGAAACTTGAATGGTACTTCAAAGTTATTTAAAAAAATAAATAAATAAAAATAAACTATAAAAATTTTCAATATGATTTTGTGAATTATTATTTAAGAAAAAAATATCTATACAAATCTTAGGAAAAAAAAAATTACATTTATATATCAGACATAGACATGTGTATGTAAGTGAATGTATCAAAACGGATACTACAATTACAATATTACACTTGACTGTCTTGAATAATAAGAAAGACATACCATATACAGTATACACACTTATTATAATAGTTGTTATAATAAAAACTTTTGAATAATTCAAATTTTTTTTTCTTCGTTCGACATTTTTGTAAAATTGAAAATTATTATATTTATCTTATAATTCAATCAAATAAACTTTATAATTAACTTAATCCACTCTAGATTATGCATATATGTAAGTTTGTATTTTTTTTTTTTTTTTTTTTTTTTTGAAATTCTCTTTATATAACTACAGTGAGTTTCAAAACGTCAAAAAATTTTTTATGATGCAGTAATACAATATTTTTGATATAAAAATTATACGATTCCTTTAACGGATTGCTTTAGAATAATTCATGATGCACGTTTTGCCTGAATAAGAGGTTTTAGATCCGCTCATAATACGTTTTGACACTTTAGACCATGTTACCATCTTAGATATTTAGCGTTTTGAAACTTTGAACTTTGCATCGATGCATATCGCATGCGATATTTAGACATTTTGGAATTCACCAAGTTTTATTCTTCTCTTATGATTCGTTTGTTTATCTGATTTTTTGAAAAATTGCCAAATTTTTTAAAGCAAAACACAAGGATTATAGACTAAAAGAGCCAAAGAAAAAATAAATTTTTTTTTATTATGATCAAAACATTCATTATTTTTTCAATACTAATTTTTTTTTTTATTCATTTATATTTTACAGTTAATAATAAGACAGTATCCTTTTGCCAAGTTATCAATTTCAAATAATAATGGATTTAAAATAAAAACGAAAACAAAAAAAACAACTGATATCTTTTTTGTATTCAATTTAATTGATGTGAACAAAACTAATTACATAGAATGGCAATTTTTTATTTTAATTTTCTGTTCATTTATAAATAAAGTTTTCATTTTGGTAATTAAAAGTGTGAAATTATTTTTTTTAAAAAAATTTAAATTTAATAAAATTAAAATAATGAATAGCATAAAAATAAAATAATAATTAAATAATTAATTCGTACCTTTTATTTATTACATGCTCGAAAGATCTCTGTCTTTATTTGATTTTGTTATTAATATTTTCTTTTTCTTACTAATAATTAATTATTTTAATATAATGGTAAAAATGCAATTACATGTGTGTGTATTAATATTAATTATATAAAAAACTAATTTAGAAACAAATTAATTATTTGACATTTTTAATGTGTACATACATAACAAATATGTAATATATAGTATGTATGTACATATTAGCAAAAATGAAATGTAATAACAACAGAAAAGTAGATCCTTTTACATTTTTTTTTTAAACCAATTATTGACATAAATGAAATGTCAATTACTGTTTAAATACATACCACGATGATCATGCATTCATTCATATATATACATACATACATATATTTACATTTACACACATGTATTTTATATACAATTATGACAATAGTAAACATCTCTATTCATTCATATGAATATCTGTGTACATTTTATACGTGGAAAAATGTAATGATTTATTCATATTTGAAAAAGTCAATAAAATATAAAAATCAAATAAATGAAAAAAATTCCCTTTGTACGAATACATGTACAGGAATTATATAATACCTTGTAGTATTTTTCCTTTTTTTTTTCGTATTCACATGTACATATTCCATACAGTAGTATAGAGGCATAAACGAGAACATTATATTTTTGTTCCCTTGTAAAATATTGACATCAACACATTTTTTACTATATGTATGTTTAGATACATATGTACATATGTACAGGTAGCTATTACATTGTATATCAAGCAAAATTGAAAATAACAGTTTAACGGCTTGTTCCAATACTGATTGAAATTATTTGCTGTCTGTAACGTACATATATAAATTTTTACACATTGTATGTACATAGGTAATTCCTTTCATTCCACGCTGAATATTGATTGATTTATGCAATTATCAATAATAATTGTTCAACTTGAAAAATACACACATGTATTTTTTTTTTCATTTACGTGACATACGTACAATTTTCAATATAAAGTTGACATGCTTTAACAAATTAAACCTAAACTCATCAATATTTTTATTTTCACAATGTACATATGTGTACATCTACATTTGAATCAATGCAGTATACATACATGCATTATATTGCATTCACTTTTTGATTAATAAAACAAAATTATATTTACACATAAAAATAAATTTATATTTTATTGCATTGTAAAATATCAAAATTTTTGAATAAATTGTAGGCACATACGTTATATGTACATATAAATACGTAAATATATATGTACATACATATATGACCATAGGCATGTAAATAAATATTAATATAATTTACGTACAAATTCGAATTTATGTATTTGCTAATTATGATCATCTAGTTTATTATGTGATTTTTGTCTATTCCTAATTTATTAAATTCATTTCAAATAGAAGATTTACATAAAATTACTTACATTTATGTGTATGTGTTTAAAATTGAATAATCAAATACGTTTACATCTACATATACATATAAAAATAAATATTACGATAATAGTTTTAAAATTAAATTTTTGCCGAATATTTCGTAAATTTATTATTAGTGTACATTATTTTAATAATCGAATAACTGAAAGGATGTATGTATTATTTAAAAATTTTAAAATGTATGATTTATTACATTTAAGGGTCCAGTGATAGCGTCAACGAAAGCTGTAACATCAGCGATGTAGTATGTTTTCTATACCGATAGTATTATGGATATCATTGATCTTTCATTACTCAGTACACGGGATTTTTGATGTCGGATGTCGCTGTCATTAACGCTATTACTGAGAGCTAGTCATTATATTTTTCAGTGGAACTTTCAATTGATTCCAATTTCCTATCTAACCGTTATCAATTATTTAATTTTTATTTCAAGACACTTTCAAATTTTCTTCTGTAAAAACATATTTAAGATAATTATAAGAACATACATACATAAATTCAATGTATCATTCAATCAATCTTCATTTCAATTATGAGCTCTAATTTTAAATTTTATTCATGTGATTGTATCGATCACGCTTCGAATAAAAAATCAAAATTTTATTATACGTAAGTGCTATTCAAAATTTTATGAATGTAGTTATTCATTATAATAATTACAAGTTAATCGAACTGAATAATTTTTTGTAAGCTTTTTTCATAAAACAATAATTGCATTAAGAGTCACGAATGCATGTCCTTATTATACGATACTGTTTGACATGCATGGACATATCATTTACGCATTACTAAAATTAATTATACAGTTGTTTTATTTTTTTATTTGTTACATTAAAATTTTATCATGATAATATTTAAAATACGTAAACATTTTAATCTGCATGAATTTGTTTATAGTTTTTTCCTAATTCGTTTTTTTTTTTTACTACTGCTTATCCTACTCTAGATCTAATTAAAACATAACACCAAAATGTTCCCACAATTTTCTATTTTAACCCTTTTTTACCATACTCATTTTTCGTTTTTTGTCTGTTCTTTTTTCATTTTTAATTTTTCCGCTTTTAAACAATAAGAAGTCCATTAAAATAAACTTTTGACGCTTTTTTTTGTTAAATATATTTCTTTTATTTTTTGATATTCCTTTTGCTTTCATCTTAGTTAGCCGCTTACTTATCTTAATCCAAAAATAATTCTAAAAATATTTTATAACTTTCATTCAGAATAGCTCTGATACATTTTTGTAATTTCTTTTTTTTCTAATTTATACTTTTTCTCATTTTTCTATTTTCGTTTGCTTTTTTTGTTTTCTTTTAAAATTGTTTTTAGAAAAAGAAAAGGGTAAAGATATCCGAAAAAATAAAAAAAAAATTCCATGACAAATAAATTATCTCTTATCTTTTATGGCACTTATTTTCGTTACAATTACATACATATGTAATATCTGGTAATAAGTATATATTTACACAAGTAAATGTGTACCATACATATACATAAAAACTGCAAAAACATTTTTAAACAATGTTTGATTGTACCTATTCTTATATACATATATACGAGTACATATACTACAATACCAATGAATGTATGTATAAAGAAGTACATCTTAATCTCTTAAACATTGTTGTCCACTTAAATAAACGGAATCCATTTCTACCAATTTTTACTCTGTGTATGATACTTGTATGTTTCTTTAAGAAAGAAAATTTCATCTATTTTCCTTTTATTTTCACTCTTATTTGTTATGTATTATGTTTTATTTTATTTTTTTGTTTTTTGTTTAATTCATGTTGTTGTTTCACTTTTTTTAAAAATTTTTCGTCCTTTATATTTTTATATACATATCTTTTCCTTGTTCGCTTAATTTTTTACAATTTGCTACTTTAAAGGACTTTCTTAAATTTCCGACAAAAGAAAATTCCTTTACATTTTTTTCATTTTATTTTTATTTCTATTTTTTTTTTTTACTTGCATCCAATGCTGGGATTATTCTTCTTTTACAAATTTTTAATACTAATAATAGTAATAGATAGAATACTATTTTACTTTCGTATGTACTCGTTTATAAAATTGTAAAATAAAAGAGAAGTATAAAAATACTGTATTTGAAAATGTGTTTTTTTTTTATGAACTTTTCTTTTATTTATTTGTAATAAGGGTAAAGGGATACATTATAACATATATGGACGTACACACATGCACGAATGAGCTTTTATATACTTATACAAATTTTTATTTTTTTTTCTCTACTGTTCAAGAATAATCCAAAACGGAACAATTTAGAGCCAAGTTGATCCTTATCTCTAATGATGATTTGAACAAAAATCAAACAAAAAAAAAAGAAAAAACAAAATAAATTTTAAAGATATGGAAAGAAAACGTAAAAGATTTTAACTTTTCAGTATAAATTTTCTATCATTTTTTTTTTTCTATTTCTTACATTAAATTAAAAAATTTTTTAAATTTTATTTTTTCTACATTTTATGATTTTTATAGTCCAGCACCCGTCAGTATTTGTTTTTTATTATTTTTATCGTTTTTAAATTTTTTTTCGTTTGTTTTAAAATGTATCTTTATGTATTGGTTTTTATATGATCATCATATTAAAGAGCTCCTTTTATCCATTCCACATTGTTCTTGGAATATATTGTTAATACAAAATATGTAGTTCATTTAATTTTTTTGTTTTTTTTTTTCATCTTTGTTCAAAAAAAAATTTTTTTGTTGTATTTTGAATGCGTTTATCCGTGGAATTGAATGGTGTAAACATAAAACAAATATAAATACATATAGCTGTACGTATTTTGAAATGAAATACTAGAAAAAACAAAAATGTAAAATGAAAAATTGTAGCAAGAGAAAATTTTTACATGCACACACATGTACATATTTATACATACAGTCATTTATGGAATTATCTCTGTGCACTTGTATGTAATTTACGTACAATATAAGACAAAAAAAAAAAGAAAAAAAAAAGAAATTTAAAAGAATGAGAACAAGATTAATGTGAAGTGGATTCAGAAAAATAAATCCGGATATGGTGGTGTTCTAATTGCAATGTGTCGGATGATGTAGAAGCATTGAAAGATAAGTTGTCTGACACTTTGATGAAGCACACAAAATTTCATACATTTTTTTTATTCATTTTCGTATTTTTTTTTTTTTTTTTTTTGCTTTTGTTCTTACATTTATACATGTACTTTTCTTTTTTTGTACATTTTCATTGCTTTCATTTTCTTGAAGGAATCATGAAATAAAATGAAATGAAATAAAATAAAAAAAAAGAAGAATGACATTTTTGGTATATATGTAAGAATTTTTATTTTCATCGTCTATATGTCATTTTTAATCTCTAGATATTTAAGCTAAATAAAAAAAATTACAATGTTTCATACATGTACATACATATGTATGTACATATGCATATGTTCTATACTTATGGTTTAGAGTACATTATACTGAAAGAAAATTTTTATAAAATAAATAATATATGAAAAAATGAAAATTTTTTATATAACAAGAAAATTTGAAATGACGATTATCTATAATGTAGACATTTTCTGACATGTGCTATCGAGAGAAAAGCACTAATTCGATTTAAAGCTTCCACTACAATTTTGTACATATATGTAGTCTAACAATTCATATTCTATGTATTTGCTATTTATAATCGTTTTTAATTTTTTTTTTTTTTCTGAAACACCCTATACATTTGTATGTGTATTGTGTATACAAATTTTTTTTCAAATTTAAATATACTTTTTTGTTTCAGTCATAGCGTGACTTCTATTTTTAATGTTTTGTTTATTTTTTTTCGATAATATCACAACCACTAATCTATGATCACAACATCAATAAAATTATTTAAAAATGAAAAAACAATGAAGAAGCAGAAAAAAAGTAAATTACAACGTGTAATGAAATAGTAGACAAAAAATAAAAAATAAATATGTATATAAAACATAACTTGCATTTTTGATTACCTATAAAGCAAGTAAACACACAAGTATCGGTGAGTTTCAAAATGTCAAAAAGTTTATGATGACACAGACTATGGCTTTAAAATACAAATGATACCATGCCATTAATGTATTGCATCAGAAAAATTCATGATATACTAATTGCTTGACTAATGCGTTTTAGATGCATTCACAATATGTTTCGAAACTTTAGACAATGTTATCGATTTGATGGTTTAGCGTTTTGGAAATTTAAACTTTGCATTGTGACGGTATTTAGACGTTTTGAAACTCATGATTTGTTACAGTTCACATATTTACTGTAGGTATGTATATATGCACACTTACCGCTGAGTAAATATGACAACTAATTCAAATGATATATTTCCTGAAAAATGTTTTTAAAAAAATTTATAAATAAACAAAATTTGTGAAAATACTTGTACTGTAACGTGTATTATTTATTAGAATTTTTGTGCCATAATGAAACGATAATTTTATGTTAGTTGTTTTTTTTCTTGTTTTACCTTAATTTACTATTTATTTATTCATTTTTTATACAAATTACATGCATAAAAGCTAAACAAAATTAAATGGCTAACTTTCATACTTAATATACTTAATGTAGATGGAATATAAGCTTAGTATGGTTGAAATGAAAATAGAACAATACATTTTTTTATATAGGTAGATTACTCTGAAAGTCACTATAGTCTGTCTACTAATTCGATGCAGTTAGGCCTTATACATGCCTTTTTTCTTCTCTCATAATTGCTAATAAGATCATCTCACGAGTAGTGTTACCACAATCTGTAATGTTAGCATATAATACGAGATGAATTTCTTTAATATCAAAGCGATGTAAAGTGGCACTACTATCATTTCCATAAGACTCTATAATTGCATCGAATTAGTAGACACAGTATAGAAATTTTTATAATGTATCACTAAAACTTTTGATAATTTATTACAAATTTATTAAAAAAAAAAAAAAAAAAACAGTTTCATAACATAATCTTTTTTTTCGCTTTTTCTTTTTATTTCATTATTCTTTGTTTTATAGTTTTTGCTTTTAATAACTGACACGATTAATTAATTATATATACGAGTATACTTTATAACATTTGAATGTAACGTCAGAATGTTTAGTTTCACATAAAATAATGAATGCCAAAAAGAAGGAAAAAATCATAATGATATTGATGATGATAATGATGATTATATATTCATCAAACTAAAATCATACAAGATAAGGACAAATATTTAATAATAATTAAAAACAAAAAAAACATGTCGAAAAGAAAAACAAAAATAAATGTATTTTTTTTTCAAAAAATTTTTATTCGAATATAAAATAATCAGAGGAAAAAAAATCATGTTACATTTACACTAATAAAATAAAAAAGCAAATATAGCAATTACATATACACATTCATCTATATATTCATTTGTATTCGTTGAATGTTAAAATAAAAATTTTCTTGATGAAAAGAAGGCAAATACAGAGAAATAACGAAAGAAAAATTTAAAAATAAAAAATGCATATATGCATTATCATGCACAAATGCACACATACTTTCATGTACAAAAAACAAAAAAAAAAGTTTTCATTATATGTATGTGCATATATCATCATTTAATAGCATAAATACATGAGATTATAATATGCCTCAATCACAATGAATAAATAACATGTAAAAGGTAAAATATTAGCATATAGTTAGTACATGCATATCTATTATAGAGTATGAAAATAATGTTTGCATTTCTACACTTTTTATAAGGTATATGTATGTATATAAGTTAAATATTTATATAGATATTGGTACACATATAAATGCATTCATATACATACTTATGTACATGCTTGTATGCATGCATATATGATGCGATGTGATATCTATTCTCTTTAATAAAAATATACATACATATATACATATTTGCACAAAAATGTGCATGTACGTACGTATGTATGTATATACACTTGTACCTATAAATATATGTATATACAATGTGTGTATCTACTTAAAACATCTAACATTTACTCTTGAGATCTATGAAGAATCCTTTTAAACAGGGTAAAAGCGTGACTAAAATACTTATGCATGGATAGATTTTCTTCATATGAAATATATTGCATAAATTTTATATGTACACATTTATAATATATTTATAGAACATTTTTATATATGCATTATATGCATGGCATGCATATACATATATACATATAGTATTTCTAACATATCCATTTATGTTCAATATTCGTTGAGGTTAAGGTAAATGCAGTTAAATCACAAATGGGGTTTAGTTTAGCTTTTATATACCAATCGAAAAATTTACATCATTCTCTTTCGACATGAGTACGTGTGGAATTTAACGTTTTATAAAACCATCACCATCCTGTACATATACCATACGAATATATATATCAAAACGTATCCATTCTCGTATAATATATGGAAATTTTACAAAATTCCATACATACGAGGTTTTTCATTTAACGCTTATATGCATATATGTATGTATTTACACACGTTCATATATGTTTATATATTGATAGATATTTTACATACATACTATCAGGATACATTCCATACAGTATAACATATTTATTTTGTAGACTTTATATTATGTATGTATAAGTATGTACGTATTCCTAGATTACAGTAACCTTTTCACGCGTTAATAGGAAAAAATAATGTTTAAGTATTATGTGCATATACAACCAAATATGCCATATAAATTACATACTTGAACATAATTCTTTATTTTTATACATAAATGCACACATGAACGTACATATGACAAAGTATATGCACATATCATACATATATAAATTTGTAATAATACTATTATAGCTATTCAACTTTTATTGAAGGATTTGTTCACGTACATACACAATATATATAATTACAATCATACATATAGATATATGTATGCGCAATTTAGACGTATGCGTGCTTATATGTGGTTTTGAAAGTTTAAAATTTCAAAAAGAAAAAGGAAACCGCCAGCCATTATAATCGTATCACTTTCATTTTAACCTCATAACAACTTCATGAAGTCATATCACATGCTCATGAGTATATGTACGTAAATATTCATGTAAGTATACGTATATGTACTTTATGAACAAACACAAATATGTGCCATGCATATAAAAATTAAATTTAAATACATGTGTATGTATGCCATGCATTGTATAACATGATATGTGGTATGAAATTTTTATCTAATTTTATTATCTGATTTGTTATATAACGAACACAAATCGCTCAAATTTCAAAAGTTTCATTTAAAAAACGGAACAATCCTTTTATTATGCGATTAGCATCCTTATTATTAGATGAAATTAAATTTAATTTAAAATTTTATCATTTTACAGTTAACAATTTTTTTGTTATTGTTGTTGTTTTTATTCTTTGAAATAAAAAAAATCATTCAAATTTAATGAATTTTTTTTTAAATTATTACTTTTACTTACAGAGACTGTAGGGTTGTTAGAGATCCACAAACACTTAAATCAAAAGGATATGGATTTGTATCATTTGTAAAAAAATCAGTAAGTACATAATATTCATGCATATTGTATATCATTATTTTTTAAATTTTTAATTGATACTCATACAAAACAATGACTTTATGAAATGTAAAATTTTATCTTTTCCTTTTTATTCATTGTGAAACATTTTATTTAAACACTTTAGTTTTTATTTTGAATTTTTTTAAATTTTCTATAAATTTTTTTTTTATATACAAAGAGAGTATGTCCTTTTCGTACCTGATATGAACTTGTACCAAAAATTAATTTTTAAATGTTCATAACGTTGTTTCTTGGTCGAATCATTTACTTAAATTTTAAATTTAATTTGATATAAGTCTATAATCTGTACAGTTATTTCGATGCTTTATTATAAAAATTTCGGTTTCATAGAAAATTTATACATACAAATATTTCGTATAATTCACATAATAAACTTAAACAAAAAAATAAAAGCAAAAATAAAATAAATAAAAAAAATTAATTAAATATGATTTTTTACATGTACCTATATAATGTATGTATTTTAAAGTAAAAACCAATTTTTTCTAACTGTCAACTGGTTTTACAACTAACATATCAGTATATTTGAAATTATATTTACGTGAAAACAATAATTTTTTACCAAAAAACTAAAAATGTCATAGAATAATGGAAAAAGAAGTGATTGAATAAAAATAACAAAACATAATAAAAACTATGTAAAAGGTTTGTTCTTTTCTTATTTTATTTTTTTAAATTTTATTTTTCATTTTATCCTGTTTCAATCAAAAAAAAAACAAAAAAAACAAATACAACGTGCAGCATCAACGAAAATTCAAATTTTATATGTCTGTTATATTATAGTAAACATGGAAAAACGATATTTTCAAAATAAAAAGAAAATAGAAAAAAAAAGTCAAAAATTCTAGAAAAACTATTCATGTAGCAAAGCACAATTTTCAATGCAATGTTGAATTCTTTTTTCTTTTTGTTTTCTTTTTTATACATGTTGTTGTGAAATTTATTCATGTACATATATACATATGTACATAAGTATGTACATGCGACTTGTAGAGAATATGTACATGTATATGTAAACACATATCCCATTTACCATGTTTTTCCAACTGTCACACAAGAAATTGTGCAATAATTTTTGAAATTTTCTATTTATAAAATACATAGATACATATGTATGTACATACATACGTATTTATGTATGTATGAATGTATATGTACATGTGTACATACATATGTAGTTTATAATAAACATATCTAGACAATTTACACACACATATAACTTTCATATAATACATTTTTGCATTTAATACATATGTATGTATGTACGTATACTTAAATTTGCATACATGTATACATACATATGTACGAGTATATAAGTATGAATGTATTGTATGTTCAAAAACTAAAAGAACTTACTATGTATATACTATTGTGATATGTGTAGATGCACACATACATATGCATTATTTTCGTTTTTTTATACTCATGTACTATTCACATGAATATAATTTTAAATAAATATTGTTTTTCAATATCTATAACTGGTGTGAACAAGAGCGTGAATAACAAAAATAGACTAAATAACAAAACACAAAAAAAAAAAACAAAGAAGAAGTAAAATAAAATAAAATAAATACATACATACATGTAAGGACAATAATATAAGGATCATCTATAAATTTATGCTCGCATATAGTATACACAATTTTTTTATATTCGCCACAAATTTGTATATTATATACCAGTGAGTTTCAAAATGTCAAGAAATTTCTTTTTTTTTTATGCAGTAATAATATGACTTTGATACAAAAATTATACAATTGCAATTGATGCATTATTATTCATTAGAAAAATTCATGACGGTTCATTTGCTAAAAAAATGTGCTTTAGATGCTTTCACATATCATTTTAAAATTTCAGATGATGTTACATGCTTAGATGTTGCTTTAAACTTTGCATTGAGGCGGTATTTAAATGTTTTGAAACTCCCTGATACGGGTACATGTGTGTAAATTGTTGTATGTATAACGAAAATACACATTCTTAAATTTTTATAAATATACAAAATATCTAAATCCTACTATACAATTTGCATAGCCAAACATACTGTAAATGCATATGCAATGTATACATTAATACATAGTACCCATGAATTTAAATTTTATATTTTTATATTTTGTTTTCTCTTTTTTCTCTCTTTTCTGCAATGTTTTATCCTTAAATTTTTCTATGTTGTGTTTATTTGCATTTCTTACTTTTTTTTATTTGTTTTAAATATAAAATGTACTTATTAATGTAATTTTCAAATAGAGAGGTTTTATGAATTTCTGATTTTGTGAAATGGTGGCTGAATGACTTAAAAAGTTTTGTTTCTCTTTCTTTCTTTTTTTTTTTTTTGTAAAGCAAAAACAAAAAAAAAATTGTTAAAGACAAAAATAGTAAAATATAAAATAAAAGAAGTAAAAGAGAAAAAAAAACAACCAAACAGAACATATAAAAGAAAAAGTAAAAGAAAAATACTTGCAACGATAAAATTAAAATTGGATTCTATTCAGAATAAATACATGACTTTGTGATTTATGGAAATTAGTTTTAAGAGAAAGTTCTTCCTATTTAGTTTTTTTTTCAATTGCGCTTTTATATAATTTTTTGTTTTAATAGAACTTTTTTTACAAATTTTATTTGATTGCTTTTGCTGCATATTTTCCTTTCTTTGAAATTTATTTTTCTTGATTTTTTTTTAGTTTTTTTTTTTTTTCTCTAAAAATTTAATAGTTTTTCTTTTTGCAATCTATTAGCCAAAATAAAATGAAATTAAAAAACAAAAATAATAATGAGAAATATATAGAAACGTGAGCATAAGCTGATGAAAAACGAAAACACCTTTTTTAAAAAATAATATAAAGAGGCCATGCACTCGTTAAGCAGTTCATCATTGGAATTTTGTATGAATTCGATTTTCTAAATTATAAAAAAGACCAGATCCACGCTGAAAAACTAAAAAGACGAAAAAATCATATAAAATTAAAGAAAATAAAAAAACGAAAAAAATATATTAAAGCTGTACACATACAAATAAAAAAAAAAAATTTTTTTTTCAACTCTAAAATACTTTTAATATTTTCCTTTTTTTGTTTTCTTACATTTTACTTCTTTTAACTTAATTTTTTATTTATTTTTTTCTAAGCACTAACTTTCTTTTCCTTTCTATAAAATATTTGTGATTTTTTTCATCGTTTTCAAAACTTCTTTATTTTGCTTGAATTAATTCAACCCTTAAAAAAGTTTTAATTTCCCCCATAAAATGAGAATAATAACAGCATTAAAAAGAAAACTTCAGCTATATAAAGAGAATTGAATAAAATAGAAATTTTCATTACAAAAAAAAAAAAAAAATGAAATTTGAGCAAGAAAAAAAGAAAACAGAGAAAATTCACTGCATCAAAAGCCAAAAGAATTTTTTTTGTTTTACATTCCTATGTGACATTCAATAAAGAAAATTATAAATTTAATTGACAAGTATAAAACTTTTCTTTTGTATCAATTATTCCAATACAATGAATTAATTATATAATTATTTTAAATTAATATTTAATTATTTTTTATTTGAAAAATGAAAAAAAATGGTATAAACATTTATTTTAATTTATTTTGCTTGTTAAGCTTAAAATACCGTGGTTTAGCAACATTTTAATAACATTTTCGATTTTATTTTTTTAAATTATGATAAAAAAAATTTTTTCTTTTTTTCAGTAATACATTTTAATCGAAATCGAATCATAAAATGAAGCGCGTTCTTATTTGAAAGTGGCGTAAGTCACCACTCGTATTTTAAAGATATTTTTTAAAATAAAATATTTCATTTATTATAAAAAATTCATTTTTGAAAAATTGCCTCTTATACCACCTTTTGAATAGATAGCTTAAATAAACTCAACAAAAATTTTTTCCATTTTTTTTCTTGCAACCAATTTTTTAAATAAATCTATGTTAAAGATGCATGCCATACACATATGTGATAAAATCGCTCTATAAATATCAAATACCACCATACATGTACACCAGAATTAAATATACTGATCTAAATAACGTACATATATAAATAATTTATTGCTTTTAATTATGTCAGTTTATCAATTAATTTCTTTGCGTATACGATTGTTATATATCTGTATATTACATGAACACCTTATGAACATTATCTGTTTTCAACTTAATATAATTTTTTATTTACACTATAAAATTGTGTCTCATAATAATAAAACAGTCATAATAATGATATTTTCTTATATTTTTTATTATTATTATTGATAAAACAATAAACTAAAAAGACAAAGAAAAGAAAATGACTATATGTATGTACATATATAAAAACAAAAATTATTTATGTAATCAATGAAAAGGAAAACAATGCAAATAACAGGAAAAATAATAAGAAAATAAAGGAAAATATTTATTTATGTATATTATACAGACATTCATTCAATATATGTGTGTATATATTCAAAATTTCATAAAACTAAAATGGCATGCAATGATAAAATAAAATCGAAAAGAACAAGAAAAGTACTATATAAACTTGTTGAAAATAATGTCATAAAATAATTTACAACTATATACATGCGTTCATATATAGTACACGTATACATACAAATATAAATGAATCTAATATAATAATAACACAATTGTACTTCTTGACTTTTATATTATTGTCATAATTGTTATTACTTTCTTTTTTAGTAATAATTTTTATATGTTTTGCCTTCAATTTTCTTTGTTTTCTTTTTGTTGTTTTTTTTGTTTTTTTTTTTTTTTTTTTGTATTTTTTTCATTATTTTTGGTCCATGTTAATGAACAAAGATATTTATAATCATTCATGTATAAAATATGAGAAAGGATGAGGCTCATTAAATCTAATGAGACGTAAAAAAAATGTGAATGAATACAAATGAAAATTATGTACATAATTATGTTTTTATGTTTTATATGAAGAGAAAAGCTCCTTCTATTTCGTTTTTTGTTTTTGTTTTTTTTTTTTTTTTGTTTTTGTTTTTATGATTTAGAAATACATTTGTATATGAATCAAAATACAAGGGAAAAAAGAAAATTTTTATATGTAATTATTATGTAAATAAACATTCTATATATATAAATACATTTTATAATGAGAACACGAATGAAATTATAAATCATAAAAATTTATTTAAAAAAAAAAAATTATTTAAAAATATTCATGAGCATTTACATACTTGAAATGTTTATAAAATGATTTATTATAATATGTAAAATGAAAATGTATTATCATGTTTCATACATTAGATTTTGTGTTTTGTATATTATAATTGACAAAAAAAAATCCTATACTTTGTACTTTAAAATATTTTCCCTACAGGCCTTATGGAAACTACAAAAAGTAGTACCACTTCACATCAACATCATTGTATACGTATATTGATGTTTGAAAAGCTCAGCTCATACTGTATGAGAAATATGCGAATTGTGAAAACATTGCTCGTGAAATGCTCTTGTGATCAATTATGAAAGAAGAAAAAAGACACATACATAAAGTCTGTAGTGAAAATATTTAAAGTACAAAGTATAGTGCTTTAAGACAAAAACAAAAAAAAATGGAATCAACAATCATACATACATATTAAAATTTTTATCTACATATAACTCAATTTACCCCATAATCAAAACATTAATATTTCTGACAAATGTGTTCTTTTATACACAACAGATTTTTTTTTTTTATTGATTTTTGGCTAGTAGTGGAAATATTTTAATATAACGATGAAAATACATAATCGATCAAGAAAACGTTACTTAATATATACGTTAAGAATTTTAAAAGGAAAACTGAAATTATCATGTAAACGTACATTATATGTATATGTAAAATGTTTACATATGGACATTAAAATAGAATGTTCATATAAAAACGGTATTTAAAAAAAAATTGTGACAAAAAACGTATGTTTTACCAAACCATTTACACATACAATATATGCATGTACATATTTACATTATTTGATTGACAGAATAATACGCATAGGGCAAAAAGCAAGAACCTAACTCTAAAATTTGTGACACGTGTCAAATAAATGAAAATCTCATACACATATGTAAATAGAAAAAAAAAGTAAATATAAACGTTCTGATTTTTTCAACATACATATTTTTTTTATATTTATTTATCTCTTTTACCTGTGTATCTAAACAAAAATGATGTAAAAATTTTATAGCTCGTTTTTAAAAAATTTTCAGTATAGACCTTAGTATGAAAAAGTTCAGTTTCACCCATAGGCTATGCATTTGTTTGGGAGTACAAAAAAAAAATGATATTTAAAAAATTCATCTGATTATGTATGAAAATTTTAAGAATTTTGATAATATTGCTCATGATTAAAAATTACAAGATAAGGAACCAGACACATGTACTCCCACAAAACCTTAACTGAAAATCGTTTAGGAACAAACTTTAACTGTAGCTAATACATATGCCTATAATAAATAAACATATCAACGTGTACTTACACATACACAATAAGGTGTGCTCATATATCATTGATGTACAATAAAAACATTGCATTGTATTTGTATGGATTTTCTAAATATTTTGCACAACTTTGTAGATTCTAAATATTTTTGCGTATACAAAAAAAACCTTCGTCCTTTTGATATAATCTTTATATTTTTTTCTATACATGTGTATGTACATTTTAATAACTTTGCTCATATAATGTGTATAATAATAAAGATTAAGGAATAAAAGTAATCTTAAGTAGCCATTTGTATTATATACATATAATATCCGAACAAAAATAAATACGTAACACACTAACATAAACGAGTATACAGTGTGTTTCATAAGTAAAGGCTAACCCGACGATAGTAACTAAAGCATCATACTGAGACTTATCTCAATCTAATAATTTAATTACAGTTAAATTATCCTATTTTTCATTAACTCTTAAAGGATTGAAGTTTTTTAAAAATGACCGAAAGTTGATAGAAAGAGCAAAATGAACAATCAATTAAAAAAATATGAAATTCAAAATTATATGAAAAATTTTTAAAATATTTCGTTTAGAATAAAATTTTTGTGTGACAATAAATTTAAATTAGAAAATAATAGTTGGCTAAATAACACGGTGTTTGCCATAGAATTCGACTTTGAGATATGATAATTAGACTTACGACATCATGCTTAGTTTGAAAGGCTGAGACGTTTTTCATTCTCTGCTACATAAAACGCCATCGACTTAACATCCCTTAATTGGAACACCCTATTTATAGATACTCACACACATTAATAGAAAACTACCTTTTCTTCATTTTCTTTTCATTTTCATATTTCTCTGTCGTCTATTCATTTTTCTTATTTTTTTTTATTTATTTTTTTTTACTGTCTTGGATTTAACCGTATCAAAAAATATGGTAGCATCTGTTTGAATGTAAATAAAAATTTTGTTAAAAAGGTGAAATTTATCTCCCTTGATATTATCCATATTTTACTTTATCTAAAATTATAATTTACAATATCATACACATTTACATATAAAGGCATATATACTTATATATGTGTGTATACATTATATATAAATGAATATATAACAAGGGTATTACAAAATACAAACATACTATATGTGAGTAAAGAAATATTATAGAATGTGACATGATGCATAAAAGTTTAATTTTCAGTAAAAAATAAGAAAATAATCAAAAAAAAAAAAAATTCTGATTGCTTACAGAAAATTTTTCAATCTTCTTTGACAGACGCTTTTCATATTTTTACATATAGTACATACGAATATAATACATAACATAATATTAAAACTAGAAATTTAGACAAAATTGAAGTTAACAAAAAAAAAAAAACAAGAAGTAGAAACTTTTTATGTCATTCAAGAATAAATTACAAAAATTATAAATTGAAACAAATCAATCTTTCAAAATTTAATTTAAAATTTAAATAAATAAGAATTTTTTTTTTTTTTTTTTTTTTTTTCTAATGAAAAGAAAGATTAGCCTATAATCATGGTGATTATTCATCTTAGCTTTTCATTCTTCTTTTCTTTTTTTTTTTTTATTAAATTGTGTTTATCCAATTTGTAAATAAGATTTGTTTATTTCTTCTCTTACGTCTAACTTTTTGTTAATTTTATTTAAATTCCTTTATATTTAACCGTTAATTAGAAAAATAAAAAAAAAATAAAATTTTCTTTTTCCTGTAACAAATAATTTATTTTATTTTTGATTTATATATTTAAAAAAATTCAATTTTCATATAGCGAATAATAATTTATAATAAATAATGTGTAAAATTTCATAATGTAATTTTTCACGTAATCATGAAGAAAATGATAAAGAGAGAAAATATTTTATGAAAAAACAAAAAAAATTTACAATATTGTAATAATTTTGTTAATTAAATATCATTCAGGTGCATTATTGAGATGAATTATCTTATTAGATTCTGTTGAAAATAAAAAATTAAAATAAATATGTAAAACCATAAGAAATTTTATATTTATCCAAAAATTGAAAAAAAAAAATTTAAAAAATTATTTTATTAAAAATATTATTAAAATAGAAAATACAACAAAAAACTAATATTCGTCTTAAAATAAAACTGTATGTGAAAATGTACGTACAGAAGCGCATCTGAGAGAGATGTTTTTTGTGCATACACTTTCTGAATTAGTAAAGTATGGATGTAAATAAAATTAAAATACGTTCATTTTACTATGGTTTTTTTTCTGTGTATGCATCAGTATGTATACAACATCGATGAATTCCAAAACGTCTAAATACCGTCTCAATGCAAAGTTTAAAGTTTGAAAACGTCATTCATCATTCAAAATCTCAAAACGTATTGTGAACATACATATGTATATTTAAAACATTATTTAACCAACTGACGTATGCATTTTTCTGATGTAATAATGTATCAATCGCATTGCATAATTTTTGTATCAAGGGCGTAATATTACCACGTCACATGAAAATATGTTGACGTTTTGAAACTCACAATATACATATTTTTAAAATGCATATACATAAATGTATTGCATCATCAAAAATTTCGAATTGCATTTAATTAAATTTGATATTTTTTCCTTGTTGTTAGTAGTATTACTCTGAATTATATGTATTTCTTATACACACAAGTAATTCTCATATATTATACAGATACAATTTCATATAATATCCCATATATGCATGTATGTGTATGCATGTATAGCAGAGTTAACTAATATAACTACGTTAATCTTCTTGCATGTTGAGATATGATTACACCTCTTGCTGCTGTATTTATTATATTGCTTATACTTTTACTTATATTTTATGGATGCACCATTATCATACAATCGCTTTTCAGAAGGTGATGATAATAAAGCAATGTGTTGTTGTTTATTTTTCTTGTCGTTGCAAAATGTGTTTTTTCTTTATTTCTTCCCATTACGTGGATGTTTAGTATACGTATACATGAAAATTCATGCACTCAAAGGATACCCATTTTTTTTTTTTTACTCCGCTAGGCAATAACGTTATCCTGTATATTTTTATAATCCGAATACACGTACGTATGCATACACATAATATGTATGTACGTGTTCTATAGTATTGATATAAAAATAGAAAATTCAACGTTGTTGTACAAGAACACATGATTTTTTTTTTGTTTTTAATTTAAAATACATAAAATTTTCTTTTCAATTTTATTACACGTTATCATTACTTTTCCGATTTCCGGAAAATTTTATTCGTTTTCTTATTGTTAATATTTTTAATTGCTGTTCATTAAATTTATGTGTTAAAAATGTTACACCATCAAAACAATTATTATAACCAATTTATTTCTGAAAAATTAAAAAAAAAAAGGGAAAATTCATTTCAAAGTGATTTTTAATAGTAATAATATGATTTTAATTATGATAAACGCATTCTTAGTACGAATTAATTAAAATTGCATGTTTTTGTTTTAGTTTTCCTTCTAATTTAATTTAATATAAATTTTTCTATGTTTCTATTTAAAAAATTAAAACAGAATAATTTCTTTGTATTATACCTACAACATAAGTATATCACCTTTAATTTAACTAAATTAAATAAATTTTCAAATTTTCTACAATTTTACTAATCTTGAAGAAATTATTTTCTTTAGAAAAAAATGTGCAAAAATACGCACAGCTTGTTATTTAAAAATCAAAAAATATCCTTTAAAAAAAAAAAACATTTTTACTATCATTTTCATTTTGTTTTCGCATCATAAAAAAAAACTTACAAACATATCGTTCAACGGTCAAGAAAAATTTATTCAACTGAAAAATTTATTCAAATATTTGAGTTTATAGAAAAAGAAAAATTTAACATGAAAAAATAAAAATCAAATAATATTTTCTTTTCCTTTTTTTTTGTTATAAAAAATAAATTCATGCGAAAATATCATTTCCCTTTGGATTCATATCATTTCCGTTTGAATTTTTTACTTTGAATTGAAAATACATACATATATTTGTATATCAATATAATTTTATCTATTTAATGTGTAATTTGTACACATGTAGTTATATTTTACAAAGTATATATGTATGAAAGATATGTATGTATTTTGTCATATACATATGTATGTGTATTAATATACATCAATGATGCAAAACACCAACCAGGCAGCCAAATTGTATTCAAGAGAATATCCACATAAATTGTTGAGTGACATAATTTGTGGTCATAAATGTACATCTAATTTTTTTTTATACATACATATGTACGTATACACATGTACGAATATGTAAAAAGTGATTTTTGCTTTTTATTTCATAATTTTTGTATATTATATATTTTGTAATTTTCTTCTTTACTTTTTTTTTGTCATGGTTATATGAAAAGTAAAAACAAATCACAATATTATCTCACTAATATTTTCCCCCAATTCGTTTTATCATTTATATTTTATAATTTTTTTTTTCTCTTTATTTCATTTTATTCAGTTTTATTTCTATTTTACCTAATTCAACGAAAGAAAAGTTCAAGAAAAGTTTTATATACTTATTCATTGTTTTTTTTTTTGTTTATTTCCTAAATTCGTAAAGGTAATTCGTGCGTATCAAACGTGATTCATGAAATGATTTATTTATTTTTTTTTTATTTTTTCTTATAATATAAAATAAGGCATATTATTAGCATTATATTTTAGAAATAGAAGGAAAAAGAAAAAAACTGAGAACGTAAATATATGTACATTTATGTTTATTTCAGTGTATATATGATTTCGATAATGTATGAACACATTAAATACATGCATACATACTCGTGAATGTATGTATATATTTTGTTCACTCACATAGATTACATAGATTACATACATACATATATGTATGTATGTACACATTTTGATCATCCTTATCATCATCATTATGATTATTATCAAATAGAAAATAAGAAAATTTTGTTTTCTAGTTTTTTATATACGTACCAACGTACATTTTACGTATTTGAAATATGTGCATGTGTATAAGGTAATCAAAAACAGACGATTGAAATTTCAACATAAGTACGTGCTAAGAAAATAAAAAAATCTGAATTTTATTAAAGATTTCATGTAATATAATACGCACTCTATAGTATAAAATATGTCATTGTAGTCATGTCCGCGGTTACTATAAGATAAAAATTCAAGTTTAAAAAAAAAAAACAAAAATCTAATTTTATTATTGTTTTATTTTAATATAGGAATAAGTACAGTAGCAATCAATTCTTATTTAGATGTTATATGTACTTTATTACAATTTTATTTATTACATACATACATATGTATGTATGTGTGTACACATGTACTTACATACTCGTATATGAATTCCGAGTATAGATTTTTTTATTGATAGTGTCAATTCATACTTGTTTGCATACATTTTCTTACCATCAAATCATTGTCCTGTTTTAGGGATTTTATTATTTTCTAGCTATACATATAGACATGCATATATGTACATACATATGTATACACATAAGTGTATATATGTAAATTAAATCGATCAATTCGTTTTCACATAAATTTAACATACATTCATAGTTCATACATATTTACATAATATATAGATTGGATTTTTAACATATTGCACACATATGTATGAGCATATGTACATATGTATGTGTATACATACATGTGCTCATATACATATGTATACGAGTATGTATGCAGAATGTGAAAAAAATATGATACGAATTTAATGGATGAATAAATCAGGATGTAATTTTTCTTTCTATAAATCTTCTTCTTTTATGTGGTGACTTTTTCAAAAAAAAAACAAACAAAAAAAAAATCAAAGATAAAAAGATAAAAATAAAATAAAATAAATAAAATGTATTTGTAAATAAAATAAATAGGAAAAAAAACGAAAACTACAAAAGATGAAACAAACATTAAAAACAGAATAAAACAAAAAATAAAAAAAATTAAAGTCAAACAAAAAACATTTAAATGAATTAAAAAAGTCTACTTTATTTCAATACATGATATATGTTTGTATGTATACAAATTATGTATCTGGCTTGTATACACACATACATATGTATGTGTATATTTTATTAAAATGTGTGCAAAATGATTTTGTTCATCATTTCTTATTGTACAGGGTAAGTTAATTGTATCAACATTAAAATAGTCAAATAAACAACAAAATACCAAATTCACCTACACATAGATACATATGTGGGTACTTTCAATTCTAATCGAATTTAATTTTTGAACATATAAACTGTTATGTTAAAATTAAATTATGATACATAAGTAAATTGATATTGATTTAAATATAAATAATAATAATTCACCCTGTATAGAAAAAAAAAGGATAGTTAGAAATAAGAAAAAATAAAAACAATAATAATAAAAATAAAAATAAATAAACTTTCTTTATTTTTTTTATTCTTTGTATATAGGAGCCCTTTTGTAAGTATGTATATCATTTTGAAGGGTTATTTGAACCCATGCATAAACATATGTACACGTACGTGTTGTGTATGTTTGTACAAATATACAAACATTTGTTTGACTATCTTTTACATTAACTTAGATTTTGTTTTGTTTGATACATTAACATTTTCTCTTAATACAAAATTCATTCAAAATTTATGGGAATCCTTTTGATTCTTTATTCTTTTGGGTCTTTAGGATTAGAACCATTTAGTATACACATTTTATGTACATATCGTGTGTATATGTATATACATAAATGCAAAATGAGATAGGAATAGGATAGGATAAAGGATGTTCATACAATAATATCAACAAAAAAAAAAAAAAACATTTTTTTTCCTTTTATTTTTTTTAAACTGATTTACTAGGTAAATGATTTCGTCATTTTCCTATAAATTTACAATTTTATTTAAGTTTTATTCACTATATATTTACTATATACGATAGCTATTTCCAGTTTTTATTGTGTTATTTTGTTTATTTGATTTTTTATTTATTTATTTATTTTTTATTTATCTTTTTACATCTCCTTTTTTTTTTGTCTTTCAATTCTTTTTAAATTTTATAACATTTTGTTCCAATGAAAAATATGTTTATTAAACATTTAATTAAAAGATATATGGTATTATCCTTTTATATATTAAGATATGTACACATATGTACGTATATCAAAATTTATATACATATGAAAAATCATTCGTAGGTATGAATAGATTGATGCAAAATAATATAAAATATCTGTGCTTTCGAAACCCTGCCTATTTGATACGATATCCAAAGTATTATAATCTTAAACGAAATTTAACATCAAGTAGGCAAATGATGCTTTTTAAAAAATACGGAATCATTCAAATTGTACAATATGTATATTGAAAAATCGTTACTTTGTTTTCTATTAATTGTTAAAATTTTTTTATATACTTACATACAATTTTGCATGTATTTTTGTGACATAAAAAATAAATAATTAATTGAATACAATTCTATGTATATTTTTTCCATTTTAAGTGTACATGTACACAATTTAGAAAAATATAAAAGCAATGTGCTAAAACTTTTTATTGTTTCGATTTCCTTTTTTTTTTTATTCAAATAAAATCAATCTCATTTCCATTTTCGAATATTTCATTTTAATTTGAAATGCTAAAATCCAGTAAACATTGATGCATATGAAGAATATGCATATACAAAATATATCAATGTATGCATGAGTATATATACGTAAACACAAACTGAATTGTATATAATCGTCCAGTGTCTGTGTTCCTCAAACTACGTGTGTACATTTAAAATAAAATTTGTACCATGTGAACGGTTATACACGTACATACATTGTATATCGCACATGTACATTTAAAAATGACACTTTTATAAAGAACTTATCTAACTATACATACATAATTTATTTGTATAGACTCGTATATAGAAAGCAAAGAGAAAAATACAGAAAAAACAATTAAAATAAATAAAAACAAGAAATTTTTAATTTATTCAATCTCGTATTGTTGGGAAAACTTTTTATTTTATTTTTTTTTTTATTTTGTATTTTGTATTATTTTTATTTTTATTTTTTTCTTTATACAGAATACAAATACATTTTTTTGTCATAATTTTGGTTGTCACTTATTTTTATTTTATTTTTATTCTTTTGTACATTTGTTTTACCATTACAAACAAACATAATATGTATTCATGAAATTGTCCTTTCTGTGCTATGATTTTACTCTATACATTTTCATTTTTGTTTTTGTTTTTCTTTTTTTTATCAATTTTGTTACAGGAAGCTGAAAGTGCTATCACAGCAATGAATGGACAATGGTTGGGTTCACGATCGATACGAACAAATTGGGCGACTCGGAAGCCACCAGCAACAAAAACTGACCGTATGTATAGAATTCATATTTATTTATGTATCAATATATAATTAATTGAAATTCTTCCACTTTTATCTGATATTATTGAACCACCATTTCATATATGTATGTACATATGTATGTATGTATATATGTATATGTAGTTACATGAACATGTATCAATTTTTTATTTTAATGTACGTATTTGTACGTTGTTTTGTTATAATAAATAATCGATATGTTCATACATACCAAAAAAAAAAAAAAAATGTACTTAAATTATTTTGGCTTTTAATTTCGATTATTACTACTTTTTCTCATTAAGATATTGTAATGATTTCATTTTACACACTTTAAATACAATATTTTTATTTCATTCATATAATAACTCTTTTGTAAATATTAAAACTGATAATGATTTTTAATTCAATTGCAAAATAATCCATAAAATCGATTATGTACTTTTTCATGTTAAGCAAAATAATCGTTAAATTGAAAAAAATTGTTGACAAAATTTTTTATACATACATATTAATTATGATTAAGTACATATACTTATACTCCATACAATAATTCGATGCAGTTAAGGTCTTATGAAAATGACATAAAATAGTACCATTTTACGACGCTGTATGTTGTTATTTAAAAAATTCATCTCATATTATATGATAACTTTACACATTGTGGTAACACTACTCGTGAGATAATCTTATTAGCAATTATGAGAGAAGAAAAGACATGTATTTTTTCATAAGGCTTTAACTGCATCGAATTAGTGTATGGATGGAGTATAGTTTGCGTTTAAATACGTCCCTACATTTTCATTTTTATTTTATTAATTTTTCGCTAAGTATTAAAATTTCGATTATAACTGATTATATGTTATTAAGAAAATTAATTTTTTTGTTGACGAATATTTGAAGAAAAAGAAAAAATTTAAAAAAGCACACTATACGTATGCCAAAGAAAAGTAGAGAAAAAAATTTTTTTTAGCTAAATAACAAAAAGCAAAAAAAAAAAAATACAAAAAAAAACATCAAAAAGAAAAGGAATAACACAGTCAATTCAAAAATCACTGAAGCTATACAATATTTTATTTAACTTGGCAGCTAACGTATTATAATGTATGCTTAGCTTATTATTAACAAAAGGAATATATGCAGAATGCATTCAAATAATCCTTATATTCTGTACATTATATGAAGGCATTAAAACACGAATAAACATACCATTAAGTGTTTGTTATTTTACTCTTTGTTTCTTTTTGGGGTTTTGTCTTATTTTTATGTTTGTTGCATTTTTCATCTATGAAAAAAGAAAACAAAAGAAATTTTTTTTTTAAAACTTTTTTATTGTTTTGTATTGCATAAAGCTTAAATTTTTCCAACAAACACTAGCATATACAGTATGTTTTCAGTTTGAAAAGTAACTCAGAACAATGAATGAAAATCCGAAAATTGTTGGATTGAATTTGTAAAGCAAGTTTTCAACAAATTTATTTTAGTTTTTTATTTTATACAAATTTATTGATAAAAATAAATAATCAAAAAAGAACGAGGTCTAAATAAAAGAGCAAAAAAGGACGATTCTCATCAAATAAAAAAAAAAACACAATACAAAAAAATCGCCTTTAAAATATGAAAAAAATATTTAATATTTTTATAAATTTGATTCAAAATAACGATCTAAATTTGATTTAAAAATTTTTAATTAAATGTTTTTCGTGAATTTCTTTAAATACTGAAAAATAACAACGAAAACCAAAATAAAAACCATTTTAAAAAATTGTCCACATACTTTGTTTATTATTTTAAAATTCATTTCGAATTTCTTTTTTTTTTTCGTTGTTTTTTTTTTTTAAATAAAATTCACATTAATATGATAATTAATTTATATTTATTTATTGCAATAATTAAAAGAAAATTTATAAATAAAATTATATATTCATTTTAATTTACAACATGATGTATGACAAATGTAATTATGATTATATCAAAATAACATTATATTTCAGTTAATATATTCAAGTGAAATAATAATATAATTAATTAAAAATTTCATATAAATAATATCAAAATAAAATATATAATAATAATATTATTTATTTTTACAAAGAAAAAAAAAAGTTCAAAATTAAAATTAAAATTTTATTTTCATGATATCATGTACATACAATGAATGTATGTGTACGTGTATATGTGTACATTATATTACATAATTTTTTTTGTAATATAGAAAAAAAAAATCACTTGAGATATTTTGTTTGTAATTGAATTTTGTATTTGACATGCTACTTATTGTATTCTACGGCTATATTGCTTAGAGATTTCAATTAAAACATTTTTAATTTAATTATGTTCATAATATGTGCATACAGGGTGTGTAATTTATGAGCATGAGATTCATGTCATGATCATCGTACATGCAGCTAACACTATTTTTTTAAATTTATTGAAAAAATAAATAAGGCTATCTTGAAAAATGCATCACTGTCTATTTGATGCGATATTCAGCGTATTATGATCTTAAGCTGAATATCGCATCAAATAGGCAATAATGCGTTTTTGAAGACAGACTTAATATTTAACTGCAATTTAAAATTAAATTTTGAAAATTAGAAAATTTTTCAAAAAGGCAAATAACGTTATTAACGTCTTAAATTCAAGAATACTGTTTGTATCACAAACAACTGACGTGTTTGTGTCACTCTGTATAACGCCGGCATAGAAAATTTTGCATTTATTACAAAAACAGAAAAGATAGCTTCGGTCAATATAACTTCTAAACAACAAAAATTTCACAAAAAACCAGAGGATATTCTCTTAAAAATATTTGAAATATTTTTCATTTTAAAACTTGAAAAGGAAAAATACATTATACTTGGAAAAATTAGTTTGTACAAGAAAATTAAAAAAAATAATGAAATAAAATCTGTAAAAACAAAAACAAAAAAATTTACATATTTATTTGTTTACGTAAAATTTGAAAGCAATTTTGTAAATTGTATTTTTATAAAGTTTTTTAATTTTATTATTTTTTTTTTATGAATTCACATATGTGAAACTATGTATCATATTCATGTATTTTTTTTATACCTTATATAAGCAAATGTAACAAATACCATTGCCACTATACAGATAAACGTACGGTGTAAATATTAAAATAAAAAAATACCAAATAAAAATATTCTTTTCTGTTAAAATATTTTCACTTTGTTTTATTTTATTTTTATATTTTTTGTCTACAGTTAATTCAAAACCCCTTACTTTTGATGAAGTTTATAATCAAAGCAGTCCAACCAATTGCACGGTATATTGTGGTGGTATAAATGGTGCTCTATCAGGTACATTAACAGAGGAGATATTACAGAAAACATTTTCACCCTTTGGCACAATTCAAGAAATAAGAGTATTCAAGGATAAAGGATACGCTTTTGTTAGGTAAGTGCATACATATATAAACGATGTATATATATGTACATATAAATCGTATATACATTATATGTTTAGAAAAGTACACATATCATAGCAACACATGTACATATGCATGTGTGTATGTAATGTATGTATAAACATTTAAATTATATTTTGCATTCAATTATATACTCATTTGTTTAGCTTTATGAATTAAATTGTCTTAAAACAGTATTCCTATGTATATAATATACTCTCGTATGTATATACAGTATACCATTGCGTATAAAGTTCAGAGGCAAAAAATTTATGTCTTTAAAAAACAGCATAAATTACTTTTGTTACGAATTGTAATACATACATGAATTTAGAGATTTTGTTTTTTTTGTTTTTTTTTTTACAACAACATCAAATATTTATATAGACTTTACTTTTATGTAAAGTAAAACAAAAAAAAAATTTTTCATTCATTCATTTTCGTATGTCAAAGAATTTGAAACAACACACTTTGAGTTTTACAAAAAAGAAAAATTATTTTGTTCTTTATGCCTTCATAAAAAACAAAAAATAAAATAAAAATTAAAAAAAAAAAAAACATAATTGCTTTGATTAATTCACATTAAAAAGGGGAAAAAATATATAATAACTATAATAATGATGAAAACAAAAAAAAAAAAATTTTTTTTTTTTTAAATTATTATCGTCATTACGAAACAGACAGCTTTTGACTACAAATGTATGTATGTATACATTTTAATGAGGGCACACGCAAATAAAATTCTTTATTTTACTTTTAATAATATTTTAAAAGAAAAAAAAAGAAAATGAAAAGTTCTATTTATAATTTTGAAATTAACAAAAATGAAATTATTACATTTCATATGATTTTATAGACTTAAGTTTATATGTATGTATACATTACGTACATATACCTATACATACTTTGACTTTTGTTTGCATATATAGTCTGTAATTTGCATCAATTAAAATAAAGCATCAAAAATGAATTATAATTATAATGCCATCAATTATACGAGTATATAAAACTTATACATAAAATAATATTTATATGTAAACTTAATATTATATAGGAGTATTTTATACATACATATACATATGCGTGTAATACATAAAAGAGAATTTAATTTGCATTTTTAATTATTTAAAATGATTACCATAAACATGTTTGAAAATTTATAGATTCTCTACAAAGGAAGCAGCTACACATGCAATTGTTGCTATTCATAATTCAGAAATAAATGCACAACCAGTTAAATGTTCATGGGGTAAAGAAAGTGGTGACCCAAATAATGCACCATCAATAGCTAGCCAAGCATTAAGTCAGGCTGGTTTTCCATTTGGTACAGCATATGGACAACAAGTAGCAGGATATTGGTATCCTCCCGCACCAACATATCCAACAGCACCAGCACCATCAACTCCATTACAAGGACAATTTTTACAAGGGATGCAAGGTTATGCATACGGTCAATTTGCTGGATATCAACAAGGGTATATGGGGTAAGATACATATTTAATTCAAATTGATTTTCAATTTCTTTATATACTGTCATAATGTTTGTACTTTTGAAATACAAAATAATGTGTGTACATAAATAACATAAAAATTAAAAAAAAACAAAAATAAGTAAATTGGCTTGTTTTATTTCCTTTCTAAAACAAAATTAATTTTTTTTCTATTTTCCTTCTACAAGTATAAAGTGTAACATATACTTATGTAATATATGTAAAGATTGTTGTTATACATATGTACATAGAACATAAACTTTTACACACATTCGCAAATTAGATTTAATCTAACATTTTTCGGAAAATTAACTTTCTTTTTACCATTCCATTTTTTTTTCCTTTTTTTTTTAACACATGAATTTTTAGAATGGGGGTACAAATACCTGGTGCATGGCAAAGTGTTCCGGCACAAGCACAAATACCAGCTGCTGCACAACAAATAGCTGCACAAGGAGTTGGTAGCGCATTGCCTCAGGCAACCGGTGTTGTAGCATATCCTATGCAACAGTTTCAAGTTAGCCCTCAGGTGAGTAATTGTTTTTTTTTCCTTTTTAAACATTGTCTATGATTTTTTACGTGTACATAAATGTGTATACAATACACGTAAACTCACATATTTATATGTAGATTTTTTCATCATATGGGTAATTCCAAATTATTCTCACAAAAAATCCCAAACATATTTCTCTTCAAAAATCGATGTAAAACCATTGAATTGACCCATTATAGACAGATGAGTAATACCTTGTGAATAATATCATGTAATATCTTATTTTGAACATAAGATAAAATGGTTTTTTAAAATATAAATAAGATTTCAAGATCTTCAAATAATCCATAACTCATGAACGGTTAGACTTCGGTCGTTGTTGGTTTGAAAAAAATTATAACAAAGCTTTCGTCTTTTTCATTCAAAAATATCACTGAAATTTGGAAAAAACAGTTTAGAAACTCTTGTCGAAATAATCTGGAATTACCCATATGATATTGATAAACAATGTAAAATACAATTTGTTATACCTTCAGGAAATTATTCTTATTTGGTACATGTACATTATCTTATGTACCAATTTCACTATTATATTTTATTTATTCGTATTTATTCCTTTTTTTATGTTTATTTACACTTCATAAGTTTTTTTCTTATCTAAACTAATTTCTATTTTTATTTTTATTTCGTTTTTTTTTTTGTCCGTATTTTACTTTTTTATATGTAATTGAATATATACATCTTAAAAGAAAATACATCTATGAAAGTGAACTATAAAGTATTCTGCTATTTTCCAAATAAACAAATCCAATAAACATAAATAACTTTAATTTATTGAAATTGAAATTTTAAAACAATTTAAATTTTTTTTTTTAATTTATTCCCAAAAAAAATTGTTGAATTCTTTTTTTTGGATAATTTATTTTGATTTTTTTTTTTTTTTAAATCGTATTATAAAATAATTCATTTATATAATTTCACAGAAAGCTTTCTTTAAAAATTAAACTTAATTAATGAAAAACAATTAAACAATTTTAATTAATTTTTATTTTCTATAATTTTTTTTTTGTCTTTTAATTCTAATTTTCCATAAATAGCTAGCTGAAGATGAATGGTTGGCACCAAGTTTACTCGTGTAGCTGCCATGATGGCCTCCTTCATCAACCGTCTGTGGTTGTACATCAATATCGGCGAATGAATCGCAAGGTATGACATTGTACAAACAATCCATTTAGCTAGTTGTAATAAATTTATTAAAAGAAACACAAAATAAAAAAATATAAATTACATTCAAAAAATATAATAATATAAAAATATGAAAAAATAACAAAAATCAGAAAATGAAAGTTATAAAAAAAATAAAAACAAAAAAAAAATTATTTAACTGAAGAAAAAAAAAATATTTAAAAAAATTGGTTTTAAGAAAAACAAAAGAAAATTCAAAGGAAACAGAAAATAAAAACCAAAAGAAAATTAAAATTATATTATATACTTGGTAGAAATGCACATATTAAAGACAAAAAGAAACAAAATTAGAAAACATGTAAAATAAACTATTTAAAAAAAAAAAAAAACAAAAAATTTAAATAAAAAACTTAAAAAAATAATAAACATTGTATTGAAATTAAATTAAATTAAAGAAATGTGTTAGAAAAAGAATTTTTAGAGAAAACAAAAAAATTAAAGCGCAATTGTATAAATAAAATTTAAAAAAAAAAAAAGACAAAAAACAAAAACACTTTTTATGTACATAATATATAGAATATATTAGTGAATTAAAAGCAAAGAGAAAATGAAAAGAACAAAAATAAAAAATCAAAATTAAATTCAAAGGCAAAATTTTTAGTAATAATTAAGTTTAAAACAGAAAGTATATAACTTAGAATATTTTGGAAAATGAAAATAGTAAATAAAATACATTTAAAAAAAATCAATAAATATATATAAATATATAAAATATATAAATAATGATAATGCAATTAAAATTAAAAATTGTAATTTGAATTTTTAGAAATAGATAAAATTATTATAAACAAATACAAGAGTGAAAAAAAAACAAAACACTCACACAAAAACACATTACGTACATTATACATGGAAAATATTTAAATGAAAATTGAAAAATTTTCATTTGAATATAAAAGAAAATTTGTCAAATTGTTTCGCTTATAAGCTTAATAAAAAAAAAATAAATTAAATTAAATTAAATTAAAAATAAAATATACAAATGAAGTAAAATAATATAAAATAAAATAAAACACACACACAAAATGCAAATAAATTTATAAAATAAAGTAGATGAAAAAAAAATGAAATACAATAAAAGATTGAAAATAAAAATAAAAAATTAAATCCTTAAATTTCCATTCGATATGTGAAAACAAGAAATAAAAATGCTATAAAAAATATTTTTAATTCCCTCTTTAATCAGTTCCATTTTCTGAAACTGATAAAACTTTTGCTGTGATTAAACAACTTATTGATATTATTGATATTACTAAAAAAAAAAAACAAATGATGAAAAAAAATAGACTATCAAAGTAACGAATGAATAGAATGCAGAAATAAAAGAAGAAAATCCAAAAATGAAATAAATTAATTAATGAATCAAATTATAATCAATAAAATAGTAAAAAACAAAAAAAAAATACTTAAGTACATAAGTATAAATTTAAGAGATATAATTACTGCAATTAAATGATCAAAGCCATTATATGTAAAAATATCATGAACAATTTTTTTTTAATACAATTTAAATTAGATTTATACACATCGATTTGAGTTTGTTTTTCTTTTTCTGTATTTTATTTTATTCAAATTAATTTTAGTCAAAATGTACAAAATTACTAGCAAAGAGAATAATTGGGAAAACATACATTCCTCAACTTATCATCCTTAGTAAAATGCTTTAAACGTTTTTTTTTTTTAAAAAAAGAAATTTTATTTCTCTTGTATCCTTTAGTAAAATGTTTCAAACGGTTTTAACAATTTTTTTTTCATTCCTTTATTTTCCGATTTTTCCTTTAACATTGTGTTATATAATATATGAATAAATCGTATGTCAATGAGTAATGAAAAATTGTTCTTATAAATTACCACATGTTATTTGGGTACATTTTATAGCAAAAAAAAAAAAAAAAAAATTATTTTCATCTTTTAAGTATTTCAATTTCATTTAATTTAGAGTTTTTTATTTTTATATTTTTCTTTTTGTTTTATTTTTACAGAATATGCACAAAATTATTAGACAAAAAGTGCTTCAAGTATAATTCAATAAACAACTCTAAAAATATTGTAAATGAGATCCAGAAAAAAATTTTTATGAAATTAAAAGAAAAAATTTTGAAGAAAAAATACTATATAAAAAAAAATAATCAAAAATTTCAAAAAATAATTTATATTAATAGAAAATATTAAAAGAAATAAATGAACATGTGTAAAAGATTGCATATACAATTTATTTTATTGAATTGTATTGTATAAGAATTAATATGAGATTATGTATGCATATACATACATACATATTGCATATTTATAAATACATGGCATTCATATATATGTGTATGAAAATTTGTAGATAGTAAACAAAATTGTAAGCCAAATTATAATACAAATTATAATGATTACAATTTAAATAAAAATGAAAAAAAAAAAGTATTTCAAAAAATAAAAACAATTTTGAAAATAAAAATTATTGTATAAAAATATAAACACAAATCTATAGAAAATAAAAAAAAAATTAAATAAAATAAAAAATATTTTAGCCTGTAAACACCACATAATATTACATGTTTACATATACATACAATACATAAAATTGAAAATTTGTTAATTAATAAAATAAAAATTAAAAAAATAGAAAAAAAAAATTAAATATACTAATATAATAAAAAAAAAACAACAACATAAAAAAGAAGATATTATTTCGTACATATATAATATGGTTGTGCACTTAATACAAATATAAAAAAAATTCTCTTTTTTTTCTGTTAATACTTTTTATTTTAATTTTTTGTTATATGATGTTTTGAATGAAATTTTATTGATATGATAAAAGATAAATAAATAAATAAATAAATTGTATACTATACATTACAACGTAATAAAGTAGCACACATGAACATGTATATTTAACAATTTAACAGCGATAAAGTGTTGTTATTGACTTTACAAAAAACAGCAACAAAAAAACCAAACTACAAAATATATGTAATTAAGTTATTTCACAATGAATTATATTTAATATTTTTGTTTTATTTGTGAATTTATTCAAATTTAATGGACTATATCGATATATGTACATTAAATTTATATTCTTAGATGAATGGAATGAAAATTGAACAAAAAATGTTCATATTTCAAAAAAAAAAAAAAAGAAAATTTAAATTCAATTTTATTTTTTTAAATTACTTCTAGATTATATACACATAAATGAAATAGAAGTAAAATAATATTCAATATCCTGAAAATTAAGGATTTTCTATTTTCCTATATTTTATTTGTACATATAAATAAAATATCAATTTCTGTTTATATATTATTGAACCATTTATACTGAAAATTTATTCAATTATTTCATGAAATTTCAATGAAATACATATTTTACAAATTCAAACTAAGACAGTAATAGTATATATACATACATATATATTTATGTATATAAAATAACATCAATATAAAATTTCAATTTTCATTTATTATTTAAAATTTATTATATTTCAAATTGATTTTCTATTTTTGATTAAAATTCGATTTAATATAAAATATGTAATTTATAATATGAAATTATAAAAGTATAAAATTATAACATAATATAAATTTTACACTTAAATACAATTAAATTCATCAATATAAAATCAGATACTTTAGATGAAAAATTTAAATAAAACTGGAATATAAAATTTTTGATATCAAATTTATTGTTACAACATAACGATGAAAATTATTTATTTTAAAATTTTTAATTTAAAAAAAAAAAAAAACGAATTTAAATTTTCATTTTTAAATTTTATTTTTCATTTTCAACAAAATCACAATGATTTATAATTTTAATTTTATTTTACTTTATTAAAAAATGAATATAAAAAAATATTACAAATTTTAATATAAATAAATATTACATTTAAAAAACAAAATTATTTTGAACAAAAAAAAAAAAAAAAAAATTAAAATTAAAATAAAAAACAAAAAATTATTGAAACTTACCAATAACGGTTTACTAAGTCGTTAAGTAAGGACTTATTCTTAGATTTTTATATAAAATCAGTCCTTAGTAATGACTTAGTAAACGGTTATTGGTAAGGTCCATTATGTTATCAATTACAAGTTAATGAGAAAAATATTAATCATAATAAAAATTGAATAAAATTAATTGTTAGTAAATTGAAAAATTAATTAAATTAAATAAATAAAAATGAAAGGTGTATTGTATGTGAAAACAAAACAAAAAAAACACAAAAAGAAGAAAAATGCAGAAGAAAAAATAATTTAAAAAAAAATTATACATTAAATATTAGAAATTTTATACAAAGTAAAAACAAAAGGAAAAAAAATATTTGAAAGCTCATAAAAAAAACAACTAAAGTAAAATTAAAAAAATTAAAAAATAAAATTTAAAATGAAAATCAATTATACAGATTTTTAGTTAAGAATATAAAAATTTAGACAGATATAAGAAATGTAAGAAATCAAAAAAAAAAAAAAAATTAATAAAAATATAAATTACAGTATATATCATTGAAAAAGAATACATAAATACTAAATAATATGTATTATAAATATGAACTAATGTAGCTAATAAAAAAAAAGTGAAACGAAATAATTATAAGAGAAAAAAAAACATATATACATATTATATATAATATATAGGTATATAAATATATTTAGGTAAATTATTACATGTGTACATGCATGCATAGTACATTGTACTGGTATGTACGTATAATATATATTCTTGCACTTGTGCAAACATTTTGTATGATTTAAGAAACCAAAAAAAAAACAAAACAAAAACCAAAATATTTCAATTAAATGAAAAAATAAATATATATATATATATTAAAACATAAAATAAAAATAAAATAAAAATAAAAATAAAATTTTAAAAATAAATAAAAATATAACAATATAAATAATTAGCATGTATTATGTATATGTGAAAAATGTCAATGTTGCCTAATAAATATGTGTAATCTATTATATATGTGTTATATAGTAAAAACAAATGTTTGCAAATCCCTCTATTTTTCATTTTTATGTTTGATAACTTTTTGTTTTTTACATTTTTTTTTTTTGTGTATAGTATCGAAAAAAAAATCAAAATAAAATCAAAAACTAAAATTCTTCAACGTAAACAACGAATCTTACCTTGTATCAATTATTCTCTTGTGAATTATATGTTATTAATTTCATGCTATAATTCAATCTAACAGGACATGGCCCGATATGGGTTGTAGTGCCATCAAAGAAGAAGAGGATAAATCAGGTTTATCTTCTTGTATTTTTATATTGTGATCACCAAATTTTCCTTATCCAATCATATCCTTTTTCAGATTTTATTTTAATTAAACATGATTTAATTTATGTTACATACTTTATATAAAATACATCTAATTAAAAAAAAAACAAATGTTTATTATTACAATATATTTTCATTATTTATTTCCATTTAAAATCAAAATTTTTTCAATTTTTTTCAAATTTTTTTTTTTTTACATAAAATAAAATAATATTTAAAATAAAAAAAAAAAACTATTACAAAACAAATGAAACCGAACCAAAAAAAAAAAGAAATCCTAATAAATCTGTATTCTTTATTTAATAAAACATAAATGAAAAACTCTACATATACGAATTATATAACAAAACAAAACAAAATTTTAGGTTTAAAAAAAATGATGGAAAAAAAAAACAGAAAAATAAATAAAAATATTTCTATGTTATTCAACTAAAGCAAACAATACCTATAATAAAATATGAAAAAATTTATTTATACGCACACATAATATTATGTATGTATCTTAAAAACAAAATATATACTTATATATATGTATTAGAATGGATGTTTAAAAATTATTAGGAAAATTTAAAAATAATTTAGAAAGCAAGGCAAATATACATACATATAAATAGGTAAATTATAAATAGCCATAATATATATACAAAACAAAATGAATAAAAATAAATAAATAAATAAAATGGTACTTACATTGCACAGAATAAAAATAATTAGTGTAGCACATAATTAAATAAACATGCAATGATAAAAAAATACAAAAAAAAGACAAATTATGTTAATTAAATCAAATAATTAAGGATTGTTAAGTGTGGATAGTAATAAATAAGCAAAACAGAAATTTAAAAAACAAAAAAAAAAACCAAAAAAGTAAACCAAAATTACAATAAACAAAGACATTACATACAACATACATACTCTTATAATAGAAATAAAAAGCATGCATTAATCAACAAAAAAAAAAAGAGAATTAAAATTATTTAACAAAACACATTAAAATATGAAAAAATTAAACAAAAATTAAAACAAAAACCAAGCAGTATATAAAAGTTAAAAATAATATTCAAATAAGATTATAAAACTTCGTTATATATTTAAAGATATTTTTATTCAATAACATTTTCAATGGGTAAAAATATCGCTAGAATATATAACGTGCGTTTCATAATTTATCGCCAGTTATAAAAAAAACAAATGAATATTTGCTAATTAAAAAAAAAACTTTTAAAATGAAAATTATATGGAATATAATCAATTATGCAATAATTAAATAGACAAAACATAAAATAATCATTAAATAAAAAAAATTAAAAATTAAAAATACATAAAAACATATTATTTATACATTCATTACATATACATACATATGTTATTCTAATATTATTATATTTTGTCCTATAATTTTCATTTTGTTAATATTTAAAATTTTCATTGAAACAAAAAGAAAAAAAGTGTATACAAATGTTATACATGCATACATTCTTCAAATTCAAAATGTTGGCTGTGGTCTTTAATGAATTTTCATTTAAATATTGTATACATAAAATTATTTTTATGTAATATGAATTGTATTACTTAATTTTCCATTTCATAATTTAACAAAAGAAAAATAATAATAATAATAAGGAAAATAAATAAATAAATAGAACCTAACAAAATAATAATACCTAAGAAAAATCAAAAAAAACAAAAAACCTAAACGTTTTAGAAAAAGTAACAACAACAAAATAATTTTTTTCAATAATTATTTTACTGGAAAAATTTTTTTTTTTCTTGTAAATATTTTGAAAACTACCAAAAAAAAATTTAAGTTTTTCTACATTTTTTTTTTGTTAACAAAAATAGAAAATTTAAAATATTAAAAATAAATAAATTATAAATAATACACTAAATATATATAAGACATTTGATTTAATCATGGATTTAGTATAATTATTTGAAACAAAATAAAAAAATGGGTTTTATGAAACATTATTAACCATTCTACCATGAAAAATAAATTAAAAAAAAAACAGTGGAAATAAAAAATTCAAAAAAAAAAAATCAAATATAATTAAAATCAAATAACAGAGTAAAAATATAAAAATAAAAATAAAATATATTATAAATAGAATACATTAACGTAATTATTTGTAATAACCACCGCCCCCTTTTATTTGGCATACAAGATAGCATAAAATAAAAAAAACATCAAAAATCCGTGTTTTTATTTAAACATAATATAAAGAAAAAAATAATCATAATATTAATAATACAAATAAATTTAAAAAAAATATATATTAATTGTCATAAGAGCAATTTTAAATACAACCTAAAAGAAAAAAAAAAAAACTAATTATTTTAAACAAACATAAATGAAAAATAAAAAATAAAAATACAAATAAAACGTAGGTTGGTGAAAAAAAAAGAGAACAATTTATTATATGTAAATAATTTATAAGATAAACGAGAAAAAAAAATATATATATAAAAATAAAAGTCGAAAATTGGGAAAAAAAAAATGAAATGTAACCAATACAAAATCATTGTAATGCTATTATATAATTATATCAAAAATTCAAAATAAAAAAAAAAAAATTAAAGTTAAAAAATAAATTAAATTAAATTAAAATATTGATAAGAAAAACAAAACAAAACAAAATCCATATATATATTATACATACATAGAATATAAATGCAAATAAAAAAAATGAAATAAATAAATAGAAAATAATATAAGAAATTATGAAATAAGAAAGAGAAATAAAACACAGAATGATGAACAAAAAAAAAAAAAAATGTTAACCAAATTTATTGTGTTTCATTAATTTTTTGTTATTTTGATTTTTCTTTTTTTTTTCCTTACATTTTATACTTAATAACTTTTCTTTTAAAATAATATTTAATGATGGGTATATATGGTTGTAATAAAAAAAAAATGATAAATTCGCTTCTATATAATTCATTACTTCTTATCTATTATTTATAAATGAAAAATTTATATTTATACGTATATAACGTAAATTATTGAATAATTACAATGATTAATACAGATCATTTAACTAAGAAAATCAAAAAACAAAATAAATTCAAAATTACTCTAATAACGTGATTTTTTGGTTACACTGATAGTATATAACCGAAATACATACATATGTATATAAGTACCGTAGATTTCGTAAATTTCTCTTATATACCAATGGACATTATTTTAACAAAAAATGAAAAATGAATTATAATTATTTACTAAATTTTTTAAAGCTTTAATTTTAACGAATGTAATTAAAAAGTAATCGTTAAGAAATATTCTGTTTATGATATTTAATAATTTAAAATTTAAATTACATACACACGTAGCATCATTTAAAACCGCATCATGGTAGCTATAATTGAAGTTATCTTCATTGAAAATGTGTGGGTTTAAAAATTTTTTGTTACTTAATTTTGTGCCCGGTATTTAGAATCCTGTGGGTGGTAGTTGTAACGTGTTTACAACAACACGACTGAATCATTTATTTGTTTATCAATCCTTTTAATGAATGTCCTTATTCAAAATTTAATGTCTTGGAATCCTTTTTTGACTGATATTTATACATATATGTATAGGTATGTTTATGTATGAATTTGGTCTGATCATGAGATAATTTACCCCTGCATCCGCATCCGCAATATTCTATTAAATAAGTAAATGGCTTACTACATATTTGTAATGCTGTACAGTGTGCATATAAATTAGCTTTAACATTTTTGTTTATTGAATTCTGTATGCTTAAAGTCAATCCAGTTATTTTGTAATAATAATTGACTCAAACATGTAAATATATACTTATATGAGTATGGGCATACTTATAAAATTATGGGAAAATATTGTGTATAATAAAAAATTCATTTTTTTCGCTACTTAAAAAAATGAGAGATTTGTAAATAATAATAAATTTTCTTTATACAAAAATACATAACACATACATATGCAATATATGTATGTGTGTTTGCATATATTATAAATATTCAATGGTTTCCTATCAATGAACAGAATGATTTAAATCCAAAAACAAAATTTTATTTATTATTATGTATTTTTTTTTATTTTTCATTTTATGTATTTCATTTTCAATATTTTGTTGTTGTTGTTTTTTTTTTCTTCATCTTTTTGGCTTAAACATTATGATGTGTATGTTATAATCTCACAATCATGAATTATTATTATTATTCGTGTCCAACCATCCAGACAATACTACACGTTCTAATGTACATACATTTGAATATAATGTATATTTTATGTACGTGTATATGAAAGCTCACTGCTTATTTATTTTTCATATATATTTTTTTTTTCCTTTTTGTCCTTTTTTTAAATTTATGTATAGTCACACAATACGTAAATATGTATTTGCAATATATACCTACAGATATTTGTTTAGTTATATCATTGATGAAGTATTCTATATCAGATATTTTAAAGTAAGGTAGTAATTTTGTACCCAAAATTTTTCAAGCTTTTAGACGAATTCGGGCAGGGTGAAGGAAGCAGGAGAACTTTTCTCTTTGATGAGAAACGAAAATTTCTTAATTTTAGATTGAAAAATGCTATTCTTATTCCCCTATGTAACAGTTAGGCAAAAAAAAATGAACAACTTTAAAAATTACATGTCTTCTATTCTTACATACAAATTTTTACGAATTTCTATGTAAAAACAACAAAACATTCGAAAAGTGTACCTTCAATTATCCTTCAACTGTACTATTTATACTTAGTCACAAATACATATGTATGTTTCAATCGTGTATTTTCTTACACATTTCAAACAATTTCGGTTAAGTGTAATATTACACAAAGTACAGTGCATTATCGATACACTTTTCATGTTTATTTTTACTTAAATATCATGTCTTTTTACAAGGATTTTTAAACATGTTTATCGACTATTCCATGTAGTCCGCATGGATTGGTTGAAAATAAAAGCAATAAAAAGTACGTATATATTTCTCCTATCTCATGTGTAAAAACAATATTTTATGATGATTCAATATTTTATATGGCAAAATGATATTTTTGAACAGGCGCACATGTTTAAGCGTAAGGATTAAGGAATAATATTTTCAATTTCATAATAAGTGGGAAAGAAATCCCTGTACGCGCATATGCATTTTACACTAATATTACATGTGTATTTGTAATAAAATGTACATGTGAAATTCTTACGTTAAATATATTAGAGGCCATGTACATTTTGTTATTGTTTTTCTTATAACGATTGAAGGCCTAATCTGTTTTACATTATAATTTTTATACATCATGAATGAGAGAAATAAAATGTATGTGCGCAGATGTATTAGTTAATTTTACGTACAATTCTAATAAATATAGAGATTTCTATTATTAAATATATATTTCTCCTATCTCACGTGTAAACACAATATTTTACATTATGTTTGGAATCTATATACGCAGAAGTATTGAAAATTACAGGCAAAATGATATTTTTGAACAGGCGCACATGTTTAAGTGTACGGATTAAGGAATAATATTTTCAATTTGATAACAAGTGGAGGAAAAATCCTTGTACGCGCATGTGCATTCAACATTAATAATACATGTGTATTTGTAATTAAATGTACATGTGAACATCTTATATTAAAAATATTACAGGCCATAATATATTTTTTTATTGTTTTCCTTATAACGATTGAAGGCCTAATCTGTTTTACATTATAATTTTTATACATCAGGAATGAGAGAAATAAAATGTATGTGCGCAGATGTATTAGTTAGTTTTACGTGTACAATATATTCTAATAAATATATGAAATAGAATACAGTACGACGTTCATAAATTTATTTACTGAAACTTTTTCTTTATTAAATCTTAAGATAGTTTAAGGACTTTGAAAATAAATGTAAAAAGTGCTTTCAATTAAGAAATTTAATGTCAACAAGATAATATACGATTTTTAATACATATGTATATATCAATAGACTTAATCTTAAATTACTCAAAAGTAGAGCGAAATTGGAGTCTCGATAATGTTCAGCGTCTTTATCTTTTCACCGATTTGTATGTACAATGTTCATGTTACGTTATGTTCTTAAAAATTTCAAAAATTGTCTAAAAGTTTAATCAGGAAAATGCTTTAGTGAATGAATTTATTAACACCGTACTGTATTCTATTTCATTTATTTATTAGAATATATTGCATACGTAAAACTAACTAATACATCTGCGCAAATATAATATTTTTCTCTCATTCCTGATGTATAAAAATTATAATGTAAAACAGATTAGGCCTTCAATCGTTATAAGAAAAACAATAACAAAATGTACATGGCCTGTAATATATTTAATGTAAGAATTTCACATGTACATTTTATTACAAATACACATGTAATATTAGTGTAAAATGCATATGCGCGTACAGGGATTTCTTTCCCACTTATTATGAAATTGAAAATATTATTCCTTAATCCTTACGCTTAAACATGTGCGCCTGTTCAAAAATATCATTTTGCCATACAAAATATTGAATCATCATAGAATATTGTTTTTACACATGAGATAGGAGAAATATATACGTACTTTTTATTGCTTTTATTTTCAACCAATCCATGCGGACTACATGGAATAGTCGATAAACATGTTTAGAAATCCTTGTGAAAAGACATGATATTTAAGTAAAAATAAACATGAAAAGTGTATCGATAATGCACTGTACTTTGTGTAATATTACACTTAACCGAAATTGTTTGAAATGTGTAAGAAAATACACGATTGAAACATACATATGTATTTGTGACTAAGTACAAATAGTACAGTTGAAGGATAATTGAAGGTACACTTTTCGAATGTTTTGTTGTTTTTACATAGTAATTCGTAAAAATTTGTATGTAAGAATAGAAGACATGTAATTTTTAAAGTTGTTCATTTTTTTTTGCCTAACTGTAGTTTATAAGATATTAAACATGAGTCGGGGAAAAATTTACATACACATGCAACAATTCGAGAAATATAATTACACACACAAATAAAATTTTGAACCCAAAAAGTAGATGAGAATATTTCTCATTAAAGATATTTTTAACATTAGAGGCCACTTCCCCAGCCGATGAAAGGCCAAAAAAGTGACAATTTTTCCCGTATACTTTGTTTATCCTTTTATAATTCATCCACGGTTATATATACATACATTTACGCACATACAACATACATATATGTATGTATGTATGTGTGTAAAATTATGTATATGTATGTTTACTCTTATACATTTCTATGTATTTGTGTAAATAAATGAATGAATATTTAATATTCAAATACATAAACACAATTTTAAATTTATATAGATCATATAATTTGTAAAATTTCATATTATACAAAATGCATATTTATCCTTTTAATTTTTTTTTTTTTTTTTTGTACATATATTTTTATCTAAAAATGTTCGTATTTAATAAAAAAAAAAAAAATGTGTATCTTTTTTGTTTTCTACTTTACATTTTTATTTATTTTAAAATATTATCTGACTAAAATATTGAACACAGGATAAAATTTTACAGATACAAAAGTGTACATTGTACAAAATTTTATGTATATGTATGTATTACTAACTTTCATTATGCGGATGTACAAATATAATTATATAAATGTGTGTATACAAAATTTATCTGTATATTCATACTATATACAAAAAAAAAAATATGTATATGGATATATTTAGGATTTTGAATTTTTAATAAAATTTATTGCCTTGCTGAATGCACTTTTTCGAAAATTTTATTTAGAGGACAAAAATTTATGAAATATGTATGTACATATTTTTTTTTCCTTTTTATGTTTATAGTATAATAACAAACAAAAAATATACATATGTATATATACATACATACTTTGATTCTTTCATATCTATTTAACTGAAATACATACAAATAATACAATGCAAAATGAAAATACAAAAATATATAAAAGGACGAAAAATAAAAACAACAATATGATAAAATAAAATAAAAATAAAACAAAAAACGCAAAATACATTCACATGAAAGCCAATAAACGACAATAATATAAAATATAACATAAGTATATAATGAATAGTATAAGTACAAAATAAACTACAATATAACTATTTACCATATACATATATATACAATTTGTATATACCTATATACATATGTGTGTGTATTCTATTATTATATATGAATTTTATATACATATAAATTATTTTTTTGTTACTGTTATTCGTTGTTAAAACAAATTATTCGATATGGTTTGGCTCGCCAATCAAAGGATTAGTGTCAACAAATAAAGCAAAAACGATAAAACGAACATATAAAAATCGAATATACATACTATATATACAGATACATCTGTATAAATTTTTTTTTTTTTTTTTTGTTTTTTTGTTTTTCAGTACTATTATAAATAATGATAAACGATTTTATACAAACACAATATATCGTATAAAAACTATATTTAAATACATATCTCTATATACATATGTATGTATAATGCATTTATGTATATGATACGTATTAATCCTATATGTACATAGTTTTAGTTAAAGCTAAATAAATTGTTACTGTTCTATTTACATATTTTGAAAAATTCTATTTGTTTTATCTAATGCACAATACCATATATTTACATATGTATATAGATTTAAACTTAAATTTGATGATTCTACACTTTATGTACATGTATACGTTATATTTGTATTTGTTATTATTTGATTATATCAATCAAGTGAAATTCTATTTTTTTTTTTTTTATTTCTAGGCTTTTTGTATTTCAAAAAATGATCTATTTGCGTTCCATTATTTCTATTATTTTATTCTGTCGTTTTTTTTTTTTATATATACTTGTATACAATAAAATTTTTAAGTTGTCAATAAAAAATAAATATCGTTATTTTTATAAAATTCCAAATTTGTATATAAAAAAATTGTTAGTTTTTCGATTAGATTTTTTTCTATATTCTAATTTAATTCAGTTCTATTGTTTTTTTTTTTTTTTGTTTAATTAAGTTTTCCAAATTTTTTCTATTTTTATTCCTAATATTGAATCAAACAATTTTTGTTATTAAAACGTGTACCTAAGACCTCGAGAAAAAATTGCAAAAAAAAATTTTTTTTTTTTTTTGTAGATATCCTTTTGCCAATTATTTCACACTCAACTCAAACCAAATTAAATAATATTTATCTTGAAAATTTTTAATTCAGTCAAAAGGAAAAAATAAAATCCATTTTCATAGTTTTTAGACTTTCGGAAAAAATGTGTTATTTGGATATGATCAGTTTAATTATACATTTCCTACTTGTAATTATTCGATACAATAATTTACGTCACAATTTCATATATTCGTACGTATGAATATCAAAATAAAAAAAATAAAAATAAAAAAAATACCAATTTTTTTAAAAATCCTTTTTGATTAATATGGTAAAGTTTTCATAGATATGAAATTGAAACTTTTCGTAAACAATAATTTTTCATATTTTTATTGTCGATATTAATTGTTGTTTAACATTCACATATGAATATGATATTTACGTATGTACATGGCATGAATGGATCATAAGTCAATGCGGTTAAGTCCATTTTATGATGTTGTCTGACTTTTGTACATTTAAATTGTTGTCATCTGTAAACAAACAAAATCAAAATAAAATTCTCATTTGACGTAATCTTGATTAATGTTATTAAATTTTTATTTACAAATTTTTTTTTTGAATTAAATTTAATTATTTTATGTAAATGCAAATGCACATATTGTTTATGCTTATCATCATAATCATAGGCGCGACAACCCGGGGTGGGTTCTGACCGGCTCTAGGAGCTCTTTCCATTCCTCTCCCTTATTTGATATATCACTCCAGTTTCGTACTTTCAGTATCTCTACGTCTCGTCTGGATTGTTTATGCTATGACATTTAATTATTTAACTTTAATAAAATTCATCTGATTAGAGCATTTTAATAATTTTTGATCTATTTGCACTTTGCAAAAAATTAAATTTCGTATTGTGTAATAAGACCTTGTCTATATCAATAAAAAATTTAAATTAAAATTCGTTACATTATTCATTGTAATTATAAAATATAATTTTTTTGTAAATGCTTACAGGTTAATTGTTTTTCATTTTAAACTTTTACTATTAATGGCTTAGAGACTTGTATGTAGGTGTACATATAGTTACAACAGTACAGCAGTCCCACTCAGCCACAGCAGGTTCAAGGCTATACGTTACATATGTCTACGTGTATACATTTTACTACATACATATGTATGTATGTATTTAAAAAATGATTAAATAAGTTAAAAAACATGAAAGAATATGAGAAAATTCAAAACATGACAAGACAGTAAAATGAAAAATAAAAGCAATAAAAGTAAAAGAAATATGGTCTTGTAAAAAAATAAATAAATGAAAGAAAAACATTTATTTGGCAATAAGTCCACTTTTAATTTCACAATTTTCTTGTAAACCTTCTCATACACATATGTGCGTAAGTACGCGTATAACTTTTATATATTGGTAATACCCATATAACACACATCTATTTAAAAATGTGTTTTATGCATTAAAGGTGTTTTCATGTATGCAATAAATGAACGTGATACAATTCGTAAACGTAAAAAATATAAATAACTTTACATAGGTAAGGTTCCTCCTCTGTCCTGTCACTTGTCTGTTTTATTGGTCATAAAAGCAAATTTTCCCAATAATAAGATTTGTTGGATAACATGAGAAAAAAAAGTAAATAAAAGACAAAATGAAAAAAAAATATATATAGAAATAAAAAATAAAATTATTACATTTATTACACTAAAAAAAAAAAAAAAAAAAAAAAAAACAAATAAAAAATAAAATATAAATTATAAAATAGATACGCATCATATACAGCCAACGGAAATAATTCATTCTAGTATGTACATATGTTTGTATGTATATTTTTATTTTGTATACATGTACACAGAGTGTCTCATTTCTTAATATACGAGTATCTTATATTGTTTGATATGTTTTGACAAAAATCTGTCACTACACGTAGTTGATTTAAAAATTAAAATATCCTGAGTTTGACTTAAATAGATTCATTATCTTTTTTCAACTGACGGTTTAATAAAATGATGATCTATGTTTTAAATTTGTTTTTTTTTTTTAATTTTCCAAATATGAACTGACCGTTGAATATTTTCAAAAGAGGGATCACCGAAATCACAGGTGATTACAAGAGTAATGGTTTTGTAATAGATTTGCTTTGACTGAAACTGTCTCAGTTGACAACTGATAATGTTTAATCTGTACTACACAAGAGCGGTTCACGTTCAAAAGTCAAATGGTCCATGTATGTAATAAGCCAAGGCGCCCTGTGAGTATAAGTGTACACGTGTACTTTGAATGAAAAATTATTCATTTTTATATTTGTGTATGTGAACCACTACATACATACAAACTTTTATATATGTACATACGTTTATTTCGAGGATATGTTTTGTTTTATTGTTTATTATTTTAGTATACTGCTGGGTTTTCGAATTATGTGTTTTAATATCACGTTTTACTGCAACATATACAACATTTATTTATTATTATATTGTATATGTGTGTATGTATGTGCAAGAATATTATATCCATATCGTATGTATGAGAAGGATTCACGTACTTAAGCAATAAGATAAAAGAAAGAATTTTAGTTATGATATTTTATGTTGAATCACAGTTTATTTTTTATTTTTATATGTTATAAGTATATGCATTTTATATACACCCACAGCATATTTTTATGACGTACATATGTGTGTGTCTATACATTTATAAAATTCACATTCCACATGTGTTAAGAATTATATTGTAGTTTTATATATGGATCAAATTTTCTTTCTTTTTTTTATTGTATTTTATACATATGGATGTATGTATGTAAATGTATGAAAATTTTCTTAATCCTTTTATTTCATTTCAGATTTTAATTTTTATTTATGCCATAATTCTATTGACAGGTATATGATTTTTTTTTAAAATAATATAATTGATTAACAAAAATATGTATTTCATGTTGCATTAAATTTCTGTTAATTAGCTTGCATTGCAAAAGTATCTGTTTTCCTTAGATTGTTTTTCTTAGCATCATTCACTTTTTCTAGGAATTTTATTCTCAATATATTTTTTTTAGTTTTTTAAAAATTCGAAAAATGTATGTATGCGCATAATTAATTTTAAATAAACTGTAATCTTTAAAAAAAAAATATTTTTAAAAATAATATTTTAAAAATTTAATTTTTATTTATTTTTATTTTATAGATGTTTTTTAAGTTTTTTTTATGAAAAATATCATTTTAATCGAATAATCCGCTATTTGTATTTAGATACTTTGAAAAAAACGTTTTTAAAAAATTAATGTTCGTAATAACGATACTCGTATTTTTTCAGTTCTCATGTACATATTTTTTCATACGCTTTCGTTTGAATTTTTGAAATTTTTCTCAATAAGACAGTAGTCCAGATCTATACCAAAAGAATAGAGATTAAAACAAGAATGGGCACAGTATGGGAGTAAGTGCAGCCAAAATCCAAAACTAACACATATAAGCAATATAAAATTGCACCAATACTAATGCAATGTTGATGCAGGTCAGTTCATTTTGAAAGAAGTAGACCGCGTATAGAAAAAGGATAGTCGCGAAGTACAGAATAGGCCGCATGTACTACATCGTTTCATTCTAGAATCTAGCTAGAGTTCCGAGAATTATTTTGTTTACAAAAATACAATTTCTCGGTGAGTTCTGAGAATTCTTAAGTGTTGTTGGGTTGATGTGATATAAACAAACATTAAAATTTGTCTAAAATAATAATTTATTGTATTTTATAAATAATGTCATGTTATAATTTTAATAGCTATTTAAAGTGAAAATGTTTGGAATTACTGTGTTATATTTTTTTTGACGAATCAATAAGTTTTATTTAAAATATTGTTGAATAAAATTTTAAATTGTATGGAGGTTTTTGTGTTTACAATTTTTGAAGAAAAATATATTTTTATCGTGTGCGATATGAATTTTAATCAATAATTTTGAATATTTAGATATTGTGTTATAGTTTGTATCAAATGTCATGTGAATATAATTAAAAAAACATATTGTAATGTTCATTTAAAAATCTTGTACGAAAAATCAAATTTTCACGTGTATGAAAACTTCGGTGAGTTCCAGGAACTTGAATTTTTGTATACGGATAGGTAAATTTAATATGATTTTAAAACTCCAGTGAGTTCCAGGAAAACGTGGTTAATGCAAATACAACAAACATGTGGTTATACATTTTCGAGTGATTGTTTTTTTCTCTTTTTTTCAAATGGGATATATAGAACTATTACATTTTGGCATTCATACTGCATTTTTTTTTTGTTTTTTAATGCTTTTATGTATTGTTTTTTTCTTAGAAAATATCAGCATCTCTTTTGGTTTTTTTAGTCTAATTTATCTTTCTCTTCTTGTACGTTAGTATCTATATTCTTTTGTCTATACACTGCACTGTACATGTCTTTACCCTCATTTCCAAACCTGTTTGCTTCACACTTTTGTTCGCTTTCATGTTTCATGTTTTTGAATAATAATTTTCAACCAACCACTATGCTACTGACTAGACTGTAAAGTCATTTGATGTAAACTGGTCTGGTCGGGTATAGACAACAACAACACATAGAATATCAGTCTAGTAGTCTAATCTTAATCTAATCAGCATAAATGTTAGTTGGTAATGATTGTTTTGTTTACTTGGCTTTTGAACGTAAGGGAAGACGGGTGTGCTGCACTATGGCCTTGAATTTTCTTTTCATTTTCATAGGGGGCATGTGGAAAAATAAAATTATGAAGTATTTTTACGTCGTCTAAATTGTTCAATATCAATGAACCTTCTTATTAGGTATACATTGAAAATCAACAATCGATAGACAGACTGTATAATAGGAATAAAAAATCCTGCGAGATTTGAAGTCAAGTTTGTAAAATTAAGCTAATCTTTCAATTCTAATACATATGTATATTCAAAAAAGAAAAAAATTACTCTAGTGAAAATACTACAATAACAGTAAAACGTCAGCTCTAATCATGAGTGGTATATGCAAATACAGACTATTATATGAATTATATTTTTGATTAAACAAGTATGTATAAATGTATGTATGTTCGTATATTCAATAATATTATTTTCCATTTGTACTCATTTTTTACCATTTAATTTTGTTTTAATATTTTACACAATCATATAATGTATTTTTTTTTTCTTAGTACATATTACAAAAATAGTGATACATTCTTATGTAACATTGTAACCAAAAGAGATGTTAAATATACTTTTTATACAAAGTACATATGCATACATATATTTTCTGAAACGTGTTTCACGCTACATTAATTTACATTCCTTTCAAGTTAAAGGCAACTTCATCTACATACTTTTTATTTAATGTATATTATATACATACATACATATAATATATACATACATATACATAAGTACATTATTCAAATGCATGTTAAATTATATGTGTATATTATGTATATACAAAAATTATACTAAAAATACGTTATCTAGACATTAATACGTATACGCATATTATATGTATACGTATACATATTATGTATATGTATGTGTGTTGTAATTACATTATTCGCTGGAATAACTACACGTACATATTTACGTACTGTATGTTTGTAAATGTGTGTAAAAATAAGGAACAGGAACAGGTCTGTTGGTATGTGTTCATACAATTTTTCTTAACTATATTTTAAAGTACAAATAAAAACAGTAATTTATTCGTATATATGTATATATACTTTCATGCATACACATACATTACTTACTAATAACTATATATATATATACATATATATATATATATATATACATATGTATGTATGGATGTGTATATATAAGAATAAACACACATATAAACATTAAAAAAAAGAGAACACCTCTGTACACGTTTTGCATAATAAAAATGTGTTGCATTAATGGCGCAATATGAATATTAATGTAATGCTATACGGTGGACATAAATATTCCATTATTTTGATGCCTTTAAAAAAAAAAAAACAGAATACATAAAACAAGAATAAAAAAACAAACATACAAAATTGAAATGGAAGAGGAAAAATTTTTATATTAAAATACATTTTCCAAAAGCTCTTGTTTTTCAATCTCCGGCGATTCCAATGCATATATACACTACGTTTGTGAGTATATAATACATAAAATACAGACACAAAAAATGTATTTTTTTTTTCCTTGTTATTTTTTTTATAATTTCCTTTTCTACATATTAAATGTAAAAATAGAAAATTTGAGTAAAACAAAAATAAAATTACTTTCGTTGTAATTGACGTGATGGTAAAAAAAAAAATTATTAATAATATAAATCTAAAATCTGTGCATATACATAGGATAGAAATTTACGTTAATTAGTAACAGTCTTTTCTTTTCCAATTTAAATTTTAAAAATTTTTCCAAATGAAATTTTCAAAAATTTTATTGTATTATTTTGCCTAATTACATAAATTAAATACAAAACATAATAAATCGTTTAAGATAATCTTAATAACTAAAAATTATTTAAATCCATTAATCTAATTTGAAAAAATAAACATCAAAGATTGTTTTTTCATTTACAAATTTAATTTTAAATGAATTGATAAAAATAATTTAAAAATATTTGTGTAATTTATTATGTGGACAGTAATTTTATTTATACAGAAAAATATTCTCCTAAAGGCATAATGTTGAAAAACAACCTCATAAGGATAAAATAATTTTTACAGTTTTTCGTTTTTTTTTTTTTTGTCAAAGGACTATAATAAACTGAAAAATGCATTGAGATAAATATCTGGAAATATGTACATACTCGTACCTATTTACGTGTAAAAGTCCTATAACTAAAATTCAATTTTTTTGATCATATACGAAAAACTAAAATTATTTTACGCCTATTTCATGATACAATTTTACTTACTTTATGATTTAGCCACAGGATAATCGAGTAAAATTTTAAATTAAAATTGCAACAAAAAAAAAAAATACACACACACATGTAAAAATGTATAGCAGAGAAAAAAAAAACCAAAAATGATGACAAAAAAAAAAAAATTAAATTTGTTGGAATCAAGTGAAATCTGTCTCCATAAAATTCAAACGACAATTTTTTATAAATATCACATTATAAACTTATCTATAGTACATAAATATAGGACATATAAAATGTTAGGCAATTCTAGGCATGCATATTACCTACATGTATACTCAAACATCTGTATACGTTTGTATTTTATATACGATTTATTTGAAAGTTTTACTATATAGTTAAATGGTTAAACGTGACCAAAGAGTTCCGTTTAGAAAAGTGATTTCTGCCGGAAGGAGTTACCACTAATACTACAATGTATGTATATTCATATACACAAAACCCATACATCCTTTGTAAAAAATCTATTTATATAAAATTAGAAATAAAATAAAAAATGAAGTAAAAAAAAAACCTAAACAAAAACCAAAAATCGAAAAAAAAAATCAAGAACACACATACAGGCATTTATATACGTCAAGGGCGCATTACACATATCATTGTATACAAATACATGTACATATTTAAGAAGAAAAAAAGTTAACTCGTTTCACATGTATTACATTATCCAATAGCCTGGATATTAACGGATAAAGAATTGTTGAATGGTTGAATTGTGTTTTTCGACTTTCTTTTTTTTTTTTTGAAAATCTCGTTTCATTTTTCTTTTTCTTCATTTTCTTGGGTTTGTTGTTTTTTTTTTTTTACATTTCTCGTATACAATGTTTGTAGTTTGAATTTTATATGTATAACTCAAACATACTTTGTTTTTTCAGTTTAAACATATAAAAATCTTTTTAAAATTTTTATGAGATGCAGAAAATACAACATGAATTGATAATAGTTTATATATTATGTATGTATGTGTACAACAGAATAGTTATTGCAGGAAAAATTGCAACAATAAAACAACACTAACGAAAACTCAAAACAAAACAAAAAAAAAACAAATGTAAGTACTCAGAAAAACAAAAATCACTAAAAAATAAAAACGAAATGTTGAAAAAAACAAAAAAGAATAGTAAAAAATCAGTAATTTTCTTTCAATAGCATACTAACATACACACGTGCATTCAATGCAATGGAATATTATCAAACTTAAAATACAAAACAGGCTGACTTTGCAAATTTACGTGACTTGAATTCGATATAATATTTTTCCAATAGAAAATTTTCCCTATTAGTTTTCTTTTAATGGTGTTTCATTTTTGTTTCTTCATTTTGTTTTTTTTTTTTTTTTGGATTTTTTATTTTTTTTTTTAATTTTACATTTTTCTTATTTCTACAATTTTATGTTTTTATACCTTAGAACATTTGTTCAATTCATTTTAATTTCTAAAAATTTTCATCTGAGTTTAAAATGTATATGTTTGGCATGCATGTGATCGCATATTTCTGATGAGAAAACATTAATTTTAATTGATTTCTGTTTCTGTTTTGTTTTTGGCATGATCTATATTTGTATTTTTTTTTTTAAATTAAATTGTTTTTAAAAATTTATTTAAAAAAAAAAAATTGATTTAATTTGTTGCATTCATATGATATTACAAATTCAAATTAAAATCTATTCATAAATATCATTATGAATTCAGATTGAATTTTCAATATAAATAAATGATTTTTCTTGTAAAATTTATTTGATTATCATTTGTTTTAAATAAAAATTGATATTTTTTAATGTACATACAAAACATAAATACATCATGTAGATTTGGTCATTAGAAATTTGACCAGATGCTGTGTTTTGATGCTGTTGTTATGGTATTATGCACCACTTCGACTGAATTGCGCCTAATTAGTATACAAGGATGCAATTTTGATGTCACATTGGGTAGTGAGTACCTTAACATCGGAAATTATAGAAAAAAAAGAACTCAGCTACAGCCATCCAGTTGATTTAAGGTAGCAGACACGATGCTGCCAGGGCTCATCTAAGACAGATGCTGTGTTTTACTGGGACCAATAATAATAGTTGCAAGCACATGGAAGCAATTTTCCAATGGAACCCAAATATTTATGAAAAATAGAACCATAACCATAATTTTCAACTTAATTACGCAGATTTTAACAAGTAAAATGCTAAACAGATCAAATGATATCACTTCCAAGTCCTTACGAGTAGTTGATTTTGTCCAACAAAATACAGCAAAAATTGAATATTTTTCTCAATTTCTTAATTTTTTTATTTTTTTATATGCATTTTTGAATTAAACCTTTATTTTTTTTTTTTTGATTATTATTTTTGTTAATGAGGAGGTCAATTTATCTTCTTCTTCTTTTTTTTTTTGTTGGTTTGGTTTAAATACATGTTGCAAATCTGTTATATAATTATTGTGTTTGTTTTTAATTAATATTTTTTTTTTTTTTGCTGGAAAATGAGAAAAATTTCCAAAAATAAAAAATCGTTTTTCATTTAATATAGTATATAATGTTTAAAATTCGAATATAAATTAAGAAAATAAATTATTATTTTGTTTATACGGATTTTTTGTATTTCGTTGTTGTTGATCATATTGTATGAATTTCGATTGGGAATTGTTATTTATATTTTTGTCCTATATATAATAACGTATTAAAGCATATTACATGTATATAATATTTATTCTCATTAAATATATATGTAGTATACATTTTTTTTTTTTTTACAAATAAATATCTCATCTGGTGTAGACAGATCTATTTAACATCAGGATTAAAATTTTTAACCAACCAAATTTGTCTGTTGTTAAAATAAAACATTTAAAAATAAAAAATAAAAAACATATACACAAATAAATTAAAATAAAAACAATGATAAATAAAAATAAAAATTTATTAATGTGTTGTACGTTAAAAACATACAAATATTTGTAAATATATGTACTATATATTGAAAGAAATTCATACTATAAATATTTTATATGTTTGTATACATATCTCGCTACAAATATACATTATAAAAAATTAAATGACATGACATGAAATTCTCACCAACAAATTGAAGAATAAAATTTATGTTTAACTGAAACCAATGAAAAAATAAAAAAATAAAAATAAAAATAATATAAACAATTCTTTTGGGGATACATTATTATATCCCTATGTACGTTTATATAATATACGTATGAGCTTAATTTGAATGCAATTTATTTTTAAAAAAATAAATAATAAAATAAAATAAATTAAATAAAAAATGAAAAAATGGTAAAACAAAAACCCACTAAATAAAAAAACCTCTACATTATAATGATGAAAATAAATAAATAAAACATATTCATCTATTTATGGTTACAATTACATCATTATCGTGTACTTATTTTTATACCTAGGTATCAATGTTACTATTTTTTGGTTTGTTTTATTTATATAATTTTTTCATGTATATTTATATCACACACATATATCGTGTTTTTATTTAATTTTATTTTATTTAAATTTTTAAAATTTATTTATTTTATTCTGGTTTTCTTTCAATTCAATTCACATTTGGTATTATGGAAATATTGCTAACTATTACGGTTTTATAAAAGTGGTGGGAGATACATGTCCAAATACATGAATTTTATTATTTTATTGATAGCCAAGACTTTTTTTTTTTGTTCATTACAGTTCTAAAAAAATTCTAAATTGGTAAAACGAACGTTATAATGATATATTATAGCCCAAAATGTTGCATATTTTGAAAGCTTAAAATTGAGCCACTTAACAAATTGTGCTAAGAGCAGACATGTTTCCAACATATCTGTACACATTCTTGTCTGATCTAAGTTCTAAATAAAAAAATTTTTGTGTTAGATATTTTTAACTATTATTTAGATTGAAGAATGTAATATTTATAGTTAAGCTTCCAATAAACACGAAACAATTAATTATAGTGTTAAGGCGAATAAAACAAAAAAAAAAATTTTTTTTTTTTTTTGAATTTCAATGTGGGGGTACAGGATACATCACGCGAAAATACATACCTATATAGGGCTATTATGTTTTCATTTATAGAATAATAAAATTAAAAATGAAATAAAATAATATTATAATAATACCACAACAATGTCAATATTATAACATACGTGTGTATTTGTAATGTGTTATTTAAATGTTTTATAAAATATTTATTTCATAAAATAGAAAATAATGAACATTTAATACATTATCACAATATTATTCTATGCAATATATGAATAAACGTATGCAATTCGATGTAATAATACATATACATATGTGTACGTAGGCGTATAAATATAAAGTGTTTATAACATAACATATGTATAAATTTAAAAACCCGCTAATTGGACTCCTGTTATGTTTTTGTAAGAATAAAATAGCTCCCAATATAATTGTGAAAACGTAATTAAATGGCAACAGAAATTGTCTCAGTTAAAATAGCACATAAGCGTAATCCATATGTACAATTTACATATACTCGTATATTTATATATGTATATGTACATAAAAATGAGTATCTGCGGAAGTACATGCGAATATTAAGTATAATGCATGCATGCACACTTGAGTCTTTTATACATACGGGAAAATTATATTTAATATACACATGCATATTATTAAATAAATATAAAATGAATGAAAAGAGGAAAATATAAACAACAACAACAAAAAATTAATAATAAAATAAAATGGAGGTATCGCATAAAATATGAAAAAAGAAATGAATTTGCATGTCCAAAATAATTAATACGAATTTTATTTTAATGGACTTTTTTTTTTAATTTCATTCATTTGTTCATATGTTGTAAATAAATTTACTTTCAATAAATAACGTGCGTTATTCAAAATTTTTGAATCATTCTCATATATTTTGCTTAGATATTAATACCATTAGACATTAGTTTTTAGTAGACCAAATAACATTCTATGCTGAAATTATTAAAAATTCAAAATCAAATTTCTTTCTTTCTATTTTTCATATTTGATTCTCTCAAACACAAATTTTTGAGGTATATAATTAGAAAATATTTTTAAATTTATTTATTTTTTTTTTCATTTATAAAAATAAACGTGTTTAAGTGATATAAAATTCTACTATTCAATGTATAAAATATGAGCAATCCATATCTACATAAATCTAATACATGTACCTACGTCATTACGTAACATAGCATAACATACAGTTTTATAACAAATTTAACTATTATCGTTTTTATTATACAAAATTTCCGGTTAATATACAAATGTTCATTTTCATTTCTTTTATTCTTTATAAATAATATTGTACATTTACTTGTTACTTTTATTTATATATATACAAATGTGTACATATATAAATACACGTAAATATTCGAAGGACTTTGTAAACATTGAGCTACAAATTATACAATGTTTATAAAATCTACGGTCAAGTTCGAATAATTACCCAAAAAAATAAAAAAATAAAAAATAAAAATTAGAAACAAAACGGAAATGGTAACATAATATCCTTGGACAAAATGCTTGAATTAAAAGTATTATACACGTGCTTGTATGTATCGTGAATGTATGTATGTGCTTATACAGGAAAAAACAAAAACAAAACAAATATAGTTATAAAACTAAATATTGTACTGTTGTATTGTTTCTTATCTCATTTGTGTTCTATTTCTTTTTAGCATAAAATTCTAACAATAAAACTAAATATAATTTGAATCAAAATACATTATATACCTTACTGTATAAACATATAGTCATGCATTACTTTGTGTAAACTATTTGTGAAATATTTATATACATACACAACTATACACATTTTGGAGGAATGCATAGCCCAGTCAAACTGTCTGAATTTTTGTCATGAAAAAGGATTAAGAATAAACTGACTTTAAATACAATTCAAATCGAATATGAAGTTGTGTTTTTGTGTTTAATTGCAAAATCAACTAGATTTCGTATTCTTTTAAGGAATAAGTCAAGAAAGTCTCAAAATTCTTAATTTTTAATCATCATTGTTTTTTAACTCCTAAGAGAGTTCTCAAACTCCTCAAAAAAGATCAAATATCAAAGGAATATATTCTTCTTCCAACAGTCTGGCATGGTTATTAGACTACATACTTCTTTCCTTTTTTTTTTTAAATCAAATTTTTACTTAACCCACATTTTTGGAATTTCATCGTATATACACACAAATAGTTTGAAACGCATGCCGAAAAATACACATTCATTTGTGTGTATATGCAAAAGTAAAATTATTTATAAAGATGTTAATGTGGTACAATTGAGGTATTTTTTTTTTTTTTTGTTTGCGTTTTATCAAATGACGGAAGGAAATAATAATTGCCTGGAAGTTGCATGCTAAAATTGTTGTGTTTCCGTTAAGTCGCTAACAATAACATTTTAACCAAAAAAGTTGTTACCAAAATTGTAAATAATATTGAATTTGTTGTTGAATTTAAAAACGATATACTTACATATATTCAATAATACTAAAATTTATATATAAATTGCTTTTCTATATGAAATAGATTTAAATTTAAATTTAAATTTTATATTAAATAAAAGATGAACATTTTAAGAAATTTATCTTTAAAATTAATAAAATTTTTGTCCTTTCATTTTACGTAATTATGGTCTATTTATTATTCAAAATTTTCATATGTTCGATAAATTAATATTTTTTTTTTTTTTGTAAACTTTTGTAATATTAATTTAATACCATATATCAGCAATATTTAATTAAAATAAAATTAAAAATTTAATAGATCTGACATAACATATACCTATAAATGTATATATAAAATTCATGAACATGAAAATATGTATTTGGTAATTAAACATTATTATTTAAATAAAATGTAAAATTAATTATGATTGCATATAAAAACAATTTATATACTGTATTTTGTATACCATTAAATAATAAATAATGTTTTGTTATTTGTGTTTTACTTTTATATAATAAATTATATATGAATATAATTTTGAAAAATTTAAAAACACACAAAAAAAAAACGGTTTTTTTTTGTGCTTTTATAAATCATTTGATCAATTATGTATGTTAACCATAGAAATTTTACTACAGTGTATGTATTTATATTTACGTATGTATCTATATATGTGTGTATGTATGTATGTAATATGAAAAATTGAAAAGTTTCAAAATGAATAATGTGGTTTGGGATAAAGTACAAAAACAAAAAATACTATGAAAATTTTCGATTACTCATTAAACCATATAATGTATTTACATATGATTTATTTGTGTTGTAATAATAGAAAACTGTTTTTTTTTTTTTTTGTTTTAATTTTTTTTTTTTTTGTAGTCAATTTTTTATGGGATTTTGTTTTGTGTAATTATTATTTTTATTATAATAATAATTCATTATTACATGGATGAAAATTTAAAATTTTGTATACACATACATATGTATACTTTCATGTATACGTAATATAATTAAATGAGCTTTTTATGTCTACCCATATAAATTTGATTATCAATTATGTATTTCTAAATAAACAAATCCCACATTATATATTCAAATACATGCATATGTGCATACATATGTGTAAAATTATTATACATATGTGAATGCACAACATAGAAAATGATTATGGACATGAAATACATATATATTAGTGAACATTTTATTCATACATATGCAGTATAACGTGAATATGCATACGTGTATGAATATGTACATAAATTTAAAAATTTATATAAAAAGATTCAAATATACATAACTGACTGTTACTGATTGAAATATTTACAGATCTGTTGTAATTATTACATTAATATCATATACTTTAGTTGAAAATAAATTGTATGTAATAATTTATTTTTATTTTTATTTTATTGCAATCACCATAATAATACTTATATCAGAATTTTTACAAAAATTACGTTTTTATTAAGGAAATACGTATAAAATAGTTTTAATTATGCAATGAACCGTGTATTATCAATCGATTGTCAATCAAAATTTTATTTCATTTCATTCCATTTTTTCTCTTGTTCTTTCTATCTCTTTCTTTTACATACATACGTAATTAAAATTCTGTTATGCATTTCATAAATTTATAGATTTTTGCAAGTACCATACATGTTCATAACGGAAATATAATTAATTATTCAATTTAATATATAAATTATGCATATATAATAAAACAAAAGGAGATTTTGATATAATGCAATTATATGCATTATACATAACTGTTCATTGTACAATAAAGGTAAATAAAGGCAAATAAAGGATAAAGGCAATTCTACAAATAATATAATTAAAACGAGATAAATTCACATTATAAAGTGTACACATACTCTATGTATAAATGAACATACATGTGTATGTATGTACATATGTACATATGTATGTGTACATATAAAATTTTTATATTTCTAACAGTTATTATTTTATAGATTGATATAGAAATTTTATAACTAATTATAATCTATAATGAGTTTATTTATTATTATCATATTATTAATAAATATTATAATATTCCTATTTTCAAATGTTTTTATTGGATCTGTAGCAATAATATTCAAAATGAATGATACAAAAAAATAAAAAAATTCACATGCACATCATATGACAATAAAATTGTATACATTAATACATATAATAAATTAATAATGTACGTGACCTCAATTTCCTCACATATACATATATTGAATATAATATTTTTTTAATATAACATTTTTTTTTTATTGAACAATAATAAAATGCTTATAATATTATTTTTCATATTAAAAATAAACTCATCTTGTTTAGATAAAAATAATAATTTTTAATTAATTATTATTTTATTGTGAATTATGTACATTTAAAAATAATACTATTACAGTTATAATTTCTTATTTGCCGTTTTTCCTTTTAGAAGGTGTACATGTTTTACATGACAACATGCTGCACTTTCTCATAGTGTAGTGCATTTATTTAAATTTTCCTCAGGTGTAGCAAGGCGTAATTACAATGGTATTTTCCGCCAAAGTGGGGTCTAATTACAAATAAAGCCAAGAGATAGATTTTTCTATTTTCCGGCTTTATTTTGTGAATAATTTTAGATTAATCTCTGTGTTTTATAGATACGTAATCATAAACTGGGGATTAACAGATGTAATTAATATAAAAATAAATTAAGATTTGTTCAGATTAATAAAAAAAAATACAACTAAGTTAGGAAATGAATACAGAAAACTGATGTATGATGTATAATTATAATTAATGTATACAAAATATTGTGTCATTTTTCATTTAAATTTATACAAAATGGGCCTTACCAATAATCGTTTACTAAGTCGTTAAGTAAAGACTAGGTCTTAGATTTTTATATGATATTAGTCCTTAGTAACGACTTAGTAAACAGTTATTGGTAAGGTCCAATATTTATAGGATATGTTATAATATTGATAATATTGACTGGGTTATTTTACATTGATTCTTTTACTACTCTCAATTACAACTCTAGAGTAGATGCATTTGGCTAAATGGAAAACAGTAATTAATTTCGTACATATTCTGGTAGCTTTGTATTATTTTTTATCTTAATTCAAATTTTCTGAATTACTATATTTTATCAAAAAAAAATGTGCAAAATATTTTTATCCTTCGTTATTTATTTCAAAATAACGGTGAAATTAAATTAAAAAAAAAAAAATACCATCATTAAAATAAAAACAAAGTAACTACATGTCGTGTTATAAAATATGATTAATGATTACTTAGCAAATTAAATGATGAACGCTACAGTACTTATATTATTACATATTTTTTATTTTAAAAACATCAAACGAGTTTATATTTTTTTGTCCTTATGTTAATCTATCTACATCTCTTTACATTGTACATTTTTTTCGTATTAGAAGTATTTGATTTTTTTTGTTCGCTGTGATCAAAGTTATTAGTTATTATAAATACACCCTCTTTTATATAAGAGAAACAAGCACTTTCCTTTTTCGCTTATGTGTATGCGTATGTATGTACACAATACACCTATGTATATGTTGTTTATTCAAGAATACATACAAAAAATATTATGTAAAAATTTAATACTATAATATTGCATGAAAAATAGTTTAAAAAAAATAAAAACCGATTTTTTTTTTTTTTTTTGTATTACAAAGATTTTTCTATACATATAAACATTGCATAGTGCTTCATTTTATCCTTTTATCTTTTTTCATGTTTTTATTCAATATTTTACATTTTTAATGTATACAAATACATTATAAAAAAAGAAAAGTAAAAGCATCTTCAAATTTATTAGCGTAAAATAAAAAACAAAAGGAAAAATAAATGAATAAAAAAGAAAGTAAAATGAAAAACAAAAGATTAGTAAAAACAAAACAAAAAAAAACCTTGTAAGTAGCAGGTGCACAAAGGTGAAATTCTCATGAGATCGTTTTTCATGTTTCATTATTATTATTTTTTTTTCGTAAATATATAAATACCTGTACGAATATACACGTATATAAATAAACACGTATGTATATATCACACAATATACATACATTATTTTGTGTTTCTTTGTTTTTTACAGTCAATTTTATTGATGTTACATAATAGCAAGTTGGTGGAATATAGTGCAGTGTACACATAAAAAACTAAGAATATATGTTTTTAAGTATACATGTATGTGTATACACAAATACATCACTATTTTTTCTTTCAACATTATATATGTACTTTATCCATTTATTTAGTTCTATGCACCACATGAACATATAAATTTTATATCATACATACAGTACTCGTATGTACACATCGTATTTGCAATATATAGTTACAAGCTTTTTTTTATAATTTGTTTTACTATGATCCTTTTTTTTTGTATTCATTTTCCACTTGTTTATTTTTTGTTTTTTTCTTATTCATTTTTATGATAACAGGAAGGAAGATTTTAACTTTCTTCTATAATACATTTTTATACATACTATATGTATTATTTTTGTCATTTATTTCTAACATCCGTTTAAGACAACCTAAATATACATTATTTTTTTATTTATTTACTTTATACAGGGTGAAATATAATATTTAAATGAAATGACTAAAATACAAAAAAAAAATCGTCACAATGATTGGGCCCCTGGTTCACATCGAGCTGTTACGCCAATGATGATGACGATGATGAATGAAATACTATAATTCATTTAGTTGTAATGCAATATTTCCTCAATATGATCGAAGTTTATTAACTACTTTTCTTAATTTTAAGTTTAATTTTATTTGAAAATTTTTAAATTTTACTTTATTTATAAATGTTATTTATAATCATTAAAAAAATATTATTATAAAAATTACATGAAGAAATTATAGAATTTTTCAAAAAATTACTAAACTCTGTTCACTAATATTATGCACTTAAGATCTTATGGCAATTACTGAAAGTGGTACCATTTTACATCACTATGTATTGATATTTATAAAATTCATCTGATATATAATAAAAGCTTTGTGGATTGTGATAATACTGCTCGTGAAACAGTCTAATTAAAAATCATCAGAGAAAAAGAAAGACATATATACTCCCATAAGACTTTAAGTGCATAATGTTAGTGGACAGAGTATAAAATTTATCATTTTATTCCTTGATTTTCTATAATCCCTTTTAGAATGATAATAAAATGTATAAAAATAATTTTCAAATAATTCAAAATAGTCTAGTCAACAGTCAAGTTTTCATATAATTTTGTATATAAATTTTAATCGTCTTGTCAAGATAAGTCATATTATTCGGATATGTTAAATTTAAAAACATTGTCCATTCACTTGTTTCATATACTGTATCATATACATAGTTAGTAAGATACAATTTTATTCTTGTGATGTACGCAGTAATGATAAAACTATACACGTACAATACCTATACATAATAATGAGTATTTAACATTCAAGTAAATATACACCACCTTGATGAAAAATTATTTTCAAAATAATAAAAACAAGTTGAAAAAAATGGTACAAAAACAAAAACAAAAAAAAATTCAAAGTTTTCTTCTTACATCCTGTACAAGAAATAAAATCGGATATTTCATTTCCTTTTGATATTCTCTAAAACAAAAAGAAAATGAAAATGGGAAAAACAAAAAAAAAAATAAATAAATAATAAATTTATTTATTTTATGATATTTAATACAATACCAGCAGTAATTGTAAATTCACTTCTTTTTCGCAATACAATTAAATTTACGCGTAAATATTTTACATTCAATTACAATTTCCAGATAAAAAGTTAAATTATGGAAAAATATAAATTTCTTGTTAATAACACAAATCAACATATCTATCTGTGTATGTAAACACAATAATGTGGTAATTATTATTTACTTTTTCAAGAAAAATTTTCATTTAAAAACATTTGCAAATATGTATTCAATGCATTTCCAGGAATGAATTTTCCATTAATTTTTCATCATTTCGGGTAAATTAAATATTTATAAAATTTAATTTCTCTTACTTTAATTTTCTTTATTTTTAGTTTTATCTCTTTATAGAACAACAAAACAAACAGAAAATTTAAAAATTTATATTTTTATAATTTATTAATAAATTATTATTTAATATTTTGTATGAAAAAAAAATCCTCATAATTTTACTTTTTGTACGTGATTAAAATATAATTTATATTATTTTTAATTTTAATTTATTATACTACATATTCTAAGAATAAATAAAAGCGATTATATCAATAAATGATATTACATATGAATGTTATAAATTTTACACAGATTATAATCGTATTATTAAAAAAAAAAAAAAATTGTAAGTATAAATAAAATCAAAAATAATATCACATATTAATGTACATTCATATTTATAAATGTATAACATAACATACGGATATACAAATGCTTCTATAGAATTTTTTTTTCTTAACATACTCAAATCCAATTGTAATAAAATATTTCCTTTACTTTATTTATTTATTTTTCTTTTTTTTTTCGATTTTCATTTTCGATTTCCCAACACAATTCTTCTATGAAATTACTTTTAAATTTTGATTCCTAATCGAATTTATAACTTTTTGTAACTTCATATATGTATGTATATAATATGGTACACATTATATATAGACTACACATACGGAATTTTCAAATGAAATTTGTATAACCTACTCGTAACTTGTATTTGTGTAACCTACTCAGTATACACAAAATTTATATACATGTATATAGACTTATGTTATGTACCTGTATTACTTTTCATACATACGTGCATATGTATATTGTAAAAAAAAACATATTTCCCTAATACGTACATATGTATATTATATAAAAAAAAAATATAAGAATTACATATACCTCGTTATCATAAATTCATGTTAAAATAAGAAAACCTCATACATTTGTTTGGATCACAGACAAAAATCCTTTTATCATAAAAGATACACAAGAAAAAAAAATTTTTGAACAAGAAAAAAAAAACCAAAATATAAATAAAAAAACAATACAATACAAAATGTGTATAACCAGGTACAGAATACAGAAGAAAATCAAAAAAGAAATAATAATAATAATAATAATAATAAGGAAATTGTATGCACGTGAATATGAAACAAGAAAGAATTATAAGAAAAAGAAAATATGTATAGGAAAATTCGTATATTTTACTACTAGTATAAAATTATAGGTTCTGTTTCTTTTTATGTGGTTGCTTGCTTTTTTTTTGTTTATTTCTCTTTGTTTTCTTTTTTAAGGCTTTTTTTTCTGAGAATCATCGGCAAGGTAGGTATATGTATGTAGTATGAAAATTTACATTAGTATACGAAATACAAATATTTACATATACCTATATGTACAGGTACACATATTAAAATTGGAATTTTATCATTGTATGTGTATAGAATATATATGAGTACAAACATATATGTAAATATGCTGTATGAATTTTGTGCTTTACATATTTTTGTGTATATACATGTAAACATTTAAACGAATAGTACATAAACTTTTGTTATTTGCTTTTCTTTGCGAAAATATAATTCCAGATGTTTCACCTTACAGCATCACAATAAGACGACGTATTGTTTATAACTTCATATACACATATATGAATATACATATATATATACTTATTCATATACATATTTATGTATGTATGTACAGATCCATATAAAAGCGTACACATTAAATTTCTATTTCATGTAAGTAAATACATATGATATGCATGAAACACGTATAAATTTAACAAAATCTATAAATATATTTATTAGATTGAATGTAACGTATGTATACAAACGCATAAGCACAAATATGCTATGTATTCAAAGAAAATATACATACATATAAGTATAACTATAAGAAAACTAGAACAAAATAAACATATAAAACATATATATTGTATATGTAAAATTTGTATGTGAATGTAAGTGTATTATTTGTAGCAACAGGAAGGAATGACAATATTTAGAATAGTTTCAGATTCTAGTATATGTACTGTAGTAGAGAAAAATAACAGTAATAATATATAAAACAAAATATTTTGCAGTATACACATGTACTTGTACAAATGTATTGTTTACATTTTTTATATATGTTTATACATATGTATGTATGTTTAATAAGTAAATGAATATGTATATGCAAGTACTTTATGTTTACGTATTATATACATATTTTACAATTTCATTTTGAATTTTACCCATGAGAACCATAAAATCCTGATATTATGATATTGTGTATATATATACAGAATAAACATAAAAACCTATACATACATATTTTCTAAATGAATATGTATACATATATACTCATACTAGTATGTAAGTAGAATGATATGGTTCACACTAAAAATGATGGTGGCCCATCAACCATCATCAATGCTTACATTCATAATGTATATACATTAATGTATACACACATTATACGTACAATTACCGTATTTATTTGATATAATGGTGGTTTTAATTTCCACAAAATAAAAAATTTATATATTTTTTTTTTACATTCAGAAAATTTTCTCTAAACAACCTGAACACGTTCCCAAAGTTTTCCTTAAAATGTGAACGTGATGAAGACATATTGAATTAACAAATATTGGGGTTTTTTCATTTAATATGCATACATATGTACTATATAACATCCATACATTATGTAACATTCTATTGATGCACGTACGTTACCTTACTTATATACATCGTAACGATTAAAGGTTGTCGATAATGTTTATATGAATTTATAAATATTTTTAAATTAGATAGGTATTTTTTTTTTCTTAAATGAAATTTATCCGTATCATTGTCTAAATTTCATAAGTTTTTAATTAAAATAAATTTAGGTATATTCATATAAAATAAATTTTTTTTTTTCGTTTTAAAATTAAATTAACCGATTTATTAATAATTATTGTATTTTCGAAATGAAATGAAATTTTATCTTTTTAATTTTTAATTTTTTTTTTTTTATTTAGCAAATCAATGCTAATTGTTATTCATGTAATCAACGAAAATTTTTCGTTTTACGTATTTTCATTTTAATGAAAGAATTCTCTCATTTATTGTAAATAAAAAATAAGTGTCTAATTTTTCTTCTATACACACTTTTGTATTGTTTGATTGATGTACATATATGTAATTTCCAAATTAAGACAACAACAAAAAAAAAACGTTAAAATTAAAATATAAAATCTTGATATAACCGTGTACATACAGGATGATTCCTATTTTTCTGTACAGTTTTCATGTAGAGTAAAAGATATTGTTAAGAAAATGAAATCATTTTGTGAATTAAGAAGGACATAAATGAACCATTAACTTGTTAAGAAATCACTGCCTTTCTACTCTCTTTTTTAAAAAATTATTCTTAAATTTGCAAACCATTGATGATGATAGCTTATCAATGTTTTCAATAAATTTATGACAAACTGTATGATCTTTTCAGTAATGAGATAATGGTCAAAATTTATCGTTCATACAGGATCAAGGTTGGGTTTGTCTACCATAATTTTGAAAAAGATAAAAATCTTTAATCAGCTGATGTTTATGCGAAGCAATTTGAATCATCCTTTATTTTGTGTTATACTTATCAAAAATTCAAACATATATACATACATACAAATATCGATTCATATATAAATGTGGTCTACATACAACCATCAATATATGTATTTGTATTTTCTACTTTATATACAAATATCTCTTGTAATGATAGCCTAAAATTTAAATTTATCTTGTACACATTGATTGCACTGTGCAATTGGGATGACGATGAATCGCTGTATTTACATTAGGTTATTTTTAAACCTGATTGTACATATACATACTTACGTATATATTTCTCTACACTTTATTTATATTGATTGCTCATGTGCATATGTATGGAAAATATTTTAATGTATGTACATATATGGATAAATGTATGTTGTATGTGTGTGTGTGTGATATACAAATTTTCCGAATAAAAAGTGTTGAAATCATACAATTGTAGTAGTTGTTATTTTTGTATGTATGTATATACATATAAACTCATCAGTTTTGATATGGAAAATTATACAGAAAATTCAACAAATTTAAAGTGAATGATACCCATCACTATCATATATGTGAATTTAAATTTAGATACATTCAAACGAGTATTTTATTGCTTTCATATTTATATGTATCCTTTCAAATGTACACATATAATACAGATTCATATACAAGAAAATAATCCATATGTAGTATATTCTATTATTTGAATGTGCATTAGTATTTGATTACGATATGAATGATACGAAATAGTTTGATATTTGAAGTAAAATTACATTCCATTAGTGGGCACAAACGATGAGATATCATTAGATAACAGTAGTGCAATTGTTAAGTATTCTTTTATATATGTATATCCTTATATGCAAGCATGTATAAGAGACTTTTGTTTATTTGTAAATTTGTATCATCTCAAATATGACTACATACAATTTTTCAATATGAATGCAATGAAAGTTGAAAATTTCTAATTTTCTAAGCAAGTAAACATATCATAGTTAAGAAATGTTTATGTCTGAATAATATGATGGTTATACGAAATTTTCATTTTCATTAGTATTAGTAAATAAGTGTATATTTTATACATATTTGATATGTATCTATATTACGTCTACATTTATACATTTATTGAAAAATAAATTCGATTTGTAAGTACCATGAGCCATTGATTTAAAATTAAAAATTTAAATTGATCTACACTACCCATCTACATGTTCGAGATGTGCATAAACACATTTACAAAAATGCATGTAAATACCTATGTATATACATAAGCCTCTGCAGAATAATATGTTTTATACGAACTTATTGATATGTACATACATATATGTAAAGATTTATCTTCAATTTTAATGATTCCATTTTAGGTTGATTCGAGTAAAATTTAGAAAATATTCATATTGACATACCGGACCAAAAATACATTATGTACATGTGTACATATATGTACACTCATAAATACATGCATTTATAAATATAAGCTGTATATTCGTATCATATCTTCAAAAATCAATTCTTGCATATAGACATAGTTTAAGTTATAAACATACATACATACAATCTAGAAACATTTTTTGTTAGCTTTATTCATTTTTATCTAAAATTTTGTTACGTTCAAATATCAAATAATATTAATATTCATATACCGCTTTTACGTATAACGACATCAGATAAATAAAAATATACATATACATACATTTTTACAATAATATAAGTTTTATACATATCCATATATGTATATGTATAAATAAATGTAAAAACGATTTAAAATTAAATTTGTTTAGATATCAGATATAAATATTTACATTTATATAGCAATAAAATTATCCATAATATAAATTCATGTACATAAAATCATATCACACATTTAATGATAATGAAAAATATATATTTACACTTATGTACATATATTGAAATACATACATATGTATGTATGAATTTATATAATACAAAATATATTCATATAATGAATATACAGGTTTATCATCATTTTTAGTCATCTATGATGGTCAAATTTGCATATCAGTTAAGATAATATTAAATGCCAATCGGGAATTTATTATTGATTTTAATTGTTTCGATAAAATCTTTATATTTATACATATGCAAATGTACATACATATATGGAATATAGATATTTGAATAATTTAAATTTTAAATTTTTCCTGAATAACCAATGTTATGCAATATTTAATATTTACAAATGTCTTTATCCATATATATTTTTGTATGTTCAATCATTTACGTTTTTTCTGTTTTATTTATCAAACTATTAATTAAACAAATAAAAAAGTTAATTTAAAAAGTTTATGATAAAATATCAAAATTTTGTATTCATATCAGTATATATTGAAAAAAATACTAAAGAAAATTTTTATTTAATTAAAGAAAAATTGAGAAATAGAAAGTTACTGTTCTATTTTTATCCTCAATAAAAAATAATCAAAAAAGAAAATTTGTATATCATTTGGAATTCTATTCATCAAAATTAAATATTGAAAATTAATCAATGATCCTTTAATCAATTCATATGTATGTATGTGTTGTTACAATCAAATATGTATATATTAAACATATTTTCTATTTGATTTTATTATTCATAAAATTAAAATTATGTAACCAATAATAAATAAGGAAAAAAATTTGTATATTGTAAATATTGTAATGTAAAACACAAAACAAAAGCAGATTAGAATAAACAGAAGTAATGAGGCAAATACAAAAATTAAGTGGTATCTTTTTCCGGTCTATATGTACATGGTAAGTGAATATCACTATATACATATATATATGCATAGATGCTTAACTTAACACCCGCATAAACAAAAGCTTCCAATCAACAAGGATATTTGATATATACTCTCATACGTATATAAAGAAAACGAAAAACAAATAAATAAATCAGAATGTTAATTATCCAACCACAGCCGGTTAATTTTCTCAAGTTGATTCTTTATTTATATGCTTTGATCCAAAAAGCTTGAAAATATCCTTATAAATTGTAATCATGGGTATATGTATATAGTATTAAATGTGTAAATTTAACATAGGTTTATATATTAGATACAAAATTGTATAAAATTGTAATAGGAAATACACACGTACATACATACATATATGTATATGTAGTGATGATGGCAACTTACCGTCACCACAATCGTCAGTATATTTTCATCATTTGCTAAAATACATGTACAAAAATGTATAAACTTTAGGATATACTAGGACGTAAATAAATATGTAGGCTGATTTAAATATATGTATACAATATATACATCAGACATATATATGGTGTACTATCTATCTATATTGAATACATAATGAATGTGTATTTATAGAAATATATACGCGCATTGTATAACAAATTGGAATTATCGTCATCATTGAAATCAAAATGTGAAAAAGGAAAAATATTATATAGTCTAAGCTTGGTCCTTTTGAGGGCATTGGTAACAGAACAAAATAATATAAATTTTATACTTATAAAATAGAGTACATCTGTATGCGTATTATACAATACTGGTGAATTGTATGTAAGATTCAACAAGAAAACATGCATAAAACAATGATGATTAGATGTATGAATGTTTTATACATATGTGTAGGACTTACTTATTCATAGGAAATAAACATATGTATGTATGTATAGTATAGATACATGTATTTATGTATACTTTTTGTAAATGTTATATTGTTAAGCTGAAAGTATGACGACCAACAATATACTCTTATGTACAAACAACAAAAATTGTACAAACTCTTCGTTTGTCTTGTACAAAAACATACATACATGTGTAATTTTTTATTTATTTATTTATAATTTCATTCTTTTTTTTATTCTTAGGAAATATTTTTTTTCTTTGCCATATTATCCTTATTAGAATTAAATGTACATGTGAACTGTATATAAAAAGTTAAAAAAAAATAGTAACAACAAAAATAGTAAATATAAGGAAAAACAAAAATATCATTTAGAATTTTTTTTTCTTTCTCTGTTTTTACTTTTCCTCATTGCATCCAATGAAGAAAAAAATTAAGCTATTGTTTTGTCTATAGTACATTTATATCGTACCATTTTTATTTTCTAGTTCACAACTTAATATTATTTAGATAGAATTTCGTATACATATTTATTTTATTTTTTCTATTTATTTGTTTGTTTAATCTTTGATTCAAGGATAACTAGAAAAAATTGCTTTTTTATATAAAATTTTATTTTCTGTACGATTATAGTACACAAATGCGAATACTTTTACATATACTGGTACGTACATGTTCAGTATTATTTAACCAATGTCCAAAATACAAATCCACATACACATGTACATGTATGTACATGAAAATCAAGCATTATATGTTTGCGGTGTTTTTTTTTCTCTTTATATATTTTTTGGTTATCATTTTCTTTTATTATGCCTCTAATTGTGTGTATTGATATGCATATGTATATGTACATAAGGTCAACATTTATTTATTTATTTTGTTTTTACACCGAATAATCCATATGCAGACAATGTTTATACGTACATATGTATGTATACACAAATAATTTTTATTTAACTTAATGTATTGTACATTTTCCTTCTATACAATTTTTATGTTGTTTTTTTTTTGCTTGCCAGTTTTTTTTCAGTTATTTTCATTTTCTAATGTAGTTTTTCATTGTACATTTATTTTGTACATTATTCCTTCAATTTTTGCTTTTTTTTTTATATTTTCAAATAGAAATGGGTTCATAAATTTTATGTTGTATAACACACATAATATATTAATTGGAATTGTAATCTTAAACAGAAACAACAACAAAATGGTTTAGAATAAACAAAAAAAAAAAACAGAATTAAAAAAAGAAAATATGTGTTTAAAAAAGAAAATTGATTATCTGAAAAATTTCTTATTTCTTTTTTATTGTATTTTATTTTCCTTTTTTCTTACGTATTGTTTTCTTTCATATTCTAGGATGTCTGTATGTACATATGTTGCTACTCTAGTGATATTTATATTTTAATAAATTATGTATCATGATACAAATTGGCAATTAAAAACAAAACAAAAAGATAAAAAGATATAGTGAATAAATAAATAACACTATAGAAAAATGAAAATGTTGTTTATTTACAAATTACTTACTAGTTAGCAATAATTTTTATTTGCAACATTTTATACAAAATAAAAATCATCAAAACGCAATTAGGTATATGTTTTTACATGCATTTGAATTTAAATGAAAAATACATTTTTTTAATTAAATTTTTTTAATATTTCAATTGTAATGAAAAAAAATTTTCCATAATTATTTATCATTTTGTTTGGTGTATTTTTGCCATGACATTGAATTATGAACAGTTTGCAAAATTGAAAGTAAAAAAAAAGCGTTCGTTTATACGCCTGTTACATCAGAATCATGATAGCTAAGATTAAACAATGTAACTGTAGAACTATCCTTTGTACTCGTATTTAAAACGAAAAAAATAACAGAAAAATGGAAAACATGTAAAAAATTAGTCAAAAAAAAGTCAATAGAAAAATGTTTGCTTTATATTTAGTTTTTGCTTAATTTTGCCTTGTTTTTATTTCACAAACGAAAAGTAAAAGATTAATTTATTTATTTTAACTTTTTTTTTTAAATATGTATATTTTAAATGAAATTATTACAAAATATAATATATTATCAAAGATATTGTAATTTGAATTAATGTTATCAGCAATTTTGATAAATAATATTGATGCAATTTTAAAATTATATTTTTATACATACAAACATACATATATTACGAATATAATATGTATGTGAACATTTGTATGAAGTAATCATAAATTTTTGTTAAAGATTTTTTTATTTTTTTTATTGTAACATGAAAAGGAAAATTTATTTGCTATTTTCTTGACGCAGAAAAGAATCTAGAAAAAAAGTTGTGGAAAAGATGTCATCGCCGTTGGTCTTCAAAAACTATTATTATGCATACGTTACATATATACATACATACGTTAACACATATGTATTTTGCAATGCATGTATTTTATACATATAACGCCAGCTGGTTATTTTTGTACATGGTGTATATGTATGTACAAATGGTTTTTCCACCGTCAATACAATACTGAACTGAAAGCATATTATAAGGCATAACAAACATTCATATATACATATCCATATATGTACATATGTATCTACTCACACGAGTATACTATATACTACCATATACTACAATATATGTATACCATACAATAATAATACGTAAAGGCGTCCACTTGGAAAATGTTTTTCTCAATTTCTCTACCGGACATATTTATGACCAAAGTCCACATATTAAGGATATAAATCATTTAATATCATTTCATATGTGCATACAGTTAGGTTTCAATACTCATATATGAACATCCATGTATACATCCATATACATATACAAATGCACTTTATATACATTAAGTATATTTGTGTATATGTTATATGATATACTATGCTAGAAACTTATGAAACTGAATTCAGGCATGTAATGGAAGGATTGATGCAACATTTTGAAATATTGCTATGCGTTTTTCATTTCATATTGCTGCATATTTCTTGCATTTATTACTTAAAGCGATGAATTTGAAGAATTATATGAACATACGACATGTACAAAAGGATACTGAATATAAACGTTTGTATGCGTATAATGCATATATATATATGTATATTGTGCATAAAAAATGGACATCAGGAAATAGATCAAAAATACATATGTACATATGTATGCTTTCCTGAATATATTCAAAATGATAATGAAAAAGCAAAATAATAAGAATAAAAAATAGTACATCTCAAACAAATTCAAGAAAAAATTATGATGAAAAATACGTAATATACAGAAGCTATATATATATAGGTATGTTACATAGTGTATGTTATACATAAGTATTTTGCTCTATCACTACGTATACATATAAGATTTAAAAAACATTCATTTTATATTTTACCCTTTGGATACAAGTAACATGAATATACATACATATATGTACACATGTGATTCGATGTTTTCGTTATGATACGTGACCATTTCGCATGTTTTATGGCAGTTCATCTCCTTATTGCAACATCTATGGTCTAGATTTTAAATAAAAAATTAAAAAATAAAAATTAAAAAAAAAAAGACCTAATAAAATATGTACACACAGTATGCATGCTTTTCAATTTTTTTTTCTTTTTTCTTTTAAATAAATGTATCTATAAAAAGCTTTAACTGTACAAGGATACATACAGTATACATGCATGTAGGTAAAAGTACAAGGCACGTATATTATAAATTTCATATTTACACACGTAAATACGTTACGTGTATATGCATCTATTTACATCTTATATGAAAATTACAAGATGCAATAATGCCTATTATTCATTTTTTTTTTTTGCTTTTCATTATTTATGAATTTTCATAACATTCGTGCATGATATTGCAAACTTTTGTTTATTAGCACATTTATTTTAATTATATCAAAATAAATAAAATGGTATGTGTTCATATGTGTATGCAATTCGTACTAAATATTCCTTCCATTAAAAACGATAGTGTGATTTTTTTTGAAAGATTTTCACATTTTCTTTTACAGGGTGTCTGTAAAATTTTTCTCAATGGGATGTGTATCCGAGAATGTCTGATTTACGGATGTCTTGTTACATTAAACATTATCGAACTTTTCTTAATGAGAAACTGATAATTTTGTTATACATGACCCAGCCAGGCCTACAGAACTAACATTTTTTTTTTCATAGTGATAATTTAAAATATAGCATATGATAGATAATCATAATTTGAACACCCTGTATAAATTTTTATGTTGACTAAAACTTATAAATAATAAACTAGAAATAATATTACATGTACAATATATTCATAAATCTAAAAACTAAATTTAACAACGAAAAAAATGAAATAATAAACAAAAAATAAAGTCAGTTTCTCAAGGCAATAATAAAAGCCTCAAATCTCACGACATCGTGTATTTTTCATATAAATGTACACAAAAACGAATTAAAACATGAAAAAAACTAAAAATTTAATAAAATAATAAACGTCAACAGAAACAATCCTAATAGCGTGATTCGTTACTTTTCTACTTCAACTGAAAACATAAAATGAAAAATACATTTTTCATATTTCTGCAATACTGAATAATCGGTTTTTTTTTTAATTTAATTTTTTTTTTTTTGTTTACTTAATTTTTTGTTGTTTTTTTTTCTTGTGTATTTTACATAATATAGTGACAATTTAGCGTGCTTTATTAAACAAAAGTAAGCAAAATCAACAACCAAATAGGTACTGTTGCCTTATCAGTAAATCAAAAAATTATGTCCTAGTTAGCAATAAAGTAACTTAAATTCTTGAATTTTACGATTATATAAATAAATCAACTACATACATTTATAATCGTTGTTACAAAATTTTTTTTTGTTACAAATACATGTATTTTCTATTTGCATTCTAATGGATTTGTTATAAAATTTTTGTTATCAACTTTTTTTTTCTATTCATACTATGTTTTTTCTTTTTTTCATAATTTTAACTTTTTTTTAATATTTTGTACACATTTTAAAAAAAATTAATTTTATTTTTCTTTTATTAAAAAACTAAAAAAAATTTTAAACAAAAAAATATATATTATATTGGTATTTCTTATGAAGCATTTATGTACAGTATGTATACCTATAGTTTTCTAATTTCTTATTCTGTATAAATTACGAACAGTTGTAGAATGAAATCATATCAAAAAAATAATTATATTTTAAAATAATATTTCAATAATAACAAAAATATTATTCTTTTATGGATTTTTGTTTACATTACATATTAATAAAAAAAAAAAAAAATTGATATATCGTATACTTTGTGCTTTAACTACATATTTTCACTACATGCCTTATGGGAGTATACATACTTATGTGTATTTTTTCTTCCCTCATAACTTCTCATTAAAGATCATTTCACGAGCAGTGTTATCACCATTCTCATACAGTATGGGTGAGCTTTTTAAATATTAATATACATAATGTAAAGTGGTACTACTTTTCGTAGTTTCCATAAAGGCCTGTAGTAAAAATATTTAAAATACAAAGTATACATGTACAAAATGTATCATTCCGTAGGTAACAAAAAAAGTAATACAGACAACATAATTTTTCTAACTTCAATTTTTTTTTTTTTTTTTTTTTTTTTTATTTAATAGTATATATTATCCAATATTGTATTTAAAATAATTTTATATCCAAGATAAATTCTACACCTGAAATAACTTTTATACAACATAAACATGTTATAAAAGAAAAAAAAAAACGAAATTTTTTCTTTCTTAGTTCTTTTGTTTTTACTTTCGTTTTCAGGTGAATAAATATATGTAAATCAATTTCTGAATAATAAATTAAACAATAACAATACAATCTACGTATATTATGTATACAAAAAAAAAAAATTTATATGAAATCAATTGAATAAACACTGATTTTATTATTTGTTTTTTTAAAATTTTATTCTTGTTGAATTTATTTAAGAATTTTACTCTGTATTGAATTATTATCCATATCATGTATATTTATATCTTATACAGTTCTATATACACTTATTTATAATGAAAAAAAAAAAAACATAAATACATTATATTCGGTTATTATTTTTGAAAACAATATTTCTTAGTACTTATACCATTGATCATGTACGTTATGTACGTTATGGGAAAATACAATACACAATGTGTAGTTAGAATTTTCCTAAATTTAACGACAATGCATGTTTTGTTTTTATACATTTTTATTTTTATTTATGAATCTACAATGATATTGAAAAAATAAGAATTTAATTTGAAAAAAAAAGAAAAAAGAAAAATTGAAACCATTACGAACATAAACAATTCATGGTACATACAATTGGTACATGTTTAATATGGAATATTATGTTCAGTACTTCAACTGTTGTTTTTTGTTTTTTTTTTTCTAATATATCATAACAACAAAATGTAATTTTATTTTAAAAAAAAAAAAAAAAAAAACAAAATAAATAAATAAACAAAGAATAACTACATTCAAAATTCTGTGTAATGAAATACATATTGTATATAAATATTATTATTTTATAATAAGACAACTTTAATAATATTATTTTATAATGAAAATATTGTATAGAAAATGAATAAATTTTAAAATTAGAAATTCGAAAATATCGTTTTATATATCGTACACATTTATTGTAAATAATTTATTCTATTTTATTCGTTGTTGTTTAAAATAAAATTGATATTTACAAATTACATACACATAAATAAAATGTATTTTCAATTGAATTTTATACTACAATTGAACACAATTATAAATTTATTATTGTAAAATTTTCAATACAAATATATTTTCTAAATTCAGTGGTTTTATATACTATGTATATATATTTTTTTTAAATTTCAATGTTCAAATTAAAATGAATATTATATTTACGTTACATAAATACATGCATATAGTCATGCATAAAAGCATTCAAAGAAATAAAATCTTATGTATACTCTGTCCATTAATGTTATGCACTTAAGGTCATATGAGAGTACATATGACTTTTTTCTTCTCTCATAATCATAATTTCTAATTAGACTGTTTCACGAGCAGTATTATCACAATCCACAAAGCTTTTATTATATGTATAGTATATCAGATGAATTTTATAAATATCAATACATAGTGATGTAATATGGTACCACTTTAAGTAATCGCCATAAGACCTTAAGTGCATAATATTAGTGGACAGAGTATAGTTGTAATTACACATACGTACGCTCGTAAACCAATTATAGTATTTATATAGATACGTACATGCATGGATGTAAGCATTTTAAATATTATATATGATTTTATTATATGCTTTTACAAAGAACCAATAAAAAATAACCAAACATAAAAATATATACATACATACTCGTATATCTATTTAGGTGAAAAATTGAATTTTCTCATTTCTATTTTATTTTTTCATTTTTATTTTCAAAAAATTGTATTTTTCTTTTTGCCTGAAAAGCTTATTAGTTGAATTCATTATTTTTCATTATCGTTCTGTTCGTATGCCATTATCCATTAATGTCTTTACGTGGAAAATGTATTTTAAATAAATTTTCTTGCGTGCATTTTAAAATTAAATATATATATTTATATGTATACATGTAAACATGTTTATATATAAGCAATTAAAGAATTTATAGCATCTGCATCCAAATAATTATTGCTTATACACAATTCTCAAATAGTAATTAGTAAATATATACTAGCGAAAATAAAAGCTAAATAGAATATACGATATATCCAAAAAAGTTTAGATAATAAAAAAAAAATTTTTTATGCTACTGTTATATAACGATATATTACAGGGTGTGTATCTCGAAATATATACATGTATTTTCATAGGAAAAAATATTTTAATTTTCATTTTTAAGATATCACAAATCGAAAATATTTTAATGGACATGTGAAATAGTGGCAAATTCGATAACATTGATAGATAGGTTCAATTATATCAAATTCAATTCAGATAGTTCGACTCAATATTCTTCAAAAAAAATAAAACAAAAGATTTGAAATTCGTTCATCGACTTTACGGTTGAATTTTTAAAATTAGATTTCAAAAACATACATATATTGAGTGATTGTACACTATGAGATACTTTATTTTAAGACATCCTGTTTACATATACACATTTATAAATTTACTTATTAGATGCGAAAATTCCGACCTTATGTAATATCCTCTATATACGTGAAATGTGAATGCATACAAAAGTACGTTGTATATGAAACTAAAATTGTTGGTTTTTATTCATTATACGCGCATATAATAATACTGTAACATATTTTGGGAATTCACCTCTTTCATATATGTACACATAGATAAATAAAATATAATATAATCTAAAACTTATCATAGGTGTACATACATACTATTAAATACAAAAATGTTAACAATTTTCATGAAAACTACACTATTTTACCGTATTGTACCGCATCAGGTCACATATGCATTTAATGATAATAGTCTTTTGCGTAATTTGTTAATTCTATATATTTTCTAAAGTCAAGCTATGTATTTGTATACATACATATATGTGTGTATATGTTGGTATATACATACATACATACATATATGCCATGCACGTATATAATTTAATTTTATATTTTTGCCATTTTATGTCCTTACGTGTGTATGTGTATATAGGTATGTATGAAAAAAAATTATTTAACAAATGGTTAAATATATAGTGTAGTAAGCAATTATAATAACATGACTTAGCTAATGTGTTCAGTATTAATTTAAGTTTATATCATTCTCATTTAGTATTTCCTATATCTATTGTATACAAACGCAAATAATCATTTTTTTTTATATGCTCCAAATGTTTTTCAAATTCTTATCCTTAAAATTTATATTCGATTTATAACGAAATTTCACTGAAATTCTTAACTATATATATTGTACATACATATGTAGTTACTTATGTGAATGCATATAATACACATACAATAGCCACATATGATAATATAGCGTATATAATTTTATTAGTGTCCAAATTTCATTTGCTCGAATTGAACATATATGAAAAAGAAAATTTTAACAAAAGAAAAGTTTTATTGCGAAAATGCCAAATGCATTCTCTACATTTTCTTCTTTGTGGCCTCATTGTTCTTATACAAATTGTTTTCCTGTATTATTAAAGGACATATGTGTTAAATTACATTGCATCTCTAAGACATTGTGTTTTAATATGTAATGTATGTGAATAAAAATATTTTTGTATATTGCATTTGTATTACATAATATTAGACATAATATTTTTCTTATTATGAATATGTACAAATTCTTATACAAACAAACACATATACATGTGTATACAAAACTATAAAGAACAATATAAATAAAACACTTGTTTTCATTTCGAAATGTACAAAAGTATGTACTTATAACACAAAATAAAGAATATAGACATACATACTATATATAACACATTCATTTTTTATGTATTTCTTATATATGATTCTTTATTCATATCATATTGTATTCACACATACATACATATGTATGAAAACAATAATAAGCAAAAATTCAAAAATATATGTACTAATGCACGGTAATAAAAAAAAATAATACTGATAAAGGTATTGTTCCTTTGTAGATGTACATTTTGTACATGGATGAGTACAAATAACATGTACGTGTGTCGTGTACATATATACGAGCACATTGTATTCATTTTACACATATGTACATATACGTAATATTTACATATGAAAAAAGAGATGTTGAATGTAAGCGTTTTTACCGACATTAAGATGATTTATGATTGAAAGTCATATCTGGTGTGAATAAAATGTTCAATGAAAAACAGATATACATATGCATATGTATAGGTATATGTATGTGTAAAAAATTACGTGCATTGATACGTACAACAATGAAATTTTTGAAAATTATATGAACACTTAATGTATGTGCACCATATACATTAGATAAATAATGCATAAAAATAGAACATATCAAAGAACATGAACAAAGTATAATTTATATTTATGAATGGTAAACAAAAATGTACAGTATAAAATTTATGAGCACGTATCTATACATGATTTTAATAAAAACAAAATAAAACAAAAAAAAAAAAGAAACAAAAATTAGCAACATAATACAAAAACAATTCGTAATATGTATGAATTGAAAAATAAAATAAATAAATAAAATTTTTAGTATACTTAATATTACAATCATATAAAGTCAGTTAGAACACATACGTTATCAAAATATTATAAACAAATGTTTATTGTTTATGTAATAAACTTAAAAAAAAAAAGATTATAATGCATCTGTGAACTAAAAATGTAATGTAATACATTAAAACAAAATCAAAAAAAAAATGAATTATAAGTAAACACAGAAAACGATTCCCAATAATATAATGTTAATATATTTTCTCTTTTATATTGTATTTAATATCTAATAATAATTTGTTTGATTTAAAATGTTTTTGTGAATAAATTTTATTTATATCGAATGAAAGATAAAAATTCAAAATAAATTTTCAAATTCTTAAAAAATTTTATATGGTATTATATTTCACAAATGGGATCCAATACCGTTAGAGAACAGCAGAAACAGCTTCGAATCATAAGGAAGAGTCGATGACGACCAAAGCAACGAATTAACAGGAAAAGATGAAGACTCAGTCTGCAAGAGGCCAGGAAACTACAGGGGTTGTATGTAAAGCCATATAAAAAGAAAAAGAACAAAAAAATTATTTTTAAAAAAAAATAATTAATTAAAGCTTTTGTTTTTTTCTTTATTTTTTTTTTTTAATATACATTCCAAAAAATAAATTATAATTTATGAAAATATTTATAAACCGATTTTAATTTTTTTAAATAAAATTCAATATAATAGAAATAATAAATGACCATAAAATAATTAAAACTTTGATTAAATTAAAAAGATATAATAATATCTTTTAATTATATGAACCATTTTATTAATGAACAAATTCCTATTAAATCCTTTTTATATTTCACATCACATTAAATGACATGTGACAATGTGAAAAAGGAAAAACAAAAATATATGAACTCTTTGAATTATAAAAAATTCATTAAAATAAAATCTCATTAAAAATGAAATTTCAAAAATATTCTATAAAAAGAAAAAAAAAATTTTTTTATTGAATTTAATTTTACTCAAACTCAAAAAAAAAAAATTAAAGGTCAAAAACTAAACCAAAGCTAAAATTCATTTTTATACTATATGTACATAAATTAATATTCCGACAAAGCTTTATAATCTTTAACTCAACAAAACAAAAGACAAAAAAAAAATCAACCAGCAAACAACAACAAAAAAAAAAGAAAGAAAAATACAAAACTCTGGTGCACATATTGTTTTTATCAATTTTAATCTACATTAAATATTTGTATATGGTTTAAAACTCACACTTTCTAGAATTTTCTATTTTATCATGAAATTGAAAGTCTATTTCTCTAATATGTATGTATGTATACAGGAATATGAAAAATTAAAATTTTATATATTTTTAATACATACCCAAACATACTTATGTACATTATATTTGAAAATGAATAATAAATTCATTAAAATGCAAATCTTCTTGTTAATCCCTTAGAAAGAAAAAAAAAAATGAAAAAAAAAATTTTTTTCATAAATCTTTGTTTTAAAGTAGAAAATTTTATTTTTTTTTTTTTTTTGTAGGCAAAATGAATTAAATGAATTAAATTATTCATTGTCATAGAAACAATAAAAATAACTAATTTTAATAAAAATAACTTTTTTTAAAATTAATAGTCTCAAAATTTTGTTCGTTTTTTAACTTTTTATTATCAAAAATTTAATTTCATTAAAAATATTAGATATACAGATGTATACTCTGTCCACTAAGATCTTATGGGAGTACATATGTCTTTCTTCTTCTCTCATAATTTTTAATTACATAGACTGTTTCGCGAGCATTATTACCACAATCCACAAAGCTTTTATTATATGTATATCAGATGAATTTTTTAAATATCAATACATAGTGATGTAAAATGGTACCAATTTAAGTAATCGCCATAAGACCTTAAGTGCATAATATTAGTGGACAGAATACAGGTATCGATGTGCATACAACTAACACAGTCGATTTGTTCAATAAATTTCTATAAAAATATAAAGGCCAAAGCTTTTCCCATACTAGACTGTAATTGTCATTTTTGATTTGTATGTGGTATGAATTAACTAAACGATAATTACAATATACATATCTATACATCAAAAATTAATATAACAATTATTCCTTTATTCTAATGAAAATTCACAATTATCATTATTATTATTGTCATTTTCATTTTTATTATCATTGTAGTCATTTGATTACAAAAACTATTTAAAAATCTTTGAAATAGAGGAAATAAATTTAAAATGAATAGAAATTGTAAAATGCTTAAAAGGCTTACATATCATACTGATTCACCACATCGCATAGTCATTATTGTCATCAACATCATCATCATCATCATCATCATTATTATTATTATTATCATCAACTTTCTTGCAATTTGTGCATTTCCTTTAAAATCAATTCTATTTTCCCTGATGTAAATTTTTAAATTGTAAATGAAATTTTTTTTTTAAATGTATTTCTTATATATTATGTATCTAAATATTTTTTTTTCTGTTAAATCATAAGAAACAGTGTACAAAAGAGCGTAAACTTATTTATTCAAAGCATATATACAGTAATGATATGAAGTAGAAAAAGCAAAAAATAAAAATAGGAGTGTACACATTTTCATACTTTATTTACTTTCAAAAAGGTATTATGTACTTACAATCCATAAGTATATAAATTATTGAAAAAAAATAAATAAATAAATAAATAAAAATAAAAAAGAGACAAATATTTTCAAAACTATCTTTTATTTATACACATTTAAAGTGTATACTTTGAAACACAACAAACAGCTAGAAATAAATATATAAAGTTATCATCTTTTCCTCGATTATCTTTCATTTATTTTCATTTGTTTCTTTTCTTTTCTATTAATTTCAGTTTACTTATTTTTCTTATTCTTTTTGATATGTTTGCATTTTAAAAGATGTAATTTTCCGCTTTTCCACACAATCTGACTTTAAAAACTTCCTTCCGGGATTTTTAGAGAGATGAAAAAAGAAAATGAGTAACAACTAAACAGAATTTCTTCTTTTTAAAAAAAAAAAAAATAATAATAATAAAAAATAGAAAAATTAAAAGGATTTTCCTAATGTGTACACGAGTACACGTACATACATACTTAAATGCATACAATAGAAGATAAGTACATTGATGTTTTATCATCACAATTTATTGTAACATTATGCAAATTGCTAAATGACAAAGACTACATATAAGAAAAATAAATTTCCGGCAACTCATTTATGTTTACATTATTTTCAAAAATTTCTGTTGGTCTTTCATACAATGTCATCATCCATTTTTATATCAAATATGCGTACGTGAGATATATTCTCATGTACAAAAATACACCCACATGAAAATGTATGTGTTTGTAATGTTAAATCATTTTAAAATTTACAAGTTTATTTGATTTTTTTTTAAAATGATTTTTATCTATTTTTGACATGAAAATTTAATATAAAAATTTTTTTTTGTTTTTCTCAAATATACAAAATTTCACGATGTATGAAGAATATAAAGTAAATGAAAATATGTAAATTATTTATTAATGTTTTGCTCAGAGACTGTAACAGCAATAGCAACAGAATAACATCAATTAATAAAAGAAAATCTTGACTACTCATATTTAATATGAATATTTACTTTGAGATTTGAGACAGGGACTATTGAAAAAAATTCTTTTACAATATTAATTTTTTTTTTTCTCATAAGATTAAACTTAAAATCTAAAATATGTACATATGTAAATATTTAATTTTGTAGTATTAATTTATAAATTTCAAATTTTCATTTTTTGTTTCTTTTTTTTTTTTTTCTTTTTACAAAATTATTATAAACACGTGTATTATACACATGCAATTTACATTTTTAGATTCATTTATTAAATGAAAATGAAAACAAAATGAAAATATAGCATAAATATCTAAAATCTTATTTTTCTTTTCATTTTTTGCATTTTTTATTTATTTTTCATCTATAGTATATTATATTTTACTTTATTTTTTTTATTATTAAATAATTTTGTTCTTTCTTCCATTTGCTTTTGTTTTGTTTTATTTTTAACATTTTTCTTTTTTTTTTTTTTTTTTTTTTTTTTTTGAATACCTGTACATGAAAAGGAGTTATTAATGTACTAGCACATTCCTATATAATTTATTCACATACATATTTGTATACTTATGTGTATGGTACATAGATACACAGAAATACTTGTACCTTCTAACAACATTTATGATCCTTGTTTTTCAGTTTTTCTTCATTTTATTTCGATTTTCATTTTCAATTTTTTTTTAACCTCTATACTCTGTAGATTTTTGTGTTTTTTCATTTATTGTTGTTTTGTCTTTCAGAAAGAAAAAAAAAACAGAAAATTTTCATAATCTTTTTCAATCATTTCACATGGAAAATCTCGGAATTTTCTTAGAGTTTTCTAATTTTATGAATATTTGATAACAATAATCAGAAATTCTTTTTGTACATATACGATATGATTACAGTACAAAAATTCAACATGTACATACATACATATTTGTTCGTGTATACTCGTACACTATAATTATACTCGTACATTATATAATGAATAAAATAAAATGTAAATACGTATATAATATATGTATATACAGGGTGTGACCATAAATATACGTAGATGTATATACGTATACAAATTTATTTACGTATGCTTTGTATAAAATCCCTACTTAAATGAAAGATACATGATAATATTCTGTTTAATATATAATATGTGAATCATATGAAAAAGAATAAGAAATAAGATATAATGTACGTATACAATATATTGTATCTAAAAGTATATGTTTACTTGTGTACATATACAAATATTAAAACACATTATATGCATAAAATTTCATATATATTCAAATTTACACATCTGTAAAATAAATACATATTCACATATATTAACACATACATATACATATATATAAGCAAGCCATTTATTGAAGAAGGAAATTATTAATACCTCGAATCCTGCCATACAATATAAGCTTTCTATATAACACAATATTAATAATATACAGCATGTCAAGGACAAAAATGATGATAATGATGACGATGACGATAAAGATGATAATATAAATTTCACCTGATAAAAAAAATGTACATATATAAGTATACATACATAGCTTACCTATTACCCATTTTTTAAAAACATACACATGTACGTGTATACATATACGTCTAAATAGACGCATATATTTAAATATAATAGTTTATATAAATATAAGTATTTTTTACTAGAAGATACACGTCCCTACACATATTATGGTATATAATATGTACATACATATGTATACCGTTTTCAAGTCTTTTTATCTACCTTTTGTATTTTATTTATACATTCACATATTTGTATATATTTCATTTTTCTTTTTATTTTTATTTTATTTTTTTATATTCACGATTCAGTTTATTCAAAATATGTTTAATATGTAAACATTATATGGACGACGAAAAAAAATTGTTTTTTGAAGATTATCACAGTATTTTGTGTCAAAAGTGTAAATTCCATAGTAGTCATACGAAAAATAAATTTATACATGTGTATATGCAATCCTTAAAAAAAGTAGAAAAGTAAAAAAAAAAAAAAAAATACAACAGATAGTGACAACAATAAAGAAAGTTTCTCGATATTGTGTAATACACGTACAATGCTCCTACATCATTTTTTGTGCATGTTTTTATAGTACATGTTAATACTTTACTAAGCACATTCATACATATATAAATATACGTGTATAGTTGGTCCTTTTCATATATAAGGTATGTATTTAATTTTGATTTAATTTTAATTTTGAATTCTTAAATATCAAAATGTAATTCATGAATAAATATTAAATTCCTTTGAAAAAAATTCATCAGTGTATATATTATTTGTACACTGATACTAAATGTTGATACTTTTAATTTAAATAATACCGCCCAAAGATTTTATTTATTTTGTTATTGAGCATTTTGCTCTTTTTTAAATTAAATCAATCATATACATATAAAACACCCTGTTTTTAACATGTTGATAATATATATACAGTATGCAATGTACAAAATCTAAAATCTGTATACCATCTGTATTATATATAAGTTTACCTGTACATTACCACACAAACACTTGCACAGGTATACATATGTACTACGTGCACATTATATATTCTGTTAAAAGTACATATCTAGTCGTTATATATATATGTATATATATAGTATATATATATTTTTTTTTTGTGAAAAGAAAATTCCTTGTTCTGCTTCGTTTTAACTGTACATGACAAGTGTTTCCATAAATCAACCTGACACAATAAAGTCGGCGTAACTGATGAGTTGAGAATTTTTTGTTTTTCTTCTTTTTTTTTTTTTTTCTTTCACATTTTACCTTTTGTTTTCTCTCATTTCTTCTATTTTGTCATATTATACATTTTTCTATTTTCGTTTTTTATAATAGATATTTTTTTTATTCAATATAATACTATTTAAACTGATATTTTCAAACTGAAAATTTTTGAATTTTTTTTTTTTTATTCATGAAGTTAAATTTAAAATTTTCTTTATTTATTTATTTATGTAATATAAATCAAAATTTATAATATTTTAGTTTATTTAAAATTATATTCAATTTTTCTTCTTTTTTGTTTAATTTCTTTAGAATTTTATATTCAATAATTTTAAATTTTGTACGTTATTTACATTAAAACTAATTAAAAAGATTTCTATTCATTATACGAACGTATTTGTGTTACGAAGTATATAATTATGTACAAAATGTACATATACAGAAAATATAGGTATTTTAATTCAGATTACAACTATTGAATTTTATTTTTAATTAATTCTGTCTAATTTTTTTTTTTGTTTGTTCATATACGAGTATACGTGCATAAAATGTACATACTATACATAATGTAAATATGGTATGTAAAATATAAAAATGTAAATATTGAAAAACGCTAAAATATGTACAATATTCGTATATCGCATAAATGCATTCATATACATATACTATGTAATTTACGTACATTTAAACAAAATTTAAGATATTTAAATTAATGTCATAGTATATATGGATATACATACCTGTATATATGGCATAAACAAATGTAATTTATATTTTATACTATAATGGTATAGTTAAAATTAAAAAGCATTTCTCTTATGTTATCTGTATATTTCCATTGCATAATATTTGTATATATAAATTTGTTATGTAAATATATGTAACAAAAATATACAGTATATAAATTTTATATTATTATTTTACATATAACACACATTTTTATATAACACGTAAATACATACACATATATGTACATATATTTAAAATTTTACAACAGTTCCCATAGCTAATTTGTTATACAAGTATAATCATTTCAAATTTATAAATAAACAAATGGCATTTGTAATGAATGAATGAATGAATTTACTGTATGATATGTGTTACATATACGAAGTGTGAAAATGTTTATGTTATTTTATTTGCTACAAAAATGAATAAATTATTACAAAATATTACAGTAAAATGTGTACATTTTGTGCTTGTAATGCATACACAATATTATATGTAATGTATATACAACTTTGATATTTAACGTACGTATATACATATGTACATATGTAATTGTGCAATATTTCATACAACTGTGTAATAATGCATTTATTAAAATTTTATGCTCATTTTAAACTTTTTGATAAGTACCTTCATATTATTATTTAAAATACATACATACGTAATATGTGTTTTATATAGCATATATTAACAGCGAAATCAAAAAAATTTTTTTTCGAGATAAAATAAAATGAAATAACGTATATCAAAATATTTTGTTTAAAAATTTAAATAACAGGAAAAAAATTTTTGTTTAAGTAAATAATATTTCTGTTTTAAAATTGGGCAAATTATTATGTAAAAACAACAAAATTTCCAATTAATCTTTTTAATATTTAAATTTCAAATTACGTATGTATGTGATCTACATCATGCCTATCGATATCATGTAATTCCTATGTACATATATTGATATTCGAATATGTACGTACACTGTTAACGTCTTGACTATCTACAATATATAAAATGATATTTAACATTAATTGAAAAAAAGGACATCATCATATTATCATTATTGTTATAAAAAGTAAATATTCATTTTTTATTTAGAAAAAAAAAGGTAATTCAAAAAAAATTGTTTGGTTGTTTTTTTTTTGCAAGTATCCGATTTATCATGATATTTTCATATACATATTTATTTTCATTTTTCATGTTATTGAGGAGGTATAACATTTTATCGTGCACACATATTACACAATGTATGTAGAATAATTTTACAACTATATTGTAATAATGCTCTTAAAATGTGTACATATGAATATTTTTTCTGGTTTTTGTGGTAGACATTTTCGTATTTAATAATAATGAGTGAAAAATAAAATGAAAATTTTCTATAAATATAATACATGTATTATTAAAAAAAAAAAGAAAAAACATTGAAAATATATAAAACATACATACGAAAGTAAATCGTTTACATATATGTTCATTCAGTACTACATGTTCATAACAAAATAATAATTGGATGTATGTACTTCTGTACAAATATATAAAATATAGTGAAACAGAAAAAAAGTTTGTTTTTTTTATTTGAAAAACTTAAAGTAATTTTTCATTTTGATATATTATAGGTCTCTACAACAGTATATTGTCTCATTTTTAAAGCCATATGACCTGTATTTGTATATCTATGTATACTAATAACAATATGTACATGAGTACGATATGCATTCGTATGTATGGTCATAATGATATATGTATGTATATACATTATGTGGCATAGCCTTAAACTATTTTTAAAATTGTTGTTAGTTCGTTTGTATTGTATGCATGTTTAGAAATGATTTAATCATTTTTTTTCTCCCTTTTTAAATGCGTACATATGTACATACATACATGAATAAAAACTTACAAATTCAAAAATATATGATTTAAAAAAAACAACTATGAAGAAAAAGCCATAGTGTCGTTTATCAGAATATATTCTGTAATGGTATTTTTTGTATTATTAAATTAAAATTTGATTAAATTTAAAAATTCAAATAAATCAAAATAATCTCATAACGTTAAAATTATTTAATGCATTTTAATTAATTTAAATTTTAAAACTAAAAGATTTATTTTTATCATCCAGTATTATTTATACGAAATTTATTATTTTCTTGAATTTTACAATTATGAAATTATTTTTATTTAATAAAAAAAAAAATTAATTCAAAAATTTATAAAATTTCTATTTACATTTGATTAAAAATAATATTTTCAAATCATTACGTTTTTATTCCATGTATATTTAAAAAAAAGAAAAAGAAAAAAAATTTAACAAATGTTATTGATCAATGCTTTTGTTTACTTATAAATTATAATTTAGATTTATTATACAAAACACATGAATAATAATTTATTGTCAAATTTTTTATAAAAAAATTATTATTTTTATTATGTACTGCAGAATTAATTTTTTTTTATGTTTTAATGTGTATTTTAAAAAATTCAAAATTTTTTTTTCCTATGTCGTAATTGTTGTATATTCTTTTTTTATATGAATAAAAAATTTTTAAGGTCTTCGTTTAAATGCTCATGTATGTGCATAAACATATTTTATTTAAAAAAAAAATGTATCTATTAATCATATATTTTTTTAATGAATACGTTATAACGTTGAATCTATAGTCTTCGTACATATAAATTTAAAATACACATAAATAAAATAAATAATTTTATTTTGTTTTGTTTACATACAATGCATACGTATGTGTATGTATTTTTTTTTTTAATTTTTAAAAATATAAAATTCATTAAATTGCATTTTTTTATGCGCACATGTTTTTTTTTTAATATGCATGAATTGAAAGCACGTAAATTATTTATATACCATCAATATATACTCGTATACATTTTAATTTTGATTTTATTTAAATTTAAAAGTACAATAACGGAATATTAAAAATAAATATATGTTCTATTATTTTACTTCTTTTTTTTTCAATAATATACATTTAAAATTTTTAAAATAATAAAAACTGTTGTTCCTTTTATCTAACATCACAAATCAAATTTGAAAAGTATAATTTTTGTTATTTTTTGAATTCATTTTTTCATTTCTTGTTTATTTTTTTGCCTTTTATAGTTTGAAAAATAAAAAAATAAAAAAATTACACATATGTATGTATACATTTTAATTTATCTAGGTTTTAACACATTTCAATTTGATATGCAACATGCATATGTGTATATACGAGTATGTATTATTGTACATTGTATGAATAAATTAATATGAGACAAAATGAAAAGCCTGAAAAGTTAAAATAAATTTTATTATTTTATTATAGTTTTAGGACATTCATATATGTACATATGTATGTATGTGCATGTACAATCATATATAGTATTATATGTATGTATTTGCACGTACGTATACATTATCAAGTACATGTGTGTTTCATTATAAGTGATTTCAATGTGCATATTTCATGAATTATTATTATTATTATTATTATTGTATGAATGAAATATCACATATTATAAAAATAAATCATGTATATTAGATATTCAAATTTCATGTTACGAAGTTGACATATGTGTAAAGTATTATACAGGCACAATTTGCAGATTAGTACAAATTCATAAATTTATGCAAAAATAAAAAGAAGGATAAAACTTTATATTGTACATCATCATTTATCAAAAAATGTTCAAAATTTTACACATATATTACACATATGTGTATACATATGTATGTATGTATGTATTACATTATTACATACAAAATTTATATAGGATGTGCATTCATATTTCAATAAAAATGAATTTATATTTGTAACTATGAAATTAGCGTTATATACATACGTGTATATACTTATTGCATAAAACATTCAAATTTTAATAAAAATATTAGCATTTTAAATATGTGTGATATATATACATATGTATATGTATAGAGAAATTTAAATGCATAAAATATTACATATATACATAGATAAGAGTATACATAATTTTCTATCGTTAAAATTTTATCATTATTAAATTGACAAAATATGAACGTTATTTTCATAAAAGTTAAAATATGCATAAAATCAAAACTGTTGAAATTTACATAATATCTGATAATTTCTACACACGTTCATGTATAATTTTCTAAATTTATGTATATATTTTTGTATATATATAGTACATGTGCCATGTATGCAAAAGTACATGTTCTTTTTTGAAATACACTTTTCAATTATACAAATAATGATATACATTTAATGAATTCTATTCTGTTTTATTACTCATACATACATATATGTACATATGTAGGTATACGAATATGCATATTAACACATTATTGTATTAAAACATTAGATTATTAAATTTATATAACAACTTTAAAAATTTCTGTATGCTTTATTTGTTTTACGAGTATTATTTATATTTGACAATGAATGTGCACATAATATCATTAATATATGAATTGTATATATGTACATACATATATATGTATTTATTTATACATTTATTTTTTTTATCTTCTTTTTCTTTCATGGCTCTACAGTCCCTGTAGGGTCCTGGCCTCTTGCAGACTGAGTCTCCATCTTTCCTTATCCACTGCCATGTCTTTCCAGTCCTGTAATCATCCCATTTTACTTAAATCTTTCATGACATTGTCCCATCCCACCATCTTATTCTTGGGCGACCCATTGGTCTGTTTCCTTGTGAACGGCTCATCATCGCTTTACAAGACGCTCTATTTACCTTCATTCTCTTTACGTGGTCTAACCACCTTAAACCTATTTAATTTAATTTAATAAATCTATTTTTTATTAATATATAAATTTTATTTAATAATACATTATTAACTTAAACTTTTTTTTTATTTATCATTTATTTTAAATAAAAAATATTTATTTAATTTGCATGTTGTAATTTTCTCTAAATATAAATTATGCATAAAAGCATTTATGCAGTTTCGATTGTTCTTGTTAAACTGATAATAAAAATTAAATAGACGACAAATCATTCATTTAAAATACAGGTGACTATGCTTTACAAATAAATTAAAATAAATTTGTTTTTATCAAAATCTACACAAAAAAAAAAAGAACAGACATGGACCATTTTATTTATACATTTTATTACAATAGAAATATTTTATTATTGTTTTTTGTTTAAGACACATGTCACTCCCACACTTTTAAATATAATTTACATAAATGAAATAAAAACAAAAAATGAAAATATAAAAAATACCCTACGTTCGCATTATAAATAGATTTTCTTATGTTACAAACATTCTTGTATGTATTTCAAAGTTATATAAAATTTATTTTTAATTTTAAAATTAGATTTACATCATCATCATCAACATAATAGAATTTGCATTACATCAATAAAAAATTTTAATATTAGAAAAAATATTACAAATTATTTCGTAATTTTTAATTGTTGTATGTGAAAAAATGCTTTTTATGTGAAAAAAAAAATATTATTGAAATTCAAGTTTGAATTCATTACATTTCATCTATTCTAAAAATATCACATACATATGTATATGAACATATACACGTATGTAATTATAAATTTATAAAATGTATTCCATCGACAGTTCATATAAAAAACAAGAAAAAAAATATATTAAAATAAAATTTGGCCTATGAACCATAAAATTAAAATTACCAAAATTTTAATTAAGATTTTGTCAAAAATTTATTTTTTAATTATTGAAATACACACATATGTACATATGTATATATATATGTACATATGTGTATTCTGATAAAATCAAATAAATTAAAATAACCGCATTCAATATTTACGTACATGTATTTATGTATAATAACATATTGAAATATTGTTAAATTAAAGTACAGTACATACATGAATACATTCACTAATACATACAATTGTATACAATATACAATATATATATATATGATAATGTTATATGTAAATAACGTATACATACGAATACATACAATATGTAACATGCAAACATTTAATTCTTTAATTCATTTGATGAAATTTGAAATTGTTATAAAGTAAGCATACGCAAATATTTATGAATGTTTGAATTGTACTCTAAATATACAGTATATACATATGTACACATGCATACTGTATGTTAAAATATTTCAATTCAATAGAGTTGCTTTTCTAAAATATCATTTATTATGTTTCAATCATTTTATTTATTGATGGTCTATTTTCATCATCGTATCATCATTTTACTTTTAACAATAATGAATACGTTGAATGCATATGCATTTGAATTTACAACAATATACATGCATACATATGTATATATGTATATATCTGTATTTAGAAAATTTTAGTAAATTCGTTTCCTCTTTTGTTAAAACCTTTTCCGTGTATCATAAAATCTATACAATATTGTAGATTAAGTACAAAAATTGATTTACATAATACTAAAAGTGTGCTATCAAATATGTAATTTAGCCATTTTAGGTTATTTTATAGAGGCATATGATACATACATGTATGTATGTATGTACATATATGTACAAATTCTAATCTACAAGTACGTTACTTGTAACATATTTATATACATATGTACATATATGTATAAGTAAATACATATTAAAACACATCTAAACAATTTAAATATGTAATGTAAATTTATATACGTGAAATGTGTGCGTGTATTAGGATTGTACATATGTATAAATTAATATAAGCAATCAATTAAATGCTTTGATGTATCCCGTAGGGTAAAAATATGTAAAAGAATGTTTTTTTTTATATTCTACACAATTTTTTTATTTTTATTTTTTTTTCATTTTTATATTTTATGTTTTCTGTTTTTGAAATTAAATTTATCGTTATGTACATATCAATATATGTATGTATAACAATTTACAGATAGAAATTGTTTACCTCTAAATTATACATGTAAAGATCATACATGCATTATTCGGTCAATTTACATTTTGTTAAATATTCTTGTTCTTTCTTTTGTTTTTTTCTACTGTATAATAGATATACATATATATATATTTATTTTCTTTCGAAAATTTCGTACATATACCTACATATAAAAATTTACCTACATATGTACATATGTATGTATGTATTTTAAACCTATTCATTAATAGGCATTTAACATATAAAATGTACGTAAATCCGTGTGCATGTATAAAATTCTTTCCTTAAAATGTACATGAAATATTTTAATTAAATAGCTAAATAACAATAAAACAGTATATAAAATTCAATATGACCTTCTATAAAATTGTTATAAATTAATAAAAAATAAAAAAAAAAAAAAACACAAATAAAATAAAATGAAAAATTTCAAATATTTCAATATATCAATTTTTACCTTCGTAAATTTATGTATGTATTGTATAATCATATATGTATTATAAAAAATCAAATAAAATACATAAAATACGTATATAATTATTATGTTTTGTCTTTGTATTCGAATAGGTAATTGATTTCAAATAAATTTGTTCCGGTTTTTTAAATCAGAAAATTTCAAAAAAAAACTTATATATAAAATTGAATTGAATTATTTATTTAATTGTGCAAATATTTAAACCTTCTCTAAACTTTCCTATCGCTCACAGCAAATATTTAAAATACAGGATAGAAAAATTCATAATAAAATTTTCCTAATATATTTTTTCATAAATTTCTCATGTATAAGTATAATTATTTTCGAACAAATACGTCAGTAAAACTTTTTTTTAAAAAAACAAAAACGTTATAATTTTTTATCATATATTATTTTCCTTTAATTTTATTCAATTTCTATTTTATTATTTTACATACATATATTTCCTTTTTTATTTAGTTTTATATATTTTTCATGTATTTTATTCTTTTTAACTTTTTAACATAAATAAAAAAAATTTCTACTGTGAATACGTTACACGTATAAACTAAATGGAAAATTGAATTAAATTAAATTTTAGTTTTATTACGAATTCAAAAAAAAAAAAAAACTTTTTTTTTATGTGAAATATTTCCAGTGATTTATCGTCAAGTATATTATTACAATAGCAATAAGGAAGAAAAAAACTTTAAAAACATCACGAAAAATATTAAAAATTACTTACATACACTTATTGTTGAAATGTATGAAACTTTCGTTTTTATTTGCATACTAATGTACTTTAATTACTTCTTATTCAAATAGAAAATAATGAAATATATTAATAAACTTAGACTTTTTAGAACTTTCGTAACATTATGAATATAAGAAAAAAACAAAATTGTATACATTATACTTTATATGTACATACCTACATACATACATTGCATATAAAAATTTCTCTTACATACTAATATAAATAATTTCTAATATTCTTTTAACCTTAATAATAATGAAACACAATTAATTAATTTTACAAAAAAAAAAAAAAAAAAACTTTTAGAATTTTCTTACATTCACTAAATTAACTTTATATTTTTATATAAAGGAAAAAATTCAAAGTATTAGAGAATGACGGAATGAAATTGAATATAACAAAAAAAACTTCTGAGAAGAAAAACTGTTACCTTTATAATAAGTATTCATGTAGTACTTTTTTGTCCATTTTATTGAAGAGATTTATAAAAATGTGTACCTACATATATAGTTTGGTGGCAAAATCATATTCAAATATATATGGTCATGAATAACAAACATAAGTACATATATGTATAGATATATACTCTGTTCACTAATATTATACACTTAAGGTCTTATGAAGACTACTTAAAGTGGTACCATTTTACATCATTATGTATTGATATTCAAAAAATTCATCAGATATACATATAATAAAAGCTTTGTGGTAATACTGCTCATGAAATAATCTAATTATGAGAGAAGAAAAAAGACATACATATGTACTCCCATAAGACCTTAAGTGCATAATATTAGTGGACAGAGTATAGATCAAGTAAGCGTTACATTATTAATTTACTACTATATAGCTGCATTTACAAAAATTACAAAAATACATACACATATGTATGTATGTTTGTATACTTTGAACAACGTGTTCGTACTACTCACCTGAAATAACTTAAATTTATATGTACACATAGATACTTTGTCATTTGCTTTTTTCTTGTTTGAAAGTAATTGTTCGTTTAATATATTTAATAGTTCAAAAAGTTTTTTTCAAAAAAGATTCAGCAAAATTAAATTTAAAAGACAAACTTATTTGATATGAAGTACTCTCTATATATGTATGTACATAAATACGTACACATACTTAGGCTTAGAATTTCACATTACATTTGTATAAGTAAAAAATTATACTCTATCATATGTTTATACATTTACATATTTTGTATAAGAGCACATAAACGTATATAAAAAAAAAGCTCTGTGAATATGCTTACATACGTACACACACACACATACATAAGTATAAACTTATAATATCTCACATATTTTATATGTTTACCTTTTTTTTGTGTAAATTTTTACCTTGCCAAGATTATACATGTTAATGTTCTTTTTTATTTACTTACACTTACATACGTACAAACATACATTATATATAACATTTTCTAACATTATCTCATTTCCATGGTTAATATAAAGAACATTACAAAATTTCTTGTAAAAATATGATGTGAATAAAAATTAAAAGAGCATAAACGATATGAACACTAAAAGTATCTATATACATAGATAGACATAGTACATACGTACATACATACAGAATATTTAAATTTATATAAAAAAGATTACTTTTACTTATAATGTGTTCAGTGTGTATACTGTGTGTGTGTGTACACATTCAATTGTGTATATAAGTAGTACTTTTTAGATCATTCTTTTAAATTGCTTTACACTTATTTCAGTATGTAGTATCAAAATTTAAAAAAAAAATTTTTTTAAATGATGAGAAATATCCCTACAAACATACATTGTATAATAATAAAAAAAAAGACAAATTGAATGGTGATGGTTATACGATGAATTATTTTCCATGTTCTTTTCTTTACCTTTTAGTTTGGTACTTATAGCAGTCAATTGAAAATTTACCCAAGAAAAAAAAACACAAGAAAAATCATTAGAAAATTTTTTTTATGTTTAATAACTTTTTGATTTCAATTTTACGTTTTCTTTTTTTTTTTATTAAGAAAAAAAAAAATTTGCCTACAAAAAGATTAAATTTATGTGAAATAATTTCATTATTTTAATACGTTTTTGAAGGAAGATATTATGTTATTATGTAATACCTTAATAATGTACTCTATACGGGAGAAAAAAAGAACAAGATAATTTTTATTAAAATTCTGAAAATACTTTTATTAAAAAGAAATTGTTTTTTCTTTACTAAAGTATTTTTTAACACCTCAGAAATTAATAATACTTTATTAAAAGAAAAGTACTATTCAAGAACATATAGTACAAAAACAACAAAGTTTATTTGTTTTTATTCAAATTTACGCTTTGTTGATTTTCTATTAAATAAAAATGTTAAAAAATGAAAGTTTCATTGTATACACTTTTTATTTAATAGAAAAATTCATTTTCTCCTATTACATGTACATACATATAGTACATGTACTTTTCCTTTTTTAAATTAAAACAGATAAAATCCAATAAATTAATTTTTAATTTTATTAATGTAAAATCAGAACCTATAACGGATTTTTATTCAAGCAAAGTAATAAATTTTTGTATTTGTGCTTGTTTTTAAACATGGTTTATATTATGTACTTTTAAATTTAATAGATATTAATTATCAAACTGAGGCCATTTGCTTCAGAAGCACCAGAATAGTCTACCTATATCCTCTGCCTACATTAGACTCTACCTATTGAGCTACTGAGCCTCCTTAATAAATTTTATTCACTGTAAAAAAATATACAAATAAATATTATACTCTGTCCACTAATATTATGCACTTAAGGTCTTATTGGAGTACATATGTATGTCTTATTTCTTCTCTCATAATTTCTAATTAGACTGTTTCACGAGCACTATTACCGCAATCCACAAAGTTTTTTGTATATATCAGATGAATTTTTTGAATATCAATACATAGTGATGTAAAATGGTACCATTTTAAGTAATCTCCATAAGACTTTAACTGCATAATATTAGTAGACAGAATATAGAATTAGACACAGTCTTCAAACATATAAAAATAATTTAAAAATATTTGCAGTATATGTAATAGCGCAATATTACTCATATGTAGAGTATATTATCATTTCACAAAAAATGCAATATTTTATATTAAAAAAGAAAGAATGATGCAATATGTAGAAAAAAATTTTTTTTAATAAATAATGAAATGCTTGATTTTTATTTATTTTCTAACAAAATGTGTCTAATATAAAATATTGAATTTCAGAAAAATAACGAAATATTGTTCAGAGATTAATCACATATGTATATGTACGTTTGTGCACAAAAAAAATTATTTATTTGAATATGTTTAGAAAAAAGGATCCTTTTTTTAAATCATACGTTTATGTTTATTTATCTTGTTCATTTTTTTTTTAAATAAATTTTTTATATTGTCACACTTTAAATTATTACAAAATTTTAAAATAATGTGCTTTCGTGAATGAATAAACAGCCGGCATTAATTCTAATGAAATTTCATACCTCATAAATAACAAAAATTGTGAAAACCAAAATAAATGATATTAAAAAAATTGATATAGAATAAGAATTAAAACGAAATAAACAAAAATAAAGTATATATAGTAGGTATTTTATATGTATGTATAAGTAAAAAAATGAACAGATATCATACATAAACACACATGTACAAACAAAACATGAATTCTCAATTTTCAAGTAGGCCATTTGTTAAACCACATAAATAAATCTTGGTCATCTTCATTTACAAATATACATATATATGTACAGTAAACAGCGTATATAGTGGACAAAATATTTTTAAATTCATGTGTGCCCTTTAGTAAATATAATACAAATTCTTTTATATGTCAATTTTTTTTATTTTTTTTAAATTATGTATACACTATACATTAAAGTGTCCCTTATTTCTCCAAAAAGAAAATTAATTTTTAATCAACTTTTAAGTTTTTTTTTTTTCACAGTGAAATAAATAAACACGTATTTTTTATTTTATTTATTTTCTGTGGCCAACAAATGCATTTACTTAAGGTACAAAAAGAAGAAAAAAGGCGACCAAAAGCTGATAAACAAGCTCCATAAATTGTTAATTAAAAAAAAAAAAAGTAAGAAAAAAATAAACTTCATTTATCTATCGGTTCAAGTTGAGATAATCAGAAAGCACAGAATTTTACGTTGTGGTATCAGTTTTTTGGCCCATTTCTCGGTTGAAAAATCTGATTTTTCCAATTAAGGAACACCCTAATGTATGCATATTGTACAAATATGTGTATAAATAAATCTGATAAATCTATATGTTTTGCACAGAAGAAGGACCATTCGAGATCATATAATATAGCCTCATCACATACATGTGTAGATGATCAAATTCATTTGATACATACATACATGTTTATGTAAAAAATTTAACTTACAATTATATATACAATTAAACATGTATATGATACCGCAATCAAAATGGGCCTTTCTGGATCAGTAAAAAGAGATTTACTTATATAGTCAAATATACATATATAGTATGTATGTCCATACATATTATATCATATGTCCTTATGTTTATATTTGGTAAAGTATATACATATATACAGTAATATAATATTTATGTATGCACATTATGTATATTTTTGTAATTTACTGAAGTTCACGTTGATATGAAAATTCCATTTAATTTTATAGATCTAAAAATGTTATTGTAGATACATATGTGATTTATATATTATGTATGTAATAAAATTTTGTAATACTTCATTTATATTTTGTATATTTGAATATTTACATATGTATGTACATAAACGGACATATTAAATGAATTGTGTACATATATGCATACATATACATGTACATGTATAAATATACTTAAGTATATAATATTCATCTTATATTATTCATTCATTTTAAATTTCAACTTATCTGTCCTCAATAAAGTTTTATATTTACAAAACTGCTTTATGTTGTCACATCACATGGTACCCAAATATTTATGTGCGGCCTTTTGCAGATTTTGTTACAGAAGAAATGTAAAAACAAAAAAGAGAGAAGAGAAATATGGGATCAGGATACAAGCATATAAATACGTATGAATATGTTTATGTGTACATAATTTTGCTAACGCTATAAATAAAATAAATGTCATTTTTGTGTACCATGTACATATACACTTATGAACATACACAAAAACAGCCAATATTCAAAACAAATATATATTTAGTGCATTTTTTAACAACACATCCGTACATACTTACATTGTTAAATGCATCATAACTACACTATAAGAGTATTATACTCAGAAAACATAAACAGATACGTATATATAACTACAATAAAGATCAATCGATTATATTTTAGTTATAATTTTAATATTCCAATAATTTATTTTAAGTTGACATATTAATTGCTTCAAATATATACAATAATATCTATATACAACTTTGTAATTATACACATGTAATGCAGAATTTACGTTCATTATTTTACATCCATATAAATATAAACGTTCCTTATACATACATTTTGTATGTACATATGTATGTATATTTATTAAAACTTTTATATGAAACTCTATTAATCATTATGTATCATATAATTTTCAATATATCATTTAAACTTTGAGACTTTTGTCAATAAAATGATTATTCACTGTAAAATTTAAGGATAAGGAATAACTTTCACATGAGTGTTACATACATAAATTTATTCAAGTACATACATATATGTATATACTCATCATAACAAATAGGCATTATGTGTACCTATTATAACTTTACAGTCGATTGACTTTATTTTAATAGTTAATAGGTCAAAAAGAACAAATTAAGCAAATACACATACGTATTGTATTTCATATGTTGTATTCTACTATGTCATAGTATGCATGTATCTTGTGTTTTTTAATTTGAAAATAAGAAATTCTTAAAAATATGGAAATATTTGTTCCCATATTATGTACATATAAACATATTCTGTTTTCAAATTATTAAAAAAAAAAAACTATAAAATAGCACACAGCACACGGAGAAGGACGATAGAAGAAGAACTATTAACAACAAAAAAGTCCTGAACATCAAAAATCTGATATGTAACAATTCTGGAGTAATATGTGAGCGATTCTGGAGTCGCTTACTTCCTCGAAGAATATAGCAGTAAGCACGATTAAAAAATAAGTTTATCTTTAGCATCAAGGATTTAGTCTTAAAATATTATGGATTAAATGAAATTATTTCTCATTTATTCTCTTAATAATGATTAACTACAAATTTACTATAATTCGTACTTTAAATTTTTTCACTACATGCCTTATGGGAGTATATGTGTCTCTTTTCTCTCATAATTTTCTGTAAGAGCATATCGCATGCAGTGTTATCACAATTATCAAAGTTCTCATACAATATGAAATGAGTTTTTTTAATATCAGTATACAATGATATAAAGTGGTACTACTTTTCGTAGTTTCCATAAGGCCTGTAGTGAAATTATTAGTTTTCGTTCGCATTAATGACCATAAAAACTTCTCAATTAGAATAAAAATTGTATCATTTAAATAGTTTTAACATTTAAAATTACTTAAATTTTATTACTTTATACGTTATATTTCTTTTATCATTAGCAAACTTTTAAAGTCAAAGAAAACAAGAAATATTATATTGTAAGATAACAGGAATAAAACAAATCAAAAATGAAAAATTCAATTCAATAATAATATGATGATAAAGTGTTTACTTTTATATCCTTTTTAATCGAATTTTTGTTTCTTTTGATTTTATTTTATTTTTTTTTAAATCAATAATTTTTACATTCTATGTATTATATTTTTTGTATAATAATAACATTTTATTACATTTCTATACATACACATGAATACATATAAAATAAACGAACATTTAAATGTTAACGATATATGTATGTACTAGAGAATCTAACTAAAATGACATTTATACCATTATTTTTTATTGTTATTAAAAGTTTACCACAAAAATTGAAAAGAAAAAAAACATTTTTATATACATATAAATGTTCACATAAATACATATACTCGTATATACGTATATTTTAAGTAAAATATTATTATACTTTAGGAAAGTTTTTCTTCTTTTTCAATTTATGTTCTGCACTTCATTAAACATCAATCGAGCGTTACCTTTTTTCTTTATTTAAAAAAAAGGAAGAATAACATAGAAATATAAATAGAAAAAAAATTTAGAAAATCAAAACATATAAAAAAAAAACAGATAACAAAAATGAAGGAGATTATTTATCTTCATGAAAATATAGAGAAAAAAAAACACGAATTTTATAACTAAATAAAAATAAATTGTTTACGCACAGATATCATTTGAATTATTATCAAACATTTATACACAGAGTATATAAAGTATACAATAGAATATTAGAAAATTTAAATAAGATTTTATGTACTCGTGTATCTGTACGCAACAGAAAAGAGTAAAAAGATACTTAAGGAAAAATTTGAAGTTTTTGTTCATTTTGTGAGAAATTTCAAATAACAAAATAATTTTACGTATTGTTATCCAGTCGTGTTTGAGAAGCTCTTTTGCTTAAGAAGGAACTACATTCATTAAATTAAAGAGTATAAAATTATTATATATGTATATTGAATTATAGAGCATAAAGAGTGAATAAATTGTTTAGCTTCGTTAGGTAGGAAGAAGCTCAAAGTGGTTTTGGTCCTGATTGATTCATTTTTCTTTGGTCTAAGCGTATTCGCTTGGGGATGAGTGGGCATCCATGGGTACCTTCATGTCTGTCATCATCAGTACGAAAACTAATATGTAAAGAATATTCTGTTTTTTATGTACAATAATTGGTTCATACTAAATTAGAAAATACCGACATATAAGGTATTGAATTGCGTTAGTCAATTTTTTACCCACAAACAAAGTGTTGTGATAACATCTTTCAATTATTGATTATTTCTTTTCGATATGATTTTAAAGTACTTTACTTGTTTCCCGTATTTCACTACATCTAGGAAATATCATGTACTAGTTACTACGAATACGAACCCGATGTACGTTGGATTGGATTAGAATGAAAACTGTATGTTGTTTTATAACGTAAACTGATAATTTCAATTTCTCTAACATGAATATTCTTACCTTGCAAATATTTTATCTTTTCAAATTTCCGTGTGATTTATATTTAAAAAACAAAACACACAATTTCAAAAAATGAAATTGAACAAAAAAAAAATACATTTTTGTTTTACAAAATTAGAAATTTTGGTTTTTATGGTTACGTTTTTAGTAAAAAAAACATCATAATATAATAAAATAAAAAGTTAAAAAAAAAACATTTTATCAAAAGAACTGAAATAAAATAAAATTAAGAAAATTATGGGAATTGCAAACATTTATGAATTTTAAATTCACGCCTAACCTAGCACATAAAAATCACATATTATATAAACTGTCAATTTTCATTATGTGCGTAAATACGTGAATACACATATGTACATGTATATATACATATACTAATAACAGCCTAACATGCATACAACACACTTAAATCTATGTGGTGAAAAACCAAAACCAACAAAATAGACCATTATCCCATTTATATTATTGTATCCTTTTGGCATTTTTTTTTATTCTTTATTTTATAACAATACATACATACATATATAGATATATATAAATATATAGGTACGATATGTGTATGGAAAAGACACGCATTTCCTACAAAATTTATGCTGATGTCTGTAGAGAACATAAATTTTTCACTTTTTTATATGATAATTGAATCACGTACAAAGTTTTGTATTTTTCTATTTTTCTATTTTCTATACATAACACACATACATACATATATTATAAATGTGCAATGTACATATACACATACTTAGGTATATTACGTCCTTTGTCCCATATATAATACAAGTAGCAAAAAAAAATTGTATAAAATATTAGAAAAAGCTTACACGTGTACATGTATGCAAAAATATATACATATATGCGAATGTACATATACATACATATGTATGTACCTATGTACATAAAAAAGAATATAAAGAATAAATAGTATATTATTGGGTATTCTAGTAAAAAATAAGCAAATACAATGAAAAATATTTTTAAAAAAATTTACAATGTAAACGTAAGAAATTATGGAATATACACGTATATACACCTACACATGTATATAGTATATTTAAAATAACACAAAAATTTTAGAGATGGCTGATATATGCATATACGTATTTATATGTACATTTTACACATTTTTAACTATGTGTATGTACATAATATGTACATTTGAGGTAAAACAATATTTTATAGATATAAAATAGAAAATTTTGCCACAAGCAAAAAAAAACACAAAATGATGAATTTTAGTGAATAAAAACGGAATAATGTGTGGATATATCATCTAGATTTTATAATGTTAAATTAAAATACTAACATGAAAAAAAAAACGGATTTTAACAATGTAATATATGTAAGTGTTGTGTGATACAATTTTTGACTATTTAAATTACATTTTTCAAATAAATTTTTTATTTTAACCAAACGAATACCAAATTTTTAGAAGACCGAAATAATTTCAAATTTTTCGGGTATTGCAAAATGTACATGACTAACATAATTTCTTCTTCGTCGATGACGCTACAACTTGCTTTGTCGAGTCTTGGCCTCCAGGTTCAGAAATCAGAATCTGTAGGCCAAGACTCGACGAAGCAAGTTGTAGCGTCATTGACGAAGAAGAAATTATGTTAGTTATGTCGCCCTATAAAAGGACCACAGCGCTCATTATTTTTGCCTGATCAATACCAGTTACCGGAGTAAGACCTGAACAGCTGTTACAATACTAGCCTGTGTCCAGGAGAAGCCTTCCACAGACAATCAGTACCTACCCTGTTGATCTTACCCCAGACCCTCAGACTAACATAATTTACTTTTCTCATATTAATGATATACATTTGGTGTCAATACCAAAAGTTTTTAGAAATGCAAAAAACTATACCTACATATGTATAAATTACTAACATACATAAATGAAGAAGAATAAATACTTATTATACTTTACTAATGTGTCACCTCTACAGTATTACTTGAATACCAGGAAAACAAATTTCAAATTTCGAAACTGATTCGTGATATCAAAATTAAAAACCAACAGTAATTTCCTAGTATTATAATTTGCAATAAAAATGATTCTTTTTGATTTTCTTTTAGAATCAGATTTTTATCCAGTACTTAAAAATGATCTTTAAAAACCATTTTTTATTTTTATTATTTTTTTTAAATGCTTACATAATTTTCATTTTTTTTTTGTGTATATCTTTGTATGTATAAAAATTTACAGATTCATTCAAAAATAACCCAAATCATGCACATGTAAATACTAACACGTACTATATTCATATAAATTAAATTCGAAAATATGTACATATGTATAACCAGCCACAATATTATTACATGTTACATACGTGCGTAAATTTTTAAGAAAAATAAATAATTTTATCAAATTATAAAAATAATCATTTATTATTTTATTCAAACAGAATAGAAAAATTTAGAAAAAAAAAATTTGTTTTTTTTTTAGGAAAAGAAATAAATGAATAAATAAAAAGCGTATTATACCATATCCTCCATATATATTTAATATGATTTTCCATTTCCTTATAAATTTAATTTATTTTTAGTATAGGGACATTAAATTATAAAGATCTACTGTCTTTTACAATAAGGAAATGAGAATGAAAATGCAACTGAACGGAAATATCTTTTACATTTTCTATATACAAACAATATGTATATACATATGTATGTACATTTATACATACACTAAAAAACTATGCATGTGCATATGTGTATTTATATGGGAATGTGGTATAAATATATTCTGAAATTATTTGTATGGGTATATACATATATATTGTATATATTGTACATATTGAATGCATTCTTCTTTTCTTATATCCTTCCTTTATTATATTTGTATATGTATATGTATATTTGATTTATGACCATATAGCTTTGAAGATTATCTTTAGATCGGATGTTCAACTTAATAACATTACTATTCTTGTAATGCACAAACATACATACATATGTACATACTATATATAAATATACATTGTAACCAAAAAGGATATGTTACAATAAATTTCTTTGGAAATTTTTCAAGAGAATCAAAGCGGCAAGATATCAAGAGACGATGAATAATTGTTAAGACAAAAATTTCATGTTGTAGAAAATAAGATTAAAAATGGTTTTCATATATTTTTTTTTCTTGCTCATTCATTTTATTGCTTTTCTTTCTATTTTCCAAAATACCATAAAAAGTAATGTACTTGATCTAATACAAAACATAAATATATGTATGTATTGTGAAATGTGATATACGTATACATTGCACAAATGCAATACTTTTAAATTTTCATCATGATTTTAACTTCAATAAAAAAAAATTAGAATAAAATCGATGTAACTATGTAAATAATTTATGTAATTTAAAAATTAAGTATGATAAATTTGATTTGTTTTCTATTTTTTTTAAGTACTATCATAATCTTTTTAATATTTACAATACCAAACCTCTGCATTTTTTATTTTATCATTTATTTTGTAATATTTTCATTATTACCAACTTATATCTCAAAAGTTCTAAATAATCTTAAAGCTACATATTTTTCGAAACTCAAAGTTTTTCACTTGGAAAAACAAAATCAATTTTTTCTTTAAAATATATTGATTTTATCAACTTGTGTTATATGATAGAGAAAATTTTTTGAAAAAATGGAAAAGTACATTTTTATTCAAAGTTTTAAAATTAACACATCATGTTAAAGGTTACATAATTACAGCTTTTATGTATACATAAGCTTATAATTCAGAATTTTAGATTTAATTCAATTTACCTCAAATTAATGGATCCACTTGTGATGTAATCCAATGTAATTTGTATGCGTTATCTTTTCTATCACGTATGTATATACGTATATTTGACTTCTCAGTACGACAATACATTATACTTATGCTCAAAAATTCAAATGAAAAGAAATGGGGAAAAAAACGAAGAAAAAAAATTGAAAGAAAAAACAAAATAATAAAACTTTACAAAAGAATAATTTGTTTAATTATTGTCTATCAAAAAATGAAACAAGTAAAAAAGAAAATTAACGATTCTTACAAAGTCTGAATCAAGTCAGAACTTTAGAAATATCATAATTAAAAATATATATTAAAATGCATACAAATCGTAAAACATTGTTTATCCTTAGCTTGATTCCTCAAGCTAACTTAATTATCTATCATACCATCAATTTATATTGCCGACATCACACTTTTCTTTGTCTATTATTCATTTTCATCTTTTATGTCAGTGTATATAATTTTAAATATTTTGTGTATATAAATACGAATCTATAAGAATAAAAGATTGTCCCATTTCGAAGTACATGGTATGTATATACGCAAAGTGAAGAAAATTTTCCACCATTTTTTCATCATTCCATTTTGAACCAAATTTATGTAGATATGAAAGAGTGATGTGTCTATGTATAGGTATATTTTAATGCTCGAAACACTTCATGAATGTTTTTAAACAGTTACATACATATATAAAAGTACGTTAAAATGAGACAACCGCCATTTACACATTTGTTCGCTACCAACCGCTACTGATAATTTTCTGTTGCTGTGTGAATGAATGTTAAATGATCTCATCATAATATCAAGCGAAAGCAAATAAAATGTAGTGAAAAATAATTTTCATTAAATATTCATATGTACATATGTAGGCATGTATGCAAAAAACTTTTCTTGATTCATATCATATGCTAAATTTAAAAGCATGCATATATTAAAGATTATCAAATATATTTTTTTTTATTAAAAATATGACGCACATGTACGCAAACTAAACAAATAAAATTTTTTTTTTAAAGAAATTTTTTAATATTTCAAATTATGGTAAAAGAAAAATAACAATTTTAATAAAAAAAAAAAAAAAAATAAATGAAAAAATATTTTCCACGTACACAAATAAATTTTTACTAAAAATAAAGCATTTATTAAAATTACAAAATAAATTCAGATATTTATGTAATGTTACATATATAAAACAGATACACACAAGTGTGAGTATATCTGCACATACATATGTATGTGTTTACATTTTTTTTTGTCTCCTACTAAACAGAGATTAAAACATATTAATAATATGATTACAATTATGTGAACATTGCTTGTAATTTGTGTACTTAACATTTGAAAATCATATTATAAATAAAACTTATGTTTTGCATAATGTTACTCATTATTTCCATTATTTTATTTTTTTATTTTTAAATAAATTTGTAAATTTATTTGTAGATATATACGTAAATATATATATTACGTATATATTTTAGATTATTTATTATTGTTTTTTAATTGATCAAATTATAACGTACAATATATGTATAGGTATAATATATGTTTGTACAGTTATTGCATCTATTAAGCTTTGTTTTTGGTATATTTTCGGTTATGAATGAAATCCAAATATAATTAAATAACAATTTTAATTATGATTATTTTTAAAGTAATAATTATTTATTAAATCCTAATCTAATATGTATGCTCACAGCCACATATTCAAAATAATAACGTGACAATTTCATACATTTGAATTAATTTTTTTTTACTAATTTTTTTAACAATTAAAATTTTCGTTATAGCATTTTTTTTTTCAAAGTAGATTTTTGATACTTATAAAAGTTTTAAAACCCATAAATATGTGTAATTAATATATAATTGAATTTCAAAATTTTCTGTAATTAAAAACTAAATCAAACATTAAATTCTAGGAATGTTGATGAAATATGTCGACTTTTAAATCGTTGATAAAATTTAAATTTTCACTAAAGAAAAGCGGTAAGAAATTGGAATTTTTTATATAAAAATTTTGTTTCAATTGCTTCAATTTGTGATCGGTTTTTTTTTTTTCAAACAAAATTTTAAATTTATTTTTTCAGTATTTTTTCCATGTAATTTTTTTTATTCATTTAAAAAATTTGAAGTAATTTTCTAAAACATAACCAAGCTAAAAACTTTTTTTTACCTAATTACATTATAATTGAATCATGTACACTTAATTAATTTCTTCTCAGTATTATTCTTTAATGAAATTGAAAATGTATGAAAAACAAATAAAATGAACAAAAATTAAAATTTATAAATAAATAATAAATTGTTAGATTTTTATTTTTTATTATTTTTTTTTCTTAGGCTATTTGTATGTATGTATGGTTGTATTTATAATGAATTAGGTAACATGATTAAAAATTATCATAATAAATATAATATAAATAGAAAATAATATGTATCTGTTAAGTTCATAATTTATTTTTACTGTTTATTCAGTCAATGGATACCTAAATAAACATAATTTTATTATACTAAACAAATTCTATATAACATTTATATTTATAAACAATAAATATGATATGGGGATTTTTTCAAAAAAAATATATTTCTTTTATTACAATTAAAAATATAATTTATAAATATGAAAATTTATTCAACTATTATACAATTTTGTTTTTTCACTTTTTTTAAGGGATGAATTTGTATACACCTATATACCCATACAATGTAATGTATATATCACCGTGCCATTATATTTGATATTGCTGTGTTAAAATTTAAAAGGTTTTTAAAGGATAACTATAAAAATGAACATTAACTATAGTAAAAGAAAAAATCAAAAATAATGAGAAAGGATACATATTATAAATGTGTATCATAGGACCCTTATAAAATTATAATGTTTGACATAAAAATTAATTATATAAGCATAATTTATGATACATACATACATACATACATAATGTAAATGAATGTAATAAATAAATCAAAAAACTTCTGTACCAATTAAAGTTGTCCATCATTATTTAACAATTTTTCAAGCAAAATCAAAATCAAAGCCTTTTCATATTTTTTTTTTCTTTTTTTTTTCCTGCTTTTAACTTTTACATTTCCCAAATACATTATGTACATTACATATCGTATAATATACATGTATACATACATATGTAATGCATATGTATACAAAAGTAAATTCAAATATACATACATATATTAAATTGGTACATTGTACGTATATACACTATTTTATGCATGAATTATTATTGCAAAAAGATCTCAATTTACCATATCCTAAAATTTTAATTAGGAACAAAAACACAACATCGGGTTTTAATAAATATTTGATTTGTTGGTTATAGCATATATGTACGAGTATTGTACATTTTATACAGTAAGTAATAACATACGTGTATGAGTACATCGTGCATATATGTACATACATATGTACATATAGAAAATGTACGTAAATATACTGTGTTTGGTATTTACGTAGGAGGCCTCATTTTGCTACTCTACTTTTAATTAATATCATTTCATCAAAAAACAACAAAAAAAAAGAGTAAAAAGGAAAACGTGTACTTGTACATTCAAATTACCCTTTTCCCAAATTCATTTTCTTTGTAATTTTTTATTTTTATAAAAAAATTCCGTTAAAATCAAAATTCTGAAAATTTGAATTGAATAGATACTAATTTCTAATAAAATCAAATATTTCTGAATGATTTCTAGTTAAATTTTTTTTTTCTTTAAGTTTTGTAAAACATCCTTTTTTAGTACTGAACTGTAAACTCTATAGCTAATTATGTATGTACACATTTATTTTTATTTTCCATATTCTGATTGTTTTCCTGTATTTTTATATTAACAATATTTTTATATGAAATAAGAACATTGCGTACAATGCCAAATATTTCGATCGTATATAAATCTTATCTAATTGTGTTGTAATAATTTCAATAAACAAAAAAATGTGATTTAATTTACAAGTTTTTAATTGTTATGATGTACAAATTACAATGTGTTTATTTTACAATTTTTTATTGAATTGATGCAACCTCATCCGATGACCGTCAAAACGAGAAGAACGATTCAAAAATTAAAATTAATAGTGCAAGTATCAATTATTCAAAATGCTGTTAGATGAGAATTACAATGAGATATACCATTACACCAAATTATCAAAGAGTGCGTGTATGTGTATGTGTAATTGGTATTCAAACAAATCGTATGAGATTACAGTACAATGTTCAATATTTTAAGCTATGCAATGTACATAAGTTATGTTACAAATCAAGCAATATACAATTTTAGTTAGGTAGAAATTTACACTTTATCAATTATGATTAACAGGCAATATGAGAACTAGAGAGAGAATACAATCAAATAAATATGAGAGAGTAAATGTAAATATAATACAATAGCTATAATACAATATAATACTAAATAATACTAAATCCATATATGTAGTACAATGTAGTAGAGTAGTATAGTACATAAGTGGTGTAGTATATAGTAGAGTAGCAAATGTAATACAATGATATTAGATCCATTTCTCAACATCCCGCCCCCTCGCTGGAGAATCCAGCTAAGATATAGGTAAAGGTACAAGTTTTACCGTTGGACGTTTTAATAGACCAGATTTGGTACGAACTGTGGCCACACGAATTAAGCCATCGTCACCCGGATGCAACTCAATCACCCGTCCTAGAACCCATGATGCTGGTGGTTGATTAGTGTCTCTTATAACTACAAGATCATCCTTCCTTAAGTTAGGTTGTTGAGTCTGCCATTTCGTTCGGTGCTGTAGAGACGTGAGGTAGTCACGATGCCATCTTTTCCAAAATCCACGGACCATGCTTTGCAATAATTCCCAATTTTTTAAATGAGACGTTGAAATGTTGTAATTTGCGTCTGGTAAGGTTGTATGAGGATGTCCAACCAAAAAATGAGCAGGTGTTAGAGCGTCGATGTCATTTTCAGACATGGCGCACATTGGCCGTGAGTTCAACAATGCTTCAATTTGGGTTAAGACAGAATACATCTCCTCGTACGTAAGTATGTTGTTTCCAATCACTCGCCTGAGGTGCTGTTTGACTGATTTCACTCCGGCTTCCCAAAGTCCACCAAAATGTGGCGCTGCTGGAGGTATGAAGGACCAAGATATACCTTCATTGCATAAGTAATTTTCAACCTTGTTGTTATGTTCCCTTGACTGCAACAACTGATACATAGTAGAGAGTGTTCTACTGGCGCCTTTAAAATTCGTGCCATTATCTGAAAAAATATGTAAACATTTTCCCCTACGGGAGATGAATCTTTTTAATGCTAAAATGAAACAATCTGTTGATAAGTCACTAGCGAGCTCTAAATGTATCGCTTTTATAGAACAGCACACAAAGAGTACGATGTATCCCTTGACGTATTTAGAATTTCGACCGCGTGATAACCGAAGTGTTATTGGACCGGCGTAGTCACATCCGACGTTTACGAACGGGCGCGCGTATGTAACACGATGTTTTGGTAGATCAGCCATCCGTTGATGATTATGAACAGCTCTTTGTCTAAAGCATGGTATGCATGTATGAACAATCTTTTTGATCATATTTCTGCATCCTAAAATCCAGTATTCTTGACGTAGAATGAAGAACATTTCAGATATTCCAGCATGTAAATGTGTTGTGTGTGTATGCGTGATGATCAAAGTAGTTACAATGTGTCCCTTGGGTAGAATGATAGGATGTTTTGTCTGATGATTTTGTCTGATCTTGATTGAATTGTTAACCTTTCGTATGAGGCGTGTAAGCAACACTGACGCACATAGTTCGAGACGAGGAACGTTTATTTGCTTCAACGGTGCAACCTTACTTTTTGCAGCGACGAGACGAACAGTAATATGACCATTTTGATCAATGCTTCGACAGTACAAAACAGCAGCATATGCTGATTCTGATGCATCAGCAAAACCGTGGTATTCAATATGTGAGTCTGGTATCATTAGACGCGGAACCTTAATATCATTCAAATGATGCAATGTATTTCGAATATGTAACCAATTTTCTTCTACCTTCTTGGGTACAGAATCATCCCAATTTAAATTGAGCAACCAGAGTTGTTGAAACAAAATTTTTATTGATACAGTTACAGGAGTTAGGAAGCCAAGTGGGTCAAATGTCTTGGAGGCGTCTGATAAAATTTGTCTTTTGGTGGTTTTAGCTGCTTGTGGCAAATTAACCTTGAATGAAAATGTATCAGCTGATGGTGACCATTGAAGACCAAGAGTTTTTATGGATTTTGATTTGTCATCAAGATCCTTAGCAGATAATTCACAAGAGGTATTTGGAATATCCTTTAACAACCTACAACAATTAGAACTCCATTTGTGCAGCTTGAATCCACCAAGGTTGAGTAGAGTGGTCAAATCGTCCTTGAGTGTTAAAAGATCATCAATTGAGTCAGCGCCAGTTAAGACATCGTCAACGTAAAACTCGTTCAAAAGGACTTGTGATGCTTTAGGAAAACGAGTCTTGTAATCCAAAGCCAATTGCTTCAAGGTGCGTGTTGCTAAAAAGGGTGCGCTAGCAGTGCCATAAGTTACTGTGCATAAACGATAATGTTCAACCGGTTTATCAGGTGATTCACGCCACAATATGCGTTGCAGATCGCGATGACATTTGCTGATCCAAATTTGCCTATACATTTTCTCAATATCAGCAGAAAAAACGTACCGATGACAACGAAAGCGTAAACAAATTGTGAATAAATCAGGCTGAATGTTAGGTCCAAGAAGTAATGCGTCATTCAAAGAAGTACCATTTGTAGATTTGGAGCTTCCATCAAAAACTACACGTACCTTTGTCGTGGAGCTGTCAGGTTTAAATACAGCATGATGTGGTAAATAGTAAACATTTCTGGCGTTGATTTCAGTGGCAGGTACGCGTTCCATATGACCTAGATCTAGATATTCCTTTAAGAAATGAATATAAGCGTTCCTTAGGTCTCTGTTGCGATTAAGTGATCGTTCTAGTGAATATAATCTACGTAATGCAGCATGGAAGGTATCACCTAAAAATACAGACTCCTTGAGAGGTAAATTGACAACATATTTACCATCAGTTGTTCGAACGGTCGTGTGTGTGTATGATGCTTCAGCCTGTTGCTCATCTGATGACAGTGAAGGCTGGTCACAAATGTGTTCAATTTCCCAAAAGCGTTGCAATGTTTTATCAATATCAAACTCTGTAAAATGAGACATTATTAGTGTTGAATGCGCATCAATGTTCTCACTAGTAGGTATTTCCCCAGCAAGAACCCAACCAAAAATTGTAAACTGTGCAACTGGGTGAGTATTAATGTGGCCATCTCGAAAACATTGGAATACTCCGTCTGCACCTAACAAGATATCAATTTCCCTTGGTTGATTAAACTTAGGATCAGCTAATTGAAGCGTACTGATGATGTTGGTATTTATGTCTAATTCTTCGCTAGGTAGTGGTGATGTTAATTTGTTTAGAATAAACGCGTTGATGACAATTGAATCAGCTGAATAAATTGATTTTAGGGTAACTGTGACAACTCCCCTTGTAACTCCTGTATGAGTTGCTGACAACCCACTGACAGACAGTCTAGCATGTCGACGCCGAAGACCAAGTTTTTTCGCAAACGATTCAGTAATAAATGAGGCTTGAGAGCCCGAATCAAGGAGAACTCTACAAGGATGTATGGTTCCATGAACATCTGAAACATGAACAAGTGCAGTTGGCAATAACGACGTGATCTTAGGTGATCCGCTACGAATAGAATGAGTGTTAATCATTGGTTTTGCAATTGAATTGAGTTGCGCGTCATGGTTTTGATTTTGGTCATCATCGATATGAACAAGAGTGTGATGCTTACGATTACAATGATGACAAGAATGTTTGGATTGACAAGACTTAGAAACATGACCATTTCGTAAGCAATTATAACATAATTTGTTATCTTTTACAAATTTTCGTTTAGCTTCAATGTTTAAGGATTTAAAGTTTTCACACGCAAATAGATTATGTTGTCCCTTACAGTTGGGGCAAGTAGTAACATTCGGCTGATATGATTGAGTAACTGATGTGTTAGCCCTTATTTGTTTGGTTTGTACATGTGATTTATGTGATGGTTGAGATGCTTCCAATGCAACACATCGATTGTCGAGGAAAGTCAATAGTTCATTTACCGTTGGAAAGTCCTTGTTGATGTTCGCTTCTGCCCATTCATGTTTGGTAACTGGATCGACCTTATTGAGTATAAGATAGATGATCCATGGATCACGTTGCTCAGCCTCCTCTCCAAGAGCTCTCAATCCACGTATAACCTCATCGCAGCCATCTGAAATGCGTCGTAAACCCACTGATGATGTGACCGCAATCGAAGGAAGATTCAGCAACGCCTTGATGAATGATGATACTATTGGAGCCTTTCGGTTATACCGGCTGTTCAACCTTGACCACGCTTCCTCATAATTATCTTCTGAAATGGGAATGTGGCGCAGCAAGGACTCTGCATTTCCAGTTAATAACCCTTTCAAGTAGTGAAATTTCTGAGTTTTTGTCAATCTTGTATTTGCATGTATTGTTCCGTTGAACATATCACGGAAAGAAATCCATTCTTTAAAATTTCCAGAAAATGGAGGTATGTGAATTTTCGGTAATTTTGAACTAGCTTCAGGAGTATTGTTTATGCAGGTACTTGAAAATTTCTCTAAGAAGCTGGCTTGTTGTGAAACAAGTTTATCAATAACAGTAACATCGTTATCTGAATTTGATGTAACACGTGACTTTATAGCTATGGATAACAACTCATGCACTTTAAAATATTTGTCTTCAAATTGTTCACTTTCTATGGTATGTTCACTAAATTCAGAATCAGACAATAATTCACATATATCACATTGTATAGAAAGGAATTCAGTCCAACATTCATTGAGCTTTTGTAAACGAGCCTGTAACGCTTCAAGGGTGGTATTCGGCCCTATCGTTTCACAAAATGTACCGAGACGTGTGACTGTAGCCTTAATAGTGCCACGTTTCTTTTTCAATGCGTCCATTTTTTTTTTTTATAATTACAAACAACAATGGTACAAAAAATCGGGGTTATGACAAAAGTAAAGTTGATTCAAAAGGTTACAAGATTGCAATTTATGGAACACAATTTCAAATAATGTACAATGCAAATACAATACAGTTGAACGTATGCGTATGTATTACAATATGAAAAAATAGTCACCGGCATCAATATGTGAGGCACACCCTATGATAATCACAATCACTGATTTTTTTTTTTTTATAATTTCAAACAATTATTTTAACCAATATTTAAAATATAAATTCACTTTCCTCCCTTTTTTTTATATCAATAGAAATTTAAATCAAAAAAATTGAAAAAAATGTTCAAGACCAATCACAGCACAATGACACGTGTTTCCTACCGGCTTACAATTTTATTCACCCTTTAGAAAGTAATTTCAAAAAAAAAATCAAAATATTAAAGAAAAATACTTATCTAAAATAATATCCTGTAGGATCCGGCTCGAAGGACCAAAAAATGTTGTAATAATTTCAATAAACAAAAAAATGTGATTTAATTTACAAGTTTTTAATTGTTATGATGTACAAATTACAATGTGTTTATTTTACAATTTTTTATTGAATTGATGCAACCTCATCCGATGACCGTCAAAACGAGAAGAACGATTCAAAAATTAAAATTAATAGTGCAAGTATCAATTATTCAAAATGCTGTTAGATGAGAATTACAATGAGATATACCATTACACCAAATTATCAAAGAGTGCGTGTATGTGTATGTGTAATTGGTATTCAAACAAATCGTATGAGATTACAGTACAATGTTCAATATTTTAAGCTATGCAATGTACATAAGTTATGTTACAAATCAAGCAATATACAATTTTAGTTAGGTAGAAATTTACACTTTATCAATTATGATTAACAGGCAATATGAGAACTAGAGAGAGAATACAATCAAATAAATATGAGAGAGTAAATGTAAATATAATACAATAGCTATAATACAATATAATACTAAATAATACTAAATCCATATATGTAGTACAATGTAGTAGAGTAGTATAGTACATAAGTGGTGTAGTATATAGTAGAGTAGCAAATGTAATACAATGATATTAGATCCATTTCTCAACAAATTGTATAAATTTTTAATCACTATAAGAATATATAACCTTCAGTTGCATGTATATACGTATAATGCATATTTAACAATACCATTAAAATACATCTACAATTCCATAGATATGTAAATGTTTACATACAAATAGTATATTTCTTATTTTGATCTCAATTAAAATTGAAATAGTGGACAAATCTGGTGAATTATAGTTTAATTTGATCAACTTGATTACACTAACACCATAATGTGTATATACAAGAGAGTATACATTTGTGTAAATATATTTTGTAAATTTACATCTATTCTGTACTTTATACTATCTAAATATATCGTAAATATATACATACACATTACTGAATATATACACATGCCCATATTATACGTGTATATATCCTGTACTTATGCACATATGTACGTATAGTGTGTATTAAATTTTCAATGTATATTCATTGTTGATATATCGGTACGTATGCACATATACATACATATATATGTACATATACATATGTGCACATTACATGTAAACTAAAGATTTGGTTTACATATTACACTTTTGAGATTTCTTATCTTGTGCACATAAATTAGATACATGTATATAAAAGAAAAGCCTTGCAATAATTACAAATCAGGTATATACATATATATCTATCTAGATTTTTGTATAATAATAAAATATTGTACACCTGTAATACACATATGTATGTATACGTGTGCGTTTGTCTATATATATGCAAACATACAACAATACAAGTACAGAAAGTTAACTAAAAATACATTGCATGCAAGTGTAAACATGAAAAACACCATTTCATTTTAGATGAATCTTTAATTCATTTGGGAAATAAACTCAATTTACTTTCATACATACAAACACACATTCATACATTTGGATATGTTTTTGTAAACAAAAAAAAAAAAAAAACAAAAGATATCAAATTTATGTAGAAAAAGGACTAATTTTTTATTACTGCTAACATTTACAACAATTATTTAGATAAATGATATAATTATCAGTACTGTACCTATTTATTTGGTTAAATAAGAAAACGTTACATTTACTGTATATACATAAAGAAATGTATACATCTAAGTATGTAGATAGATAGTTAGATTCATATGATATGTTTGTATGAAATTGTCTTTTATATACACAATTATTTAAACTTGATTTTTTATAACTTTATTTTATATAAAAATGTTTATGTATGTACATATGGATATGAATTTTTTTTTTTATTTCTAAATTTGTGTTTTATGTATATAGTTGTATTTTATTATTGTTGTTATTTATGTATTTATTATTACTTTTGCTGTTTTTGTTTTTGTTTTGTTTTTTTTTTTTTTGCTATGTATTATATTGTTTCACATTTTGCTATAACTTTATGAACAAATAAATTTCATATTGATTATACGTATTATTGTTTTTATTGAACCATACAAATCAATAAAATTCATTTTAACATCAAGACTATAGCATAATATACATACATACATAGATGAAAATATACAATGAATTGAAATTTGATAGCATCATTATCATCATCATCATCATCATCATCTTAAAAAAAGATAACATCAAAAACACTTATAAAAGATTTCTTATTTTAGAAGTTCTTAAGGATACTGGACTTTAATATACAATACAGACATTATAGTTATTTTTTTTATTTTTTTTTATTTTAAGTATAAATACGTTACGTTACAAACATAAACATATACATTTACAAAAATAATAAATAAATATAGTATCGTATATGTATACACTTTATACATCGTATACACGAACACATACATGAAAACACAATAATGTATATTAAATATCAATAGAAAAAAAAAACTTTAGAAAGTTTGATGACAATCATCATTTATATGTAATTTAATTTGTTCAGTTATTACAGATAAATATATGGAAAAAAAAATTCATATGTATTGTGTACATCTTGAGAAATTTCTATTTTCTACAACTTGATATCATTAAGATTTTTATTATTTTATTTAATGCACAAAAATTTATCACTTCATATTTTGAAGTTATTAATAACAGTTTTTTTTTTTTGTTGTAATACAGATACATTAATACTTTATAATACAATCAATTTTTTTTTATTTATATTATTTTTATAACAATAAAATTTGAATTATATTTTTTTTGTTCAATTAATTTTTTTTCCAATGAATTACAGTGATACCTCGACTCACGAAAATTCGAATTTATGTAATTTTCGATTTTTTTGTCACTAAAGATAAGGTAGAGTTTGGTAGCCTCGACGTTGCAGCTTTCTAAATTAAGTTTATTGTATCCCTCAACCCCGGTTTCAAATTCTCGATTTTAGTATAAAAGTAAAAATTTATTCGATTGAATATATTTTCTTGTCTATCAACAAAAAAAAGAACTTGATCAAAAATATCCATTTATTTAATTTCTAATTTGTATTTAGCGTAAATATACACAATTTTATATTTTTTTTAAATTTAAAAATTATTATTAGGGAGCATAAGAGATTTTTTTACAACAATTAAAGGACAATTTTAAACCACATACAAGACTCCAATTCAAATTAAAAAAGGCGTTACAATACAATAATAATTTAACATAAAACAATAGAAAAATAAAATGTATGAACTATATGTACATTTAAATATTATTTGTATTTTACATATGGTATACGAAAGTGTAAATATGTAAAATTACTGGCAATTAGATAATATTTTTTTCCATGTTTTGTTAAATACATGAATGTGTGTCAACCACATGTTACATGCTAAAATACACATCATGCAATACGTGTACGTGTGCTTCAGGTTAAAAATTTTATAATTTTTATATCAGATACTGTTTATTGTGTATTCGTTATTTTTAAAGTCCATATATGAAACAATAATAAATTCCTTAGTACGACGGTTCAACTAACTATGTAGGTGTACATATTTATAAATGGAAAAAATTCTACAGAAAAACAAAACAAAATAAATACATTGTCTTTTTTTCTTGGATTTTAAAAATAAAAATCTTTGTTAAAAAAAAATCATTAAACAAAAGATTGAAGTTGAAAATTTCGTATAATTATTGTAAAATTGTTTATGCTTTTATTCTATTTATTCTGTAGATAATGAATATAATTTTTAGAATGCCTGCAGTTATATCTCTTAAAATTTAACTTTCTTTTACTATACACGTATTTACAATACAATTCTTATACATGTGTTATATTCAAAAAGGATATAATTTTATATGTACATATATTTTAGTATATGTTCTACATGTGTGTACATATACTGATATGTACGTATGCACTTACATATATGAGTATAAAACTTAGTGTATGCATAACTTTAATGTTGGTAGATAATTTTTTTTTTGTATGTTATAATAAAAACTGAATAACCATGTATAAGTATGTATGTATGTCATATGTATGTACTATGTATGTACTTGGAAAATTATATGAAATAATGCAAAAAGTAATTCCCTTTGTGACCAATTTTCAAATTTCAACTTTTACATAAAATTATAGTGAATGAAAAGTATAAAATCTGCAAAGCACATTAGTATATATACTCTGTCCACTAATATTATGCACTTAAGATCTTTTTTATTCTCTTATAATTTCTAATTAGACTGTTTCATGAGCAGCATTACCACAATCCACAAAGCTTTTATTATATATCAGATGAATTTTTTAAATATCAATACATAGTAAATTTTAATGGTATCACTTTAAATAATCTCCATAAGACCCTAAGTGCATAATATTAGTGGACAGAGTAAAGGTATATTTGTACATATTTGATAAAACATACAATACACGTTAAATTTTAACGTATGTTATCTAATTTTTTTTTTCAATTGTAACATATTTTCCCTATTGCAATACATTCTTGTTATTGTAAGATATTGTAAATGTGTAGATAACACACCACAATATTTTTAAAAGAAAATTTTAATGAAATTATAAAGTATAAAAAAATTCAACAAAGATAATATACAAAAGTAACGATAAAATGTTAAAATTTAGAAATAAATAATTTAAAAAAATTTTTAATAAACTTTCGAAAGAAAATTTTTTTCTCATTTCCATTTAAATCAATAAACAAAGATTAAAAATAAAGAGAAAATCAAATTTTTTTTTTAATTTCATTTAGTTAATGTTATTATTAAAATGAAGAAATATTTTGTTATTTTAACTTATACCAACATGATTATTACATGATCTATAAATTCATTCATCAAATTAAAATGCTTTACTTATCTCAACCAATTTTTATTTTACTCATTTTACTTATTTTTTTTTTCCTAATTTTCAGAAATAATATTTTATTTACTTAATTTTTTTTTTCACATTTTTATAAAATTGAAAATTCAATTTTAATAAAATTTTTGTTTATTTTTACCTTTCAATATATATTATTTTTTCTTCAAATATATTCTACGATAATATCAAACTTCTCTCTCTCAAATAAAATTTATTTACTCGTTATTACTTTTTCTATTTTCCTATTTCCCTTTTTTTTTTGTTTTTTATTTATATGTACATATTGAAAATGTAATCTATGTACGTATGTATGTATCTCTTGTATAATTCATACAAATATTATACACATTCCAACATGATGAATTGGGTATATGAATTCAACTTTTACTTACATATTTTAATCTAACTTGTTACTTTGTTTTTCTATTTATTTATTTATTTTATTATTTTTTTTTCTAATATATTCTTCCGTATTAAGTACAAGTACATTTATGTATGTAGTACACACACACGTATTAAGTTATTTAAAAACCCTTGGGTGTGATTGTATTAACAATATAATATATTTTCTATACATTTGTATATGTATTCAATTTTTAATAAAAACATTTTTTTTTTTTTTAAATTTCATTTTTATTTTTTATTTTGTATTTTTTGGAGTTCCTTTAAATTTAAAATATGCACATTCACAATAGACATTTGTACAATAGTGCATACATGTGTTATATGTATAAAATGTACTACAATTGCTGACAATCAATGTACATACATACATACAATATTTTTGTATACATATGTATACATATATGTACTATGACCTGTCAATTTATCAGAAACTCGAAAGTCCCAAGATATAACATATTTTCAACTTTACTCTTTTGTACATTCACATACAGACAGATATATATAAATACTTTATTTTATACATACATATGTACGTTTGTATGTTTCTTTCATACTTTTGTACTCAATAAAACACGATTGACTTCTTATTAAAAAAAAAAGAAAAAAAAGAAAATAAAAGAAAGGAAATAGAAATACCAAAAAAATGAATAAAAAATACTTTTGGAAAAATTTTTCCAATTTGTATATGTAACTTGCATATTATGCATGTCTCTGTATACACATTTAACACATACATATGCAGCACTTGTACTTGTATAAAAATGTATACTAGCTGTTCGATGTACAATATTTAACAAATTTAGTTTGTATAGATAATGTTTTTCTACATATGTATGCACATAAGTATGGATATGTACAAATATGTGGATGCATTCATGTGATACATTGTATCTCTGGCAAGACGAATAATGTAAAAACATATCAAAATAAAGAAAATTCTTCTTAAAAATAAAAATGAAAAAACTATTAGATTCGACAAAAAAATATAATAATAATAAGTAAGCTTAAACCACATAAATAAAAAAGAACATATCAAAAAAAAATTTTTTTATTTCATTTTTATTTTATTTAGAAAAAGAAATGCAAATATATACATGTATTCGTACAGTCAATATCTTTTTATTTTCATAATAAATTCATTATGAGACACACTAAAGATATCTATAGAATACCTACCTATACAAGGATAAGAATAAGTTTTTTTTTTTGTGAAAATAATAAAAGCATTTATTTATTTTCTAAACATTTTACAATGCTTTAATCATTTTAAAATCTTTCATAAAATGATTTACTGTTTAGTGAACCTAAAACATATACGAATAAAATTTAAAAAAATAAAAAATAAAAATAAAAGTTTTCAAAATAAACGAAGGTTAAGTAAAAATACTTTGGTTAATCAACAATTATTCATGAATCAAAATAGAATCAATTCTAACAATAACGAATTATTATTAGATTTATTCAATTTATGTTTGCCTAGGTCGTCGTTGGATAATCCGTCCGGTTTCATTCGTTTTTTGGCTTCACAACAATTGGATTTCAGAAGAACAGGTTGTTGGTCTGTAACTCCCAATCTCAGTGGTGGGGCTGCCACCTTTCGGCATCTGAGCAAGCACTGGCGATAACTTCAGTGGGATTACACGTCAAATTTCTCTGAACTATGTTCAGTCAGAGTTTGACTGTGTATTACCTTCTACCTAATTCCTAAGACGCCGCTGTTTTTGCCATTCAGGTTGCTATCTTTTCCTCTCCTATTTTCTCAAACGGACGGGCTTGGGACCGTCTATGGCGGATGACGATGATTGTCATTGCAACTGATGTTATCGCTATCATTGGTTAGTGTCACAGTCGTTACATATGTAATGATCTCTTTTTGTTGAAAAATCGTTATAATTTTTACTTGAATACTAAAATAACTATTTTTATTTTTTTTATTGTATTTTCACAATACAAAATCATTTCTTATGTATATACCCAATGTAATGTAACATTGTATATAAGTACCTAAGCTGCACATAAAAGATAAAACAAAATTTGTAAAGTATTTTATAATTTTTCAATTTAAAAAGAATTTGTCCACAAACGTACATACAACTTACACAAAAGATAATAATGTAATGCACAATATAAGATTCAATTGAAAACAGTTCAATTTAATGTATTAAGTGAATAGAAAACAAAAATATATTCTTCAAATTACATTTATAAAATGTGATTTAATACAATTGTTCGAACACAAATTCTCTTTATCAATGAAAAAAGTTTATTTTTTCAATATAGAAAAAGAAAAAAAGAAATTTATCATAAAAATTTATTTAAAAGAATAAAAAATTTCAAGTAAACAATTTATTGTCCTTTTTTTCATCATTTTGAAACAGGTCTAATTTGATTTTATTTTTTTGTTTTATTTTCGAAAACAAAATTTGTATCACCCAAAATGATAATACAAAAATTTTTATGATACCATTGTGATATATTTAATCAGCATTAATTAAAATTGTATATTTAATATTAAAAACCAACCAAGTGAAATAAAACGAAAAAAAAGTAAAAAAAAAAATTTTTTTTTATTTAATATTTTCATGTATCTTTTGATTTTACGTTGTTGTTTTTCTTTTTACTCTACTCTGTATTATGAATAGTATATAACGCATAAGTATACATATTTGCATATAGTAAGAATTTTTCTTTTATAGAATTCCCATGAAACATAAACTTTTTACTTTTATTTAGTTATTCTTTTTTTCTGCTTTTTCGAAATTGACGTTCTCTTTTTTTTAAGAAAAGTTTTTTTTTTTTTTATTTTGAAAAAAACTCTTCTTGCACGAGACAAACAATTTGAAAATAACTAACTTTTCTTTTTAAATGAAAATTCACAACACATTTTTGTATACATAATGTACATAAAGTGTATTATGTCTATTTGATAAAAATATTGACATTCACACATGTGTATATGTACAAATACACAGGGTAGGATGCCTAATTATCGAGAAAATTGAATATTTTCAATCAAATAATCGTTATTGTCCTTTCAAATTTTTAAACAATTTTAATATCTTATTTAAATGTGTTATCTAGTATTTATATTAAAACATACATTCAAACTACAAAGCATTAAAAATTAGGATTATCTGGCGAACAGATTTGGTTAACTTGATATTCTGCTAACTTTAATACAAAATTTACAAACTATCTTAATTTTGTGTGAAACTTAGTAGAATGTCAAATAAGCGAAACCTGCTAACTACGACTGAAATAGCCCTGAATATTTCGTCAGTTATGTTTATAATTTTTGTTGCTCTCGTTGTTGTTGCCTTTTTTCTGCAAAATACAAAAAACTGGCAATCAGGAAATGAGAGCAAAAGATCAATTTATTCAAACTGAATGCCAAAAAATTTAGCATAAATTCAAAGTACAGTTAATGGTGTAGATAATGGGACACACACTGAGTGATAGAGGGAATCATGTACAACACTGAACAAGTGTTTTTAGGTGGGAAACGAGTAACGGGGGCACAGGAGGAGGAATTAAAAACTGAATTTTTAAGTGTTTAAATGATCAAAATTTTAATTTAAACACCCTATATACCTCAAAATTTAATTTAAACACCCTATATACCTCAACTATTACACATATAAAAATGAAACAGTAGAAGTATAATATTTCTAATAAAATACAAACTTCACACTGTATTTATTTTTATATTTTACGTATTTAAAATGTTTACGCTGATCCTATATACAGTGATTTTAGCATCACAAAATTCATTTAGAACGTATAAAATTCTTCATAAAGCAAAATAACATAAAAAATAAAAAGTATTAAAAATGACAATAGTATTATTAAATAGCAAAAACTTTTTTTATATATCTTACATATGTATGTATAAATGTATAAGTATATGCATGTACATTAAATTTATAAATACAATATCATTTATGTACATGTGATACCTATAAATAAAGTTATATGCTATACTCATAATCTACTTATATAATAACTATTTTAACAATCTTTAAAAAGTGGTGTCAGGGGAAATTAACATTGCCATTGAAAGTTTTTCCTTAGACAATGTTCTTTTAATTAGTGAAAAAAATTTTTTTTACTTATTTTTATTTTTTTCAAAATGACAACAATTTGTTTATTAACAATTTGTTTTTTAATTAATAATAAGTTAGGTGAGAATTTTTTTGTATGCATATGTATTAAAATTTATACAGTATGTATATTCATTTATCCTTTTTTGAACATTTTCATATGGACATAGCACGACATAGTATAAATGAAAATTTCATATTGCATAAAAGATAACATAATCTTGAAAAAAAAAATTTATTTAATCTGTGGAATATGTGTTACGTACCTTATTAATTGAAAATTAGAAAAAAAAAACATTTATATGTATTGTAAAATAAATTATTTAAATTTACAAATATGTACTTATATCCTTTCGTATTTACATTATTAAACGCCTTTACATCCCTGTGGTGACACGAAAACTAGGAAAAAAATTTTCATTAAAATTATTTTACCTCAAAATTTTAAAAATAAACAAAAACAAAATTTCTACATTTTGTTATTCATTTTTTTTTAATAAAGAATAATTATAATTTGTGTGTTCTTTTAGCAAATATTATACTTTGAAATACTTCGCATAGAAACATGAATACACATACGTATACGTAATATGCATTTTATATAGATTGCAATGTTCGACATTTTTGGCACAAGGTTAAAACATGGTTAAAACATTTGAAACAGAAACTTTTTTGTTTATACGTACGTATGAATTCGGTTTAATCATCAAGTACATATGGTATGTATGTATTGTATATACAAAGTGTCTCAGAATAAATGTTATTCAGTTTATTTTGCCAAAAATTTTGATTGAAAGGTTCAAAAGATATTGGCCTAAAAATGAAGTCATGCTCTACATCTCAGATAGAATGGATTTTTGAAAAACAGTTTTAACTTTCATTAAAATAGACTAAATGATATTTTTTCTGAGATACCCTGTTTGTACTGTGTAATATAACAATATGTATATGATAGTTTGTATACAGTTATAAATACATTGCACTAATTTTTGTGTACGTACCTAAGTTTCATATACATACATATTGTGTTTGTATAAGAACTTTGTTTTTTAAATTTAAAAAATAATTTCGTACGTACATATTTACCATACTACCCATTTACCATTTTCATACACTTCATAATACAGGGTAGACCAATAAAAAATATTCTTCATTATTCACAAAATCCTTCCTCTTTTCTTAAGGATTAGTGAATGTATCTACATACAAACGAAATTTTATGAACAGGCTTTAAAATCTATCAAAAAGTATTTATAAACCATAAAGTAAATACGTACATATATTTATATGATACACTAATATTTACAAGCAAATTTGTTTGTATGTACATACATACATTGTACATATGTTTATGTATGTATGGATACGTATGTAATATACGTTTTTCCCTTTTATTCAGTCAGAGTGTCAAAAAGTTGTAAGAATGTTTGCTTTGAAACATTTCTTTGAATGTATATAGAATATGTGAAAAATGCTTGAAAGTACGTTTAATTGGAAATTCTTTTCTATAACGCACACACATACATACAAAATTAGGTATGTAAATATTTTACTTATTTCATATGAAAATAATAAAATCTAATTTTCGAACTTTTCTTATTTATCACGGATATCGATTTAAATTTTATAAAACGAATCATTGTTATAGAATACAGAGATAATATAAAATTATGTTTATATGTATATGTAAATAACTTTTCTTACACTTGGAATGTATGTACGAATAAGAATTTTTGTTGATTTTTAAATACCATTAGATAACATTGGCATGTAAAAATGTGTAATATGAAGATAGTAAATATTTTCCAAAATCAAAAAAAAGAAAAAAAAAACGTTACTTTAATTAAAATTCAATATTTGAATAATTTCTCGTATTATTTTTATAAATAATAAATTTTATTATTTCCTATCATTTGTGATTTATTTAATTTACCATTCGTAAGTTAAAATTAAAAATTATAAAAACTTGTTCAAAAAGATGTTATAATAAAAATTATACTTCTATACATGGAAAATTTTTTTTTCCCTTTTAAAACAACAAAAAAAAAACAAAAAAGAAAGGAAAAAGAAGAATCAATTTACGTTTACCAATTTATCAATTAAATCAAGAATTATTTCATCATGTTTAATAGACTAAAATATTTTTTGGGAAGGGAAATGATGTTAAATCTAATCAAATACAAATGTATATAATGTCTATCAATGAAAATATTTCAGTTGAACAAATTCAATTTTCAAGGATTACAGCACAACACAACAGCATCAAACACATAACATACTGAATATATGTACATATGTATATATCAGACGATAAGGGTAAACTTATTGTTTTTATATAAAAAAAAAATATTTTACATGATAGAAATTTTGTATGTACATGTATAATACATTTGTATGATTATATTGCATTATATACATAATTATATGTATGTATGTATTACGTGTAATGTAGTTATACATTGTTGAACAGTGGTTGAACCTAAATCAAGCGAAATTAATTAATAAATTGGAATTTTCATTAACCATTATCTTAACACAAAAATTGAATTATGTTATGTATTTGTATATAAATTCATATACATATATGCGTTTAATATATATACATATGTATATATGATTCATACATGTTCAAATTATGTATGTGAAAATATGTGTACAAAACTGTTTACTACACATATGTACAGTATAATTGAACGTGTTTTACTTTTGAAAATATGTTATCTGTACATACATACATATACAAAACAGCTCGTACATAATTTTCAAAAACAAAAGAATGCTTTGACATTAAACTGTGCAAAAATACATTATTGTATATATAATATTTAGAAATTATATTTTTCTAACAATACATATGCCATATTATACACAATACATGTATAAAATTGATCTGTATGTGGATGTTTACCAAAACTCTTTATTTTATATACATATATGAACAAATTGGCTTCCATTGGAGACCTTTGTTCTAAAATATATTCATAAACATATAACATTTATATATTGCACTATATGCACGTAAAATCATACATACATACATATACTGTATTTTAGGTGATTTTTTATACCATATGTTCTGTGTATATGGCACATATACATATATACATATATGTACAACCATCAGCGAGAAATCCTTTTCATAAAATGTCACATTTATTATTTCATATGCTGCTTAAAATAATGAAATTTCATTATAACGATATACGTACAAATAAACAAATATATACACTATATGCAATGATGCACATCCAGTATGCATGTATGTATATATGAAGTCAAGATTATATTATATAATACGTAATAATGTATGCATGTATGTAAATATATGTATATATACATGTAAAGAATGCATTTTAGTTATGGAGATAATCTGGAATTTAAAACTGCAGTTATTTTACAAATATTAAATAGAAAATTCATATAAATGACATTAATGGGTAATAATGCAAAAATGGGAATAGTTGATAGTGATAATATAATAACAATGAAAATAATTATATACATACATGCAGCATACACATATGTGTATTGTATTCATATAAAATGTTGTACATTCATTCTAATTCACACAATTTGCTTTTTGTTAAATAATATGCATTCATAAATGATTTTTTGTTTTTCTTTTTTTTTTTTTTGTTTTGGAAAAATGTAAGTTGTATAATAATATGTAATATGGTACAACACAGATATCATTCTATCATGAACCAAAAAAAAAAATCACCTTTTGAATAAATTTCTTGAAAAACGTTATACAAAAGCTTCATATGCATAATGCAAAAATGTAAACGCATATATTATATATTATAATATATGTACAAATGTGTGATATTAACACATTTACATACTCATATAAATGTATTTTAAAATTGTATTTAGATTATATAAGTGCATATAATATCTTTTGTACATACACAAAATTTAGCATGTATGAATTTTTATTTTTACACACACACACACGATACATATACAAAAGAAATATAATTTTATACAAACGAAAATTGATCTCGAGTTGATGGTCTATTGTTGTTTGTCTTTTGTACTAAAATAATAATAGACACTATTATTTATAATAGCATTAAAATACATGTACACATTATTTACATGTATGTAATATTAAAAGCAAAAACAAAACACAAAACACAAAATGATAATTGTGTTTGTGGCACAATACAGTATAGGTACTTGTTTTTGGTTTTTTATTTTTGTGTCTTGTATAAAAAAGAAAGAATTATATGTGTTCAACAAAAGGATTCATTTTATAGTAAATATATGCGAACAAATAAGAAACTTTTTACAATACATTATTGTTACTTTTACTATCTTTTACGTATTTTAGTTAAACATATTTACAGGCGTTTTTGTGACCCAATTTATTTCGGGTACTACATATATTTAAATGAATGTATATGGAAATTTTTTTTTTTTTTTTTGATATGGATTACATAAATGAATATATTCATTATTAGAAATCATCTTAATAAAATTTCCTATTTATGTTTACATATAAATTGTTTTTTTTTTTTCTATTTATGATAAAATAAGAAAATTGATAAAATTTCCTTTTATCAATAAATTTACTAGAAATATGATAACGACATTGATGTTAGACAAATTGATCAACTTCATTTGGTATATCAATTTAATGTTATATAATATGTATATAGGTACATCTATAGTTCTCGTCTAATTTTAGTATAACGTTTAGTAAATATATAACCATGTATATATTGTACATAAAATTGTCTCACTTTCTTAATATTTGTACATATCTACATATGATTGCTCATATGAACTAAATTTTCTATAACTAACACCAGAATTTGTTTTTAAAACATAGTCACCTGTATTTTAAATTTCTTTCTGTAATTAAATTTCTTTTTTAGTTTGAATAAATTCATATTTTACTCTTATTTCTTGATTGCCAGTTTTTTGAATTTTGTTAATGAAAACAACAACAATCACAATAGAACAAAATATACGAAATACTTTTATGCTTCACAAGAAAGTACGTGACTATGCTTGAAAAACTCACTATGTAGAATAAAAATTTTCTTTTCGATTATGACACAAATAATACGCGTAGAAAATTTAGAGTAAAAAATAACATTTTTCATCATTTCTAAATGTATTGATAACATAACATAACTTAACATGAAAATATGCTCATGTACATACATATGTATGTATATGAAGAATTTTAAATATTCTTTTTACCTAATGAATACATAAATGTACATACATTATATACTATAGATAAAAGTGAAAATTTTTCCTTTTAGATTTAAACTTAAAGCATAAGCATATGCATAGATAGATATGTACATGTACAGACACGTATGTACATTTGATTATTTTCTGTGATCCTTTTTGTCATTTATTAAACATATGTACGAAATAATGTAAATGATAAGGTTAAAAGTTTGACACTAAAATACGTTACATACATGCATATATGCCTTGTTTTTAGTATATACACACTTATGAAAAGGATTCTTCCTTCTTGTTTTAATCTTTACTTGATGTTCAAAAAATTTTTTTGGAAATGTTCCTCATGTATGTATATGTGTGTTTACCGCGATATGATGTATGTATATACTTAATATTTTTTGATTTGTGCTTTTTTAATATTCCTTAATCCTCTTTATACTAAAACAAAGTTTTTTCTATAATATTGCATCTCAAAGTGTCTCCATAATATACATGAAAGACTTTATCCACCAATTTTATTCAGTTTATATTATTTTTAAATTCGTATGTCTTGAACAGGAAAAACCAAAAAGAAAATTTATAAATTCTTCAATTTTTACATTTTTTGCAGTCCATTTTTTCCTTCAAAAATTTTTTTCCCATAAAGTTACATATGTGCATACATATGTAGTTCAGTTTATTATATTGTGTCTATAATTCAATAAATCTAATAAATAATTGAAAGGATAAACGTATGATGAAAACACGACAAAGATAATAAAAAGGAATGTCTATATATTTATATACATATGTATATATGTATATAAAAATAAGGTCATATATGTATACGGAATACACAAAATCTTTGTATGTATACGTGTATAAAATGTTCAATAAATATTATATAAAATTTAGAATATTACATCTCTATATATTGTATACATATATAAACGTACACTTATATTCACAATAAATATTCATTTTCAAATATGAATGTATAGAAACTGCAAATACATATTTATAATATATATAAAAGCTACATGAAGTAGAAAGCGTTTCCTTATTAATATACATGCATATAATATAATACAAAAATGTAAAATAATTCTCCTTATAGTTCTACTACATTTATCTATACCGTATATACTAAAAATACATATTTAAGTTAGTTTTTTCCTTTTTTTTTTCTCTCATCTTCATTTTTTTTCTGTATCATTTTGAATATAAATGTTCAAAAACATGAAAAAAGAAAGGGTAAATTGATTGAACAGATAATTGAATGTGATCCAGGTACAACATATGGGTTGATCCCAAAGTATGTGTATATACTTTATTCATGAATGAAAGACAAAAACAAAAAAAAATTTGAAAAAAAAAATTCATCGTTATTTTCCTCTATGTGAATACAATATACATAAAAATAAATCCTTTTATTTTATCTTCCATAGTTTATTGGTAAAATATAACACTACCACTATAAAAACAAGAAAATGAAACAAACAAAAAATTTAAAGTTATAACACATAAAGTTCATGTAGTCAAAGATGTATACATTAATTTACACATATGTATGTATGTATAAAAAATAACATATGCATGTACATACATATATATTAAATAAAAATTATGGTTTTAAACTATCATATTTGATTATGGACATGTGACGATATATGCAAATGAATTTGATACTAAATTTAATAGTGTAACAAATATGTATGTACTTACATATACATACGTTATGTATGTACATACATAAATTTTCTTGTACCTTTGAATATATGTATATGTAAAAGGTGCAAGTATAAAATAAAATTTCCTGATAGATGCGTACAAATTTTTTAACATACATACATATGTATGTACAAATTCATATAAGCTGTAATATTCTCAAGTATGTACATACATATGTGAAACATATACAATGAGAATACATATTATATTAAAATATTAAATTTTAATATAAAGAAGGGTTTTGATACGTGATAAATTCTTTGATTAAAAGTTTGTTTGCATATTTTAGTAACAATATATAAATACATACATATGTATATTTCGAATTTATAATACATATTTGAATAAGAAATTTATCTTTATATATATTTTTGCATTAAGTCCCAAATAAATTTTATATACCAGATATTTTACACACAAACATATGTATATTATGCAAAAATATGTATGTTATAAACTATACATGTACACATAAATCATACTGTACATAAATATTAAAGTGCACAACATTTGAGTTAATATAAATATATTAAAAATATTGTATCTCAAAATTTTCATTACGAAATACATAATACATTTCATTACATAAATACAACATTGCCTAAGTAATTTTCATTTTAAAATAAAATTAATTAAAATTTATTGTAAAATTAATTTAATTATTTTCTTGAATCCAATATTAGAAATAAATTTTAAGATTTTCAAATTTATGGAAAATTAAAATTTTCCCCATTATATCTACCCATTCTGAAACATCATGAATCGAAAATTTTACTGAAGTACATAACATCTTACATTGAGCAATATAAGTATATGTATTTTGAACCACCCTATAAACTTATGTTTGCTGCAATTTAAAGTAGAGTTTTGAATTTTTCCAATATAAGACCCATTTTATTGAAAGCGATTGGTGGTTCAAATATTTCAAAATAATATTTTTCAAATTTTCATAACATTTTCTAAATTAAAAGACATTGATGAAAGCCAACATTTTCCTTTTTATTTTATATTTTATTATAATTTTAAAAAAAGAAGAAATTTGATTAATTAAACCTAAAAAACCAATTTTAAAAAGTAACGAATAATTCGTTTAAAATTTTGAAGTGTACTTTAATCATTAAATATTTTTTTCTAAATTTGTTCTATTGTTTGTATCCATGAATTGTAATTTGTAATTTTCTTTTTTTTTCGTATTTTCGTAAAATACATTTTGTTTATTATACATTTCATTATTTAACTTTTATTTTTATGTACTCCATAACACAAAAATCTAATTTTTTTTTTTCGTTAATTTGTCACTTTTTATTATCTGCTGTGTGGTTTTTCATTGTGAAAATTTCCACAATATAAAAATCCATAAAATTATTTGCTCATGTTGACAATGATGATTATGATTTTCTCAGTTTTTGCAACATATTATTATTATTGTGAATATGAGACAAAAACAAAAAAAAAAAAAACCGTTAATTGTATTTTTCTACCAGATGAGCAATTAGTTTTTTTTTTTTCTCTTTATTACATAAACATACATTACGATTATACGGATGTACATCATCATACGTATTTGTAGTGTGCAAGACTGCAAGATAATTTACAGATAACAATACATTTGTACATACACATAGTAGTACAATGTATATACATACATACATAAATGTGTATATCCATAATTTAAGAAAAGGATTTTTGGTTATTTGCAGATTAAGGTTCATCTACGTTTATTTAATATGAAAATACATTAACATCTGCATGATTATATTTTATTCTAACATGTAATTTTTTATTTGTTTTGTTTATTTATACACATTTTTATGTATAAAAATACACACACATACCATATCATACACAGTACAGTTTTTTATGATGAAAAACTATCCTATTTTCTTTATTCAAACATAAATACATTTAAAATATGTACACACATATGAACACATGTACATGTACAATGTCATTATCTTTTTTATCAGTTTCATTACATAACATGTATATAAATAAAACAAAAAAAAAAAAGAATTTACACATATGTAATTATTCAAATAAAAATTGTTGACTCGTATAATTAAACCTTTGAAAATATTTTTCATTATTATGATACTATAAATTCATTTACAGTACATATAAATGTATATACAGTATGTACATAAAGTCACATATACAATCGCATATAAGTAACATACATGGTATATTTATATATGATTATCAAGCTTTATAAAACTTAACAATTTCCTTTCATTTTTTCTTTTTGTGTACTTTTTTTCTTTATCATGCATGAAAATATCCTTTTTCATTTTAGCTATTATTACAGAAAATTAATGTATATTATACGGTTATGTATACATAAGATCCCATAAAATAACTTAAAAATTTTCTTTATATGTTTTATATATAAACCACAATATTATTACGTATGTACATACATTAGTGTTTAACATACAGCAAATGCAAAAAAAAAAAAAGAACAAAAATAAGAAGATAATAAAACATAAAATAAATAAATAAAATAAAAATAAGAAAATGTATATACATATAAAAAAATAAAATAGGAAATAAATTTTTCTTTAGGAAATTTGTTGCTGTTTTTGTTTTCTGTTTTACATCTTTTCTACATAATAACACATACACATGTATTTATATGTAATTTTTTTTTTGTTTTTTTGTTTTTACCACATTCGTTAGATTTATTTATGAGATCCAAAAATGTTTTTGTTCCCTTTTTATTTATATATTCGTTATACTTTTTTTTGTTTTCTTTTTTTATACTTGTTCATCTTAATTTCTTTTTTTATGTACACACATATATTACACATATACATACATACATACATATATAAAGATTTGTATATATATATATATATATATATATATATATGCATAGAATATTTATTACATTTATCTGGTTATATCCTTTTTATATTGTTTCGATTTATTTTTATTTTCTGAAATAATAATTATTTTATGGTCCTTTTACTTAACAAAAATATCGTAATATTTGTTATATTCATACAGATACAGTACATTAGTAAACATTTTGAATTATAATTTTTTTTTTGTTTTTTTTTTTTTTTTTGTTTTTGTTTTATATACTATACGTTACAGACATAAATAAAATTAATTTAGATTGGTCAATTATTATTTCCATTTAATACGTTACATACTGCATATATTGAAAAAAGGATATAACATATGGCTACAGTCATATTTTGTTTTTAAGTGTATAATAAAAAATAAAACAAAAAAAAAATGTAAGTGATAATACTTATAATAATATTTAATTACTGTAGCTAATATTTTGTTAATATCACTTTGCAAAAATTATATTCTGTATGCATTTTATGTTTATGATACGATATTAAATCATTATCATTATCAATGGCGTTGCAACCCATATCGGATCTTGGACTCCTCCAGGATTAGCCTTCATTGGCCTTCTGCAGAATTAGCATTTATTGGCCTCTTTTTTAAACTGCTCTGCTATAGTTTTCGAACTCTAGCATTAGTTCGGCATCTTGCTGTTGGGAGTTCGCCAATCATTCATTCTTCTTTCTTAAAGAAAATTCTGTATGTATAGAGGATATTTTACTTTGTTACAACAAAAATAACGAAAAAAAAATGTTGAATTTATAAAAACTAATAAATTTTTAATTAATTTATTTATCTTTTATAGTTATCGCGTATTTAATATTTAATTACTTAAAATTATTAATGTAATTATTTTACCATACATGTATTATATCTACAAATACATAAGTACTTTGAGTAATATTTTTCGTTTTTTTTTTTTAATGTGTATTTGAAATATTGTCATTTTCCAATTATACATAGTATATTTGAAAACAAAAAACGGTCAAAATTGTATGATATTAATATACCATACCATTAATATGTATGATTTAATTTCCAAAAAAAAATATTATTTTATTTTAAACGTATACATCATATCAAATATTTTAATAATATTCCCAACTATCAAATGAACAAAATGTTTTAATGTTATTTATTTAATAAATACGTGCTATCTAGGTATAATTTGATTTCATTTTATCTGTAATAATATAATAATGAATAATTAATTTTGAATATTACTTTTTCTTTTACTCAAAAGTCATATCACATTTCACAAAAAAAAAAAAAAAAATGATAATTACTTTTCTATTACCTTACATAGGTACTACAAATATATATAATGTTGTATGAATATATAATTTATATTCAATTGAACACTTAAGTCCACGTATATGCACGTATTCGTACACGTATGTATATACAAGATATATCCTTATTTATAAGTACATCCGTATATCTATAGGCAGACATATTCACATACACAAGCATGTACAGACTGTATACAGTCATGAAAAAAAATTAAATATAATAATTTTGAATAATTTTTTTTTTCACATTTTCTAAAAATATATAGTGTATAAAATATAAATAACTTATATTCTAAAAATATCGTGATTATTTTTCTTTAGGCACAACATACACTTGTATATACGAGTATGTACGTGCAAACATAAAATGTGTCACATATATATGTTTTTTTTTTGATTGTATGTATGCGTATATACGTTATATATCGATTTATAATATAAATTTATACACGTACATTCTATAAATTATATATAATACAATTCTTTATTAAAAATTTATAAAAGCAAAATTCTAGGATACATTATGATATTTACATGTCCTTTAAAAGCATTGTATATTTATATGTACATTTACACATATGAGCCATGTCATAATATAATATGACTTATGTAGTTAATTTTAATTTCATTAATTTTTAAAATGTTTCACAATATTTATAAGTAATATACAAAACCAAAATGAAATAAAATGAAAAAAAAAAAAAATAAAAAATAAATAAAACAAAACATTAAACAAAAAAAATAAAATGTAGAAAATTGTACTCGTAAAAGAAAAAAATAATAAAATAAACAAATAACGTGACTATCATAATTTTTTGATTTTCTATGTATTGCTATGTAAAATGAATGGAAAACATATTAAAAACGTACATAAACACACATATACAATACCTATACGTATTTTGTATTTACATAAGTGTATACGTATATGTATGTATGTTTATGCCAATTTTTTTTTTTTTTGTTTTTTAACAAACATGCATTTTATTGTACTAACTGTAAATACAGATTGTAAAAGGACTAATCAATAAAATAAAAATAATTCGATATCTTATAAAATCACGTACATGTGTACATTTTAATGTATATAAGTGTGAACAAACGTATTCGTGTTGGATGTACATATGTATGGATGTGTGTACATATATGTATGTATATGAAAGAAATATAACATAAAATTCTTTTTACATACATTTTTGACGGTATTATATGAAGATATTATGCCATTAAAATTCATAATACATGTACATATATTCACATATATTTATATTTTAAGTGACAAAAAAAAAACATGTAGGAATACATACATATGTGCACACACATATGTATACACCTATCATGGGTTGTGTGTGTCTGTTTTTTATCATTTCAATACACAAAAACCTAAAACAAGAACAATAACAGAATAATGTAATAATAAAACAAATGCTAAAAATGTGAATATAATACATATACCTATGTACATATGTACATGAAACACATATGTACAATATGTGTATACGAAAAAATATATATCCTTGCATTGAGTATAAGGCTATAAAATTTATCCCTTGAAAAATTGATTGGAAAACATTAACATTGTCGCAACATACAAAAATACATAATATTTTCCTTTGACCATGTATTTTTTTTGTTTTTTTTTGCTTTTGGTATTTATTTTTTCTGTTTTTTTTCACTATCGTTCTTTCAATAAAAATAGCAAATAAAAGAACTGAAAAAAAACTGTTACAACATTAACCGCTCGCGATAAATAGCTGAACATTCAAACGCCCAAAAGTAAAAAAAAAAAAAAACAAAAAAAGCTAAAAATAAAAACAAAAAAAAAATTGAAAAAATGAATAAAGAAAAAAGAAGTCAAATATCAAACATGCCATTGAAATTCCAACAGAAAAATGATCACCCATCAACCCACTATACACAGCCATTACCAAAACAAATACAAATAAAAAATCGTGAAAAATAAAAAGAAAAATTCAGCAATGAGCTAGCTACCATGCTAATAAAAATCTTTTATGCTCAGAATTGATGACATTACAGTATAGTAGATATAATCTTATTGTACATAGACACATCCTGGTATATTTAACCGCTATATATACAATTCATTCTATCAAACGATGAATATTCACATTGTCCTGAAAGTGTAGTATGCATTTATTCCTGGTTGGCTTTTTTTTATAGTTATTTTCATATTTTTATCTGTTTTCTTCTCATTTTTATTTTAGTTTTTTTTTTTTTTCAAAAGCTTAACTATGTTATACAAATGAAGATTTTTATTTTTATTTTTTATTTTTGTTTTTTGTTTTTTTCTGCAACAAACATGTAACCATGTAGCCTTTTGCTTAACACAAAATGATTACTATATAAATAAACAAAGTATTCTATTCCAAAATAAAATAAAAAATAGAAAAATAACAAAAAACAAACAGTTGAAAAAAAATTTAAGTTTAAAAAGAATTTAAAAAAAAAAGAAAACAAAAAATACAAATAAAAGTAAAATTACATGGAATTCGCAAGACCACAACAACAATTGTTATAACATCGACCAAACTTTATAATAACTATAAGCACCTATTCGTATGTATATTTTTGCTACCCTTCTTATCAACCCATCCAACAACCCTGCTATCATCGTTATTATTGTAATCCTCATCATTGACAATCATATATAAAAAATGTACACATATGTATACATACATACTCGTATGTGTGTTCACATATGCATACCTTTTCCAACATATGCAAGTACATAAATGTGAATGCATATATAAATACGTATAAAAATATTCATATGTGGAATGAGTATATAATGTATATACATATGTATGTCCTATATGTTAAAAAGTGTTTGCATTCATATTTCCGAAACTATTTGAAATTGCCTGCTGAATTGCCACAATCGACAGTTGTGACCATTTTTATTTTCTCATTTATTTAAATCGCGATACTATGCCATTTTTCTATATGTATGTGTAATTTTATTTATTTCATTTATCTTTTTTTTTTGTTCTTTTCCTTTAATGCTACAAATATATTTCTATAAAGTTACATCCATACATGTCCACCCATCTATTAATGGGCACATACATACATACATACATGAAAATGGTATTTATTTTTATTCATATACATATACATATATGTATGTAACATATTTGCATAGATTGGTTAAAATTGATGGTCATTTGGTTACCTTTTTATGCAAACAGAAAATTGTTACAATAATCTACAAACATACATATATAAGTCATATACATGTACATATGTACATACATTTTTATAGGTTTAAATTGGGGGTGGTAATGAACTGAACATTCAAAACGTATGCAAATATTACATTTGCGTTGTATATTTGAATGTATGTATGAATGCATACATATATAGGAAATTTATTTAGAAAAATTGCAATATGACTATTTTATTTTATACACACACACACACACATGTAGAACCATATTATAGTTATAGTTTTTATTTTAAAATTTTTTTTTTATGCACGTAATTTCATGTGTATGCAAACTGACTAACATGTACGTACATCCTATATGGATATATAGAAAAATATTTTTATTTTTTTTTAAATAAACGATAAATTTCATAAATGAAATTTTCATTATACAGGAAACAAAATGAAAACAGAAGAAATAAAATAAAATTATTATTTTTTATTTTTTTTTTATTTTAGTTAACTCAAAATAAATATTTAAAAAAAATGAAAATCTTTTATGCATAAAGCATATAAGTTTGTATTTATGCATGTAACGTGTATATATTTAAATTTAAATAAAATCGAATATAATTTAGTAAAGTGCATTAAAAAAAAAAAACAAATTCAAAAAATTTTGCATAAGGCTATAAAAGTATTTCATATGCATACATAACATGTGTATATGCTTATTCTGTATTTAAATAACCCAAAGATTATTTTATTTATATTTTATTATAATTTTTTTTTCCAATAAAAATAAACTGCAAAAATAAAAAAAAAATAAATAAATAAAAAAAACGTTTAAATAATTTTTCAAGATTAGTACTCTGATAGCAAATGAAAATAAAAAAAAAAAAAATAAAAAACAAATAAATAAAATGAGTAAAGGAAAACAATAAATTATATAGACTTATAAAAATATGTTTATTTTTCTGCATTTTCATATGATTATACATTATATGTATGTAACACATATGGTACTGTATGGTTTATCTGCAGTGTTTAATTAAATACAAAATATATTACGATTTATGTCTGTTTAAAAAAAAAAAAAAACATCCTTTACTTTTCATTTCGTTTTACGAACATTTTTTACAAAGTTAAAAATCAAAAATCAAAAAAAAAAAAAAACAAACAAAATGATAACAATAAAATAAGAATGAATATTCTAGGATTTAAATTCTTCAAATTTAAAATAACGAATATTTTAAATTTTCATTTGATATTGAAAATATTTTACAATGATTTTTATATTTTTTTATTAAATATCATAAAATATAAAAGGTATACAAAATACGTATTTATGTAACGACACATACATAATGTATATTTATGTGAGTATCTGTATACATACTTTAATTTCTGAATATAATTTTCTTTTTGTTCCATAAAATACTTTCAATATCTAGATTTACATAAATTTAATTAAATCATGTATTTACGCGTTAATAAAATATATGTATGTATGTTTAATTTTTTTTTTTTTTCTCTCGTAATTCGAGTTACATAACGTATACTTGTATAAGAGAATTTTTTTTTTTTTTTTTTGAAATAAAAAATTCGAATAAATTCTGTAATTTAAAAACATTAAAAAAAAAAAATACGTTACGTTATATTATGCATACATACACGCATATCCGTTTTTTAATATTAAATGATAACTCAATGTCCTCAATTAATTATGATTGTTTTTTTATTTTATTTTTGTTTTTGTTTTGCTATTTACTCTTTTAAATTTTATTGAATTTATAGCATACTCATAAATATCCATATACACACAGCATATACTCGTATAATAATGTACAATATGTAATGTAATCTTAATCAATATTATAAATATGCAAAGCTTGAAATCCTATTTTATTTTATCGTTGCGTCACAAATATAAAACCTAATCATATATATAAAATATTCGTTGACCAAAAAGGAAATCTATAATTTTTTAATTTATTTTTTTTTCTCGGTTAATATATATGTACATATATATGCATATATATATTTTTTAAATATATTTATACTGGGTGTCACAGAGTCAATGTCACAAAATGGGTCTTTCGTGTAGTTTAGAGTGTTTCTAACATAAAATCGTTCTACATTTTCCCTAAAATCGACTATAATTTATAAGAGCCAAATTGCAGCTTTTATCTGCTCTAAAAATACATTAAAAAAACCTAAATACAGAGGGTAGTTTATAAAGTATGCCCAATTATATGACGTCATTTATAGTATGTCCCCGAAAATTTTCAATCCCTTGTGTTTTAGAAGTGGGCTAGCTAAAACACCTTGAACTACACGATAGACCCACTTTGTGATATTTACTTTGGGACACTCTGTATATATTTTTATTACTATGTACTTTCATTATTCATTTTGACAATTTTTTTTTTGTTTCTTTAATTTATTTTTTTTTTATCGTTGTTCATATATTTTATTATTACACTTTATACGCGTATATAAATTTTTTTTTGTATGTGTATTGTGTACACAAATTTAATATGGCACATACATACATACATACGTATAATGCAAAATAAAGTACGGCATAATGTATCCAATTTATGTATGTACGTAATGTTATTCTCAAAAAAACCAAACAGTATTATGGAATTAAATATTAAAATGATACTGTCACCATATAACTTACCATACTTACAATACCATTTTCAATATAATCGTTATTCACTTTTTTACTCAAAATATAAATTGCCTTTCAGTTTTTAATACTCGAATACTGAATAAAGATACTTTAAAAAAAATAAAAATACAAAAAATATATACATGTATATAAAACTGTTGTGTTGCATATCCTAGTTAACTTTTTAGTAAAAAGACCAAATATACAAATATGTATATACAATTACATATAAGCTAGGAATAAGGCAAGGCACTCAAGTAAGCAAGCAAACATCGAGGATTAAAGATTTATGTTACATATTTTATTCGAACATAAATTCGGTTTTTATTTTAAAATTTATTATTTATTCATGCAAGTGTATTCGTTTATATTTGATTCAATATATATTCGATATTCTTTTAGTGTGTATATTTATGGGTATATGCGATTATTGGCATTATATGCATGTATACGCTATTCGTGTGCATTTATGTAAATATATAACGTTATAGCACGTGTTAATAGTATCGCATACAATTTATATAATATTATAAATGAATGAAGATGACAATAAATGTATGTGAATAAATATATGTACGTACTATGCATACATAGTAACAAAATAATATTCAAATAGGATACAAAATCATCATAGTCATCGTCATTGTTGTATACAAAATTATAAGGATATACATGTTTGTACGAGATGATGTGGTACACAACGTTACTGTGATGCAACACAGCTTCGTTTAAATTTTTGTTATGCAAAAGAATGGAATATCATACAGAACTACATGATCTTATACTTTCTCTTCTGATGCACGTTTTTTTTTTCTTCTCATTTACATGATTACAGGCGAAATATTTTTCATTCTTCTCATTTATTATAAATAACATTAATATCGAGACATTTTTTTTCAATTTCATTTGATACGATAATTAAAAATAAGGATGAATTTGTAAAAAGTTTCTAATCTTTTTTATATCATAAATTATGGACTATAATTTATTTTTAAAGTTTAGAATTTAATCGACTTCTTAAAAGATTTTCAAATTATTTAAAATTCTCAAAGTTGATTTAACCTTCGTCATAAATTTCTACGAAAAAGGACTAAAAATAAATATAAATACATAGATCAAAGGAAATTATTATGATTCTAATACTCTTTCACAATGTTGATAAAATATGTATATCCTGCAAAGTGCACAATTTAAATAAAACAAACAAAATTTTCAAGGTCTTAAAACTATTTTATTTATTTATTTTTTTTTTTATTTTTTTTAAGGCTATATAACTTACATCTAAAATATAAATGTATTTACAAACTAAAAATAAAATATAATTTTTTTTATATATTTTTTTTCTTTTTTTTTTTTTTAAGTAGAAATTATTGTATGTAGATGTAATTTAAAAAAAAACTTAATTATGTATATAATTATTTTAGTACACAATCCAGTGAATATGAAAAATTACAATTCATAATAATTAATATTCAAATATTTTGTATGTAATAACGAGTTTTTATTTTTTATATGCCTACAAACAGGTATGATGGTTTTTAATTTTTTTTTAAATTTTAGTTTTTTCTCTCATTAACTGTATATAAAATAATATAAAAGCAAACGTTTCTTTTTTATTTTTTTGTTATTTTTATAAATAGTTATTTTTTCAATATTTTGTTTTAAATTATATTAATTTTTTTTTTCATATATATATTTCAATTTTTATATTAAATTATTAAATTACAAAAATATTTTTCTTTTTTTTTTTTTCAACATATGTATCTTCAATTACATAATTATGATTAGAAAAGCATAATAAAATTTTTTTTTTCATTTTTGCATATACAAAGTGATAAAAAAAATTTCTGTGTTTAATTGATATCATTTATCTTCAAAATTTTCATTTAAATATTTATCTAGTTAATCAACAAATCAAATAATTTTATTATAATGAATATTCAATGCTATATTATTAGTATGTATCATATAATTTTTAATTTTTTTTTTTTGTTTAATTAAATTTTAACTTTACTTTTAATTATATTTTTTAATTTAATTAGTTTATTAGTTTATTTATTTATTTTTTCTATTTATTTTAGTTAATTTCATAAATTTTTAGACTTTAAAAAAATATGTATTTATCATAGTTATGAATAAAAACAAATGAAAAATTTTTTTCAGCTTGAGTTTTTATTACATCATTTTTTCTTTGCTTGCTACTCACATCTTTTTTATTTTTATTATTATATTTTTCTGTAATGTTTTTTTTTTGTGAGTTTTCATTTTTGATGCCTTTTACTTTGTTTTATTTCTTTCTATCAAATCTTAACAAAATCATTAAAATAATAAAAATAAGAAAAAAAATTTAACAGCCTTTTCTTCAAAAAGAAAAAAAATCAACAAAAACTAAAGAAAATTCAAAAAAATTAAATCCAAAAAAATAATAGTAAATATTAATAAAAAAAAAAATACCTAACGTTATTTATATGTACAATTTTTCGCAAAGATCGAAGGAAAATGAATTCCACTTTTGAATTATGATTTTTGGTTTTTTATTTATTTTTGTTTTATTTTATTTTATTAATTTTTTTTTGTTTTGGAATTAGTATGACAGATTAAGTTAAAATAAACAATTAAATGGTTATAACTCATTTTTGCTTTTTTTATATTTAAATTATATCATACTAGAAATTCAATCTAGAAATTTTCATCTTTTATAATCCACCATTAAACGTATTATGAATTTATTCAGTAGGATATAAGGAATTCAGATTAATTGATAAGTCAAATTTTTATATTCATTATGAATAACATTAAAAAAATTCACTCATTTATCTATGTAAATGTAGTTATAATTTTATATAGAGATAATTTATTTATTATTAAATAAATTTTTTAATTTTTTAAATAAAATTTTTAATTTGAAACCTAAAAACCTTTCAGCATTTCGAAAATAATTTAAATTTTAATAAAAACAAAAATATAAATGCCACATGTAAGGATGTAATTTATGTTTTCCTTATTAAAAATAAGAATTTGAACATCTTGATGGCGAAAGATATGTAGGTGTAAAAACAAAATCATATTATCTATGTTATGTATAAAAATAAAATTTATAATGTGTTTCATGCCTGTGTTTAAAACAGTTTATTTAATACAGGATATTGTTCACATTTTTACAAAAATTAGATAATCTTTTGTAGTTTTTTCGAAAAGAAAAAATTAAAAAAGAAAAAAAAATTTATATTAATTATATGAAATTTAAATAATGTCATAATTTGGTTTTAGAATAAAAAGTCATTTTAAAAAATACACTAGCAGAGCAGTTAAACATAAAATAAAAAAGTTACACACATTTAAGTGCTTTAGAATTCCTTTTTTCTTACTTTCATCTAATTCTAATTTTAGAATTTAGTTTTTCAAATAATTCTGATTTTAATCTCTTCAATTTCTTTACATTTTAAATCAAATAAAATTCAATATCATCAAGAGATACTTAAAAATCTAAAGAGAATATTTTGAATATCATAAAACAATTTGTATATTTTCAATTTCTATTACATATTTTGTTTGTCGTTTAAATTAAAAACAATTTAAATAAATTCTACTTAATTTTGATCCTTAATTAGCTATCTAAGAAACTTTATGTTATCACGTTTAATTAGGATTCGTTTTGTAATAAAATTTTTTTATTTTTTTTGTGCTATAAAACTGAAAGAAAAAGTTAGAATTTTTTTAAATACATATAACACAAAAAATTTCAAGTCTGTAGAAGTAATTTGAAAAAAGCACTTCTATTTAAATTAAATTATTTGTTTCATTGGTAGGTGTTTCAAAATTTGTTTGCATAGTGAAATCATTAAATTTCACTGTAAGATGGTAATATCATTATAGTAATTTTAAGTCGATAAAAAAAAAGGAAAATAGCACAAATTCATTTAAATAATTTCTTTTGCTTCAATTTCTATTAATAAACAGTAGTCTAAATTTGAAATAACTTTGCACAACTGCACTTCACTGAACAAGAATTACCCGTCTCTGATTAAAATGAATATCAAAACTGCATATATGAACTTTATGGCTTATACGCCTTTAGCATTGGTAAATAATTTCTGCGACGAAATTAGGTTTAACATCGAAATGGAAGGATGTGAGAAAAAAAAATTTTTAAATACCTCGTTTATTTTTTTCTTAAATTTTATAAATAAATTTTGGTTTATTAAAAAAAAAATCATTAAATAAGTAATATATATATATTCCTTTCTCAACTTTATGCTTAAAACAAATAAAAAATAAAAAATATGTATATGTATATAAAAAGAAAAAAAATTTTTTTTTTAAATAAATTTCGGAAAAAGACGAAACGATAAATGTAGGATGTCTTATTGTTATTCGCTTTACTTTTTCTTAATCGATTTCCCTTTTCTATCTATATGATCTTTTCATTTCTATCTATGTGTATGTGTATCAATATTTTTCTTTTACCTTCAGTTTATAAAATCTTATTTCTTGGCACAATGTTATAATTTTCTTTGCTTATTTTCTACCTTACTTGTTTGTTGTTGAATATTTTCATTTATGTTAATTTTATTTTTATCGCCATCAATCATTTTATTTGAAGCAGTTGACGTAGATGATCCCGAAAGATTATTTTTTTGTAATTGATCAATTGCATTTTGTTTACGATTATCAGCAATATTATTACGATTTGGATTATTTCTAAATTTTTGCTGTTGCTGCTGCTGATAATTGTAATGATTATGTTGATGTGATTGTTGTTGTTGTTGTTGTCTAGTCTTATTCAATTGATTTCGTCTATTAAAATGACTACCAGAAGAATTTGAATCAATTGACGAACTATACTGATGATAATGTCTACCACCACCACTAGCTACCACTTGAGGTTTGTTTCCAACAGAACCACTTCTAACACGACCAGAACCAAATGATCCAGTTCGTTGACGGTGTGCAATTATTGCATTTTGCTGCTGTTGTTGTGATTGTTGTGACTGATTACCAACATAATCACTACGATTTGTTATCGTTGTATTCGGACGTTTATTTTTTGTAGCCACAGTAACTCCTTCACTTTCTGATATGCTACGGTGACGTCGTAAATTATTTGCTCTACGTAAATTACCAACACCTTGTAACATTTCATTAATTTCTGGTTCAACAACACGAAAATCTTCAATTGTTTTAAATTTTGACAAATATTCCTTCAATTTTGGTTTAACATCAAGTTTATCTGAATATTTGTAATATTTTAAGAAAGCCCAAAATTTTTCTAAGCCATAAAGTTGACCTGAATAAAAAAAAATTTAAAAAAAAGCAATTAATTTTAAACACTTCTAATTTTTTTCTTTTATTTCATTAACTTACCACTCTCGTAGTCAGCAATTGTTTCATCCTGAAAATCTTCGTATAACTGAGGTCGGAATTTCTTTTCTAAACCATATGAATAAAATCTAAATAAGCATTCTAGACCATAACGAAAACCTTGTTCGGCGTCCTCTAATGCTAATTGTCTAAATTCATTATACATCGTTTTATTGAAATTTTCTCGTAAAAAGAACGACCAAAATCTGAACAACGTGTTCATTTCTTGTGATTGCCCAAAACCCATTTTTCGGCGTTCTTTCAAACACCTGCTGTGATATTTATGATACGCTTGCTGTGTAAAATTATTCTCTTTTAGAAGTGAATGAGAAGGATGTTGAAAAACGGGAAGACTTTGTGGTATCGAAGAACCATAACTAGATGCTGTTGGACTAGTACCGGTTGAACTACTTATGCTTGAAGTACGCGGACGATGTTCAACATAATCCATTATCCAACCAACATGACATTCAACTGGTGGATTTGCTGAGTGACGAGTTTTTCGTTTTCTTGGTGTACGTGGATCAATTAAGTTTTCTTTGGGTGCAGCAAAGAATCGTGCTCGACGGTGACTAGCTGATGCTGTCGATGTATTCAAATTTTCACTTGTATTCAAGATATTTGCTACCGTTTGTTGTTTTTCCATTGTATTTATTGTATCTTCTTCGGTATAGGTTGGTGGCGGAGGTGGAGGAACTTGTTGAGTTTTCTTTACCGATTTCGGTAAAATTTTCTCGAAATCTTCTTGTGTTATAAGATTTACAGTTCTATAATTGACAGAAGGATGATTTGCCGTTGTCCATAATCCCTCTTCGTAATTATAAAGGCCATCGTTAATTACTTGCACTAAATCTTGTGTTATTTTAGTTCGACTAGTAAAATCTGCTGTTCTATCGTAACCTTCATGTTTTGGTAGTCTTTGTACTTGTGCGACAATCAAAAGTTTATTAATATCACGATCAGAGAATTCATAATCGGATTCATCATCTGACCAATTCTCTGTAAAATTATTAACTCTTCCTGTTACTGGAACTTCCAGTTCTTCATCGAATTGAAAATCGAGTTCTTCTTTCTCAGTTTGTGGTTTCGGTTGAAATATTGGTGCAGATGGTTTCATAATATTATTTGTATCTTTTCCCATAGTGTTCTTTGATCTCCGTTTTACTTCTTTCCATAAATTTGGAATATCATCAGATAACGGTGAATCTTCATCATTAATTTGAACATCATTTTTTTCTTTTTCTTTTTTATCAGTACCAACATTGCCATTATTATTATTACTATTATTATTATAATTGTTATTATTATTGTTATTATTATTATTAGACTTTAATTTTTTTTCTTTATTATCATTACATATTGATTCAGAAATTCCTTTTAAATGCTCCTGTAATGATGCATTATTTTTGGCAGTGATTTTAACATCTGACTTCTTTGCGTTTGAAAAGTTTTTTTCCATTTTATTCGTAGTATCTTTAATTGTTGTTTCAACTTTATTTTTATTATTCCTTGTATCACTGTGACTACTACTGATTTTAATTTCATGTTTTTTATTTTCTACCTTATCATTTGTTAATAATATTGTTGAATTTTCTACTTCCACTTTCTTTTCACGAGCCATTTTTTCTACCTATTACACAAAAATATTTAAGAAAAAAAAAAAAACTTTTATTGCATTTTTAATACATTAACTATTTTTCTTTAAGTATAAAACATATATTACACATAGCATTATGTACCTATTAGAATGTTCATATACTACAATTTCTTTATAATTCTTGATTATTCATCATGTTCATAAATAATTTCATTTCATATCTTTAAATTTTATGATTAATCATAAAAGAATAAATTACGTAATAATATCTACTTTTATTACTTCACAGGTTCACATTTGTTTATATGTATAATTATTGCTATACAAACAATTTTATTAATACATATACACATAAAATTTCTTTATAAAGTGGAACAAAATATTTAATACGATAACATTGACTTTAAAAAAATGTTTTTGTTTTTTCTTTTTTCAATATTTTGTTCTTTAATAGTATTAAAAGTGATATCCTCTTTACAATCCATTTTGTTTGATTAATTTTTTAAAAATTATTTAACTAACAATTAAAATTGAAAAGTATTAAGAATTACTTTAACAAAACTACATGAACAAAATAAATTTAAAAAAAACATATTCTCATATTTATAAAAAATGAAAATCAAACATAAGTATATCTATTATAATCAAAAACTGAACATTAAAATTTTTTTAAGGAAAACCTAGCTGCTTTTAAAGTATATATATGTATGTAATTATTTTCTACAAAAAACATTTTTTAAAAATTCTTGGATCAGTACTATTCATTCGCTCTATATAAAACAGAATATTTCCTTTAAAGTTTTCTTGTTTTTTTGTTCATGACATAGGGTTATTCTTCTCCATATAATTTTTTTTTCATTTCATTTTTATGCACATAATTTTAAAATTTTTCCTTTTTCTAATTAGGAATATTTCAAATTGTATATCATTTTTTGATTCTATTAAACTACTGGAATTACAAACATTTTTTCTCATCTTAATTTTTCCCAACTATAAAAATCTTCAATTAATTTTCTTCTAAATTAAAACATTATTTCATATCTTCAATAAAATCATATTAATGCATCTATGTAATTGCAAAAAAAAAAATACATATAAAAAAAATAAAATAAATTAAAAATGTTTCAGAATTTACTTCTTATGTTTTTGAAGTGAAATTTTAATAAGAGTTTGTTACAATTTCTAGAACACCCATCAACGTATAATAGAATTTACCTGTTGTGTTAATGTACTAACAACATTTAATTGTTGTAATGACATTTTATTATTATTATTTTCCATTGATTTTGTTTCTTCATTTTTTTCTAACGCAGCTATCGTTGATATTACAGATAGTACTTCAGAATTTTCTGGTACCGGTGGAGGTGGTATACTTGTTAATGGTTCTGATACAATATGTTCCTTATATATTGGTGCTGAATTTAATAAATCAACATTCATTGGTATATCATTATTAATCGGCCAAATTTTTGGATTAATTTTTGTGCGAACTTTATAACCATCAACTAATTCTAATTTATCAGATTCTTTAATTGCATTTATAATTAATGCAACATCTGTACTCAATGCTAAAATACGATGAAATGATGCAATCAATGTAATTGGTATAAAACCTTCTGAATCCATTTTCCGTCGTAAAAAGAAATCTCCAGTTAAATTTTCTTCACTAAAATAATATTCACTAAAAACAAAAAAATCTTTCAGTACAATTTAGAAATAAATTATCAAAAATTTTAATACTTACACTTGTTTTCTAATTGCATCTTTAATCGAAAGTGTATCAACTTCAATAAATGTTGGAGGCATACCACCATAATAATGTGTTCCCATTAATATAATTGGTTGAGCTTCCAATGGTTCAGTTATAAAACCAGCAGAGTTATAATCTATCACTCCGTTATTTATACTATTTCTTTGCCGTCCAGATCGATTTTGTCTATTACCACCACCGCCACCACCACGAGAATAACTTGAACGTCCTCTATAATTTGATGATCGATATCGTCGATTCGATGAATGTCTATCATAATTTCCATCGTCCCTATAATCATCTCTATCTCTATGCTGTTGCAATCGCCTATTTCTACCCGATTTTGATCGTGATGATTTTGATAAATCAATCGGTAAAGGCCTCCATTTATTTTTTTGATTTTTTCTTGTTGTTGCTGTTGTTCCATTAACATTTGAATTATTACTCGATGAACCATTACCACCATTACTACCTGAACTAGTAGATTGTTGAGGAACTGAATTAATTTTATTGTTTGCTAATGATTTTGATGATTTTTCAACATTATTCGATGAATTTACAGTTGTAACTGTTGATGTGTTTGTATCATTATTTATTATTTTTGTTGATTTTTGTTCCGATACGGATTTTACTGTTGTATTTGCAGAATTAATTTCTTTAGTCTCTGATGGCAATATTTTATTTGTTTTATTTGTATTTGTTTGAGATTTTTTACCATTAGAATTTGTTTTCTCATTTAATAATGGCCAATCGCCAACATTAGAAAAATCACTAGCCTAAAATCAAAAAAAGGGATTATTTTACTTTGTCAATATTCAAATTGCAAACAAAATTGAACCATCAAGGTTACCTTATTATTTATCTTTTTCTTATCCTTAGAAGCTTTAACGACAGACACATCTGATGTCAATTCATTCTTGTATGCTAAAGAGAAAAAAAAAAGAAATTATTTTTTTTATTTTAAAATAAATAGTAAAGTATAGTAAATATCTTACTATTAGCTTTTGCTTGTTGTTTTGGTTGAAGTACTCTTTTATCGAAAGAGTTTAAAGATTGTGGACTTATCGTTTGTTGTTTTGAAATCTGAAAAAAAGAGGACAATGTGTCATATTTATATCTGAATTAACATAATAGATGGAAAATAGATGGAAAGGTATATAAAAAGAAATTCAGAAATCCGAAAATAATACATTTATTGAGGTTGCTTTAGTATATATATACATATACATATATACGCACATATACGAGTACACAAAATAATTTTGCATTTGTACCCATGTCAATAACAATATTTTATTTATTTTTGTATTAAGTAGTTAAAATAAATTTTTTTTTTTTTATATTAAACGATAATAATCAACAAAATGATATGTTTTTCAATTATTATTTTTTTTTTTTTTTGTCATTAACAAAAAGAGTATAAAATTCCCTATAATTTTCAATATTTATTTAACAATTTTTTATATTATCAAAACAATATTTTATTGATTATTATTTAACACAAAAAGTATAGATATTGTCAAATACAAATAAAATTATGTACAAATAATGTTACCATTTTATTTCTATTAATTTATAAAAGTTAAAAATTAAAACAAAAAATCCCCTATTATGTGCACAATTCACGCAATTTTATCGCTTGGTAACCATCTAGTAATTATTATGGTTTTCCTTTTTTCCAAAATAAAAATAAAACAACAACAATAAAATTAATATAATCGTTGAAGTTTTATATTTTTATTTATCTGTGATCTGTGAATACGTGGTTTTATTCATATAAGTACATACATATATAAATGTATATCATATTTATACATACAGTCATTCCCCGATTTTACGCGATAGATCGACACCGATGTAAAATTTTGCACATAATTTTAATATACATTAAAGTTTATGTAATTTCAATGTTGATTATAAAAATTTCTTAAGCATTTCAACCATAAAAATTTAATACATAGTGAAATGCTTCTAAAATATTTTTGCAAGGAAAGCATGTCATAAAGTATGTTGCTTATGGAAAAGATTATCGAAATTTATACTCCGCGTTATTGGAGAATTGATTGTACGTATTCGTATATCAATTATTTGCATGTTTCCATCAACAAGTACAATACGAACAAATAAATATTTATGATATAAACATATACATAATAGACAATACTACATACTATGTGTTTAACTCTATAACAGATTTCAGGTGTCTTTTTCTTTTCTTTTAAGTTCGTTTTTTATAACATTTTTTTACATATATACACACATATTTAGGTACCTATTTAATAATTTGCATATACACTATTAAATGATAGAAATCAACGAAATAAGAATAAATTATGAATTAAGATAAATACATGTGTACATACAATATATTAGCTTTCCATTTAGCCTTGACATTTATTTAATCACATTTTGTATACATTATGTATAACTGTGATGTAGATATTCATGCATTGAAAATTATATAATTTTCACAAAAACACGTCAAATATACTGTATTAGATAATAAATATTAGACCAGGATTTTTACTCAAAAAAAAGTAAAAAAAAAATCTATTTACGTACATGCATACATACATACGTGTATGAATAATTAATTAATTGATAAACAAGTTTGAATTAATTCTATACTAATACACATGTACATACTTATATTATGGATGGCTATATCTTTTGTGAATTCATACGTATACATAAATGTACATACATATGTATGTATAACGATTAACGATCAACGAACGAATTATAAAATCACAACTAAAAATTGTCATAAATAATTTTTCTTATAAAATCATTGCTAAATATATTTTTAAAAAATAAATAAATCAATAAAAATAAAAACAAAAATTAAAATTTATTTAAAAATGTTGTCAAACTATATGTAATCATGTCCATCTACTCTATTTACATATTGCCTTAGTCATTATCATTATTATTATAAGATATTATAGAAACGTGTACATGAGCACATGTTTCTTTTATTTAAAAAAGAAGAAAAACATTATACTTTACTTTTTCTGGTTTTATTTCATGCATACGTTAACGTATGATAACAGACATATCAACAGGTTGCATAGCCTGAATTTAAGCCTTAATATAACTATACACATGTTCATGTATAAAGTAATAAAAACAAATTAATCACTGCAAATTTTAATTTAATTAAAATATTACTTAATTTAATTTTTTTTTATATGTAATGCTTACTTTTAGTTCATTATTTAATTTAAAGTGTTGAATAAACACAAATAAATTTTAGTTTTCTATTTGATTACAAGCGTTTGGATTAATTACAAAAAATTACAATTATATTCACGTGATCAATAAATTTAGGCCCTGGCTCAACACTGGGCTATCGCGCCAATGATGATGATGATCAAAAAAATTATCATCATGTACATCATGTAGTAACTATTGCCACGGTTCATATACCTATATATATACATACATACCTACATGAAAAATTAGTATGGGTCTTATATTGATTATTTAAAAAAAAAACACATTAATTGATAAGATAATTTCCAGATAAATTGAAAGTTATAAATCGAAAGAAATTAAACCAAAAATAAAATGTACATATGTATGTACATTATACATATGTATCTAAAAATGTGTATGAACACGAGTATCTTAAACACGAGCAAATTATGAAAAAAAATGTCTTTTTTTATTTTTATTTTTATTTCAAAAGCAGAAAATTCATGTATATTATGTACATACGATATGTGCAACTTTGTATGTGACTTAATGATTGTGTTAAACAAGAGGAAAACAAAACAACTTTCAAATAAAATTAAATTTGATAATTTGTTAGTGTTTATTTTTAAAATTTAAACCGGTCAATTTATAGTAGGTGAAACAGATTAATAAAAATGTCTTGAATGTGATATGTATTTTAAATTTAAACAATTGTGTTATTAAATATATACATTGTATAGTATACAAACATACTTACATATATATATATGTATATAAGCGTATGCCTGCCTTGTAATTATTTATGTCTTCGTGGCACAAAACCAGAAATACAACAAGAATTCTTTTTTAATACATTATAATCATGTATTAAAGAAAATTTTTTAAATATTACAAAAAAAAGCAATTTTCTCGATTTTCTTCTAAGAGACATTCTGTAAAAATGATTGTGTCTAGTTATTTAAAATTATTTAATTAAGGATGTCGCTTTAAGCTCAGGTAGATAAACATGTAAAGAAATAATTGTGCTCAACTTTTTAGATTATGAAAAAATGTAAATTGTGTATACTAATTGTAAAATGAAAAAGACACAATTAAAACAGTTATTAAAGTGATTTATTAGCGTTTATGAGAATTTTAAAAGAAAATGAAAGGCCCATAATTCAACTTTCGTTTGTAGGGTAGCTCAAAAGATGTTGTACATTTATGTAATATCATGTACCTTACCACAGTACCTTACATACATGAGCCATGAGGTTTTTTTTTTCTTTTAATTAATGATAACAAGTCTTTTTTCAATAAGACAGAAATACAGTAAACCATTTTTATTTCGATAATTTTTCATATGTAATACATCTATGCAATTTTCTTAATAAAATTAATCAAATTTTTTAATTTATACGTTTAAGATAAAAATAAACAAATTAAAATTATTTGCTTGAAGGCAAATATTTTATTTTACAACTTCGTTAAGTACATGCACGTTATATTGTACACACGTTGTACAAATGCATACGTATGCATATGTATCTATATAGAATTAAAAGCCACATACATATGTATGTACATACTAGCTGATACTAGGTAAGTGTAGTTTGTATTTTTGTTACTTAAAATATGTGACTAAAATAATCTTTTTTGTATACCCTCCATTTTTAGGCAAATTATAGGTACGTCTGTAGAAAAAATTCAGTCAAATCATATTCAAATATTTATCATTTAATTTTTTTTTTACATGGAAAAAATTTAATTAATTTATTATTGACAACAATAACCGTTAATTTCAATTTTTACCATATCTTTCGATTTCATTTTTGTTATTTTCTTTCCTTTTTTCGTTTTTAATTTTTATTTAAAATTGACATGGTAGTGTTTAACTGCTAGAATAATAATTTTTAACTAAATAAACTTCGTAATAAGTCCGTATAACACAATAATATGAGAACTGATAAGAAATGTTTATTTTCTAGTTTTTTTTTTTCAAATTTTTAAACTAAATTTTACTGTGTGTCATACCTTTACTTTGTATACATACATACATACGTATATAAGTATGTATTTACATGTTGGTATGTAAATATATTTCATTTTTATTTTTTTGCTTTAAAAGAAAAACAAAAAACTTTCATTTTGAAAAAAAAAAAAATTTATATTGTTATCATTAACTAACGAGTATGTACGAGTAGGTACATACATATTATAATTAATATATAAAAGAAAATTTTATTATAAAGCAATGTACCTATGTACATACTTTTAAGAAAACAGGACAGTTTTTATGTTTAAAAAAATTACAATTTACCTTCCATGCATTCACTTTTGGTGGTGGAGCTGCTACAAATTTTTTAGGTACTTCATCTTTTTTCTTATTTTCATTTATAATTTCTGTTCCAGTATTATTATTTTCAGCCTTTAATGTTGTCGTTGTTGCTATTGCCGTTGTTGTTGCTATCGTTATATCATCAGTTTTATCAATAACTGGTTTCTCTTTTCGATCTCTTGAACGACGTTGTCCTCCTCTTCTTTGATAATTTTCATTTGAATGTGATCCATTTAATGCACGAGATGATTTATTATTATTGCTATTTGAATGATTTGCACGAGAATCTTTTTCATGTTGCTGTTGTTGCTGTTTTTGTTGTTTTTCCTTTCGACGTGTTTTTCTATCTTTACGACTATGTGAAATTACTGGCGTAAAATCATTAATATCATCATTATTAATTTCTGAATTTTCTTGATTATCTTTCGAAGGTTTCATTTCTAAATCGTTAGCCTTTTCTTGTGCGTCATTTTGCTGTTGTCCTTGCTCTTGAATACTATTATGACCAGAGCTGCTACTATTATTATTGCTATTATTTTTATGATTATTATTTGTATTTTTGTCCTTTATATTTTCTTTATTAGCTTGATTTTGATTAATTTTATTTCCATTATTATTCTTCGTATTATCAACAGTATTAATATTAATTGAAGCCGCAGTAGAAGCACCATTATTTGATAATAATTTTTGATTAGATGCTGATTTATTTTCAACATTAAGCAAAACATTAGCATAAGAGGAAACATTTGATGATGATTTTATGTCCTCATCGTGAGAAACACCACAAGCATTAGTATCCGTTATTGTTAATGATGTTGGTGTTGGTGGTGGTGTCGTTGTTGATTTTGTTGTTGTTGATGACATTTCGAATTTGTTTATTTTACGTTTTTGAAAACACCTTTTCTGCACTATTATTTTATATTTTTTTAAATATATATTATTATACTTGTATGTATATAAAAAAAAGAATCAGAGCAAAATAAATTCGTTCACACTTTTGATTGATTTATTACTATTAGTATTAAGCTATTGATAATATTCAAAAGTGATGGCAAATGCGGTAATTTGTTTATTTTACTCTTATCTATTTATAAACATAAAGTGGGATTTACCTTTTATTTTATTTTATTTTGTTATTTCAGTATTCAGTATTTTTGAAATACAACCTTTTTTAAAACACTTTTCTAATGCAATTAAAACTGATGAAGTGTAACAAGAAAATAGTAAATAGTAAAGGAGAGAAAAAAAAACAAATGCACCTAAGTATAACAAACAAAATTAAAATAATAAAAGGGATTTTTTTCCACTTTATTTTTTGTTTATAGTTTTCTATATTTCTTACCCGAGTTTATAATTCCATAATTTTATTCTACATTTATCTTTCCATTATTTGTATTTGTAACCGTAACCAACATTTATAATTATAACTGAAGATAAAAAAAATATAAAAATCAGTTGGTCGATCCGGTCGGTAAATGTGCTTTTTCTCGTTATTTCGCTATAATTCTTATGTGGCTAATCTATTTATGTGTGTATTTATTTACTATATATCCTCTATATACTGCACATACAATGAATGTGTGTGCATATATAAATTATTATAATTATAATTTTTATTATTGAGAATTGCAACAACAACCGCTGTCACTTTGTACAACTCGCACGACTCGTTTTTTTTATTATCAACAACAAAAACAAAAATAATTATTGTTATTGTTATTGAATACAAAATCACGCGTATATGTATATATGCTGATTGCAGATTGTGTGTATCCCCGCATACAACAAAAATTTCTTATCCTCCTATACGTATACTCAGCACACTATTTTATTATTTATTATTTAAAAAAAAAAATAAGTAAAGTTACACAATTTTCGAATTATAAAAAGGAAAGCAAAAAAAAGAAAAAAGTTTTACAATTTCCGACTATCCGAAACCTTTATTATTTTTTTTTAAACGTCAAAATATGAAAAAACTCATTTAACTTGTGGTTAAATATGTATTTCTAAAAATTGATTTAGAAAAATACCTTTTCAATTTTTATATAATGCAAATATAATAAGAAAAAAATCGAAACACTTAATATTTTAAATTTTTTTTTTCAAATTTTATATTATAAGAAAATCACACATTATATTTTCTCCTATTAGAATTGTAAGAGGCATATATGATAACTTGTGTGTGAGTGTGTATTTTATAAATGTCACAAACATGCACTTTTTAAAAAATCCTATTTTATGAATATTCAAAAAATGTTCACTTTAAAATTTTTTTTTTTTAATAAAATATACATGAAATTATTTTAATTAATATAAAAATAATACACTGTATGACATTTTTTCCAATAAAAATTAATAATTTCTTGATAATAAAATATACATGTGGTTTCGACGCCGAACGTAGACCTTCTCGAAAAGAACAAGATATTCCGAAAATCGAAATTAATTATACAAAATCATAAGATAAGTGGCAACACAAAATAAAATCACAATAAAACAAGGAAAGAAACAAAAAATCGGATTCAATTCGAAAATTATTTGGTTTTTGTCCATAGTTCAATTTTTGTTGTTTTATTATTTACATTTGTATTTTGTTGTACATGCCAATTGCCATATCAATTCAAACATTGAGTTTTTCGGCTTTCTTTTTTTTGTTATCATAAACAAAAACAAATATTGACAATCATAAAATTATGAATTAAAATCTATCCTTTTTGTGTTCCACATTTTAAAATTTATATCTCAATTATTTTATTTCTTTTTTTTTGTAACCATTTGTGATTAATTTTATTTGTGAAATGTGTTAAATTATAGGTTAGGTTAAGGTTAGGTTTTAGGTTAAATAAACTTGAGCTCCGAAAAGCAAATATGAAAAAAAAATCAAGAAAAACAAAAGAAACAACAAAAGGAATATAGAGATATGTATATTTATACGTAATGCAACTATGTTTACGTATGCGTGGTATGCGATACAATAGTGTGTATTCGAAATTCGAACTGTCACTTGCGATGCAATTCAACGTATTTGCCTTGCAATGCAACTGCAATCAAATTACAAGTACATTTTTTTGTCGTGTCGTGCGTGGTTGTCGTGAATGGTGTGTGATGATAAGAAATTCGAATTCGAAATAATACGCATCACAATTCACAACTCTCGACTCGAAGTGAACAGAATAAATAAATAAAAAAATTTATGACATTTGTGTTATTAATTATTTTCAATTTAAATTAAGTTATATTGTATACAATCAAAAACAAAATAAATTGTAGATATTTTAAAAATTTCAATATTAAAGTGAAAAAGAAGAAATATTAAAAATGACGGTAAATCCGTCACCAGATGAAACACCAAAAATTCGGTGCTTCTTTGATATAACATTAGGAAATTTACCAGCAGGACGAATTGTATTTGAATTATTTCCAAATGTAGCACCAAAAACTGTTGAAAATTTTCGTTGTTTATGTACCGGTGAAAAAGGTATTGGGCAAACAACTGGAAAACCATTACATTATAAAGGTACAATATTTCATCGTGTTATTAAAAATTTTATGATACAATCTGGTGATTTCTCTGCTGGTAATGGTACTGGCGGAGAATCAATATATGGTGGAACATTTGAAGGTATATAATATAATTAATTAATAATTTCATTTTATGCATTTATTATTTATATGTATTTTTTTTATTATTTATAGATGAAAGTTTTGCATTAAAACATGATAAACCCTTTTTGCTATCAATGGCAAATCGTGGCAAAAATACAAATGGCTCTCAATTTTTTATGTGAGTTTTTATATTATTATATTTTGTATTTTAAACTAAATCCTAATTATGTACTTCTAAAAACTAAAAACAAACAAAAATAGAAAAGCAAAATTAAAATTAATTTCCAGAAATTGATTTAGAAAAAAGTAAAAAAGTTTAATAATTTAAGAAAAAAAAAATTAGGTTAGGTTTATGTTCGTAGATATTACGCACATATATGTATGTACATATATGTTAATACGTATTTGAATAGGCATGTGTACTGTGTAGTACTATATATATGCCGTATAGATTACATATTGTACGTGTATGTGATACAGGTCAATTGCTTGAAGACAAAAATAAATATAATATATAATATAATAATTAGTATAAAATGCATTCTTTATGTGTACAAAATTGATTATTTTACTTTTATTCGGAAAATGTATTGTTTTTGTTATGTTTTACTTTAATAGTATTTTTAAATATTTAATTAAATTTTTTAAATAAAACATCTATAGATCAGAATTTTTTAAAAATAGGTATGTACAAAATATGTAGTAAATAAATGAAAAATATACGTGTAGGTACAATTGTTAAATCATTTAATTTTATTTCTTATTTAATCTTTCATTTTTCCAATTTCCAAGTATTCATATGAATAAACATATATAGCTACTTTTAAAGAAATGTAGATAATTAGCTTAATTTTAAAAATAAAAAACGTGTAGATTCAATTTCTGGAAGCAATATTATAGATATGTATGTGCATAGGTAGCTGTAAAATTTAAATAATTTTTGAATCGCTTTAAAATCGATAAATTAATTATAAATAAAATTATTTAAATAGATAAATAATGTGTATATTCTTATAAACACATGGTTAAATATACATCACAATTTAGAATAAGTATCATAAAGTGTACATATTTCTTTTAAATTTCAGATTTTCTAGTCAAAAATGCTTTTCATATCTGTCCTTTTAAAATTTATTCTTTTTATATCCTACAATGAACATTTTGAATACATTAACAACACAGTACCATATAATCAACAAAATCTTTTCATCATATCTTGAAAATTTTTAACATATAAAAGTTTGTGTCTATTAATCACTAAATTAGCCGGTGCCATTATTTTTCATGCATGCTTTTAAATAATAAAAAAATCCACAAAAATAAGAAAATACCACTTTGAGATATCATGTGTTGTATAAATTTTTATTTGATTTTTTTTAAACATAAATAAATTCAAATAGCATTGCCAAAGATATTAAATATATAATTTAAATTAAAAATTATTAACTACATGAGTTTATTTTGCTCACATGTCAGAAACTGTTTTTAATTCTGAATATTTTAATAACGACATTTTGCTAGAAATAATCTGAATTTAAAAGAAAATTCATTTTATTATACTTAAGAACATTCTATATATGTACTATAATTAAATTAAATTTGTTTTTATTCATGGTTTATAATTTATTTTATTTGTTTTTTTTTTTTAATTTATTTTTCTATAAATTTGATAAATTTTCACATATTAATGTAGCAAACAACAGTATTCAAACAAAATCAGCAATGATCGTGAGTAATCTAAAAATGTAATACTGGAGGATTGTCTACTCAAAACAAAAAATGCCCAAATATAAAAATATATTTAGCTCATTTTATCATCTGAGATAATTTTCTTTAAATACAAACTAGATATTTCTATATAGACAGTGTACGAGTTTAAAATTCTACATCACTTTTTCAAATGATACCAAAAAATAAAAATGTACTGCTATGCTTATCAACTATCATATACACACGCATAAAATCTGCAGGGTTACAATTTTATATATTATGTCTTCATAATATTTCTATATTGATGGTATTTGTTTGTACTGGTTGACCAAAAAGCAAAAACAATATATAATAAACATATATGCATAACATATTTTTCAACTGCACTGAATTTGATTTCAAGATCACATGTAATCCATAAAAATATTCTTGTTTTATTTTCTCGTTATAGTACTACACAGCCTGCACCACATCTTGATAAGTAAGTTTTTTATAACATACAGGATATTCCGGAATAAGTGTCATAGAATCCATTTTTTAACCAAGAAAACTTTTTAAATCATAAATACATTTTAATCAGAAAAGTGGGCTCTGTGGTATTTATTTTGGGATACAATTAAATTAAATTTATTGTAAACATAATTACTAAATTTGTATTTTTAAAAACAGTATTCATGTTGTTTTTGGACATGTTGTATCTGGACATGATTTGGTACGTCAATTGGAACAATTACCAGTAGATAGAAATTCTCGTCCTTTACAAGATGCTGTCATATCAAATTGTGGAGAATTAATAAGACAAATAAAAAGTAAGTTTCTAATTACATTTGAATATAAAGAATTGTGACAATTAATTATAAAAATTACATAATTCTTACAGTCAAAAAGGAAAAGAAGAAAAAGAAACGTGCAACTCCATCAGAAGATGACAGTTCAGTAGAAGATGATTCAGGAAATGAAAAGAAAAAACGTAAAGAGAAGAAAAAGAAAAAAGACAAAAAAAAATCTAGGGAAGAAGAGTAAGCATTTAATTTGAATTAAACGTTAAAAACACTATCTTTTTTAATGTACAATATATGTATCAAAAAATCTTTAGGTCAGAAACAAAAGAAGAAATTGTTGAAGAGCAAAAAGAAGAAGGCGAATTAGAAGAAGATGAAATCCACCCATTAGTATCAATTACAAAAATTGACCCAGACGAAATACCAGAAGTAAAAAATATTTTATTCATTATAAAAGGTTTTTAATTAAAGCAAATTATTGTTACATATAGGTTTCAAATAAATTTTTGATGCGTGATGATGGCAAAAAGAATGAATCTAATAAAAGCCCAATACATGAAAGATCTGACAAACGAAAGGATCGTCGAAGGGATAGAGATGATTCAAGAGACAGAGGACGTCGGGATAATAGAAATACTTTTGGTTGGTCAAAACGAAGAGTTCCAATTTCTAGAAGTGGGCGTGTAATTAAAGGTCGAGGTGTTTTTGTAAGTGTAATAATAGAAAAATGTTAAAACCGTGATTTAATAATTTTTTTTAAAAATATTATACAGCGCTATAGAACTCCGTCAAGATCTAGGAGCCGTTCAAAAAGTGTAACTCCGCCACATTGGAAACAAGCTCAGAAACGTACTATAAAATTATCAGATTTAGAAAAAATTGAGGAAGAAAAACGAATACGTGAAGAAGAGATAAAACGACGTGAAATCGAAAGGAAAAGAAGACACGAAGAAATTGCAAAAGATTCGAAAAAATCATTTTTTGAATTATCACATGAAGATACATATGACCAAAATAAACGAAGAGAAATAGATAAAGATAGTGTGGAATTAGAGCCTTCTTCTATACGTGATAAAACGGAGATTTCTCAAGAAAGAAAAAAATCTGATGGATCTGTAGACATGAATGCATTGGATTATGAAGACCAAGGTGGAACTGACAACGAAGAAAAAGAAATAGGTGGAGGTGATGGAAATAAATCAGATTCTACACCACATGAAAAAGATCAAAATCAGTTGGCTTCAGTTTCAGTAAATAAGCCGCCGAAAAGAGAAGAAAGTGAAAAAAACAATCATCCAACCCAAAGTAGAAGAAACAGAGGAGATAGCCGAAGGCGATCCTTTGAACGATCTTCAGATTATCAACGGTCACGATCACGAGATAGACGTGATCGTTTTATGTTTCGTCGTTTCAATATGAGATCACCTAGAAGAGGAAATTTTGGGATGAGAGGAAATAGATTTGGTGATCGTCGAAGATTTCGGTCTCGATCCTTTGGTCGCAGATTTAGATCCAGATCTCGTTCACGTTCTTTCAATCGTTTTAGAAACCGAAGAAGATCACCAGATCGTAGAAGATCTCAAGAGAGAAGACGATCTGTCGAACGCAGAAGGTCGTCAGAAAGAAGAAAATCACCTGAAAGAAAACGATCCCAAGAATTTAGAAGATCAATAGAAAGAAAACGTTCTCCGAATCGTAAACGTTCAACCGAGAAGAAATACAGTCCTGAAAAAAATACTTCGGTTGATAACCGGAAAAAATCTGTTGAAAGAAAAAAATCATCAGAACGTTATGAAAAACGTCAAGAAAGTCAAAGATCAAGAGAGCATGAAAATAAATCGAAATCAAGAAGCCCATACGATAATCGAGAACGTTCAACATCCTCGAAGTCGCCACGAAATAGAGATTGTGAATCTCGTGAACGAAGATCTAAATCGAAAACAGATAGATCAAAAGAAAATTATCAAAATACCCGCAAATCAAGTGTATCAGATAAAGAAAGACTAGCAAAGGAAAAAATGTTAAAAAGAGCTGAAGCACTAGAATTGCTAAGAGATCATATGAGAAAAGAAATCGCTAAAGAAGAAGAAAAACGGGCTGAAAAGAAAAGATTGGAAGAACTTGAAAGAGAGCAAGCAGCACAGGAATTAGCAGAACTTGAAAAATTAAAGGAAGAAACTCAGAAAAAATTAGAAGAACATGAAAAATATATGCGATTAACTGCTGTTAAGAAGGTATTAGAAGCTGTTGTTACAGCTACCAGCGACAATCCCAAAAAACGATCTGGAAAACATGATAGTTCAGATAAAGAAGAGAAAGAAAAGTCCAAGAAAAAGAAACGTAAGGAAGAAAAAAAGAAAAAGTCATCAAAACGTTCTTCTCATTCATCATCATCCAACTGATAAATTTGAAAATTCTGTTCCGGCCGATTACTACAATAATTTATATAAATCAATAGCATGTAAAACATATTTTAAAAATCATAAAACGGTTATCAGAACAGAAAGACTACAATATTAAAATATGAAAACAAAAAATTTATTTACATCTAAAAATGTATTTCAATAGTATAACGATATAAAAAAAAAATGTTTTCTTTTTGTGTACAATCAATACACCAATACCATGTTTAGTCGAAAGAAATAGTATAATTGTATTTGAAAAATTGTTTTTAGATGAGTTAAAATAAAATATACTTACTATGAATTTGCAGTAAAAAGAGGCAAGTCTTTTAATTTTATTTGCAATAAATTAGATGCAATGTAATTTACAATAATTATTGTTTGCATTACAATTTACAATTACAATTTCGTTTAAAATAGGAAGAAATTCAAATGATACTGAATAGCTGAATAAAGAGAAGTAGAAATTTTTTAAGGCCTCGCCTCATTCAATTTTAGTTTTAAACATATGTACATATGTATACAAAATGATTAATGAATAAATGATATGCATATGATATAACGTAGCTTTATTAATCCGTTTTTACGTATGCGCAGGTAGCACATACGTATATATTTGTACATTATAAGAATTAAGGGTTCATATTTGCTCTCAGTGTTCACGTTCACTAGGTACATACATACATGGTTTTATATTATGATATCATACACTATATGGTCTTAATCTGAAACCCATTATGAAACCGATATTTCCTATTTTTTTTTAAACGAGTCAATTTTTTACGTTTAGTTCAACGAAAAAGAAAATTTAACATCCTTACCTTATTCCTTAATGGCAATTATATGGCAGCCCTGGTAAAAGTTATGAAGATTGAAGATAAATGATTGATGAAATGAAATATAAAGTTGAGGTAGATTTATAACTTTTAAGAGATTATTGCTGATAAAACATACAAAAGTGAATGAGAATTGAAATTGAAAATTGAAATGTGTCAATGTGTGAGTGTAAGTTAGTAAGAGTATTTACTTTTCTCCTTGATTTTTTTAATTTTCAATATTTTGAGACATTTTAAATTTTTCCTTTTCAATTTCAACAAAAAGAGTTTTATTAGTTTTTATATGAATTGAGTTTGAGCAAAACAAATTACCAATATATAGTTGTTCAATGGCGTGCACCGTGTTAATACATATAATTAATAATTTAATAAAATTTAAATTGATTTAAAACTATAAATAAGTTTTGACTACATCTAAAACTAATTAGAAAAAAAAAAAACAAAAAACTATTAAAAATATTTAATTCTAGAAAAATATAATAACTAATAGATAAATTACATTACTCGTTATATTCCGTAATAATTATTATATATGTACATAAATAAAAATTTGTTGTTAATAATTGTGTATTAAAAACATCAACAAGTGTATAAAATAAGATGTTTTCAAGAATGGAATGTTTATTATATTAATATCTTATTTTAAATAAAAATATGAAATTAAAACATAAATATGTTAAAGTATCTACCTACATACATGTGTATATTTAATTTTTATAAAGTGTAAAATTGTTTTGCGCTACTGAAGTATAAAGCGATGTAAAGAAATTTCAAAGAACACGCGTATATACATACATACATATGTACATGTATACACATTATACAGACACACGTATACCATTCTTTTCAAAAAATCCATGTACTCGGCTTATATACATATATGTAATTGTACAACATATTTTTTTTTTATATTAAATACACTCTGAAATATAAGTACATATATAATAAATTAAATACATTTTTAACCTATTTAATAAATAATGAATTGAAATAAATAAATGATGCCGAAATATATTTAAATTAAACATCAAACAATTATCAAATTTAGTTAATACAACAATGATGTTATGTATCCGAAGTTGATGGTCTTTATTGAATGATGATGGATTGAAATGGCCTCACTAAAAAAATCAAAAGAAAATTTTTTTCTTCTTTTTTTAATGTTTTCATTTATGAACAAATTAAATAATATTATGAGTGTTCTTAATAGTTCTAAAAAAATCGGGATATCATAATATAGAAGAAAATAATTAAAATTGAAATCAATTACAATTTTAAAAAACAATTTTTTTTGTTTATTATTCGGAATATTATTAGAATTCTCATCTTAGCTCACAAAAAGTCACCGACAGCATGTTTATATAGATTTGTATAATGTGTACATATAGGTATGTACAGTACAATATGCATGTATACATTTTGTGGATTCTATGATATACACCTACATATATTGCATTACTGCTATATGTATGTATGTATGTATGTATGTATGTATGTATGTATGTATGTATGTATATAGTCCTCGAAATACAAATTCTAACCTACTATTTTGAATTGTTTAGTGTGTAAATGGAAATATACAAGAATTGTACATTATGAAAATGTGTACCTTTTTTGTATATTTAATGTACATTAAAAATTACTGTAAGAACATTTCAATATAAAAAATAGAAAAAAATAAATAAATAATGTACAAACACAAAAAAGTATAAAATTAAGTTAAAAAAAAAAATTGTAAAAATATTTAATACACAAATAAATAAAATTATACAGAAAAAATATATTTGAATTCGTGACTAAAATATATAAAATATATAATTGTGTTTCTTACTTTATAGATAGATAATAAAATAAAAAAAAAAATTAAATTATAAATTTCAAAATAATTATACCTATCTTGTGTACGTATAAATGTACCTACATCCCTCTAAAATCATTTGTTCTTTTTTTTTCAACTAATCTTTAATGATAGGCATAACAAAGTTCCTCTTATCCCTGTGCTAATTGTATAAAAAGGAAAAGTAAAAAAAAATTTAATTATTAAAGTAAAAAAAAAAATTTTTTTTTTTAACTTTCTGTTGCTGCTAGGCTGATTTTCGAATTCATCAATACATGTATGCCTACGTATCTTATTTTTCTTTATTATTGTAGTATATAGTAATACAATTTGTTAGGATGTACGTATATCTATATCTACATAAAAAAGGAAATAACAAAAAGCGAAGTGGATGTACAAATACAAATTGTATTTTTTTTTATGGTGTATTGTAGTGTATTAAAAATTGTTGATATATGTATGTATATATAGTGTACATGGTGTATGTCATACATGTTACATACAAAATAAAAAGCTGACAAGTGGTGAAAATATATTATATTTGGATACAGCAAGCAGTACACATATTTTGGGGAGAAAGACTATAGTGAATGTGTGTGTATGAAATTATAAATACACGCATATTCTCCTATGAGTCCTACGTGTGCTACGTGTAATTATAATATTAAGAGAATTGAATTCTCTTATTTACGTGCACTTATCATTATTCATTAAACGCTTGCTATATAACGGAGCCTATATATGTAGGTATATTGAATAATGATGCATCGGGTTTGTGAAATTTATGTGTTGTGACTTTTTTTTTTTTAAAATATTAAAATTTTATAATAGCGACAAACCGACAAAATATGATTTTTGTTTGTATTCACTAAAATTCTCTTTCTTTTTTAACATAAATATTTTTTGTGATTTTGTGTTGTTTATATATACAATGTATATAAGTGAAGAAATTAATAAAAAGTAAAAAAAAAATTTTTTTTATTAATGAGAAATAAAAGAAAACACAAAAAAACGTAAATCAAAACAAACAAAAATATTTGTTTTTTTTTTTTATTTTATTTTTTTTCAATTATTATTCATTCATTTATCTAAATGTATAAATTGTTTATATGGCGCTGTTTTCATTTTTACGATTTCATATTATATTAATAATAATTGGATTTTATTTAAATATAAATGGACCATTTTTACCTGGTGAGTTTTTATTCATGTAATGTACTATATGTACAATATGTATGTATTTACATACATAAATATGTACATAAATTTTTTCAATGCATTTTAAATAGAAAATTTTTTTAGTATTTATGAAATATTTTATTTTATAAGTTATTTGTTTTCTGTATTCGAATCTGTAAGATAAACAAATTCAATATACGTAAATATGATACATTTAATATTTTAATTTTTAACGTTAACGAAATACCTAGTAATAGTAAATTTATTATACATACCTAATTCATTTAAATCACATGTGTACATATGTAGGTATTTGTACTATTGAAGGAACCATTGTTGCAGATTGCCTATACTGTAATTTAATTTAATAACAAAAAAATAAAATAAATTTAAAATAAGTTTTTTATTTATTTTTTCTTTTTATACCTGCGTACATATGTACATTGTACCATATTTACCTATGGATGTTGTAGGAGTAATTATTTAATACATCACATTGCATTTTTTGGCTAAAATTTCAATGACAGTATTTGCATATGTAGATACCTACATTCACAGTTTTCATTCAACATTTCACCATATGTTTTATATAGTTTATACTTTATAGTTTATACACCTTTCATTTGTGTATGTATTTTTCAGTATGCAGGTATATATACATAGATATATCAACTTTAAGTACTTATAGGTATATATATATTCTATAATGTACATAATATGTAATATCAAATTATCAACATACTCAGTAATACTGAAATAAAAATCAATCATATCACATTATATGTATTATATATAGTATACACAACAAAACAAAATAATTTAAAATGGATCGTTATTTTCTTTTTTCTTATCTGCAATATCATTGCATTTATTACTTATTAGTAGGTATTTAAAAGGAAAAAAAATGTTATGTCCTGTATTCTATCGTTTCAAATTAATGTTTACATTTAATATTACATATTTTTTATTTTTCTCATATGTATAAATTAAAATATATTCAATGAAAGCACTGCATAGTGCATACATTTCACATACCTACATACATTACAAATATTCTCAGTTCATTTTACATGATTTTGTATATTTACATACATGAATACAATTAGTGCTATCGTTTTTTAAAATTTGAATATGCGAAATTAATATAACAAAAATTTGTCTATTAATGATTATCGTTCACTCTCATTATTTCTGGTTTTTATAGACAGTTTTTTTTTTGTATAGATAAAAATCTTTACCAATATTTTTTTCTTTTGAACTGATTAGACTACTAGACTGCTGTTCTGTGTGCTATACCAGACCAAACCAGTCTGGTGAAACATGAAAGTGAACAAAAATGCAAAAGCAAAATAATTTCTTAAAAGTATAATGTAAAACAGTAGTTATGTTCTGTACACTGTACTTGTACAGGTCTTCATCTTCATTTCTTAACCAGTTTGGTTTCGCATTTTTGTTCGCTTTCATGTTTCATGTATACTGGTCTAGTCTGGTGTACACAACAATAGCAAACAGAATAGCAGTCTAGTCACTAGTCAGTAATTCAGTACCATAAATGGTAGTTGTTAATGATTGTTTAAGTTCACTTATCTTTTGAACTTGATGGAAGACGGGTGTGTTGTATAGTGGCTCTTGAATCTTATTTTCGTAAAATTATTTCTAAAGCAAAAATGAATTTTTAAAAATACTAAATTTGCTGCAAAACGATAGCACTTAATACAATGTTAGCATTCTAGCATGGATTATGGAATGATAGAAATATACGATTTAAGAGTATGAGAGAGGAAAATATAAAAGTAAAAAAAATTTTTTTTTTAAAAAAACATAAAATTTACTTAATGAGCATGGTGAGTATTTTGTTGAATGTTTTATTAAAATAGCTGGATGTTTTCTTTATTTCTACACACAATCATACATATAATTTTTAAATAGGTTTCTGTACATCTACATTGTTTTATAAGTTATAACATTGTGTTATATTATAAGTATTATTATTTTTTTGTGAAGAGTCGAATGAATGAGAATGCTTTTCTTCTTCTTTTTTACAAACATACATACATATGTATATACTATTAATTGTTGATTTGTTTTGTTTTGTATACATAGTACGTTTGCATGTACCTACATATATTTTTCTATTCCATGCCGGCCCAATATAATAATAATTACATACTATGTACATTGTTGTTGTATCATTTAATGCTTTTCTTTTTTCTTGACTTTTTTGCTGTATGACATTTATTCAGGTAGAAATGAAAAATCGTTCCGGCAAAATGATCATCACCACTACAACAATCCTCATAATTATTTTATTATATACCTATGCGTACTTTTATTTAAAATAAAAAAATAAAAAAAATATTGTATATATACTTAAATATATTTTAATGTGCAAGTCCGTACACCTAACCTGTGTGTAAGATAGGTACCTATTTATATATATATAGATATGTAGATTTAAAAAAAAAACAAGATTTATCATATACATACATATGTATAAACAATATTAAATTTGTATGTATTTTACCATAAAATAAAAGATATGAAATTCTTATCAGAAATTCTATTTAAACAGGTTTTTTTTGCTGTTTTGTTTTGTGTTTTATTCATGTTTATACAAATGAATGTATCTACAATATATATATACATAGGTAGTATAAATATACAATGAAGTGTGTACTTATATTTCCTTAATAAAATTCATAATACGCTATATTTAGTTATATGGTGTTTAATTCGATATTCAGAAATCAAGATTTTCATTTTATAATGCCGTATAATATGTAGATGGATACATGATTTAAATAACATTATTAGAATTTTTTAAAAAAAATTTTCAAAATTTCAAAATTTTTAACAAAAATATAGCCGTGTATCAAAATGTTTTATATTTATTTGTAAAATTGTAAACATATGTACGTAAACGGAGTAGGTAGGACAGGTAAACTATATTGATTCATATAAAAAAAGTTGTTTTTTTTGTATGAGCCTATATTTACTTTATTTTAAGAAACCACAGTTCTTTACTTAATAGTTATAATTATATATAGGTATGTACATATGTATATGTACATACATATGTAAAACGTATACAAGACTTTTTCGTTATTTTTATACGTATACACTTACAGTCTAAGAAGGTGATTTCGAAAAGTCCAAACCATGTCTAAATATGTGCATATGTATGTGATAATAATACAGTTGTAAAAGAATTATGCATAATTACAACATTACATCGAGTGTACATACTATATATCTTTTACATACTTTGATGTTTGTAAATTTTTTTCAAACAAATATTTTCCATTTTTTAATACCTATATACTATATATACCTACTTATGTTTGTACGTACATATATGTATGTACATACATAAACTCAAATTTCATTTTTACATTCCAAAACTCACAGAGCTTTACCCACAAAATTGACTTGAATTAAATTTTTAATTTAACCTTGAACCTTATGTTTTATTGAACTCATTCTGTTCTGTTTTAAGAAAGTTTTTTTAACTACCAAATTAAATTTTTTTATATATTTTTTTTTTTCAAAAATTTTTTTATAAAATTCACTTTTCAATCATTGATCGTTTATAAATTACGTCCTAATATTACGTAAATATTTAATTTATACCTAAATTATTTATTTCCTATTTAAATTTTAGAAAGAAAAATCGAATGATCAAAAAATTCCAATAAAATGAATATCTGTATAAAAATATACTAATTATTGACGTATACATTGACAATTAATTAGAAAAAAAATTAAGTTTTTCGTTTTTCTTATACTTATTTGTTTTTCCTATCCATATGTAGATATATAAATATACACACATATGTATGTATACGTATACCTACATAATGTATCTATATATACGTACATTTTTGAAAAATTGTTTATTTTCTATGACGAAAAATTTCTATTTAATTGAAATTAAATATGTAGGTAGGTATAATGTATCTACATATTATACACTCTACACATAATTTTTTATTGAATTAATTTGTACCTCATTTAAAAAAAATTAGAATAGAACAAATTTTTTTTGGTTTTTTTTTTCATTGTTGCATAGGTACAACCGTTTATTTAAATTTTCTGAACTATATATGTCCATACATATATGAACTGTGCTCGCATATACTTAAATACATACGTATATGTGTAAACATTTTTTATTTGTGTACTGTACTGTATTTGTTAATCAAGAAATAAAAAATTGAAATTCACTACTCAGTATTATGTTGCTTTTATTATTTATATTTTATAATGTCTATGAATGAATCTTATATACAGTAAACATAAATAAATATTCAAATACAATAATTTACTATGTGTAATTAACAAAATCAAATGAACTTTAACATAGAGAAACTTACGCATATTTAAATCCGGTGTCCGGTTTTTGGGTCACCTACCCTATCTATTATACTCTATAGTCTATATTATATACTAATTCGGTACAGTTAAGACCTTATGGGACTATATGTGTCTTTTTTTTCTCTCATAATTCCTAATAAGATCATTTCTGATCATCACGCACGACTCACACGAGTAGTGTTACCACAATCTGTAAAATTATGATATGCCTAATACGAGATGAATTTTTTAAATATAAGTATACAGCGACGTAAAGTGGTACTACTTTATTTCATTTCCATAAAGCCTTAACTGCATCGAATTAGTGTATAATTGTATACATATGCATTGACTGAGGAAATGAATAAAATCAAAAACAAAATTGAACTGTGAATACTAAATATTTCTTTAAAATGTAACACATTCGTATAAGTGTAATTTACGCACACATAATAATCATCATTCATGTATGCATGTATGCATACGTCTCCAAATATAATTTTTCAAAGTAAAATGAAAATGTAATTCAATTTGAAAATATGTAAATAATTATTTAAATTCCATTGTAACAAATTTTAAAGATCAGTTATCTTTTCCAAGGGCCTTTTTTATAATGAGGAAATTAATAATTAAAATAAGATTTTGTCAATTTTCTTTTCAGTATTTTATATTCGTCTGTATGTACGGTACAGTACTTAAGATTTAGGTACGTATGTATGTGTATTATATATATTTCATTTCATTCAATTTAAAATGTTTATACATACGTACATTAGACGTGATTATACGTATATATGTTTGGATTGAATGATAGAATGCACGTACGCCAAATCAATGCTATAACTTAATATAAAATTTTTAAATTATTTATTAATACATTTTTTTTTATTAATACTGAGAAGAAAAGAATAAAAACTAAAAACGATACATGTACATGCGTATATATATACAGCGATATTTGCATTTGTTGGTGAATTTTTAGATTACAATGTTTAATTTTTCTAATTTCAATTTTGAGTTTATTTTTTTCGTACGTTGAAATAATGTAAACAAATTCCAGAATTAAATATCAATTTTTTATATATTTTTTTTTTTTGTTTTTAAACATCAATAAATTGGAAATGGTGGTGATGTCATAAATACCATTTCTTTTATATTTGGGTACAAAAATCATTAATAATTAATTGAATGATTCATTTTGGACAATTACACTACCAAATTTATACTTACACTGATGTACAAAAGTTTTGAAACAACAGATACCTACCTATATTTCATTTTTTTAAAAAAAAGGGGACATATGTCTTTTACATGCACTAATTCTCTAGAAAAGGTGTATTGAACATCAAAAGCATTATCATTTTTGCCACAAAACCTAGAGTCTGTCTACTAATTCGATGTAATTAAGGTCTTATGGAAATACACATGAACACATATCTTTTTTCTTTCTCTTATAATTTCTAATAAGAGCATTTCACGAGTAGTGTTACCACAATCTGTAACACTGTAATAAGAAATGAATTTTTTTTATATACAGCGACGTAAAATGGTACTACTTTATGTCATTTCCATAAGACCTTAACTGTATCGAATTAGCAGACAGACTATAAAATAAACCTTTTTAGTGCTGGCAATTTCTTAAATACGATATCAGTTTTAGCTTCTAGAAAAGTTTATTTAGATATGTAGGTACATATGTAGGTACCTATTTATGTTCAACTTTGGCTGGTTATATCTATATCTCAGATACCGTTAAAGATAGAACTAAAATTAAAAAAAAGGAATTAAATCAACATATCCCCCGAAATTTTTAAGAAATTTTAGATCTTTTCAAAATTTTTAACACCAGTGTTTATATGTACCTATGTATGTATGTATGTATACTAATATATGTACGATAAAATTAAATGTTTGCACAAACAAGTAATATGAAAACATATGTTTTAGTATTCACATAAATAAATCTGTTATTTAACATACAGCAAAAGAATGTGTTATGTTTCATGTCTATCATTTGAAGGTGATTATTCTGTTCGTTGAATAAAATAAATGACAATTTCACTTTGTTGTGAAATTTTGTACTTATTTTTTTCATTTATATACCTACATGTTTGATATCTTACAATATGTACTTTACGCTATTTATTATTCTGATGATATTATAAGCACCTACTAATTATTCACAACTTTTTAAAAAAAAAAAATATTATAAAAAATTATATGTATGTAGTTAGGTATTTAAAACATTTAAGTACCTTTAAAGTTTTAGTATTTTATTACTATTGATAGGTAGAAGGGTATTATAATTCAAAATAATAATAAAATATGCCTTTAATAATAAAGTGAAAAACAACGACAGGAAAATATTAAAATAAAATAAATTTTATTATATTATATGGTACCTATATACAACATGCAGTATGCATGTATATATATGTATGTATAGACAATTTGATACATGAGGCGCCATTATTTTATCGGCCCTTCCCTATATCAGGGTCTTCCTACGCGTGTTGAAATAAATTTTTAAATAAGTAGTTATAGGTATAATAACGGGCTAACTGTCATCATATGAGACATTTACTGGTATTCAGTATTGTCACAACCATCACTTCATAAGTTTTAGTTAAACTATAGGCACATATAATATTTTATGCATTAAAGCACAATTCGTTTAACACATGTATCCATACCTATACATGTACAAACAATATATCGTATATTAAATAAAAACAATAAACTACCTATATCTATATTTTCTAGATAAAAATTACATTATACGAAAATTTATAGGCCAGTTTGTTTGGTTTGATTTGCTATAATACATACATTTTACATACATACATACGCATTTATATACATATGTTTAAAAATAATTTTTGCCTATTTATAATGTGCAGTTTATTTTTGTGTAAAACGAATTTATATTTTTATTTATTTATTTTTAACTCAATCAACATTTTAATCATTTTATTTACATTTATTTACATAACACGATATTACAATAAATACGCATAGGTTTATATATATGTATATATATATACGTTACACGTTAAAATCATTCATTATATTCAGAGGGGATAGAATTGATGATGAAATTAAATAATTAAAAAAATAATGTAGCTGTACATAGGTACCTACATAAGTATATCTTTTTTGTTTTAATTTTTACTTTACTTTTTTAATTTTTTACTTCAAAAATTCAAGTTTTCATGAACACACAAATGTAAAACCGAACTATACGCAGATATAAGTAAATTAATTTTAATTTTAATTTTTATAAGTAAATTTAAAAAATGACATTTTCAATTTTATATATAGGTATATATACTTCTATGTACTTATGTACATAATTATTTTGGTTACGTAAAGTTCAAATTCAATATTTTGTTGTGCTGTAATAAAAAATAAAATTTGCATAGAATTAAAAATAGGAACTTAATTACTGAGTAGGTACTTAAAAGGCATAAAAAAAGTAAATTTCAATTGTGATTTCCAAAAAATATGTATTTATGTATGTACATATTTATTTATTTTTGTTTTTATCATTCTAATAAAAATAAATTTGTAATTACAATTAATTTTTTTTAACAATATATGTACCTAATACGTTATTTTTAGAGGTTTTGTTTCCTTTATTTTGTTGATACATATAAAAAACAAATAATAGAAATAATGAACTTGTTTCCGGGATCAAGGTTTTCAATTTTTTCCTTATACATATTTTGAATTTCAACTGAAAATTTGTGGAAATTAAAGAAAATCAAGGGAAAATACCTACATTATTATATTATTAATATATTTTTTCCAAATAAAATAGAAATTTATATTTTTGTTTTTAATGCCTACATACCTAGATACATTATGTACATACACATACATATGTATATTTTTCATTCAAACATTTTCTTTACCTTGTTGTACCATATAGAATATAGAAGTTTTATCATACCTAGTATCTAAATTTGCAATATTACATCGTATTTATATAAATAATACGTTCATTTTTATGTAATTTTCAAAATTTAAGTTTTTTGAAAAAATTGTTTCAAAATTACACTGTCTTCTTCGTAACAAGATTAAATTGCTTTTAAATTTGCAAAGAAAAGAAAATAAATTTGTAAATTAAATGTTTATTTACAAAATATTAATTCATATAGGTACATATGTATATGTATTAGATAGTATAGGTATGTATATAGATTACGTATATATATAAGTATACCTACGTTGGTATATATATAAGTAGTTTATGTGCCTTATGTTTATATTTTCATTTCACAGCTGATTGAAAATGTAAATGAAATTGAAAACGCCCAAAGCAAATACTTTAATCGGAAGTAACTATTTACCATTTCATTTTATTTAACTTTAAAAAAAAAAAAGAAGAAAAATTGAACGGAAATTAAAATTAGTTCTGTAAATTATTAATGATTGTGTAGATTTACATACATACATACATATCCATTCTATAAATGCCTTTACATAAAATTGTATGTAATTTTGTGAAAAGATTTGAAGACGTTATAATTTAATGTCATATATCATTTACAATTAAAATACAGTACAATATGCATTCACCACTTTAATTAAATTTTATTAATTCTTATTTCTTATTATATATACTTATGTATATGCATGTACAAATACACGCACACATGTATGTATCATACATTTAAATTTTATCGCTTTTTTATATTTATTATTCAGAATTTGATGTAAACGAAGAAAAACAAAGAACGAAACTATCTATAATTTTGCTATAATACATGCATATATGTATATATCTAAGGTGGTCTAAGCTGATATGTTTAACTCTGTCTAAAATTAATTAGAATATTAAAAGGTGTAACACGTAATTAATTAAATAATAAAAAAATAAAAAAAAAATGTACGTTCACATATGATATATGTCTGCATTCTATACATGTGTTTCATATTTCGTCTAGACAGATTTTTAAAAAATTTTTGTTTACCTATATAGATATGTAAATATTGTGTGTGTTGTGTTTGTGTTTCGGGAGTTAATTTTTAAAAAAATCACAATCAGAATAATAAGATTTTTTTTCCCTAACATCGTAATATTATTGAACATTATGAAATGGTAGCTATTTTCAAAGTTATAATGTAACATTCAAATTTAAATTTATATATTTAATCATAATTATACCGACATAAGTGACAATGTACTGACAATACGTAGGTATATTGTATATGTACATATGTATGTATATTTACTTGTATAAAATCATTAGAATTGATAAATTGTTGACGGAAGAAGATAAGCTTTTTTTTATTGCTTTTTAACGAGTTTTCATCTTAAAATTCAAATTTTCATAATAAGAACAATTTTAAGACGATAAACCAGGATAAAATTTAAATTAAATAAAAAAGATTCGTTTCAGAATTTTACTTCAAAAAAAAAAAATATGTACATAAAATAAGACACAAATGTGTGTATATATATATACCACTCTTATTATAGATAAAGTAGATTTACATGATTGGCTTGATATTATAATATATTGAAATTTAGGTATTTATCATATTCAGATTTTATTCATTTTAAACAACAAATGTCTGTAAAAACATATATTTATTTAATGTAGGTACATACGAGTGTTTTTTAAATATCAAATTTATTTATTACAATTTATATTTATGTATATCTACCTATAAATTGTTAGAATTTTATTCAAGTAATAAAAATTGTAATCATTTATTCAAAAAATCAATTTAAAATTTTAATATGTATCTATAAGTATTTATTTTACTTTATTTAATTTTTATTTTTGAATAAATACCACATTTATGTGTACATATACTATATATATACATATTTATTTAATTGAAAAAGTACACATTTACACAGTGCGTGACATCAAGACAATTCTATATGTAAGTTTTAAATACCTATATGTTTTTACAGTAAAATACACATATTTATAAAAAGTACATATTGTGTACATATAGTATATACAATAATGTACGTATTTCACAATTCTTTAAAAAAAAAAGAAGTGAAATAAAAACAATATAACACGTATTTATATGCGTGTTCTTCATGTGAAATTTATATTATATTCGGATTAAATTATACATTAAGTATTTACATTCAAATATGTATAATTTCAATTCATATCTGTGTAATATTAAATTGCATTTTGAAATTATAAACTTACATTGCTCATATTTCATTTCATCAGCACTATACTGATAAATATGTACATTACAAAAACATAGGTATGTTTATCATTTCCATAATATGATAGCATTACAAATTTTTTATTTTCATGTAAAAATAATTGTTTTTCTTTTTGGTCATTGTAATTTGTTTTTTAACTTTTTTATTTTGTTTTTTGTTTTCAAATTAAGAATTTAAGAATAATAAAAAATAAAAGCGTTTATTTACACTATGTACATACAAGTAATAAAAGGCGTATTTTTGTACAATTACATGCAAATAGCGATGATTGTTTACGTAAAAATTTAATTTTATTTTTGAGTACCATACATACAATTTTCCACATTTACTCACACAATTTTATCATTTTTAAGGATAATTTATTTATGTCGTATTTTTATATATGTATTTTCATAATGAGATTGTTTTTCATATGAAAAATCAAAAATATATTACATGCGTCCTATTTTAAGCTTAACATATATATATACTTTTTTTTAATTCTTTTTTATTTTACTTTGTTGTCATTTTTCTTTTGTAAGAATTTTTCCAAACATCTGCTTTATTGTCTGGATATATATATTCAAGAAAAATTTAATTTATCACATTACATATTTTATTTAACAATATGTATGGATATTTTACATCTGACAGATAATAAATACAAAAACAAAATACTTTTTTTTTTATTGTTATATAAATTTTCTTATACCTATTTAATTTTTATAACCCTTTTCCCAAATATATTTCGCATTAATCAGTCTCAGTGTTTGTTAAGTTAAAATACGTAAAAACATTTTTCAATTTCAAAATAACTTGTATTATATTATTTACATATTTGGGTAAATGGTTAAAAAAAAGATATACATATACATGTATCTTCTGTATTTTTGATAATGACAATGATAATAGCAATTTAGTTTAAAAAAAATATACATATACTATATATATTTTCTTTTTTAATTCTGTAACTTAAATATCCAAATGCATGCATGTAACTACTTATCATTACTATTCAAATTTTTTCGTACAGTGTATGTACGTGTGTATTCGTTTTAAAAGACCAAGTAAAATTATTTTATTTAAATTTATATACATACATATATGGTTACACACATACATGTAATCATTTGTTGATCCAGTCGAATTATTTTTGCAAATTTTTTAGCCTTTTTTCTTCTATTCTGATAACTTTTTTTTTTTTTTTTTGTAATAACGAATTTTTTTACAAGAACATCTGTACACGCAAAACAAATTTTTTTTAGTCCTTTTTTCGCTTGTTTCTATTATTACAATTATTTTTAAGTTCCTTTTGTATTAAATATATTATAAATACATAAGGAAGTTCCATTTCTGAAATTCTTTTGTTGTATATATATTTAAATAATTCCCTTTACAAAAAATTTTCGTTTTTCTTTCATGAAAAAAAAAAAATTTTGTTTTGTCCTTATACCAGCAAGTTGTTCCTGAATGATTATTATAAGTATGTTTTCTTTTTTGTCTGTTCAAATTCAATTGTTATTATCTATATTTTCTTCCTTTTTTTCTACAATTCTCCCTTAGACATATGTATATATATATGTATATATATATATATAAAAACCTATATCCTTAGCTGACTGTGAAATCAATTTATTTTTATTTTTTATTTATTTTTTACTTTCCTAAAGCTTGTTGCTTACAGGATATATGTACATAAGTAAAAGCCCCATTCAATATTTAATTGTATGTATATGTACGTAAGTGAAATGTACATGTTTACGTTATGGTACACATTTATATGTGTATGTATAAATAAATTTATAAAAATATTCAAAAACATCAATTAAAGACATATCATTACACACACGTACACGTGTAAATGTTGATGCCAATACAAGTAGGTACATTACTCTCACTGTTTAAAATACACTTTGTGTAATGAAATTCGATATCGCACAAGTATATATCTATGTACAACACTTTTACTTTATCGTAATTTACATTCTATTATTACTCAATTGAATTTATTATAAAAAAAAGACGTAACATATGTAGTGACATTATATCCTTAATTTTTAAATTCAAAAGGGATTTAAGTATACTTTTTATATATGAGCAATTTTTCTCATTTTTTTTTCTTTTTATTTTTACTTTCCTTATTGATTTTTGAAATAAAGAAAAACCTGTAGATTTCTGTAGGCTACATAATAAATAAAATATTTTACAATTTTGTGTATTAGTTTATCATTAACAAACATAATTTTTTGTACTTGTGTGCTTTTGCAAATGTTTTGATTTCATATAGAATGTAAATAATAGGCATTATTAATTTTAATTGTCTCACCTACACACGTTTTTATATTTAAAAAAATAATAATAATAATAGATATGTATATATATACGTAGGTATATAAAAAAGTACAAAAAATGTTTTTCCCCCAAATCTTTTTTGTGACTTCTAAATGAATACAGCCTTTTAACGATCTTGTGATAGATAACACTAAAATTTATATTTCGAGCTGAATAAACCAATTTTATTCTTAATTTTTTACAAGAAAATTTTTATTTACTGCTGAATAAATAATAATGAAAAAAAACCTTGTGCTATCATAGAAATTTTTCTAATACGTATCAATTGTACGTATCAATTGTACGTATACGTGTCAATGTCACACGCGTGTTTCACGGTATTCAACTCTTTAATAAACTGAATAAAAATATGTACAACTCTATTTTATGAATTCTTAGACATTATTATAGTCTGGACGAAATAAATACATAATAGATATATTTTTTATTTAATCACATTAATGTAATCAAATTTAATAACAGACATCATTCAATTATAATTGAAAAAATATAATCAATTTTATTCATATGTAATCAAAATTATGTAAATTTGGGATAGAGATAAACAAATTTCACATTGTCCATGTGAATGTATGGATCTGAAAATAAGAAAATTTTTGTTTAAATTTCGAAAGAAAACAATTCGAGAATTTCAAGACTTTGTGCTATTTGCCTGGAAATGCCCGTAAAAGTCTAAAGTGCTATATTCTAATTCAAACAATCAATTTAGTAACTTGGCCGTATTTTATCGATTATTTCCAATAATTTAGCACTTTAGAACCTCAATCACACTAAGCAGCAAAACGCGCTAATTTCAATTACGGAATTACCTATTACAGTGTACTGCTTTTGTTTCTTGGCTCACACGATGTGAACTAATTAGTCCTTAAATTTGTTACTTATGTAATATGGCCTATTGTGTTTACTAAGTGTATGCCAAATTATTTATATTTATATGTATTGAATAAAGGGAAATACCCCTTAATTTTCAATCTCGAAAATGTTTATTTTATTAAAATTTTATGTAAACAAAATTGTTATTTTTATTTTGTATTTTTTGTTTACCAGGCAAAATATGATATGATATTCAAAACTGAATAAAACAAAATGTAGACACATTGAAAATTTGAAGAAAAATTAAATATGCAAAAAAAAATATTATAAAGCTTTTTTTATTGAATTAAAAGTAAACAAGTTTTAAATTATTTTAGAGTCTAAAATGAATATTAGAAAGTACTTGGTTGAATATTGTACATATAAATGTATTTTTTGATCTGTAGCAAATATTTTGTAATTTCTATTTATTGTTTTATTTTTAATTTTTATTATTATTATTTCTTTTTTTTTTTCATACATAACTTGTTATGCCTGTTTTTATTTTATGATTGTATTTAATTAAATTCATTATTACAATGATAAACTTTTTTTTTGTTTTGGCACAAGTCAAGTATACATGTAGGTATTTCTTATTAAATTGAATGTTTATCAAACAAGTTAAAATACAATTTTTTTAAATATGTAATTATTGTGATAGCTGTTTATATTGTTTATACATACTTTCAATACTTTTTTTTTTAAATGAAAAAGATTGTATAAAATAAAAAAAAAGATAATTAAATTAAAATATTTGATAAAAGAAAAATTACATAGTTTTATTTAAAATGTTTGTTTCTGTAGATTTTTGCTTATAAATTTATTTTAATTATAACATAAATCTTAAAAGCATTGGTCCTCCAAGTAGTTAGGTGGTCCATGGTCACCTATTTTTAGCTGTATATTTTTAAGAAATAATAAAGTGCTTTTAACAATTTCCTTTTCAAATATTTCAAAACGTATAACTTCACGAGACTGTATCTGATTATGCATGCATAAGGCTTTCCAATAAATTTTAATTTTAATTATTTTATTGAAAAATAATTCAAGTTTTTTGTATGTAATTTTGAAATTTTCTTTGTACATTTATGCATATTGAGTACTTTGTATGCGCTTTTATTATTTGTTTTTTCTTTTTTTTTTTAAATTTAATATGCAATTTATGGATCTACTGTGCAATTTATGAATCTACGTGTACGCATATGATTTAATTCTTTCGATCGATACATATAAAAATATTAATATTATAATAATAATATACCTATTCACCTTGTGACAATGTCAACGTGAAAAGATCAGTATCCATACATATAAAAAATTCATATAAAAATTAATACAATATTAAAGAAAAAGAAAACAAGATATTTTTGTTTTTATATACTTTGATTTTTTACTGTTTTGTTTTGAATCGCTACGTATAGCATTTCCGATTATGTCGAGTTCAACATTCTTCATGCATTCTGGGAGGACAACTATAAAGTTAACCGGCAAAATATAAATAAAATAAAATGAATCTGAACATTCCATGTTTATACATCATTGAATTGAAGACAACAAACCTATATATCTGTATTGTACATTTCATATACATGTTTTGTATATATATACATACATATGTACGTACACACATATACGTTTAATACGTGTAATAATATATAAATTTTATCAATATATATAAAAATAAAGTTTACTATTGTCTATGTTTAGTACTTTAATCATACGTGTTTACTGTACGCTGTTAATCTTTTGTCGGTAATAAATAGTTAATGAACATAAATATAAAATATAGGTACTAATTTTAAATACAAAGTCATGGGCTCTGTCTTTATGTTAAAAAAAAAAAAAACCAAATTGCATTATATACAATCTTACAATATTTGGTATTATATACATAGTACATATATGTACGTACTTTATAAACATGAATAACATACATACTTATACATTATAGGATATGTTCACATATGTATATAATCTTTACTGTATTGATTTCGACCTCGATCTTGACTACCTCAATAATTAATTTTATACATGCCTGTAACTGTTTTATATAGTAAAAAAAACCGTCGTAGATATATACCTATTTACATACATGCATTTTTTTCGCATTTTATATCATTTACCTATATTTTCAAATTCAAAATTCATGTAAAATTTATAAATAAAATAACGTATACGTACAAATTTTTTTTTTCATTTTAATTTATTTTTTATTATTTTGTGCACATTTTTCATTTTGTAAAAATAAATAACATATTTAATGCAGAATTTCATAAACATTTCAAATGCAAAAATAAAAATGAAAAAAAAAATATTAAATAAGAGAAAAATTATACAAAAAAATAAATGAAAATTCAATTTTATTTTGTATTCAATTTTCAAGCTGTGCTCCCATGTATTAATCGTTACATTCTTAAATGTATTACATGTACATATGTATGTACATTATACTAGTGTATGTACATCATACACAAATACATACGTCATCGAAGAAAAATTATACAAATCAAGTAGGTCTATAGTACAAAATAATATGTATATTATATTCTGTTTACTGCATAAATAAAAGCTTAAGCACGTTATATTATAAAAGAATACCAAAACATCCTGTTTAAGAAAAAGAAAAATAAGAAAAAAAAACAACATAATAATAATAAATGTGTATATGTACGTTTCAGAGAGCAAAATTTAACAAAAAAAAAACAAAGAAAAAAAATGGAAAACGAGAAAAACAGGAGGTGGTAACAATAATAAATGAAAATTTTAACTAGGGTAGTAGAGCTTCTTTTCTTTGACTAAAAAAAAAAAAAGAAAAATAATGTTAATTCATACATATGCACATATGATAGTATGTATATGTATAAACGTATATGCAAATGTAAATGATGTACAATATGATGATTATACTTAACACAGAGAACACTTAAGATAATCATATGTATATATACTTTAGAAATAATGTTGTAAAATTCAAGTATTCTTCATTTTGTTTTTAATTGTACTTATACTTACGTACATATGCATATGTATGTATCATTTTTTTTTTCATAAACATATCTACATATAAATAATGAGGAAGAAATTGACATAGTTATTTATCCCTTCAATATACACATACATACATATGTACATACATACGTATGTACATTCAGAAAAAAGTACATATCGAATTACAGAATTGTGTATTGTATTACATTGCCTTACCATAATTTTTATCTTATTCATTTATAGATAACATAATTATTTTAGAACAATGCTAATTAAAAATTATAATAAAAAATATGTTACAAAAAAAAATCAAGGATACTTTTGATAAGGTGTTTATTTTAGAAGGTCTACTTTTATATTATTAAATATTAAGTAATGGTTCAATCGTATTCTACAATGGAAATGAGGAATTTTCTAAAAATTAGAAAATTAAGACATAAGACATGTATAGGCAAGTACATATGTATATGTACGTACATACATACATTACGTTTACGAACACAACGATATTTTAAAATATATATAATAATACATACTATATACGTATTTAAATTTAAATCTTTTCACGAACCCTTCTAAAAAATTTTCACTTATTTAACAGTAACCGTTCATCTTTATTGTCTGGGAAAATAAAAATACTGTATTTACATACAAACTAACATACGTTAAAGGCCTTTTTTTAACCATATGCACAATTTTGTCTACATAAATACAGGTAAATCATGTTATGTTAAAAACAAATATCACACATGTATACATATTTAAATGTAACGTATGCAACATACATAAAATATTTACAAATTTTTAATAAAAGTAGATAAAGTAGTATCGTATAAAAAGATCAAAGAAAAAAAAATAATAAACATGCACGTAGGTATGTACGCATTTTGTAGAACACATAATATTTTATTTGATGTTCAAAAAGTAAACATCATAATATAAGTTAAAATGCAAAAAACTAACCAAGAGTTTATGCATGCATGCATATAAAAAATCAAACATAACAGATTGATTTGACGGTCACCATGCATCTACATATATTGTATAGTACTATATGCAAGTGTTATTCTTCTATACACTACTTATTGTATGTACATTTTATTATGCATATTTGTATATGTACTTTTATCACTAATACCATTAGCACTAAGTAAACCAGACCAGATGATAATGATGATGTTGACGATGATAATGATGAAGCTTATGATGCACTTTATGCTTCATGACCTATCCTAATTGAAATTTTATTAAGTTCCTGCGCAGCGCATCGTATTAAAGCAATATGATTTTATATATTTATATCATTATTTAACTTGCAATTGTAGTATTTTATATATGAATCAAAGCTTTCATTTTAAATAAATATGTACATATATATACCCATTTGTATGCTCACAAGTCACATATAAAATTGTAAAAATCTGGTTTATCTGTTTTATGTTTAAATTTTATATGAAACATCAACAATGTACATACATACATATTTACATTTTCATTCTATGTGCATTAGGCTATTTCCTCCCCCTTTTATCAAAGAATATATTTACTTATGTCATCACAATATCAGATGTACATATTATAATGGTTGTGGATATCATTTATGATGCATATATATACATACTATATATCTAACCAATGTGCATACACATGTATCAATGCGATATACAAAACTTAAATGTGATTACTTTCTCTGTATACGATGCTTTTAAATTGTTATTCTCTTTTAATTTTTATTTTTCTATGCATTAGCATTATAGTAGTACCAACCATGCAGTACACATATACTTACATATATGAATGTACATATGTACATATATACGAAAAAAAAAAAAAATAATATTGAAATAAAAATGTTTTAATTAATTTGGTTTTACAAGGGTAAAAAATTTAATTTCAATATACATACATACATATGTACTTATATAAAATTGAATAAATTATTAATGAATTCAATTTTAGAAATGAAATTTTCCATATTGTATAATATAGGATAACTTATATCCTGAATTTTGTCCTTGTAAAATATTGATTTTTTTTTTAAATTTTTATGAATTCCCAAATATTAAATCAAATATTATGATTTATTTCATTTAATTTTTTTTTTTTTTTTAATTCAATAAAACACAAGGTAATTTGAAATTTGTAATCTATAATTTGTATAACAAATCGTAAGGATTTAAGAGTAAATATTAATATCATAGGAACTTTCTTTAATCTTATTTTAATTTTAATCTTTTATATGGTACTACTTATTTAATTTTTGTTCCTTTTAAAAGATTATTTTCATATATTTATACGAATTTTCCAATATACTCATGTATGCATTATTTAGAAAATTATCAAAAAGCTTGTACTTATATTTTACGTATACGTTAAAAAAAATAAGTAAAAAAAAACTATATTTGCACAAATCTACACACACATGTATACATATAGATACAAACGTATTTATGTATACAGTTGCCTTCAAGTCGACTAAAAATCGATTTTCCTAGAACAACCCAGACAATAGAGAACTTTCAATGAAATATTTGAAGAATTTTGCATTAGTATGTTTGCATTTATGAATTTGTATACTTTCATATGTATTGTGCACACTTGTACATATTTATAGGTATATATGCATATTGTTAGGTATTATAGCGTCAAAAAAAAAAAAATGTAACATGAAATAAAAAGATGTGTGCTTGGTATATTATTTGATAGAATAACCATAGAGATACTATCATTTTACGTATATACATATATATATATGTATGTACCTATATATCTAAATTTTGAATTGTTTTATGTACATATATATGAATGTATCAATTTATATATTCATTTAACATACGTAATGTTATACATATACATATATGTTTTTTGGTTTTATACATATACATATATCTTATGTATTTACCATGGTATTTACCTAAATTTCTCTTCTTTTATATAGATATGTATAAGTACATACATATACGTATATATATGTATTATATATGTTTAGCGTTTCTATGGCAAAAAAAAGCTCCGTATTGCATTATAAAAGGGACATTGACCTCATTCACTACACACTTTTGTACAACATTTGTATATAACATTATTATAACATTTAACGTATGTGTGTACATAGAATTTTTCTATGTATACACAAATCTTCTAACAAGATACTTTATTATATTATTCGAAAATGTACATGAAAATTTGTTATAAAGGAACTAGCAATTATATCTAAGAACTGGTATACGCAACATACACAAATGAAAATTCATACATATAGGTATGTATTTTAATTGAATTCGTCCATTTACGGACATATATGTATATAAGTCCATTTTACACATCAGAAAAAGGTAAAAAAATTTTTTAAATACAAAAATATGCGTTTTTGTTTTTTTTTTTTCAATAATGAAATCATAAATTGCTAATTTATTTACAGATTGTTTATATATATATATATATAACTTATATGAGAAAATTATTTCAATTTTAATGGAAATTTAAGTAAATTTTATACTCGTATTTAATGTTACTTTTATTATGTAAATATCTAAACTGCATATGCCTTAAAATGCTCATACATATGTGTTGTAATTGGGTAAAAAAGGAGGAAAAGAATATTTTAAAGGGTTAAAACTTCTCACATATCAATCATTATTGATCGTATATATACTAATTAAAATTCAAATATATTTTTTTTTTCCTTGTTTAGTTTTCTTCAAACATAAAATGTACTAATGATGAAAATAAAAACTTGAAATAGGTACATTTTGTATGTGTATAGGTATATATATATATATAAGAAAAATTCTTAGAAAATATAAATAAAAAAATTTACATAAGAATAAAATAGAAAATAAAGTTTGTAATAAATAATGAACCTTATTAACCACATCAACAGAGAAAAAGGATAATAATTTATTTTTTACTTTTTTTTTGTAATTGAAATTTAATAACATATTTTTTTAGTTATCCTTTTTTGTGATATTTCTTCGATATTGTAAAGGTACAATATACAGTACATATACTGTTTGCATTTTATGCATTCATTAAATTGAATACCTTAGCATTTCCAGTTTTTAATTAAAAAAAAATACCTGATTATAAAAATCCACAATGCAACATATGTATATCTATAGTTAAATACTATCTTCTTTTTTTGTGGCGTTACAGTCCTTTGCAGGATTTTAGCCTCTCCTATAACCTTCGTCCAAACCTGTCTATCTTTCTTAATTTCTTTAAAGAAGTTGAATACTGTGACATAATAATTTTATTAGTACGTATGCATGTTTGTACACAATTTATGTTTAAATTTAATAATATGCCTTCATACATATTTCTAACATATTTTTTTAAATGTATCTATCATTTTAACAATTTTCTTTTATGTAACAATAAAAATAAGATAATAACATAACAATATTAATCTAATTTTATTAATATTGTTAAAAAACAATTTATTCATTTTTTTTTCTTTGTTCTTTATTTTATGTTTTTATTTTATTAAAATTATTATAACAACTCCCAACATAACTCAACATTAAATATTAGATTTATGGTATACATATATAATAAATTCATTATAGTATACCGTGTATATATGTATGTAGAATTAATTTATTTATAATATATACACACCATATCATAACGTTAATGCCTATAAAATTGTATTATATTATTAAAATAGTCTATCTAGATTATTATTTATAATGTACATATACATACATATATATATACAAATATACATAAATACTGTATAATGGCAATAACCGCAAAAATCACATACAAAACCTAAGTATACGTATATGTATATTATATGTACGCTTATAATATATCAATGAATTATATACGAGTATACGTATGTAGCATATGTGTACACTATTTTATGGATTGTAACAGCAAGTAGTTATTTTATTAATGATCTGCTACATCATTATTATTATTAATGTTGTTGAGTATAGTGTAAATCATTTCAATTAATATGCACATATTGAAATGCCAGTAAAATGCATGCAAATTTCTTTAAAATTATTCCTTTAAATACATCCACACAAGTATGTATGAATGTATACTCTGTTCATAAATGTTATGCACTTAAGGTCGTATGGAGATTACTTAAAGTGGTACCATTTTACATCATTATGTATTGATATTCAAAAAATTCATCTAATATACTTATATAATAAAAGCTTTGTGGATTGTGGTAATACTGCTCGTGAAACAGTCTAATTAGAAATTATAAGAGAAGAAAAAAGACATATGTATGTATGTATGTACTCTCATAAAACCTTAAGTGCATAATATTAGTGGACAGAGTATAATGTATAATACATGTAAAGTAGATTTTTTCTTTTTGTTTTTTACGTTGAAATTTGAATGTACATATATGCATTCATGGTTTCTTTGATAGAAATTTATAGTACATACTCGATAATTCTTGAAATTTATGTAATAATAAATTTAATTGAAATTTTTTGAAGTTTATATGAAGTAACATATAATATTATTCAAGAATATATTAAGAAAGGTTTTAACTTTACTATTTATTCACACATCATATTAAAAATTATTTACTTATAATTTGCAATCAAAAGTACATAAAGTACATAAGTACATATATCCTTCACACAATTTATATTAATTGATTTTCAAAAGTAAAATAATAATACATGTATATATATAAACTTGAAAAGTTCAAATATTTTATTTGTTAAAATTATTTATTTTCAAATAAAATGAAAAATTTTTATGTATGTTCAAATAATCGATAACATACTGTATTATTTTTTCAATTTGATATTTAGAATTGAAAAGTGTCTGATTATTAAATAACACAAAACAAAAAGAAAATTATATATATGACGATGACCGTTAATGGAATGTTGTAAATTAGTTCAATATGCATAATATAAAATAAAATAAAATAATGTATTGATAAAAATTATGCCTACGCATGTATGTATACTGTGGTATGCACATGCATTATATGTATGTACATACATGCCATTTATATTTTTATACCTTTTACCATGTTCATATGTAAACAGATATCTATATGTGTATAAATTATAAATAGAATTGCATTTATTTATAAACAAATGAAATGTATGTTTACATACACTAATGGAAAAAAATAAATACTTAATACACACTGAATAACTTTATTTTGAATCTTTAAGAACTTTGTTACTGAAAGCATTAAATATTGAAATGGAAAAAAGTGAAGTGGAAATACTACAAACAAATGCATTTTAAACAGATATTAGGTTTTCCACCAATAATTTTATTTTTGTTTTTTTTCCAAAAAAAAACCTTTTTAAAAAATTTAAAATCCATTTCTGTTAATTGTGTATATATATTTTTTCCACTAGTGTATCAATTCATCTATCAAGTATCTTGTACATAAATGTTTTAAGAATATTCATTTGTAATTTGAAATTACCTTTATAAGAAAAAGAAATAAAATGAATAAGAATGAATAAAATAGTTAAGTTAAATTTATGATTTAACTTGTAAATTAAAAAAAATATATTTACATATATAAATTAGAATCTACAGACGAAAAACAAATTATATATAGTCAAGGATTTATATGTAAATATTTTTATTTTATTTTCTTTTATTTTCTTCTATTTAGGTATATTATATATATATACATGCATATATGTATGTATGTAGATATTTTTATAAAGATAAATATTTTCATGTTTTAGTTAAGAAATGAAAAAATATGTATATATATACTCACGGGCATATTTGTAATTAATAACATACAAATGTACATACATTTACATAGTTTTCATTATAATCGATTTTATATACATTACAAATTTATATTGGATTTAAATAAAAAAACCAAAATAATTCAAAAGTCAAAAAATTTATTCTTTTATTGAGGTCAAAAATTATTGATTTATGTGTATTAATATACAAGTACAGTTGCATTAACTGAACATTTTCTAGACAGCATACGTATATTACATGTACATTTTTTGCAGATACATAGTGCATAAATTATGTACATAGCTTAGATATTGTGTATTTAGTATAGATAGACATATTTTAAAATCTTAAAATAACGTTACAAGCATTTTAAATGAAAATTGCCTATAAATTAAAATAGTTATAGAAAATACATAAATAAAAGAAATAAAAAAAATATATATATACTGGATTTACTTTGTTAGAAAAAAAGAAGTAATTTAAATTCAAATTTCAAATTAAATCGATACACCAATCCATCGATAAAAATTTTTGCACGAAACTTGATCATCATATGAGTACATGTGTAGATACCTACATATGTATATGTATGTATGTAGTACATGTTTTTATATAGTTAATTATGTAATTTTCATGGCACTTCCTTTTTTATTTGTTATTTCTATTATAACTGTAGTAACAAATCTATTTTATTACTTAATTTGAATACAACATTTTTTAAAGATAAATACATATATAAAACATACCTATTTAGATACATAACTGTTACTTTTTATTAAGTGGAATGTATTTTTCGTATTTTGAATACCTAGTCATTTTGTTTCCAATTTTTATTTATTTATTTATTTATTTTTTTTATTTTTTAAATTACAAAAACGTATTCTATAATTATGGTAATGCGTATTACATAATGTCTTTTGTTATGTTTTAAATAAAATTTATATTTAAATTTTTAGTTGTACATATAGGCCATATAGGTACATATTATAAATTTACGAGAAATTACGAGAGGCTCCAATAGTCCAAAGGTCGACGGTCGAGGTTCTCTAAAGGTCCTCATTCATCTCTTGATCTCTGTACAATTTACTAATATACATCATATTTTAGGATCAAAATCTCCTGTTGAATATTTTTGCCTTATTTTACTATATGTAATTTATTTTTATTAATTTCAACTTCATTCCAATGTAGTAAAGTGATATTTGAATTATTTCAAAAATAAAATGATAAAATAAAAATAATAAAAGAATAATAAAGGATTTATACTTTAGTTTTGATTTTATATTATAATCACTTTAGAAAAACAAAAAATAATAATAATATAAAAAATACTCTCATTCTATAGTTTTATTGTAAATTAAGCTAAAATCATCATTTCATATGATTGTATATAAATTACATTAACCCGTCGTTACAATATAACATATTTTTATAGTATACGTAATTTTATGAACATGATGTAAAAAACAAAAAAAAAATTTTTTTTTGCTTATCACGTTTCAACCTAAATATAATTTAACGATCATAATTTTATGCATATATATATATGCATATATACATAAAAAATATAATATCCTGATCAAAACCAATTAAATTGATCATAAATGAGTAAAATAAGAAAGAATATAAATTTTATATAAATTTTATTAATATCTTTGTATAAAAAATAAACATGTTTATATTATTATATCTGCATACAATGTACTCAATGTATTCAAAAATAAAAATAAAATAAATAAATAAAAAAAAAACAAAAAAAAATACTATGCATATTTATTTATTAATTTTTTTATGTTTTATTTTTATCATTATTATTATTTCTTTTAGCAACAATGTGTATTACGAAAATGAATAAATAAATATGTATAAACAAAAAAAAAAAAAAAAAAACGATCAAAAATGAATTTTTATTTTTATTTTCAATATAATCGCATGCATTGTATACAAATGTAAGATTGATACATGCTAAAATGTTTGTTTGTATATATATACTTATATAATCGACGGTCATTTCCGTTTATATTGAATGTATCATAGCTAATTTAATTGATTAACAAAATCGAATCATAAATAATAACAATAATCTGCATAAAACATCATAACATAATGTTTTTTGTTATTATTTATAACAAAAAAAAAAAAACATATTAATATAAAATTTATGTTGTTAGTGATTGGATATTTAAAAAAAAAAAAAACAAAAATAAATTTTCTCTAAAACACAAAAAAAGATAAATATATAATATGTTTACATACAATATATATATATACAATAAATTTGTTTATAGAAAAAAAGTTCTGCCTATGCAAACCTCACCTTATCTTAAACCTAAATTGAAAAACTAAGAATAACTGTTGTATAGATTTGCATAAAAAATTTTTAAATACATATAAAATTTTTATTTTAATTTTTTTTTATGTGAAATTTAATTAAAATGTATATATATATATTTTTTTTTAATTTCAGTAAATGCAATATTAAACGTTGAAATCCCAGGACCTATTTTAAATATTACAATACCGCCACCATTTAAACTTTTAGTACAACATAATAGTTTGGCTTTAATACCATGCACAGTATCAATAGATAATACAATAGGTAATACATATGTATAATTTTATCATGAAAATTAAAAATATCAATGAATCTTTAAAATAAAATAAAAATAAATAAAATTGGGTCTTAATTATTTTTCTTTCATTTTAATTTTTTTTTCTTGTTTATTAGTTAAAAGAAAATCCGATTATGATTTAGATATAATATGGTACAAAAATAATAAAAAATTAATAATAGGAAAACAGCAACAACGTAATGAATTATATAATATATATGAGAATGGTACATTAAAATTACCAACAATTAATGATAATATAAATGGTATTTATCGTTGTTTAGTAAATGGAACAAATAAAAATTTAGGTGTTGTTACATCATCAGAATCATTAATAACATATGCTAGTAAGTATATATATATATAAATTTTAATTTATTTAAAATTATTGAAAATAAATTATAATAATTTTTTTTTTGTTTTAGCTTCAAAAAGGTTACCATTCAATTCAAGTACGAGTATTATTGGAAAAATTGGAATGTATATAAGATTAGATTGTCCAATTGAAAGTGTTCCTTTAGCTAATATAACATGGATATTTAAAAATATTACAACGCATAAAAATGGATTTCACTTTATTAATGACAGGCGAGTAAAGATCTACACAAAGCAAAAAAAAATATATACATATATTTGTATCCTTTTCTTATAAAATGAATTTCTTTAAATACAAATCAATTTAAAATATAAAAATAAATTTTTCTTCTTTTTTTTTCATTTTTTAACACTACAGAATTTTTAAATTAGAAAACGGTAGCCTAATAATAAATCCTGTAACAGATGATGATAAAGGGAAATACAGGTAATTTAAAAATTATTATACAAGTATATTTAAAAAAACAAAAAAATAAATTATTATTAAATTTAATAAATTTTCTTAATTTATAGATGTGTTGCCGAAAATAATTTTTCTTTAAAACCATACCGACAATTTATTTTAAATTTATCTGTTGACAATTTAAATACAACCGATGATAAATTAATAGAAATTCCTTCTATAGGAAAATTATTACCATCATTACAAAAACAAATTTTATATATACCATCTGGAAAAATATTAAAATTATATTGTATTACATTTAATTCAAATACGAATAAAATTAATTCTACAATTATTACACCAGTATTTATTGAATGGTTTTTTATACCACACAATGAAAATAATAATAATGGTATCCCAATTAAAATAAGTAATCATAGTAATGTGATCAGTTTTAATAATGTATCAATACATCGTCATAATGGTACATATAAATGTTCAACAAATATTGATTCACAGGTAATTAATTTTTATAAGATATTTCTGATATTTTCTATTTAAATACATTTTCTTTCTCTTTTCTTTGTTTATAATCATAAATTTGCTTTTAAAAAAATATCATTTAAATGAGTTACGATCATTTCATTTCGATTTTTATACATGCGTATATATATGTATCTACATATGTACATACATATTTATAAAAAAAAACATATGTACATATGGTTTATTTTATTCACAATTAATGTATCGTAAATGGAAAAAATAAAGCACATGTCAATTTTTCTAAATCATTTTCTTAATTTAATGAATATTTAAAAGACACATGAAATCATAGCAATTAATGTTTACCATAATTGACCATCAGAAATGTTTCACGCACATGCATATTTGTATACTCGATAACGACTTTTAAAAAAAAATAAGTAATAATTGTCAATTATGTGGTACATGGCGTACGTTATGTAATTTAAGAAAGTCCATAGTGAAATTTTTTTTTAAAAATTTTCTTGTCCAGCAATGGAAATTTACGTTTATAAAATTATAATCAATTTATTTTGATTATATTAATTTAATTATTATATTTTCATGTTATTGTATAATATACTCATATCTCTTGAAATATTTTTTTATTTTCAAAGTTACATAATTTTTTTTTTTCATTCTTAAATGAGTGTACCGATGACATAATATTTTATAGAAAAATTTCTAAATAAGAAAAAAATATCACTTAATGCATAATAATATAAACTCCTTAGGTAATATATTATTATAAGTGATTATCTTTGCAAATATGCCTATAAGTAATAATTTTATATTGGGCGGTGTTACCTACATGTATACGCATTTTTATTACTACATTAATTTTGAGACATGTACATAAGTACATCATATATGAACTTTCAAAATAAATGGCTCATATGTATACATACATATATGTAAATATACGAATTAACTTGACAAATGACACATATTTTACAATTTCTATTACATATGTACCTATGTATATCGAAAATTTCATACGTATTCGCATACATACATAATGTGTATATATATTTAGGTACCTACCATATGTTGTAGAATATTTATATACATATATAACAACAAATAGACACACATAGATTTATTAAAATCACTTACATCACCTTTATGGCATGTGCGTTTTTATACTCTTTACTATATTTTTTTTTTTATCGATGCACGCATATATGTACATATATTATTTTTATAATAATATGAATTTAAGTCTAGACACACATATTCTACATTTCAAATCTCTTACATATATAAAATATTCAGAGCTATTCTGGTCGCAGTTAGCAAATTTCGCTAATTCGATAAATTCTGTTAACGTTTTTTACTTTCATTTACGAACTGTAAAAAATTTATACGAAAATTAGCAGAATGTTAAGTTAGTGAAATCTGCTAATTACAGTCAGAATATTTATTTATAAATATTTACATATTTTTAATGTAATGTATACAAATCTTTTGATTTATATATGAACATAAGTATGTATGAACATACATATGTATGTATGTATCCATAAATAAAAAATATAATAAATATTTGTAATTTTTATTCGTTTTAATGCAATAAAAATATTTATATTTCTTTTTTCATATACATACTTATGCAACAAATTAAATTATTACGATGTTATTGAATTATAAATACGTATAACATGGTATAACATATATATGCAAGTATATGTATGATATGTATAAGTACTAATAGTAATAATTTAAATATCTTCATAATATTATGAAAATTGTATATTATACGTTCTAACATATTGCATTTTTTAAAAATCATTTAAATTTATGCATTTATTTTAATATTATTGCAAATCTATACAATATAAAAAATAGTACATATTTTTACAATCATATATAATATTTATATCAAGTACCATAAAATATATGTACATATAACAACATACCTTTTTTGAAATGTAATTTTCCTGTAATGTTTTTAAAGCAAAACAAATGCAAAAAAAAAATTCGAGTGCATGTTCTTTTTAAACTTGATATTGTTCTATACAAATTTTGTGAAATTTAATCGAAAAGCTTTTGGGAAAACAAACATCCTTTTTAAGAAGAGTTTTTAAGATTTTCATTTTCTTAGTAAATCTTTTTCCTTCTTTGTGAATGCTTTTATTTTAAATTTTAATGAATATCAAATAAATTCAGCATTGCTGATTAAAAGAAAAGGCCTATTTCACCTATTTTCCCTTTTTTATCGTTTGTACTGAATAAATTCCAAAACTTTTTTGTCAACCCATGTACTTACATATTTATATTGTAGATAATTTTTAAACTCTTATATGTACATATGTACATAATATGTAGGTAATCTAAGTCAGATTTACATTTTACAACCATAATTAAATATTTACATACATATATATGTACACTTATAGAGAACATTTTTTTTAAAAATTCCTATTCAAAATTTTGTTCATTCATTCATTCATCCTTTTATTTATTTACTTATTTTTTTTTTACTTTTGTCAAATATTTTTTTTGTTCTCATTTTTCACAATTTTTTAAAATATTTCCGTGAAGAATACTCAAAATGTTTTATTTTTATTTTAGAGTAAATATTATGTAGTGCATAAATTTCTACTTTTTTTTATATAAAATTCTGTAAATGATTGCATGTAAATGCGCATTACATGAATTTGCAAATTTTTTTCTTTCTGTGTTTATAAATATTCATACATATGTATATATGTATGTGGAAAATTACAGTATTTAAAAAGAATATGTCCTGTATTATACATAATATGTTTATGGAAAAATTTCACATAGATATACAGGATGTTCCAGAATAATGGCCAAAAAATACAAATTTTTGTTAAAATTGTGATTAGTTTTTAACAAAAAGTTATTTAAAAATAAATTATTTAATATTTAATATAAATTCTCAATCTGCAATATCTCATAAAAAATGAAGAAAATAAGGATATTTATAATGATTTATATGCTACAAAAAATATTATTTGTAACCAATTGTTATTTGACACCCTATATCTTGTTTTAATAGCTTAAACATTGAATGTACGTTATATCGAGAGTAGGTTACATTACACACTTCATTCTCAATTTACATGCAGACTCCACTTTCTAAAAATAAAATTTATATAATATACAAATTACATAATCGTATGGAACATGTGTACATGAATATATGAGAATTATTTATTGCTATAACATGTTATAAAATGCATACTATTATCTAACGAAAATATTATATTTTAATTTAAAAAATTAAAAAAAAAAAATTAAATAAGTTAATAATTGACAAGTAATTTATACAATTTTTACTAGATTATACATTTATGCAAATGAATGTATCTACATACATGTATTTTTTTATTTGTATCTAATTTACGCACTACCTACGATAAAATAGTGCTACTATCATAAATTACTCATTTATGTTATTACATTTATATTATTTTGTTGTCACATAAATATTGAAAAAAAAAAACATGGTAAAAGAAAATAGGAGGACTCATTAATTCACATAAAATTGAATTGAATTTATTATTAAAATTTCATAAATATTTAATACATGTTATAGTTATTATTATAAATACAAATTTATTTATTTATCATTTCATATTTTATGTTATGTGTACATGAATTTAATTGATATATTTAATGAAATTATTATCCATACACGTACTTATACATATGAATATACAAATATGAATGTCTGTAATATATATTACAAGCATTAATACATATCTGCATATCTGCATAATATTATCAATTGAGTCATCAATAAATATAACAAGTTATTGAATTTAATTTTTTTTTTTTGTTTTTCAAATTTATGAATAACAGATAAATAAATAAACATTACTGCTATATAAATGAAGCGTATACGTAGTGTATTCAAATAAATTAAAATATTGAAATAAAAGAAAAAACTCAAATTGCATATTATTTTGTAAAAACGTAGGTTTTTAGTACATACATACATATTAAAAAGGAAAAAAATTTTTTTTCGATTTTAACTAATTAATTTTAAATATTAGCTTATTGGAAAGCATAATATTTTTCTATTAATCATGTTGTGCTAATTTAATTTTTCTTTTATTTTTTTGATAAAATAATATGAAAATTTTCTAAACTTTATTTCACATTCACTCATACATATATTTTTAATTAAAATAAATTTTTTGTATGTACATACATGCTTGTAACATTAAAAAAGAAAATGTAAAAATCAAATAACCTTTTTTTTTACAGACCTTCGATGTATTTGTAACTGAACCACCAACCATCGAACAACCACTCAAATCATATGAACGTTCTTTAGCAGCAACAGTTTCATTACATTGTAAAGCAAATGGTAATCCACAACCAGAAATAATTTGGTAAATATTTTATTATTGCGGTTTTTATTCATTTTTTGTATTCAATTTTTTAAAAACACATACATACATTTTGTTTGTTTGTTTTAGGTATCGAAATGGCATAAAATTACATAATAGTTATACAGTACATTATGTAACACCATATTTAAGAATTTATTCATTAGATTTAATTGATGAAGGTATTTATCAATGTTTTGCTAAAAATTTAATTGGTCAAACATCAACAATTGGTCAAATAAAATTACGTAATAAAAAGGACATTGAAAATATGCCAAAACGACCAGAAAACATAAAATGTTATCCAATCGATTGTAAAACATTAAATATAACATTTAATAGTAAATCAGAGGTAAAAAAACAAAATATTGTAACTCTTAAATAAAAACAAAAATTCATTTTTTATTTTATTTTATTTTATGATGTGGGGCAATGATTTTAAATAGCTTTTTATGATGAATATACATGTTGTAACAGAGAAACCATTTAAATGGAATTCAACGATGCCTGTTAAAGTTCAATCAAATTCATATGTTTTAGTTAATAAAGGTTTACCAATTATAAAACCTTTTATGCTTTATTTAAGAGGTTTAATAGCAACATCAATTATTCAAACTCCAAATGGTATTGATCAAACATTTGATCCATCATTATTATCAGATGGTATTAAGTGTGCAACGCAAGGATGTATGTAACTGGATTTTTTTTTTTACAAAATTTTTATTATATTTTTCTTTTATCTTCTTACAATTTTTTTTATCTAGTGGCTGTCAATGGTGTATTCTTTCCAAATGGTATATTCATATGGTGGACAAAATTTAATTTTTTAAATATTAAATATTATGTTATACAAATAAAAAATAATAAAGAGCTTAATAACAATAATAATAATACATTATTTCAAGATAATGTTATAATTGGTACAACAAAATCGATTGATATTTATAATACAAAAAATGATATCGAAAGAATTTTATATAAAATACCAATTCTTAATAATAAAAATAACAAAATGAAAACAACAAATAAATTCAATTCTTCAACATTTTTATCATCAATATTATCATCATCAATGTCATTATCATCAGAAACAGTAATTAATTTAGTTGTACCTGGTAATGTAACTGGAATATTAATTCCAAATATAACAAATATAACTGTACGTGTTATTGTTATAACTGATGAAAATGAAAATTTAGAACAAGATTTAAGATATTTAGAATGGAAAACGGTAAATAAATTTTTAGAAAAAATCAAGAGAAGATAATATAAAATATATAAAATCATTAGTTTAAATTTCTATTTCATTTTTAATTCATCTAATTTCATTTAATTTAGATTGAAAACAGTACAGCGAAAACATTTGTATTTCGTGTTACTAATATTGAATCAAGAAATGTTAATTTTGCATGGAATTCACTTGGTGGTATAACATGTATAAAGGTCTGTTATAACAGTCTTAATATTGATGCAATTATACGTGATGATCAACAAAAATTTTGTCAACAGATGTGAGTCCGTATTTGAAAGAAAAAACGCGTACAAAATTTTTAAGTCAAATTTTATACTCGTACTATTTTAATATAAAAAAATTTACATTTTCTTCGTTATTTTTTTTTTACAGAAATGATGGAAGTTCTCATTTTTCTATAAGAAAATTAAAACCATTAACAACATATAGAATGGAATTTATCGATTGTGATACATTACAATATTTAGGCTCAACTGAAATACAAACAAAACCAGATCGTTAGTATATTCGTTTAACTATAATTAATTTGATTATTTATTTATTTATTTTAATTCATAGTTCCGGGTCCAATTACAAATCAAAGAATTTCTAAGAATGAAGGTTTGAATTTATTATGGGATCCGCCAATTAATCCAAATGGAAAAATATTTTATTATTTAATACATTGGACAGTTAATAATAATACATATGAGGCTAATATAACTGCTAATAATGATAGATTTTTTAAAGTAATTAAAAGAAATTATAATTTTTTACATAACATAGAGTTTATAGTCTGAAATTGTAATCAATTTTTTCTTCTCATTTTTTTTTTTTGTATTGTTGCACGTAGTTCCCGAATGTAACAGAAAGTGATAAAATAAACGCATCTGTACGTGTAGTTGGATCAAGTGGGATAGGTCCACCAATTTATATTGATTTAAGAAATTTAGAAACTGATATTTTACTGGACAATGATAAAAATATTGATTTTGATCATACTTTAGGTAATAATAAAAACAAATTTAAAAGAGGAAATTTATGATCTCATCAGACAAAAATTTCTCAATTTCAGGAATTATCATTGGAATCGTTTTATCACTTATTTGTATAATAATTTTTATTTGTTTATTTTTACGACAACGATCACGTTTTAAGCATCGTGAAATTACAACAACATCATTAAGTCGTACTTCACCATCAGAACAAAATTTTTCTTTAACAACACCAACACCAGCTAGTATTGAATTACATGAAATGCAAACATTAATACCACATCATCAACAACAACAACATCAATCGTATCATCAAAATCATCTTTTAAATCGTAATAATCAAACATTACAACAACACCAAACAAATGTTGACAATAGTTTACCATTTCGAATAATACCAAATGGTAATGGTGTATTTTATAGAATGCGACCAACTTCATCAACGAATACAGCTGTTATTAATCGTAATGACCAAAAAAATATTGATGAAAGACAACAAATAATTAACTCTGAATCATTAAATATTTATAGTTCGACACCACTTGTTGAAAGAAAAAATAATGATTCAAATGATATTCAGTTAGAAGAGAATTCAAATTCTTCATCAAATATAAAATTTTATTATCCGTTACAGTCATCATCAGCATCAATTATTGATAATAGTAATAATGATGATGACAACAACTTAAGTAATATTAGTAATTATCATTCAAATAATGATTTAAGTAATAAATTATGTTCCTCATCAAGTACATCATTTACTAATAATGATACTACATCAAAATTATATTCTCATTTCAATTTAAAAAATAAAAATGTTAATCCAACATATTTACAAAATGGTTCCATAAAAACTTTACTACCTCCTACAAAACATTCCAATACATTATCATCACCATCATCATCAGCATTATCAGGCGGCGCTAAAAATTTAAATACCACTACAATTGGTAACATTGATTCTATTGAATCAATTGAATCAAATAAAAATAATTCAAATGATAATCTGAATACTTCTAAAAAATTTAAGGTAAAAAACAAAACAAAATCGACAAAATTTTTTAAAACATAAAATTTTATATTTTTCTTCTTTTTTTCTACCCTATTATTTAGGAAACTGATTTAAATACATTTTCCGTATTTGAGGATAGCCAAAAAAATTTATTAGAATCATCGACACCAAATATAAAACATAATAATAGATGTAATGTAAATGATACAACAGCTAGTAGTAGTGGTAATATAACAGAAACGACATTACTTAATTCAAATAATTCATCAAATTCTTTGGATAATAATTATGGTATAATTGATAATAATAAATTTGAAAAATCAGATTGGAGTAATTATCACCGACCTATAATTGATTTAAATGGATAAAATAAAATACATTTTCATTTATATTAATTTTTAATAATCTCATATACTACGTTTTAATAATAATTACTAACAATAATTTCTTAAATGTGAAAATATTCTTTAAATAAATAAATATGTAATTCCTTTAGGCTGTTTATATACGTAACAATTAAGATTTAACTTGTTTTTTAACTTTTTTTCTATTAATGTAATATAAATTACATAATAGTGTACAGAAAAATGTTCTGTTTTTTTTTTTTTTTTTTTACTTTACTAACCATAGAAATAAATTTTATTATTTAAACAAAAAATAAAATGAAGAAATTCAACAGGAGGCTTTATACACATTAAAACTGTATAAAATTTTTGTATAAAAAAGAAATAATATATAATTATTAATTATATAAACATACGCTATAATTAAATTAATGTACATATAAAAGAAAATACAAAACATATTTAAAAAACAAAGAAAAAAAGTTTGTTAAAAAAAATACAGTTGTTAACAATGCAATCATTTAAAAAGTAATCATATTTAATTTGTTCCATAGCAATAAAAAAAATACAAAACAAAACGAAAAAAAAATAGAAAAAAATGAAGTTTTTATATATTTCCAAAATAACATAATTAAAAATAAAAATTCAAAACAATTTTTTGTTTTTTTTCAAGTCTCAAATTTTAACAGTATTTTGATTGCAATACACTTTTTTTCAAATAAATTAAAACTAAGTCATATAAAAACAAAAAAAAAGTTTCAATGCAGTGCTCTTTTACTAAACTATACAAACATGTTATTTGGGATTATTTAGTAAATAATAATTGATAAAAAATAAAAAAAAAAAATAAGAGCGAGATTTGTTAATTAACTTATCGATTTGAACACATAAAATGTAATAAACATCAATATTTAATTATGTGTAATATGCATTCCATCATATTTTCAGAAAACGAGAAATAAAATAACATTATGTATATTTGAAAGAATTTTTTTAAAAATAAAATACTTAATTTTTATTATATTATGAAAAATATAAAAATTGAAAAGAGCAGAATTTCAGAAAGATATATCTAAAGCTCAGTGCAAGCGTAATTCGAAATCGAAATATAGAGGCAAAGAGGTACAACTTTGTATTACATTCAAATGATAGTCACATTTTTTAATTTACATTAAATTTTTAATTACATTTTAATTTTGTGCTTTTAAAAAAAAAAATTGACATTTCGGATTTTATATCATTTTACATTGAGTGTTTAGTAACCATAATTATTTTTGATAACATTTGTAATTTCGTTTTCAAATGCTTGCATTGAGTTTCAGCTCATATTAAAAATACAAACATGAAACACAAACTGTATATATTATATAAGCAATGATAACAAGCTTACAAGATAACTAAAACAGAAGTTTAAATAAATTGCATGAGAATGTTTAAAATTTAAATAAAAGATTAAAAAAAGTAAGAAACAGATTTTTTTTTTTTTTTAAATAAAAAATAAAATTATAATATGAATAAGAAATACATAAAACCTTTTTTGTACCTGATTAATTAAAGAATATACATGCATTCATACATACATAGAAATAGAATATTTTTAATAACATTATTATTATCATTATTATTACTATTATAATTATTATGTAATCAATTATAAACCATACGGTATATACATAGCTATATATACAATATATATGTATACACATAATGAAGGAAATTTAACAATTATAAAAGCAAAACATGAAATTTTAAGCCCAGTTACCTACATACTTTACCTTATAAATTAAAAAATAATTGTATTAGAAATAAAATACAAAAATCAATGTACAGTTTAAAAAGAAAAACAACGTCAACAAAATCATAAAATTTTACAAAATTTTTTAAATGAAGAAATTTATTACTTGAATAATAAAGAAAAAAAAAACAAATCTGAATTCTCTAAAAATTATTAATTTACTTCTTCTTTTTTTAAATCAAAATCAAATGTATATAAAAATTAAGTTGATGTTTGGTAATTACTTTTTCATTACGAGAAAAATAAATTAAAAATAAAATTAAGTATAATTATTTCATTTTGTACATTTAGAATAAAAAATGTAATATTTGCTTTAAAATTATTAGAGATAGAGAGAGAATAAAATAAATTGTGTCCTAATTAGATATGTTAGAATTAACAAAGTAATAAAGAATATTAAAAAAAAATTATTGTGAATGTAATTGTCGTATATTTAAATGTAAAAAAAAAAAGAAAATCTATTTTTGGTGTAAAAATCATTGAGAGAATTTTAATTTAAAAAAAAACTAATTTTCTTAAGAAAAAAAAAATTATTTTTTCTATAAAATATAAATCACTTTAAACTTTTTCTTTCTAAAAATTAAAAAGAAACATTTTTTCTCTTATATTTTCTATCATTAAAAATTTAAAAAAATTAAGCTTAAAATTTTAATTTTGGTTTAGAAATATTTTTATAATTAAGTAATTCAAAACAAAAAATTTTTATGACTATTTTCCTGTAAAATTTTTGTCCAATTTGCTTTTTCTTTCACATACATATTGCTTTTGAATTTAAAATTTTTTTAAATGATTAGCTAAATTGAAAAAAAAATTACCAATAAATTTATATTTCAAAGAAAAAAAAATTTGAAGCCAGAATTTAATTAATTTTCATAATATGTACTTTTGAAATTTTATAAATTAAGAAACTTAAGTTTTAAGATTTTACTTATGTAATATATTTTTATTTAAAAAAATTATGTTTTACTTGTTTGCTCAATGATAACACAAACATTTATTTCCATTACTATCAACATCAAAAATTAAAACTGAAACTTACATCTATGTAGATATTTTGTATTGAGTCAATTCTAATTTATTTTCTTTGATTTAAATTAAATATCAACATTAATTTGATTATTAATGTTAATTATCATTGAATATATATTTTTTTTAAATTTATATTTTGAAATTTCTATTTTATAAATTTTAAATTTTTAGATAAACATTTAAATATTTGGAACTTTAAATAAAATGCTTTTATAATTAATTAAATTTACGTACAGGTACATGAATGAATAATTTTAAATTTAAATTTTCAAATTAATATATTTATCTTTTTTTTAAATTATTTTTTTCTTACAAATTATTAATTATAATGTTTAAAACTTTTTATAATTTTATGTGGACGAAAATGATAAAAGTAAAATTCCATTAAAAAAAAAAAATGTATTTTAATGAAAAAATAAAAAAATAAAAATAAAAACTAAAATTTATAAAATACGCAAAACAAGTATAAACACGTTAAATAAATTTTTACTATTACGTGCCTTGCATGTAAAGAAGACAACAACAACAACAAAAACAAAAATCAGTACATTTAAATAGAAAATAAAATAAATGAAAAACAAAATCTGATTAATGAGATTACTGAAGTATAATAATAATTATATATTTTGAATTCATTTATGTCCGATTTTTCACTTGCACTTTTAAATAGCACATAAAGTACAACAATTGTCAAAATAAATAATAAAAACAACACAAAGAAATTAATTCAAAAATATACAAAATTATTAGTACAAAAATAAAAATAAAAAGAATTTACACACAAAAAAAAAGATTAAATAAAATATGATAAATAAATAATAAAAATAAAAAATAAAATAAACAAAAGAAATGAAATTATAAAAGAATTTTCTCTCTCATTATGTATAAAATAAAATACTCCTTATGTATATGTTCGATACATACATAATATTCAAAACCAATTTCGTTTCATATAAATACTTAAAAAATTAAAATATACATAAATAATAATAATAATAAAGCAGTAGTAATAAAAAAAATTTTATGTAATATTTTTACTTTTTTATATCTTCATTCATTCACAAAATACAGGGTAAAATAAAGTTTTTAATCAACTATCATACTGTTATAAAATATCTTTATATCATAGATATCTTTTTTCCTTTCTTCTCTCTGTATTTTAATTAATGAAATATATAAAACGTTTAAAATTTTATTAAACAATATTCCATTCTAAGAGTATAAAATTAACAATAATATCATTGAAAATACAATAACATTTTATTTAAATTAATTAAATGAGACTGAATTACAATAAAGTTTAATGTATAAATATGATCAAATTAATTTACTGCCAATTTCTGTTTTTAACTTTCATTTGATACAAACGCATTCCATAGCATTTAATACATGATTTTGTTTTTACAAGAAAATACTCATAGTTTTATTTTTTCATCTGATATTTATAAAATTTTTATGATATACAAAGCATGAATTATAAATACAAAAAACAAAAGATAAATTCACATTAATTACCATATAATTTGATGTGCAATAGTTAGCTTTAAAAAAAAAAATAAATTTAAATATAACTATAAACCAACTATAAATAAAAAACAAAACAGAAAATATACACATGAACATAAATTTTTGAAACTAAGATAAAAACAAGAAACAAAAATTAATTAATAAATAAAAAATATTTCTAAAAATAAAACTTCAGTAATCTTATTTTATCATAATTTTGAATGTAATAAACTTATATACACTATAATATTCTTTTAACGATTTTATATTCCGAAATAAAAAAAAAAATAGAAAATTAAAAGAAATAAAATTTTAATTTCAAAGACATTCTGTTATGTTTACTAAAAAGAATAAAGAATTAATTTATTTTACTTACATATATTCATTTTATATACATTTGTATATATGTATGTAATAATCTTTTTTTTCATTTTATTTTGTTATTTAATTGATTAAAAATAAATAAATTAATTACTGCTATGTATATTATCTTAACTATTAATAAAATTTTCAAATTATTAATATTTGCTCTATAAAAATAATTATAAAAAAATAAAAATAAAACAAAAATTCAATGTAATGTATTACTACTATTATTATTATTACGTAAATGTTGTATGTAATGTAATTATCTGTATAAGATTTAAATTTGAAAAAAAAAAGAAAATAGAAATTATAATATAAGAAATTGTTTTCCTATTGTAGTGTATTCATGTATTTTAATGATGAGAAAAAAAGAAAAAAACAGATTTATATACATACATTTACATAGAGTAGTTATTAAGTTATATTGAGGAATATTTGAAAACAAAAAAAAAAAAAACAATTCATGTTATTATATTATTTTGTTTATTCAGTTGTTTATAAAAATGTATGCATTTACACATAAAAGATAGCTGATAAACAGATTTGCTTTGTTTTTCTCTTCTTGTTTTTGAGTTTACAATTATATTTCTTTTTTCTTTTTTTTTTTTTAATTTATTGTAAATATTATATTTAATATTAATCGATTATAAAATTTTTTTGTAAATATTAAAGATTAAGAAAACAAAAAGAAACATTTTTGTAAAATTCAACTATTCATTTTTACAATTACTTTTGAATAGAAAAACAAACATTTTCTTTTTTGAAATAAAAAGTAAATACGTTAATTTGAAAAAGTGAAAAAAATAAATAATTAAAATAAAAACTATTGTTTTATTTAAATAGGGGGAGTGCAATGATATTGAAAAATTAAAAACATGCTGCATCTAGATTTTTTATTGTGAAGTTTTATAATTCTTTTGGATTCGTATTTATAATTCAGTAGTGTTGTGATGGTGAACGCAAGTCTTTTGATTAATGTACTTTTTCTTAGGGTTTAAGGTCTTAAACATCTCTCTACATTAAATTTTCTTCATAAAAGACAAAAAACAACACAATTATTAATAATTTAATTAGTATTACAATATTTATTTAATTAATAAATTACAAAACAGGATATAAAATAATCAAATTAATTTAAACAACACATTTTTAAAAACTAATATATGTTTTGTAAAAATAATTAAATTATTAATTTTGTAAGTGGCAGCATAAATCGTTTTTACAGCCAATAAAATATTTTAAATTTTATACATTCCCTAGTCAACTCTATTGAAAACGAAAGATTTTATTGCTATAAAAAATAGAGTTCTTAAATCTTGAAATTTCTCAAATTTTCTAAAATTTGTAATTCATTATCACGAATTAGAATTGTTAATAATTTTACTTAAATATAAATGAATACAATAACATACGTATCAGTTAAAAACTTTCAACAAATTCCAATCTATAATAAAATACATACTTGACTAATTGAATTAAATCGCTTTTTGGTTTTTAATTTTTGACTAACATTAGCATAATTTTTTAATGAATTTATTATGATAAAATTTAATTAAATTATGTTTAAATATGATTTCTTTATAACGATTACGATCATTATCTTCCAGTATTTCAAATGCATATATACATATTTGATTTGTTTTATTACATTTAAATGGTTTACCAACAACAGATACATTATGTATACCATTAAATAATTGTGTTTCATCATATTTATATAATTGTGAATTTTTTTTAATTTTATCTAAAATACATTGCATACTTTCAATACAATTTTTCATTTTATTATTTTGTGAATTCATTTTAGTTTTATTTTTATTAGTATATTTATATTGTTTCTTTAATATATCAATATCATATGATAATTGATTAATACAAGACATTTTCTCAAGAATATTTTTATGTTCTTTTGTTAAATATACAATTACATTACCAGTACCATCATCAACTAAATATTTTCTTTTATCTAAATTACATTGTAATTTCATTGATAATAGTATAGCACGTCCATATATAGTTAATGTTTTAAAATTAATATCATATATTGTTGATATATTTATATGTGTATTTAATTGAATATTCTTTAAGTCATTAATTAATATTGGTATATTCTCTTCATGTGATATTTTGTTCGTATTATTCTTTATTAATTTCGTTTTTGTTGTTAATAAAGAATCAATCTGTAATTTCATTATTGTATGACCCAATACATGTTCTTCAACATCAATTAAATTTATTTCATTTTCTTCGTCATTGTTCTGAAATTAAAAAATAAAATAATAAGCGAGTAATAAACAACATAAAAGTAAAATTAATTACTGAGAGAATTTTATTGGACATTTTTTTTTATTTGATATAAATTTCACTATTTTCACTTTATTATTTCAAAACTAAAACAAATATTAAATAATAATGTATGATAAAATTTGGATAAAATATTTACATTTAAAAATATTTGTTTATTGTTTTAGTTCTGTTCTGTTTGACATATAAATAAAAAGGAATAACATTAAGGTTGGGTCTTGAAACTCGGTATCTCGTATTTAGCCAAATTTCGCACACGCTCTAAAATCAGATTCAAAAAGCAGTAAAAATACTGTAGTTGTAGCAAAACGATAGCACTGTTTTCATTTGCTTTTTTTGTATAAACTGAAATTACTTTGAAAAGTGGAACGAAAAAAGATACATATGTACATCATTGTACATGTGTACATATTTATGTGTATTTCGATCAGATCAAAATACTCAATTTCAATTTCAATTTATTTCATTTCAATTTCATTGATTTGATTATACTTGAAAGGATGATACAATTAACTAATTAAGGATACAGTGAGAAAATATAGTATATATTTTTATTTTTTTTTTATTTAAAAAAAAAAATTAATTGAAATTTTTATTTGAAATTATCTTATCGGATTGGAAAATTCATTTCATTAAAAAATATTAATATATAAAATATATGTAACTTGAATTTCTAAAGTGAAATACACTAAAAAATTTTCAAATGAAATTTAAACTGCTCGTTGTATAACAAGGTAAAAAATTTTTAAAAAGGAAAAACAAGTGAACTAAATTTATTGAAAAATTGTGTTGTATTTGGATTTTTAATAAAGTGCATTAAAAAAAAAAAAATAAAAAAAAAATAAATAAATAATTTGAGAAAAGTGATTGAAAAGGATTTCTATAGAATATAGAAATAGTGCAGGGTAGACAGTAGTTATACCCACAGTTATTCCTACAGAGGATTTTTAGATACGCTTATTTAGATTACAAAATAATTATATCACAATTCACATGATAAATGAAATAGTACGCCAAGTACGTGTATATCAGTATATATAATTGATTGTAAAATAATAGTAAAATAAATTTGTTTTTTAATCATGACATTTACAGAGCATGAGCAATAATTAATACTGATTATCTGTACCTGTACGTATGAATATAATTTACTTTTCTCTCCCAACTGTACGTAATGAAAATTTGCAATGTGTACCCGAATAGTATCTCATACACTTTTGCTTGAATACTTTTTAATAAATGTGATGTGTATTTACAAAAATTTAAATAACATAAATTACTTATAAACTTAAATAAAATCAAAAATTTATAGTGAAATTAAAAATTTTAAAAAAAATTTTTAATATTTACAATAAATAAAGAAAAAACAAAAAATTCTAAAACGGAAATTAGTGAAACATAAAATTAAAAACTTAAAAAAAAAAATAAAATAAACGATTTATAAACAGGAAATAATTCTTTGAATTAAAAATTTAATTTCTAATAAAAGGAAAATTCTCTATACATGGAAACACTGAATAAATTTACTTCGCCTTGAATCTAATTAGACAAAAAAAAATTTTTTTTTTTTTGCTTTGGTTTTTGATGGCTAATCATTCGTCCGTGTTGAATTCTTGGCAAATGTCAACACAAATGACGGTGAGTTTATTATAAGAAAAAAAAAAAAAGCAAAAGCGATTTTTTTTTGTTGTGAATTTTTGTCGAATTTTAAATTCGCGTTTTGTTGTATGTTGTGCATTTGTGTTGAGAAAATAATATATGTATATATCTGTGACGATACATATTATATGTACATATATTTGTTTTTCTTAATTTTTTTTTCTTTTTTAATTTTTTCAATCAATTAAAATGGATGCCTACATTTTAAAAGTTGCATTATTAATTTCTTCTAAAATACAGTGCGTTTTAAAAAAGTGAAAAAACTAAATAAATAAATAAATAAATTTCGCAATTCCAATTTATCTTCTTCGATCGAATTAAAGTAAGTGAAAAAGTATAAAAAAAAAGTTAAAATCAATTTAAGTTTTTTTTTGGTCAAGTGTGCTTTTTAATTTGATTTTATATAAGGCAAAAGCTAGAAAAAAGAGAGAAAAAAGGAATAAAAATAAAAATAAGAATTAAGAAGTGTATTCATATACATATGTAGCCATAAAATGTTACATTGTGTCTTATTTTGATGATTCCAATTGGATTTTTATTTTTCTTGAAAAATTCTTATTTACAGTATTTATATTTTGTTTAGTTTTTTTTTTTGTTTTAGTGCTTTAAGTTTAAATTCATTGCTAAAATAAATTTATAAAGTGCAGTTAATTACTACGAAATGAGACATATAAATTACATACAAAAATGTAAGATGTAATATTTAGAGAATTTTACAAGCAGTCGAAATTTATTTTTATTTCTTATGCAAGATATCTATGTGCCGCGGTATGTGTATGAAATTGTATATGTGATGTATGTACACATGTGTAATAATGTGGCGCAAATGTTTGATCGATTCACAAAAATAAAAAGTTGAATTGCAATAAAAAGGAATGTAATTAGTACTTTTTAAATTGAGTTGAAACAGAATACAAATTTAGAAAGGAATATAATTTTCAATAATAGAAAAAACAAACAATTAAAACTGAAATTTTCTTATAATCTTTTATTTGATTATATTTTTATTATATCACACCTACACAATACATATATGTATGTATACATACATAATATCAAAATAAAATCAAATGAATGATTAGAGAAAATTTCAATTGTATGTACCCAATATGTACCTATTCACTTTGTTAGAATTGAAGATTTTTTTCTTCGTCTTCACATATGTATGTATATTACAATCACAATACATTCAAAAATATCAAAAGCAAAAACAAAAAAAAGAAATATTTATAATGAATAAAAATAAAAACTAAAATTAGCAACCTGTCATAGTCATTCGTCATATAGATAAAGAGAGGTGAAACAGAAAGTGAGAACGCAACAAATATTGACGGACATCCAATAAAAATGAATTATCATTGAAAATGTAATAATAGTGGTAATAATTAAATATATTTTTGCTATACATTTGAGTAAATAAAAAAAGGAAATGTGTGTTATAAAAAAAAAATATATGTAACACAAAAAAAGAAAAACAAACGGAAAAAAGGAATACTCAGTTCACTCACATGTGCTTCTAATATCAATGAAATAATCTCGTAATCATCATCATCATATTACTTTAATAAATATGACAAAAAAAAAATGTATTTTTCTTCGTTTTGTATATGGTTTTTTAATTTATTTTTTTCCCCAAAAATAAAAATTTCCGTTGCTCTTTTATCTATTTCTTCGAATTGACTAGGAAACAAGAAAACAAAAAAATAAATAAATGTACGAATGTATTGTTGTATCTATCGGATAAAAAAAAAAAAAACAAATTAAATATAAAAAAAATCACACAATATATTTGCATGGAAAAAAACAATTTTTAATACAAAACTTACCTATACCATAATATTTCATGTACACATACTTATACCTATGTAGGTACATATGTATATACATATCTGTGTACTAAATAAAATTTCTAAGCCTTGGCACGAACATTTTTAGAATTTAAAAATGATGTGTACATCAGATACATGTACGTATACATATGAATTAATATATTCATGTGTATGTATCTATGAATATATATGCATGTAAAAAAAAAAACGAAAATATACCCACAATAATTTTTATCATTAATAATTTATTTATTTATTTATTTACTTTTTTTCTTTATTTTACAGAATTTAATTGTATTTTATTTAACCAACATGACGACTTTAATATGAATGTTCTTATTATAACAGAAATAAAAGCAAATTTTATTTTTGTCGTATATATCTATATAGTGCAGACGATTTTCATTTGCACACATGTACTTTTTTTTTTCTATTATAATACACGAACGTAAAAAAAAATAAATTTTATGACTACAGTTTTTGCTATTATATGAATTTTTCAACCCCATTACGACCTTGACTTCTGATAATCCAATATAATATATTCTACATATAATATACAAAACAAAAAGAAAAAAAAAACTAAAAGTAAGGCAAGAATCAAAAAAGGAGAAAAAAATTAAAGCATTAACAAATATAGGTAGAATATTTACATACATAAAGTTTTTTAAATTCATGTTTTCATTTTTTACTTGCTTTCTAGTTGAATAAATTATATGAAACAGGAATACAAATTGCCAAAAATCAAAATTTTCAGTTTCAATAAAAAAAGTTTTTTGATATTCAATTTCACTAAATTATACCTAATTTAGCGCGCATAATTATACATTTATTTTGTATCTTTTTACGTACACTATTTTAGGCAATAACACAGAATGTTTTTTTTTTTTTTTTAATAGAAAAGCTTGTCATGAATCATTCATATAATAAAAACGAGATATTTTTCTTAATAAATTGAATTTATTTATAAATGAATATGGAATTAATAAATATTTATCATTGTTTACTATTTGAATGGAAAAAATAAATAAATAAAATGTAAATAGTAAGAAAAAGAGAAACGTATAGTAGAATTTTGTAAGAGTATCTCACTTGTCGTTATGTAATCACAGTTTTATTAGAGTAAAACAATATGTACATACATATTTCTACATACAACGCATACCTAGGTAGGTACCTGTTTTTTTTCTGTCTGTTTTTACATCATTAGTATCATTCATTAACAATTAAATACTAAAATTCAAAAAAAAAAAATAATAATTTTAAAAAAATAGCTGAAAACAAAAGCTAAAAAATAAATAAATAAATAAATCCAACATCACCGGTAAAACAAGGTCACCCATATAGGTATGATGTTGTCCATTTAATCTTTTGATTGCTGTTGCTATCATTTCAAAATGTTTATATAGGTACCTATACACATGTCGTTATGTGTGATTACTGTACAACTTATAGACAAAAGCACAAAAATACAAATAAAATGTCGCAATATATTGATAAGCATTGTCTTTTTTTAGAATTGTAATACTTGCCCACATTGTAATAAAAATACTGGCTGGCTACTTTAAAAAAAAAATTATACAAACGTAAACTTGCACATAAAAAAAAATATAACCATTGATTTTTATACAACATCGAATAATTGCATCGAATATTTTTTGTTATAGAGACATTACATAGTCAATAAATAGTTAGCTAACGTTTTATATCTAAGTTTCTATGTATGTACATCTGATCACCAGTCAGTCAGTGGTTGATAATGATTATATGTATGTAATAATAATACGTTACCGATGACATTTCAGATGAATCATTTCGAACGATGATGATCAACCGAATGTATACAATTTTTCATTACTATTTGCTCTCTTTTATTTTCTAATTCTGGTATATACATATACGCAACAAATTTTTTTATTTTTATTTCAAGTAGACCCACAATTATACCACCTACTATTTCTAATATCATAGTCTATTTATTAAGTGTTTTAGTTTAATAAATAAAGTAATTCTTGATTTCTTGATAATATGTACGTACATATGTATGTATGTAGTGTTAATTTAATATGTAAAAACAAATTTTTTTGTATGCATCACTAATCATAAATAAATGAAAGGGGATAGATTGCCAAAGTCCCATGAGTACATAGAATGAATAATTTGCATAAAAATGTAAAACAAATCAAAAACATAAAATATTTTAAGATGAAATGATCGTGTATATAAATATATACATTTTAGCAAATGCATTAAATTAATTTCATTACATACATATGTTGTTTTTTTACAATGACAGATGTCTTATATTTATTAAAAAAAAAAAAAAAACAATAATATTATTGACACTGATTTAATAACATTGCAATAATTGAACACATATAAATGTGGATGTATGTAATACGTAAATTATACTTTTATGTAAATTTAATTTAATATTCTGTATATTTAATTGTAAATAAAGTAATTGAGTATCAGCAGAGATACTAGTATCAGTTAACATAGTTAAGTATTTGTGTACGTAGTGGTAACATAAAAAATAACATTTCTCTTTTTGTTATTGCAAAAATATAAAAATTTTCTTCTTAATGATAAACCTTGTTAGGTATTCAGATTTTCGTTGAACTCCATTGGACTATAAATTTTCGAAAAATAAGCTAAATAGTTTACCTGCATCACCGCCTGCCTATTAATCTAATAGGTATGGAGCAAAATTTTAATAAGGATTTAATTTATTAATTTTTTTTTTCCAAAATTAAGTTTTCGATACAAGCCATGCCACGAGCGTGCCAAATTGTTTTCGATAATACAATAAATTATAAAGAATGATTTTTTTTTTTTTTTTTGGCTTAAAATGTTAATATCCAAAAAAAGAAACAGAAATAAAAAATTATAGATACCTATGTACATATAAATATTTGAAACAAAATTTTTAAATTATTTTCCATTTTTATTCTATCAGCAAATAAAAAATATTTTTTTTTTTACTTTTTGATAATTTTACAAAATTATCTATGAACATTTTGGCTAACACCACTTTTATACTGTATACAGTTTTAATACAAAGATAAATACAGAAAAAAAAATTTTTGAATTTTATCCAAAACGAAAAACACGTTTACAATTTCTTTTCTTTTTTTTTTTTTTTTGTCATTTTATCTGTAACAATAATTATAAAATTTAAAATAAATGTATAATGTTTTTAAAAACTATTAAGAAAAACCGACAATTTTTCAATTTTACTCTAAATTATGTTATATGACGTGAAGAGTGCCAATTTATCAGAAATTAAAGAAATTAAAAAAAAAAACTACACGAATAATAATTTAATAATATTATACTGCATAACAAATAATGTTGCGTTATAAGTACGATTTCTATATTAATTTTTGATATTGATTGAAAACAATAAAAACAATTTTTTTTTTTTTTTTTTGGTGATTATATGGAGCCGATCTACTTTTAAAAATCCACAAAATTATGTCATGTACTCATTTATGGTATTTCATTTTTAATTGTTTTTGATTTTTCTGATTTTTCGTCTATTTTCGTTATTATTAACCGGCGTATCTCATATAAGTAAACAGATAACGAAATGCTTCTACCATTCAATTTATTCTAAAATTATATTTAAATATGATATGCGTACGTTATAAATTTAAATTCAATTTATTTTTTAATTTTTTTTTCTTTTTATTTCCTCTCACTTAAGTATGTATACATATGTATATAAAAAGGAAAAAAAAAATTAAATATATTTTTATGTCATCCCATATTGTATTACATATACATTCTTATATGTACATAATTATAATACATCTAATTATAATTATTGCATATGCACAAATTCTTTTACAATTTCTATATTTGTTATGAAAATAAAACAGAAGTATTTATTTATTTATTTTTTTTTTATCTAACTTGTTACTCTAAAGGCATGTGTAACCTTATTTGTAATATTCACTTTATTTTTTTATTTATATTTTTATACATGTATCTATTTTTTTATATTTTAAACTCTTTCAATTTATTTTTTTAATATGGAAAATAATCAATATTCTAAAGAATATGGGTATAGTTATAATACATGAGTGTAATAGTGTATGAGTATTGAACATATTTTATCATTCTAAGGCCTAACACAAAGCACACTGAAATTTTAGTGTCCTTTTTTACGTTACGATGAATATTAGAATTCTGGCTTTTTCCAAATGTCTATGGGATAATATTTTATTTGAATTGGTAAGAGAAAAAAAAAGGAATAATAATAATCTGCATTTAAAAAAAAGTATTGAGATTATACAAATGAAACTAAAAAATTTATTTCAAGACATCTTTATATTCAGTACATTTTAAATGTATAAAGATATCATTAAAATATATAGCGTGGATTCATAATATATTCCCAGAGCTATCATGACAGGTAACATTTTGAAATTTTATATGAGAATCTTTTACTTTTTGTATGTAATAATCAAATTGATATCTTTTCAATTAATACAGTATCTGGCCTTATGTTAAAGTTTGTATATACCTTCATGCAATACATATTACTTATTCCATAATTGTACTGAAAAAAAGTCACATAATATTTAATTTCTGTTAGATTTTATATATGTACGTCTTCACATGTATGTACGTATATAGAAGTATTACGTCATTATTTCGATTAATTTAACCGTTAAGGTATGATGTAAAAATGAATAAAAAGAAAGCATAAATAATGATAATAGTAACATAGTGTGTTCTTGTAAATCGTTAAATTTTCACCAATTCTAATTCTATTTCAACCTTTTCCTTATTTAATTTTTAACGATTTTTCTTTTTTTTTAAAATATTTTTAAATTTAATACTGCAGAAATTATTATACAAAAAAAAAAAAAAAAATACATTGTACTCGAATGTACTTGTACTAGTTTAGAATGTGCATTCACGGAATGAGGAATTTTAAATGTTACATTTGGACATAAATCATTTTTGTATTTTTTGTTTTTATTTTACAATTTAATTTAACATTGAAAATAAAAATGAAAATTTTTCGAAAATATTTATGACTTTGAATTTAAAAAAAAATAAAATAAAAATAAAAATAATTTTTTTAAAACAAATAAAAATATTTAATTCATCTCTGAACAAAATTCTATTCTCTGTGTTTTATGCTGTGTATGTGATAGTGTTTTTAAATAGACTCAAAAAAATATATAATATTGTTCTGTTCAATGTTTTAAATTTACAAAAAGAAAAAGAAATAGAAATAAAGTAATTTAACTATTTATAGAAATTTGTTATTCTTCTTTATACATTCTGTCATTTGTTTTAGTATTGAAATTAATTAAAAATCAAATTAAAAAAATAATAATAAAAATAAAATAAAATTAATTCCATAATATCATATGTGTAGATGAAGTATGTGTTGAGTGTTTGTAAAATTTCTTACATATAAAGTATTGTTACATGAAATAGATGTATATAAAATTTAAATAAATATTAAGGTATGTTGCATAGTATGCACAAAATACATATACATATGCATAGAAATATATGCCTAAAAATTATAAGAGTCTCTAAATGTAATTTTAATAAATGTATATGGTCATTTGCATATGTATACAAATTTTATTTTAATTTTTCTGTAGAATTTCTAATGAGAATCTAAAAATAATGTAATTTTAAATACATATACGTATGTGTATTTCGTTTGTTTTACTTATTGGTGTTTTATTTTATTTTTATAATGATAAATTTATAAGAAAATAAAATATTTCTGTGTAAATTGTATGCGCTTCATTTAATTTAAGAAGATATACCTACTTTTAATTTGCAAAAATAATTAAAAAATAGTATTTACATATGCATATATAGGGTGTTTCTGATAATAGTACCAGATGATTTATAACAATAAAGTTCATACGTACCAATCGGTATTAAATGAAACGAAATTAGGTTTGATACCGATTGATGTATTTATATGAGCATAAGCACGCACAAGTTTTGAAAAAAGATTATTAATTAAAATTTAAAAAAAAATCTTGTTATTCAATTTAAAATAAAATTTGTTATTTTTTTGTTTATTGTATTTTGCAGGCAACGTCATCAAACTTAGAAAAATATTTCGAAAAAAAACAATGTTTACAGGAAATGAATAAAAATTAAATCGAAAACGTGACAAGAATATATATATATACATATAACTCAATGAACATTGGCTATTCATATGCACACACATACACAGATAAAAATTAAATTAAAAGAAATAATAATAAAGAAATAAATTTCTGCTCAATAATAATAAAACGAATAATTTTCAACGAATTATATGAATAAAATTTAATTGAATAAAAAAAAAAATTGACTAATAAAAAGAAGTACTAAAAAAACGACAAAATACTTGAGGGAACAAAAAAAATTTTAAAAAATAATTAAAATTAAAACAAAGAATATAAAAAAAAAATTAGTTAGCATATTATATAAATATTATTTTGCTTTAAAAATAATATGCCTGTAATTTCACCTCCAAGGAGATATTCGTCATCAACAACAACAACAACTGGAAGTAGTTCATATTTACCACCAACGGTTGGTGGATATACAAGTAGTAGTTTATTGGGAAAAAATCTAAGCTCACAAACATCATCAACATCATCATCATCATTATCACCATCATCATTATCTTCAATATCACCATCAAGTAGATATTTACGAAGTAGCAGTGTATGTAATACAAATTGTTCATCATATTCAACATCAGGATATTTAAGCGGTGGTACAACTGGTGGTACATCATCATATTTAACTTCAACAACTGGTTCTTCATTACGTTCATCATATTCTAGGCCATCATCATCATCATCATCATTATTAACTGGTGGTACGTCATCATTATTAACATCACCTGTATATAGAAAATATAGTTCATATTTAAGTGGTGGAAATAATAATGATACAACATCAACATCAACATCACGATTTGGAGTAAGTAATATATCTAATAAATATACAAGATCAAGTTCAGATAATACATCTGATACTGGATTAAAACGTCAATCATCATTATCATCATCATCATCTGGAAAAAATACACAAAACAGTAACAGTAACAATTATAGTAATAATAATAGTAATAGTAATAATATCATAACATCATCTCGTATAACAACAACAAATTTACAAACAAAACCACCAATATCTGGATTTGGAAGTTTACGTCGTAAAAAATTATCAGAATCAGTATCAAATTCAAAAAATGATTATAATCATAATTTAAATGATATTATAAATGATTGTGATAACAAAACATCACCATCATCATCAATTGAGACAGGATTAGGAACAGGGGCAGGAATAGGAACAAAAACAAAATCATCATCTCATGGTATTTGTGTTAATAATAACAATAATAATAATTGTTTAAAAAAAAAATTATATCAATTATCCTCCTCAAATTTCACAGGATTAGGATCATCATCAGTAAATAATAACAATAATAATATTAATCAAAATAATAAACAAAGAGACAAAGACAACAACACAACAATCACAACTACAAAAAAATCAAATACTACAGGACACAAAAACAAAGATAATAATAATAATACAAAATCATTATCAAAATCATCATCTTCTTCCATATTGCCTGGTAAATCCATATCATCATTATCATCATCAATACCATCATCATCGTCATTAGCACGTCAAGTAGCTACATCTGGTTTGGATTTATATGAAAAATATAGTCCAGCTAATTATATACCAAAATGTGAATTATCACGTTCTAGATCATTATCTGAAGCAACAACAGGAACTGGAACATCAACAGCAACATCTAAATTAAAGTCAACAACAGCAGCCACATCAATTAAATATAATAATAATAATTGTAACAGTAATAATGATTTAAATAATTTTATTAATAAAAGTAATAGTAATAATGATATCAATTATGATATAAATCAATTATTACAAACAACAAAAGATCATTTAAAATTAAATCAGACAATTGATGATAACGATAATATAAATAATTTGAATTCGAATAATAATAATAATAATACAACAGCAACATTAAGCTCCTCACCGTCATCATCATTTAAGGATAATAGTAATACAAAGGTAATAACAATAAAAAAAGCTTACAGTGTGTCTTCATATATTTCTAAAATTAATAATAATAACAAAAATCCAAAATCAGAGTTACCATCCTATAAAAATTTTAAAAATTCCTTTGATAAATCTCATTCTAATAACAACAATATAAATAATAATACTAATATCAATAATACCAATAATAATTGTGAAAATCATAATAAAAATTTAAATTCTACCAATATTATTATTTTAAATAATAAAAACAGTAACGTTCCAATTACTACTATTGCTACCACAACAAAAGATATTGAAAAACAGCCAAAAATTACATCAATAACTGATGATGATAAAGATGCTATAATTAATACTAATAAAAATAAATTTGTAAATAATTTAAATTGTTCTAATCCACCATTATTATCATCATTATCATTTAAATTACCAAAATCATCGTCATCTATATTAAATTGTTCAAATTTAATTGATGATGTTGATTATAAAAAATCAAACACATTAACATCAACTATAGTAAATAATGATAATAAAAATAAACAAAATGAAAAATTATTTAATGTTATTGATAAATCCAATTGTAATTTAATTAATTCAAATGATAATAGTAATGATATTACAACAATAAAAGTTGTAGCAAATACGAGTAATAATAATAATAATAATAAGCACTATAATACAAATATTAGTAATAAGAATCATCACCAAGGGCAAGAAAATAATAATTATAATAGAATAGAATTAAATAATAGTAGTAATAATTATTCTAATTCACCAACACCACCGTCATTAGTAGAGAATTTACAAACACAAGAAAATATTAATAATAGTAAAATTACATCACAAATACGATCTACACTATCGACACCATTAGAACAAAATTTACAAAATCAAAAACAAAACGAAGAACAAAAAGAAGAATTAAAACAAATAGAATTTGAATTAGATAAAAAACATGATGATCATGTGAATTCAACAAATATTAATGTTACTACAACTATTAATGCTGATACAATAAATGCGATTAATAATTCAACGACAGCAGAAACAAAAATCAATATAAATATTTTACCATCATCATCATCGGTATCATCACCATCATTATCGGATATAAGAAAATTTAAATATACCAATTTAAAAAATAATTTTGAAAAGAATACATTTTTAAATAAAACAAAATCAACGGCTGTTACATTACTACAAAGTTTTAAGCCAACAATTTCGACTGGAACAGGAGGAAACAATAGAACAACAACAACAACGTTGAATGATAATAAATTTGATGAGGAAATTATGTCAAATAATTTAAAAACAAAAAATTCGATAATTAATAATAACAATAATAATGATAATAGTATTAATTCATCATTAACAACGACATCAACAGGTGGAGCAATTACAGTAACACATAGTGCAACAACAACAGGAACAACAACCGTTGTGATACCATCATTATCACCAATAATAACGACAATTGCTTCAACAAATAATACAAATATTAATTATATTACCAATGAAAATGATAAAACTAAAAGTAGTTCCAATTTGTATACAACAAAACCTTCTTCGTCGTCATCAATAAAAATATTATCAAAATCAAATTTTCTTGATTTTCATTTGGATTTTTGTAAAAATCGTCAACAAGAGCAACAACAACCACAAACTCGTTTAAATGGTATAAGTAATAAGAAAACTTCAGGTAATGCTATTACCATCAATTCAAATAATGAAAAATTTGTAAATACAAATAAAACTGTAACCACATCAATCATACAGCCAACAATAATAAAAACACAAAATAATCAAGTTAATGATATAAAAAACAATAAAGGTGGTAAAATCAATATTAAAAATAATGGTAATAATAACAATAATAATAATAATGTTAATACGAAAACAACAATTTATTTTTCAAAATATAAAGATAAAAATTTTCTTAAAAATGAATATGAATTAGCACGATCGCAAGTTATTAATAATTCAGAAATAAAAACTAAATCAATTGTTTCATTATCATCATCTACATCGAAATTGAATGAAATCTATAACGATAATGAAAATATTCAAATTAATAATGAAGACAATAATAATAATAATAAAAATTCTACATCACAAAATTCAAATTTAATTTCTTCATCATCTTTAATAACTTCCAAATGTCCAAATTCTACATATTCTTCTTCTTGTTCCACATACTCGAATAACTATCAAGAAAAATTAAATTTAAATAATAAAAATAATAATTGTACTAATTATAGTAAAAATTCATCAATAATAAGTGAAGGAAAAAAAAATTTAATAAAACCATTAGTACATAAGACGACAAATAATAAGATAACAGCTAAATTAGTTAAAATAATATCAAATACAAACAGTATGAATTGTTTACAAAATAGTCCTGAATTATTAGATGATATTAAATATATTGACAGTGATGATACTGAAAGACAACATCAGCAGCATCAACAACAAAATAATTATAATGTAATTAAAACTATGCCTTCAACAATAGTATCTTCATCATTACCAACAACGTTGGCAGTAACATCATCTGTATCATCTGTATCATCATCAAGTACAATTTCATCAACATTATCACCAAATTTTATAAATCATAGACAACAACAAATAACAAATACAAAAATGATGATGAAAGGATTATCAACACCAATAACAATAACAACATTACCATTAACATCAAAACAACGTAACCTCATTAATAATAGTGATAATAATAGTATTATTGTTGGCGGTAATAGTAATAATCTAAATTATAACAGTAATATAAATAGTAATAGTGGTAGTAGTAATTGTACATCAAATAATAGCCAAATCCAAGTAACAACAAATAAATACAATTCATTAAATGATTTTAAACGAATATCATCGCCAAATATTATTAATAATAGTAATAATAGTAATAAATTTTCAAACCCATCAATAATAACTACAAGTTCTGGTATTACATCAACAACAACAACAGCAACCACTGTTAATACCAGTACTACTAGTACAACAATTCCATCATCATTATCAGCGACAACAACTAAACTTAATGTATCCGATATAAAAGTAAATTCGCCGAAAAAATCAACAACAACAGCAGCTATTGATACTAAAACTGATGGAGTCGATATGATGGATTCAAAAGCAACAAATTTTTTAAATCGAAGTCATTTAATACATCATCATTATCATCATCAAATAATACCGAATTCACCGCAATTATGTAAAAGAAAAGTCTACTATAATAGTAGTAGTAATTTATCACAGCAACATCAACAGACGCGACAGCAACAACTAAATGATAGTAATTCCTCATCATCATCATCATCATCACCATCAAATACTTTATTAAATGATAAAAAATATACGTCCTCGAATAAATCATGCGATGATATTATTGATGAAAGTGTAAGTTTATAATAATAATTCATCGTTTAGTATAAAATACATACTATATATATAAAAAATTAGAGACCAAAATCAAAAATATAAATTTAAAAATTTTCAAAACAAAAAAAAAAAGAACATTAAAAGAAAACAAAATAAAATGGTGTTGGTAGAATTTTTCTTATTTTTACATATTATATACTCGTACATCTTCATATACGTTTTATTTTATTTGTTTACAACAAACACGTTACATTTCATTGTATTTGGAAAAAAAAACATAAGGATCATCAAGAATACCATTCGAAAGAGAATGTTATAATCGCAATCTGGTTCTTCATGATAATCGATTCGATGTACAGTATTCTAAAAAAACACTGTGAACACAGTATAATTTTTTAATTTAAGAATAAAAACAAATGAATGTGATTATAACATTTTAAATATTCATATTCACACAAAATTTATATTTTAAATATTAATATGTATTTCTTGTTCTTGGTGTAATTGATTTGTTTGTTTTTTTTTTTTTTAATTTTATCATTTTATTTTCGTATGTGAATAATTTTTCTTTATGCTTATGACTTATGATTACTTCAAATGACATGCAAATGTTATAATATAACAATTAAAAACATATAAATTTTTAAGAAGAAAATTTAAATCAATTTTTTCTATAAAAATAATGCAGAAATTTTATTTTTTCAATTCATAACAAATTTAAAAATTTTCAAAATTTTCTTCTTTGAATTTATTTTTGCATTACTAAAAAAAAAAAAATGAATTATCTAATACACTAAAAATTACTTAAACTATATACTCTGTCTGTTAATGTTTATAATGTACGTGTTACGGAAACTTTCATTGGAGTTATTAAAGAGTATAAAAATATCTCGGAAGTTTTTCCATTTTTTCTACGTGTCACCTATGCACGCATTTTTATACTAGTATTTGTGCCGCTGTTCTATGTTAATACGGTTTCTATGCTTGAAGAAATAAACGTTGGTCGAATCAGCTGAGTTATAAAAACACAAAAATAATAAAAAAAAAAACGTTTTACATCACATTTAAAAAATTATTCGATTTTATGTAGAATATTTGAGCAATCCGGTAATTCTATTCCTGAAATATTCCTAAAATTAGATGTTATGAAATAAGAAAAAAGGCACTTATGCTCCCATAAGATACACATAAATTAAAAATCAGTAATAGACAGAGTATAAATTTAACCAATATAAAAGAGGGATATTCCAGAGTTTTAGTATTTTCATTTTTGAATTGAAATTGCAATGCAATTGTGTTACATTTTAATATCAAAATCACAATAAGATGATTCTGGAACATCCATTAAAGTATACTTTTAAAGACCTTGATGATATTGGTAAGAAATGAATAGTAATTGTTATAGTAAGTAATCAATAATTTCAAAATTATCGAATTTTACTTTTCTCTACAATGAAAGGAGCTAGCAAAAATAAAATAAAAATATTGATCGGATCATTTCTTTTTAAAATTCATTATAAATGAATTTCTACATTTCAAAATGAATTGGATTCTTCTTAAAATTTCATTATCATTGTATATAAATTCAAAATTTACACATTCATTTCATATACTGGAAGACAAAACACAAACACATACAATTTGAATACACGTGATGAATTTTCATTTCACTTCATGTCTTTTCTATTTATTTTGAAAATTATGTATATGTAATTCAATATGCAATAAAATAACATACATAGAAATAAAGGAAATTGCATTTGCAGTTACAACAAAAGCAAATTTCAATTACATCATTCATATATGAATTTTCTTTTTATTTTATTTTTTCATATAACATTATATTCATTTCGCTTTTAATGGGGTAAAAAAAAAAAAAATTTACCTACCTGTAGTTTCTTTTTTATTTTTGATTTAATCAAAAATTATACAAAAGTAAAGAAAAAAAAATTTTTTTTTTTGGCTTTTCCTCTGTTTTATTTAAAAATTAAAATTATAGATTCGCAATGTATCATCAATACGAAGTACCTTTCCATCTTCACCAACATTATCACGAAATTGGGAACGTGATAGAAAAACATCATCAAGTTTATCAACACGAAAATTTTCCGATATCGATGATACACCAACAACAATTAAAACACTTTCAAATAATTCATTGGATTCATATGAGAAAAGTAGCAAAGTTGAAGGTATGTATGAAAGTACTTTTAAAATTTTTTAAAATCTCTTTTTTATTTTCGCGACCTTTTGATTTTCGTTTAGTTTTTGTGTATTTTATGAAAAGGGAAAAATTGAAAGTTTTGTAATACGGAACTCAATTGTAATATTAAAATTCATTTTTTATTACACAAAGAAAAATTCTCAATGCAATTAATTCTATCCTTTAAAATTATAATTTTTTTGTTTGACATTATTTTCATTTTTCCTTTTATCAAATTTTCTGTGGAATTTTCAAAATTATCTGTTTTTAATTTAAAGAAAAAAAAAAAAAGAAAATTAATTTAATTAAGAATTAAAATTCATTTAAAATTTTAAATATGAATCAATGTCAAGATACAATTTACCTGGTACAGAATAACGATAAAATTTTAATTGAAAAGAAAAAAAAATGAAAAACTCATTATTTCCATTTCAGGATTATGTGGACTTCGAAATATCGGTAATACGTGTTTCATGAATTCAGTTATACAGTGTTTAAGTCATACAAAAGAATTAACAAAATATTTAAAAACTCAGACATCAATTAGATCAACAACAAAAGATCAACAAATTTTATCAGGTATGTAATGTTAAATCATTACCATAAAAGTTGTTTTAAAAATGATAATTTTTTAATTATATTTTGTAGAATTTGCAAAATTAATTCGTGGTATGTGGTCACCAAATGTACATAGTTTAACACCATCTGAATTAAAAAGTGCATTTTCAAGTAAACATCGAATGTATAGTGGTTATAATCAACAGGACGCACAAGAATTTTTACGATTCTTTTTAGATTCATTACATTGTGCATTAAATACTGGTGTAAAAGGTGAAACATTAAAACTTGACGATAGTTTAAGGTAAGTTCTATTTTTTCTATTGTATAATTTTGTTAATGTAAAAAATTTGAATTATTCTTTTTGTGTTATTTAGTGATAACGCTAAAGCTGATAAAACATGGGAATGGTATTCAAAAGTTGAAAATTCAGTTATTAAAGATTTATTTGTTGGCCAATTAAAGAGTACATTAAAATGTACAGTATGCGGTAATACAAGTGTTACATTCGATCCATTCTGGGATTTAAGTGTACCATTACAATCATCATCACGTTGTAAATTAGATTCATGTTTAGATTTTTTTATACGTGAAGAAATCTTAGATGGCGATGAGATGCCAACATGTTCAAAATGTAAAACAAGACGGAAATGTACGAAAAGTTTTACAATTCAACGATTTCCAAAATACCTTGTTATACGTAAGTTCCTTTTCTTTCTTTCGTTTTGATTTTTAATTTAAAAAAAGAATAAATGTTCAATTTAATATTTTCTTTTTGAATTTTATAGATTTAAAACGTTTCTCAGAAACACGTTGGAGTAAATTATCAAATGTAGTTGAATTTCCAATTGGTGAAAGAGAATTGAATATGGCACCGTATGCATCAAATCCAAGTACAAACGTTTTGTACACATTATATGCAATTTCAAATCATATGGGTAAACATACATTGCATACATTTGTACATATCCGCAATAATATATTTTATTGATTTATAATCGAAATTTATTTTTTTAATTTTTAGGTTCAACTGCGGGTGGTCATTATGTTGCATTATGTAAGCATCCTATAACAAAAAAATGGCATGAATTTAATGATAATATGTAAGTACAACTTTTGTGTAAAAAAAAGCAGAAAAATTAATTTTTATAATTTTAATTTATTGTAACTTTCTTTTTTTTTAATTTTTCTTTTATTGTTCTTTTTTGCCATTTTGTCATTTTGTTTACAGAGTTAGTGATGATTTGTCTGAGAATGTATTGGTTTCATCTAGTGCCTATTTGCTGTTCTACGAACGAGCGTAAGGATTAGAAAGTTAAAAAAAAAATGCTGTGTAAATTTAAATACCAAATAAAAAAATATATAAAAGTACTAATAAAAATAGAAATCAAAAAAAAAAAAAATTAAATAAAAGCAACCAAATACAAAAAAAAATTATTTGAAATTTAACTAACAAAAATTAATTTTTTATTTTACCGCAACTTGAGAGAGTTTTTAAAAAATTAAAAGAAAAAGTGAATTTTACATTAAATACCAAATCACATGACTAACATTAATCACATAATGAAAAATTCTCAAATTATACGAGAATAATATAAATATCATATACATATGTAAATAATTATTTTTTTTATTTTATTTATTTTTTTAAAATTAGTATAAAGTTGTTACTAAAAATTATACAATTGTTAAAAATATTTAAAAAAATAAAACAAAAACTATACGAATGCAAAATAATATTAAGAAAGCAAAAATAAAATAAAGCCTACATACATACGTATTTTGTTGAAACGAGTTATTTATTCTTTTAGGATTTTGTTAGATATTTTTCAGTTTGCTTTTTTTATTTGTTATTATTGTTTTTCTTTGATTTTTTAGTATAGACATTTTTTTTTCTTTTGTTGAATATTTGAATTTTTTTAGTTTTTAAATTAAAAATAACATGAAAAAAGAATTTAAATTTAATTAAAAAATTAATACAAATGGAGGAAAAAATAAATAATAAAAAAAGCCAGAAAAAACATGATAAACTAAAAACAAAATGTGTAAATATTTAAATGAAATTTGAATTTGTTTTTTAATTTGTCCGTTACTTTTTTTTTTTTTGCTATTTAAGTAAAATCTTATTTACTATTACGTAAGTACACCTACTAAAAATGCAAAATAAAGAAAAACAAAAGCAAATTACTTAGTACTATTACAAAAGAATAATACATAATAATGAATACTTGGTAATACGCATCAATTGGTAATAAATTTAATCTCGTCGTGAAAATCATTCATCTGTACACCGACATTATTGAATAAATATTGCGACGAGATTATGTTTAACGTTAATTGGTACATATAACCATAAATAAATTTGCAATTTAAGATATTTTTTTTTCCTTCCTTTATTTCCTATATTATCTTCAAGTATGTTTGTTTTATTTGTATCAGTTTTTTAAGTTTAATTTAATTTAATTTATTTATTTATTTATTTATTTATTATATGTATGTGCAATTAAATCAAACATCATAATTTTTATGTTAATATATTGTCAATTTTTTAAATTTTATAATAATCAAAGTAAAAGTATATGAAATTTGCATGAAAAAATTGTTAAAAATTAAAAGAAATTATTTTTGAAAATAAAACCATATGAAAAAATGAAGATAAATTCATTTTGATTTTTCACATTCATAAAAAAATATGAAATAAGTTCTTATATGAAAATTGTCTGATACCTAATATTTCTTTAGTTATTAAAACAGCAACAAGAGTAATCAATTTACAACAATATTACAACAATGTCCATCATTCGTGTTACCATCGTCTTCAATAGAATACTCTACTACAAATGAATTGAATACTATTACAACCAAATCAACATTTTCAATGAAATCAATTAATAATAACTCATCAAATATTTTTACTATTGATCAGAATTGTTCCTTTTCATCAATAATATCAGATATTTTAAATGAAAATAATTGTAAATATAAGATAAATTACAATTATAATAATAATAGAAATAATCAAGTTATAACAATTGAAATTATAAATTTTTTTCTAATTTCTTTACTTGGTATTATTTTTTATTCAATTTTATTTTATTTGATCTTTTAAATTTTATATTATTTTTCTTGTTTTGTTATGTAATATGTTGTTTTAAATTAAAAATTGAAATATTAATTTAATTCAATTTCATTTTGAGAAAATAAAAATAAGTAAAATAAAGAGTAAAATTACAACACGTACATATTTTTTTTTTTTTAAATTAAATGTTAATGATATTAAATTTATTAAAAATAAAATAAAAAATAAATGAAAATGAAATTAAAAATAAACATTTACAATATGAAATTGCCATTTGGAAAAAAGTTATTAGGAACAAAATTCAAAATTTTACGTATTAACAACGTCCAAGTTATTGTAATACCTATATATTTAATACATATATTTTTTTTCTTGAGTTAATTTTTTTTTTTACATATTTTGGTTTTTTATAGATAATAAAATATTTAACAGAGATATGAAAATATTTTATCTTAAAAGTGCAATTATAATATTAAATACATAAATATAAACAAAAGTCTAAGGGAAATTTACTAATCTGTACTAAACAAAAAAGTAAAATAAGATAAAAAGAAAATTATGTGAAAAAATAAAAGATAAAAATGACAAGAAAAATGAAATTATTACCAAAATAAAATAAACTTAAATTAATAAACAAAGAAAAAAAAAAGGATTTTAAATTATATTAAATCGAACTAAATTTTATTTGTTTGTTAATTTTAATTTTAAATAAAATGTACTAATTATAAAAAAAATATATTTGTTTTTTAAATTAAGAAATTTTAAATTTAAAAAAGATACAATAACAAAAAAAAGAAAATGGTTATATTGTTTTGAATATTCAATTATATTTTAAAAATTGCAAGAAAAATTTCTATATTTTAAGAAAATGTGTTAAAAATGTGTGTACCATTGTTATTATCTTCCTTCGTTTTATATTTTATTACTACATTGTATAAATATTATATATTTTATTATTTTTTTTAATCTAAGGATATAAGTTAATACATATAAAAACAAATATATTACTATATTGTGAAAAAAATAAAACTTAAATAAAAACCTAAATCAATAAAAAATAAGAAAGGCACTAAAATCTTAAACAAATAAAAAATGAAAATAAAACTAAGAACAAAAGCAAATTAAAAATACCAAGTAATGTATGTATATTGCAAGTAAATGTGTAAAAAAAATATATTTTTGAGGGGTTACTCACATTAATCCCAAATACACAATTCCCAAACACGAAATTCCTAAAATCATAATTCCCAAAAAGCGAGATATCTCGTTTGTATTGTACATTATTCGAATGTATGGATTTGTATTTGATGTATTTTAAGTGTAAAACAAAAATTTTTTGAAAATTCACGCATACGCGAATATTTCGCATTTTGGGAATTTGTTTGGAATTTTAGGAATTTTGTGTTTGGGAATTATGATTTCAGTAATTTTAATTTTGGGAATTCTAATTCTGGGAATTTTGTGTTTGGGAGTCCTAATTTTGAGAATTTTGTTTGGGAATTCTAATTTTGGGAATTTTAAAAATTTGGGAATGTCATGTTTGGGAACTTTGATTTTGGAATTATCGTTGGTCTCCCTTTTTGAGCCTAAAATGAAAATGAAACGAATAAAAATTTATTAATCTAGTTATAGAAATATGAAAATGTAATATATTTATTTAAAATTTAAAGATTGTAGAAAATTAATTTTTATGCAATATAAATGTAATGGTTACTTTTTTAACTTATTATTCTCTTCTTTTGTTATTCGTATTATTTATTGTATTGTTTTTTAAAATGCTGGAAAATTTGTTTTCAATGTAAAAAAATGAAATATTGAAAAAATATCAAATATAAAAAAATTGTTGTATGAAGTAAACTAAAAAAATTGAAATGAAAAATAAATAAATAAAATTATTTTGTCGTAATTGCACTGTTATTATTTAAAATCCCTGAATATAGTTCTATTATTAAGTCATGCCCAAATAACACAGTAAAAATCCATGTGTTAATGAGTCAAAGATTTCTTGATAATTTTGTTATTGAATTTAACGCAATGAAATAACAAGACACATCAGTGTCTTCGATACTTTGGGCCAATTACTAATGGTATTTCAAGAATGCTGTAACTGTTGTTGACATTATCGTTAGATCCCAGGGTATAATAGAATGTGGTAGAAAAAAAGACAAAATATTTTACTTTCTCTTATTTTATTATTTTTAAATATCAAATCAAAAATAAATAAATATACATCATTTTATTTTTTTCTTTCTTTTCAAAAATTTTAATCGAATTTTTGTTTTCTTATACATTTTTTATATTTTTTTTTTAGATATGATAGCATTTGACTTATATTAATAAAACGCGAATGTTTCGTTTTTTTTTCATTTAATGCATTTTCACGCATATCGCATCTTTGAAGAAACTGGCGTTTTTAATAACTGTAATTCCTCGTTTTCTTTTTGATTGTAATAACGTGTACAGTATATAATATATACTAGATGAATTAGACAAATTAGAATATTCTACTGTATTATAGATAAATATAAAAATAGAGAAACAAGTAAAAGATAAACGAAATTAATGAATGTATACGCAGGAGTATTTTTAATCACTAACTACTTATAAGGCTAACAATTTCGTCTTGTTTTTATTTTTTTATTGTTCTCATTTATTCTTTTTTTAAATTCTAAAAGAAAATGAAATCAAACATTGTAATTTTATGTGTTTTACTTTTAAATATTTTGTAGAAAATTATAAAAATGTATTTTTATTTAAATATAAATGATATAAATTTTGGTTAAAGAATAAAGAAAGCATTATAAAATGTTTATCAATAATAATTAATTGTTAACTTACTTAAATAATATCAAAAATTAAAAAAATAATAATAGTAATAATAATAAACAGATTATAAAACAAAACACATTTTTACGAAAATCTATTGATTATTTGGGTTAACTGATCGATAAACTATTGCAAGTATAAAATTTATGAAACAGTAAATTGGCTTTTTAAGATACTATCTTTTTAAATCGTTTATTATCAATAGATTTTCATAATTAAAATTTAAAAATAAAGATCATTTTTCAAATGCAAAATTTTCATTTTTGTGTGATTTTTTTTTTAGTTTTTAGTAAAAATAATAATAAAAAATGAAAAACTTAAAAGAAAAAGAAATAGAAAATTCATTTTTTTTCGTTTTTATCTCATTCACGCAAAACGTTTTAAGATTTCTAACTTTTTTTTTGTTTATAAAACTACTACATTTCTTCAATTTTCCTTTTGATAGTTTGATCAAGTTTTTTTTTTTTCTTATTATTTTTTGATACATAATCCGGTTATTCTCATTATTTTTATTTGTCATTTATGTTTTTCTTTTTCTTTTTTTTTAAATACATAATACAAATTAAGAGAATTTGATGAATTTTAAAATACCTAAAACTGGATTATAATGAGATACAACAATAGTCTTAAAACTTATTATCGTATTCACATGATTTTTCAGACATTTCAAAATTCATCCAAAATATTTTTACAAAACCAAAAAAAAAAAATAAATAAATAAACATGATTTTTATTTTAAATTTTCTAATTTATGTTATTTAAATACATATATGATTTCTATGTTTGCGTATTCACTCCTTTTTTATGTTTTTAAGTTCATATTATTACATTTTGAATCTCTCAAGGTTCATAATTGCTATATTAATATTATAAATATTGTATTCATGTAGTTTTGAGTTGTAATTTGCCTTTTTTCATTTCATAAAATTTTTATTTTGTTTTACCATTTTAAATATATATTTTATATATAATCAATAATATAACAATGTGAGCTTTATTATTATTTTTTTTTCATTGTGGGTTTCGTTTTTTATTTCATAATTAAATTTGCTTATGTATATATATATATATATTTATTTTATTTTATTATTAATAAATGTTTTTATGTATATGTGTATATATGTATATTTTGGAAAATTTTCATTTTTTAAAATTTCTATTTTTTTCTTCATTCTTTCTAACAGGAATTTTCGTTTTATTTTATCTTATTTTTGATTTTCTTTTCTCTAAAGCGTTAAAAATAATAATCTCATCAATTAAGTAAAAAAGAGAAGAAAACCAAAATTAAATAAAAACTAAATAACTAATAATATGTAATGTATTGTAATTAGGCGCATTTTTCTCTTCTTCTCCGTTTAAGTAGTAGTTAGATAAAAAAGGAAAGGATATAAAATAAATTCATTATTATGATAATAATGAGAAATACAATAATAACGCGTGGTAATTAGAAAATAATATATTATATTTATAAATGAAGTAATTTGTAATATTTATTTTGAATGAAGAAAATCAAAAAGTGAATAATGATATAACAAAAAAAAAAAAAAAGTGGAATCTGGGAATACATATTATGAATTATATTTTTTATTTTCTTTTCTTTTTTTTAAATATTATTATTATTATTATTAATATTATTATTGTTATTAATAGTAGTTTGCAAAATGGTAGTAAACATTTGTTAAATAGATAACAAAAAAGTGCGGTCTTATATTTTGTTCTGCTATTTTAACGTTTTCCAGGTTTTATTGTATGTGATAGCATCTCTTCTTTAGCCAATTTTGAACGAAAATCTGACATTGCATCACGACATGATGATGCAAAATCAGCTAGTTGAGTGAATAATTCTTCACCACGTTTACAATATGCTATAAAGAAATTGAAAAAAAAAATAAGATGATTAATTTAATATCATTTTAGTTTTCTAAATGAAAATTTACATTCAGTTAATAAAAGTAAAAAAAATTAAAACTGAATGTGATCCGTATTACATATCAACCACCCACCGTAATACATACCATCTTGATCATAATCAACATAATTTGTTACATTATATAATTCACGACTTTCTGGAAGAAATTTTGTTAAAAATTCGTTAATTGCTTTATGTTGGTCAACAACCAATTCTTCTGTTTGTTGAAGATCTGATATAACTGCATGTTGATTAAATAGTTCATCAGACATATCATGTTCCTATTTAAAGAAAAAGAAGAATCACAATACACATATGTTTATTTAAACATTAATTTTATGAAAAATTGAAAAATAAACTTACACTAAGTGATCTAAGGTGTGCCAATTCATTCTCATTTAATTGACCATTTTTATGATCGTCACTTTCCATTTGTACAACATCATCATTATTATGCATTTCAGATATATCTTTAACAACTAATTCTTTAACACGATCAGCATAACGTAATGTATTTAATGTATGCTCACATGAACTTAAACCAGGTGATATCATTGCAATCATGCATGTTTTACTTTTCTCACCAATAAATGAATCACGTAATACTTGTGTTAATTTTGATACACGAAATGGTAAATGTGCACTTTGTTTACCTAATGCTCGTATACATTCTTTTAATGCTAATAATGATTTATTAATTTCAGCACCTTCCATTCTTGTTTGACGATTAGCTGATGATGTATCAGCACCTCTCTCATTACCAGCCAAATCGATAAATGAAAATTTTCCATGTATTTTATTTGAACCAGGTGGTCTTAGTACAATTTGAAAAACAGCATGTGATCGTGACGAATTTGAATTAGCTGATGTTTGACCAGATGTACGTGCAGAATTACCATGTTGAATTAATTTTAATACATCATCAACACTATCTACGACTTTTTCAGTTAAACCAACAACCTGTACCTGCTGTTTAGCATCTTCTAATACACGAAGTTTTTGTTTATCAGCCAATAGATCGAATACCTATAATGAAATAAAATATTATAATTATGATTTGTAATATGGTGTATTTTGATTTTATACCTTTCCGCTATATATTTCGAAAAAACTAGCTGATACGACCAAATTTAATTGATTATAAGGTGGTTTATGTAAAAACATGAATACATCTTTTGCAGCCATCGCATATATACCATTTTTACAGTCTTGTACTTTACCATTAAATTCACCACCCATTGTATGAGTTTTACCAGAACCAGTTTGACCGTACGCAAAACATGTAGCCATGCCACCTTCAAATATTGTCTGAACTAATGGTTTAGCCGTATACCTAATAATAAAAATACACAAAATGGAAAAATACTAGGTAGTTATCTATTTTTGTGTAAATAATATAAAATAAAATTATTTACTTGTAGACAATTTCATTATTACAGTTATCATCGAATGCATAATCAAATCGAAATCTATGATTTTCCAAAAATTTCGTTAAATCAACTTTATTTCTAGGTTCATGAACAATTAGCTGATCTTTACTAGGCACTGATATCACATCGATTTCCTTACGCATTACTTCTTTTCGACTTAATGGTCGTTTTCTAACACATACCGTTATTTGATGATCTTCAATTGCTTGACCATCAACTAATGGCCGAAAATCTAAAGTACTTTGATATTCTCTGAAAAGTTAAAGGAATTTTTTTTTCTCATTTTTTAATTACTTTAATTTTTTTTTTATTACAAAAGATTAATTAATTACCTTATCATAGCTGCTGTTTCCCAATTTGGATTACCAGGGTCTAAATTCATTAATGCATTTTTCTCTTCTTTTAATTCGGCCTGTCTGGCACGTCTTTTTTCACGATTCTCCTTCAGCCTTTCAACTTCTTTAACAACATATGAACGTCTTGGACCACCAACGCCACCACCACCACCTCCAGTACCAGCTGTAGATGATACCATACCACTTTGTGACATTTTTGTTGCATTTTGAGTACTACGAGATTTGGTTAAAGGTGTTGGCTGTTGTTGCTGTGATGGTTGTTGAACTGATGATGGGGGAATATTTTCGACATGATCGTTTTGAGCTAAATTATTAATGGTACCACGATTTGTACGATGCCCTAAAAATTATTTAAAAGAAAAAGAAAAAATTAATTTAGACAAAATACAAGTGTAAAGCAAAAATAATAGTAAAACTATACTGAAACAAATAACAATTACAATTAAAAAAAAAATGTAATCATTTTTTTTTAAGTTAGTAAACATGCAATATCGATTATATGTATATTATTGTAGAATTAATGAAAGGTAATTTTCACAAACAAATAAAAAAGTACAAAAAAAAACTGGAAAAACGAAACATTCTTAGTAAATTTTTCGGAATAAATTTTTTTATATTTTTAATAATTTATTTTATTTATTTGTGATAAATTAATTTGAAAATTTTTTAAAATGTATTATATGGATATTACGATTTAAAATGAAGATGTATGATGGCATAGTAAAAAAAATATATGTAAATGATTTTAATAGAAAATTTTGAAATTTTGCTAATTTTTTCACCATAAAAATTAAATAAATTTAAATTAAATGAAGGAACAACTTTTTTTTTTCTAATGACAAAATTGTATTATGAATATCACCAAATAAATGTCATTTAATTATCATTTTATTCGTGCATTTTGCCGATTATTTATTTTTATTTTTCAAAAACTACTATTTTATAGATAAAAAAAAAAAGGTGACCATAGTGATGTCATTGCGATTTGTACTTTTTTTAAGGATCAAAACAAAGTTTCAATTTTTAAAATTCTTATTTGTTGATTATTATATTTTTAAATTAATTAAAACTTATTCAAGAAATATTCAGAAATATATTTTATTTATAGAAAATTTTATTAAATGGAAAACAAAAATTACCGCCAAATACACTTTTCCGTTTTTTTAACATAAGTTCGAATAAACAATGACACAATTTATTTTAAATTTTCTTTTTTAATCACAACAACAAAGAATTCAGCAATGAAATTGATTATTTTTCAAAATAAAATAAAGGTAAAACAAAGTGTTTTAAATTAAATTACGCGTATTTTGATATACATAAGTACAAAACAAAAATTAATTAAAAAAAAAAGAAGAAAATTCATACGATTGACTCATGAGTTATTTAATAACTGTTTCTTTGTTTATTGCTCTTGATGTTAGGCCACTATAACCACTACTAATAACCTGCGTGTAGTAAATTTTCTAGATGACAATGGTTAGAAATGAAATGCGTACATATGTACATATGTATGTCCTAAATATACTTACATATTTATGTATGTATGTTCGGTTATAAATAATTGTATAGTATAAAAATTTAATTTTTAGGTCTTTAGCCTTAGTGTATCAGAATTAAAAAAAAAATATCGTATTTAAATACATGAATATATATTACCTACCAATAAACACAAAGAAATAAAATTAGAAAAAAAGGACAAGGTTCTTTATTTTTTATAAAGTTGTTATTTATCAAAATGAAATAACACGCTATCCAATAATCCAACAATGTTGTACAACACATTAAAATGTAATGACGTTAAAAAAAGTATATAGTATGTAAAAAACGGAACACAAAGAAAATAAAAAAAAATAGTAATGAAAATAAAAGTCGCTGTTGATTTTTGTTTAATTTTCTTTATAACTATAAACTATTAGTATCAAAATTGTTGTTGCCACTTTGTTTTTATTTAGCTTCATTTTATTTTTATTTTTTAGGCTACTCTTTTTCTCATTCTGTTTACTTTATTATGCTATTAATGATAGTGATATGATGACGATTAAGGAAAAATATAAAACTTATATACTACATTATATGTAATGCCAGCGTAAAAAAATGTAAAGCCTTTTCTAATCACAGAAAATGATAATAATCTAATTTTTTTTTCATGGTTGACCATAGTAACACCCCCACAAATGACGAATTTTTTTTTTTCACATACAATAAACAGCAGAATCTTAATAGTGCTTAGGGGTAATGAAATTATTACAAAGTGTTCACTTCATTTTCCTAATGTTGAACACATACATATAATGAATATAAACATAAGGAAAAATTATTATTTTTCTTCTTTTTTAATGAAACGTTTTTACCACTGTGAATAATTTCAATCTGTGAAAAAATGTTATCGTTTCTTTTTTTAATTTAAGGGTTGAATATACATATGTGCACATACGATATATGGACATGTGATACGAATAGAAAGCGCTTATGTTGAAGTTTATAAATTAAGGAAATAAAGAAATAGTATCACTTTGTGTAAGGGAAAAGGTAAGAGAACTTTAAATTGAATTAGTAGTTTAATTTGTTTCAAGTTGATAAGAAACTAAGTACTTTCTCTGTTAATTGAGAACGAAGTAAGAGTCTGATTTTATTATTTTTTACATTTTTTTTTTTTTTAAATTTTAAACAGTTCAAGGTAGAGGTTACGGACAATTATAAAAATTGAATACAATGGCTTATAACTTATAACTATAATCAGTTGTTAAATTTTCAACAAAAAATTTTACACAAAAACTTAAGCCTGAAGGCCAATGATAACATTAGCGTCAACGGTAACGATTTATTGAGTTCAAGTGGTTTAGCGATTATGTAGTTTAATATTTACTTACCATTTTGTGCATTCAATTTATTCATAACTCTAATAGCTCCTTGTGTAGGATTCTGAAACATAAAAACAAAAAAAAAAATAAAATAAAAATTAAAGAGAAAATAAATCTTTAAAAAAGTAAAAATAAATGAAGTTATTGCATATTGCATTGTTAAAAATATAAATTAAAATAATTATGTAATTACAATACAATTACATTTATAAAACAGACACAACACAATAAAACGACATTCATACGTGTATTATACATTTTTCAAAGTAATAAAATAACAAAAAATATAACAGGATTTTTTTTTTTTTGTAAGTTATATAATACATAATTATAAAACGTATATTATTACAAAATACACAAAATAAGAATATTTGCTCTTATAAAATCATATGTATTACTTGCAAAAGATTAAAAAAAAAAAACAATAAATTAGAGTAAAATTCTAGACTTAAATTATTTTTAAATTATTAAAAAAAAGGTGTATATTTGCAAGACATTAAAATGTAAGTGAATAAAAACTATTATGTATATGTAAAACATGTGCTCTTTCACGCTAATACATTGTATTAAAAATTAAAAGATGAGGCCACACAGAAAAAAATTTTCTAAAACAGCATTTTGTGATGTGCGTGTGAATTTCAAAATAAATAAAATTAAGAAAAAAAAAAAAACACGTTGAATATTGCTTAATATTATGAGTATGTATTGCATATAAAATAGGCCATATAAATAATAAATAATTAATTATTGCAAAAAAGTAAAATCGTATACAAATAAATTCAGAGTCACAGACCAAATAAAAAGTAAATAAACACCACAATCAAAATTCGAAAAATAGATTTACAACAAAATAATAGTCGAAAAAAATAAAAAATAAAAAAAAAAATCTGTACACAACGAAAAAGTAGTAATCAGTAATGAACAGCGAAAATAAAAAGAAAAAATTTTTCTTTTGTTTTTGTGTTTTTGTACCGATCCGATTCTAGAGCCAATTTGTTGCTGCTGCTGATGATGCTGTTGCCTAACCACAGGAAGTGTACCACCAGTTGTCGCAGCAGTTGATCCACTAGTAGCATGATGACTACTTGTACCACCACCACCACCAACGCTTCCTGTTGTACTCCTTTGCATTTGCTCATTTATAATACCATTCTCTACACCATTATCACCATTATTTTCTAATTCCAATTCATCATCATCTTCATTATTATCGGCATCATCATCATCATCATTATCACCTTCATTCTCTTCATCAATTGACGAATGTGATGGTTCCTAATTATTATTTCAACAAAAATTTTTGGTTTGGTTTTTGGTCTTTTTTCTTTTTTAAATTTGATTTTGGATTTTTTTTTCAAAATTTTAAAATATTAAAAAAATAAAGAAAAAATTTAGAAAACAAAAAGCAAAAGATTAATAAAAAACGAAAAAAGGTTTTATTTCAAAATTTTTTTGTTTACTTCTTCTACTTTAGACCCTCTAAATTTTCGCATTAATTTAGAGCAAAATTTTATGTAAAATGGTAAAAACATACGAAAAATAAACTCACTCCATATAAAGTAATGAACATAGAGAACATGTTTTTTTGTCGTTAAATTTTATAATTATAATTTTTAAACTTCAAATCATTTTTTTGTGCTATTAAATTATTTCTCCTTTTCTAAAAAAAAAAGAAATGCACAAGAATTATAAGTGAATACTTTCGTATGAATATTTGAATTTTTATGTCTAACACTCACTTATTACTAATATATATCCTGTTTTTAAAATAAAGGATTATTTTTTCATATTATTTTAATATACGATAAGAAATAAATAATAATAAACGCCTAGCAACCATTGTTTAACCAATAAATTAATTTATTTTCCTTTTGTTATTGCATTGTATTTCACTTGATTTCACACATGAAAAACAACGCTTATCATCAATAGCTTAAAATAGTGACCTGATTTTTCATTTAAATGGTAATTTAAAAAAAATCTATGAAATTATGATGTATACAGTATTACGTATGCATTTCTAAATGAAGCAAATACAATAACGCCCTTGTGCAAAAATTGATAATAAACTTAATCTCATCGAAAAGTCACTCAGCTACTCGCAACGTCATTAAAATTGCTGAATAATTTTTACAATGAGACTAAGTTCAATACCGGTTTGTAAAGGCATAAGTATGTACATATGTATTTGGAAATAATTTCTTTATTTAAAATTTCATTTGAAATCAATAAGACAGATGAATACAATTTAAAAATAAAAATTTAGACTGAATAGGTAATTTAGCTGAATTTTTTGAATAAGCTGAATACATTTTTTTAATAAAATAAAATTATAAACATTTCTGAATTTGAATAAAATTATTTTATCTTAAAAAGAGAATACAATGAATTTTCTATCACAAAGAACTAAGCATAAAATATTTATTTTTTATAATTCGTTTTTTATCCCTCATTCAAATATTTTCGCTTTATCCTTTAAATAAATGCTCTAATTAATAAATTAAATTGAATGAAAAAAAATCTTAAATACGTACTTATTTTTGCCTTACTAAACAGCATTTTTCTAAAATGCGTTTTTGCCATAAAAGCATAAATGAATATTTTATGAGTTAAAGTATTGTTTATAATGATTGTTTTTATTTCTTACCTAATATACAACTCATTAATTTTTAAAAAACTATTATTGATTTTCAATTAATCCAAAAGATTTTTTTTTCTTTTAAACAATAAAATTTATCAAATAAATAAGAAAAATAAATATATATTAATAAAAATAATTTGCAGAAGCAATAACGGACACTAAAGACAAAGTGATTTTTTAAATAATTCTTCACCTTTGTTTATTTTTTTCATATTTATAAACATTATTATTATTCGTCTGTAGAATTTTTGTTTTTAAATTTGTCGTTTCTTTATTAATTAAATAAAAATAATACAATGAAATAATTAATGTGAAGTTAATTTTAACGTGCACTTCATTTTGTGCTCATATCACTTTGATTTTATTCTTTTAAATAACAAACATTATTTTATTTAAACTATAAAATAAAATCAAATTAAAAAACAAATGAAAACATACAAAAAAAAATTTAACAGAATATTATTGAGCTTTTTATCATTAACGTTACGAAAGACTTTATTTTTTTGAAAAATTTTATTCAAAATACAAAATGAGGGGATGTTTTTAAAAAATGTCCAATGACAATGATTGTGAAGTCAATCAAATTAATATATTCTCATCTTTAACATATGATTTATCATTTTTTTAAAATCTTAACTGACTAATTTATGTTATTTATATAATATACATTATAAAATCATATGTTAATAAATTTTAACTAATTTTTTGAAATATTTTTTAATTTTTCTGAATAATTATTTTCACTAGAATTTGTTAAAACACAAAACATGAAAATAAAAATTAAAGAAAATCAAAATAAGAAGAAAAAAAATCTTATTGTGCTTATTATCACCAACGTAAAACAAAATTAAAAAAAAAATAAAACCTAATAATTTAAATTATGTATATTATATTTACCCGCGATAATTGATGATAATTAATTGCTATTGCCTGTTTTTTTGGTTTTAAAGCTGCATGTTGTTGCTCTTGAATTAAATTTGCATTTAGTTGTAATATTGCATCTAATTCAACTTCTTTTCCTTTTGTTTCACCTTTTTCATACCATTCAACAGTAACTGATCGTGAATTTGGATTAATTTTTGATACAACCGCAGAATGTATTCGTCCTAAAAGAAAAAATCATATTAAATAGATTTGTATTAATCATGTAAAGATGTTTTTTTAATTAATACATTATTTCCAAATAACTAAATTTTTTCTAAAAATTAAAATATTATTTTAGAAAATCATGTAATTTTGAGAAAATGTTTCTCGATATTTAAAGAAAGTAAAATTTTTATCCAAATTTTAAATTTAAATTTTTATTGCCCTTCTTTTGATATGTATTAACCATTTTAACAACTAGATTAAAAATAAATAAATAAATAAAAATGAAAAGTTCTGAAAAACCATACGATACGATTTATATCTCAATTTAATATGCCTTGCTTCAAGACATTTTTCTTATTTCATTTCATTATGTTCATACTCTGCAAGACATAAAAAATAGTATAGTTATTTTTATTTTACCGGCAAAATACATAAAATATTTATGGCTTCTTATGAGCATGTTTTACTACAAACATGCATGAATGGTACTTTTCTTTGTGTATACACGTATTTTAACTTATATGAATTAAAGATTAAAGGAAATATATTTTTTTCTTATTATTTTATTTTATTCTGGAATTTTTTAACAAAAAATAAAGTTCAAATAATGAAAAATTAGGATATCACAAATTATGTAAATTTTATAAATTAATTTAGAATTTTCTTAAAATCAATTTATTTACTTATCTACCAACCATTACATTCTGTTTCAATTTCATCTCCTTTCTTATCATTTTTTTCAATATGACTTTGATGTTGTTTTTGCCAAAATCCAATTTTATTATTACTATCATTACAATCGCTTTTATTATCATTATTACAATTATTATTAATATTATGTATATCCAAATTATCATCACAGCAATAATACAAAGATTTTTTTGAATTTTTTATATTTTTTTTTAAATTTTTTTGTTTAAAATTAAATTTTTGCTTTTTATTTATTTTACTATTTTTTTCACATTTTCCATTATTATTATTATGTAATGCAACATTGGAATTTTTTTCAATAAATTTTTGTTTTCGTTTTCGATATACAGAAGGACTGCTATTATTTACATTAAAATTTTTATTATTTATTTTATCAGTTAATGATGACATTGATGATGATGATGATACAGCAGTAACAGTTACCGATGATGATATATCACTTAATTCACGTTTAAAACAACTAAAATGTTTTTTAAACCATGATGATGATGATGATGATGGCGATGATGTTGTAGATGATGGCATAATTATATTTATACTTATTATAAAAATTAAAAAAAAAAAAAAAATCACTTTTGATACTTTTATGAATACAATTTAGAGGATTACAATTGAAATGTTCATTTCAACATTTTTAAATTCAAAATAAAAACGAAATTTATTAAATAACATTTTCAATAGTGATTATACAAAATTTTTAAAATGAACCTATTCGAATCTTCAATAGACCATAACTAATTGATTTGATGTACAATTTATTAAAAAAAAATTTGTCTTATAAAATGTACAATACATTAAATGCACGATTATTTTATTGTTTCATGCATCTGTATGTGTACATACATAATTGATTTTTATTATATATATGTGAATACGTCAACATATACGGAAAAATCTATAAATAAAATTTTGTAATTTAACTTTTTTTTTATTTATATAAAGTTAGAGCACTTTAAAATTTTATTCGTTATTTTTCGATTTTTTTTTTTTTGAATAATTAAAAAAATCCTTTGCGAGATTTAAAGAATTTCATGTTCACAGACGTTCAGTTTGTTTGGTTTGGTATAGACGTCGTATACAAACTATTGATAGATAGATATGCGACACAATCACAACTATTCATTTTAGATCGTTTTTTTTTTTTTTTGTTTTTTTGTTTTTTTTGAATACACACCAAAAGTAACTGTAACAAATCAACGAATTTTTCAAACTTTTCCCAAATTGTTTGATCAATAAAATGTTTTTTCAAATATAATATAAAGGACAGAATTTTTCTTTGATTTGTAAAACACTGTGTTTTTGTTACTACTAGCGTTCACGACAGTTTCAAATAAAAGTGCAACTATGTACACATGTGCAAATATTTTAGCGAAAAGAAATCGAATTTTTTTTTTTTTTTTTTGTTGCAAACTAGGACACAGATAAAAAAGTTGAATAAATTCCAAAAAAAAAGAAAAAAATTAAATTTTCTTTTTCATTTTGTTCTATTTTGTACTTTCTAAAAAGCAAACAAAAAAAAAATCAATAAAACAAAAAACCAAATTCAATTATTTTAAAAGGCTTTTTAGAATGTATTTAGAATGTAGCGTATACATGTCTTTATAAAGCGTCGTTGCAAATTTTATGTAATGCATTGGAGAATAAAACTATAGAACTGTGCTAATTTATTATCAAACGAAAAGAGCAGAAAAACAAAAAATTTGTATTTAAAAACAATGTCGATATAAATCATCATCACTTTTGCCCTTTACGAAATATAAAATTTTACTGTGGTATTTTAACAAAAAACGTCTGCATAACACACACAAAATTATAGACACTGTTACCGTTAAGGATTATTTACTAATTATATGTTCACTCTATGTGTTCCCCTTTATTATTACAAAATATATAGAATGAAAGCCTTTTAAATGCAACAATTATTTGTTAGCCGATTCATTTCTAATTGAAACAAACATTAAATTTCTATCAGATCAAATGAATTTATTGCTCTAATTACGTGTAATGTTCTATAATTTGTTTTTGTTTTAGATGTTTTTTACTTTTCTCCGTAACGTTTCATTGAACTTTGTTCAGTATTTTTCTACTCTGTTTCTTATCCTGCTTTTGTTCATTCTGAATTTTTTTTTATTTAAATCAATAATATGGGAAATATTGGGAAAATCTATATGGAATTATAATTATGGGTGTACATACATGAGTAAACCAACACTTCAAACTTTATTACTTAATAGAAAAAAAAAAAAAATCGTGTCTAAAAGTTTATTGACCAGAATAATATCAACGTAACTATAAATCGATATAATCGGTAGGGGTTTTTATTTTTTTAACAATTTTATTGCAAAGAACGAAAAAAAAACATTGTATAAATGTAATTGACTTGATGACTTGATCTTCCTTAAAAAATAAAAAAAAATAATTTTTCAAAATTTATAACTAATTTACGTCGTCCAATAAAATTTAGAGTTTTAAAAAATTCATAAAATTAACAAATTTTCTTGATTGAAATTAATTAAAATATACCAAATATGATCTGAAAATGTTGAATTAATATATTTTTTTTATTTTCTGTAATTAATTTTTAATTTAATTTTAATTAAAAGTCAATTACACAATTTTACAAAAGGCGCGGGTGTAAATATAAATTTATTTAAAAAATGTGTATATGTACACATGTACGTACATAGAAAAATAAATACATGTAAATTAATTGAAATTAATCAGGGTTATTCTGCTACGTAGTTAGCAGATTTCGTTAATTTGATGTTCTGCTGATTTTCATTATAAAATTTTTACAAATTTTGCAAATTTTTTATAAAAGTTAGCAAAATATCAAATTTAGCGAAATCTGCTAACTATGAACCAGAATAGCTTTGAATGTTTAATTTAAATAATTTTCATATGTATATGTTTGTACATAATTTATAAAATGCATGATTTTATGCAAATAAATTATATGTACATATGTACATATACTGTATACAACACACAGCAGAGTATCAATTAAATTCTTGTGTCGTTATAAAACTTTCAATTACAACACAAAGATATTAAAACATTTTGTAAATAGACAGCGTGGGTTGCAAGTATAAATGCAATACTTGAATAAACACAAACGTTATAATATTTTTATATATAACTACAATAATGCTCGAATTAAGGCTATGGGCCATTGGTAAACTAATATGTTGATCATTTTTAATTTTAAATTGAGAATATTTGAAATTCTAACCGTTACATTTGAATTTTAATAAAATTTAAAATTCAATTTGCATCATTTCAAACCTTAATAAAAAGCTTCACAAAGTATTGTAAATATTGTGTATATGAAATTGACATCTAAACAAAATTTATGATTTACATTAATGAATTCATAAAATGATGTAAATTTTTCTACATATGTACATACACATGTATATGCTTAAAAATATGTAAAGTGACATTACGTGCTGTTTTTTTATTTTGTTTGTTTGTTTTTATTTTCAACAATACTGCTACAGTTTCAATTGAAGAGAAAAACAAAATTTTAATTGTGCATAAGTCAACACAATTAAAAATATAAATGGTAAGGTAAGAAATTGTTCAAAAAACAATAATAAAATAATGATTTGGATAACGTAATAAGTACACGTGCTTTAAATGAAAATGAGTAATAAACACGCACGTTTTTGTTTTCTCTTATTTTGTTTTTTCGTTTTGTTAAATAAAAACAAAAACAAGTAACATCATCATTTGATCAGAATATTTTTATTTTAAGTTCAAATTAATTTTTCTTAAAACAACCCACATAATTTTCCTACAATATATGAATATATGATCGTGTAAATTTAACACAAAATTCGAAAAAAAAAAATGTTTCCTAAATTTTATGAAAATCATATTTTAATAAAAACAATAAAAAAATTTTTGTTTTTATTCACTTAATAAGTTAATTGAATAGAAGTCAATTAAATTGAAAATTTAATTTAATTAATAGACAATTGAATGATAATCAAGATTGATTCAAAATTTATCAAAGGAAGTTTAGTTAATGTTGTACATATTTTTCTTTTTGTAATACAAAAAGGAAATGATGGTATTATTATCATTTTTACTATTTTTATTAATTTTTGTAAATGTTAAGAAAAACAAAAGCTAATGACTACTGTGTATTGTTGTCTATTGTTTGTCATATAAATCATTTGATTTCTATAAGATTTTCTGTAAGACATGTATAAAGAAATAATTTTGTATTAATGTTTTAAATTTTCGTGTATTGGATTCAACAAAATATTCACATATATGTATGTATACTTTGTACTTTAAATATTTTCACTACAGACCTTATGGGAGTATATATATGTGTCTTTTTTCTTCTTTCATAATATCTCATAAAAGTATTTCACGAGCAACGTGTTACCACAATTCTCATATTTTTCATCCAGTATGAGATGAGCTTTATAAATATCAATATACAAAGCTGCAAAGTGGTACTACTTTTCGTAGTTTCCACAAGGCCTGTAGTGAAAATATTTAAAGTACAAAGTGTAGATATTTTTATCTGTTCTTTTGTGTACAAATAGGAGTACCAGTCGTAATATATAATAAATTGTGCAATCAATATTTCATTATTCTCTTCATTATTTTAATTATGTGTTTATAATTCATGCTATTCTCTTTAGTATAAAAAAAAATAACTGCCGATTTTAGTGCAATTACATAAAAATGAATTATATTAATTATTAATAAAGAAATCATACAATGTATAATTATAATAATTTTTTAATTAAATTTAAAAATTAAATTTTTAAAAAGAAAATTAAAAACAAGAAAAAAAAAATTCGATTTACATGACCTTTTACTATATTTATTTTATTTTATTTTCAATATCATGTTGAACGAAAATTAATAATTACTCTTCGTTAATTTAAAAAAGAATGCTATTTTATATATGATTGATTATTATAAATTACATATTAAATTGGCAATAAATAATGAATTTCATATGTATTTATTTGTTAAATGAATTTAAAAATTAATTTAAAAAATTAATTAAAGTAAAGTACTAATGAGTTTTACTTTTTTAATTACTTTTCAAGTGATAATTATGCAGAGCATTGAAAATTTTACAAAATAAAAATAATTTATTGACACTAAAAATATATTTAATACGTTGACAAAGTAGTTTGCAGGATTTACTTTTATCTACCTGAATATTCAAGATTTATGCGATTTATTCATTTCTACATATCATATTGGATAAGTTAGCAAGAGATTTAAGTGAAGAATTGTTACAGGTTTAAAATTAGCTAACAAGAATTGAACATTATTTTCATATTGATTTATTTATTTATTTATCTATTTATACAATATATTGAGTATCAATAAGATTTCAAATTTAAATATATTAGAACCATGTAAAATGATGTACATAATTCAAAAATTCAATACAGAACAGACAAGTACAGATTTAATAAAAGCACCGTAGTTATGATGTTACCCCAACGCACTTTAAAAATGTTTTTTTATAAATGATACAAAAATATTAATTTTTCTAAAATATGTGCATATTTATACTGTATTTTCTACTGTATTACACATTAAATTCTAAAATCTGTAGATGTAATACCTACATTCATTTGTATGTACGTACTTTAATGTCTGGTCTTTTAGTCTCTTATTATTATTTTTTTACAATATATCTTCACATATGTTGTGTATATAAACATGTATAAGAATGACGTAATAATGAATTTTTAATCAATTCAATAAAAGTTATTTGAAGAAAATGTTGCAAAACTAGTCCTATATAGATACAGATATAATTTATGTATAAATTGCTATGTATTTTTACATATGTACCTTGTCTACATACATATGTATTATACTCTTATATATAATTGATTAAATAATACATATTCATATGTATGTAAACAGTAAATTGTTGTACACATATGTAAGAGCATGTATTCATGATCAATAAGTAATCAAAATTTTATTTTAACTTATATTTATATGTATTGTAAGTATAATCGCTCAAGAAGCCACTTATACTACCATAAAAATACTTTTTAGTCTAGATTACTTTTTGTTTCAATTTTTTTTTTTTTTTTTGCTAAAAATTCTCTGGTTTTTAGTATCTTTAAAATATCTTCCTGACTGATTTTATAACATGTAAATGTATTCGATGAGTCATTTCTTTTTTAGCCAAATAATGACAATAAAAACAAAAATAACAAAATCAAAAGAAAATTTATAAAAAAAAAATAATAATAAAAAGTTTAAAAAATAAAAGCTAAATAAAAACGAAAAAAAAACTATATGTAAGATCACGGAACAAGTTTTCATTTATGGTAAAGATTTCTTATGATAGTGGGCTTCATTTAATTCTTTATCATGTATAGATTTATTTTCTTTCGTTTATTTCTTCTGTGTTATTGAAGAATTATATACAGGGTGTAGAAACCGCATAATACATTTGACATATTGTTGTGGTTTCAAAAATAACAAAATGTTCTTTACTGTAAAATCTTTATATTTACGTATGTATATGTACAGTATATTATATTACATAAATGCTTGTACACTTCTAAATACATCGATTTCTTTCATGTTAAAGACTAGATTTTCAAGGTTTAGTCATACAGTTCAAGTACAATTAAAAATAAATTTTTCGATTTATTTTTATAAAATAATATGAATTAATATTACTATAAAACTGGACAGCTCTAATGTGAATATATCTACAGAAAAAATTCCTTGAAAATTTATCAGTGATATTCTTTTCATTGGAGTAATGAAATATGTACCTGACATTTTGTATTTAATTAAATTACCATTATTATATGTACATACATAAAAATTTCATCTTTTTTTAATTAATTATTTTTCAGTGCTTTGTCAGCAAAATACAATACCCCTATCATTTTAAAAATCTAATATTCTTCACCCTATACATACTTATAATATGTACCTATTAATTTTCATACATGTGCACATGTATGTGTATTATTATTCTTTTTATTTTTTGTGGTTTTACTGCTTGACTTGATTTTGAAGTGAATACATATTTGCTTCAAAATCTTTTTTGAACTTTATATTTATGAATATGTCATGCGAATATAATGTTAATATCATGCATCATTCATATGTACCAGTACCAGCACTAGGTACTTTTATATGTATCTGTTCCTTAGGTGTAAAAGAGAGGGAGAAAAAAAAAAAATCAAAAATTAATACTTTAAATTTAAGTTAGATTATAAGATAAAGTAAAAGAAAACAAAATATAGTTTAATCTTTGAAATTTAAAAAGTTGAAGTTTAAACTGACAAGCAACACTACATTTTTGTCTATTGTATAATTTATTTTTTACATATTCAGAAATTCACGTTAGTTGCTGGTCCCCCTTGTTTAGACGAACGAGGAATATGTACAGATGTACTATAAGTTACGTCTTTTTCCCCATCTTAAAAAAAATATATATTCTCGATGAAGGTATACAATCAATTGTCTTCTTGTTTGACTTACGACTTATTACATTAAACATAAACAGCATGAGATTTATGCATACACATGCTTACATATTGCAGCACATGCTTACATATGTATATGATTCGATCGAACATATAAATTGATTGATTTATGTATTTTATTGTAGGCAGATAAAATTTCTATCTATGTATGTACATATATAAAATTAAATCAATTTTTATATCAAATTTTGGTCATGGCTTTACATAAATTTCTAACAAATTTTTATCACATACATATGTAGATGTATAAGATATGTGAAAATTTTTCATTTCTTTGGTAAGTAAATTATTTTTCCTAAAATTTAATAAAAATTGTTATTAAATAATTTAAATTTAAATTAATGAAATAATAGTTTCAAATCTATTTGTATTGTATTTATTGGTAAATTAAAATAATTAAAAATGTTTATTTACATTTTTCAGCTATGGAATGTTACATATTCGCAGTTTACACATTACATGCGATGCAAAAAATCAATCATGTAGTTATTTTTTCCCCTGTCTTATCTCTTGATTTTTATAGGCCTTTGTTTTCATTTTTTTATATTTTTTATTAAAATCTCTTTTATATTAATTAATAAATTTAGTAATGCACCAAAATATTCATTTCGAATTTAAATCTGATAAATATTTCACTTACGTTATATGGCAGGTATGTTGTATGGGCGTTTTTTCATTTTATATTGAATACAAACAACCAAATTAGGTATTGTCTTCTTTTTCATTTACAATTAATAAAAACTAAATAAAAATACATATTTTATTGAATGCAGTCTGTAAGCAAGGCCATTGAATAACCATGCAACATAATTTAAAAAAACAAAAACAAAAGGTGTAAAAATAGAAATTTTTATTTTATGTGAATTCATTATACCGCTATAGTTTTAATGATGATAATGATAATGACAAAACGTATACAATTTCCGCAATTATGTCTATGAGATCTACACCAAAAATGGTAATTACTATACTCACTTTAATGGAATTTTCTTTATAATAATACCTAGATGTTGTACGATATACGTGCTTTATGTTAAAAAAAAAAAAATAAATAAATGAAACAAAAGTGTTGAATATATCTGGGAAAATGAATTTTCGTTTTTTACATTTTGCTGTATTTTTTTTTCTTTTCACGTTTCATTTTATCTTTTCATTTTTTTATTTACATAAATTTTTTTTTGTTCATTTACACAATCTGACCCATGTCCTTCTTTTAAAATGATTTCTACTTAAATCTTTTATTTATCTTATAATTTTCATTAAATCATATTTTTTGCCATATGCCCATATATTCTATCGTTTTTCACAATCTATGTACTTACGAGTATATGAGGTTATTCACTCTCTTTGTTTTTAATCAAAAATGAAAAATAGAATAAAAATATGTAATAAATTTTCCAGATCTCTTCTTCTATACTCATCATATTTTTCATATTCTATGTTTTCTTATGACATCTGATTTAAATGTAAATATGTAATTTACGTATAGTTTTTTCCTTTAATTTATTATTTGTTTACATAATATCTCGTGTATATGTATCTAACTACAACGAGTGCTACTACTACTACTAGTACTAATAAATCGTCATCATTTTCTCATTTATATAAAAGAGACTTTTCTTTTGATGTTTTTAAAAGGTCTTTTTAAGATTAAAAAAAAAAAAAAACAAAAAAGAAAAAAATAAATAAAACAGGAAAAATAATGAATGAAAAACAGAAAATTGAAGGAAAAATTATTTATTCGGTGTACACATTAGATATGTGATGTACACATAGAGTTGTGTACATGTACACAAATTCTACATATGTTTAATTTCGTTATTAGTAGAATTTGATATGAAACCAAGAAAATGAAAAATAAAATTATAATAAATGTACAATTTCCAATCATTTGCTATTTTCTAATTTATTTTTCTACTAGATTTTAAATAGACTGAAACAAATATTTTTGCAGAATTTTTTTTTTATTATTGCAAAAAAGTTTTCGTTTAAAAGTAATAAATTAAATTTTGTACTTTTTTTTTATTGAAATTAATTTGAAGGTATACGCGGTGTTCCAGAATGAAGGTAACATAGCATGTTTTTCTTAAGATTCGGATTGACGTTATGTTATTAAAAAACTGGCGATATTTTTTGTGTTAAATATGCATCTGAAGATTATGTTCTCTGATTTTCATGAAATTTTCTGAATTAAATTTTTTTATAATTGATACAAAAATTTTAGAGAATAACACAAACTTTTTTTTTTAACAAAATATTTAAATTTTAGACATTTACGTATGATGTATATCTCATTGGTAGAAATTGAATCTTTAAGAAAAATATTTTTGTATCCTTTGCTCTGGAACACTCTGTACATAAAAGGTAAAATTTTATATTATTTTATTCTTTAGAGCTTCTTTTCGTAGGATTATGTAATAAATTGTATTTGAAAAATAAAATTATAAATTATAGAAATATGTAAAATAAATATGTTGATAAATTACAAATATTTTACATTCATATATTTTTTTTTTGTAAGACACGAGGAGTGAGATGAGGTTTAGTAGTTTACATTCATATACATACATATGAATACTGTGCATATGCTGCATGTATGAAAACAAATATTGTGCATATAACACAAAATAAAAATAATAATAATAGTAACAAAACTAAAATGAAATTTAAATTTTTGAATAAAAAACAAGTTTCAAGTGAATGTGGGTGGTATTATTTGCTATCATATATTGAATTATACAAAATACTGTGTATGTGTGTATATAAATAATTGTAATACATCGAAAACCGTGTTATATTAATATTTAACTATGTTCACATACATATGACTACTTTTATTGGTCTAAAAAAAAAAAAAGAACCATTAAAGAGACAACCATTGATAAAAAGGCAAAACAACAAAAGACAGAAATCAAATGCATATATAGGTATGTACAAACTTTTCATGAATGAGTAATAAACAATTCAATTTTTTTTTTTTTTTTTGTAATTTTAAACATTTTTGTATATATAATATTCATGCAATATGATACATATGTATGTTAATTTGTATTTTATTATTTTATTTTTATTTATTTTTATTTTATTTTTCTCTGTTCATTTGTATACAAAATTTTCTTTTCGTAATTGTTTTACGAATCTAGCAATTATATTTGCATTTATATACTGACAAAATCGAGTAATATCTGGTTTTTTATTTTTTATTTGAAAAAGAAACAAAAAAAGAAATTCAAATTTTTTAATAGTGCACGTACAGTTATGCAAAAAAAACAAATCGTTTAAGCTTTTAGCTTTTACTTATTTTCATAAAATATAAAATTGATAGATAGCTATATTTTGAAAAATTTTGTAACGTAAATATTTTTGGTGAATGGCTTCTATATATATATATATGTTTATATTTATTTTTTTTTAGATAATGGGTTTGCGTAAAACAAAAAACTGGATCGTTGACATTTCCTTTTTTTGCTGAAGAACATTTTTAAATGCAATATAATTCATCATCATCAATGATGTAACAGCCCGTTGTGAACCAGGGCTTAACATTGTGATTTTGAATATGATTTTCATGACACTTCCATCATCGTAGATTTTGAACCACTGATCAAACAAATGATCAATCTAAGCTCTGTTATGCAATGTATAATTACTAGCTCTAAAACAATTTATATTACATATATTTATATTACATATATTACATATATTTATGTATGTAGGTTCAAAAATTTTGGTTTTGTACTGTATTTTTATTTACATTGTATTTTACTATATAAATTTAGCTAGGAACTAAATTTTAAATGTTTATAGGTCAAAATTAGCAATCAGAACAGAACAAGCATATTGCATGTACATATATTGTATGTTTATGTCCGAAACAAAATATAAAGTAGAACTCATAATTTATGTATGGTCGTGTAATGCTATACCAGCTGTATATCGTATGCTATATTAGCTAAATAGATTGCAGATAATTTTAATATTTAATACTAAACAAACAAGTAAATATTTTATTTTAAAAAAAATATATATATAGGTATCTTGCAGCATAAAAACTATGTTTATGTGTAAAATAATTAAAAACTTTCACTTTCTGTTTACTTGTCTATTTTATTTACACACAAAAAAAAATTTGTTTTTTAATGAGGTTTTTTCTTTTAAATGAAACATTAATCAGAACATTTATGCAAATTCATTGTATACGTTTACAAACAAATTTGCTGTAAATATTTACCATAAAAATTCTTAACATGAAATTTAGGACATTGATTTACCTAATTCTATAGTCATGAATATCATATGAAAGAAAATGTTGAATTTATAAGTATTGCAAGTCATAAAAAATTAATTAACTAAAAATAATGTTCATTTAAAACATGAATTTTTTTCTACAATGGAAATTTTTATTCAAAATGAATTTAAAAAACATTTAATATTCTGTTCTATTCTTAATTGAATTGTATTTGTTTTATTTCAAAATTAAAATGAAAATTTTATTAAATTATTGTATTATAAAATTATAAATAAAATTTTGCAATAAATTGGAATGATCCGATTGAGTGAACCATTTTATTATTTTCTTATTTATTTATTTATTTATTTATTTTTTTTTTTTAATTTTTATTTGAAATTTACAAGAGAATAATATGATACGTGCATGCAATTATTAATTTTAATGTATAAATTTTTAGTCAATTAACCATGATATTTTTTTAAATATATTTAAAAATCAAGGTTTATACAGTATTTTGTTTTTATTCTGTACTACATTAGATAGGTACATATGTACAGTATATGATGTACGTATACATGCAATATTAAAATTTAATATCTTTTAATAAAAGAAAAAAAAAACAAAATAAAAACAGACAAAAGTAAAATAAATTTCATGTCAAATTACACTTATCATAATTTTAAAGAATATATTTTTTTTTTATATCTAAATACAAATTAGTAACGTACATCGTCATGATATTTACAATAAACAAATCAATAAATCATGGACAAAATAATGAAATCAGTTTAAGTATTTATATATAAAAATCTAATAACATATTTACAAAATCATATACATATTCATTTTTAAAAGTATTTTATTATTTTACTGTTTTTGCTCACCGTAATATATCCATAACCAACTTATCCAAAAATAGAAAAATAGCACAAGCTCAATCATTATTTTCTTCTTTTTTTTAATGAAACAATTGAAATGAAAAAGCAAATAACTAATATTTTTAAATTATTTAAAATGTAAAACCAAAAAAATTAAAAAAAAACTAAAAATAAAAATAAAATGAAATAAACACGGAAAACTATTAAGTTTAAAATTCGATTTTAGATAAAATATTTTCATCTTACAATTTGTTGTTGAAAACTAAAGGTAAAAACGTACAAGCATTAACAAATTTTATTTCATGTGACATCATTTAGATTTTTTCTTTTTTTTTTTCAAACAAACGGACAAACAAATACATAAACGAAATTTGTGCCCTAAAATTTCTTATTGTTAATGATTGAAATGTTATATGGTACATGTTATTATTGAGTAACAATCTAAATGTACAGAAATATTTCTAGTATATATACAAGTAAATGAATTAAATATGCTGTTAAAATACAAGTATAGTACGCACATTTGATTTTCAGTCATTTTGATTTACTTGTGTGATATTGTGAGATTTTATAACGAAATACTCTAGAATCTGAAACAGAATGCCTTAGAATGGTACAATTTCTAGACAAATATGCTAGGGGAACTGGTGAAGAGCGTTCTTTGAGATAAACTAATTTGGGAGTTTAGCGTTATCCTATAATCTCTAACAAAGGATAAACGGATAGTTTGGTATAAAAGGATTAAAACCAAAGATTATGGCATTTTTACTGAAAATTTTCAGTTAAACTAAAAGTGCGTATTGTACACATGCAGATGATATCCACTAGTAAATGCTTGTGAATAAAACAATATCATTATAAAATGATCAGTGCATAGACATAAATACATACTATTTACGTACACATAAAGTAGGAGAGTCATAAAATATACGTACGTATATATGTATTCATTTGTATGATTTTATGAACTTTTTAGATGTACAAAATCAACCGGAAATACATTCAATTATTTTTATTATGTATATTTATATACTATATGTAGGTACCTATTTAAAGATCATTTTTTAAATAGATGTTCTAATTTGTTTTAATTTTAAACAAAAGATATTTTAAAAGGTCAAACATAATTTTTTGATTTAACTTTTGTTCCAGAATTTATAATTAGTTTTGTAGAATAAAAGAAAAAAACAAAAATCTTTCATAAATCAATATTTTAAATGTAAGAATATATGCACATGCTGTGCATGTCAGTATGTGTCTTATGTTTATATATATATATATATATATATGTTTATGTACATACATACATGTATGTATATACATAGATTTATAAGTTCAGGTCAAGGTTAAAAAGTTCTTCAATTAATTTCCCTAATTTATATTTAAAAAAAAGTTAAAAGTGGTTTTTCGTTTCCTTTTTCAAATTTTCTATTACACTTAATATTTATTAGATATTTCTATAAAATAAAAACGATTACAATAGAAAATAAATGTCAAAATCTTATAAGTATTCTCAATATACAGATTTAAATCTTAAATAATAATATAAAAAATTTCTAAATACTTTATGCCAAAGTTGAATTTATTGTTATCTTATTTTAAAGGTCACATACGTACTTTTGATGTAGAAAAATGATATAATATGTACACATATAATTTTTTTCTCTATTCTATCATTCATGATTTTCTCTGTTTTTTAAAAAATCAATTTTTCGGCTTTTTATAACCGGCTAAATATAGTCAACATATGAGAATGCGATTTTTATTCATAACGGAAATTATTTTGAATACTAAAAAGTTTTAATTGGTACTCTTTTAAGAGAATCAAAATTCACTTGTAGTAGAATAGAAGATTATTATTTATGGGTTGATTTTAAAGAGAATCTTTTAAATAATAAATAATTATTTTAAATTTTATATGTTACATTCCATGATTTTATTTACTTGCTTATCACTTCATGTACATAATAATCTTTGTTGTTCAATAAAAGATTATAACAGGTCAGTGACATTTTTTTTTTTATTCTTTTCTTATTTTATATCAATCTAGACACATTATTCTACAGGAACGGTTAAAAAGTATACCGCGACTTATATATAATTTTAATTTTCTATCTTTTCAATTTAATGCGATATGATGTTCTATTAATTCAGTTGATATCACATTTTAATGATAATGAAAACGTTCAATAATGACGGTTACAATTTTGTTTAAAAAAACAGAAAAAAAAATTTGTTTTATAAGAAACTTGTGAACATATGTAAACCACATCACTTATTTTAAGTGTGTGGGTATCCCAGTGTAAAACAATGTACGACATATAATATTCGTATACTAATATCATATGTATCAGCAAACATATGTATATAAACTATAAACACAAAACATACATACATGTATATACAAATACAATACAATAAAATATTTTATATAAATTATTAATATTAACATTACTGTTACTGTTTCTGATGTTGATTATGATCATTATGATGATGTTGATGATGATGATGATGATGATAAAAAAAAGGTGGTTACTGGATTGAATGAGTCACACTATCTGATATTTTATTTATTTTTATCATTTTTCATTTTCGTTTTGTTGAGCGCATTTTCCATTACCATCGTACTTGTTACTTTATTATTATGTATAATGCAAGTGTATATGTTTCATATGTACATACTATATAGTCAATTTATACTGCATTGATACTGAGTTTTACTGTTTTTTTATTTGTATTATGTTTTTTACATCTTTTGTTAAAATTATAGTTGTGTACTTTTTTTTTTTATTTTATGTAATTATATTTTTTTTACATGAAATGTACAAAGAGACAAAAGCAAAAGAGAAATGTATAAAAAAATGTATAATTAGAAAAATGTATGAAGAATATTTTGCAACCATACTTTGCTATTGAAAAAAATATTTTTTTCTTTTATTTAAGTAAAATTTAAAAATTTCTCATTATATTTTGAGATAATGTTTTATTCTATTTTATCATGTTGTTGTAAATCGTATATTATACGAAAAATTGGTACCATTCAGTGTTCGGCGTTTTCTTCATCATCACTATCATCATAAAAAAAAAACGAAAACCAAATTCATAAGTAATCGTATACTTATTTTTTTTATACATCATTTATAATAACTTTTATTCCATTTTGCTATGAAATTTCAGTTGGAAGCTTAACGGCTGTCGTATAAATAAACCTCTTTTATTCTCATCATCTTCACCATAATTCAACTCAAGCCAATTTCTATGTATGTAGGTACATATACTGTATTATTGTATATATATGTACATATTTATGTACGTATGTACTCTATACAATACTATTGCTGTTACGTGTTCTCCAGTTAAATACAATAGTTTTGAAGTAAATGTAAAGCAAAATCATTGTATTAGCATCATTATTATTTTGTTGATGACAACAACACGTGTAATTGTGCTGCATATGTATGATTCAATTTCAAATTTGTAGGCAGTAATAGGACAGCATATTTATTTGTATAAATTTGTATACATATAGGTAGTTAGACTGTTAGGTAGTTTTCCTGCTGTACATTGAGCTCAATAACATTTAACACAAAAATATGAAAAAATAAATTAAATTAAATTAAAGCAGTTGCATATGTACATTTTTTTTTTCATTTTGCCTCGAATGCCCACATTCATATTTTATAAAAATTATAAATTATATTATAAAATTGTATCTCTGGTGTCTTTAAGTAAAAATTGCATGGATTTCTGTTCTACTTGATGAATACATTTTAAAATATGAAAAAACAAAATTCATTGACTCATAGTTTTCTATATAGATATACCTAAAATGACTATAAAAAACATTTTATAAGTTAAAGTACCTGGCTAGAATGTGCATTTTTAATTAATAAAGAATTCTCTCCCTTTCTTGGGTTAAACTTTTAGAAGAAGTTAAAAAGACAAAAATGAGAACTTCTTTTAAAAGCTTTAGCAGTAGTAGCAATAGGTAATTGAATTGAAAAAATGAAAAAGAAAAAATCATTTTAACAAATATGGCTAATACATATCATTTAATTTTCTTATAAAATTTTAATTATGGTAAGACAACACCCACATATCATAATACATAACTGGTAGCCTCTTAGGTAAATGTGAATTTATCATAATTTTTTTTTTTATTGATTTAATATTTTGCAAATAAATTCCTATGTACTTACCATCAGTCCGTTTAATGTTGACACTTTGACCAATTTCTATTAAATCCATTTTTTCTTCCTCTTAATACTCTTCTTTAATTTGAATTTGGTTATTATTTTTTGTTTTTGTTTTTCCTTTGTGTTTCTTATTTTCAAAGCTAAAATTTAATTTTTATCCAATTTAAATACATACATATAAAAAAAATAATAAAATTTGATAATTATTTTAATATTTAGCCTACTACAATTATTTTATTCTATTTATTTTCTTTTTAAAATATCCGAATTCGTTTCTTATATTGCTACAAATTTTTAACACAAATTCTACACAATTACAATTGAACATTTAGTTACATATCTTTTTATTACAATAATTATAGTTAGTTAAGAATTAAAAAAAAAAATAAATAAATTACAGAAAAAAAATTTTTTTCACACCGAAAAAAAACTGTTTTTTCTTTTTTTTAATTATTCCCGTTGTTTTCTTTTTTTAGCAAACAATGCTTAAATTTTTTTTTTTATAATCGATTGCAACACATTTGAAGGAACTCCGAACTTTTTTTTATTCGTTTTTGTAACTTTGCTTTATTTTTATGAAAAAGAACAAACAAAAAAAAGTTAAGGGATTTTCCGGTTATTTTTCTTTTATAATACAGAAAAATAAAAAAAATAAAAATTAAATGGAATTTTCTTAGCACAAATTTTGCTTCTAGTTTTTCTTTTTTATTTAATTTTTGTAACGTTATTAAAATTTCTTTTTTTTTGTTCTCCCTTATTTGAAATAAATAATAAAAATGTATATAAAGTAATAAAGAAAAAAGAACATATGTATGAAGCAATTGAATTCCGATTCGAATGACGAATTCAAATTCAATTGTGTGTAGTATTGTGTTTTGTTTCTTCGTTGTTAGTATGTGTGTACTCTGTCTGTTCGATATCTATAATAATTTCTATTCGCTTTGTTTCATATAAATGAAAATATTTTTATTGTATGTTTATCCTGTTTTTTCCTATTAGCGCAGCGCAAAATAAAAATAACGAAACAATTTTTTGAATGAAACAAAAAAAAAAACAAAAAATCGGAACATATGTTAAATAATTTCAAATATCAGTGATACCAAATGATTAAAATAGTTGTGAATTTTCAAAATTCATATAAGAATTTTGAAAAAGAAAAAAATGTAAAATTGGAAAACTGTCAGTTAAATTTAAAATTTCGAATGAACGAGAACGAGATGTTAATAAAAGCGAGATAAAACTATACGCATGCGCATACCACATGAAAAATATTTTAACGGTTACAATTTACAATTTAAACAAAATAAATTTTATTTTATTTTCAAAATTTAAAAAATTCACACATTCTCACAATACTCACTTGTACAAAATTAAAGCAAAATATAGTTACGAATTTTAATATTAAAATAAACACTTATATTAAAATATTGTTTTCAGTTAAACTACGATTAAAATTTAAAATTAAATTTGAAACAACCTCCACAAGTCCACACAAAGTAAACTTTTTTTTTCTTTTTTTTTTAACAACGACAAATCGAAGCTTATGCTGAGTTTTCATTGAGCCTTCTTCAGTTTCCATTGCACAATTTCGATAAATTATTTCGAAATTAATATTTATGTTCATTTATTCCTAATTTAATTTACTGAATACAGACAGAAAACTGGCAATCAGAAAATGAGAGGATTCATTAAACTTACTATAACAAAAAATGACGAAGCTTTAATTTCAAATACAGGTAATTAATAATTATGTTATAAAAAGGAATTGTAAATGCCACTCAGTGTAAATGATTGCGTTCTATATTTCGAATTCAGTTGTTTTTTTCTATTAATGTGTTTTTGATTTTGTATTTTGACAGTTATAATTAAACCTAACTTCATTCATACACCTTCATATGATCAATCTGTTTATATGACCATTGTATTATTAAGGAATATTTTGTCATTTTCCTGCTAAAACATATCACTTTATGCGATTTACCAACGATGTACACTCAGTAAATATTTAATTTTGACTGATGTTGACAATTTGGTTATTTATTAATATTTTTTAAAATTCGAATTAACACTTTAAATATATTCTTAGGTATCAGTAAAAAATTCGTTGTAATTTTCAAATTTCAAACGAACATTTATTTTGAATTTTCTGACCTCTGTAGTAATTCAAATGTATTAAGCTAAATGAAAAGAAAAGTAGAAGAAAAAGAAAATGAAGAAAAATTTTACGTAAACTCAAAACTGTCAAAATCAGCAGACAACAGACACGACATAATTTTTTTTTCTACCTGAAGGCTGAATGGGACACGGATAATCGAGTCAACTCAACACAAACCAGACAATACACAAAAACAATAATTGAATTGAAAGTTTGATTTGAAGAAATTGAAGTACAAAACTTTTTATGTAAAAAAAAAATTTTTTTATCCGTATCGTGTTTTTATGGTCCATCAGTTGCAAAAAAAAGGGGAGTGCATTTATTTGAACCTTTTTTTAATATACTTTTATTTGATTTCAATAAAAAAAAATTCTTTCGTTTCGTTGATTAAAAAAAAAGTCAGTATTTACATATAAAAAACATTTCAATGGATACGTATCGTGTATTGACCTTTAAGTGAAAACAATTGAAAAATATCATTTTACATTTTTCTTTTATGCATTACGTTGCATACATTACAATTTTGTACTTATTTCGATAAAATATTTTAATTTTTACCTTTAGCTTCGGATTTCTTGTTTGTGTTTCGTTTATTAAAAATTATATTCATATTCATAAAAAAGGAAAAATTAAAATTAACACAAAATTTAAAATTACATGAAATTATATCATTTAATTAAATCATTAATAGTGCCAAAACAACAATATTTAGTAATTGGTATTCCACGAAAACGTTGGAAATTAATAATAAATATTATAAAATATTATTTGGCCGCTATTATTAGCGACCAATTAAAAAATGCTGCCAACATATACACGTATTGGACCAACAGCTGGAAGAAAATCGTTTCATTCAAGGGAGAAATGTTTAATTGCTCTAGTATTAGCCACATTGTGCCTATTATGTTTTGGTGGAATATTTTTATTACCAGACAATTTCGGTAGTGAACGTGTCCTTAAAGTTTATAAGCAATTTCAAAAAGCTGGTCCAGAAATATTTATACCAGCACCACCAATAGCACCACATGGATTAAATAATCGAGATGATGATCCACATTTAATTGGTGATAGAGAAAAATTACAAGCAAAAATAAAAGAAGAATTAGGTGAAATATTAGATCGTCCAGAACTTGCCAAACAATCTGATAATCATCATGACGAGAATAATAATAATAATGGTGATGATGGTAATGATACTGGTGCTGGTGATAATCAACAGCAACCACCAATAGCCGGTCCACCAGTTAAACCAACTGATAATCAAGTTGAAGCTACAGAAGATAAATTAATATTTAAACCAAATGGAGAAGATAATAATTTGGATATAAAAGTAAAGAGGAATAAAATAAAAGAGGTAATTGCTTTTTTTTCTTTTATTTACTTTATTTTGTAGAACATTCAATGTAAGATTTGTAAATATCTCTTTTATATTATAATTTTGAAAAACGTTTCACATGATATGTAAATGCAAGTGGTGCTTCATTGATTATAATAACATATTTAATGTACATATGCGAGTATGTATATATACATTGAAGTGTACGAATAAATTACATATGCTCATGAATATGTATACAAGTAATTTTCGATTTATTTTAAATCTTCTTTTAATAATTATGCGCACCTGACGTAATGTAACACGTACAGGTGAAATAATTTCTTTTGTCTTTTATATAATACATATGTATGTATGTATTTCGAAAGATATAAAATTTGAATTACAAGTATCTCATTACCAATGTGACAATCATATTATGTACTTCTATTTTTAGTCGTCTGTGTACTTATTTTTTTGTGATAGATAAAAGAAAAAAAAGAAAAAGTACACATTTCACTCTAACGACCGTTGTATGACCTCAATTCAAAATGTTATTTAGTTAACATATTATTTTCTTTTATTTGATTTTTTTTTTGTATCATAATTTTCTTTTCTTTTTTTATCTAATCTTTCTATTTACCTGAAATAATTAAATTTTAATGTATTCTACACATCAAAAACAAATCACAGAATTAAATTTTGATTATTTTCATTTTTTTGCAATTTACACATTCAAGGTTACTGATAGTGAATGAAAACAAATGCAATAAATTTTATCTATTATTATTATTAACTTATCAAAGGGTACAAAAATGCTTATCATAAAATACCAGATAATTGCGCTACTTTGATTTTCAAGCACTTATTTACACAACTTGAATGTTAACAATATGGACAATATTTACTTTAAAATTAAATAGCAATACATCTATAAAACATATGTATGTACATATGCATAAAACAAATATGAAAGGAAATTTTATCAGACAAATTGGCTACCTATAATTAAATATATTTTATTATTTAGAAAAAAAAAATTATGTAATGTAAACATTTCTAATTTAATTGAAAAGTTTCAATTAATTACATTGTTATTTGAAGTAATGTACACTTGAAGAAAATTTGTTATTCGTTTATAGAAAATGTAACTGAAAATGGTACTTAAAAAGTTATTTATTTAAAAAAACAAAAAGAAAAAACAAAACTTTCATATAAAAAATGCCATAAATTTTTTGTTTTTTTCATATATAAATTCTATAGTCCTTGAAGAAAACTTTTAATTTTTAATTGAATTTGATGTAGAGGTATTATCAATTTCATGAAAAATCATTAAAATTTTCTAAACATTTAATTTAAGTACCTTGTTTAATTATAAATAATTTTATTTACCTTTTATAGGTATTTTTTTCTTAAATTCTCAATATTTACTCTATTAATACAAATTAAATTTATCGATTTATTTAAATGTGATGAAACCTATTTTGAGCCTAGTGCATATATAGAACCATGTAGAACGGATGTGTTTAGTATGTACATACATATAAAGGTATAACGATGTGTACAAGAAAAATATATTTCTTATTATCAAATACACATAATGTCATTATGATATGTACGTTATGTAGGTTATTTAATTTATGTTACATGCATTATTTTGTACTTGACACCTTTTTAAATTGTTAATTACATTTAACATAATATTTTGTAATATAATTTGCAACACATATTTTTAACATACACTACTAATTTTATATATAAATAAAAATTATGTCTAATATTAATATTTTTAACAAACATTTAGCAAATTTTGTTTTAAATCTCTTATCAAAACAATTATAATATGGCATTATATTACGTTCCTTTTTTTTTCTAAATTTACATAAAGATTTAAATTTCCGATTACAACATGAATATAAAACATGTTAACTGGTATAGGCATTTATCTCAAATTTTATTTCATTTACGTTTTTTTTTTTGAATCTAGGTTCATTCATTTAACAATGAATAACTACATATATAAATGCAAAAATAGTTTAAATTTAATTATGCGCTCATTATTATGATTACGATTATTACTATTATTGTATTATTATGTTGTATTGTTATTTTGTGTATAAAATGAATTTATATATTATATTAACTAGATGGGCTCATTACATACATTCATGGATTTTCATGTATCATGCACATACTGACTGTACGCATTTTAAACTGTTTACAAACATTATGTTTTGTTACAAAATTCTCTTTCATGCAATAATAATAATTGTTATTATTATTCATTCACAATGCATTTCAAATTAAATCATAATATGATTATTCTGTACGTCATTACGTTTATTCTACATACAAATATTTATGTTTTCTTACATATGTATGTAAATGCTATACAAACGTATAAGCATACATATGTGTATGATGCATGTGTGCACATTTAATTATTATATATTTATGTTTACGTATGTGCATGTTTATATGTCTCGGTCATATATGAAAATTCTTGCTTCTTTTGCTTTATTTTCATATTTTATTTTGTGAATTATCAGTTATCCAATTAAAGAATGCAATTAACAATACAGACTTGCATATATTATTTACTTATATTGTTATTATTTGTATTATCATTTTTATATTATCATATATTAAACACACACATATGTACATGATATGCGTACGTTGCATATATAACGTATTCTACAATATGTTTTATAATATACATTCAATGTATTTGATCGTTTTGATTTTTTTTCCTTTTGTTTTTAATCATAATCTGGGTAAATGTTAATTAGGTCATCTATTGTATTCAATTATCATTTTTTTTTTATTATTGCAAAATAGAAAAAAAAATTGTATGCATATAAGAAAATGAAATGTGTTAATAAAATATGCAAACAAAGCGAAAATTGAAATTTTTTAATACATAACACAAGTACATGTAGATACATAAATTTATATAGTAATTGTTGCTAATTAAACATTATTGTAATTAACATTGGTCTGATAGAAGATTAATAAACACTTGTTTTTCACTTTATTTTATTCTATAAATAGAAGGTATACAAACCTATACATTGTACATAAAAAAGTTGACTTGTGCTCTTGTGTACATATTGAGTTCTACATATACATATTTTCTTATGATATATGTATGTATGTAAATATTTAGATTTTATTGTATAGAAAGGTATTTTTAGTTTGCATATTTATTTTATTTCAATAAAACTATAAAATACATAGATAAATATGTAGATGTATCTAAGCCTAATCAAATACGTATAGGTTATTGGGTTTGAAGTCTACCTATATAGATAGGTATACTTTAAATTAGTTAGGTACGTTTTGTATCATAATGATCATAAAATTCATAATGTATATAAGTACGTATTATATCAGTTATAACAAATTTTAAAGAATGAAAGTACATAAGGCTTTTATTTCTAATTTAGAGACGTACATATAAAATATAAATATAATTAAAATAAATGATTAAATAAATTGAAATTTTGATTAAAATACAAAAATTCGAGTGTATTATATATTATACACACAAGTCTCCTTTTTACAGCTAAAAATATATGTAGTTCATAAATATTTGTTTAAAATTTGCTTAAAATATAATAAACATAAAAAATTTTTATACAAAAATTTCGAACTTATACTAGAACCAAAATAGATCGCAAACTAACGTTAAGTACAGTGAATTATAGTACGAAGCTGTGTTATCAAATAAATTTATACATAATGTAACGTAATTTTTCGTTCATTCAGTTTTGTCAACTTAGAAATGTAATTTTTTCGTAAAGTATTCTACCATAAGGAAACATCTATATTCTATAAGGTAAACTCCTCAGTTGTTGTAAAAATTTAATGAGTTTAACAGAGTAACAAATATTAAATTACGGAAATTAACATTTCATTATGGTTAGCCTATTAATTTTAAATTAACAATTTTTGTCATTTGAAATTTACTTAACTGCTTAAATATAAAACAATTCGGGTTTTCCATTTAACATTTTTTGCCTGAATTCTAAATAAATTTTATATACAAAATGTTGTTCGTATAACGTCAATCCTATTTAAAAAAAAAAAAATCCTACATTACATTTAGCAACGTACAAAACTAAAAAAGAGTTTATTGTACTATTTTTAGTTATTTATCTTTTATTAAAAATTTCATCTGTTACTGTTTTCGATTTTCATTTCATCTTCATTTATTGAGAATATCCTCATTAAAAAAACTTTTTGAAGTTAACGCCTATAAGATCTATTTTTACGTATGTACATATGTACACATATGTACATAAATTAACACATTCATCTTATTTATGTACTTGATATTAATTTTTCGAATAATTTTTTATCATATTAAATTGAATACTTGATACAATGATATTTCAAAATGTTTGATTGTATAAAATATCTAAATATTTAGATATATATATTTTTTTTTCTGAGATATGAGATATGAGTATTTACAGAGAAAAAAAAATTATTTTCCCACTTTTTGTTTTTTGTATGACGGTTCAGTAAACAAAATTATTAAACAACTAAATGACTTAATGATCTGAAAAAAAAAAGTTTAACAATTTTATTATGTATGTATGTACTGTATATATCTCCAAGTAATTTTAGCAAAATATTTCAATATAACATTGAATAAAAAATAAAAGCAAATATATACACAGACTTGTGATAATTTGCAAAAAGAAAAATTTTTTTCATTTTATCTTTTTTATAAATTTGCTAAAGAATTTTTCATTTCTTAAAATAAAATTTAAAATTTTTGAATATATATATTTTTTTATTGTTCTTTTAATCACGTAATAATTATGATGATGATAATAATATTATGTCACATATGTGCACACGTAATGTTAAAAATATTTAGGACAATTTTTATTTTAGAATTTTACCAGTTATCATATGTTTCATTATTTTAAATTTTTAAAGCAAAGGAAAAATTTCTTTCATTTTTTATTTTTCGTAAAAATAAAACAATTCATATTAAATGACAGAAATTTTTCGAAATGAACAAAGGATGTACAATGGTTTGAAAAAGTTTTAATGCAGCTAACATGAAAACATTAATTTTTAAGGTGTGGTACAGGTTACCCAAGTTACAAATACTACAGTACCACCGACGTAATGCATCAAAAAAATTCATTATGAGCTACTAATACGTTTTAGATACGCTCACAATACGCTTTACAACTTTAAACGATGTTACCATTTTAAGTTTTAACGTTTTTAAGCTAACATCAAGATCATATTTTATCGTTTTACTTTTAACTACCTAATTATAAAATATAACATTTTACAGCACAATAAGTCAGGTGGGGTGGCTGTTCCACTCTCATAGCAGGACTATGCAAAAACCGTTTTGGTCTATAGTTTATCACTTCATGAAAAACTTGTGTATATTCTCAGGACTAAGGAGAAATATCATATTTCCACAATGAGTTGCGAAATTAGACAACACAATGAAAAGAAAATACGTTAATAGAAGGAGCAAAAATTTTGTAAAAAAATAATAATTTTTTTTATATGTTTTTGTGTAAAATTTTAGATGTTCCAAAACTTTTTCGTGGCAATGTACATACATATAAATGTACACTGTGTATTTTTATATATAAATAGAAAAAATGTGTACATATAAATATGTATATATTATTTTTGTTAAAATATGTATTATTTTCAAGGGTAAATTACACCTACTACATGAGCACGTATGACAGTGCATATAATTTTAATTGAAAAATGTACACATATGTACATACACACACCAAATTAAATGTACGTATACATTTATTTTTTATTATACACATAAGGATCTTTTTTTTACTTTCAAATTAATTTCCTTAAAATTAAACGACAAAAAATGAAAATTATACATATACCATATTATTTTTTTTTTTCATACATTTCTGTTACATTTTCTTTTTTTTTTAAATTTAAATTTAGTAATGGTAATTGCATAGCAATTTCAAGGCTATTATTAAATTATTTACTTGATATTAATTTCATTCAATATTGTGATATAAATATTAATTTACATGCCATTTACATTTATAATATCGAATTGCTTTGATTAAGATGATGATGATGATGATATTTGTTTTTTTTTTTTTACAAAAAAAAAAAAAAAAAAATTGTACACGTGATTGAAATTCTATAACATAAACAAAACTTATAGATACAGAAAAACGTCAGTAAAATATTATTTGTATTATCATATATATGTACAATATAAATGCTCACATATGTATGTTATATCAACATATGAATGTCATCAATTATTCTAATTGTATTCAATTTATGTACATAAATATGTATGAGAATAAACAGGTACATTATATTTGATGATACCAAATAAAAATAATGACATACATACATGTATATACATATTATTATAGATATATGATAAATACACATTGGAAAATTGCATCATATAAACTATTTTTTAATTACTCATAAATAAAAGCAAATAACAAACAAAATTAAATTACCACTATACGCATAGGTATATCGCAATTTATATGCATATATGGAGAATGAAAATTAACAAATGTACATATGTATTTATGATTATATGCATTTTATTTACCGAGGAAAATCCCAACACATGTGTGTGTATTTCTGTGGTGCAACATGCATATTAGTGCATAAATTGCAAAATGAAAAACTTTTTAGAATAAAACATACTTTATAATTTATATACCGACGTTAATACATCTAAAAGATATAAACATTATTATCTATATGCATATTCATATGTATCCATCTTCTAATTTTTTTTTATTTTCATGTCGTCATTATTATCATTATTATATGAATAAAATTCAAAATAGAACAAAGTCTATTTAATAAAACATATAGGTACCTATATACATACGTATCTATAAGTATCTATGTATGTATGTATCTGAAATATAAAAAAATAAATAAATAATGTATATGTATGTATGAAATTCATAAAATGTATAAATATGTATGTACATACATAAAGATAAATATAAATATTTATAGGTATCTATACTATATACACTAATTCGATGCAGTTAAGGTCTTATGGAAGTATATGTCTCCTTTTTCTTCTCTCATACTTTCTCATAAGATCAACTTACGAGAATTGTTACCACAATCTGTTAATGTTATCATATAATACGAGATGAATTTTTTAAATATTAATATACAGTGACGTAAAGTGATACTACTTTATATCATTTCCATCAGACCTTAACTGCATCGAATTAGTGTATGGAGTATATATACATATATATTTTTTCTATAATATATGTACGTACCTATGTACATACGGAAAGCTTTTCTTCATTATTTTCATCTATAAAACAGCTTTTAAGCTTAACACTAAATTTTCATTTTCATACACATATTTCTACATATTTTTTATTTCTTTTTTTTTTTTTGTTAAATATATTTTTCTTTAAATTATAAAACGTATGTATGTATACATACAATTTTAATATGTATACGGGTATGCGTATTAAAAATACACATGCCAAATAATATGTACATATATGTATAACATGTATATAGGTATATGTTTCGTGTTTTAAAGATCTTTTAACTAAAGTTAACTGGAAAAAATAAAAAAACAAAACAAAGAAAAAAAGAAAATATAATACAAAACATTTCTAAACGTATACATATGAAAAGGGGTAGTTTTTCTTCTATATGTATAGCATCGTGTAATAGCAAAATACGAGTATATAAATTTTTGTATATGTACATAATTTGTCTGTATAGCAGAGTTTATAATAGAGGATATACATTTTTCGTTAAAATGTATATATAACCAGAAAATTTACTTGTATACACAATATTTAAAAAAAAAAAAAAAAAACTGATATATAGATATTATGTGGTGCATTTTATTTTGTATATATATATCGTACTGGTACAGAAAGAAAGAAAGAAAAAAACAAAAACCTAAACATTATTTTATTTTTTATAAGAGTTTTTATTCACATTCTAGATTTTGAATCTGATGCTGATGATTATGATTTTATATTATTTATTTTTATTTTTATTTTTTTTCGTATTTTATTAAAAGATGAGATATCATAAACATATAGTAAAAAGTGTTGTTCTATACAGCTAAAAAAAAAAGGTTTTTTTTTTTCCTTTAATTAATGTAATATTTGTTTATTCTGTTAATTAATAATGTAAACAAAATAAAACGGCAACAATTGTAACAATTTCATTATTAATTCAACATGTTCTGTGTTATTATTTTTTTGTTCACGGTTTTTCTTTTTTGTTACCGAAATTTTATAATATAATGTTATAGTAATATAAATTTTTTTAATGCGTAATGTTAGAAAAAAAAAAATTTTTTTTTTTGTTTTTCTAAAAAACAAAAATTAAAAATATTAATTTTGTGAATACCGATGATGATTAATTTAGATATTTCATTTAAAGAAAAGTTTCAATAGTGAACAGTTCAAATTTTCATCAGAAATAAAAAAATAAAAATTTTATAATAAACATAAATGTGATTATTGTGCATTTTTTGTATATTTTACAATTAATAATTATTTTGTGAATACATAGTTATGAATTTTTTTTTTTTAAATAAATTTAAATAACTTATTTTTAATGGAATATAAATATAATTTTTTTTTTAACGATAAATTTGAAATATTAAAAAAAATATATATTTTCTAAAATAACGGTATTATTTTGTAATATGTGTATTTTTAAAAAATCGTTTTCAATTTAAAATAATAATAATAATTTAAATCACTATATAACTACAAAAATTACTAGTTAATTAGTTATAAAAATTTAAAATTAAAACAAAAGAAAAATCCTAGATATGGAAAATACACTAAGTATATTGTACATGTGTTAGTTAAATAAAAACAAAACCAAAAATAAATTTATTCTAAACGAATTTTATATGGTATATAAATTCTGTACTGTACATGAATTTAAAATTATACAATAACGAAAAACAAAACAAACAAAAAAAAAAAAGAAAATATATTTGATAAAAGTACATACATACATATGTAATGTCTGTTAAATTTGAAGGATATGTACATGTACTCGTAAAAAATGCATGCTCACATTTAAATTATTCAAAAAGAAAATTTTAAAAAGAATACAAAAATAAAAAACAAGAAATTATAGTAATAATAAGGATCTGTATATACACTGTGTAATATCTGTATAATATCATGTAAATTCATTTCAATGCATTTATTACTATCATTTCTTTACAGTATGTATAAAACAAAATTTTAATGTGTATACAATATAAATATGCACTATAGATATACCATATGCATATGATTCATGTGTATACATATATGTTTATACGTACCGTTTTAATGGTATATAAAATATCATGCAAAATCTTATAATAATGTGTTCAGTGTAATGTTCAAAATCAAAAAATAATTTCATATCTTTTTTTTTTTTTCTATTTTCGTTAGATGAAGATTTGAAATTTTTTCTGTATTATACATACACATGCGATAATATAAAGCCATATACAAACTGTGCAAGAAACATTATGTTCTACATGTTAATAAGGATGTACGTATGTACATAAATATAATCAGCAACAAGGGACATATATATGTATACGTACAAAATAGAAAATATATTTAAAAAAAAAAACAAAATTTCACTTTTCTTGTACACACATCCTTATTATACGATACAATCAGTATCATACTGCATACGTGTTTTTCTTAAATGTTTTTTTTTTTTCTTATAATCCTTGTATCACATTAAAAACATTTTTATTTCCTTGTATCCTTTGTTTTTGTAATTTCTGTTTACATTCCATTTTTTTTTTCTTTTTATGTACTAGAATTAATATGAAAAAAAAATTGTTTTCTTCTATTTCTACTGTTTATAAAAGATATTTCCTCTTCAATTTTAACTCTTGTATTTAAATACGAGTATATATACATATGTATGTAATAGTTAATAGTAGATTTTCATGTATGTATGTACAATGTACACATAAATTTTATAAAATCATGTGTATGTAACAACACCTAAAATATACTTTAAAATTTAAATAGTGATGTTGTTTGAATTCACGTAGAACACAAAGTTCAAATGTTATGTTTACTTAAAAAAAAAAAAAAAAAAACTCTAAGCGAAACCATTTAATTCACATGGAAAATGTAATTTATTTTTATAATTAATAAAAATAAGAAAAATTAGAAATACATATATATAACAATTTATTATCTTTTGGGTCATAATTTTTTGTATACAGTAGAAACTAAAACAAAAAAAATTTTTTTTTCAATGATAATACCGCATTATAAGGTTTATTTACTCGTATAAGCCATTCAAATTAAACAAGGAACACATATAAAAAAACAGATAATTATTATTTACATATTATTCAAATTTTTGATTTTTATTAAAAAAAAAAAAAAAAAAAAAACGTTTTTTTTGTACAATATTTATCACATGTATTATGTTGCCACACAATACGGCGTGTGTAAATCGGCATTAAAAAAGCGTGAAATAAAATAGAATGATTAAAACTTTTTAAAAAACAAACGAAAAAAATAAAATTTTGTCTGGTTTTTGTTTTTATTCAAATCTTCATCCGATATTTTAAATTTAAACTGTTTGTTATTTGATTTCAATCGTGGATTTCAACTATATTTTTATCACATTTCAAAAAGATTTTTTTATTTTTTTTTTTACAATAGAATAGAAATACAAAATAGAAAATGATTTTAACATATTAATACTCATGTTACAAAATAATATGTATGTATGTATTATTTTATTTATTTGAATTGTGCAATTTGTTATACATTTTTAGAATCATCATCAGCATCAGTTATAAATGTAGTATACGGCTATAATATACACAGTATATTGCTGTTTTTTTTTATGTATCTCAATATCATTATCAAATGATATTTTAAATATAACGTCTGTGATGTGTGTATGTTAATTTAAAAGAAAAAAAAATTTCTGAAATATATCTGCATAATATTACATGCATAACTAATAACGTGAATAAATATAACGTGACGAAAAAAAAAAAAAAAAACGACATTCTAAAATATTGCATACCTATTTAAAAATTAATTTAAATTCATTTCTTTTTATACATTTTTTTATTTTATTGTTGCTGTTTATCGTTTTACATTCGAATAGATAGAAATTGAAAATGTGTCGGAAATATTTAAAAGTGCCAACTATAGCTATTGTCGGTCTATTAACAATTATTATACTTGTTGCTATAATTGGTGTGACCCTATCATATCGTTTAAATGAATCTCATATGGTTAGACTTAATGAAAAACCACGTATGAGCCCTGAGCAATATATGATAAATCAAAATAATAATAATAATAATAATACAAATAATTTAGATAAAACTGGTAATAATAATAATAGTAATAGTAGTGATTTATTATATACTAGTAGTGTTGATAATGATAATAATTATGATAATGATGAACAAAAATTATTATATATTGAAAATCATCCAAAAAATATTTTACGAAAGGATATAAGAATGAAATCTATTTTAAGTAATACAATTGGTCATAATGAAACAAATAATTTTAATATACGAAATAATACAAATAATGATGATGAGAGTAATGAAGATGGTGAAACAGTAAGAATCATGAAAATTCTTAGAAATTATGTTGATAACAATACTAATCATAATAATTCAACTGATTTTTATTCAAATATGATGTCAACAGAAAAATTACATAATCAAAATACAAATACAATTAATAATAGTAATGATCATCATGAAAATCAACATTATCGTCATCATCATATTAAATATCAAAACAATATTACTATGATTAATACAACAGTTTATAATAGAAAATTCAAATTTGAAATAAACGATCGTAATCCACAAATGATTGATTTTGAAAAACGAAATTATATTAAACAGGTAACACACAATAATAAATAAATAAATAAAAAAAAAAAAAAACAAAAAACAAAAACAGAAACGAAAAAACAAATTTTTTTTATTGCGTGAATAAATTTAGAACAATTTCGTAATGTAATTAATTCTTTCTTATGCTAGTAGATATGTCTATTTGGATAAAGATTGACTTAATTACACATGTATTTTAAATTAATATATACTCGAGTACGTCTCAACATCATGTTGTAAATATATTACAGTCTGAGACATATATACATAATTAAACTTAAATTCAAATGCAGAATTAACGATCTTTTAAACACTAAATTTAAAAAAAAAACGAACAAATGAATATTTTGGTTTTATACGAAGGTATAATGCATATAGAAAAAGGACTGAAGAAACATTTGGACAAATTCAATGTTTTTGTTTGAAAAAAAAAAAAAATGATAGGATTTCTTTTTCAATGAATAAATTAAGCCCATTTTAATAGCGTCAGAAGTATTTTTTGTTGTTATTTTTTTTTTTTAAATAAATACTACAAATTTGCATGAATCCTTTTTTGTGTCGATCACAGATTAGTATGATATCCAAAATACTTTATTATTTAATTGTATGTTTAAAAAAAAAAAATAAAACTTTAATTTTAAATTTGAATTCATGTTTTAATTTTATATGCCTTAGACTGTATACATAATTTGTTTTCAATTAATCTGAATAAATTACATATTAATAACGTATACTTTAATACAGCAAAATTTTGTTGATAAACGTTGATTTAATAGTACTTATACATAAATGAAATACACGAGACTGTTCGTTAGATTTTTTTTTTTTCGATTGAATACCTAAGTATTTAAAATTTCATATTTTTAATAAAAACTTTTTTTTTTCTTTTTTGTTTTATAAATTATATGTAAATACCTGAATAATTTTTTTTAAATTAATGAAATTTGAATTTAAATTTTTTTTTTTTTAATATCATCATTGCATATTCAAATTAAGGCTTTTCCTTTTCTTTGAAAAAATAAATAGCTAAATGTAGGTAATTGAAAAATAAATGAAAGGAAAATATAAATTATTCTTGTATTATGTACATGAATAAATTAATTGATATTAAATTGCTTATACGTTTAATTATACAAATTATTATTGCAACATTTAATTTGCATTATACATAAATAATGCATACAATAATTTAATAATAATTTGTCTTAACTAATTTATTTTATGATTTAATTTACTAAACGCATTTTAAGTTATATTGTATTGCAATTTACATGCATATATTTGAAATATTTAATAAAGGCTATCTTCAAAAACTTTTTCTTTTACAAAAGAAGTTGAATCCTTTTATTTATTCATTTTTCATAATTTATTTGTATATACATAAACTATTTGGGTATCTTCAAAAACGCATCACTGCCTATTTGTTTTTGTTTTTTTACTGATGCAATATTCAGGCAGTGTTGAAAAATAGGCAGTGATGCGTTTTTGAAGATAGCCAAGTAGTTTATGTATACAAATAAATGATGAAAATAAATAAATAAAAGGATTCAACTTCATTTGAAAAAAAAAATTTTTTTTTCTGTAGACATATTTGTGTTCTAGAAACGTTTGTAATTAAAGACAAGGCTTTTAAAAACTCTAAAAAAATTTTTGTCTTATTTATTTCTAATTTTTATTATTTTCATTTTTCATTTTTTCTAAAAAAAAAAAAAAATATATAAAATAAAAATAAAAATTGCTTGCAACAATTTATTTCTGTCACAATAAAAATTTCTCAGGAAATGAGTATTTTATTTAAAATTAAAAATTGTTTTTTGTTATCAGTCAAAGACATTTTTATGCTCCTTAAGAATGAATACTATAAAATAGCCATTTAAATCTTTTCAAAATAAAAAAATTATCAAGACTTTAACAGTCTGTCGTCTTTGTAGTTTGTGAAATGAAATTTTTTTTTCAAACTTTGTATACATGTGTGTCCATAATTATGTACTTAAGTATGTTAGTAAATGGTAACATTACTTCTCACATTACTTGTCGTATTAATTACCAACAGTATACATTTGATAATGATTATGCAAATTAATATTTTTTTTCAATACTCAGATTCGCTAATTAAGAAAGAATCGAATAAAATTAAAATATGATTTACAATAAGTTAGAATCACATGATTTGTAAATGTTTAGTACCTAAGTATCTTGTTTTTGGTCAAAGAATTTTCCAAAGTCTTATTGTTGTTAAAACTGCCTATGTCATGATCGATAAGATTACATCGGAAACAGTCAAGATAATTTATGCAAAAATAAATTCTATTCTTTGATACCGGTTGGAATCACTAAGAAAATTTATAAATAAAATTTCTTTGAAACAGATGATAAGAATTTCTTTATACACAATATGTGTACGTATATGTACATAATGAGGATTGGGTGATTAAAGCTTGAATAATGGAGATACATTACTTTACAAATTATAAATGATGTAGTATTTGTATATACTGACTTTTTCATGATATTGATAAGAGAATTTCAAAAATTATCATTTCAAAATGATTATTTTTCTAATGAAAGCAATAATCAAAAAATTAATTTTAATTTTTTTTTAAATAATTTAATCATGTAGGGAGTCAAAAACAAACAAAAATCACTTTTACGTAATTTATAAAAACATCTAATAATTATTATTTTACTAATATCTCTCTAATCATGTGCACACATTTTATTATAATTACAAAAATAAATTAATAAATTTCATCAGAATATAAAATATTAATTTTATAAAATAAAATTTTAATTACATATTTGAATGTAAATTCAAAATGTTTTCTATACAAAATCTCAATTAAACATCAAATCATTGATTGATAATAATTTTGAAAAATAACATACCTATTATATTGTGATTGAAATCACATAAATTCAATTGAAATATATTTGTTTTGATTTTGATGAGAAATACATAAAAGAAATTTTATGATGAAAAGTTAAAATACATAAATTTCGATGCTATTTGATGTAGACAAATGACTCAAGGCCCTATATATGAAATGTATAATACATAAAATTTTATATGTACATCAGTAATTCAATTGGTGTGTTCCATTGGATTAATTTTAGCATTTGAAATCACTTGGGAGTAGTTTTATTCAATGGAATGAACTTATTTATGAAAAATAGCAAAAATATAACCCATTTAACAAATGAAGTGAAGTAAAATAAGACGAACGTAAATGTTGGCAAAATAATCTATTAAAAAACAAACATTAATTTTTGTTGTACAATAAACAACATTAGAATATCAGATTTTTGTTCATTCATTTCTTTGTGGGTTAACACGTAAATTCTAACGAAAACTATGAACTTCAACTTTTAGAAAGCAATTTTATTCATTTCAGTTCTAATTTTCAGTTTACTCAAACCTATCTGTTAAGCAATATTGAACCTAAAATTTACTGGAATTTTCAACATAACTATACTCTATCTACTAATATTATGCAATTAAGGTCTTATGGAGACTACTTAAAGTGATACCATTTTACATCACTACGTATTGATATTCAAAAAATTCATCTGATATATAATAAAAGCTTTGTGGATTGTGGTAACACCGAGAGAAAAAAAAAGACATATGTACTCTCATTCCCATAAGACCTTAAGTGCATAATATTAGTGGACAGAGTGTACTCAGGTTTTACGAAGTACTAACAAATAAGAGTATGGATGGGTACCCGGTATTTCGGTACATATGTACATGATCTCATTGTCATGTACTTATACGTACTTATACGTACGATACGAGCAGTTGAGCTTAGTCCAATGGAACACACCAAATAAATGAAAATTTATTGACCCATCAATTTAAATGTTATTGTATAAAAACCCTTAAAGTATCAAATGTTATTTATTTAAATTGAAAGCAAAATAACAAAATAAATAATTGTTAATTTTTTTATTTAGTTTATTTTTTGTATTATTATTTTTTGAAATATGAGAATTGTTATTTCATCAAAAAAAAAAAAAAAAAAAAATTTAGAGCAACATTGACGCAGATTCTACATGCACAATAGCATTACAAAAAGTGATATTTGTAATACCGTATATATAGAGTATCAAATATTTCCCGTTTCCTGTAAAATTATTATTAACTATTCTGATGATGATGAATGATTGATTCTATCTAGAAAAAAAAAAAATGTTTTTCTCTTTTATTTGAAAATAAAAATAATAAATAATAAAAATGAAAAAAGTCAACTTACACCAAAATAATACAGCAAAAACCGGATAAAAGTTGTAAATATATTTTTTTGCAATTTAACTGATTGCACACGCAATATTCATCAAAAGTAATAAATATCAAAATTCATTTACGGAATAAATTGAAAAAAAAAATACAGTAAAAAATTTCTGGATTTAATTTATCATAATACGTATATGATAATGCATCATTATTTATATGTATGTAATTTTTCATTTTTAATTAATTATTACATGTAATTAAATAGTCATTTATACATTAATTTTTTTTTGTCATTTCTTTTTTGTAGTAAAGAACACAACAAAATTAAAAACGAAAAATTAAAGAAAAAGTTAAAAATAATTTTAAAGAAATTAAAATAATAAAAAAGAATGAAAACTTTGAAGAAAAAAAAATTGTTTTTTTTTTTAAATTAATTTTAGTTGAGCAAAATGGTTCATATGCATGTGATTTAGATACACATTTTGTGTTATGCTAATGATGTATAACATCTTATATGTACTGCGTCACATGTACATATATAATAAAAATTTCAAAAAATTAATAAAATCCAATCACGTTTTCATTAAATACAACGATTTATAAATGGAATTCAAAATATGATAAATGATAATTACGATTACGTATGCATTGTATATTACAACAAAATCATTTGTAACAATATAACGAATAAGAGGCAAATAAAAATAAAGATTATTTGAAAAACAAAAATGTGTACTTAAAAATGTTCATCAACAAAATTTTCGCATATTAAATATATTACAAATGATAACGTGAGCGAGTACACGTGTTTGTATCAACATTATGACAAAATGCTGATATTCTTCTCAACTTTGAATCATTCGAGTAGATAAACATTTCTGAACTTTACACAAATTTATATTGAATGTATCTACTGTTTGTATCACATGTTTCACATGTTTATAACGTATTTCATGTATAACATATTGATTTTTGTTAATGACAGAAATTTCATTTTCATCCTTTTTTTTTCTTTTTGTATTTATTAATTACATTTGTTTTTAAATACGTTTGCTTTTTCGTATGCAGAAGAATAGCAAATATAGAGTAAATATACAGGGTATTCCAAGATAATTATCACAAACCATATTCTTCTCATAGTACAGACTATTTTTAGGCAAAAAAACCGTTTTATCTCGCATATTCAAAAATTTTCAACTCCCTATATCTTAGAAGAGATGAATTTTAAAGGGGTCCTTAGATGACTTTTTATAAGAAAAATATCATTTGTGACATTTATTCTTAAACAACCTATCTAAAGTATTTTATTTTATTTTTTTTTAATTTGATTTTAAAAATTACAAAAATTTCTTCAATAATTTTTTTTTTTGAATTACATTCGAATTTCTTGAAGATTTCAATTTAAAATTTCGACAGAACCAAAAGAAGAAAAAGGAAAAATTTCTTTCTTGTAAAAAAAAAAATTTTTTTTGGCATTTTTAAACCCAGGTATTCATTTTTATTTTGTTCCCATATTCTCATTCTTATAATTTTTCGGTGTTTGTCATTGCTGAAAGCAAATCCACTAAAAAAACAAATAAAATTATTGCCACAATAATAATTATGAATTATGAATGTTAATGTGAATTTTTGTTCAGCTTTTTTGTTTTATTAAATTTCATGAAATTTTAATTAAGATTTAAAATTCCTTTTTCAAATGTAAGAGAAATAATCGTGTACATAGGCACACATAAGAATTTAAAAATAAAATAAATAAAAAATAAAAAAAAACAATGTTTACAAATTTACAATCATGTTTACATGCTCAGCAAATTGTTGATTATTTTTTCTTTTTCTCTTGCAGTACGTTGATGTGAATGTATTTTTATTTATATTTTTAGTTTAATATGAGAAAAATGTATTGCTCCAATTGTTTACTAAAGCAAATCTTAATCTTTGAAAAATGAATTAAATTTTTTTTTTGTTCAGCAAAATTCCAATAGATAATAAAATGAAAAATAAAAAGAAATGCTTTTTAAACAGTGGATACAGGTACATTTTTTTATTACTATGATTATTGGACCAAAAATTTACCGCATTTAATTTAATTGTTTTTTTTTTCAAGAGAAAATCTATTAAATTTTTCTTTTCTTTTACCGCTTTTGGAAAAGAAGAAAAAAAAATCATCAAATAAGAAAATAACTGACAAAATAGAAAAATTTGCCGACAATTAAATTTCATTTGTACAAAACATGACTTCTACATGTAAATACACACTGTGGGAGATGATGTATTTGTGGGTGTATGTACATATTACCATATCAAGTGGTATTATCATATACACATGTTATGTACGTATAAGTCGTATATTTCATGACAATGACCTGCATTTGACAAATTTGTTTTGTTATTTTGCATATATATACCATCTGTGTACATGATGATATATTGTGCTCACAATGAGGATTAAATACATACATATGTACATTGAATTTTATTGAAGGTAATTTAAAAATTAAACATGCACACGTATTGCATGAAATAATTTTTTTTAAAAAAATTTTCAATGTCCTATAGGCTTATATCATACAAAACAAAAAAGAAAACGAATAAAATCAACAAATCAACAACATGAAAGGAAAATAAAAACATTTTAAATGAATTTGAAAAAAATGAACAGAAAAAAATAAAAATGATAAAAGCAATTACCACAATTACACATAGTACGCGGTTATACAAAATGGGATTACGGAAGATTTTCTTTTTTCAAATACATACATACATATACAAATGTGAATTTCCCAATGTAAACATATATCGCTCACCTGGACCTCTTCACTGTAAACTTATATTTATATCTATTTTGTATAGCAAATAATATGAAGCCATAGTATGAAATAATGTCGCGGCCAACTTGAAAGTGATATTGTAACAATTGAATTGACCATATTCAATGAAATCCAATGTAATACAAGAAAGGGCAATAGGGAGGCATACTGGCACACGCTAATGGCCTTGTAGCATTTTTTTTCTCTTACCTTTGAATTTATATACATACCAAAGTATGTCGTCTTTATGCTGTCGAGCTTATGGATCCTTTATTCGACTAAAATGTTATTAACGTACAGACAATACAGTATTAATTGAGTACCAATGCAAAGGTAAAGGCCATACAAATGTACAAAATAGCTTGTCTTATAGTTATGTTGTTGTCCATACCCCTTTTATTGTCTTTTATGAAATATTATGTATGATGTGTATATATACAATTGTTTATATTTATTTATGTATTTTAAACAACACCTTAGAGGCCTCTTTTAATAACTTTACTATACTGCAATGTTTATTTTGATTGTTCTACCGTAATACCATAATGATACAAATTTTATACTACACGCTATAATGTACGTATACGTATATGTATATTGAATGTATAAAGGAATATAGTTTTTCTTTGCACGCATACAAAGGTAATTTGTGTTACATTCATAAAATTCTTTTATCTTTCCGTGTACAGTATTTTTCTCACGTAAATAATGTATTGTGAAATATTTTATTATTCTGTGTTTTTTTTTTTTTTTAACTTCTATTCTATGCCTATATCACATTACCCTCTTCAATCCTTCCACCCTATTTTAGGGTAGTTATGCTACAATTATATATTCTCTGTGTGTACATGTATCTGAATATGTATGTATATAGCAATTATGACAATTATTACACAACGTTAATATTTTGTAATATTGTTAAATATTTTCCTGTATTCTGTATACCTATCTAAAAAAAAAAATTTAATTACTTTCAATTTGTGGGGTGATTAGGTCATGAGGAAAATCTAAAAAATGAATGAAAAAAAAAAATGTATCTAAAAAAATTATGGATATTAAACATGAGAAGTAGTAGTATTTAAAAAAACATAGTGAAAAAATGATTAAATTTGTTTTTTTCTCATTGTTTACATCATTTGTAAGTGTTTTATAAATGAAAATTTTGCATGATGTAAGTGTACTCTTATACACGAATTTTACATAAAAGAACAATGTGAATTCTTTTTTTTTTTCTTTGGTATAATGTAGTTACTGTGTTTTTCAAATCCTTTGAGAATGAACCTATTAACTTTGAAAAATTTTAGAAATTAAAAAGAAAACATGTATCTTTGCTTTTTATTTTTTTTCTAAAAATCTTAATCATTTTTTTTTTTTTTTGTCATCTTATATTTTATTCGTGTATTATATAGATGATGGTACACGCATGGGAGAATTATAAACTATATGCATGGGGTAAAAATGAATTACGACCATTAAGTCAAAGAGCACATTCTGGTAGCATATTTGGAGCATATGATTTAGGTGCAACAATTGTTGATGGTCTTGATACACTTTATTTAATGGGTTTAGAAAAAGAATTTGAAGAAGGTAAAGATTGGTTATCAAGACGTTTTACACTTGATAATATATCAGCTGAATTATCTGTATTTGAAACGAATATACGATTTGTTGGTGGATTATTAACATTATATGCATTCACTGGTGATACAATGTTTAAAGATAAAGCACAATATGTTGCTGATAAATTGTTACCAGCATTTCAAACACCAACCGGTATACCCTATGCTCTAGTCAATGTTAAAACAGGGGTTAGTATTATATTAATATGAATATTTTGTTTATCTAAATTTTTGTTTTTTAAATCAATTTTTCATTTTATTGGTATAAATTAGGTAAGCAAAAATTATGGATGGGCAAGTGGTGGAAGTAGTATATTATCTGAATTTGGTACATTACATTTAGAATTTTCATATTTAAGTGATATTACTGGTAATCCATTATATAGAGAAAGAGTACAAAATATACGGCAAGTACTCAAAGAAATTGAAAAACCAAAAGGTTTATATCCAAATTATTTAAATCCAAGAACTGGCAAATGGGGACAACGTAAGTGTATTTATGTAGAAGATTTTTTTGAAAATGTCTAATTTTCTGTTATTACCAAAAATTATAGTTCATATGTCACTTGGAGCATTAGGTGATAGCTTTTATGAATATCTTTTAAAAGCGTGGATACAATCTGGACAAACTGATGAAGAAGCACGTGAAATGTTCGATGATGCAATGGTAGCTATTATTGAACGTATGGTACGTACAAGTCCTGGTGGTTTAACGTATGTATCAGATTTAAAATTTGATCGACTTGAACATAAAATGGATCATTTAGCATGTTTTGCAGGTAATAGATAAAAGAAATTGATAATAAATTTAAAAAAATAGAAAAAAAAAACAAATTGTATGATCTGTTTTCTTATAAATAATAATTTTGAAGGCGGCCTATTTTCACTTGCTGCTACAACAAGACAAAATCAACATTCCGAAAAATTCATGGATGTTGGCAAGGGATTAACAAATACATGTCATGAAAGTTATGTAAGAACACCAACAAAATTGGGACCTGAAGCCTTCCGGTAAAATAGAACAAAAAAAAAACTATAAATATTTTAGAATTTTGATTATGTATCTAATCAATTCATAGGTTCACAGAGGCTGTAGAGGCAAGAGCAATAAAGACACAAGAAAAATATTATATATTACGACCAGAAACATTTGAAAGTTATTTCATTTTATGGCGATTAACACATGATAAAAAATATCGTGATTGGGGTTGGGATGCTGTTCAGGCACTTGAAAAATATTGTCGAACACCACATGGTTATTGTGGTTTAAAAAATGTATATCAAGAGGATCCACAAAAGGATGATGTTCAACAGAGTTTCTTTTTAGCAGAAACATTGAAGGTATTACATAATTGTAACAATTGAATAATAATAGTTTATCAACAACGTTAGTTACTTTGATTTTTTTTTCTAATTTATTTAAAGTACCTGTATTTACTATTTTCTGATGATTCACTTTTACCATTGGATGAATGGGTATTTAATACAGAAGCTCATCCGTTACCAGTTAAAGGAGCGAATATATATTATCGTATGGCAACTCCATCTTCTTCGTCCCCTTAAAATGTTATTATTGGCCCCTAGTAAATTAATATGAATTCTGATAGTAAAATATAAAAATGAACGTTAGAATGAAGAGAGTTAAATTTTTTTTATAAACCCCAAATGTTTTGATTTTGTTGTTTTTCTTTTTTTTTTTTTTTGTTTTTTCTGTGTGAAATTTTATGCGTGTGCATATTATGAATCTCTGTTTTATTTTTACGGTAAACTCGAAATATATATTAATATATGTTAGATTAATGTAAAGTAAGAAAATATTGTAATTTATCGATTATAATAACTATTACAATTAATTTTTGTTCATGATTCTCATAAGCGAAAAATAAATTATATTAATCATAATTTATAAGGACGCAAAAAAAAGGGATAAAATTTTTGTGAAGTGTAAAATTGCTTTAATATTTTTAAATAATTTTATTTAAATAAACAAAAAGAAAAATAAAATCTTTAAAATGAATAAAACGATAACAAAGAAAAAAAAATTAATTTATTAATTAATTTTTTGATTTTATAAAGTAATAAATAAATTTTGTTGTATTTAAAGCATTTTAATTAGTAATACATATTTTAATAAATTAAAAATAAATTTGTAGTAATAAATTTATACTGTTTATAAAATTAAATGATAATTTTAAAAAGGAACATCTTACATATGATTACAAAAATATGAAATGGAAATTATATAGTTCTCATTTGAATTTATAAATTACAAGTAAAAAAAAAAAAAAGAAAAGCGTTACTTCCATAGTATATGATAGCATAGAGCATACATATATAATTCGTGTTTAATTGAAAATTTTTGATAAAATTTTTGTTTGATATTCTCATTTATAAATTTTGAATTATGTATAATTTAATTTAATTATAAAATTTTGTGATTGAAAAAATGATTGTTGTGTGAAAAAAGAAAATATAATAATGTAATAAAATCTCATGTAAATATAAATAAAATTTAAAGTGAAAAAAAAAAAACAAAAAAAATAAAACAATGTAACATAATACATTAAGTGAAACGAATTAGATATTGATATTATTATAAATAAGTAGTAGTATGGTATGGTGATATAACGAGGAATTTTTTGTTTATTGATCTTTTAAAAATAAAATAATAATAATTTTTATTACTTAAATTAATACGAAAAATTCTTTAAATTGATTTATTAAACTTTTTGTTTTTATTTTAATTTATTTTCAATGACTTATTAAAAAATAAGAATGAGAATGATATGATTTGTTGTTATGTCATAAGGTTGTATATAAAAATTTAGAATGTATTAAAAAATAATAATAATACAGAAATTATAAAAATATCCAATTCTTATAATACAATTTAAATACATACATATATTAAATGAAATTCAAGATACCGTCTTTTTTTTGAAAATTTTAATCACTTATTTTTTGTTCTTTTAAATTGTGTGTTTATCTTTAGTTATTTGTATATTTTTTTCTTTTAATTAAAATTAATAACGAAAAAAAATAATTTAAATTAATAAATTTTTTTTTTTGTTTATAATTTTTTTGTTGCTTTGTTTTGTGTGTATAATAATTTACTTTTATCTAATTTTAACGAAGATGAATGATTAATAATTGTATGTTCTTTATAAATTATTTAGAAAAAAAAAAAAAAAAACAGTTTTTATCATGCACTTATTTTATAAAACATCTCTTTGATTCTACGATTGCGATATTTAAGAATCGAATTTAAGTTAAACAAAAAATGAAAATAAATTATTTGTCATAGGAGTAAAATATACATATTTATTCTAAAAAAGACAGGGACATTGTTTTCATTGAAAGTTGAATTTTGTAATTGAATAGAATAATTGAAAATTTTTATTCTATTCAATTTCATTTCGTCATTTTGCACAAAAAAATAAACAAATGTAAAGAAAAAAAAATCCCTATATACATACTTAAAATAATGAAAACACAATAAATTAAAACTCATTTTTCAAATATCTATCACAAGTTTAAGCAAACACATTTAGAATAAATTAAAATTAAAGTACTAAAAATTTGAACTTTTTTTTCATTGAAAAATCAAAACAAAGAAAAATATTTAAATTTAAATATTCAATACTGAAAACATTTTTAGCACATTATATTTAGAATTAAAATAAATTAAAAATCTCATAAAGAAATAAAGTAATTAAAATATTTGTAATGAATAGTAAAAAAATTTTATTGTTATTAAAGTTTTAATGTTAATTTTTTTTTCCTTTTAATTTTTGAATAAGAGAAAATAATTAGTAAATAATGATATGAAAATAAATTAAAGTTTTCGAAAAAAAATTACATATATTTTTCTGTTTATTTGTATTATTTAATATTTTATCGTTAAGTAACGAATTCCTTGAAATTTCAGCTTATAATCTTTTAATCAATGGTTCCGTAAGTTCGGTTTTGAAGTTTATGAATAAGTAAGGAAAAATATTGAAAGGTAATCAAATTGAAAAACACACAATACATTCGATATTTATATTTATTTTTATTTATGCTTCTATATTATTCAATATTAAATAATAAAATTTATTTTATATTTATTTCTTCTGTTACAAATATTATTTATACATACATATTATTGTATTCATACGCTTTAGGTGTATATATTCATTTTAAATTTCTAAATTATAAATTATATAATAACCGCAATTAACGAACGAATAAATGAACGAGTGAATTCGAATTTCTTTTACTATTCTTTTTGTCTTTATACGAAACATTTTATATTTTATTCTAATAACACCGAATAATATTTTAGTATAATACAACTTTATATAAAAATTTCATTACTTTTTTTAAAAAAAAATGTTTGTCATACAAAACTTGTCTTTTATTTAATAGTCTCAAAATTCGATTTTTTTTTTTTTTTTAATGAAAAAGAAAAAAAATATATCACATACATTCTAACTCATAAATATTGTACTTTAAATACACAATAACGCACAAATGTAATTTTCTTCATCAATTAATTAAAAATTTTAATGAAAATAATTGTAAATACTACACCTGGAAAAATCTCATTGAAATCACATAAGAAATTTTATCAAAACGTTTAATCATTGAAAAAAGAAAAAAATATTTAAAAAGTGTGAGCCACTGAAGTTACAGAATAAAATCTAATTTTGTTATTCCATTAACGGTTTTTGTATATCCTGGATTAATTGAGCAACTTTTTGTGAAAATGTTGGAAGATCCTACAGAAAAAAAAGAAAAATCAATCAATTTTTATTTATTCATATTTTTTTAATATAAAAAGGTCAACTCACTGTTGCTAAACAAATATCATTTAAAATTTTTGAATCTTTATATCCTAATGATACAAATGTATCATGTAATTTAGATGGATTCACTTGTCCCATTGCAAATAAAACACTCAGTAATAAATCTTGATAAATTATTCCTTCATTTGAAAATAATACCGTTATAATTGCATGTTGGAATGAATTAAGTAAATTATTTTTGAAAAAATCCCGATTATATAATTTCCATTTATCATTTAATTCTTGTAATGAAGTTAATATAATTCTACATAAATGTGGATCATTTCCATTAACTAATATTCGACCATATGCTGTTAATATAGCTAATAGCTGATCTTTGTGTTGTGGTTCATCATCATTTGGTATTGGATAATCGCTAGCACCAGGTGAAAAACCACGTAATATTTGTGATTTATAAAAATATTGCCAACGATATTGAAGAATTCTATTAGAAAAATTGTGATTATTTAAATGAAAAATTTATACACAAATTTACAAGCACTTACCTATCAAATAAGGAATATAATAAACAAGCTGAATCAGAATTATTCGAAAAATTCTTTTCATCTTGTAACCATGGTAATATTTGGTTAATAGTTAAATTAAGTATTGATGGTATAAGAGTCATTGTAAATGATCCTGGTTGTTCTACTATTAATATTAGCATACGAAGTATTTTTTCTAGAATTTTTAAACGATTATTATTCATTTGTTCTCTGCAAAAAAAAAAAAAAATAAAATAAAATAAAATAAATAAATAAATTGTAATTAAAATAAAAGTAAAAACCTAAATAATATTTGTAATGTACCTTGATAATATTTCTAGAAATATTGAAACCATCTGTTGAACAAATGTTGATCCTAATTGAATTTGAAAACATTTTATGACACTTAATAAAAAATCAAATATCGCTTCAGCTATTTCATTATTAGTAAAACCATAATTTTGACAAATGAATAAAGATTTTACAATAACACTCTGTAAATACAAAGAAAAAGAATAAAATTTTAACACAGAATTTTAAATAAAATGAAAAATCACTACGTTTACCCTTAAACTGTTTGTTAAAATTTGTTTTGTAGATGAACTGCTATCAATAAAATAATCTATAACTTCTTTTAAAATTGGTAAAGTTGTTGTAATTGTTGTTTTCAATTGTTGTTCATTTACTGAAGTTATATTTTCGATTTGTAAAAAATCATTTGCTAAACATGTTATATAATCTTGTAATACGATACTACGATGATCAAAACTTTGATTTTGTATTTCAACATTTCTCCATGGTAATACAAGACAACTAAATATCATTTGATAAATTGAAATAATTACATTTTTCGGTAAATGTGATAATTTTGGTCCATATTGCATTAATTGTAAAATTGAATTACATTCTATCATAAATTTTGGTCGAATCACAGTTGCTGTCCGTAATAGAAATTGTGCTAAGACATTAAATAAATAATAAATATGATTACTATTTTTCTTATTCTTTTTGTGTCGTTTAATTTTTTTCTTTTACCTGCTGCCAATTTAACAGTTGCCGATTCTTGTTTAATATGTAATAAAATTTTCCCTATTTCATCAATTAAATCCTTAAATTCTGAATCGGAATTTAAAATTAATGTACAACCTAAAAGGCTTCGCAGTGCTAAAATTGTTTGTGAATATCTGGAATGAATAAAAATTAATTCTTCTTTATACATTTTAATTTAATAAAAAAAAAGATACTTACAATTCAGATATATCTGCTTTTAAAAATGTATTTTCAATGTTAATACAATGAATTTGATTATTACTTAAAAATTTTATTAAATATAATAAAAATTGTTTAATATTTATTAATTTATCAACACAATTTTCATAATGTTGTTCTATAACAGCCGTTAATCTTATAAGCGTTTGACATAATGATGATAGATCACGTAACATACAATGTATAAAATGGCACTTTGTTTGATGTTCAATTATAATTATTGTTTTACCATTATTACTTTTATTATTACTATTATTATTTATTGATTTTTCTAATGTTAAAAACATTTCAAATGCATTTTGCCAATCATTATAAACTTGATCAAATACTGTTATTGGACTATATTCAGTTATATTAGCTATTGTTTCAATACATTGCGTTAAATAATGTTGCCACTCAGTCTCCATCTTGAAATAAAATTTAGTTAGAAATTAAAACTATAAGACAGTAATACAAAAAAAGCGACAAAAAAAAATTACATATGTAAGTAGGGAACTTACATTTTCATCTAAAACTTCATTATCTAACATTTCTAATGTTTGTTCTTGATCATAACGAAATTGCATTTTTTTTAAAATGCCACCAACTAGTGAATGCATGATATCTAAATATTTTCCGTTATTATTTGTTGCTATTAAGCCTTTTATTAATGGGGTCCATATTTCTAATTTTTCTGTGAATGCTAATGCACCACAACCTATAATAAAGAGAAGCCAATTTTTTAGAAATAAAAAAAATTTTTTTAACTTTGTATAATATATACTTGAAAATGTGTATTGATAAAGAGCAACGACTAGATTATGAAATACTTCATTATCAGATAGTAATTTTGACCAATATTTACTCGAATACAAACGAAGTAATTCTGTTAATTTATCTTGATATCTACAAAAAGAAAAAAAAATAAATATTTATCTTATGAGATTATAATTTAAATTAAAACACAATGATAAAGAGAAAATTACTGTTCATTTGATTTATCTAAATCATTTTGTTGTAATAATCCTTTAATACCCTTTATTAAAATATCAGGTAATTGAATTGATCGTTGCACATAAAATAATTCATTTAATATAAGAATTGCTCCAATTGATATTTCATTATAATTTTCACGCCATTTAGCTAATTCAAGTATATTAACAAGAAAATAATCTGATATTAAATCTAACGATATCCATGAGAATAAATGTTGTATACATGAGAGCAATTCTATTAGCAGTTTACTAAAAAATAAAAAAAAATGAAAAATGAGAGAAAAAAAGCAATTTTAATTTTTAAGTAAATAAACTTTAATATCATTTTCATTCACGGCATATTTTCATTTATATTACCTTTTTTGATTGTCATTTGGCAGTGATGAATTTATTGTTGTTTGTAAATTAATTTCACAAACTGACATATGTAAAATTTTACCAATAACATCTATTACTTTAGGTAAATACAGACTAATGCTATTAAAGAAAAACAAAAAAAAAGAATTAAAAATAACCACTACGTTACATTGATAATAAATTTATGTAATCAGAAAAACTTACCAGGAATGAAAATATTTTCTTTTATCTGAAGATAAATTATCTCTAGAATTTAACATTTCTTCAGATGTGATACGTAATAATACAACACCTAATATTGAATTATGGCATTCTAATAATGCTATTATATTATTCATATAATCAGGATGTTCATCTGGGAAATCACGTTTACCCATTAATACAATTAATTGAGCTATTGTGTCTCGTTGTCTTTTTGGTACATCATTAATAGCTACTGAAGATGATGATGATGATGATATTGGTAATGTTGTATATGCTGTCCATAATGTATCACGTATTGTAACACGATCTTGGTGTTTAATTGTATTCCATCTTTTCATTATTGTACATTCAATTATTGATGCATTAAAAAACCATAAAAATTGATTTGTTTGAAAATTATCATGATATTGTAATATACATAAGCTTTGTTGCCATGAATGTGGATGATTTCTATATGCAATTAATTCATTTTCAATTTGTCTTTTACGATCATTTGGTGTTGTTGGATGATAAAATTCACTTAATAAATTATCTATCATATTTGTGGCCTTCAAACATTTTTCATAAAGAACATTAAAAAAAATGAGAAGAAAAAATACGTATTAAAATGAAAAGTATAATTTTTTGCTTTTTTGCAAAATTATTTATTTTTTGCCTTTGTGAAAATTAATATACATATCAAATCACGTATAAGGACATAAGTAGACATTACAAGGTATTTAAAATAATAATAATTGTTAGAAATTTTTTTTTTTTTTTAATTGTCAATAAAAATATAGTGAAATTCTATTTACCATTACAATTTTCACAATATTAGTATTTTCCTTTTACACTTTTTATTTTTAATAAATACGATTTTATTTCTATATTTTACTCTATTTTATTTTAATCATTTAAGAAAAAAAAAAGGAAAACAAAATTTTAATGTTTTTTTCCCCGTAACACCAGTTTAATTTTATTTCAAAGAGAAAAGAAATATGTAAAAATAATAACAGTGCTATCGTTCTTTAAATATCATTCACTGTCATTATTACTAGTTCTAGTAGAGGGTTTCATTAGAATAAAAGTATCACCAGAACGATCGAATATTCATACAAAATAACTTTTTTTTTTAAATGTAATGTTAAATTGTAGTCTTGTTTTGTACACTACACTACAGCAACACAGTCTTCATCGATCTTCATCCTTATTTCTCAACCAGTTTGCTTTTGCAGTTTTATTCGATTTCATATTTCACGTACATAATATACTGGTTTGGTCTGGTTGGTATACAACTAAATACACAGTACACAGTAACATCACACAGAATAGCGGAATAGCAGTCTAGTCTTGTCTAGCCTAGTTAGTTAGTCAGTTCGGTGTTCAGTAGTGGGGGTGACTGGTGATGACCGGTGACTGTTTATGTTTATTGCTTATTCAGTTTTGAGTTTAGTAATTACTTTTAGTTGCCTTTTAGTCGTTAAGACTGACGGATGCGCTGTACAGTGGTTCTTGAATATTACATATTTTTATAAAATTATTTTTCATAAATATTACACTTAATTTAAAATCGGCCGATATAAAGCAAAAAATAATTTTTGGTTTTTTAAATAAAATAATTACATTCGTAAATGATATAAAAGTGAGTTATAGTGAACAGTGTAATATAAACATTTTTAACAGTGAAAAATAATTAAAATGAAATTAAAAACAAACATTTAAATTTTAAAAAATAAAAACTTAATTAATTAAAACAAATTTGATTAAGAAAATAAATTCAAATAAGATGTGTATATAACATTTGTTTAGTAATTGGCAACACTACTCTTATATACATACATGACAATTTATAAAATGTAAAATAAAATGAGTTTACATCACTGATAGCTGACAAAATCAAATATTTATTATTTTGTGCTGAATTTATCGCGTTACAAAAAGGTATGTAATTCAGATGTAATTTCTTTACATTTGAATTTAAAATTGGCATTTGTTGACTTGACAGTAAAATAAAGACAAACAGAATCAAGTAGCAAAAACAAATAACAAAAGTGAAGTAAATAGAAATAACCCAATTTTATTCCAATATACAATATATGTATGTACATACATACTTGTAATTGTAAAGTAAACTGGCAGGAGGCAAGCAATAGCAAAGTTGAAGTTGCTGAAATCATAATCAATCCATCCCATGAAGCATTTTGTAATTTTTATAAATTTCAAAGTAAAATTTATTTTAGAAAGGGAAAAACAGGTCTCTTGAATATTTTATTATAATTTTTATATTCAAATTAAAAATTAATTTTTTATTTATTAACAATTTACAGTTATTAAAACAAATAGGATAAATAAAAGAGGAAGAAAAAAATTTTTTTTCATTTGTCTAATCGAAATTAGGAGAACGAAGAAAGGAAAAAGAAGAAATAAAATAAAGTAAGTTTGTGTTTGTATGTAGGTATATTAACCAGAAAATTTTTCATATATAGGTACATACAAATGTACATACAATACAGCTAGTGTACGTTTTTGTATTATTGTGTTTTTTAACATATTTTATATATATGTGTATATATACACAAATCATATCTAAATGTGAATTGTGAAGGTAGATGTGACTGTGAAATATAAAATATGTATGTATGTATTATGTACTTATATAAAAATCTAAAGATTATACAGTGAGTACAAAAAGTTGACGTACATATTCATATATCAACTAATTAACTACTCATAATTTTTGAAATATGAAAGACCAAAAAAAAAAAACAGTTATCTTAAATTGGAAAATTACATATAATTTAATAAAATAAATATGGATGAGAAAACAAATATGTGAATAAAAACTGTATGGTTCACTTTTTTTCCACGTTAATCATAAACTAAACATTCATAAAAATAAGTAAACTTCAAATTGTAATTGAAAAAAGTGAATTTTTGAGTTACAATGTTAAAACTTTCTAGTGTACATAAATTTTATTTTACTCACTGCATATGAACATATGAGTGTGTAAATTGTAAACACAATAAATATATATATAGATTACGTGAATAGATGTAAATGCACACATATGTATGTACATAAAATAAAAATTTTTACAGTTGTTATTTTTTCTTCTGCCAAAGTGACAAATCAATTGGAGGTCGCATTCGCGTAGTTGTAAAGTATACCATAGATAGAGAAAGCCAGTTAATATACTATTTGTTAATTTTTTTTTTGTACTTTGTGTAATGCTGTAATGTCAACGAATAGTTGCAACTATTGAATCTGTAGTGGAAACAGTGTCTAAATTTTTATTACCTAAATTTAAATTCGTTTTTGAAAAAAAAAAAATTAATTTTTTATTTTAATTGTAATCAAGTTGTAATTTGAGTTTAAAAAAATGCAAATGCATAATTATATTCAATATTCAGCAATGTAAATAATGAAGAAAATTTTGGTGAAACTTGAGTGAGAGCTGAAGCTGAAAATTGTGAACACATCGTTGATGTTTATATGTGTGTAAATGTACGTATACTATATAATATATATACATATATGTTATCTGACATTGTTTTCTCAAATTATATAGTTACATTTATTTAAATTGAAATATGTACATAATAAATAATTTAAAATTAAAATACAAGTAAAAGAAACAAATTCAATGAAGAAAAATTTGTTGATTGTAGTTATATTAAATGTAAGCTATACGAAATAAACACGTTTAATTTGAATCTGTCAAAATTTATTTGACTCCTATAACTTATCAAGTTATTAATTTATTTTTCAGTATATACCTACAAGCAGCAGTATCATAGTACCAAATATTGGAAAATATACATATGTATCTTATGAGACTCAGTATTTTCCAAGTAAAATTATTTTAAAGTTTAAAAGATTATAAAACCTTAGGGATATAAATATAAAATGTATAATTGTTAAAACTTGTTTATTTATTTATTTGTTTAATTATTTATGTTTTTTGTAGTATTATTTAGGTACTTATACACTTAAAAATTGATCATGTTCAAAATTGATTTTACCTATTTTTTTTTTTTTTTCGTTTTAGGTTTTCACAATTCATTACATTGAAAAGTGGAATAAATTTGTAAATAAAAGTAAAAAGGATGACAATTATACTTTTTTTAATTGACACATCAGCATCAATGTGTCAGAAAGCATATGTAAATGGTGTACAAAAAAGTTATTTAGATATTGCTAAAGGTGCAGTTGAAACATTTTTAAAATATCGTCAAAGATCTCAAGATTGTTTAGGTGATAGATATATGCTATTAACTTTTGAAGATCCACCATGTAATGTTAAAGCTGGTTGGAAAGAGAATCATGCAACATTTATGAATGAATTAAAAAATTTACAAAGTAATGGATTAACAACAATGGGTGAAGCATTAAAAAATGCTTTTGATTTATTGAATTTAAATCGTATGCAATCAGGCATTGATACATATGGACAAGGAAGATGTCCATTTTATTTAGAACCATCAGTTATTATTGTGATTACAGATGGTGGAAAATATTCATTTCGTAATGGTGTCAATCAGGAAATAATATTACCATTGAATGCACAAATACCAGGTACAAAATTTACGAAGGAACCATTTCGATGGGATCAAAGATTATTTTCTTTAGTTTTAAGAATGGCTGGTAATAAAGCTGATGAAAGAGTTGATGGTAAAGTACCACATGATGATTCACCAATTGAGAAAATGTGTGAAGTGACTGGAGGGCGTTCATATCGTGTTAAATCACATTACGTACTAAATCAATGTATAGAGAGTCTAGTTCAAAAAGTTCAACCTGGGGTTGTGTTACATTTCGAACCATTAATATCAAAAGAACTAAAAGATGGTGAAATTCAAGATATCGCAATTCAAACAACTAAAAAAATGATCTATGTACAGAAGCATCCAACACAGAAAACATTTCCAGTTGGATTTTGGCCATTGCCTGAACCATATTGGCCTGATCCTAAAGCAACAACATTGCCACCGCGAGATGCTCATCCTAAGATAAGAATTGTTACACCATGTGTTGATGAACCACAGGTTATAAGAAGTTTCCCTGTTGATAAATACGAAATTGAAGCTAGTCCTCTGACGCTGCAAATATTATCAAAACGAGAACCAAATAAATGTTGGCCAGTAATAATTGCAAATGGACTTCATGGTTTTGAGGCACCATTCGGATATTTGAAAGCGAATCCAACGTTTACTCAGGTTTATTTATTTGTTTTACCGTATAATTATCCAACACTGTTACCGCTTTTATATGATTTAATGCATAAATTTGTTATGAACCCACCGGCTGATTGGGTTTATAAATTTAATTCGTACGTACGATCGATACCACAATACTATTGTCCATTCTTGCGAAGAGCATTGGTTAATATTAATTTTCCTTACCAATTGTTAACGTATATTTTACCGGACAGTGTAGATAACTATTTAAATCCTAATGTAGCCAATTATTTAAAGCAAATAAAAAATACAGCAAAACAGGATCAAGAAAATTTATGCTTGAAAGTGTACAAACAATTAAAACAGCCTAAGCCACCTTATCGTCAAGTTGAAACAGCTAAATTGAATTGTTCACAACCATTACGACGAGATTTAGTACGTAATCCTATGTTAAAAGATACATTCAATAAATTACATTCAGAAATTAGTAATTTTGAAAATTACACGATTGTTGTACCAGTAATGGCACAACAAATATCAGCTAAAAATTATCGTAATCCATTTGATATTCCACGCAGAGATATAATTGATGAAGCAGCTCGAATGAGGGACCACTTTATTAGAAGTTCGAGTGCAGGTGTTACATTACCAACACGAGATGCTGGACATTGTCTGCCAATAGCAGAAATGGGTAATTATCAGGAGTATTTAAAAAATAGAGAAACACCATTAAGAGAAATTGAACCTACAAATGTAAGACAACATATGTTCGGTAATCCATATAAAAAGGATAAGCACATGGTTATGGTAGATGAAGCAGATTTAGGTGAAGTAGCATTAATAAAACCGAATACGAATACACCGAAAAAATTGGAACCAAATAGTCGATTACGAAAACGTAAGGCTGGACCAATAAGAAAAGATTATGTATTTCGAAGGCTATCAACGGATTCAAAAAGTTCTACGTCACAATCATCATCAACATCATCACACATGTCTGTATCAGAAAGTGAAGATGATATGTCGGATACATCATCAACAGCGTCAGATGATAGTGATCGTGACAGATCAGTTGTAGTTTTCGATTTTAATGATCCAGAAGATTTTCCAATAAATGGTCACATACGTAATTTTATTAATGGAGATTTTGATGAAAATGAAGAGACGGTTATGCAACGATCTTATTCACCTTTACCACAAATTCCTTCAAATAATGGTTTAATAATAAATAACATGATTCGAGGAAATCAAGTTATTTATAATCCACCAGATATAGAAATGAATAATATACAAATGCAAATACAACATCAACAACAGCACCAGCACCAACATCAGCAACAACAGCAACATCAACAACAACAGCAACATCAACAACAACAGCAACATCAACAACAACAGCAACAACATCAACAACAACAACAACTGCAACAACAACAAAGTAATGGCCATATTTATAATGGTGTAGGTATACCGTCGGTCTCTTCTTCAGTTCCATCAATGCAAAATGATATAAATGACGCACAAGAAATTTCAAAAATTTTACAGCAATGTCATAATGGTATTTCAGAACCAGAATTAGAAGAACCCATAATAGCATTAGCACCAATAAATGAAAATAGTAATGATAAAATAAAATCAACAAACGAATCAGATATTAAACAAATTGAAGAGCTAACAGAAGAACAAAAAGAAAATATTAGAAAACAAAATTTAGAAATTCGATCAATAATATTTAAAGATATACGACGTCCTGGACGTGATTATTCAATATTATTGGATCATTTAAATTTAGTTCAGGGTAATTTTGAAATAAAATTTAATTTTATTCAAATGTGTATAAATGAATCCTTACGATTTCGAAGAAAAAAAATGGCTGATAGCATACAAGAATGGTGGGAAAAGCATGTAGATTCAACATTATCTGGTACACAAACATTATGATCTTAAAAAAAGGAAGAATATAATAAAGAAAATAAAAATTAAAAAAAAAAACACAATAATTGAAATAAGGAAATCGAAAAATCCGTTAAATTACAAAATGGTACATACATACATATACAGTTGTTAATAATTCTTCGTAATTTAAATATTTAGTACATACTTTGTTTTTAGATTAATTATAAAATAATTTTTGTATTCTAATTAATTATAATTATATACATATAGTAATTATAATAATTAATTATTCCTTTTTTCAGAATAAATTTTATTGTAAATAATAAAAGTATTGTATATTTTATTTTTTTCAGTGTTTTTATTTCTTTTTCCTAATACGAAGAATAACGTACATTATCTTAAATTTAAAATTTTCATGCGGACAAAATTGTATGAGGCTAAAGCTATAAGGATTCATCTGTGGATTTACCATAGATCTTGGATTTACCTTTTGACATAAAAATTTTTTATATCTCTATAGGCCTTATGTATATATAATTTTTTTTTTTTTATTTGGATTTTTTTTCGTTTGAATCAAATTCTTTTTCGATTAGATAGGAACGATGACCGTTAAGCTGTGTTTTATTGTTTTTGTTGTTTTTTGAGCTGCGCTCCATTATCATTATTTTATCTACTCAGAAGTAATTCGGAGTATTTTAAAAAAGTGAAGAAACGAACATGATTGAACGATTAAAGTATGGTACAATTCAAAAACACCAATTGATCATCTTTTGACGAAAATCATAAATTCAAAAACTTTTTAACGAATGCTTCAAAAATTCAAAAACTCAATAGTTTTTCAATTGACTGCAAATATTCGAGCAACAAAGCATTCCTGTTTTAAGTCAATGCAATTATGCATTTTTTAATTGTCAGTGACATGTCAAAAATTTACATATGATCGTTTGATTGTTAAATTTTTGAATTGTACCTATTTTAACTACTCCTAACTCCGAACCTTGACTACTAGATAAAATGACTGTAATGAAACGAAATGGAACGTACCTTTCATATCAGCCAGCTGTTTCAGCTGATTGACTTTATAGATTTACATGGGCTTACATAATTAATATGATGTATGTTTGATGTTACTATTGGTATGGTTCTGTTCTACGGTTATTATTGTTGATACCGGTTGTCAATCAATATTTAAGTACATGTATTTTTGTAAATCTTGTAATTAAAAATTTTTACTTTACGACAAAAACCGTATTTACGTAAAATATATTTTTTTATATTTTAAATGTTAAAATAAATTGAAAAATAAGATGGCTGTATCAAAAGCTAAAATTGGAGAAATACCACAAGATGCTGTCATTTTATCAGAAGATGAAGCACTTATATATCAATGGAAAATTATTCAAAATTGGAATAAGCCAAGTGAAATGTATGATTTTTATTTAAAAAAATTGATTTATTTCATTGTTATTAATTTTGTTTTTCAGTTGGTCTCTTCGTTATACATCTGGAATATTAGGTGCATTAAGTGCTGTAAGCGGTATGTATATCAATAATTACTATAGGAAAAAATTGAAATTAGGAAGTTATGGACGATTATCAAGTTATTTACCAATTGTTGTATTACCAGCTGTTGTAACAACAATTTTACATAAAAGTTTTGTACAAAAGGATATCATATTAAATACAAAATTATGTCCACTTTGTCTTTGTGGACGTGCATCATTAATTCAAGTTAGTTTTGGTCTTATATATCCAACAATATTAGCACCGTTTGCTTCATTTATGTTTGCTACCCGTCATTATACTTATAATTTACCGTTAATAACGCAAAATCCAAAGGAAGTATTTTTATTATGGACGAAATTTACAAAACCAATTTTATATCATATTGGTATAGCTGCAATTATTCATGCTATTGTAGGAATGTATTTAACAGAAAAACAAATAAAACATAATTGGATTTTAAATAAACAATTACATGATATCGAGAAATCAGTTGATTACAGTTAAGTATGTATATTTTTTTTATAGTTACATGAAATTAAGTTTTAGATATATTTTTAGATTTGAATAAAAATTCGTTATCTTTGAACAAAAAATCATATTTCATTTTAGATTAGAAAATGCACTAGACAATAAGGAGTAAAGAAAAGAATCAAATGCTTAAAATGTACCAATCCAAAGATATTTATAAACAAGCGTTGTTCTAACGAGCAATATTATTTTATTATTTATTCAATAAAAGTGCAATAAAAGCGATTAATAAGAATTGTGATTTTAAAAATATTCAAAAAATTTTTCTTGTTATGAAATTTCATTTAAAACCTAAAATTTCATTAATATTAGTTATATCACGTGTACTCCACGGTTCTAAAGGATCTTGCAATTTGCTATCTTCGAATTCATCATAATTTCTGTTTTGAATATCTGTTGTATTTTCAGGTGAAATTCTGTAATTTAAAGATTTCATATCGTGTTAAATAATGATAAATGTTTCAAATATTTCAAAAATATTTTACTTATTTCTGTGTGTCCTACGTCCATTTCTTGCACTTTTACTTTTATATTTTGGTGGTGTAACACGATGTTTTAAATGGAATTCAGCTGTTTTTTGTTTCACTTCTTCTATGGTAACTTCCTCATTATCATCAGTTTGTTCTTCTTTATTTACTTCTTCTGGTTTATTTGGGCATTGATTTGGTATGATTTCCTATCATTAAAAATTATCATTATATTCTTTATTTGTATTTTAAAATTTAAATATATAGTTCTCGTGTATACTTGATCATTCCATGCAAAACTGAATAAACAGTTGGATTCTTTCTTTGTCCTTTTTGTAGATGATGTTCTCGAAACAGCAGATTTTGCTCTTCGAGTTAATGATATTTTTCCCAATACCGGACGTTCAACGAATCCCTCACTATCTTCAGTATCATTAAGTTCTTCTAATTGTTGTAAAAATTTTTTTTCCTTTTCTGGATCAATAATTGTTGCAGGATCTTGAAAAATAATTGACAAACTCGTAATCTCTGTATCTTTTGATGTTGGAGATGTTACTGTATTAATGGTTTTCGTTTCTACTAGAGTTTTAGCTTGAGCAGCCAATTGTTTAACATTTGTTATGTAATTCGTATCTGTTGTATCAACTTTTTCTGAAATTAAAACTAATTCACGAAGGGGATCCGATTGGTGAGTTTGTGGTCTTGGCTCGGTTAAAGAGGCTTTGTTGACAGTCAGTGGTTGAATAGGGTTTAAAGAACCTGGTAAAGTTGAATATGCATCTTGTGAGGATTTTTTTGTTGTTGTTGCTGATACTGTTTCAGATGGTACTTCTGAAGTTTTAGCGCATAAAACAATATCATGTGTGAAAGACATAATATCGACTGCCGTTCCTAATGCATTATTAGGAGTTCCAACAATATTATAAGCATCTTTTGGTTTTCTGTAATTAAAACATGAATACAACTTCATTTCTTGTAATAAATTCATTCATCTTTACTTCTTTGCTACTTTCGTTGGACTGGTAATTGAAGCTCGACCCCACATAATTCTACGTAATTCTTCGCCAGTCATTCCACGTTTATGTAATTCATTTAATGTAACACGTCCGACTCTCTAAATTATATTAATTTTTATTCTATTGATTTTACAATGTATAGAAAAATGATGAATTAAATCAATTACCTTCCAATTAGAAACTGCACCTTTTCGTTGTTTAGCTCGAGTTTTACTTTTACTTTTAATAACCATTACACCACGTTGCTCGTAACCTGAATCATCTGAAAGACCAAGTGGTATCGAATATTGTTCTAAATATTTTTGAGCATCTGCTTGAGGAACAGCACGTTCTAATGTTACCACAATTTTAGCCCACTAAAATACAGTGAATTTAATTTTATAAGATTTTGTTAGATTTTTTTTTTTTAATTTATTTATAGGATATACTTGTTTCATCCATTCTTTTTCTGATTGTTCAATAACATGAGCATATGTATTACCCATCATAGCAATTAACATATTCAGTAATAATATTGGTACAAATATCATAAATATAACGAATACAGTTTTTGCTAAATTTGGATATGATGTATTATTAAGATCAGGATACTAAAACAAAGATAAAAGTTTTTAAATTTAAAACACATAACACTTATATTTTTTATTTACATTGTAATCGCCAAGAGTTGTTTGAAATAATGCCATCCAAGTACTAGGATAAGAGCTAAATAAAGTGGTTTCCACTTGTGAATGTCCTAAAAATTAAAAAACAAAAATTGTTCTTCATTTCTAGAATGTTAAAATTTCAAATTTACCTTTGAATAAAAAGTAAAATGCTTGAGAAAATCCAAATAAAACAATTGTATAAATAATTCCAAATGTAAACATATCACCAGTTAACATAGAATAAATCATTGTTACAAAAGGTCCAGTAAGTCGTACAGCACTTTGAATTAATGTGATTGGAAAAAGCAAAAATACGTAATTTTTTGAAAAAATAAAAAAAGAAATTTTAAATGTTTACCCAGCGAAAAACATTAAAAGAAACCAACTGCCAGGTACAGCAAAAACCAAAATAGCTTCCTCAGTATCAATATCACCCATTATACGAAACGGAATACAAGCCAATAATAAAAGATTTGATACCAGAAATATTGCTTTAGCAGGAGCGTGAACCTATTAATCAAAATATTTCAAATCAAAAATTCAACATCATCATTATAAAGTATACTATACTGACTAATTGCTTTAAAAATGCTGAAAATCCTTGATTTTTAACTTCATCACCCTGCTGAAAAATAACATAACTTAAAACGCCAGCAATTGTTGCCAATTCACTACAATAACGTATAACTGTTCGAACATCTATTGTTTGCTCAGTATTATCATTATCAGATTTCTTATCTACGGTATTTTGATTTTCATTGTCTTGATTTTGTGTATTTACTGTAGCAGGACGAAGATAAACCGAAATTGATAGAAAAAATAAATGCATAAAAAGTATTAAAAGACGTTTTAAAAATTGATTTCGTGCAAATGTTTTCCATTTCTCTTCTAATAATCTTTGAATTATGCCACCATCTAACATATCAAGATGTTCTTCTTTAGTACCATTCAAAATGATGAACAAGGCAGAGTTCCAATCTACATAATAAAAAAATAATTTTTAATTTAAAATTTTTTTTTATTAAAATAATTTTTAATCTATGTATATTAGGTACTTGTTCTTCCATCCGGTAAAAGAGTATCTAATGCATTTAAAGGATAACCAGAGCATGTGATATTACTGTATCTCCAAAATTCTCTTGATGATAATTCCAACATTTCTCTAAAAACTTCAGCACGTCCTAATTTGCAAGCAAGTGTTAAAGGTGTTAAACCGGCATGATTTACCATACCATTTCTAGCTGGAATTTTTGGATGTCTTAATGCATAACCAAACATGTCCTTTATTTTAAATTAAAAAAAAAAAAAAGTTGAACAAATTATTTCCCAATTTAATAGATTGCGTGTATTTCAACTTACTAATTTGTCACAAATAACAACCATATGAAGGATCATATTACCAAATGAATCTTGTGCATCAGGATCAGCACCATTATCTAATAATAAATTATAGACACTTTCATTAGCACAGCATGCTGCCCATGCTAATGGGTATTCACCCAAATATGCTAATCCTTCATAATCAGTATTTTTAACTGGAATAATTTTTTGTTGATCTCTTGGTAAAAAGAATGAACCAATTGCTCTTTGATTAACATTAGCACCAGCTTCAACAAGATCAGCAACTAATTCATTATTACTATAAGCAATTGCTAAATGTAATGCACTAGAACCTAAATATTCTTCACCTTCGATTACATCTAATGCTAACATTGGAAAAACACGTAATAATATTCTAGCCAATTTTGTATGAATTTTTGTATCACATATTATTAATACATGTAATAATGATTCACCCAATGATCCTCTATATTGCATTTGCCAGCATGCTTTATGATCTTGCCATTTACCTAATGGATCATATTGTGATAATGATGCTTCAATTGGTATAACAACTTCATGATTATCACGATATTTCCAACGTAAAAATTCAGCTCGATTTATAATTTGTCCTTTACCATTTTTATACATGAAAATACCAAATTTTTCTCGAATTAATTGTTCAACAGCAATATTTCCTCTACTTTGGATTGCATCAATTAAATCACCACCTTTAATATAACAAAAAAGATAAAGTTTACATACATACATATGTGCATATCATGAAAATATGATGAAAATTGTTACACATGAACGTTATAAAAAAAAATTTAAAAAAAAAACAAAATTATTTGAATTTTATGCATGAAAAAAAAAAAAATTGGGAAAAAAACGAGAAAAATACGTACTATCATATATTTTGATATAGTTAAAGTTCATACTGAAGGTTTCATAAATTCTCAACATTTTATGATGTAATGCCTTCCAGCAATATGTGTAATAGCAAGTAATAGTATTCGTTTACATTAAACTTATAAAATCTTGTTATACGTTATTATTATGCTAAAAGTAATTTTTGAAAATTTTATGATATTCTTTTGGGTCATTTAACTTTTCACATTTCGTATACAATTCTCTTATGTCTAATTTATAGTATATCCATACTCACACGACATGTGTGCATGTATGTACATCGTAGAAAATAACTTTAAACGTTTTATTAAAATTAAAAAACAAAAAAAAAAAATTGTATATAAATAAATTTTTTGTTATTATTTCTTACCTCGTTTATAATTTGCTATTTTATATAATAAACATCGATTAGCTGTTGATGATGATTGTGATATGACCTGATCTAAAATTGCACCAGGTTTCATTTCTGGTTTCTTTTTACGACAAATATTTGTAAAACGCATTTTGAATAATTTTTCTTTTTATTTTCAATTTATTTTTCTTTTTGATTTTTTAATCAATTTAAATTTATTTGCGTTCTTTTACAAAACAGCTCTTCCAATTTGACAAAATAGAAAGGAAAAATTGATAACCACTAATAAGCTACTGCACAAAATAACGAAAATTTTATTTAAAAAAATTCGTTTGATCAATAATTAATTTGAAACTATGCTATATAATGTTTTTCTTAAATGTACATGTATATATAGGTATTTTATAGGTAAAAAAGGTATATATGTATGTATGTAGGTTCATTTTTCCAAACATAGTCACGTGTATTTTTATGGAGCATAATATTTTGTTTTCGTTGAGGACGTTATCAGGTTTATAAGGTCACAAGGATTGAGATGGTTTCGGCACTTAGCAAGAATGTCTGGGCATAGGGTATCTAAAATAATTTTTGGAAGCACATCAGAAGGTAAGAAGAAGTAACCAGGAGTAAAAAAAAACCCAAAAATCGTTGGCTGTGGAAACAGTAAAAGATCTGCTGAGAATAGGAATTAACAATTGGTATACAACTGCACAAGATCAAGAGGGTTGGAGGAAGATTGTTGAGAAAGCACAGATCTGTAAAGAACTGTAAGCTAGAAGAAGAAAACGGGTATACATAATTTAAAAATAACAGCATAGAAGAACAATTTTTTTTGTTACTGATGTTATTGATAAAGCAACATGCGAACTTTATTTATTCGATTTGCAAAAAATTTATATGTACATGAAACCTCTTTTCATTTAAAAAAGAGAGAAAAAAAAACAATAAAACAAAAGGAAAAACTAAAACCCAAAATAAAAAAGGAAAAATATGTATAAGGGAAAAAGGTCAAAATATATATTTATAATTCATTTTCATATTAACTTATACTTTTCACTTTATTTAATTTTTGTATTGTTTTTATTTTTCTTTCATGAAAATTTTCCCATGCATTTCCTATATACATATGTATCGTATTGTTTGAATAAGTCTCTTGGGTATTATAAAAATTAAATTTACTCAAAACAGAGAAATATATTTAAAAAAAAATGTAATAATAAAACGACAAAAGTACAAAGTTACGTATGTACATGCATACATGTATATGTATAATAAATAAAGGAAAATTAAAGCAACAAAAATATAAATAAATAAACAAAAAAAAAAAAAATTAGTTTATATAAATTTTCTTAGACTAAATAGCATATAGAAAGGTTACAATATTAATATTTTGGGAGATGTATTAAATTTTTTTTCTATACTTACTCTATACACATATACATGTGTAAATACTTGTTCGTGTTTATATGAAATTACCTATAAGCATTTTTCTACAATGGAGTAAAAAACAAAAATTTTTTTTATTGTAAACATCTTTGAAAAAATGAATTGGAAAAATCATATAATTTTGTATACGTACATACATATCATGCATTGTATTTGTACATATGTATGTGATGCTGTTTATTAGTACAAGCTAAGAGATATGTTTCTAACATATTTTACATGTACATATGTATATGCAAACATGTATAAACATTATCGTGCATTCACATACATATGTACATATATTTGAAAAGGTCTGAAATATGTTACATGTAAAATATTTATATTTTCTTATTTTTCTTCGTTCGTGTTTTAATGAAAAATTTAGGAATATAAAAAGAAATTGCATGTTATATAGAAAGAATCTGATAAAGGTTACATGTTTATACATGATATTTATATAAATGTAACAAAACACATATATACGGATGTACAAGCATATGTATGTAATAGTAATATAAGGCCTGTTTCATATTGGCAAGCGATGAGCGATAAGCGGTAAGCCATAGGCAATGCACATTTCAGACTGATCTAAGAAAGCTAAGTTTTGATTTATTTATAGTGAAAAAATTGTCATCTTTGATATTTAACGTTTGTACACTTTAAAATTTGCACTGAAATTATTTACCATCGTTCATTGCTATCGCTCACAATCAAAACAAATTTGGTTGTATTGTAATAAACAATATTCAGCGATGCCGCCCATCGCTCGCCAATATGGAACAGGCGGCAGGCAGCAGGCCTAACAATCAAGTTTACAGCTCATAACATGAGTATCTACCTTTATATATGCATGTATGTGTATTTTTGTAAGGACTGGTGTACATTACAACATAATTTGAATAGCATTAAAATATATGTAATACATATTGTAAAAATTTTTTAAAATATAAATTTCTTTCTTTTTTTTTTCTCTTCGTTTTTTATTTTTTTAATATACAAAAGTAATAAAAGATAAATACTTATAAAGAAAAATTTTTCAAGTCCGTAGGAAACGAAAAAAACAAAAAATTAAAAAAAATTAGAAAAAATATTTTATTATTATTACTTTTTTCCTTTCTTTTGTTTTTCAAATTTTCTTTAGTTCAAAATTTTTTCCTGATTTTATTTCTAGTTTTTTATTTATTTATTTTTATTTTTTTTAGTTTGTACAAAATATGCACATTTCTTTAAGAATTTTCTTAATATATATACTGTTTCTTCTTTTTTTCTATTTAATTTCTTTTTATTTTTTTTTCATATTTTTCATTTTAAGAAAATAAATTTATGATGTGAAAACATGTACAAAATAAAAATATTTTCTATTTTTTTATATTATGTATTTTTATTTTTTGTTTTGGATGTTATTTGTGATACTTTGTAATTTTTTTTTTTTTTTGAAATTTTATTTTAATAATTGAAATTTAAAAGAAATTTTTAAGTAAACAAACAAGCTAAAACTATATACGTGCTTGTATATGTTATAAAATGTTTTATTTTTTCTTATTTTAATTTATAACATGACGTTATTTTGATGAATACAACACATTTTCAAATTTTCAAAACATTTTCTTTTAGAAATTTTCAAATTTTTGTAAAATGAATGTACATGAGAAAAAGAAAAAACAAAAGGAAAAGACAAAAACATTTTATGCAATATATGGAAATGCAATCACAATTTTTAGTATTATAAATTTTGAAAAAAAGCTGACATTGTATTTTCTAAAATGTGTGTATGGTAATATATGTATATAGGGTGGATCATAAGAAGTGAAAAATCGTTCATTTATTATTTAAGTACAGAAAATGGTCCAATTTGGGTTCAATGTTTCCATTCATACGGATGAATTGGTCTATTCGAATGGTAACGGACTTGAAGACTACCCTTTACATACATTTATATACATATATGTATATATGCTTATACACATGTACCAATATAAAGCTACCCTATCAGCCAAAAACCATGAGTTTTGCTGAACGGGGCAAGGGGATTTCATCTTCACTAATACATTCTCAAAATAATGTGTGTGTATCGTATGGTACATTCTGAATTATACAGCAGAGTGTGCCAAAATGTAATGATTTCAGGATTTATATGTTAGAACTACAAGAGAATATGCAAATTCAACAAAATTATAATGTACTATATAACGTATATGTTGTGTACGTTTAAAATGCAAAAAAAATGAATATTGTGATTTACAATATGACTGGTAATCGTTTAATACATACAATGCAAAGTAAAAGAAAAGAGGATTTTTTTTTTTTTTTTTGTAAATCCTTTTAAAAATCACATTTATAATGATTAAATGAAAATACAAAATTAACTATCCATGACAATATAATGTGTGACATAATATAACTTAAAGACATTATTCTGATTTTGTTAAATTAATGCTGTTTCTTGATGTATTTCTCATTTATTTTCTTTTTAACCAAACAATGTATGTATATAAAACGTACATGAAAATACATTTATTTTATTCTTAGCTCAAACATTAATTTTCTCATTTAAACTTAATTTTTTCTACCATCATATATAAAGCAAAGGAAAAAATAAAGGACTTGAGTACATTTACGTACACGTATACGTATTGCCGTATACACTGTATTATACAGTGTATAAACGTAATGATGGAAAAACAAAGAAAAAATAAAAAAAGGAGCATAATTGTGTTAATCGTGCATAATTGTGCTAACTTCCTGTCAAATTAAATGTTTTAAGGAAGGACAAAGAAAAGTTTGGCTATACCATACGTATAGTACATACATATGTATATTGAGCGCATAAAAAAAAACTTAAAAACAAGCAAAAATACAAAAATATAAAAAATAAAACCAAAATAATAATAATAACAATAATAGCAACAAAAAAAAATTACGAAAATAAAGAAAAGATTGACAGAAGTTAAAAAAGAAAAACGATTAAGGAAGCAATTAGATGTCTTATTTTTATACATATCTTCATATAATCTTTATCATTTATTTTTTTCGTATTTTTTTTTTGCTTTTGATTTTATTTTGCCTTAAGAAAATTTCAGCATATAGAAACGGTACTATTTTTCTTCTTGTTTTTTTCTCTTATAATAAAATCATTTTCTTCTTTTATATTTTTTTCTATTTTTTTTTCTATTTTCCTTCAATGATTTTTTTTTTCTTCTTATACTATTTCTTTTAGTTTTACATATAACATGGTTTTTCTATATAGCATGAAGAAATTCTTTGACAAATATTCATCCCATTTTATGGTTTTGTCATAGAGAAATTAATGTTATAATTTTCTTGAAAATAATTTCAATGGGTTTTTTTTTATTTCTCCTCTTGTATTTTTATTTTTGTTTTATTACATCATTTTAGTTCTATTTTTTTATTTTTTTATTTTACTTGTATATTAATATGTACATATTCATACAGAGATGTGTATGTAACGTAATGTAAGGACGAATATATACATATCTGTGCATATGTACTTTTATGTCCTTTAATTATGTTGATTTGATATCATCATTGAAATTTATAAGAAGGAAAACAAAAAAGGAAATGGAAAAAAAAATTACTTGAAAAACTTTGTTCAATGTGAAAGTAATTTTTAGGCTAATTTTGAAATTATTGTAAATATGTACATACATATGCACAGTATGCGTTTGTATGTATGAGTGATAGAGCTATATTATAATGTGGTGTATAATCATGGGATAATGAAAATTTAATGTTTTCTATATATTGAGATAAATTTCATTTAATTTTTGTTTTCTTAAGTTTTTAAATTTTTTTTTTTCAATGAAAAAGTTTTATATACTTTTATTAATTTCCAAAAAAAAAGAAAAAAAAAACAAAAAAAGATAAAACCAAAAATATTAAATCTTAATTTCATTTCAAATTTAAATTATCAAAACAAAAAAAAAATTTTTTTTAATTTCAAAATTCAACGGATGTACAAATTTTGAAATTTATTTGAAAATATTTTTCTTGATTTTCTTTTATTTTTTTTTCTTTTTGAACATTCTTGTGGGTTTCTTTTGAAAATGATAATTAAGATAAAATTATTAATTTTATTGTAATTTAAATATTGTGTACAAAATAAAACAGTTTTAATTTGTTTTGGGGTTTTTAATATAGGATTTATATTTTTTATTTATTTTTATTTTTATTTATTTTTTCTTAAAGCTTTATGATGTTCATTTCCCTGGAAATACACTGGAATCTTTTTTTGTTATATTAATTTGTAAATTTGCATATGTATTTTTGGTACACTTAACAGTCTATTTTTTAAACATCGTCACCTTCTTTCTTACGAAGCGTAAAAGTATTACGTCGTTTATGTTTGTCTCCTGTGATTGGTGTTGTTTTCGTCTACAAAATACAGAAAATTGGCAGTTACAAAATTAGAGTAAAAAACGAATTTATTCAAATTAATTGGAAAAAAAATGGTAAAATACAGATGACTATGTTTTAAAAACGAATTATAGATATATTTGATGTTCAATGTAATTTGATGGTTGTAGTATTGTAATTTGTACGGTATGCGCGAATTCTATTTCAAATATATGTTTGATAAACCACATACATACATATGTACATGTTTTCATATGTACATATGTATGTATGTGAAAAATTGAAACATTCAAATAATGTCGTCATCATAATTAAATAAATCTTTCTTTAATGTTTACGTTTACATAAATAGCTGTTGATAACATGATATTATGTTTTCATGTTTCATACTACGCTAGATAGAGAATCACAGACATACAATACCAATTAAAGTAAATAAAAGGAAAAACCAGAAATGCTTTCATAAAACCAAATTAATTATCTTTGAGTTTTCATTTTCTTTTATAATTTTCTTGTTATCTTTTTTTTTATATTTTATTTTATGAGAACTTTGAAATTTCTGTATTTCATTCGATATGTTGGATTTGTAGTACAAATAATTATGTTCGTAAAAGTACCTGACATCAAATCAATACGTAATGTAATAAACTCGTACTATGGGATTTTGTTACTTGCTTTATACATACATTATACCACAGCTTAAGCTTCATATTATTTTTGCTAGTATAAGGCTAATATTGGATGACTTACTTATGGTTTAGTATACGATATCCTGAAATGAGCATCATAGTTACTTGTTATTCGTCTAAATGTTTTCGACGTATTTATATGAAACCTCAAAAAATGAATGTGACTTTGAAAGGAAAATCAATTGTCTTGATTTTTAAGAATGAAATTAATCCAATGTCGTATTTGAATCAAACATGTACATCCAAAATTTTCCAAAAAAAATTTTTTAAAAAATTAGATTTTTTTTTGTGATTTTCCTTTTTGTTATTCTATCATTTCACATGTGAATTCTTTATAAATGATTGAAAAACCATAAAAAATTTTTCTATAAAAACTTTTTAACAGAATGAAATATTTTTCATTTGAAATTTTTCAATTACATAACACAGACAAAAAAAAAAAAAAACATTGCAAAAGAAAAATTAATTTTTCTTCTTTTCAATTTTTTATAATTGGAAAACTGTCAAACTCTAAGAACAAAAATTTTTTTTTTTTATTTAAAGTTATAATTAATGTTTTTAATTTTATGTCATGCATATGATAAAATGGAATTTGTAGAATTTTTTCTATTATGATTTCATATTACGATAATATGATGATAAGAAAATTATTATTAGTAATAATCTAATGTACATACATATGTGTACCAGATAAGGATATGTTCATATAGAAATTTTACTGGGAAATATACAACATAATGGTACATAAAGCGATGTATGTACATATGAATGTATAACATCATAACATTTTGTTTGATAATTTTATTTTTCATGTAAACATTTCACTTGCAGTTATGTAAACGTGTGTGTGGATGTGTATGTACATACATATATAACAAAAAATTCAATCTCACTTAATATACATATGTACATATGTACATATGTATATGTATGCATACGACGTGTTTTTACGTAATGTACATAAAACTAAAAAATATACACATCATAAGTACATATTCTGGTCTCATACACGGATGTACTATACGATACATACGTAACATACGTAATGATGTATGTTTATTAATGAAAAATGATTCCAATTAATTTTATTTAAAAATTATTTATGTTTTATAATATTTTTATTAATAATAATATTTTTGAATGAAAACAATTTCAGTTGCTTATTTTTGTACTCCTATGTGATGGTGTTATTTCAATTTATAAGGATACCCTTAACATCTGTATAAATGTATGTATGTGTACGACATACATATATGTATGATATACATGTATGTCGAGTTAATATGTAAATTGTCTTTACAATACAATATTTATGAATGTTTATATTAAATGAAATTTCAGTTATTTTTGTTTGAATACAAAAAAACAGCCGATATACATACATACAAAATTTCAGGATACATACATATGTCCTTATTTTTAATCATGAAAAGTGTATGTGCATATTTCATATTTATTCATAATATATAGCTTGTTAAATTCTATTGTAAACGTATTGAAAAAATGTACAAATAAATTATATACTTCAGCGTATGTACATGCATATGTGTTAGATATGTGTATATAATGTATATACATACATACATATATACACAATTTCCTTAAATGAATGGTATTGATGTATTCACATATAATACAGTGTATTAGTATAAATAATAAATTGAAATTGTGAATACATATTAAATTAGGATTCTATTTAAAATTAATTAGCTTTCAAAAATCTCATTTCATTATTTTATAAATGAATAGAAACACAAAAATAAGATTTAAAAAAAAAAAAAAAAACATAAAACAGAATCCGGATGAATGCGTATGGTTAACTGTGTCGGTATATGCTATTGCATACATATCTCACATGTATATAGATACGGTATATCTATATATGAGAGTAAATGTGTAAAATTTGATTGAATAATATTAATTACATTTAGTTATTACAATATAATTTTTAGTACTAGAGGTGATTCTAGACATACACTGTATATTTGTATGTGTACACATGAGTACATAATTGTAATGCCTTCTTCTATACATATTCATCATTTATGGTTACCATAAAATATGATTTACATTTATTCAATAAATATTAAATAAATTTTAAATATTTTATAATGAATATACACACAAATATAATTAACATTAATTTTTTGTCATATTTAGTTTAGTGTCAATAAAATATATAATGTACACATACTCGTATAACATTTTGATGTATGTACCTATACATACGTGAACCTTCTTTTTGTTTTGTCCTCCCATGTTTTGTTTTTATGGTACATTTTTTTGTTGTTGTTATTTTTGGTTTAAAATTTATGATAAATTAAGGTCATGTTTTATATTTATAATATTATGAATATCATCCAATTTATAATTCAAAATTTCATAATAAAAAACATAGGTACACTAAGTGTACATACATGCAATATACGTATAGAAGAAAAAACACAATTTATATTTTTATGGGCAATGAATAATTTATGTATTTATTTAGGTTTTGATATGACATGTAAAAAATATTTTGATGTGTATTTACAACACATCAAAATTTAAAATAAAAAAAAATATATAAAAAAAAAAAATTCAATGCATAACATATGAGAAAATTATATTTGAACTTTTTGTGTGCTCTAGTTTAATAAGAAAAATTTTCTAAAGTTAATTTTTTAAAAATATGATCATGCGTATCTTTATAGAGTACAAAAATCTTGCGCCGTTGCCATAATATTATGTATGTTATTCCCTTTTAGTTTTCGTTGCTTCCGCTTTAAAATATAGAAAACTGGCAATCAAAGAACGAAAGTAAAAAAATTTGTTCAAATTAAATGGAAAAAAAAAATAAATAAATTTGGCAATAATGTAAAATGGCAAAAAAGCACATCAACTATAAACTGTTTTAAACTCATAATTTATCTCGTATTTAACAGGCGAAAAAAAAAATGAAATTTTCTCAAACTATTTATATTTTTATATGTAAACGGAAATACAAAAATCTTATACAATCAAAATGAATTACATTAAAAAAGAATTTTTGTCATTATTTCACCATTTATATAAATTTCCCAAAGGATGATATTTTTTGTCATATCAAAAGGCAGAGATCACACAAAAAATACTGAAAAGGAAATAAGATGAAATTTTGTTATTATAAAGAAAACCAAGCAATGTACATATAATTACTGTCATAGAAGATGTATGTCATTAATTATATTCAAATAATAATTTATTATTATTGTTTTATATTCTCTTGACATTAAACAGCTGATGTCAACAAAAATGATAATTAATGTTTAAATGCTAAAGAATTTTATAATATTCAGTATAAGTACATAAAATATTGTATAATAAGAAAAAATACGTTATATACATTTTATTTTAATAAATATATCATTTATATAATTTTGTCTATCTATCTTGATTTGAAGGATCAACGCAATTTTATACAATGTGTACATATAAAACAAGTAAATATAAACAATGTTTTACTTGAATAGACACATACTGTACTGTTTATTCATCTATAATAGAAATGTTTAATTTTCCTATTTAATACGGTTTTTTTTTTTTTTTTTTTTTTTTTTTTTAAATTAAGATTATATCAACATTTTTGTTTATCATAAATATTGTGTTTATTAATTGCATTTATTATTTTCAAATTAATAATTGTTGTCATTAAAATATCTTATGTCTATATACACAATGTATTAGAATAAGAGAAAACTCAACACTAATTTAATGATTACACAATAGATGTACATATGTATATGATATCATATTTAATAAATAAAGGATATGTTTGAAGATACACACATATATGTATGTGTGAGTATAAGCATATGTATGTACTATATACATTACGTGTGTATAGATAATACGTTAAGATATAGAAAGTGTTTAGATTGTCATAATTATTTTGTATTTATCGTATTTATTATCATGTACATAAATGTATGTATACAATACATACATATGCATATGAACTCGTATTATACTTTGTACTTTAAATATTTTCACTACACTCCTTATGGGAGTATATGTGTCTTTTTTCTTCTCTCATAATTTCTCATAAAAGTATTTCACGAGTAACGTGTTGCCATAATTCTCATATTTTTCATACAGTATGAGATGAGCTTTTTAAATGTCAATATACAAAGTTGACTTACTTTTCGTAGCTGCCATAAGACCTATAGTGAAAATATTTAAAGTACAAAGTATAGTTTATTCGTAAATTATTATAAAGTTGATTTAAATTAAATTACAATTTAAAGATAATTCAACTTCTTTTCATGTTTAACATTGAAAAATTATTTATTAAATTATATAAATTTGTACATACACACATACATACATACATACATATGTATATGTTACCTCACTATTAAGAAAATTTATTTTATATGATAAATAAATTAAAAGTAAAAAATCAAATTTAATTAAATTAATGTATAATCAATTTAAATGTCATGTACAATACACAATATTTATATATCTTAAGAAAAATTTACAACAAATATCTATTGTTTTTCCATTTTCATTTATTATGTGGCTTTGTGGGATAAAATCTAATATCAGTCTGATTTTTTTTTTATTTTTTCTTTGTTTTGTTAAATAAAATAAGATAAAAATATATAAACGATATATTTGTACAAATTCATACATACATACATATATACATACATAGATATGTATGTAATGATAAATCCTTTTATTATTCTTTTATACCACCAGTATGTTTGTGTTCAAAATTTTAAATGTAGTTTTCATTGTCTTAAAAACAAATGATATTTAATAAGAATCAATACAATTTTTTTGTTTCTACATATCTACATATACATATGTAATACATATACATTTATGTATGAGTACATGATTTCGTATATTCTACATTCTAGTATATATAAAGAATATTTTGTTAGATTTGTCTATAAACGTATTGTTTTTAAGCACAATTCAAATACATACATATGTATGTGTATACATACAATCAAATATACATATGTACATATTTCAATATATAGGTATATAATGTATGTACATAAAAACATTTATACATATGTAAAATGTAATATATGCGGTACAAAAATGTTTGTCATTTTTATCATGTGCAGCAATTCATATCACGTACATAAACAACATGAAAAATTCTTGATCTTCAATTTTTATTAAATTTTTTTCTCATGTATGTATTTCTTTTTATTCATATCTATGTATGTATGTGTGTGTACATATATCTTTGTATAAAAGTGTACAGCATGGATATTTTGTACAAAAAACAACATTTATACATACACATTGAACATATAGTGTATGTGTGTATTTTGAATGAAGTTTTTCTTCATTTTTATTTCAATTTTTCATTTTGAACAACATCATGTACCAATATTATTTTTGTTTTTATTTTTTGTTTTTTTTTTTTGTTGATTTTTTATTTTCTGGTATTTCACTTCTTTAATGCTGTAGCATTTGATGCAGACAAGATTTTGTTTTTTCTTTTTGTGTACACATACATATGAATAAATACAAAAAATTTTAAAATAATAAAAAACATATTCTCTACATAAAACTAAAATTTGGCAATATGAAAGAAAAATTTCTCATATTTACTTTTAATATTATTAAGATGTATTTTTTTTCATTTATTTAATTTTCCTTTTGTTGTTGTTGCAAAACGTATGAATTTTTCAATTGAAAGTAATTAGGTGATGCTTTTAACAATTTTTTTTGTTGTTTTAATTTTACATTATACCAGTTTATATATTTTTCTTTTCATTTTTAAAAAATTTATAATAACGATAAATTGAGTTGTAATATAATTTAAGTAGCATAATGTACCTAATTACGTTTAATTAACTTCTTTTTTTTTGTTTTTTTTGGTTCGTATATACAATTTTCCAACTATTTACCTGTATACAGGTATTTTTATATATGCAAATAATTTAGTTCCAAGTAAACATAGGAAAATTACAGTAAAAAAATAAAAATAATAATCATGATGTGAATTTTTGAATTTGTATAAAAAAAGAAAAATAATAAGGAAAAGCTTTTATGGGAAAAAAACGAATCGCATATTTACTTCAGTGACGTAATATATTTGTGAAAAATATCAAAAAATTGTATGCATATTTTTTTATGCATTTCAATCTACATATATACATATTTTAAAGTTAGAGAGAGAAATTAAGAAAAATAAGCGAATAATGAAAATTGTATAAAAAAAAACTGTAGCGAATTTTCTCTTAAATATTTTCAAATACTCTTTAGAGAGAATTTTGCTGTATGATACCTGCGCTGACACAAAAAATTTATGAACTTTGCAGATTTAAGTTCAAATGAAAAGCATCAATTCTTTAAGTATCTCAAAAATTTAGTCAATTTTTTCATGATTACGTATTTTGTACTGTTGTTAATCTTATTTTGATTTTTTTTTTTTATTTTTAAAAAATTTTTAAAGTAGAAATTTTTTATATAAATTTTAAATGAAATATGAAATTAATTTTTGATCTAGGATAAATTATTTGAAAAATTTTACATTAATTTATTAAAGGTAAACCTTTTCGATGAATAAGGATTTTTTTTTGTTCTGTTGCTTTGTTTTTATTCTTTGGGTACACTTTGTAAATAACATGCGATTTTATACATTTTTATTTGTTGATATATAAATAACCTGTGCCCATATACAAACATTTGTTTTTTTTTTTAGATTAGTAATAATTTTTTTTTTTTCATTTCTACTATCACTAAAAATTCCTGGTGTGGTATCGCAATGGGCCTTTCTGGCTTAAATGAGCTTGTTTGGGAATTGGCGAGCGACCACCGCCACCTACCTACCTACCTACCTACCTTTCTACTAAAATAGAATAGAATTTTTTATTTATTGATATTTTCTTTTTTTTTTTTATTTATTATTATTTTCATTTGATTTTCTATTTTCTATTTTGAAAATAAAAAAGTAAGGATTCATTTGTAATAAATATTTCTTTTTATAAATTATATTTTGAAATGTTTTCATACTCATGTTTTTCCTAACTTACTTCGTATTATTATACAATAGAAAAATAAAAGAAATAAGCAGTGACTGTTTGTATAGAAAATACATAAATAAAAGAAACATAAAAAAAAAGAAGAAGGAAAACAAAATATTGTATTGAATGGATGCCATCATCAGTTGATTATGTACATATACATATGTATTGGAAAACCATAAAAAATACTGTACATATTAAAAATAAATAATAAAAAAAAAAATATCAAGAAAAATATTGTATATGTATTTGAAAAGAAAGAAGGAAAAAAAATGTATTTTTCTGATTTTTCATTATAAAACCTGTACAATTATGTTGTACATACTTCCATATAACTCTGATATCGCTACCATCAGTATGAAAAACTTATATGCATGTGAAATACAAACGATTCAATATTAAAAACAAAAAATAACATTTTAAAGTTATCACAGATGAATATTGTATGTAAAATGTATTGGTTATAAAACATACAAACGTACATGAAGATACATCATATGAAAATAAATATAATACAAAAATGTATGTATACATATTTATAATTTTTTTTGTTTGTTTTCAATTCATTGTTTTTCTGAAATTGCCTGAAGCTGATATTTAAATACAGGGTACAGTATTGTGCGGGAATAACAAAATAAAAAGCTAATTGCACAAAAAATATCATACGTATATCCTTGTGAATACTTTAAAAGTAAAATTAAAATGATATCTTAAATTTTTATTTAAAAAATTTTTCAATTATTTGAATTTTTATTAAAGGATTAAATTTCAAATAATTAGGAAATGTTTTTCTTTCAATGAGAAATTATTTAATTTATTTATTTATTTTTTTTTTGATATCTAATGGATACGTTTTTATAACTTCGAATTGAAATATTTTTAAGGTAAAAGTTTCTTTTAGGATTCACCTCTGATTTTTTTGAAACATCAACACTATTCAACTAAACTCATCGGGCTTTACTAATAACCGTTTATTAAGTCGTTAATAAGGAGATTAGTCCTTAGTAGCGACTTAGTAAACGGTAAGGCCCACCAAGTGTATATAAAGTTTTATAAAAATCGGAGATGGGTCCTAAAAGGAACTTTAGCCATTTTTAAACCGTGTCACACCAAAAATAATTTCATATTTAAACGAATGAAATTATTTCAACATTTTATTTTCTTTTGAAATTATTTCCAATTGTTATCAAAACGATCTCATAAATAATGAAAAATTTACAACTAAAAATTCGAGTACAATGGACAGTTTTGTCTGAGTGCTCAGGGGACCTTGCTCTTTCCCCCACTTCAAACAACAACTAAAAATTACAGAAACATGATAAATATTTAAGATCCGATTTTAAATTTACAATATTATTAAAATCTTAAAGAACACTCTGTATTTTAATAATAATCAAAAGAATATATATATTTTTTTATTTTCTTGATTTCTATATATAAAAGAAAGGTAAAAATGAAGTAAATTTAATTCAGTTGAAAAATGGATAATAACAAAAATGAAGAAAGAACACAAAAAATTGGTTGAAAAATAGAAAATTGACTATCATTTATTATTGTAATTCTGATTTATGTATAATTTTCAAAATACTGACATAATATTCTTATATTGTATTTTTAAAATGAATAGAAAACAAAAATACAAAATAAAGGATTTGTTCATTTCCTATTTATAATGTTTAAACAGTTTTTATTTATAATATATTGACCTAAATTGTCTTAACCTTGTAATAAATTTTTTTCATATTAATGCATGTATGTGTATGTACATATGTATGTGTATATCGTATTTTGTTTTATTATGTTACTTTTATATATGAACGTTATATACATTTGAAAGAAATTTAAATATTTTGTGTATACACAAATAAATTTATTGTACATTTTGATTATCAAGCATTAATATAATGTACACTTAAAAGACATGAAATTATGAAAATTTCTTCCTTCATCATTTTTATATTTATTCTTGTATGGATTTTTTTTCTTCTTTTTCTCTAAATTAATATCTTTTATTTTTTAATATTATAAATAGTTAAACAAAAAAGTTATTGGGACAGTAACGATTTGTTTTGTTTATGTTAATATAAAATTATATAAAAAAGCAGTGGAGTCGGTTATTTCCATTAAATATGCTTTAATGTTATTTTTTTTAATTATTTAAAAAAAAATGAATTTTTGAAGTACAATGATACTTAATACCTGTATTAGAAATTAGATTAAACTTATTGAAACCAGCTGGGCACGCTCCTTCTTTTTAATCCTATAGTCGTGGGCTTTTGTCTAATCACTGTGCTGTAATGTGATCTTTTCATGACTGTTTAATCATACGTGCACCTATGCCCAGAATTAAAAAATTAAATATTCCATCAACCGAGCCTGTTTTGCTGTTTTGTCATACGTGCACCTTTGCCCAGGATGCTTCATACTCCAATATTCCACCTACCGAGCTACCGATCTCCAACTGGGCACACTATAATTTCAAATTGTTTGTGCGGCTATAACATATGTAGATCTAAAGATCTACAAATTCCAATTTTTATTCAAATATAAGAAAAATTTAACATTCAAAACCTTTTTGTGTGTGTGACTGTATATCGTATGCATATAGACAGTACATAACAACTTAATAATAATGATTCTAATTTATTTATATATGTATTCATATATATTGGTATTATCTTTTTATTCTTGTAGAATATTTATTTTATGTTACATTATTTAGAAAATAAATTTTATTATACATATATATTTTTGTAATTTATTTTTGCTATTATTCTTATCATATTATTTTGGTTTTTCATTTTAAATAGAAAATTTTTTAAATAACATTTTATAAACTTAACTATGTAGATGTATATTTTTATTGTATTGCTGAAGTACATATATACCATTAAAAATATATGTACATAAGTGAATAATATTGTGGAATATGGTAAAGAAAAACTCATTTTATTTTGAGTATATGTAATACGACATTACATATGGAAATCATAAAAAATAAATTTATTTTTTCTTATCATTGAATTTATAATTTAAAATCGATATTTAAAAACCGTACAAAAAAAAAGGTAAAAATGTATTTGCACACATTCACGTCTATATAGAATATAAAAATACATTTTGTAAATTTTCATGTAATATAAATTTCCTTTTTATTTTCCTTCTTAAATTTTGCCTCAAGATAAAAAAAAAAGAAGAAAACATAATGTGAAAATTGTGATTTTCCTTTATTTATTTTCTTCTTCTTCTTTTCGAATTGTAATATAGAAAAATCTAAATCTAAATAAAATAAAAATTGTGTAAAAATATAGAAAACTAGTGACTATAGTAAAAATTTTTTCCTTATTACAATATGTTTCATGTATTTTGTAAATATTCAAATTGTGTACATGTATGTATGTGTACATATACAGGGTATCTCGTAGTTTGTAACAAAATGCATTTTTGGTAGAGTTTAGACTGTTTCTAGCAAAAAATCGTTTAAGACCAATAATCATTTCCCCTTTGATTGATCTCGTCTGAGATATAAGGAATTAAAAATTTTTGGAAATATGAAATATAAAACATATGTACGTATGTTTATGTATACCAATGTGAATGGATAAATATTGCTATCAGTTACTTGTTTTGAAAATGATGCAAGTTCATTATTTAATACTCTGAGATATTTAAAATTTTTTACATACGTATATGTGCATCTTTAATACGTTTAATCTCAATAGGAAAAGAAAATTTCGACTGAAATACAAGTATATTAACTAAATTTTATAAAAATTTTCATTTGGAAATTTTATACTTAATCCTCTTTCAAAATAAGCGGTTTACATGGAAACCGAATATAAAAAATTTAAAGTTAGAATGTATGTTTGTTGATAAATGTAGATCATTTGAGCAAGTTAAGGTCCCATCCCAATCAAAAGCAATTATAATGATGATGGCAATTAAAAGAGGATTATTACATGATTTTTCTTGTGAAAATTTATTTTACACTTTTTTTTTTGTTATTTTCTAAGTAAGCACAACCTACGTAAGTTTACTATTGTATATATGTAAATTAGCTGAAAATCAAAATATATTTTAAAATCAATCAGCTAAACTTTTTGAATTTTCAACGAAATTTAGATTATTTGAAATTCATATTACAATATAAAATAAAAAAAATTTTCAGCAAAATATATGTACATTTTTTAATATCTAGATTTTCACAACTGGAAATATTATGTGTATTGAATATTATTTTCAAATTTAACAATTTCTAAACTTTATTTAAACTTGGTACGTTTTTTTTTTCATTTTTGTAATGATAAAAATTCTACAATTTTTTTATTAAATAAAATAATCTCGAAATACATATATATACATACATATATGTAACGTATATATGCGGTAACTTTTTCAATATAAATTCAAAATTATAAAGAAAAAAAAAACTTTTACAATCTGTGTCGTGTCGTCTAGAAAAGGAAGCAAAAAAAAGAAAATGAAAAAACAAAAACTTAGTATTATTGAAATATGTTGGGAAAAGTTTTTTCTAACTATGTATTTACAAAAATTTTATTTTCAAATTTTGGTTACTTTTTTTTCTTCTGCTTTTATTTATTTATTTTTTTTTTAAATATAAAACTAAAAAATTGTTGTTTATTTTTCTTATTCGTACAAAAAAGGAAAAGGAAAACACATTGAAAATTGTAGAAAAATTGTAAATAAAAATTAATATTGAGTTTATAGAGTATATGTTGGCGATTTGTTTAATCTAAAAATTTTTTGAATAGAATGTGTAAACACAAAATGCTAAATTTTACTATTATAAAGATTACTAATAACGGAATTTTATTTGAAAATTTTATACATATAACTACAATATATGTGTGTACATTAAATTGTACAAAATTTAAATGATATTTTTGGATAATGGCAAATATTACGAATTTTTATAAGTACTTTGGCATTTAAATGTCAATGAATTTTATTGGTATTTTATTAATGGTACTATTATGGATTTTGTATAAGGTCTACTTTGCGTATGACGATGAGTTTTAAAATGCCAAAAAGTTTTTTTTGTGATGCGTAATATTACGATTTTGATATAAAAAATACTCTGTCCACTAATATTATGCACTTAAGGTCTTATGGGAGTACATACTCGTATGGTTTTTTTCTTCTTTCATAATTTCTAATTAGACTGTTTCACGAGCAGTATTACCACAATCCACAAAGCTTTTATTATATATCAGATGAATTTTTTAAATATTGATACATAGTGATGTAAAATGGTACCACTTTAAGTAATCGCCATAAAACCTTAAGTGCGTAATATTAGTGGAAAGAGTATTGCTGAAACAGTGCATTTTGGAACGCTTTGAAATTTTAAACGTTGCAGTTAAACATTTAAATAAACTAACCGAATTTATTGTTATTTATTAAAATAATTTCAAATTCTAAGAACCGAATATATACTGTACTCTATCATTCTATTTTCATTTTTCATAATGTTATTCTAAAATATAGCACAGTAAACTGCATAGTAAGTATTTCATATAAATCAAATTTTCATTTAAGTAAATATGTATGTATATGAAAGATAAAATTCTGTTACCATACATGTGTATGTAAAATGTATTTTATGGTATATATGGATGAATTTTTATTTTTGCATTTATTGCATCATATGGATATGAAATATAAATATAATAAATTTGCACTTTTATGACATTTTTACCCTAAAATGAATTTTATTTTGAATTTGTACATACTTATACATACGCATATGCAGATATGTATGTATATTATTTGCGTGTGCAGTACGTCCTTCTCGTATAAATGTAGTACTGGATCATATATGTACATTTTTAAAATTTCATATTTTCATGAAGATGATGATGACGATAATAATAATAATAATGATATTGATGGTAAAGTTGATGATCAACACAAAATTTCATTATAAATTTAGTTAGGTTGTAAGTATCAGATATTTAATCTAATTAGGTTATCATCTATCTACATACATAAGTATATGTATACTCAAATGTAATTTGATACAATAATGTTATAAATTTAAAATTAAATTTTTGTGGCTTGTAGTTGGTTGAAAATGTATCCTTTTTATTCAAGCAATCATTGCATTTATGATGATGTTTTCGTTCAATACTTTTATGTGTACATACTTACATACGAGTATGTATGCAGGTATGAAAATACGAGATACGAATGTATCTCGTAAATTTTCCTATAAATTCATCAATGATTATTTCAAAAATAATCATATAAAGTTAAATAAATTATATTCGTACTACTAATGTTGATTTAAAATAATCGTATGTATATTTACGTACTATGTACATAAGTATGTACATATGTATGTATATTAGAGGTGAAATGAGAACGTGTAAATTAATAATAACAATAATAATAATAATTGGATCTGTAAACTTTGATATATGTATGTACATACGAATATGATGATGGTTTTGGTACATATGTATGTATGTATATGTAAATGTGAACACATACTTATTTATGTACATAAATGCGGACATAAAATTTATTTACATTATATAATTATTGTATACACCACATACGTACATATGTAACTACATATTTAAGAATGCAAGTATACTAATACGTGTACATGTAGAATATATGACATAAATTAATAAATGATTGTTACCACATCAATAAATTAAATATTGTAATATGGAGTACGTATGTAGAATGAAAAAAAAAAAAAGTTGAAAAAATTGAAATTTAATTTTCATTTATTATACATAAATGAAAAATTTTTATATTAACTTCTGAAATTGTAAATAATAATAAAATTTTAATTTTAATAAATTAAAATGGTGTTAAAAGGGCCAAAAATATAATTTTTAATTTAATATATTTAACAAATTACATACACACGTATATATTATGTATGTATGTAAGTACCTTCACACCTTCAGACATGTGTGCACAATATATGTATTATGTTAATAAATTAATAGTATGAAGTAAATAACATTATAAAGGATTGAAAATGTTTTATTTATATATTCAATTGAAAATTTGTTTAAATTTAAAAAATTTAAAAGGTAATGGAAAATTTCAATAAATTTTACACCTACATATGTACATACGTCGATATTATCTTTGATTTGGGTCATGATAAAATTTATTCTTATATTTAAGTGTTTATTGTTTTTAATTTTATTTCAAATTCTATTGTTATTCGTTTTATAAAAAATATCTATACTCCATACACTAATTCGATGCAGTTAAGGTTTTATGGAAATTACATAAAGTAGTACCACCTTATGTCGCTGTATATTGATAATAAAAAAAATCATCTCATATTATATGATAACTTTAAAGATTGTGGTAACACTACTCGTGAGATGACTTATTAGAAATTATGAGAGAAGAAACGAGACACATACAGTCTCATAAGGCCTTAACTGCACGAATTAGTGTATGGAGTATAGTGATATAAATTTAAATTCTTCTGAAGAAGGTTTGACTATAAAATGCTATAAGTAAAGTAAATTTCAGGAAATATTTAAATACTCTTATTATATTTAAATAATATAAAATTTTGCTTCTAAATATTTTCAATTCACTTACACTTTTTATATGGTGCGTTATATATACACATATAAAAGTGCTGTATATGTATGTTGTGTTGTATTGGCAATATTGCCATTTTAATTGAATATACAAACATAGAAACGTACATACATATACTATATTTAATATATTTTATAAAATAATAAAAGTCATTTAACATAAATTTACAATCTATATGTATGTACATATGTATATTAATTTTCATTATTTAAATTTCTATTTTAAAAGCCATTATTAATTTTCAATTAATTTCCATAATAAAAACATGAATATCAAATATTGTAAGTGATGAAATCAATTATCCTTTTAAATGTAAATTAAAAATTTTCCGTTTTATGTACATTGCTACACGCAAATTTATAGATATAAATATATATGTACGTGTACATATAATGAAAATTCATCTTTCTTGCCTTTATATGGATACGCATGTATGTATACGGATTTTTGTAGATATACATTCTAAAGATTGCATTCGTATATCGTATACGGGTGCTATACATGTAGATGTATAAGTTCAAGAAATATATTACATTCATGGCTTATGATATTCATCATTTTAAGTATACTGTATAAATGTACATACATGTACATTATTCATAATTATACATACATATATATACATTTGTATGTTAGATACATATAATAGCTTGTAATAATAATTATAATACTGAAAAGCATAAAATATGAAAATATATCTGCATCATCTTTAACTACTGTACTTTTTAATTTAACGTCTTATGTAATTTCTTTTGCTCATCATCATCATCATCAACATCAAGAACTGTCGTGTCGTTTTGTCTTCCTTAAACATAAAATTTAAGTGTGTATACAGATGAAGGAGCGTGTATTATATGGATGAAATCCTTTCGTTAGACATACTTTATATATATGTACATATGTATGTATATAACATTCATTCATTCAAAATATACTGAAAAATTGTTGATGATAGTATATTCAGATTTATATATGATTGTACTATTATAAGTAGAGTAATACTTCATTTCCTTGTACACATAATTCTTGTTCTTCTATGTACTTATACATTTTCTAGTTTTAATTATATGTACATGTCTGTATTTATATGTGTACATTTAAAATATAACGAAAATGCATATACTTATATACAGATTTATATACTACACTTATGTAGAGATAAGTACATACATATGCATATATAAAGTGCCTGTGCAATATTATAAGTGTAGGTGTATGATGATGATGATGATGATGGTAATGATGATGATATATTTCAAGATTATGCATCAGCAAATATTCAAAAAAAAAAAATATTTCTAGTGCAGGTGCTATATACAATGATTTCTAAAATGTATATTTTCCTTATACATACATATAATCATAAATTTTCATTCATTTATATAATGAATACACATCACACATAGCCATAGATGTGTGTATACATAACACAATGAAAGTGATTAAATGAAATCTTTTGTTATGATGAAGAAATTTATTTAGTTGTCATATTATTTAGTATTGTGATAAAATTATTTATTTTTACACTTTCAACTAAATTGTTATAACTATACTAATATTTTGTTTTTTTATTTTTTTTAATTTTTGATTTTTTTTTTACTATTATGTATACTTGCTTGCATGTTATATAGACATTGAAAACAAATTTAAATTGGGTTTCATTTTATTAAAGATTTAATAAAATATACATTTGCACAGGATTGTATACAATTGTTACATAAATTATCTACTACATACAAATACATATAGTATGTATATACATAAGAAAATTTTGAAATATGGTGAACATTTATTATGCAATAACCATAAGTAATTTCAAATTAATTACAAATTATTATTATATTAAATTTTACAATTTATATACTTTAAAGAGGAAATAAATATAGAAATAACTTGTACAAGATGTCCCAAAGCGAAGGTCACAAAATGTATTCATTGGGTAGTTTAGAGAATATTTCAAGATGATATCCTTTGATTTTTTGTAAAATTTTCATAGATTGAAGATACATGTAGAGATACTTTTTTTATTCATTCATCATTGGCGCGACATCCCAGTGTTGGACCAGGGCCTAAATCTTGACGATTTTCCCAAGACAATTCTATCATAATATATCCACCCTTTTTATAATTGATATAAAATTTTAATTCTATATTAGAATTTTATATATTTCATATTTTTTGCATGAAAGCCTTATTTTATCGATTTAAATGAAACAAATTTTATTAGAAAATACTAAGTTTCAGCTTTCGTCTGTCTTAAAGATAACTTGAATGCATTGAGTGGTTCAAGAGGTAAAGTTTATGATGGCTATGGCCATATTCATATTCAAGTCAAAAAAAATATATGTAAATGGCAATTTCATTTAATATTCAATTAAATTCAAATAAAAAACTACAAGTTTTTTGTTCTTTTTATGTGTTACACAATAAATTGAATGTGAAAACCATGCAACCAATTTATTGGCAGTATTTATGAAAACCAATGATGGCTATCCCTAAATTTGAATTCATAATAAAAGCCATGTAACCATTTTTCATTTTGCAATGTAACTTTAAAATTTAAAATTTTACAAAATTTTCTTTATGATATCAAAAAAAAAAAGAAGAAAAATCATGCGTCTTTATTAAATTACGAAAAATAAATTTTGCTTTTTATCTAAATTTTTTAAAATATTAATTAATTTATTATGTACATATTTGTGTATTCATACATACATACTATATGTATAGTCTCTAAGGCAGATAAATTTTTTAAAAACCAAAACAATTTCTATAATTTAAAAGCAATTATTTTTAATCTACTTGATTTTGTACATTATATACAGGTATACATAGCATACAATTACGTAAATACATCAACATTATTATGTTCGTTATACATCCAATATTCACATAAAATTCATCATAAATATACATACATATATGTGTGAATGTAGATATATGTACACAAGTATATTAGTGTACGTATCTCGTACTTTTTATATAATTTAATGAGACTAAATTCTAGCAATTCCAAATAAATTCTATATATATTTTTTCCTTTTCTTTTTTCTTTGTTTTTTGTTTAATTTTCTTTATTTTATTTTTTTTTTGTTTTGTTTTTCTTGTGTATATGTTTAAATCCCCTAAGAAAAATAATTTGTCTATCTATCTATCTATATATATCTAAATATTCATCTGACATAAATTTCATTATTGTTGTTGTTACTTTTTTTTTGTATATTTTCTCCACGTACAACATAAATCACCGTCACGGTAACAGAAGTATTCATACATATATGTATGTATAATACCCTTAATACATGTACATATAAGTACATATAGTATATATAGGATAGGTAAAAAATATTTAAAATGCATATATAATATACAGGGTCACTTAGAATTGTAAATGACATGAGATCTATTCAAGAGGAAAATTGCTCAATAATTACCCACTTTTCTGATATGAAAATTCTATGAGGTGGAATATAAAATTTAATTTTTTAAAGTTTTTTTCTAAGTTGATTTTTTGGAATATGAAAACTAAAAATCATGAGCTCAAGGATCTGTGTATGTATGTCTTCATTATCATTGGGCCTAAGTGTATCTAATATTAAAAAATTGTGGTATCACTGACATGGTCGTAAAAGTTATCATCGGGTTTCGGTAGCAATTACTTTAATTGTTTTCAGTTGAATTTGAATTTGACTGAATTCAATTTATTGGAATGTTAAAACCTAAACCTCAGCTTTATGTTAATTAAACAGCAATGTAGTGTTTTATACGTTTTATATTTTGAAAATTTTTTAAATTTTCAGGAAATAATAATAAGGTTGGGTTACAGGTTCAGTCTTAAAATGTACAATGATTATTTGATGAAAATACTCTGAAAATTGAAAAAAGTGAACCTTATTTTTACCGAGTCACACTGTACATGAATATTATGATTTGGATGTATGTGCGTACAAAAGGTATGTGTACGCGTATGTGTATATCTACTCATCCTTTATTTGAAATTACACGTACGTATATCGAGTATACATTTTCTAGTGAAAATATGTACATGCGTGTACATACATACAAGTGTATATTATATATGGGAAAACTTTTACTTTTTGATATTGAAATAACAACAACGAATAAAACAAAAACAGTAAAAGAAAAAAAATGAAAAGATTATAAAAATAAAATAAATCCCAAAAATAGGTTGGTATTTAAAAGAAAATTTCTCATATACGTAAAGCAAAGAATAGAATAAAAAAAAAATGAATTAAAAATAACCAAGGTGTGTTATTAAATAATGATGATGACTATGGTAATGGTGGTTTTTGTGTGTGTGCGTGTGTTTAGCAACAGATTGAAATTCTATAAATTTTTGATTTTCTTTTTTTTTTGTAATTTTTGTTTGGTTTTAATTTTAATAAATTCAAGGAAGCAAAATCCCAGAAAAGAAAATCTGTACAAGGCCGAATGCCAAAAACCAAGAAAGGATATAAATTATTATCAGTATAAATCTTATGTGTACGTATTCATCGTTGTATTTGCTATATGTGATTAATACGTTATAATCAGTAATAATCATTTTTGAAATAAAATATATGGATGAAATTATATTTGAAAGTCCTCTGATATTAGTATGTCGTCCTTAATAATTAAGTTAATAACGATAATACAATTGTTTTTGTTTTTTTGTTTTTGATCTATTTCCCATTATAAATCATTTTAATTTTGAAATTAATTTAATTTAATTTATTTTATTTTTATTTAATGTACATTATGTATTAGATGAAGTATACATATGAGTACATACAAGAACACAGTCATATATGTACGTATGCTATGTAAAAATGTTGTAAAAACTCGTACATATTTTGATAATATGTATATTTGAAAATGTTAATTATATTTAAATGTATATCTGTAAGTACATGTATACATATGTAGAAATTGAAATGTATAGCAGTATGTACAGTACAGTACATATTTTTTATTTCGATTTAATAAAAATAATTTACCATTGAATATTCTCTTATAGGAGTTAGTATTAATTAATCTTTATTTTTAATTAAAATTGCCATATAAACCTCAATATCATAATACATTATGTATATGATTAATTATAATTTTCATTGAAATTTTCCAGATTAGTGATATTTTTGAAGAATTTATATTTATGTGTGTATCGTATTGTATTACACATTTATTTAGATAAATTGAATCGTAATTAAACTAGAAGATATAAACATATTGTGTACATATTATATGCATATAATCAGGGCCGTCGTCTGGATTTTTACTATTGTGAATGAGACATTATGTAGATTTGATTACTTTCTATTCCCTATAAATAAAATCAAAAAGTTAAAATATTGAAAAAACCTGAATTTAGAATCTGTAGAGTAGAAATTGAGTAGATTACGATTAGAATTGCCGTCTTGGGTGAATTCTCATATTGCCCACATAGTAGCAGTGACTTTGAATATTGTGGTTATTGTACACATACATATGTCTATACACAAGTATTATGTATTAGATTTTGCGTTTGAATAAGTGCAAGGATGCGTATATGTACGTATATTGTGTAAAATCTCAATTAATTAGTTCGGGAAATAATCACGGTTTTGTAGGAATTATATGCCTATTTGACTATTTATAAGCACAGAATCAACGTTCTATTTAAGGTTTTATTTGTGGAAATTTAAATACAATTGTACATATAAAATTGTACACATACACTATTTATGTTTGTACCTTTGTGTGCAAACATATGTAAAATTTGTGCATATGTGCACGTATTTATAGGTACAACAAACATTGAAATTGTATTCATTCTCAATCAGATAAATATAATAATAAAATTATTTTGCTATGTTTTCCATTTCTTTACTAGGGATCTATGTAATTATCTACTTACAGGCATACGTCCAGATACAGTCATGTATATGTACAAATAGGTGAAAAGATTTTCAATTATTCAGAATTTCAATTTATTGTATAATTAATTATGAAAATTTAATGAAATTTTAATTAAATTAAATTGGAAATCAAATAAAATTTTTGAACTGAAAATTCCGTTATCTTAGAAAATAAAGTGATTTTAAAAAATACGTACGGAGATAAAATTGTCTCCGTACATAAAAATATTCGAATTTCCTGTTTATTATTTAAAGAAATGAAAAATTTAAATAATAATTGTTAGAAAAAAGTCTTGTACCTTTGAATTAAAAAAAAAAATTCTAGATATGTGTTCATTTTTATTTATTAAATTTATTGTATCAATTATTTTGTTGTAATTTTTATGGAAATTTAAAATATTTATTTATCAAATTATTTACTAAATTATTTGATTTATTAAATGAGAGAAATGTTCGTGTGATCAATGGAAAATATGTGTATTTATATATTTTTATGATATACCTATTTTTTATAAATCTTTTTGTTATATTTTATTTTTATTTAGATTACAAACAAATATGAACATTTTCAAAACCATAAAAATTATCTAGTATTTATAGTCTGTCTATTAATCATTTTCAGTTCATGCCTTATGAAAATGCTACTGGCAGTTAATCTACAGGAAATATAAAAATATATCTATTTAAAAAGAAAAAAATGATACATCCATAACACAGCATTCATAATACATGAACTGAAAATCATTGATAGATAGACTATAAATTTTCAATTACACCAAAGAATAGATAAAATTTAGCAAGAATTCTTATGGGGCTTCAAAAATTTTTTTAGCCGATAGAGTGGTTCGGGCGATGAAAGAGGGGACGGCTTGAATGATTGAATGATTTAGTACATTTGTTGGTAGAAAAAGGGATGTCGTTTTTTCGTATAAGAATATTCAAAATAAACTCGAGAAATTTTAAGCCATGTACTTATTATATATACATATGCATGTATGCATATGTAATAATATATTACATACGAGTGTTTGTAAATATTTTCATACGAATTTGGTATCTTAACTATAAATACCGTCATCCTAAACAAACATAACTTTCGTTCATAAGAACATTAGAACATAATTTTGTAATGGTTCGATCATATATATGAACGTGAATTAAAGATCAGAGACTAGGATAGTAGTAAAAAATGTGTAATTTCAGATTAACATACATACATACATATATCGTACAATATTTCATATACATACATTACTTTTTCTTTTTCACGTCGATTTTTGTTCATATTTCACACTTTTCTTTTACTTTTTATATCAGACAAAAAAATATATACAAGTACGATCTATAAACACATAAATTTGTATACGGTCGAAAGATGTGTACGGAATATTGCACGTATGTATGTATATATTGTATTTATAATTAACAAAATCAAGTCATTAAGTTTATGGTACAATTTTATATAGGGACATATATGACTCCACGTGGAGTGTATACTTAAATTACATACTTACGTATACGATATATAATGCATTCATACGATCATATTTTTATTTATCATTACCTAAAAAGTATGAATTTTGAATACCCAAAAAATCAAAATTTAACATTAAACCGATCGTATTTAAAATATATTGTATTTCCCATACAATACATTACAATTTGAATTTACATTTTGTATTTCTATCCTCGTTTCTGATGTAATGAAATTTATGACCCATATGATCGTACAATTATGAAAAAATTATATTTGTTTAAGACGATAATTTGTTTGTTTAGGACAGAAGTTTTACACACGCATATATACGATAAATACGTACATTACAAAATATTCTTATAAATATTGCGCATAATATGTACACTTAAATTACATACGCACGTATGTGATAAATATGCATACATATTCACATTCTATGCTGATACATGGGTATTTTAGTGGGTACTGAATGATTTCTTCTGAAATAATATGTACACTTAAATTACATACGCACGTATGTGATAAATATGCATACATATTCACATTCTATGCTGATACATGGGTATTTGAGTGGGTACTGAATGATTTCTTCTGAAATAATATGTACACTTAAATTACATACGCACGTATGTGATAAATATGCATACATATTCACATTTTATGCTGATTCATGGGTATTTTAGTTTTTTTACATGGGTATTTTATTCTGAAAATTTGCTTGCTTTTTTTATATATTTCAATACATTTTCATATTTTACACCTTATTTTTTGAATAAAACGGTAGCACAGGGTACTGATGTCAGTACCCAGGAAGAAAAATTTTTGAACGTCGAATTTGCACTGCTTGCAGTATCTCCTAGTTTTGGATTTCTGATTACACACATATAACATGTTTTATAAAAGTAAAAATATAAACAAAATAAACTATATCTATTATAAATATTGACGTCAATAAAATTCAAATAAGTGTAAATAAAACATGAATACTATATATTTCAATATGACATTTTCACTTTGTATTCTGTTATTTATTTTTTTAAATGCCATAATGACAACATATAAAAATGAAATTCATATTTATATTGACAACAATATTTACGTAACAACATAATGATAGATATAGTATTGTGAGCACTATATGGTATTTACACACATACGTATAAATTTATATTCACTTTTCAATTCAAATCATGCATTTCATATTTGAAGAATTTCATAGAATATGTGGAATTTACATTTTATATGTAATATATATATATTTTTTTTTTTTGGTTCAATCTTAATTATTTTGATATGTTCAAATGTGCATAAGCGTATACATGATGCATATAAATCATTATATTTATATCGAAATTGAAGAGTATAAAAGGAGGAAAAATAAAACAAAAATTTTTCCATTTTATCTTGTATGTACATACGTATACATATGTTATGTAATATTCTCATACATATGCAGTCTCTGTAAAGTACAAGGTATAAGGGTCGTTATTCATTGGTAGAAGCATTGACGAAGTATTCTTTATCGAAATATTCCCATAGTACTGCGGTATAAGGTTACAAATAAAGTTATGGGGAAGTTCTAGTAAGATGTAATGCGAATAATATTTTATACAAGATGATCAATTACTATGGTAAATAAATGGTATGAAAAATTTGTAAAAAGGGACAGTAAAATAAAATAAGATAATGGTTGCCTTGACATTGAAAAGATTGTCATTTATACTATTTGATGATTTCACTTGGTATAATTAAATTATTTGGGGATGGGGTGTTAAATTCTCAGTTTCAAACCCTAAAAAACCCTCAGAATTTACCCTAGAATACGTTATTGCCTTTAATATAAAACGTGCGTACGTGTAACTACCCTATTCTATTTATTGTTAATATAAGCATGTATACATATGTACATAGGTAAATCTATTTTCTCCGAATTGATTCCATATATACAGCGTACAAGGATAAAAATAATAAAATAAAGTATGCATGTAAAATCTGTATATACATACATAAGTATGTACATATAAACGCTCATGAAATTCCTAAAATGTATGTTTATAGTGTTTATATCGATAAACACAATTGCATTATACTATAGTACGCATAAATACAGTACATGTATATTATTTCAAATATTTCAAATATTCATCCCAAAGGCATAATTTCGTACGTTGTTTTTATTTGTTATATAAATTTAATGCAGCAACATGTTAACGTTGATATAATAAATTGACATAAATTGCATCTGTTAATCCTATATTTTTGTTTTGATTATATTTATTTTATTTATTTTTTATTTTTATTGATTTACTCGAATTTTTATTTTTAATTTTTACTTTGCGTATGTTTATTTTTTTAAGTGCATCCACATGTTTCATTTTGATTGTGATTGCTTTTATTTGTTATTTACATTGTCATCATATATCGTGTTAAAAATAAATTTTATATATTATGTTGAATTAATTTTTTTTATTTTGTTTTATTTTTAAAATATTGTTTATTTATTTATTAATTTTTATTTTTTATTATTTTTTTTTAAACCATTATCTAATTGAAAAAGAAAAAATTCAAAAATTCAAAAAAAATAACGGTGATTACATAATAAAAATAATTTACATGCCTTGTTGTTATTTTATATTTTTCATTTAATTACATAAATTTCACATTTATGTAATTATAATAAAACCGAAACCTTATTATGCATGAGCACACACACATGAGCATACATATGTACATATGTATGTGCATATATGGTACGTGTGTAATACAATTTATTTATTAATTATTTATTAATAAATATACAGGCATTTATGTAAGTAATATAGCATAAAATATTCTGTACTTTAGTCAATAATAAGCACTTCATCAAAATCGTTTTTTTTTTTTTTAAAAAACTATTAATACGGATGTATTTATTGTGACGTACAGGCATTCTTTTATTTAATTAAAGTAAATTACTATTAACCTATACAAGTTTTTAATTAAAATGTCATTATGTATTATTATTTTATTTTTAATTATTTTCTTTTTAGCATTCAATATATAATATGTTTCCATAATATATCCAGCTTTTAATGAGCATACATCATATACATAATGAATGTACATATTCTAGCAATTTGAAGTGAAAAAATTTTTTTAAAAAAAAACCTGAACAATAAAAACGATTTTCCAAAGCATCAATGGAAAATTGATAACAGTTGAATATTATGTACGTATAGTATTAACTGATTGAAAACAAACTGTGATTGTAGTGTTGTGCATGACTATACCTAAATGTTCAGTTAATAATGCAGAATAAAATTTTTATTAATTCAGTTTAATACAAAACTTATTAAAAACACACAAAAGTTTTATTTATACTCTGTCCACTAATATTATGCACTTAAGGTCCTATGGAAATTACTTAAAGTTGTACCATTTTACACCATTATGTATCAATATTTAAAAAAATCATCTGATTTAAAATAAAAGCTTTGTGGATTGTGGTTTCACTGCTCGTGAAACAGTCTAATTAGAAATTATGACCTGAAGTACATAATGTTAGTGGACAGAGTATATTACTTTAGAAGTAACTATATGAATTCATAAATTCATGAATTTTACACATGTGTATGTATATGACATAATTCATGTACATAAAAATGTTAAGAATAAACGCTAATGTTATGTATACCATGGTCCATGACCACCCAAAACTTGTTAGAACACTTTTTTTAAATCTAAATCAGTCAAAAAATTCTTAAATTTAGTAGGAAAACTGGTAATTTAGCAATTCTGTAACAGACGAAAAATAAGTAAGGCTGAAACTTAAGGCTTATTGCATAAGGGACTGTAGGAACAAGAACATATTTTTGAATTGTATTGCTTTAAAAAATCATTATACGATAATTTTATGTGTTTATATAAAACCACCTTTAAATTTTAACAAAAACATAGCCCAGATCTAGTACGCATGTAAATTGAATTTTTTTTTCTAAAAGAACATAATCTTTAAAAAAAAATTTAATTTTATATATTGCATTTATATATGTACCATTATTAACATGTCAATGTCGTAAACAATTTAAATTCCCATTTCAGATTAAATTCATTTATTCATTGGAAATTTTCCAAAATGTTGGTAAAAGTTTAAATTCGTTTAAAATTGGAAAAAAATAAAATAAAATGTAATGTATGTACATATGTACATATATTTTTAAAAATGCTTTTACTTTATAGTCAAATGTAATTACATTCCATTTCATCTAGTAAAATCGTAATAAAATAAATAGACAAAATATTTTATTTTCATTTTTGAAATATTTGAACGAATTTTATGTGATTTTTTTTTATTAAAAATAAAATAAATTCCATTATTTTTCTTTTCTTTTATTTATTTATATAAATTTTTGTACAAAAATATTGAATTTTGCTTTTCGAATAAACAGAACATGATAAAAAAAAAATTCCACAAAAATAAAAAAAAAATTTAAAAAAAATCAAAAACAAAAAAAAAAATTAAAAAAAAAAAATTTACAATTTACAAGAGATAAAAACAACATTTGACTAAACCATATATTTACAAAAATTGTATGATAGAATATTTATTAATCTGTATAAAGATCATGAACAATTTTATGTATGTGAGTATGTCGCAAATTATATAAGTTCATATGGTCATATTTTACATACGAGTACTTACGTAAAATCTAGAAAAAAAAATTTTCACATATTTATACATTCGTGTGTATAAAACACGGATTAAATACACATACATATTATGTATTATACATTCATATGTATAAGTAAGTATATAAAAATAAGATAAAGTGCAGGAAAAACAACTTGCTCCTGATGGATTTAACCGCATTAATTTCATCAAGATGAGAATATACACTTGTATAAGGATATATATAATACACATATGGGCAAATATATAATCTATGTGTGGATACGTATTAAAGGATGTAAGAATTAAAAAATAGGAGATTCCATATAACGTTATTTCCTAGACAAATTCATAACCATATTTTATATAAATACATATGCTATATCATATAAAAAGGATATAAATGTGTATGAAATATGAAAAATTATATTTGTGTATGTGACGATATAATACACATATACATGTAATATAAAAAAATATAAAAATAAAATTGATATCAGAGATCCGATGGTGAAGGAACAAAAATTTGAAAAATATGAAAAAAAAAACATTGTACATATATCCTTGCATATACTTGAATACGTACATGGTTTATGTGTATGCACAAAATAATGCTATATTTTTTCATCGATGCAAAAGTAGATATATTCTTGAGAAAATATATGCATTGTATATGTACATATGTATATGTATGTACATCTTAATATTTTTGCAGATATTTTATTATAAAATGTAGAAATATGCTGTTTCCCGGTGAGAATCTATGCATCCAGGCATTGTATACAATGATAGTATTAAAACGATATTCTATAAATATTCTGTTATATTTATGTATACTTATATGTAATAATATATAAAGTTTTAAAATAAAATAAATTTTCTAAAAGTTATGTACATATAATAATAAAGATATCGTATCCCTATTGGATGTCCTGTTTTATAGGAATGAATTATTTGTTTAAAGTTATAGTTCCATGCACAATTTTATATGTAATATGTACATATATACATATACATATGTATGCTTAAGTTTATGGAAATAAAAGTAATGTAAATGTATGTGATATGACAAAAAAATATAAAGAAAATGAAAGAATGTATACGTAGACAGAATGTCTACATTTTAAATTGCATACATGCATACATGAATTTTTTTGTATGTAAATAAATGAACATACGAAGTAAATTTTATGTTTAGATCTAAGTACATATGTATTTTGTTCTTGGTAAAACACATATTAGAAGAAAAGAAAAATTTTTATTTTTCATTTTGTTCTCTAATACATATGTATGTATACTACTATATGCATTTATACACACAAACAGATAATGCGATATTATTATTGTTATTATTTTTTTGGCTTTAAATGATATCTACTATTTTTTTTTCATATACTTTTGTTTTAGTTGTTTTTTCTTATCTCTTTTTTTTTTTGTTTTATACTATTTTTCTTGTTTTAATGAAAAATATTTACGTTACTTTGAAAAATGGACGAAAATATATATACATATGTCTTTGTAATCACATTGCAATGTGCATTTCATATATTTTAATCCTATTAAAAATTTAAATGGTGAAAAAAGAATTTTCTTTCTATTCTATTTTGCTTGTCTTTCTTTTTTTCTTTTATTTCATTTTTCATTTAAAATAAAAATAAAAAAAAAACGAATAAAATTTTAAAAAAAATCTTAAAATAATTACATGTTGCGAACGTAATCATTACATAAACTTTTTTGTTTTTTTTTTAATAACTAGGTACCCTTTAAAGAAGGTAAAAAAAAATTTATTTACAGATAATGTTTACTATACGTGTTCGAATTTTTTACAAAATACAAATGCTATATACTATATACACAGCCAGACATTTGTATATATTGTTTTTTTGCAAGTAATCGGATTCAGTATACATAATAATTTGTTTTTTTTTCCTTTTAAAATTTCATCCCTACACATAAAAGCAGCAAAGGAAAAAAAAACACTGTAAGTGAATTTTAATTATAAAAAAGGATATTTTGTTGACTCGAAGTAAAATGATGATGATTTAATATTCTCTACAAATATGTTTTTAATGATCAAAACAAAAACAAAGGAAAAACAGAAAAAAAAGTAGAGGGAAAAAAAAGAAAAAAAGAAAGTAAATGAAGAAAATACAGTATATTCTCTGGAGGCTATTTTGAATTTTAATTATTTTTTATGTTACAGATTACTTTACGTTTTTCTTTGAAAACTTGAATTAAAAAAAGAAAAAATTTTTTTCTTTTTTTTTACATAAAATTTCTTATAATATACATACATGGAGGGTACATATACAAAAACAGAATAATGTATGTCAATGCTGGTCAACATTATAAAGTAATTATAAATAAGTAAAATAGATACCTTATAAACTTTCTTTGTAAAACTTTAAAAATATTATTATTTACATATTTTATGTATGTATGTGGTATAGAAGATTGTAATTACCAATAAGTTTTTACTGTAATGAATTTTTAAACCATAAAGAATTAGATACAATGAAAACAGCAGCATAAAACATTTTTTACTATATCGAACACAATTATCCTGGTTTCAATTTACATCGGAAGCAATAATTACATGTAGATGTCAATATTTATGTTTATGTGTTCGGGTGTTTTTTCGTTTATTTATAAATACGATCAGAAAATCCTCTGAAAGTCCTGGAACATACTTTGGAATTAAACCTGAGAATGAATTGTTGGAGAAAATATTGTATGACAAAAATTGAGTTTAAACCAACTTTTTCAAGGTAACAAAAACATCCATTCTGATTGGATACTATTAATTATACTCTATACACTAATTCGATGCAGTTAAGACTTTTTGAAACTGTATTTGTCTTTTTTCTTTTCGCATAATTTCTAAAACGATCATCTCACGAGAAGTGTTAGCACAATCTACAAAGTTATCATATAATATGAGATGAATTTTTTTTATACAACGTTGTAAAGTGGTACTACTTTATGTCATTTCCATAAGGCCTTAACTGCACAGAATTAATGTATGGAGTATAGTTAATTCGTATTATTTTTGCATCATTGAAAATTTGCTTCGCTATCATTGTATCTAAACCTTAAAGTAAATAAACCTTATGTTTTATTCTTATTTTTTGTGTTATTTTAAAAAATATTTAAATAAAACTATTAAGTATATGAAAACTTTCAATAAAGTTCAAAAATATTTAATGGTACAATGATTTTTCACACGGTCGAAAATGCAAATTAATAAAGATAAAATAATTTAAATATTAAAATTTTTGAAATTTTGTTTTTTAGTTTTGCTTCTATGGACTTAAAGTTGAGTATATGTTTTGGTATGAAAATAGCTCTATAAAATCTACAAAAAAAAAAATAAAAAAATGTATTTACACTGTATATTTAAAGTGTAGTCCATCTGTATTTAAAACGGGTGCTTCTCACATTTTTAAATTTTACTTTCTTTGATGAACAGTTTTTTGTGTTTAGAAAAAAACGACAATCAAAGACGAACAACATAGTAACTGATAATATGGCAACGATGCAAAATTTTTATTTTTCATGGGAATATAACATGACTATGTTAAAAAATTGAATTTTAGAAAATACTTTGTCCATAGCAAAGTACATACTTGTGAATATATCTTTTTTATGAGAAATTTTCAAAGAAAAAAAAATGAAAATAAAAAAATTCTTTTTTCAATAAAATACAAATATGTATAAAAATTTTGTATCTAAAAAAAAACAAAAAATTAAGCTCTACGTTGATACTTGTAATTTGAAAACTTTGAATGAGTTTTAAAGAGAAAAATAATAACAATATTAATAATAATGTACTTTCATTTGAAAGTGTTGCATGTGTATTAAAGTGTTGTATTTTATCAAAAAAAAAAAAACAAACTTTTCTGTTTTGTTTTTGTTCTGCTTTGTTAGTGTAAGGTGATTTGATTTGGCTTTTATCTTTTTTTTTTTTATTCAATTTAATTTAATATAAATTTCAAATAGTTCAACTTATAAAAGATTAAAAATATCATTTTGTTTTTTTATCTCTCGTATTTGTTTGTTTTTTTTTTTTATTAAGTTTTCATTTGAAGATAAAGTTGATTTTTCTTTTGAAATCGGATGTACATATGTATGTATCTCTAACACTTAATAGTAAAGTGGTTTCAAGTATCTTTTTTTTGTATTGAAAAGATTTAACTTTTTTTTTTCAATGAAAAAAATGATAAATAATAGATTTAAAAAAATGAAATTGTATATAAAAGTGTATTTACGTACACGAATAATTCAAAGAAAATAAATATATTTTTATCATTTAATTTCTTTACTTTTATATTTTTATATTCCTTTTTTTTTAAAAAAAAGAAGAAAATGCACAAAAGAAAAGGAAATTTAAGTGAAAAAGATTGAAAATTTATACGTAAGTGATATATGTAACTATTTTTTTTTTTAAATTGAAGTAAAATCTTTGAAATTATCTAATTTGTGTTAAAGTAAAGAAAAAGGAAGGAGCGAAAAAAAAAGAATTTGGATCAAATTAAAGAAGGATAATGATACATATACGTACAACATTAAGTATAGTATATTTGTACTAACTGTATGGAATAATGGATGAATATACACATTTTGTACACGTACACTAGCTTTCATACATTCTTATATGTACGTACACGTGTACATGTACACAGATACATACATACATACATATAGAATACGTAGATATGGTATGCAATAAAAATGTTTAAGCGTATATTAAGATGATATCAAATGTAAAACGAGAAAAGAAAATCGATGATTGTAGTATTGCTGTTAAAAATAAAAATGAATGAAAAAGGACGAAATACAATTGATTCCTTGTATTTGTCCTTTAAATTGTATACTCTTGTATAAAACATGTAATATATAATATTGTGTGTATGGCATTTTCAAAAGATTAAACGACAATAAATATGTATGAAGCAGTATTCTTCCTTTTTATGGAGACTCTTATACACACATAAAAATGTATCTTTTTAGTGTCTTTTAGGTATGCTTTTTTCTTGCATTACTTATTTTATTTTTATTTTTTTTTATATTCTTTTGTATTGGATTTTTATACGTACATACATGAGTATAAAAATAGACATATCCTTTGATCGAGGTTCAATATCTTTTTTACTAAGTAATTTTTATTTTATTTGTACTTTTCTTAACATGTAAACATACGCAAGCAAACATTTATTGCGTATATATATAATTTAATGTACATCCAACATACATATAAATATATAAAATTCTTTCAATATCTTGTTTTTTTTTTCCTGATAATGATTTTTTCGATTATTTTATTTGATTTGATTTTTTCTTGATTTTTTTTTTTTTGTACATATTTAATGTGTACAAATGTAAGATTGTGATTTTGTCCCTCCTTTCTTTGTACAAAAAATATATAGATTTCTATAACAACCAATTCTTTTATGTTTACATATAAATTTTTTTTTACTCTCTCTTTCTGTATACTCTTTACTATTCTTTAATATTGTATAAAGAATTCTTACGAAATAAAAAGAAAAATTCAAGAATAAACTAAGAAGTTCAATATTCTGTAGATATTTATCATAGACCGAAATCGAAGGATATATGTATGTACATATGTACATATGTATATTACGTATTCTCACAAAATACTTTAAATACATATTTATACTTGATGAGCTCATACATGTACATATGTATGTACGTCCTATATGTATGTGTGGGTGTTTTTGAATAAAAAAAGAGCACAAAACTAAAAACGTCAATTACTTACAATTCGACAAGATTAAGAATTATGTTAATATTAACACATTTTTTTTTTACATGTATGTACACGTACGTGTTATGATGTCCTTCAGTGTACGTCACACAAATACATACATATGTACATATATTAGAAGAGTCCTTTTATGCTATTAAAAAATTCGAATTAAAAAAATAAACAAGATAAGTATATAATCAGTACGTTTACATACATACGTATGTTGTGTATACATAATACTTATATATAGATACTTTCAATACGTATATGTATGTACATATATGCAAAGAAAATTCCATATAATATAAAAAAAAATTTTACTTTAATAAAAATATTATAAAAATTAAAGATATAATTTCCTACACTTATACATATCTATGTTATATTTGTGTATTATGTTAATGTGTACCATATACTGTATTATATAAATAGATAAATATTTTTAGTATTTTTCTGTTTTGTTTTAGTTTATCTTTTTTATTTTTTTTTACTTGCATTTATTACGGAAATAAGATTAATAAGAAGAAAAATATAAAAGGAATTAAGGAAATTTCTGTAATAAAGAGAGCCTTTTAAAGAGGATTAAAATAAACTTGAAAATTTTTTTTTATACATACATACAATAATAATATTTCTAAATAGGGTATACTTGAAAAAATTAACTTTAAAAAAATTATATTTATCCTTTATTTGTATAGATAAAAAGAAAAGTTTGTCGTAGAAAAGATATTTCACAAAAAAAAAGTAATTATATCATGACGTCATATCAACATTTACTCGTATAGAAAATAAGAACCATAATAAAAGAAATGACGTAAAGTAAAGTAAAGTAATGTATGTACACATATTATTTCATCTATAATACACGAAAATTTTAATTTATTCAGTTTAGTCAAAGCATTCTTTATCGGTCGTAATACTGTGGTCAAAGTAAGGTAATCTAACGTAAGGAGTGTACGTAACGTAAACCTTTCAATCAATATTCCCAGAAATCCAGTAAATCTAACAGAGTGGAGAAATATTACGAAACTTTATTTTACGATTTAATTCATACATTTCAAACATTCATAAACTATGTATAGTTGTAAAATTGTTTACTTTACTTCTTTATTTTGGTTAGGTCTATAAAAATTTTTTTAAGAAAAAAATATATTTCTGGTTTATTGAAAACACCCTATTTATTCCCTTTTGTTTTACGGAAAAATTGACAAAATTACCGAAAAATCTATAAATGTATGTGTATGTACGCAAATATAATTATACTTAAAATCTTTTATATTTAGTTTGAAAAGAATATTGTAAATAGAGACAAAAATAAATAAAAAGATAAAGAAAAGATAATTTTACCACACATTTATAGCATAATAGTATATATATATGTTATTATTATACTTTCGTGTATTATTTATAAATACATATACAAATTATGTATATACTTATGTATACGTGTACACATGTGTTGAATGAAAGAAAATTCGAAAAAAAAACAAAAGAAATGATTTAAAAGGATTTCATATAAAATTATTTTTACTATTATAAATGATCCTTACATGTAAATAGTTGTACTTGTATCTTTTAGTTATACATAAATGATACACATTTATGAAATGAAATAAATGCGAATAAAATGATGAGATTTTAGTTTTTCTTGTAAGAAAATGAGAAAAAAAAAATACAACAACAACAGCAACAAAAAGAATACAAAAATATGACAAGGAAAAATAGAAAATGTATAATATTTTATTTCTATTTTACATGAAATTCTTCTCAAAAATAATACATGACATGTATGATGACGTATGTATAAATACATACATACATATATTATATGTGTCTGATGTACCAATATAATAAGTTCTGTTAGCTTCTCTACTTAGATATAAATATGGGATGAAGCTGACTAAGGTAATTTTGTTGTTTTTGTATTTCTATACTCTTTCGAATATAATAAAATAATAGAAAAAATGATAAATTTGAAAAGTATGTATTCTTTATATATTTTTTATATTTTTAATAATCATGATTTTATTTTTTTTTAAATGAACGAATATTCTGATTCTAGTATTCGTTTTTCTCAAACACATAGACACATACATATTACGCAGAAAAAAAAAAAAGAAAATTAAATAACGATAAAAAGGAAAAAAAAATGAAATTTAATTTTGAGCATAAATCTATACAAATATGATTTAAAAAAAGAAGAAAAAAATGAATTTATATAAGAATCTATTTTTTTAAGATTAAGGTTTCCTAGAAATGAAATTGATGGAATGAAAAAGATTCTTTTTTTCTGTCTGTTAAAGAATGAGCCCAATTTACTTAATTTCTGAGATGTTTTTTTTTTTTTTTCTGAATTCATCAAATTGAATAAATAAATTAAGTGTATATATGTATTTTTTTAAATGTAGAATTTAAATGTCCATATAGCTCGCTAATTTTCCATTTTATTTTCTACGTAATACTGGTTGTCTAGGTTACTCAGCTTTGAATAAAATAGGGTGAATTTCAAAACGTACAAAAATTTATTGTTATACAAAAAGATTACAATTTTGGTACAAAAATCCTATAATGCCAAAGATTCATTCTTTCTTTAGCGCAACAGCTCGACGTGAACCTGGGCTTAATCATCATTACAATGATTTTGCGCTAGTTGCTGAACTAATGCTTTTTAGATACGTTTATAACACGTTTTGAAACTTTAGACGATATTACCATTTTAAATTTGAAACTTTGGCAAATGAAATTTGAGCGTTTTGAAACTCACTGATAATTTTCTTCATCATAATTTAAAATATGATATACACGTGTATACCTGTGACTATATAACAATAAATATGATTATTTTGTGCTACAAATTACCATGGCAATATAAAATAATAAAAAAAAATATTTAAAAAATAAGAAATAAAAATATTTCAAATTAGCATGATTTTTATGATTATTTTGCGTTGTAACATTATTCAAAATAATTAATTTTCTTAATAATGAAATACAAAATCCCAAAATAAATTATACAGAATTTACCTTTAGTGGGCATATGAAAAGGGATTTTTTTTTGTTTAGCAAAATTAGAAACATAATTAAACAAAAATAAAATTTGGTACAACTGTACCAAAATGTTTATTATGATTTTATTAACACGAATGATGGTATAGGTTTTTTTTTACAGAGAGGTAAAAAAAAACAAAAAAAAAATAACATTATTTTTTATTGTTTTGAAAATTATATAATGAATACATAATTAGATGTGGTTACTAAAATTTCATAAATTTGAATAATATTTCCAACATTACGCAAAATAAAAAGCAAGAACTAAACAATTTACAAATTTTCGGTTTTTGTTTTTCTGGTAAAAGGATTTAAGCTGATTATTTTATTTTATTATTTTCGTATACGTGCCATATATACATATATGTATGTACCACGTTTTGTAAATTACTGAAATATTCACAAATATGAATGTAAGAATATTTTGATTTTCAAAATTTAGTTTTTAAACACAGTCATGTGTGTTCTAAAGGAGCATACAAATTTCTCGCCGTTACCGTGTTATTGTTTTTTCTTAGGTTAGGTTAGGTTAGGGTGGCTGCTTTTGCCAAACGGCGAGGCGTTCCATAGACCACAACGGATCCATAGCTTACCACTACAATTAGGAACCTACTATATCACTAAAGACCCTACTTACTAGGAACGCGATTATCGACAGCTAAAACCCTTGCTGTCAGTTACGAATTTCGATACTCTCTTTAGATTATTGTCTGTTATTCTTTCTCAATTGCCGTGCAGAATGCAGAAAACTGGTAATCAATCCAAATTGAATGCGAATAACGTTCGCATTTAAATTATAGATGACTATATGCTTTCAAAATAAGGTATAAAATGTTAACGCATGAAAACATTAAGAAGCATTTGTAAAATTATTTTTATTTTTATACAAAAAGGATGTATTTGTTATATATCGTAAATTTCTGGGTATAATAATTTGAAAAAAATGAAGTATAAAACGAAACACTTCATTTAAATAATAAAATATACCTAATGCGTTATTTTTTGTTTAACGTGTGTTTATTATTTAATTTTTTTTTCATGTTCCAAATGAACAGAAACGGATTATAAAGTATAAAAATAAGCAAATAACACACAGATTCTTTGTTCTTAATTATTCGAAGAATTTAGTAACATAATGTTTTTCATGTGGTAATAATTTGTTTCGGATATATAAAAAATTCATTTTATTATGGAGTTAACAAAGAATTAAACAAAATAACAAACCAAAAATAAAAAATAAAACAAAATGTTATATGTCCTTTTTCTGTATGTTGAAATCACTAAAATTCATTTGTATTTTTATTTATTTATTTTTTATTTTCTGGCGTACATATTTCATTTTTTCTCATTGTCCTAGCAAATATACATATATACACAAATGCACATGCACATCGGCTATACACAAGTATTATGTAAAAAAAGAGAGAAAAAAAAACGTTAAGTTAAATAGAATAAAATTAATCCTTTGTTTTTCATTTTATTTTTACAGATTGAATTTAAAATTTATTGAAGTTACATCCTTTTCGTAATTTTGGCTTTTCCGTTTTTGATTTTGTTATTTTCATTTTTTAGCTTTTTTTTTTTTGTTTTTTGTTGTTTTATATATTGTGAGATTATCAGAATTGTTTACCATGTACATATAAATGCATGTGTAAATATGCATCAACCAATACAAAAATTGTTTGTAAACAAAACAAGAAAAACAAAAAAGGAATACAGTAGAGTCTCGATTAGCCGTCAATGTCTTAACCGTCACCCCCGTCAATGAGGTCTGGTAGAAATTATAATTTTATTTAAAAAAATAATTAAAAATTTTCAAATTCAAAATATTCAAATTTTTATTTTACTTTTATTTTTTATTTAAATTTAAACCCACAGATCGTCTGTTTAGACATGAAAATTTTTCGTTTATTCGTTACCTGCTGAGTCCTGATCATGACGGATAATCGAGACTCTACTGTTATATGTATTATGTATTTATGTTAAAGTTAAAAGAATTCATAATTTATTATCCTATTTTCATAGAAACACATTTTATTGAAAAAGGAAAATATCATAATAATAATGAAAAAAAAAAAAAAATTGAAAATATCCAAAATGAAAAATTGGAAAAAAGACAAAGTCAAAATAAAATATAAAACCGAAATATGAAATATTTTATCGATATTTTTACAGTTTTCTTGTTCTGCAGTTTTTAATTTATTTGTTTTCTCCTTATTTGTTTTTTATTTATCTTTCATTTGTTTATTTATCTGAAATAAAAAAAATAAATCAGTGTATTAATAATATTTTCGTTGTTTTTGTTTTGGTTTTCCACTGGTTTTTTAATATTTTTTATGGATGTTTCGCAGTAAATTCATATTGCAGTCAAAGTATTTTGTTGTACATATCATAAATATTAATAGCATGTCATAATGAAATAAATTTTATAAGGTGAGTCATTCTGAAATCTTCGGAATCATCTATATGAGTTATCAAGTTATGAAATACAAAAAATATTTAAAAAATATATGACATATTGTTTGACAACAGGATGACACACCTTAAAAAATCTATTGCATATTGTAATATGCTAAAAGATAATTTTTTTTTTATTTATTTAAGCTAAGGATATAGTAGAGCATAAAATATTAAAAAAAAAAAAAAATACTAGAAAAAAGAATTTATTTTTCATTAATTTATTTTGTATGTATTTTTTGAAATTAAACACGCATATTAATTTTTTGGCTTCCGTATTACTTAAGCTTGCTTATTTGTGAAATTGCATATTTTGCATTAAATTCGCTCAAATTTTTTTTGTTACATGGTGCTTCAAAATGGAACTATCGTATAGTTTAGAGTGTTCATAGGAAAACGAATTTAGAATGATTTTTTTTGCTAGAAATAATTTAAACTACACTATAGACCCATTTTGTAACCTTTATTCTAAGGTGCCCTATACAAGGTTAACATATACAAGATTTAAAATTTTCATGTACATATTTAAGTGTTATATAAACGATTAAGTATGCATATGAATTATTTTTAACAAACAAGTAGTATGTAACGTATGCACATATTACATAATATGTGTGTACATGTTTATCATAAAAACTTTGAAAAATTTTAACAATTTATGTTATGTAGGAATTAAATGAGTGAATTCATATAATGTTTATACATATTTTGCATTTTTTTAAAATAATTTATTTTTCTTGCTTATTTTTTTGCATTTTTTAAGAATATACATACATCCGTTACATGTGATTTTGGCGTTATAATGCTTTAACGAATATTAATTTTCAAATTTGTCTCATTGAAAATATGTATATATGAAAATTTTTTAATTTTGTTTTTTTTTTTTAGATATGTTTTTCTTGTCAATGCCATTTCATTTGGAAATTTTTAATTACTTTATAACATCATTAAATTTTTCATAAACGATTTTTTACTTTGTTGATTTTATTTCTGTTTTTTTTTTTTTTTTTTTTTTTTTTTTAATTTAATTTAATTTACTTTTTCCTTTTTTACATACATTATATTAAAAAAATTTAATTTCTGTATGTATTTTTAAAAAATAACGAATTTGCGTTTTTCTCGTTTGATTTTTCATTCATGTTGCATGTGTACGTATTTATGATCATCAGTACAACACAGCATTTATGTAAAATGTATACACAAAATATTTTAAGAATTTTACATAAATATGTTTTACAGTGACTAATTTATTTTTACAGTAACATATTTATACAGTAAAAATGCAAATAAACACATTTTTATGTATTAAATATGTTCATATACGTATATCCGAACAGCATGAGGTTTTATATATTGTATATGCTGTTTCCATATATGAGATATTTAATAAAGAATGTGAATGACAAGTAAAATATGGTGGTAATTTTAACAGGAAAATTCCATTTTCCATTTTCTACTCTTTTTTTTAAAATATTATTTTTATTTTTAATTTTTTCTCTGGCAAAGGATATATGTACGTTAAAAGTAAACTTTTCAAATTGTAAACAATTATTTAGTAACTTTATATTATGATATATATTCTTGTGTATTTTCCGGTTACGATGAAAATATATACTATACTTACATGAAATTACATGTATGAATGCATTTAAGTATGTGTAAAATGCAAGTATGTGTACATATATTTTTCATATTCATATGTTATGTGGTTAACCCTTAAAAGGAATTTTTTGTTTTCTTTATTTGCACATCATATGTAATGTTTCTAAACACATTCGTTTTTAAGAAAATTTTACTTTTCTCAGTTATATCTGGTTATATGTATGTACATATGTACATATGTTACATTTTGCTTGTTTGTGTATTCATTACATTTTATATTTATTTTATATATATATACATGTATGTTTGATGTACCATAACAGGAAATTTATTAACTTTAAATCTGAAGAAAACAGAATAAGGTCAATTATTTAATTAAATATTTATACATCGTTTCATTTCAATTTGTTAGAAAAAACAAAAAAATTAAATTTAAAATTTCTATATTACAAACAAGAATTCTCAATGAATTCAAGTTAAATTGAATTTTTTTATTTTTTGTTTTTTATATGTAATTTATAAAATTGTCTTAAAATGGAATGATACAAAAATAAAAGAAAAGTGATACAGCAAATACATTTATATTTCATATACATGATATCTAAAACTTATCCAGTATATGTACTTATGATAGTAAACGAATGCTATTAAATTTCAAAGAAAAATTATAAGATTATTCCACATCAGCATATTATATAAACTGTTCATGTAAATTACTGTGCCGGAAGCAAAACAATTTATTTATTTTTTTCAATCTTCGTATATGAATGTTATCAATTATTTGAAATATTCCGTATACATGTGGGAATGAGAAAAACAGTAGTAAGAGGGATTACATATATCAGAGGAAAGTAATCCAGTTGAATGGCTTAGTGGGTAAAGCGGTGGCTAATGAGTTCAGAAGTAGTTAGTTCGAACCTCAACGAGAATGCCACACTTCCAACTTCACATTCTTGTAGTAGTTTTTCAGAAAACATTACAAATGTTTTCTACAATAGTTCCCCATACATAATTTACAAATATCTTATATATGTACATACACACACATGTATGTAATTATAGGCACATGAAAATGTTGTACATACATATACGTATTTATTGAAATTTTCTGTTTTAAATAAATAATGTAAATTGTACTTATATAATTTACACACATTTTAAAATAATTGCTATTCCCTCAAAAAACTGTTAACATTGTCAATTTAAAATTTTCATTGACATACTCATACAATAAAAGTATTGAAAAGATAAATATTTACATACATATGTATATGTACATGTGTATATTATATACATAGATATCTATAGTCAAATAAATTATTAAGTGAATAAAATCCAGAGAGAAAAATATTATATCATTTTTTTTAGATTTTTTAAAATATTGATAAAAAAATGTTTTACCTAAATAAATACAAGAATAAACAAATATAGGTAAAATATTAAGTAATAAATTAATGGATTTTATATGTAACCATATACCTATATTTCATTTGTTATTCTTTGTTAATTATTCAAGTGTTCATTAATAACATAAATTTATGTAATTGATATTAAAAACATTCACATATACATGTATACATGTATAATAGAGGTTGTGGAAATAGCAAATACAAATATATATGTGTGTATGTGTGATGAAAACAAAAAATCTGGGTTATATCTGGGGCTCTTACGAATACTTCTTGGTATTTTGGTTTTAGCTTTTCTTCTTTTGTTTGGTTAAAAAAATTATTATTCTCTCAATAACAATAGCTTTTCAAAAAATAATTTTCATTAAATTCCGTGAAAAATCTTTTTGTTTTTATTTTTATATTTATTTTTATTTTCATTTTATGTACAAATATTTTTAATAATTTTAATTTAAAAAAATTTTATACAGCATTTTCAATATTGATTTTATTTTATTATTTATATTAATCAGGAAATTAAATGAAATTTCTGTTGTAAAACTAATATTTGAGATTTCCAACATACATAATTTATTTTCAATTTATTAATTTGAAAATGATTTTTCAGTTTTCACTGTGTAAAGGTGGAGATTATAAATTTATAATGAGTTGTACAATTTGATATTTGAACAAATTTATGTTATGTACTGATTTGATTATTCATAAAATTTTCATACAAATTTTGCGCTTTTTTTTAAAGTAAATCACAAATTAAAGTCTCAATCAAAAATTAAAGTTGATAATTTTTAAAGAGTATTTTCATTGAAATAACTTATATTAGGATATTTTCTGGTTTTTTAAAAATATCGACAAAGATTTCAAAATAACTTTAAAATTTAATGATTTGACAACGGTTTCCTAGATTTAGTATTTAAGATAATGGAGATGTTAAAGGCTTTATGGGAGTGTATATGTATTTTTTCTTCTCTCATAATTTCTTATAAGAGTATTTCAAAAGCAGTGTTACCACAATTCTCAATGTTCTCATACAGTATGAGATGAGCTTTTTAAATGTCAATATACAATGATGTAAAGTGGTACTACTTTTCGTAGTTTCCATAAGGCCTATAGTGAAAATATTATTTTAAAGTACAAAGTATATATCACTCTAGTTTTTATATTTTATAAATATGTAAATACATTGTATATTTTATAAATGGACCGTTTATTTTAAAACTGGTGTATTGTAATTTTTTGAAAAACTTGATAAATCGCATAATTTACTTATAATTTAGCGTTCCTTTAAATATTTCGAAAAAAATAAAAAAGTAGAATTACACGACTTTCAAAATAAACGGTCTAAGTGTATGTGTTCTATGTACTTTATAATGTGATTAAAAATTTTTCCATTTCGTCTTAATGCATTACAAAAAGGATTCTAATTTATTTTATGAGATGAAGATCCGTTGGATATGAGCTCTTAAAATGTATTCTTAAAAATTTGGATTTAAAAAAAAAAAATGAAAAAAATAAAAACATAAAACCTTTTCACTTTTACTTTATATCTTTCTGTACGTGAAAAGTCAAAATCAGAATAATTTTTGTTTTTTAATTATGAAGGTAAAGGAAAAGGCATTTTTCCTTTAACTTACCATTTTTTTTTAAAGTAAAAGAAAAATTCGTATTTATTTTCATTTAAATCTTTTCAAGAAAATCAGTAAAAAATTTAAAAAAATGAAATTTAAACAGCAAAACATTATCAACAAAAAATTACATAAATTTAAAGGTTACACAAGAAGTTACATATAAAAGTTTTTTTCTTTTGTTAAATTTTTTTCCATGCGAATACTTTTTCCTTTTATTTTTTATTTTATTTTTTTTTTCACATTTTGTTTTATTATAGAAAAAAGAAGGAAAAAAAAATGTTTGTATTTATTTCGTTTATTTTTAATTTTTTTTAAATTTTTATTCCTATATTTTCTCTACAGTAAAATGTGTTAGTGAATGGAAAAGTTTTTAGGAAAATATTCATGCACTTTTATAACTTTATTTTTATTTTATTAAAAAAGTTTTTCATAATATTTGTATTATTTTCTATTGCAGTATTTTTCCTTTTATATTTTGTTTATTTTTTTGCAGCGTTATTTTCTTATTTTCTGAACAATTATGAATTTTTATTTTTTTTACTTTTTTTTTGTTTTTGTAAATAAAATTATTAATTAATGATATTAAGATCTAAATAATAAAATTTTGTTTTTCATTTTTTTTCTCTTTTTGTAATATGACGATGAAATTTAATATTAATTAAAAAGTAATTTTAAATTTTTAGTTATAAACGGTTAATTTGCATTTCCAATTAATTTAACGAAAAAAAAAAAAATACAAATTAAAAAATAAAAAAAAAAATATTTTTATTCAGTTCAAAATCCTTTTAAGATCAAATTCAAATTGATTCATATATTCAGTTTTTAAATAATTTTTGTATTTAGTTTAATTATTTTCTATAGCATCATTAAACAAAAAATTTTAATTAAAATAGAATTTCAATCTACATGTTTACATACAATTATAATTGTATTGTTTGTGTATGTATTTATATTTGAAATTTGTAATTCAAATTAAATTTCATTATTTTCATTATATGATACAATTCATATAAAAATTTGATTTTTTAACAAGAATTTGATTTAAAACAAAACCCAATTATTGGAAAATGAAAATAAAAAAACACTAAATAATTATATAAGATTACAATTACAATCGAGAAATAATAATTAAATCAATTTAAAATATGAAAAACTTGTTTTATTTTTCCAATAAAAAAAAGAAAAAAATTGAATAAAATTAAAAACAAACGAAGTAATACATTTATACTTTGTATTTTAAATATTTCCACTACAGGCCTCATGGAAACTACGAAAATTAGTATGTATCACTTTATATCATTGTACACTTGTCTTGTTTATGTTACAATTTCATTCCGTATTGAACTCATTAACGGTTTGAAAAGCGTTATGACTCAGAACGGTAGTACAAGTGTTTATGTTAAAATTTCATATCGGTATAAGTCAATTCGATATGAAAATTGAAATAAAGAATTCATATTGAAATCAGCTGATCTGATACTATCATTTCATATCGGTTTGAGTGTTTACGTTCATTTTCATAACCGTAATGAAATTTCATACCGAATTGAAATCAGGAATTTTAATACGGAATTGAAACTTTCAGAACTTTAAGAATTGTGGTAACACTGCTCGCGTAATGCTCTTATGAGAAATTATGAGAAAAGAAAACAGATACGTATATTCCCATGGGGCCAGTAGTGAAAATATTTAAAATACGAAGTATAGATGTACATAATATATTTATGTCATGTATTTAGATATATGGTATGTAAATATTATATAAATTAATTAAATGTGTATACAGGGCTTTGACTTTGTTTTAATCCTTTATATATTGTAAAACAAAAAAGTTATGAGCTCACATACGTATATTGAGTTTAGAACAATTGTATGTGTAACGAACTATGAATATTTATTTTACCTCACTTATGAAAAAGAATAACAGAGAAATGTTGAATTTTTTTTTTTGTTTTTGTTTTTTTTTTATTTTCAACTTTTTAACTTTTCCAATAAAATTCTTCTATAATAATTGTGTGTAACTACGTTCATTTATATTGTATATATTCAAGTATTGCTTCATATGCTGTATAGTTTATTGAAAATTTGAAATTAAAGAACTAGAAATAAAAAACATATTTTATTTTTCCATATACAACATTACGAAGAAAAATATTTCAATTATTTCTGATTATTGATTTTTATTGTATGAAAATTTTCATATGTATAAACAATTTTTCATTTGTTTATGAAATGTAGATTTTTTTTTACTGTACATGAAAATGTATATGTACTTGTAAATTCCGGATTACATTTATGATTTAGATTAATTGTAAAACAAAAAAAAAAAAAAAAAAAACAAATCAAATGACGTGAAAAAATCTCTTTCATATGAGAATGAATGAAGAAAACAAAAACAATGGAGAGCAAAACTAAATAAATTGTCCTTTTACATTTTATTTTGATATACTTACATATGGACCATTGTATAGATATTTACACAATACACCAGTTACTTTTCATTTAAGACCATCAAAATTTCATAAAGATTAAAAATAACGTATTGAATACAGAGTTTATATAGTGCTATTATTTTACACTTCATATTTTCAATCATGTACATAACGTACTAAAAATAATACAGATAATCCGATTGCATTGAAATGGCAATGCTTAATGCTGGTATATCGATTCATGAAAAACTTTTTAAAAATTTTTGAAAAAATTTTGTAGATGATCTTTTTTATATTGTTCATATGTACACAACATTAAAAATATAAGAACGTGAATTTTAGTATCTAGAAAGTTTTAAAAAGCTACATAAAATTTATTTATTTTATTTTATATTTATTTATTTAAGTATTTGATTGTCTTAAAAAATTGTTTATTTATATACACTTGGATTGTATAGGATTGTTGTAAAAAAAAAAAAAATGAATAAAATTCTTTAAAAGAAAAATATCTAATAAATAAAGTAAGAAAATACAAACAAAAATAAACTTAGGATAAAATAAAAATAAAATTGAAAATAAATAAATCAATAAAATAAATCTATAAATAATATCGAAAAACTTTAAATCCTATCAATACAAAAATTTTTTTATATTATGTCTATTATGTAAGACTGAAATACCAAAAGATATGCTCTGTCTACTAATTTGGTGCAGTTAAGGTCTGATGAAAATGACATAAGTAGTACCAATTTACGTGGTTGTATATATGTAGATATTAAAAAAATTCAACTCGTATTATATAATAACTTTACAGATTGTGGTAACACTACTCGTGAGATGATCTTATTAGAAATTATGAGAGAAAAAAAAGGACACATATACTCCCATAAAACCTTAACTGCATCGAATTAGTAGACAGAGTATAGGTATACTAAAAAAGAAGTTACATATTTACTTTTCATTTTGAATGAAAAAAAATTTAATTGAAAATATATTCGTACTTGTAGATTAATTGGTATGTTAAATTTTCTTTATGTAAAAATTTTTATTTACACGTTACACATACTTATGTATATATTAATATGCGTACTGTATAAATACCGAAAATTACACAAAATTAGATAAAATTACAGTGTAATACCATCTTGTAAAAGTTCAAAATGTAGATAATTTTATCATTCATAAAATATCTTATTTCACAGAAGGTAGCACATACATTGTATAAAATAAGCGTATACATATGTGTGTACATAACATGCATTTATAGTTATAAATTTACTTTCATTTAAAATTCATATTAATTGTATGTATTTGTGAGCATGTTTATATATTTATGTACATACATACATATACTATATACTTTACAAATGTACACACGTATGCACAATAATATATGTAAATATATAATACAAATAACTGTGAATTTCGTTTTATGCATATTTAATTAACTTGTATTATTATGTACATGCTGTTATAATGTACATCTTAATTATGCATGTTATATAATATATAGGTACATATGTACAATAAGTAGAAATCTTTTCACAAAAATTAACTTAACTTTAAATTCATTTTATTTAAATGTAATTGTATTCAGTATATAAATATACATATAAATATGTATGAACAAAATCATTTTATATATACGTAATTTTTAATGCATGATGATATAAAATGCACATTTATAGCATAATGTAGCAAAAAAAAAAAAAAAATCGATGAAGGAAAGAACTTAAATCTTCAATATCATTTCAAATAACCAAATAACCTTCATCATCATCATCATCATTATCATCATCATCATCTTAATTTCAATTAATTACCCTTCTAAGGAAATGAAATCATTCATTTGAAATTGTAACGTTTCCGTATTATGGAAAATAAAAGATTTAGAATCCATAAAAGTCAATGTTATATAATAAAATGTATATAGAAAAGGATATATAGAAAAAACAAAAAAGAAAATACAAGAATATGTTTAGAAAAAAAGAATAATACTAAAACAGTAAAACCCATAAGAATAAGTGTAGATATTAATAGTCAGATGTATGCATGTATGTATGTATGTATGTAAACCAAAAAGAAAAAAAAATATAAAAAAAAATGTTAAAAACAATAAAGAAAATCCCTTTTTCCCATCAAACCTTTTATAAATATTTTACTTCATTTTAGACTTTTCTTTTTGTTGTGTACATTCGTATAATACGACATAAAGTTTGCTATATTTATAATTACTAATATGGTATGTGTACTTTATGTGTATATAGTGTATGCTATGATTTGATATATGTACGTGTGTATATAATACAATAAAAAAAATTTATCATTGTTTTTTATAACTACTGCATACAATCTGCATAAAGCGTTCATTTGTCTTTGATAATTTAATTTTCACTTTACATCATTCGTTAGAGATTTTTTTTAATGTACGTATGTACATTTTTCTGTACAGTATGTACTCATACAGAATTTTCCTTTTTTTCATTTGTTTTTCTTATTGCTTTTTTCTTTTATAATAGCTTTCATTTTGTTTTTTTTTTTGGTATTTTTAATCTGCATGAATAAATTGTATTTGCAAATAAGAAGTGAAATTTATCTCCCTTATATGTATATGCAAAAATAAAATCAAAACAAAAAAAAATAGAGAAAGTAAAAATTTGCAAAATAAAGATACATACAGTGTGGTTAAAGGTTACAAATCTCAATTACTAACATTTTTCTCATTCTTCTCATTTATTGTTTATTTTGTTTTTTTTTTTTTTTTTTTTTTTTTTAGTTTTGTACTGCATTTAAATTAATTTTGTCATGTACTGTACGTATAATGAGTGTACAGTTTGTATATAATGTAATTTCATAAATTCAACTTCAAGGACATTCCGACTTGTATACATGAATGTATTTTTGTAATGCAAAAAAACAAAAATCTGATGAATAATTCAGAAAAAAGAAAAAAAAAAAAGTTATTTCGTCCTTATTTTAAATTTTTAAATTATTATAAACACGTGAAATATTTAAATTCCATTTGAGCAGATTTGAACAGAACGATAATAGGTACATATTGTGGGTATTGTGGTACCTGTGGGATCACTCCGAATGCATGTACCAATCTATAGCTCACGTCTATATAGGGTAATATGTAAGGTATATAGGGTGCTTTAAAAATGTCAAGCGGTCAAATATCTTGCAAACAGGGCGCTTGACAAAAAAAAAACAAATGCTCTAAACAAAAGTTGAACAGCACCAAAGGTATAATATTTAAAATATTCTCTGATTTAATCGGTTATAAGTTTGATTCAATAATTTTGTATTAAAATACCAATTTGATTTGAAATTTTAAATGATAACAAATTGATTCAATTTATCAATGATATGTATTTTTAAACATCATATGAATAAATTTTGATCTAATTTAAAGCATGACATTTAGTAAATAAATTTCAATTGATAACAAAATTTTCTAAAAAACGAATAAATCAATATATAATGATAAATTTGGTTGCATAATATGCATTGAATCAATAAATATCTCGATTTACAAAAAAAAAAAAAATATATATATATTTATTATATCATTTCAAAATTGGAAAATTTATTTGTCATTTAAATTTTAACTTTCTTTAGTATCACATATATGTATGTATGTACATAAATATGTATGTATGTATGAATGGATATTATATGCTATTATCTCTAGAGAATTTTCAGTTTTAGAAAATCAGATATCATGAAATTCGTTGTACGTAGTACATGAAATTATTATGTTTTTGTCTGAATTGTTGAATGGATATTCAACTTTTTAATTTCTATTATAGGCAACATACATATACACATTTGTATGGATTTTCAGAGAAATATCATGAACAATAAATTATCTAGGAAATTTCATTTTTGAATTTTTTATTTATTTTCTGTGTTTACACAAAACTTACACATATTTGTATTTTTCAAATAATGAATATTTTATCTTTACCTTTACTATACATAAGCATGTACATGAAAAATTTTGTGTACATATGTATGATATAATGTAGAAAATATTATGGCTATATGTATGTATGTATATAAAGTTAAAATTTGTTATATATTTTTCATTTAAATCGTAATCTGAGATTGTCATAGTTACGTACTTTTAATTTTTAATATCAATATTGTATGTACAAATGTTGTAGAATATTTTTTGTTTTAAATTAAAATATACATGTTTCATGCATATTCATATCAATAAATAATGGGGAAGAATGGAAAAAGTAAAAAAAGTATGTTTTTATTTTTATTTTAACAATACAATTTCATGATACTTTCAAAATAAAATTTGTTTTTTCCATTTTAAATGCAATATTAAATAGTTATACGTGTTCAGATACTTTATATGCGTATGCATACTGACATGCATGTACACATTAACAAGCAGCATTATAAACAAGACGATACAAGTAAAATTAAATACACTTACATACATTTCTGAAAATTTTTATTTTCCTTTATTTTGCCAAAAACCTACTTACACTTATTAATTACTAAGTTACTTAGTTACTAATTAAAATTTTATTAAGTTGAAATTTTTTAGATTCACCTTTATGTACTCTGCAAATACACACATACACATTTTTTTTTTTTTTTTTTTTTTTGATTTGTTAAATAAAAACTTTTAAAGTAATATAATCATGTGCTAGAGTATGTGTATGTGTGTATAACAGAATGTTGAAGGTGGAAAGATATGATTCAAAGCAAAGGATATAGAGTAAAAAATGAAACAACGACGATATAACGATGTGAAAAAAAATTTAATTTCTTTTTTTTTTTTTTTGGTTTTTCGTCGTTTTATTTTTTTTTTTCGTTTTAAATCTCTTATCTGCCATACAGAATTTGTGGTTTAATTAATTTTTCTTTTAGTTTGTTTTGTCTTGTCATGTTGGCTTTTCTGTTAGTTTAGTTTTTCATTTTTTTTTTTTTTTTGATTTCATCTTTTCATTTTTACTTATTTTCACAATGATGATCAGACAAATTTTTTGGTCTTTTTCACTGAATGTTTTAAATATATGTATATGAATTTTAACGTATACAGAAAGGATATTTGTGTAAAAATCATTGAAAAAAAAACGAAGAAAAAAATATAATAGCATCGAGAATTTTCGATGAAAATTTGATACAGATTCGTTTGTCAATTTGGGTTTCAAATGAAATAAACCATCAAATTGAATAGTTCAACAGTAGGAAATATTCATTTTTTATTTATAGTTACACATATGTTTGTAATTTGTATGTTGGTTGGTACACACATATGTGTATGTACCATCTGGTAAAATGTACACATTCATCAATCTGTATCTACGTAGAGATTGTAAAAATTTTCTAAAATTCAATTTTAAATTTTCATTTTACTTACAGTCTAGAATGTACCATATTTCTATTTCATATCGTGTATTTTATAGATGTAGAAATTTTTTGCACCTTTCATTTAATTTCAATTTCTGTAACTTTAGGCACATTTCGGTTATGTATAGATAGGGAATGTATCTTGTATAAAAGTAAAACATAACTACAAAATAATAATAGATGATACGTATATACATAGAATTTGCCTATAAAACATAACATTGCACGTACGAAAATTTAAATTCGAAGAACGTTTTATTTATGTCATCAGCATCATCGTCATCATTTTGATGAAAATTACTTTATCATTTATGGGCTTTGTTTTTGTTGTTATTTATTTATTTATTTTTTTTCATTTTGTAGCTTTTTCCTACTAATGTTTGATAATGAAATTTTATTATAAAATTTACATAAATACATACAGCTGGAGTTTATGTAAGTGTGTAGGTTTTGAAATGTTCCTTCTCGGTATACGTCTCGTCATCATTTAATATACATTTACTAGACGCATTCTTACGACATATTTTCATGTACATACATATATATTGGCGTGAATGTACACGTACATAATTTAAACAAAATTTCCTTATGAAATTACAATATATAATTTAATTTCACTTGTTGTACACATTTTATACAAAATTGTCGGAATTTTCAAATATTTGAATTGTATCTGCACGTTATGTGTATAGGAAAATTTTTTTTTTTTTTTTTATAATAAGAAACTTATTTCTATAGATGCGTATATTGTAAATCTATGAATTTCATTTTTTAATGGATTATATCCTAGATTTTTTTTTTGTTTTTTGATGTAATAATATCATGGATTCAAATAAAGAAATATAATTTCCATTTAATAAAAAGAAAAAAGGTTAACAACCTTAACGAAGCGTATATTATTTTATGATGTCATTAGTTAATATAATTTTCAAAAGAAAGTCAGAAATTTTGTCAAGAATATTTTCTTTTTTTTTTTTTATTTTCTTAATGAAAACACTTTATACATGTACGTGTATTGAATTTAAAAAAAAAATAATAATAATAATAAAATAGAACATGTACAATTAAAATAAAAATTCGTTATAATTTGATTTCATCTTATGATGAATGATGAAAGTTTGATAATTTTTATAAAAATTTAATTTGTAACGAAAAAAATAAAATAAAGATATAATTTTAGTTTTGTTTATGTTACTGATCATCATATTTATTTTGTTTAAAAGTGAATTTATTAAATCTGGGAAAAAATTACATCTGCATGTACTTTGCGTATGTCCTGTTGAATTCCACTCCTGTGGATTCCCTTCTAATGCGTGCCTAGAGATAAAATTGAAAATTTTTTTTTAAAGAGGTTTATAGAACTGAAAAAGAAAATTGCTTGAATATTCAATTAAAAAAAATATTTCATAAAAAAATTTTAATCGAATTTAAAAATAAATTTCTTTTAAAATTTATTTTTTCTCATTACCCATTTTACTGTGTATGCAAGCCATCTTCAATTACGTATTTGATCTACATAAATAACGTCCATTACCATTTCAATTTAAAAATATCTTAATTTTTTTTTATTTCTATATTTAAGCAACTTAATAAGAAAAGATTTAATAGTTTTCAATGTTCTCATTAACACAAATAAATTTGTAATTAAAAACTTTGAAAGTTAGTGTTTTACAGTTTTATCAATCCAAAAAGAAAAACACAACAACAACTCACTTTTTAACTTTTCGTACCTTTGCTTTATTTTTCCATTTTTCCATTTTTCCTTTTATTTTTTAATTTTTAATTTTAAATTAAATTTCTCGGAATACATAGAATATATAAAGAAAGTAAGCTAGTACATGTTTTTTATCCTTTTTTTAAAAAAAGAAAATAGTGAATTCAATTTAGATGATATTGTACATATTTAGAACAAAAAAAAAAAAAAAAAAATTAAAAAAAAAATGAATTTAAAAAAAAAAGGATAGAAAATATGGAAACAAAAGGTTTACTAGTGAAAGTTTATATGCACGTTCACTACATATGTATACATTTAATACGTGTAGGAGTTATACTCCATATACTAATTCGATGAAGTTAAGGATTTAGGGGAGTATGTGTGTCTTTTGTCTTCTCGCATAATTTATAATAAGATCATCTCACGAGTAGTGTTGCCACAATCTGTAAAGTTATCATATAATATGAGATGAATTTTTTAAAATCAATATAAAACGACGTAAAGTGGTACTACTTTATGTTATTTCCTTATCAGACCTTAACTGCATCGAAATAGTGTACGGAGTATAGAATATATTCACGTGAACATATTTGATTCTTGATTTGTTGTTGTTATCTTAGTTATTTTTCTTCTTTTCAAATGTTCTAAATGAATTTATGTTTTTTCTGTTGTTTTTTGTTTTATTTTAAGGAAAATAGCAAATTTCATTTAATCTTTTTTGACAGACAGAAAAATACATGAGAACAAAAAAAAATTGTATACTCGTACATGTACCTTTTTTTATATACATCAACATCACATACTTAGACGTATGCTTAAAATACAGCACATTATTTTATATCTTATATATACATATATTTTTTTTCCCCTAAATAAAATTTAATTTGTTTTCATTTTAATATGATTGTACAACAGGATTTAGTTGTTATTCATTTTGTGTATAACATTTTCTTTGAAATACGAATTGAATATAGTAAATCTTCTGTATATGTTTACATTTTATACACTGTAATATATGTATGTATTGTAACACAAGAAAAAATGAATTTCATACAAAAAAAAAAACCATTAAAAAAAAAGTTTATATTTTTTTCGTTATCTCATTTTTTTTTTTTTTTAATTTAAAGCCCTTTAAAACTCCTTTCAAATTAATTTCATTGTGTTTTATTTTTTTTTCTTCGTTTTGTTTTTACATTGTTTGGTTGTGAATAAGTTATTATTTCATTTTATGTAAAAATGTGTATTTTGTATGAATTATACATATATACAGAGTATTATGCAAAAAATAAAAAAATAAAAACAAAGAAAAAAGAAAATTACATAATACGGAGAAAAAAAAAATGTAAAACAATGAAAATTCAAATATCATCATGTAAATTTTATGATAATGAATTTGAGAAATTTTTTTTGTTTTTTTATTTCCATGGAAAATGAAGAAAATTCTTTTTGTTTTATAAGTACAAAAAAAAAATATATATATAACAAAATTATATAAAACAAAAAAAAGCGAGAAAAAAAAATAAAACAAAATAAAGTGACGAAACTTCCACTTATTATTATTCACATTAAATTTTAGTATGTGATGTAACTGACAAATAAAGGCAAAAAATAAGACATGTTGTCTATACACATGTACATACGCATTTACATATAAAATTTAAAACAAAAAAAAAGTTTTTCAAAACTTTTTTTTCATTTATATCGTACATTTTATAGCGTAGCAAAAAAAAAAAACCAATACCATGGATAAATATAGAATAAAACTGAAAGAAAAATTGATGAAAAAGGAAAATTGTACATTATCATCATTAACTTTTCATAAAGTTTCATAAAATATTATTACATGAAAATGTTGACAAAACTGAAAACTATTTTTATTTTATTATTTTGTTTTTAATTTATTTATTTATTTATTTTTTTAAGTTTAATTTGATTTTTCTGGTTTTTGTCTATTAAGGGACATGTGTATGGTTTGTATTCATTTTTTATTCCTTTTTTTTGTGTAATATTTTTAGTAGTTTATCATTTACATATAAATAATTCAAGTGTAACGTATTTTTCTGTTTTATAAATTTTTTAATACGTTAAAACGAAAACAAAAAATAAACAAAAAAAAAATAAATAAACAACAGAATTAAAAAAAAAAATGTTAATGAAATAAAATTGAATTTTGCTATTTTGCAATTTGAAAAGTTATAAATTATTAAAAATTATTTGAAAAATGTTTGTTTACGTAGTAAATAAAAAAAATTGGTTAAATTTAATTTTATTATAAAATGAAAAATGATAAAATTCAAATAAAGCGAAAATTTAAAATTTGTCATTATGAAACAGATTTTACTTTATTTGAATTAAATTATGTAATATAATTATTTGTTAATAAATTTACCATAATTTGATATTAAAATGTATTCAAAATGTTTTCATGTAATTTATTTACACATTCAAAGTGTAAATTTGTCAACAACGTATAAACAAACAACAAAAAAGGTTAACGATAATACTAACTCAATATTTCGATCTCAATAGGAAAAGTTTTGAAAAAAAAAAAAAAAAAAATGAAAATAAAACTTTTCATTTTATTTTTATTTATTTAAACTCATATATTTTTACCTTTCTTTGTAATTTAATTTTTTTTTTTAAACGATTCCTTTTTTTTTTAATGACTTTAAAGAGTTTATATTTTTGGTTTTAAAATATCAATTGCAAAGTGAAAAACAAGAACAGTTCATATAAATTTACATAAATATACAGGAAGTCGTACCGTACGTACAGTAAAAAAAAAATAAGTGAACGTATCCTTTACTTAGGTGTATACATATTCATGTAAAACTGTTTTTTACTGGGACAAATTCAAACTTCAAAAGAAATAAAAATCATAATCTTTGTTAGTATGAAAATTTTCAAAAAGGTCTCAAGTGATATTCAAATAATCTGTTTTTCTTTTTATTTGTTTGTAACATTTGATATTCAGATATTTTTTGAAATGTATTGAAAAAGAATTATTTAACATAAAATGCATTAAAAATGAACGTGTTTATGAGTTTCTTGAGCTGTTTTGATTACTACAATGACATGAAAAATTTCTTTTCTGTTTTCAAAACATTTGCCAATAATTTTATAAAATAAAAATCAGTAAGTTCGGAAACGTTTAAATGCAGACTTGATGCAAAAATTTCAAAATTTAAAACATTAACGTTCAAAACGTCGAAGACGTCCATTTATTTCTTCTTGTGAGAACACTTAATTATAAATAGGTTATGATTTTTGTGATTATTTGATATTTTTCAAGTTTTTTTAAATGTGGACTTACATCACTTTCAAAATAAACAGTCCATATCGTCCATATGTACATACATATATGCTCCGATAAGGCCTTCTTCTTTTCTGGCACTACAGTTCACAGTGAGCATTTGCTTATTATCATTACGACGATTTTTCTAGACAATTATATCATGTGTGCACATACATTTTAACGTTTAGACTTTAACTGTACATAATTAGTGGACAGAGTATACATATGTATATGTACAGTGCATTATGATTGTGTAATTTTTATATCAGAACCATAGTATTATCGCATCACAAAAGACTTTTTGACATTTTGAAAATCACCCAATCTTTCAGGACCTGTGTACACATATGGTAAAACTACTACTAGTTGAGTTGAATTTAAAATTTCATAAGAAAAAAATATACACACATATATAACAATAATAAAAGATACTTGACGTTTTTATTTAAATTTCAATTTTCATGCAATATAACATCAGTTCATTCTTATGGGAAATCATATGTAACAAATATTCTTGTATATATATATCTATGTAGTTTGTCTAAAATTTAACAACTTTGAATTCAATGTACAAATACGATTGTATCATATAAAACAAAAGAATCTATTGGGAAATTTTATGGAAAATTTATTCCATTTTATGAAATTTGTATTTCTATCACAGTTTGATTTAGTTTAAACTTGTTTTTTTTTTTTTTCTTACAAATTAAATATTTTATAAGGTATGAAATGTATCTTATCATACAATTTATTTTTATTTATTTATTTATTTTTTTGAACATTTTAAATCATTGTGAAAATATGTAATTCATGATACAATTGAGCTTCAGAAATTACAACAGGATTTAATAAAAAAAATTTTTTTTTTGATTTTAATGTTAGTTGTGGGATTTGGAAAAAAATATGATAAACGGTTTGTCAATTTAGGTTAGCCTATAAAAAGGATAATATTAACTCCCCTATGTATTCGCTTTTGTTATTGAAATATTTGATTTATTTAATATATACTCGTATACACATGTGTAAATACGTATATCTAAAATAAATTTTAAATTTTAAATATTCATTATATTTGAATGCCTGATAAAATTCTGAATTAAATAAAATCAAATTTTATTTAACAAAAATCAAATTTTATTCAACAAAAATTTTTTCAAAAAAAGAAAAAAAGAGAATAATGCATATTATTTGAAAATATTGGAGTATGTGTATAAGTTCAAAAGAAAAAAAAAAGAAAAATTAAAAAAAAAAACATAATAATGAACCACAAATCAATTGATATTCAATTTTTGCTTTATATTCTCAATAATACGCTCGAATAGATAATATTTGTTAATAATTTTATTTTCCTTTATTATATTATTTTTTTAAAATCCTTTTTTTGTTTTTTTTTGTTTTTTTTTTTATTTTTCAAATCCCAATGTATTCATCAATATACATATACATATGTATATTTTTTTGTCATTTATTTTATAGATTATACATATGTATATATCTATTTAAAATTAGTCGACCATTACAGATTTTCAAATTATTTATTCTTTTTATCATATGTTTTTATATTTTTGCATCTAAAAACGTATATGCATATAAAATAGTGAAAATGCACTATATGGAACATGTATTTTCAATTTATAAAATTTTTATTATATGTACATATGTATATAGTCTCTATGTGCCATACACGAACTAATGGAATTGTACACTCAATACAAATACGTTACTATATCCCTCTATATGTTAATTGATAATCAATCTCAATAAATCATTTTAAATTTTGTTTTCTATACTACCAGAACAATTTAAAAAAAAAGATAGGAAAATGAAAATGAAAAACAAAGACATGATTTGAAACTCATACCATGTATAAACAATGTTTGCGTTTGCATGGCGGTATTTTTGTATGTGTGTGTGTAAAAATCTTTTGTATTCAAACAATAGGTTTTTTTACCACGAGGATTTATATTTCTATGTGAAAAAATTTGTATGTATTAGTAGATACAAAAAAAAAAAAAAAATTGAAATAAAATTCATTTTCTTTGCTACACGAGTATTTATTGTTATAAACGTATATACAATGTCCTTCAATTATATGTATGTATGTATGGATTTCACTTAAAATATAAGGTATATACATATATAGGTATATGTATACATATTCTATATATAACCTTTAAACGCATTTACACATTTAGCATTGCAAATAGGATAATTGAATTAAATTAACCACTTTAAAATTCCTTTTTATACCGCTGAATATAAAATTTTATTTAAATTAACATATAAATGAAAATACAATACAACATTTATTTAATTCATTCATTTTAAGCATGTATATGTATAACGTCTGTGTATATACGAATTTGAATATAATGTGGTTTATATTATAATATTTCTAAGACTATCTGTATATGGACTACATTATGCATAAATACTGCCATCATTTGTATTCTATAAAATATACAAATTCAAGTATATAGACATACTATATCAGATACAGAAATGATCATTTCTATATATTACAATCTCATATAATAATTTACATACACACCTACCTACACAGCTTATTTTATTTAAGTAAATTAACTTTAATTTTTAAAGTATACTGAAAGTTCGTATACAAAAAAAATTTTTTTTTGGTTTTTATTTTAGTCATTTTCATTTTTGTTTTATTTTCCTATTTCTATTTATTTTGAAAACAAAAACCAAAAAAAAAAAAAAAGATGTTATTTTTCCATTGTTTTTTCTTTTGTTTTATATAATTTTCTTTTATATCATTTATTAACATGGAAAAATGGTATCTTCAAATTTTATTCAGATCGTTGAATTTTCATTTTATACTTTATGTGTATTTATATACATTAAATTAATAATACTAAATTGTGTATACACATGTACAAATTTTTGTTGTTTTTATAAAATTCTCATTTAATTGTTTATAGAACCAGAAATGAATTTTATCATCATCAACAAAAAAACAAAATTAAAATTCAAGGATCACAAAGTGAATCAACCTACAACTAACTGAAATTTGTAATAAAATTTGTTCACGTTTTTACATTAAATTTTCGTGTATGTATGAGTACCTGAATGAACATAGATATAAATTTATTTAAGAAATGAAATGCTCTTCAGTTAAGTTCATTCGTTTTTTTCTTTTATTGTCCCTTTTTCTGTTTTAATTCTTAATTTTTTATGTTTTTGTATTTATTTATTTATTTGTTTTTTTTTTTTTGTTTTTTTTTAGGTCGAAAACAAATTTTATTGTCACTCTATAAACACTTCAACTTTCTTTTTTGTTTTCTTTTAAACTTTTATCTTACGTTATCTGGTAAAAATGGTTTTGGTAAATTGCTTTTCAATTTTTATGCAATTACTTAAATGTTCGTCTAATGTACAGGATGTTCAAACTGTAGGAAAAAAAATCATAATAACATCATAATATAAATGCAAATGATCGATCTTGTGAAAAGGGGAAAAAAATCATAATCAATAATGGTGAGTTTCAAAAGGTTTAAATATCGCATGCAAAGTTGAAAATTTCAAAGGACTAACGCTCTAAACGGTAATATCGTCTAAAATTTCAAATTATATTGTAAACACATTTAAAACACATTATTTAACCAACTATATCACCCATCTGTGATATTGTACAACTTTTGTATCAAAATCGTAAATTTTTTGACCTTTTGAAACTCACCCTTGTTTCTTATTTTTGGGTTTACATTAATTTAGGGTTCATTTAAACTCGTAAAATATTAAATGGTCCTTTAATAAATACGTATAGATTATACAACACCCTATTTGGAAAATTTTTACTATTCAACCTTTCAAATAAAAATTAAATTTCAGTTATTTTTTTCAAATGTAAGGACTTTTCTTCATATCTGGAAACGTTTTTATTTACGTTAAATAAATTTATATTATCACAAATACACGTATTTTGTACATGAAATAATTTTTTTTTATATTTATTTTCATTTTATACCTTTGCTTGCCTTACACATTTTTTTTTTTTAGTTTCTTTTCTACAGGCGTATTAAATATTCATTGCAGGATACATACATTACAATGTTAAGTAGAAGGATATTTTCGAAAGCATTAACATCACAAATCATATAAAATCCAATAAGAAAATGTGTCCATTTTACGATTATTATATTATTTGGTTTTGATTAAATGAAAAAAAAAAAAAAGAAATTGTATATAAACCAAATATTTATTTCTGTACCCTTATGTATGATATGTCCATGTGTGTACGTATACGCCTATACGTATGATATAATTTTGATTTTTTTTCTCTTGTTGATTATGTTTTTTTCTTTTTCTTTATATTCTGATTTATTTTATTTATTATGCATTGAATCTACACCATGTACATATGTACATTATGTATGTTCATATAACGTGTATATGCATAGTATTACTCATATAAAAAATCATATAAATATAAAATAATGTACATAAAAATACAGATTCCAGAAAATGGGGTTAGAGAGCTATATAGACTACAAAATAAGAAGTCGCCATCATTCGATGTAGTCGGCCGTGTGTTTAATATTAAGTGGACATATTCCGATAGTGATATGAGTACATATGTACATACATATGTACATACATACATGTAGAGTAAATATAGATATATGTACGTTATATACAATTTACGTACAGTTGTAAACTTTTGCCATTACAGAACTTCTTAGACGTAGGAATATGTACATATTCACACTTCTCAAACATCCTCAAATATTTTACCATATTCCTTGAATATATTTCAGACTTACAGATGTTACAGTCTGGGATTATCACAATTTTCATTTCTTTTTTTTTGTTTTTATCTTATCATTTTCTGTTTTGTAGTTTACTTTTTTAAATGTTTTATCTTATGTATTTTGTTTTTATTTACTTTTTGATTTCGTGTTTTAAATATATTTTTACGTGAATTGCAAATAAATGAGTTTTCATTTCGACTATATATCCTTACTGATGAAGTATGTACATACGTATAGTACTAGGATATATGAGCAAATACTCGTATACATTTAACATATAAATGTACAATTTACATATAAATACGTATAATAAAATATCGCATATAATACGCATACATGCACATTTTAATCATTTTGGTAAGTCGAGGTCATCAAGTTTATATACCATAAGTCACAGATAGACAAAATAAAAAGTATACGTTACATAAAAAGCAAATTACACGGAAAAGATCGCTTTAGTTACATTATGGGTAGGTAGTAGGTAGAAGTAGGTAGAGGTGGCTGCCCGCTCATTTCCAAGCTAGCACACTTAGACCAAAAAGGCCCATTGTGATACCACACTAGGAATATTATGGGTAAATTTTACTACACTTTCGTGTGACTGCGCCATATATTCTAGCGCTATTCTATTTTGAAAAATAGGTCTATCAAAAAGTTTTTGAACATAAAATAAAATCCAAGATTAGGAATAATGTGTCAGAACATTTAAAAAAAAAATTACTTGTACGTATTACAAGTGAGATTTTATGGTATATAAAAAATAAAATAGGAAATTGACAGATTCTTTATCATTCTTTCTGTTTTTTTATTTTCATTTTAATTTTATGCCTTTTTGAGTAAGTTTTCTTCCTTTCACATTCACTGTATATTCACTGTATACATACAATATAAAACATTACATACATCCTTTATACATCATCTACAGAATTTTAATATTAAAATTACACATTACATAATATATTATTGGAAAAGTGCAATATAATATCATGGTGGAAGGAAATAAAAAAATAGTAAAGAACAAAAAAATACTGATAATTCAAATACCCAAACATACGTAATAACATTATAATTTTTTTTTTATTATATACGATGTACGATATACCATACAGTTTGTATATATGTTACATAGAAGGAAATATTTTGAAATTAAATTATAAATTTTTGAAATGGAAAATCTCCTGTAGAAAAAGAAAATCAAAAAAAAAAAATGTGTAAAGGCAGCTGTTTTTATATTCTATTTTCATAAAATAAAAATATTCCAATTTTCCTTCAGGAATTTATTTATTTGTACATCGGTAGTACATTTTATATGCAAATATTATGTATGTATGTAGATCTCAAGATTAAAATTTTCAAAGCACTTGTAGACACAAAAAAAAATTAAAATAATAATAATAATAACATATGCGATAAGCATAAAATATAGTTGTCTAAGTACATACATGTGTATTTAATTGCATTCGTTTTTTGTTATTTTGTTTGTGTCTCATCGGAAAATCTTGCATAAATTTAAAACAATCAAAATTAATTCTAAAAACATATTTATTTTACATTCAAAAACATTGTACATATCCATACATATCTTTGTGTGTATATGTAAAAATGTGTACAATATGTTTTTTGGTTTAATTTATGTATTAATGAATAATGGAAATGTATGTATGTAAATAATATATACTCTGTCTACTAATTCTGTGCAGTTAAAGTCTTATTGAAATGACATAAAGTAGTACCACTTAACGTTGCTGTATATTGATATTAAAAAAATTTAACTCGTATTATATGATAACTTTACAGATTTTGGTAATACTATTCGTGAGATGTTTTAATGAGAAATTATGAGAGAAAAAGAAAGGCATGTGTGTGTATTTCCATAAGGCCTTAATTACACCGAATTAATAGACAGACTATAGATTCTTTTTTTTTGAATTTTAATTTATTTTGCTTTTATTATTTACATTTTTATGAAATACTATGGATATATATTCAACAAGATTAATGTTTTTGTCTAGATACATATGTTCACGTATACATATATACAGACATTTTTGCATGGATCTACAAACATACATACATACTAGTATGTATGTACATATTAGTGACTTGTATGAAACAATCGACATATTTTGCTTACACGTATTTCATCTAGATGTGTTCGTGTGTGAGATTGTGTTTTATTTTATGTTCATTGAAATATTTATTAAATTTAAATTTATACATTTATTATAAATGCGAATTTTGTATATTCCATTACATATCCTGTTTAATATTTCAAATTTGTATACGTTTTATATATATGTACATGCGTACATTTAAATGTATTGAAAATTTACATCGTATACAAATTTTGTTGATGAAATGAATACACCATAAACAATATATTTAATAAATAAATGAATATTCATTTTAATTGAATTATTTTTAAGAAATATTTTATACAGAGTGTCTGAGAATAAATATTGTTCAATATAACTTTCTATGACTACATAAAGTATGTCGTGTATATCTAGTCAGAAAGATATGCGCCTCTATGTAGAAAACACCGGGGGTGAGGAATACAACAAGCTTGCCTTAGAAAGCTGCAGTGTCGAGGCCACCAAACCTTATCTCATCCTCAGTGCCCAGTGCTTAATAATAATAACATAATTTTCTAAAAGTTCAGACAGTTACAATTAAAAAATTCTTCTAGATTCTTCGTCTAAAATCTAATCCTTTCTGAGGTATGAGAAGTTGAAAGTTTTCGAAAATATGCATGAGGCAATTTCTTTTTAATTACCTTTCGAATAAAGTACATTGAAATAAACTCAGATGAAAACTTCTGAAGTTATTAAAGTTCAAATTTCAAAAAAAAGGAAAAAAAAACCGTTTTCTTACGTTACATTTTTGAACTGAAATTTTGATAACGTTTATTCTAACACAACCCTGTATGTAATATTCAATATTTTTGTCAGTGTTAAATTCACAAAATATATTTATGTTAATATAAAGTTATTTCATATGTATTTCATTTGAAAAAAGGATATGCGTGTACATTGTGTGTATACAAGAAATTTGATATGACATTGTTATCGTAAAACATAAAATATGAATTTTATTTAAATAAACAAGATATTTGCAATGCACTATTTCTTCAAAAATTTCAAATGTATAGATAAAATTCGTGTAAAACAGTTCTATGTACAATATTTGAACGTAATAAAATTTTATATCTAAATTTAATTTTAATTGAGATTATTTTGGCATACGATTTTCTAAAGAGCTATACAATATAACTTATATAATTTTCTATCAGACGTTCTATATTCGTAGAATTAAAATTTTACAAACCATTTACAAACTTTAATCATGAAGTTTTTCCAATATTGGATCTGCAGTTGATGTCTTGATTTTTTTGTAGAAATTGTGTTAAACATTTTTTTGTGAAAAAAATTGATTTATTGAAACTTTATTGACCGTATTCACGAATTATTATTATTAGTTGAGTTTTTTTTTTTTTTTTTAACAAGGATAAAAATTATTTTTCAACTATATCATTTACACGAAAAAATACGATTTTGCTCTATCTAACCACAGTATTAACGATTTCCATATATAATAATGAATACTTTGTCAATGATCTAAACTTGGTTAATGAATATGAGCCTTAACAAAAAAATTACTTTAATTGAATTTTTTTTTAAAAGCTGATATTTATATTTTAAATTCAATTTTTTTTTTCAAGTTTAATTAAAATTTTATAGCTGATAGCAACATTTTTCATGTTATGTTATAATCTTTTGTAAATAAAAATAAATTTTTAAAAATATGTATTTTACTTGTAAAATTTTTTTTTTTTTTTTTGTAAACACATGATATTTAATATGAAATTTTAAATTATATTAGACAGAAACATTTAAGTACATGGAGGAAAAAAAATGGGATTCAATTTAATTTAGCAAACATTTTTATTAAAATATATTTTTTTTTACATGGGAAGCAAAAATAGCAAGTCATATTATTTAAATATTTTATTTCATATTTTTCACCCAATTTTCACTTAATTTTATTATTATAACATCACAGGATACACATGTACTGATTTTTTTTTTTTTGTTATAATAATTCTTTCATATATACTCCTTTTTTTTCATTTGAAAATCTGCAAAAAAAAGGTATAAAGCTTTTTGGATCATCAAAAAACACACCCATGCCATACGTATATACATATGTATGTACACACGTATGTACACGTGTAATGTAAAAAAGGTAAAAGAAATAAATTGTCATTTAGAAAAAAAAAGGAAAAAAAGCACAAAAATAGAATTATTTAAACATTTTAAAGTGAAAAAAGAAAGAAAAAAATTGAATATTTTCTATTTTATCTATATTATTTCATACAGTGTACATATGTACATGTATCCCATGTCACATATATTAAGTAAATTACCTAAAAATGTAAAAATCATTTTACTCATCCGAGAAATCACTTTTTTCCAAATTTGTGTATTTTTTTCCCTGTGTTCAATTTTTTTTTTATATATTTATTTTTTATGTCATAGAGTTGATGACAGAGATTTACACATTTCGTCAGATATCTTTCTTCTATGTGCATTTATATAACGTTAACGTATATACATATATCCTTTGGATACGTATAGAGTTTTATATACTTTGATTACATAACGTATGTACGTAATCTGTATTTGGCTGATGTCTGTATATATATATATATATGTACATACTTTATGTACTATGTATATATGTAAACTATTAGTACATACTGATTTAAATATATTGAAAGTCTCTAAAATAGTATATACGAGTATGTACATACATATATGATATGGTTATACTGTATTAGAACAAAATGTACTTATAAAGTATATAAAATACTCATACAATATATGTAGAAAACTTTACAAACCATAAAACTAGAAATAGCACTATTTTCATAAAATTTTATGATTTTTTGAACCGTATCCTGTTACAATGTTTTCCGAAAAGGTATCATATCATATGCATACATATGTACAATAAATGAAAGTATCGTACATATACTTTTGATTGTATATAAAAATGTTAATATACATATATACGAAATATACATAAAATTTAATTTAATGTATGATTTTATATGTAATGAATACATACAGTATTTTTAAATGATATGTGATGTATGTCATACATATGTACATACTATATGTATTTATCGTATTATGAATGTACATATAATACAGAGAGAAAGGTGTAAATAATTGAAGGTAAAAGAATTATTAGCACAATTTAAAACTGAAGATTATTTATATGTACGATCGTAATGTATAACGTATACTACATACATGTATAATACATTTAACTTTAATTTTATACAACCACACCGCATAAATATAAGCTTACATATATATACATGGATATGAACATATAGTATATAAAAAGCATTTTAAGTAACTCCGTTAAAAAAAAGGAGAACATAAAAAAACTCACTTATGCAAAATTGTATACATTAAATGTATAAAAAGATTTTAGTGGAAAATTTTTATATAACCACATACTATATGTTTAACACTATTTAAAAAAAAAATTTTTTAATATCATTATATACAAGGAGTACATATGTAAATTTCCACCCAACACATATTTTTACCTATTCAGACGGAAAATAATAAAAAAAAAACAGAGATTTAATTTGTATGGTTTATTTCGTTATTTATATACTCGTACATACATATGTATGTATATTCATGGGTGTATCTGTATGTATGCCTGATTGAATATAATTTAACCATATACATATGTATATGCATACATGCAATATGTTCTGATGAGTATTTTCACGCCAGTAGATAATTTCATTTTAAAATATTGTTAATTTAATATAAAATTTTATGTTTATCAATATCTCTACAATATCTATAGTATACATAAATATATGTATGTGATCTTAAATATACAATTTTGTTTTCGACTACGTATAACGTTTAAAAAAGGCCAAAGGGTGAAAGGGTATCCTTTCACTGTGTAAACGTGTTATTGCTCTACAACAAAGAATGCCTCGACATCCCCCCCGTACCGCTAAAGCCGTGAAGGTTTAAAGGTTTAATACGAATTTTTGCTTGTTTCGTCGAGATCTATCTGTGGTTAAAATTTTGATTATTTTGTACCGGACACCCTGTACATGAGGATTTATAAATTAAGGATTTTAATAAAAAATGATAATAAAAATGAATATTTATATGAAAAAAGAGCAATATCGTTAACGACGAAAACTAAGATAAAAAAGAAAATAAATAAAAATCTAAGAAAAACTTTAAAACGAATCACATAAAAGTTTTAAAAAAATAGAATTGTAAAAAGATTTCAAACAAACAAAAATGAAGAAAAAAAAAAAGAAGAAAATTCATACTACATTAATTTAATGACTAAATAAAAAGAATATTAATAACGATAATAATAATAATAATATAGACGAGAAATTCTGATGGAATTAATTAAATTATGTCATCTTTTAATATTGATTTTTTCTTTTTTTGCTTTATCTATTCGCTAAATGAATTTCGTCTTTATAGCGAAATTAAATGTAAATTGTAATATCAGTGTATACATACATATGTACACGTATACATTAATAATATGAAGCTATAAGTGATTAGATATACTTTATAACGTTAAGTATGTACATATACTGTGCATGTATATACGCACAAATATAAAAGTGTTGTACATACATAAATAAATAAATGTAATAGTGTAATTGAGTCTTTATAATAAGAAGAAGTCATTTACATTTCACTTTGATTAAATGACATTGAAAATATTTTAGTTTAATGCAAATAAGATTAAACAAATTTGTTCAAAATTTAAGCATGTGACATACTTATACCTATATATCATATACCATATTATAAGTACAGATGTATAGAGCGTGTGCGAAATGTGGCTAAATTCGTCTAAACTTGGCTAAATTGTTAGAAAAAATCGATAAAGTAGGTTTTAGCATACTCGACGAGTATGCTAAATATGGCTAAATTGGTAAATTCATTGTTTTTGTACGAAATGATGAAATATTAAGTGTAATGTATGATTTTTGTCCCTATACTTTGATTTTTATATATTTTTTGTGATTTTTTAAAAATAATTTTTCAAAATTTTAACAATTATTAAAAAATTAAAAATTTCAATTTTTGAATTTTCAAAATCATATGAAAATCTAAAACGTAAAAATATCTAGAAACAGTGAATACTGAAACTGTCAACAATTCAGTTATCATGCATAGAAAAGTGTTGTTAAATTGAAATTTCATTGGAAGTAATTTAGCTACTTGGAATTTATATAACTTTGCCAAAGATTTCGCACACTCATAGATTCTATTCATTTTCAAATAAATTGAGTCAATTTTACACTAGACATAATTAGTTAAATAATAAAATGATAATATGGTTTTACTTCACATACATTTACTTAATTAAATTGAAATTTTTTTTTTATGTTTCATAATTATGTGTGTATACAAAGCATGTGTACATACTTTTATGGAAAACTAGTATAATAAATTGTTATTATAATCAATTAAATGTAATTGAGATTTTTGATTGAAAATTAGAAAAGTAAATTGAAATACTATTCAAATATTTAAACTGATGTAATTTAATTTTTATTAACATAAAAAATTAGTACAAAAAAAAATTTAGAGATTTTTAAATTAGAAATAGATAAAATTATGTATACATATGCATGAAGTGTTTTTGATCTTTTTAAAATAAATACATATATATCAAGATATAAATGACATCAAGAGGTTTAAGTGTATTCCATGAAATGAGAATTTTCAAGAGTTTTAGTATCGCATTTATGTATTTGAAAATAATCAGAATTAGAGAGTATTCTAGAATTCTATCAAATGATTGATGTAATGTAACCCCTATCATACAAAAATTGAGTTTAAGTCTCTATCAATCGTTTCGAAAAATCATCGTTATGATGATTAGTCCCTGGCTCACATCGAGCTGTTGCGTCATTGCTGATAATCATCATCTTATACGTTTGAATAGTCTCTATAATTTGTCAAAGGACAAAATGGTATTGTCAAGTATATTCCATAAATAATAAAAAAAATTTTTTTGTATCCAATCAATCAAAATTAAATTGAAAAAGGAAGAAAATAAATCCAATTTTTTTTTTATTAAGTAAAAATATATATTTTATTAGATTATCTTTTTGTTAATAATATTTTCTTTTATTAAGACACAAGATACGCATATATTGTTTAAGATTTTCCTCTAAATGATAAAGTTAATAAGAAAATCAAATTTTTAAAGTTTTTTTTTCTTTCATTTGTACACATTATTTTCTTTAAATTTCATTTTAATTCTTCTCATGAACCCATGAACCAGAAACAAAAAAAAAAAAAACAAACCAATGAAACTGAAAAAAGGACGGTTGTATGTATTCATGTATATAAAATATAATATGTAATACTTTTTTCTAAAGCACGAACGATTTGAAGAAAAGAAACCAATAAACTTTATTAAATTAATAGCTGGTATCCTTTATAATCTGATAAAATAAGTTTTTCCTTTCTTTTTTCTATTTCTCAATTTTTATTCATTTTTTTTTTATTTTTCATTTTTCTATTTAGGATACGAACATTTTAGTTTTATATCGCTTATCTATGATACCTTTTCACATCACAAATTTTGTTCGTTATACCAAAATTTGAAAAAAAAAAAAAAAACAAACAAATGAAATAGAAAAAATTAAAAAGCGAGAAAAATCCCATGAAAAACAATAATCAGACTATGAAAAAAAAAATCAGTCCTTTTATATTTTATTTTTTATTTTTATAGAAAATAGAATTCAAACTTTTATTTTTAGGAAAATTCGAGTATACAACCACATACAAACGTACTGTATAAACAAATTAACAATAAATTTATTAGAATGTACTTATGTATAGGTACATTATTGCATTAAAGGACTTTAATTTTCGAAACTTTTAAATTAACCAGCCTTGATGCAATGTTTAAAGTTGCAAATCGCTAAGTCTTCGAAATAAGCTTTGACCTTTTGCTTACGACTCACGCGAATGTATTATGGGTTTGATACTCAGCACCGCAATATCGTTTAAATTTTCGTATTGTGATCGTATCTGAAAGGCTTTAGTAAGACAACATGCTTATCATGAACCTTTCTAATGTAATGTATTAGTGGCACTGTATAATTTCTGTATCAAAATCATCGAATTTTCATATCCCAGCAGATTTATTAATATCTTGAAAATCACCCAAAATCATAAAATAATAATTAATTAAAACTCTGTACAATAAAAAAGAGAAAGATCCAGTGTTTACTTTAATTAAGTAAATTGAGGTGTATTTGTAGTTTCAATTAAAAATTTTCCATAAAAATCGTATTAAAAAAATTAATAAATAAAAATAAACACAAAAAAAAAAAACAATCGTATTACATTCTTTTTTTAAAAAAAATTATCAGTATTTATCACGATTTTACATAAGACTCTTAAAATTGTAACGTTATTAATAACGTTTATAATGTTCATCCTGTAATAAATGAAATAATTCGAGTAGAAATCATTAAAATAATTTAAAATTAAAAATTTTTAAATAAAATTGCTACCAATTATATTCGGATAATTAATTAAATTTTTTTTTGTATTTTTCGTTATACATACATATGTATGTTTATGTGTAAAATGTGTGAATGTTTGTAACGGCTGGAAAATTTTTTATGTTGATACCAAAAGCTATACGAAATTCACTGTATTATCGTAATTTTAAATTATTTGTTTATTTATTTATTTTGTTTTTCCTTTATTTTATTTTTTATTTTTTGTATTTGGCTTTTATTACATTTGTTATTTCTCTTTGGTAATGTATTTTATTTAATTTTTAAATCCAGCAACCATTAAATTGTACAAATTGTAACGTTCTTTTAAATTAAATTACTCTATATAATTTTTTTTTTTTTATTTAAACAGAGTATGTATGATTTTTTTTATTTTCATTTTTTAAATGTTTTTCTGCTTTTTACCTCTATACAATAAATACTGAATTCTGTTACATTTTATTATTATTATAATTTTTTTGTAGTTTCCTTTTAATAATTTTCCCTTATACATGCATATTTTTTTTTTAATTTTCAAAAGAAATTAAAATTTTACCTACTTTCTATTCAAATCCTTTAAATCCTTATTTAATGTTACATTTTAGAGAATAGGTACAAGGTACTAAAGTATGCATGTACACATGAATGTGCATACTTACTCGTATGTACATACATGTATATGAGAGTGAATGTAATGGGATGCATTCAAATGCATAAATAATTGCGCATACATTATTGTACTATTTAATATTTACATACATTATGTTATGTATGAAAATGTATAGTATGCAATTTTTTTTTTTAGAACATAATATAAGAATTAAAGCAATTAAAATAGTGATGTAAGGTACATTAACTTTTTCTTTACTAACAAATTTGTTATAAAATAATTTTTACTCATTTACTGTTACAATTTATATAATTTGTTGAGTTACAAAATGTAAAAAAAAATTTGTTTATGCGGTACAAATTATGGTTTTGTCGCAAAAATTATTATATAACGTCAACGTCACTATAATGCGTTGCTTCAGAAAAATTTATAATACATTAATTATCGTATTTAAATAATGTGTTCTAAATAAGTTCACAAAATGTTTTGTAATTTTGGAAGATGTTACATTTTTAAGTGTTAACTTTTTGAAACATTGAGCAGTGCTGCATGTTGTCATGCAGTGTTTGCATGATGTCATGCAGGGTCTTTACGCTGAGGCGATATTTCGACGTTTTGGAACTCATCGATTTTTTTTCTGTACGCGTATGTCAGTATATTTTCATATATACAGCATACATGATCATTTAACAATTTTAAAGAATTTCATTTACTCTTCGTTCTTTTTAGTAACATTAAAAACAAAAATTATATTTTTTGTGTATAAGTTTGCACATTTTTTAGTTTTTTTTTTCAAATATTTTGTTTATTTTTTGTGTAATGTAAACACGAGCATGTGCATACATGTATGCACATATATAAGTACACTATGAAAATGAAAGAAAGTACAGTATATTATGTAATATGTACAAAAAGTAAAATTAATCAGAGCCAGAATCCATTTATACGAACATATAATGTGAACATAATTCTACATATATGTGTATAAAATATGTACTTGAAACTATAGTATCTATGTTTACATGAATGGATTCAATGTTATATTCATGTATCTCATATAATAATTGTAGTATGTACCCATACACACAAATATCCTCATGTACATATGTAGATGCATTTATATTTATACTTTAAATGTAACGAAACTACGTGTATTGTAACTATGTAATTTTCATTTTTGTTACATGGATCTATTACATTACATTGTGCCGTGTGTTTATTTTACTTTATTTTGTTCATTTTTTGCTATTTAAACAACAAAATTTACCATTGAAAAATTAACAAAAAAATAAATAAAAAATAAAAAATAAAGAAGAAAAAACTGGAATGAGAAAATCGTTGTTGATGCAGAAATCTATTAAACGTTGGGTAAGAGGAATGTGCATATAAACATGAAATAAGTTGCACAGTATAACCACATCAAATTACAACTTTTATGTAATTTTACAAAATTTTAGCAGCAACAGTGGGTATATTATATGTACATACATGTACTTGTAAATTATACCATATCCTTAATTTTAACTGTAACTTACATTTATGCACAAATTATAAAATCTCGTATATAACACGCTTAAGTGTTAAATATGCATTTTCAATTTGAAAATATTTTTTGAATGTGGTATTTTTTCTCAAATAAAATCATCTATCTTCACAGTGCAAACACAATATACAAGCCTCTGTTTTTATCCTATCCGATAAAATCGATACACAATTTATACTGTGTTTTTTTAAGATAGGCACCTGTTGAATAATAAGAAAAGAACATCGTTAGTGTTTATGATTTATGTTGTTTTCGTGTGGTTGTTGTTGTTTTCGTCTATAAAATACAGTAAACTAACAATCTAGTAAAACTGGTGTAAGAATGAATGGCGAATGCAAAAGAATAAGAAGAAAACATCATTAACAACAACACGAGTCCAGATTAAAAAAACGAAGTATAGATCATTTGCTAAAAATGAATAAAAACAAAAATATGCGTATTATACATGAGATAATACCTATATCTACATATACACATATCCATATTATTATATTTGTTACATAGTTTTATAAGTTTACATTCGATGCTTAAAATATGTATATATCCTTTTAATTTTCAAACTTTTAACTACATAAAAAGCGCTACAAACAAAATGATAAAATTATACACAAATATTTGTTAACACTTATATATGCTCTAAATTGTATAATAACGATCTACATACATATTAATATACATATGTACATATATAGTACAAGATGGTACAAATATACATATTACATGTTTTAGATGTATACTCATGTGTATTAAAATTGTTATAGCTTTAAAGATAATTTCTTATTATTCTCACTTGAATAATTTTAGAAGAAACTACAAATCGAATATAATCTAAAAACTAAGCTTTTTTTTTTGTTTTTTAAATATAATGATGCATAAAATATATAACCTATATGAAGTTTTATAAGGAAACATATACATTTGTGCTTTTGAATTTATACGTTCGTACACACGTTTATATGTGTATATTTTCATAATGTTCTATTTTCCATTGAAAATTTTTTGTATATATAAAATATTGGAAGCAATTATATAATCTAAAATGGATTCAATATTATAAAGGAATAAAATTTTCTACATATACAAAACTATATGGATTTAACTACATATTTTCATGTAGACATGTATACACATGTATGTATCCGTTTGTATAAAATGTGGATGTAAATAAGGACAACTGTATCTAATAAAATATAAGAATTTCACAAATTGTTTTCCACACTTTACATACATATACATATGTAATACATATGTATGTGTATCACTATATGTTGATATATGTATATGTATGTACTAATCAAATGTGTAGATTATACAAATGTAAAATTTAATGTGTACTTTAAATAATATGTATGTATGTATATGCTCTATTATACACATACAGAATTTTAGAATCGAAATACAGAATATCTAAGACACAATTAAAATTAAACCACATAACATATTTAATATACAAAAATGAATTTAATAAATGTGTACTTTGTATAATCTAAGGTAATTATACGTATTTAACAATCTACAAATGGTATTCTCAATAATGGAGATTCGTAATAATAATTTACTGAAATTATACAAACTACACTAATGTATGTACATATGTATGTATGTACATCATCACATGTATGTATATTGCAAGAACGATAATTTACTTTTGTGTATTGTGTATAAAATTCAAATAAAGTTATAAAGATTTCGTTATTTTGTTTTTTTTTTTATAAGTTTCCTTTAAGTTTTCTTCATCATGAACAAATTGTAATATGTTGAAATAAAATTTAATCTAAAATTATTCTGGGAAAAATATAATAAAATAACATACAAAATGTATATCATATATAATTTTACCCAATATGTCCATGTAGATGTAATGTTATACGGTTATACTTTATAAATTTTTTATTATATATCTTTTTAAATTTATTTTTAGATTTCATTTCATATTTGAATTGTAAATTTTAACATGCGTCAGAAAATTGAATTTTTAAGTAGGTAATTTTTTTATTTTTTTTATTTTCCTTCTAACATTCAAAAATTGGGAAAATGAATGAAAAAAAAAAATAAATAATATTATGAATTTTTCAGTATATGGACATGAAGAAAAAAAAACATATATTTTCCCAAATTACTTTTCTAACTATAGAATTCTTGGTTACAAAAAAAAAAAAAAAAAAAAAAAAAATTGAAAAACATGTTTGTCGACATGTAAGTTTTAAATTTGTTTTCATCAAAAATTGAATTTTTTTTTTTTTTTTTACAAAAAAAGGAAGTAACAAAATGATACGCGTTTTCCACATCTATACAATCAAAACAAGAAAAGGAAAAATCTGCAAATGTACTGAAAACATAATAAAATTTCGTGAAAATAATTTTTCATAAATAATCAATTTTTCAATTAGTTTAAGTATGTATAGTGTTTTTTATTTTGATTTTTCCGGAAGGAATCATAGCGGAATGATACTAACAAGGTGTGCTATTCAGTGCTGTATTTAGAACAAATGTAGGAGTTTGGAAATGTATTTATAGCCTATTTATCCAGAATTTTTATGATTTTAAATTAAACATTACTTCAAATAGGCAGTAATACCCTATAGTTTCATGCATATAATTATTTATGGCATACTCATATTGGAAAATTCAAAAATTTAAATCAAATTGAAGAGTCCATTTTTGTTATGATAATACATAGGTATTTTAAGGAAAACTTTCATATTTAGACATATGTATGTCAAAAAAAAAAAAAATTTATTTTTCGCATGATAATACCAGAATAAATAATTAAATAAAACACGTGTCAAATTTATTTATAAAACCATTTGACAGCTTTTGGTAAATTAAAAAAAAAGAAAATGTGAAAACATCGTCTTTTCATTCGTATATTTGAATGAAATTGAATATTGATTAACATAAAAATGAAAAAAAAAAAAAAAAATGAAAACTTTTTGTCACGTTTTCTTTGTGTAACGTATGTACATATGTACTCTTACGTAAATAGAAATGAAATTTTGTGGTCTTGTTTTTTTTAATTTGATTTTAAAAAAGAAAATTCAGACAGGCATGTTATATAAGAAGGTAACACCAGATTATCATATGTAGGTTGTATGTGTCATATATTATGTATTTATACAATGTACATCAGTTTTATTTTCGTAACTATAACTTATTCCTGATTTTTCCATTTTCAGAGAAATATTTTATAGTATTTCATCAGATAATTTAATTGTATAGGTCAGGGCTTTATTATGTACATATGTATGTACATTCATATAAGATATGTATGTATTTGGTCAAGGATAAATTTTGTTTATGCAATGAAGATTATCCATAGTTTTATTTAATATTTATTTTTTTTTTAAACAAATCAATATTTTACTGAAGTAACAAAAATTTGAGAAATTATATTTAAAATTGGGAATTTTATTTTTATTTAATTTTATCATTGTTTTGTAAATTTTGCGGCATTCAATTTTTGTTTTTTTTTTTTTTTTTACCTTTAATGTTAAATCACAAAAGTATTTGTAAACAATATGCTTTATTGTTAAATGATAAATTTTTTTATTCATGGATAAATTCATTCTTGTCGATGATGAAGAACTGCTGTTGCTGATCGGTCTAGTTGGAGGAGTATGATTCTGGAGGCCAAGACTCGACGAAGCGAGTTCTAGCGGCATCGAAGAAAAAGAAGAATATTTTATCGTCCGTTATTTTTCTTATTCCCTGTTAAGAATCGATAAAACCTGAAGTACACGAAAATAAGTAAACATAGATGAGAAATTTGGTTAAAAATCTATTTTCTATATGTGTTTTGTACTTGTTAAAATTGAAATAGGTAAAAATATAATTTTCTTTTTTTTTGTGTGTATGTGAAAAAATAAAAATGAAAATACAATGCAAGAAATTTAATTCGTAGCACGTTTTTTCAGCTATCCAAAATGATGTTTATGTACTTATGTATGTGTATAGGCTGTTTTTAATTTTTATTTCTTTTTTTTTTTTTTAGTGAAATATCTGTTGTAAGTGTATGTGTTTACAAGTATTTTTTGTATAATTCTATTCAAATAAAAAAAAAAAAATTAACAAAAGAAAAAATAAACGAAAACAGAATAACAAGTACGTATGTACATATGTACACGTGTATATACAGCATATTGTATACGCGTTTTAATTTACTCATACAAATGCGTGTACTCAATGTTTTCAATTTTAAACAAAAAAAAAAAAAAAAAGAAAATACTATAGTAGATAGAAAAATTAAATTTATACCCATGTGTACGTACATATGTATGTATATACCTGGGAAAATTTTTAAGTATGTATACATAAAACATTATACAACAGAAAAAAGGTTCTCTGTTTTTATGTTCACAAAAAAAAAAAGAAAAAATTAAATTAAAAAAAAAACGGGAAAATTGAAAAAGAACGTATCAAACACAAAGAAATGAGAGAAAAAAAATTTTTTTTTGAAGTACTATTCAGACTACTTATTATATACTTCTATCAACTTTTGCTACTAATTTTTTTATTTCAATGCCAATAAAAAAATATGTACATATACATATATGGATGTATATTTATACATGCATCACAAGTAGATTTGTATAAGTATACATTCTGTATTATCTGGCTTGCATTACGCACAGGTTCATTTTAACTTATTATAATATAACTGCCACTCTATTAGTCTTTAGCCCATCATTGGTGTTGTTTTCAAAAAGAAATCGATGGTACATGGATGATTATTAGGTCCTGTTTAGTCTAAGAATAAAAGATGAATTATTTTTTTTGCAGCTACAATAAAGGGCAGGATCAAGTGGAAAGTAAAAAACCAGGTGAGGGTTGCATTATCTACGGCAAATCCTCCCCATACTCATTGTACTAAATCAATATCTAAGTAGGTAATTGCTGATAATTACATATTGATACAATTTTTTTGAATATATGTAATTTCTTATTTGAAGTTTTGACAATGCATCTGCTTTAGTCTTAAATGTTTTAAAACTTGTTGTATTGTATTAATACGGTGTACTAATATGTTTCGAAACTCACCGACACATACATAAAAAAATTGTATGTATCATATAAGGCTAGTTTTTCCTTATTTAAAGGAAAAATTTCAATTTGTAATTTTGACTATAAAATGGATACTTGTGTAGAAAAAAAAAAAAAAGACTGGTATCTTTAATAAAAAACGCATCAAAATCAGGTTGCGTATCACATGAATATGTGTGCGTATTATAAGCGAATTAATACTGTATTCGTCTGTTTCGAACAAATATAAATCGTATTTTCATTAAAATAAAAAATAAAAAATTGAATAATATAAAAAAAAAACGAAAATGAGAGTAAAGATATAACGATGAAACATACAGTACTTATCCTGATGATACACATATCAAAAATACAACACAATACAATACATTGAAATAAAATTGTAATCAAGTTGTTGAAAATGAAGAAAAATAAAAATACAAAAAAGTACACGTTTTTTTTTTATTTCTTTTTGTTTTTCTTCTTTTTTTCGTTATTCTTTATATTTATTCATAATGACGTAAAATAACATTCTTATGTATGATTTTTATAAGAAATAAAATAAAAAGCGACAAAAACAACAAAAATAATAGAATAAAAATTATACACCATATAAAAAAAATAAATAACACATAAAAAAACATGAAAATGAAAATAAATTACGAAAAGAAAAAAAAACAAATTCGAAATGGAAATGAAAATGTAGCAAAAAAGGAAAAAACGCAGGCATACATATACATAATGGAAAATCAAGGAAAAGAAAAACCGAAATAATAATGATAAAAATGAAATGAGGGAAAAATTTAAGAAAATGTGTTTTAGAGTAGCTTAACTAAAATATATAAACGTGTGTAATTTTTTTTTGTATACAAATTGTATACTATATAAGCAATTCGTTTAAGTAAAATCATGATATACTGCTTATGTGTGTGTATATTTCTCTTAATTTTGTTTATTGTTTCTTTTTTTCCTTTTTGTAAAAATATTTTCTTAAAAGTATAAATCTACAATTTTCATAAATGAAAAAAAAAAAAAAACATTTGAACAAATACCTATACAGGATTACACACGCATGTAAATTTAAAAAGCATAACATAAATGAATGAAAATAATTTTTTATTTAATTTCTTTTTTATTGTTTACTTATGTCTTATGTATTAAAAGAAAAGAAAAAATTAAGCAATATAAAAAGGAATAATAAATTTTTTCTGAAGTAGATTTCATTTATTTTTTTCTGTTTTTTTATTTCTGATTATTATATTTTATAGGTTCAGTAACTACATACATTGTACATACAATACACGTGCATAATGCTTACATAAATTAAATCGATATACATTTTTTTTTTCTTTAAAGTTTGCATTATATTTTTTTTCTTTCAGTTTTTCAGTTTTGAATTATTTTTCCTTCTCTTGTCGAAATAAAATATAATGTCGATAACACTTGAAAATATCAAAAGTTATTTTCTTGTAATTCTGTATATAAGTATTTTTATTTATAAATTATTTTTGTTTTGTTTTATGTTGGATTTCTTCACTTTGAGTTATCTTGAAGTTAAACGTATCTTGAAGATAAACCGAAGATTTGGTTTTCTTCAATTCTAGTTCAGAAAGGTGGTCGAGGTTCGGGATATCTTTAAGGTGATATAGATATCTCGACTACAGCGCGCCACTCGATACTTGAGATAACTAATTTAAACATTTTAATGGGTGAAGAAATTTGTTTTTGTAAATTACATGTAAATTATTTTTTAATTACAAATGAAGTTGGTTTTATGTCATTTTTTTAAGGGCTGAGTAAAGTATTTCTATCCTGAAGGTAGTTAATCTTCAAAACCATGAAGAAAACCAATGCAAATGATATCTCCTGGTTAACTTTATCCCCAAGTTAGCTAACTAAAGGTATGAAGAAATCGGACTTTAGTTATTTACATTTTTTTTTATTTTGCTTTCTTTTTTTTCGTTACTTGTTTAATATTAAGATTTTAAAGGTTCAAATTGATATTTATTGCAGACCTTTTCTTTTTTTTTCTGTTAATTTTATTTATTTATTAATTTTTCCAGCAAAAAGAAAAACCAAAAACAAAAGAAAAAATGTAATAAAATTCATTTTAAGTTTGCATTTAATTAAGTACTGAGAAGTAATAAATTTAAATTTTATAACTAAAATATTACAGAAAATAAAAAGAAGAAGGAGAAAAAAAATCGACAACAAAAGAGTATATAGTAGATGAATTTTATTTTGATACAATTAAGAAGGACAGACAAAATATAAAATGTTCTATATATGTAAATTGTGTATAGGTACATGAAATGTATTATTAGATAAAGTAATTTTTGTTTACTCGTATTTGTTGTTTATGTGCTTTTTTTTTTGGAAGTATTTTTTATTATTAACATACAATTGGGAATAATAATCACAAGAAGTAATAAACATAAAAAATAATTGCACTGATTTAGATATTTTCATCTTGTACAAATACTGTACATAAAAATATGTTTGCTTTCATATAGATATGTGTCACAAAGATCAAGAGAAGAGCAAGATACGGCAGTGGGTGGTATGTATAGGCACAAAGAATTTTCTTTTTAATTCAAATAAATTGATAGTTATAAATAACATAAATAACTAAAAATAAAAGTAGAAAAATGCAGAAATGTATTTAATTAATATACATTTATTTATAGTCAATTTGATGCAGTTAATGTCTTTTGGAAATATACATACGTACATGTCTTTTTTCTTCTCTCATAGTTACTAATAAGATCATCTTTCGAGCACTGTTTCCATAATCTGTAAAGTTATCATATAATACGAAATGAATTTTTTAAATGTCAAAGCGAGAGTGTTACAATTTTATGTCATTTCCATAAGACCTTAACTGCATCGAATTAGTAGACAGACTGTAAATACTTCTCACATATGAAAAATTTGTCTTGTATAAAATAAAAATTAAAATACAAAATAGAGTGTCGTTGCTAATTGTTAGACATCTGCTATGGTATGTATTTTAATAAAAAAAGATTCCAAAAATTTTGTATATTTATAATATTTAGTAAATAGAACATATTTTATTGTTTGTTTTGAAATAACTTTGTATACCATAATATGTGTAAATGACATGAAGAAAATAATATGAAAATTAAGTTAAATTTTATTTAGAGAAATTTCATTTAAGTTTTCCTCTATAGAACAATTAAAGAAAAACTAGAAATATTATGTGAAAAAAAAAATAATTTCTGTAATTTAAACATTAAATAATTTTATTTTAAAATTTATTTAATTCTGTCTTCTCAAATCAATTTGAATTAAAATAAGAAAATTCCATTTTTAATTTTGAATTTATAATGAGTTTTAGCTTACTAATTGTTTTACGAGAAAAAATATTTTTTTTCATTTTCTTTTTTTTTTTTTCAAGTAAAAGGAAATGGTTCAAGGCTATTTACAGAACAAATTTTAATTAATTTCAAGATTATTTATATATATTATGTATTTTCTACTATTATAATACAAAAAATATAAAATTTTTCTTTCAATCTTCATTTAAATTTAATTTTCTATTTATGCCTATTTCATGGTTACTAAATTTTAATTTAATTTTTTTTATTTTTTTTTTTTTATTTTATTTTTAAAATTCAATTAAAATTTGTAAATTATTAAATTAATTTTATTTTTTTCTTTTTTAAAGTACTCACAGAAGTTTGTCTTATGTATTGTGTATATTTGCTTTATGGATGTAGATTAATGTACGATTAAATTCAATTTTTTATACTCCATACACTAATTCGATTCAGTTAAGGTCTTTTGAAAATGACATAAAGTAGCATCACTTTACGTCCCTGTATATTGATATTACAAAAATTCATCTCATATTATAAGATAACTTTGGAGATTGTGGTAACACTGCTCGTGAGATGATCTTATGAGAAATTATGAAAAAAGAATAAGGACACATATAATCCCATAAGACCCTAATTGCACCGAATTAGTGCATGGAGTATAATATTAATTGGTATTTCAATATTAAAACAGAAAAAAAAATAAACCAAAAAAGTAATAAAAAATTCAAATTAATTAATAAACTTATGTACATTTTTGTATCAATGAAATTAAATTGTTTATTTCAGTTGAAATTATTTTATTCATATACTTTAATTAATTTCAAGTGTTTAGCAACATATAAATTTATAATTAAATGCCAGGAAAAAACAATGAAAAAAAAAATGAAAGGATTTAAAAATTTTATAACATATAATATAAAAAATTATTTATTAAATAAAGCTGTGTAATGCTATAATAAATATTTTGAACGAGTGAAGAAAAAAAATGTATGAAAATGATGCGGAAAAGAGTATGTACATAAATTAAATTAAATAAAATTTACATTGTTTTGAATTTTTTTAAATTTTTTTTATTTTTTATTATCATCGCAATCACATAGTATGTAATTCTTTAATTTGCTTATTTATTTCAATGCAGATACATATACATATGTATGTACATACGCGCGTATACGTTATTACATACATATATTCCTGTTGTTGTTTTCCCTTTGACTTTCTCTTTTGTTGTGATTTATTTTATCTTTGAATTTTATGCGTCATAACATGCTATAAAATATATTCATCAAAAATGAATCAAAATTTATGTTATTCAGCAAAAAATTCAGATTTACTTTTTTATTATTTTTTATTAATTTTTTTTTGTATTTTTTATTTTGATTTTTATTCAATCTCATATATCCTTGTATTTTTGTTGTTCTTTTATTTCTGTATCTTATTTTATTACAATTTTTTTTTTGTAATATTTACATTCATTTTTTTATCATTCACACATGTGTGTAGGAAATTATATGGCATTTTCATACATATACACATGCATTAAGTACGATATATGGTATGCGATATTATCTGTACTGTACACCATGAGATATATATACATACACACATGTATATCATACACAGATATACATACATGTATCACATACTCATAAAAAAATCGTGCAACATACATACATATACGGATGTTCATATACACGAGTATGTATTTATTATTTCACGGTTTTCAACTCTCATAATATATGAATCTGCTTGAAGCTTTTCATAAATTTTTCATTCAAAACATGACTTTAAAAGGATGTCGAAAAATGAATCAACGAAAAGTTGAATAATATACAAAGAAGAAAATATACATACATACATATACGAGTATGAAAATATACTGAAACTGTAAGTACACTATATTTTACACATTGGCCTTAATATTCTTATAATATTTTTATGTACGTATATACGCGTGTATGTAGATTAGAAAATATGTTGAAAAATATACCCTTACATTATTTACCCATTTAGGAGACCAATTTTCACATGATTTTTTTCTTCTTTTTTGCCTAGAAGAAATCAACTTTCTTTTTTTTTAAATTTTTCTTTCTACAAAAACGTGTTTTATTTTACATAAATTTACCAAAAAAAAAAAAAATTCTTTTTTTGTTTTTTCCCATTTAGTAAGAAAAAAAATATGTAAATGAGATTAGAAAAAAAAGGAAAAACACTTTTTTTCACATTTGATTTTTAAAAGTTGGAAAAAAAAAATTACCACGCAGTATTTAGAAAAAAAAAGTAAAAAAAGAATAAAAATAACAAGTAAAAGAGATTTTTTGATTTCTTGTAATATATAGACTGTGGTGTGTATAGATTGATTATACTCGTATATATCTATGATGTGTACATAGTAAACGGCCAGCTACCATCAATAAAATTTTCCATTTTCCATCTTCACTTCTAACTTGTATACGAGTATGTTTTTTATTTTGTGGCGGTTAATACTTTAAAGTCAGAATTTTTCCTTTTTTTTTTAATATGGTATTTAGTGAATAGATACGGATTATTCCTAGCATATTTAGAAGATCTGTACAAATGAGAACCCTATTCAAACAAAATGAAAAAAAAAAACAGGACTAAAAAATAAGGAAAACCAATTCAATCGTATTATTATAAGGAAACAGAAAAAAAATATTTGAAAATAAATAATATGTAAATAAATCTCAAATGTAGCATAAAAAGAGTTATAAACATATACACGTCTATATATGTATGTGTAATGTGAAAATAGATAAAAAGATTTAACTTGAACAAAAATGTTATCTCTTTTATTTTTTTTATTTTTTAAAGTTAGTTACATATTTTACCCCTTTATATAGATATCAAAAATTAAGTCTGAAAAATAAAATTTATTGAACTATAAATACATGCATTTTAAATACACATTTATGTAACTATCAAAAAATTTTATTTATGTTTTGTGGTTTATTTTCTAAGGATAAAAAAAAAGGATAAACGTTACTTTTGGGATTTTTTTTTGAATTAAAAATGTAAAAAAACTGAAAAAAAAGCAGAAAAAAATAAAATCGAAAAAAAGGGAAAAAAAAATCTGGAGAAAACTAAGAAATCCTTTTCTGTACTGTTTTTCCTACGTTTTTTGTGATTTCATTTCATTTGGATTTGATTTGACTTTTTTTTACGTTTTATGATCAAAAGATGTTTATGTTACTGTTTTTACTTTCATTTATGAACAAACAAATGCTTGTACACCTTCAATTTTACTTTCCTTCTTTCCACTACATTATGCATAGATATGATGATACAATTAAATTTTTTTTTTTTTTTTTTTTTTTTTAAAGGAATATTGAATTATTGTGTTGTTTATACATAGATATTTAGAAGATTTTCTAATGTCATTTTGTTTTAATCTTTGACCTAATAATGTTTTTTTTTTAGTATTATATTTATCCATGTGAATTTGAAAAGTTGATGTTATCATAATATCAAATGCATAAATACTTTTAGTATTTGAAAAGCTAAAATTAGCCTTGATATGTTATGACAAACAAACAAAAAAAAAAAAAAAAAGAATATCCCCCTTAGGAATTTTTACTATTTTTTTTTTCTCTTATCATGATGTCAACAACAAAAATGAAAAAAAAAAAAAAGAAAATACAATGGGAAAAACAAAATGCATGTTTATATATGGGTGTATATTGTGAATATACATTGTATGAAAATGAAATATTTCATTAACGTGACGTGACATTTATATAAAAAATTATATTGTTAGAAAAATAAGAAAAGGATATAATGTATGTTTGTATGTGTGTAGTACAAAGGAAAATAATATGACTTGAACTTTTTTATTTCATTTTCATAATTTTTTGTTTTCATTTTATTTTGTTTTATGTTTTTGTTTGAATTTTTTTTTGTGTGTATATAGTTTGCAAAAAAAAAAAATTATTATTTTTTTTATTTTCTTTGGAAATTTCTGTCATTTTCATTTTTCATCTCAAATTTTGACAATAATTGTAATCATAATGATGATCATAATAATTAGATATCCTTTTTTGTCATTTGTAAAATAAAAATAAAAATATCACCAATATAGTCTGTCAGTTGAAACCGTCATAAATATGCATTTAAAGAGAGAATAAGCATATGAGACTTGGTACAAGAATCAACATAAGCGGTTATATCAAATTTATGTTTCAATTGATAGTTTACGCCTGTAGAAGAAAAAGATTAGTAAGGACGAATGGTCATATCCCTATTTCGTTTATGAGACATTCAAGGTATTTTAAAAATATCAACCATCCAAAATCTCATGACAAAATTTTTCAAATAAAATTCGGACAGTTTTAAAAGTTCAAAATTTGTTTCTCAATGTGTGCGTTAAACATACACAATACTATTTTGTTAGAGCACCAAATACATACAATACATATTTTCTGGGAAATCATTAATAACAATTACTTTACAATTTTTTTTCTCATCTTCCCGTTACCAGCATTATCGGTCCTTATAATTCTTAAACACCACAAGTTTCTGCCTTGTGTTGTTTCTGATCATTAATGTGGGCCCTCAAGCTTTACAATTTCAAGTGATAGAAATAATGTTTGCTTTCGAATAGTCAAAATGTATGTTGTAATTAATTAATTTCTGTTTTACATGCGTTCATGTACGTACGTACAATTATTGTAATACCACCCACAATTATCACCAAAGTTATGTACAAAATGTAATACACACCATTTATTTTGAAAATGGTATAAGTTTAGCTGTATTTTGATGTATTTCACTATCTATATTTAACAGTAATACACCGTTAATATATTTTCAATTGATTCAAATAAAAAGATACTCTAAAATTCTATTTGTAGATTTTCCATAAATGCAAAATTTACAACAAATACTTACTTGTGTTATATACTCGTATGTATAAAATATGTGGTGTACATACATGGACTTCATCATATTCAAACTAAACGGTCCAGGCCTTTTATTATCTATATAAAGAAAAGGTCAAAAATTAAAACAATTTACAATTCTGTTATTGACACTTAATATGACCCGGTTTAACATTATGACAGAAATTATTGTTATTATTCTTTTGTTATTATTTTTTTTTATTAAAAAAACAAAAAAAAAAAAAAATTAATCGATGTGTAGTACTCTTTGGTGTTTTTTGTTTTCATTACAAGTGTTATTAAATTTTTTTTTTCATTTTTCAATTTTATCGATTTTATATTTACTATATTGAAATTATTTGACATTTATAAAAAGGATAAGGATTTATTTTTTTTGTTATTTATCAAAATAACCTTTTGAATTTTTAAAGTGGATTCGGTTTATATTTCTGTAAATTCAAACAAATTTATAAATGCCTACACATTTTATAAGACATCCCTTTTTAGATCTTTTAAAATTTGTAAATATTTCAACCGAATTTATTTGAAAGCTTAAAAGGATCTCAAATTGAACATTTCAATATGATTTGAAAATTTAAAATATATGTAAAGTGTGTATACGTTTTATTGACATATAATATACCTTTTCAAAATTTAGTTCGTTACAATTTTTATTGTGTGACATCACAATGGATCTTTTAGGATTGGATGTGTTTGTTCGGAGACAAATTGGCTGCTGCTGGTACTTACTTACCTCTACCTACCTTTGGCCACCGGCTTATTCCCAAGCAAGCACACTTAGGCCAACAAAGCAACACACTCTCTAGCTTTTACCAAAAAAATTTTCAAATTAAATCAATTCTCATATCCCAAACAAATTTTTAATACAGGACACATAAAATACAAAATACACATTTAATTTTTTTTTAAGATAAGTTAAATTAATAAAATTGAAAAAAATTCTTTTTGATCAAAAAAATTAATTTTTGTAGAATTTGAAATGTGATATTAAATTTTTTAATTTTTAATTTTCTTTTTATACTCTTTAACTAAAACGTATATTTTATTTATATTTTTTATTTTCAGAAAAAAATTTATTTCAAATCAAGTGTTAAAAAGAACATAATTGACTTCGTTAAAAGTTTGAAAAACTTTAATTTATAAAATAATTCATTTTGGGTTTTTTGTTTTTTACATTTTTTTTGTTTTTTACTTTTTTTTTGTTGTTTTAAATTAAAGGAAAAATACATAGCTTATGGTGAAATTTAAAAGGGCAAACAAGGAGAAAAAATGAATAAAATTATTTATAAAGTCTTTTTTTTTTCTCAAATGATTTTTTAATATTACAAAAATGTCATTTAATATTGTATGAACTGTATGTACAAGGATATACGGTAAACGTATTCAAAAAGTTACTTTTTAAATTTTTATGCTGTGTATTAACAAAAAAGGGACAAAATTTAACATAAAAATAAAAAATAAAATTGACTTTTTCAGCCTTACTTAGAAAATTTGTTTTTGGCTTTCGTATTCTTTTCTTCTTCGTAATAATGAAAAAAAAAAAAAAAACATGTAGAAGGTATATAGTATGTACGTATACGTTGTATATGCATCGCTTTTTACTTAGACAATATATCCTTATGTATATTCGTTATACAATTTTTACTTAGACAATCTTTACGTATCCTTACGTATATTCGTTACACATACAATGAGTATATACTATATGTACAGTACACATATTTACATATGTAGATTATTTATTTCATTTCATTTCCCTTGTACACCTTTACATGAATCAACAACATGAAAAATTCTTAAAAAACGTGATCCTAATATTAATAATATCACGTACATATATGATATTTTGTGCATATTTATGGCTTTTATATTTTCTACATATACAATTTTTAATTTTTCAAAAGTTACGTCATTAAGAATTATACAATGTTTGTGTATTGTACATACATAAAAATCATAAAAAAATATACGAAAAATAAAAAAAAACGTTAAAAATTACAAAATAATAAAAATACAAAAAAAATCTAAACAATTAACCTAGAAAAAATTAAGAAAAAAAAAAAACATCTTTGAGATGAAGAAAAAAAAGCATTGAAATATTTTATGCCTATATAAGAACATAAAAATTTTCTTATTCAAATGCAAAAGATTGTTTTCTATATTTTCGAGTTTACACAACAATACTTGAATTCAAAGTGTTCTTTGATACTAAAATTGAAGCAAAATTATTCTTTAGTTTTTTCTTTTTTTGGCTATGTAGATGGTATATAGATACTTTGTATATTGGTATCTGTTCTAGTATTAGAAATAAAATAAAAATCATAACAGCTTGTATCCATCATAAGAGCAGTATGGTATGTTTATGATGAAAATTTTATATTTTCATCTCAATTAATATAACCTTGCACAACAAAAATAATAACTTCTAAATTTTTCTATATATTTTGTTACTTTAAATTTTACAATACTTATATATATATTTTTTTTTTCTCAAAAGATATTTTCCAGATTAACAAAAATATTTCAAAGAAAAATCCATTAACAATTTGAAAAAAAGAAAAATCTCTCATCAAAAGAAAGTTTAAAAAAATTTTTTGTATCATAAACAAAAAAAAATTTTGAATTCTTTATCAACATTTTATCTCACAAATTTTAAGGATGCTGGAGAATAGAAATCAAAAATTCTGTTTATAAAATATAACAATAAAGAGAAAGGACACTTAAAAAGATAAAAATTTCGAAAATGAATTCTCCTTCTTATATGATTTTCCCTCATTTCGTGGTGAATTTTATACCCCAATTTTTCAATGGAGAAATTATTTCTATTGCAAGGATCTATATATAAACGGCAGTTATTTTTTAAAGTACCTCTCTTGGATAAATTTGTAACTATTCAAAACTGTTATACAAATTACAAATTTATGTACAACATAAAAATATAAAAAATACATGTACACATGTGTATAATGAAAATGAAATAATGAAAACATGTTAGGCGTTTTTTTCTATTCAAAAAGATCAAATTCATTGAAATTTTATTTTTAACAAAAAAAAATCTGTTTCGATTTTCCCGGAAAAATCTACAACAATATTCCTAATGTGTACATGATTTCTAATTTTTAATTTCATGTTCACATGAATTAACCCCACTAAGGATAGATGACTGTATGAAGAAGAAATATTGTATTACACGGAAATCGTGTACAAATGTAAACATCCGTGCATCCTAGGGTTAAAATCATATTGAACATGAAAAATCTCTTAATTCAATTCGCTAACATTTTTAGAATGATTGAAAATAGAAAAAAAAAATAAAAATAATAATAAATAATGTATGACCTATGCCACCCACAGAATTTTGATTATGTATTTGAAATTACTGTGTAACAATGCGTGAAAATTTTTTTGTCGTTTCTATATATTTCGTATTTTTGTATATTTCTGTATTTTTTAAAAAAAATTTTTTTCCTGTTGTGAATTTTGTTAATTACATTAAATGTGAATTACAATTAGTAATAAAATATTGATTGATTAATCAATTATGAATGAAACTTTGAAATTATAAACTTTAAGAGTATCTTTAATCGACTACCAAATATCATTATCATTCTTTTTTCTTCTGTTTTCTTAATTTTTATTTTTTTATATTTGTACATTAGAATTAATTTTATTTTTTCAATTATAACGATACTTCTTAAAAAGAAAATAAGAAAAGTATTGTTTACAGGGTATCACAGAACAGGTGTTATAAAAAGAATAAATTTCTTAAAATATGGATTGTACCTTTTTAGGGTGGTAAAAATACATCACCTATTGGGTGATATTTCCGGAAAATTGAAATCCATGATATGTCAATATTAGGTCTATGGGGAACATCAGAGACTATTTTGACTAAAACAATCTTAACGGAAAAATATCCTTTATCACACGTATTCTGAAACATCCTGTATATAATATCATGTACCATATCCATATATATAAACTTTTTTATAACTTTGATAATGAAGAAAAAAAAAACGTACAAAGGAAAATCTCATTCTTTACGTTAAGAATTTTTTTTTATTCTTTCGTTTTTATGTGTGTGTTTGTATTTGAGTTTGTTTTATTTGTTTTCGTTTTCGTGTCTTTTATTTTTTTTTTTCTTTTTTGATTCTTTTTTAAATTAGGTACGTGTTAAAAGAAAAATAATGTGCTAAATCAACAAACTGTTGTTTCTGTGTGATTAATCAACAAGAAAATGAAAATACAACAAAAACAAAATTTTTCTTTTTTTTTTTTTCTCATATTCTTATGTATTAAGAATAAAATTCATTTCAAAATAAACATGTCAATATTATAAATATACAGACGTACACTGAGCTCCCACGTATGTTTATATGAGAGAGTGTCTTTATGAAAAGTGAAAAAAAAGAAGAAAAACAAAAGAAAATAGAAAAATGTATATACGAAAAATACGAAGAAAAAAAAAATTAGAATTGAAAATATTAGTGCAAATAAAAAGTCGTAAGAAGAAAAAAAAAAAACGGAATAAAATCTTGATGATACGAGTATAACAACATTAAATGTCTTAAATTTCTGTTTATAGATATACATACATAAGTACTAATATAGCCATGTGTATGTATGTAAAAATTAAAAAAAAGAAAAAAAAAACATCTACTATTATTGATGTATACACATTTATAAGCTTGTCCGTCTATATTCCGTATACACTCGTATGCGTGATACTTATAGTGATACGTATTCACAAGAACATACATATTCGATGTATTTATATGCGTTAAAAGCACAATTGTAATTCTTTGATTTTTTAAGTGAAATTGGAAAAAACAACAACTCAAAGCTAAATGAATTGATTATACGTGTAAAATGTGTAAAAGGAAAACAAATAAAAAATCACAAATTAGAAAAAAGAAAACGAGTCAATAGTATTAATGTAGAAGAAAAATTATTTTTTTGTTTATTCGATTTGTATTTTAATTTAATTTAATTTTGTTTTTATTGAGACACGTATACACCTTTAATTATATTTATCGTTGACAAGGATATTCTATCTATAGTACACCTACATATATGTATAAGAAAAAACATGTTTATTTAATAGAGAAAATTTATTTGAAAAGGAAAATTAAATTTTCAAAAAATAAAAAATTTTTTTTAAATTTATTTTTATTTGTAAAATTAAAAACTAAATCTGAACAAAATCGTTACATACAATATTAATAGTGAATAACTGAAGGAAACACGTTTTCCACTAAGATGTATTGTACTTATTTTCGAATTGATAAATTTTGTTTGCCAAAGTAGATCAAATTTTTACTTTTTTCGTATGGAATAAAAATCGCTCAAGTGACGTAAAAATAAAAATTCACTACATATTAAAATGAATATGCCTGGATTATTTGAAAGTCTAAAGTTCATTTTTTAAACATTATCTTGTGTATTCTTAATTTTACGTATTTACCATATTATCATGTATGGTCTTTTTTATTTGCCATACATAATACAGAAAACTGGCAATTAAGGCTTTTACAAGAAAGGACACAAATGAAAAGACAATCTTTCAGTGTAACGGGTGAAGGAAGTGAGGCGGGTATCAGGTAGCCCATAGGTACCATACGACCTTATACACGCCTCACTTCTTTCACGCGGTGTCTCATAAGACAATTTTTCATATGTGTCTTATAAGGGTCTCATAATTTAAAACCCGCTAATCAAAGGTAAAATTAAGGTAAAATATCAATTTATTAAAATTGAATGCATTAGAATTCAAAGAAATATCCATTTAAAATCAATAACAAGACTTTAGTTGAAAAAATATGGTATAAATGTATTTTCAGTTTAAACCCAAACACTGTGGTTATTTATAATAGAAAGTAATTTAAATTGCATTTAGAAAAATTTTTAATTAAAATTTTGTTATTTCATTGAAATGTCAATAAGGATTCATTAATTTATTACAAGTACACATGTTGTGTATTTGATGTGCGAATGCAAAGAACGAATGAATTTAAATTGGTTTTTATATCGGATTAATATGGTATTAGGAGAAGGCCACTTTATATATGCATACATTTTACGTTATCAATGTACATCGTCATATCCTTTTATTTTTCCAATGAAAAACATAAAATTCGTATAATTGGTTGATTAAAATACGAATAAAAAAAATATATATACGTTATAATTTCTTTAATATGCAAATATATGTATTTAATGTTCATTTTGTTAGATGCTTGTAATATTCGCAATTCATTGAATTTTAATAAGATTTTTTGCATTGTCATACATACTATATAAGATTATAATAAAATGGAAAAAGTATTATTAATGGTTTATATTCAATCATCTTTTTTTTTATTCTGATTTTGCATTTTAAATTTTTTCTTGTACTTTAAGCATACACACTTATGTATGTGTAGAAGTGGTTGCGTGCATAATAGAATAAGTAAAATTAATGCGTAAGTGAATGATGGTAAAAGTATATATATACAAAGTTTTGAAAAAACTGAACACATTATGTACTTGTATATAAGCCATACTCAATATATACAAAATAGATTTATGGATTTATGTACATGTATCCAGGTATGTGTATTTATACATATATGCTTATGTATTTCATTATGGATGTATTAAAATTTTAATAATAAAAGTACTTTATTGAATAAAAAAAAGCCATCATCAGTTATAGATCATATAATATATACGTATGGGTAATTCCAAAATATTTTGATAAGATATGGATTTTTGAAGTTTTGAGAAAATAAAAAAAAAAAACAAAAACAGATTTTATATCGGCATTTTATGGTTCTTATACTCCATACACTAATTCGATGCAGTTAAAGTCTTATTGAAATGACATAAAGTAGTACCACTTTACGTCGCTGTATATTGATATTAAAAAAATTCATCTCATACTGTATGAAAACTTTAAAGATTGTGGTAACACTACTCGTGAGATGATCTTATTAGAAATTATGCAAGAAAAAATAAGACACATATACTCCCATTAGTCTTTAACTACATCGAATTAGTGTATAGAGTATAGATGAATAATTTTTTTCAAAATTTTAAAAATTTATAACTTTTTTAACAATATTCTTTTATTGTTTGTCTAGATTAATGTTTTATTATTGAACAAGCATTACCAAAATTTGATATGGTCATTCCGGAAATTTTTATCGAAAAAAATTCAGAATTACCCGTATGTGTTGTGTATTTTAGGTACATAAATAAAAATTTTACGTACATGTACTAAAGAAAAATCTGAAAGATTTAAAGTGCTTATCGCACCAAAGAAAAAGGAAAATAATTCAAAAATCGGTGAAAAAAAAATTAACACAAAAGTAAGTAAAAAAACAAAAACAAAAAATATTAGAAAATGTATTAAAGTCGAAGTATGTACTTTTATCAAAAATATATTCAATGTACATGAATGAGAAAAACATCCTTATACATGTGTGTTTTACGTTATTATGTATATATGTAGATTTTTTCAAAAAAGAGCTTAAACATATACCAACAGCAAATTTTTTTTTCTTTTGTAGATAGGTACATATATGTGATAATGCTCATATACTATTATAAATATACATATGTAGAGTTTTTTTTAACCATCTTTAAAAAGAAAATAAAAATAAAAAAATAAGATACAGCAAATATTTTTGCAGTAAATTGAAAACTCGACAAAAGAACAAAAAAATATTTAGGAAAAATTGTTGAAAAAAGGATAAAATACATTAGAAAATAAAATAAAATACTATTTAGAAAAAAATAAAAATAAAAATAAATAAATAAAATGAATATAAAGAAAAAGAAATAAGCGACACCAAGTAAACAAAAAAAAAAAAACGAAAATAACAAAAATTGAGTGAAAATTCAGACACACAATCTTTTATATTTATGGTATTCGTTTTAATACCACTTACTTATGTAATTTTTCTTTTTTCTTTTTCAATTTTTCTTTATACTTTTTACTATATATTCACTGATCGTGTATGTATATGTGTTTATTTATTTATTTATTTTTTTTATTATTATTATTTTACATATGATATATAGGTAAATATGCAGGTATGTACATATGTAGATTTTATGTTAATACATATTTGTCACACAAGGTATATTATAAAAATGTAAAAAATTGAGTACCATTTAAAATACACGAAATGTATACATGTAAAAAGAGTAGAAGGCAAAAAAAAAACAAAAAACAAAAAAACAAAAAAACGAATAAAATATAATACAACTCAGCAACAAAAAAACAAATATCAAATACATAAAAAAAAACTCAACAATTTAAAAGGTTTTTTTTTGCTGTTACTTACAATCAGTTTAAGATTAATTTTTCTTTTTTTTTTTTTTACTCTGCTTCACTTCGTTTTATTTTGAACCCAGAGCATTTTTTTTTTGTACGTTTATCACATTTTTTCCATTTGGTTTCTCATTTTCTTTTCTGTTATATATTTTGTAAAAAAAAAAAAAAATGTAATGCTTGTTTTCCTCGTATTAATTTAATGTTATTCATTATAAAGTACCTAATATCCGATACATTAAAAAAAAAATAAAAATTTATTATGAAACCATTGTTTTGTAAATATAATTGTGTAAACATACATGCATTTTTTTTTTTAAATAAGGGTTGAAAATTCTACACAAGAGTAAATGCAGTATTTAGTAGAAATAATTACTGTTTAGGTATATACTTGAAATTTAATCAATTGTTGTGTATAAAATAATGGAAATGAAAGTACCAAAGAGGAAAATGTAAAATAAAGTACTATACCGTATTATAATAATATAATAAATTTATTTAAAAAAAAAAAAAAAAATTTTTTTTTTTGAATATTGGTGTGAAAACACGAAAACAGACGAACGAGAAAAAGGAAAGAAAACGTAAAATTTTTTATGTATACAAAAGTAAAATTAATTACGCTTTCTCTTCCTCATTACAATAATTCAAATGTGGTCAAGAGTTGTTTCACATGATTTTTCCTTAATTAAAAAAAGAAAAAGAAAGGAAAACGCTGGTATGACTTCGTATGAATTACACTTTGTCCTCATCAAAATTTTAAGATTCGATTGCTCATGTAACAGTCGGAAAATTTGGGGGAGAGAGCATATTTTTTACTTTCATGATCAAGATCTACCAAGTACACGAAATCTTCATTAACATAAATAAGAACTGACAATAAAACATTTTCCAAAGCTGTTGTTCACTAAACATAATGTTATGTACAATAGAAAATTGTTGTAAATTTGAAAACTAAGATAAAACTATTAAGAAAAACAAAAATGAAAATTTAAAAAACCATAAAAAATTATATTGCTATTTTTCATGCCGTGTACAATATGCATATACACCTGCATTAACAATTTATTCTTTAATTCATTTTTCTATTATTTCCTATAGAATGATGAAAAACAATTCAATTTTTTTTTTATTTAAAAAACAAAACATAACCGGATAATCATATTGTTTATTACAAAAGAATTAAGTTTTTTATTTTTATTTATTTTTTTTTTTACTTTCAGTTGTGTTGCTATGTAATAAGAAGAATTTCCAAGTGTTGCTACAGAAACTGCTGCTATATAATATCGTATTTAATACTTGTGAATATTCACACAAACACATGAAAAATATTAATGGCTACAAGAAGTGTGTGCGTGTGTAAGTATCTTTAGAAATTCTATAAATTTACAAAATACGAAAAAAAAAAAAACAGAGAAAAAATACAACCACATGAAAAATAGCAAACTTTCTTATTTCACTCGAAAGTATTAAAACAAAAAAGAAGAAATAAGCAAGAGTAAAATAAGAAAAAAAATAAAAATAATATAAAATGATTTAAAATACGATAAAGATTATAACGGCAAGTTTTCAACAATATGTATACGTATAAATATGATATTAAAAATAATATACAAGAGATATGTATATATCTGAACATTATATCGCTTTATTACAGGAATATTATGCACCTACTTTCCAATATGTACGAACCTCTCTGATACTTCTGTACACCTTATTCTAATGTGCACCTAATATGCAAAATAAGAAGCAAAAAAATAAAAAAAAATTTGTTTTTTGTTTTTTTTTTTCAAACTTGTTACTGCATCAGGTGCTCTTATTGCTATACTGCTACTATATGGTGTTTTCCTTGCAACAAAAGAAAATGAAAGAACAAAATTAAAAAAAAAACCAAAAAAAATATATACGAGAAAAATAGATGACAAAAATGATTTTATTATAATAAAAGTTCTTTATATTTTTATTATAAAAAAGAAGAAGAAAAAGAAGGTGGGAAATGAAAAGAATTTTCATAATATGCATTTTCAACGTACACATTTCAAAAATATATTTTGTTGTTATTTTTTTTTCAATTTTGTTTTTCTTATTTTCTTTGTTTTTAGTTCCTTCATTTTATTGCTATTATGTGAAAAACAATAGAAAAATATTACAATAAGACTATGCTAAAAGGTGCTTAAAATGACGTACGTTAAAATGTATTTTTTCTATGTACAAACGTATAATAATGCACATTTTATATAAAATAAATAGATTTTACCTATACACTTTTAAGTAACTGGATAACTGTATGTTACATCTTTTAAAATAGAATTTTATCAATATACTCGTATATAACAAGAGTATGTGTTCTAAAGAGTATCTCTTTGTATTTTATCTATAAACAAAGAAATGTATGGTAAAATAATAAAATATTTACGCTATTCAAGTGAAAAGTAAGATTAATTAGAATTTTGGTTGCAAAGCAAAAACAACATATGTATGTACATAGTTGTAAGTATCTAAGCTATTGTATAGATAATGATTATCAGTTTCCAATTCAAAATTTATGTATTGTATGTACAACAGCACTGCATGATGTTGAAATCTTATTAAAGTGATGTATTTACATACAAAGGTTTCTACGTATACTTAGGGCCGATTTCTTCATACCTGTAGCTAGTTATCTTGAGGATAAAGTTAACCGGGAGATATCTTATAAATTAATTTTCATCATTAAACTTGAAGATTACTGTCTTCAGAATAGAATAACTTTCCACGGCCTTAAAAAAATGACATGAAACCAACTTCATGTGTAATTTAAAAATAATTTACGTGTAATTTACAAAAACAAATTTCTTCACCCATTAAAATTTTTAAATTAGTTATCTCAAGTATCGAGTGGCGTGCTATAGTTGAGATATTGATATCACCTTAAAGATATCCCAAACCTCAACCATCGGTTAAATTTATCTTTAGTTCACTTCTTAACTAGAATTGAAGAAAATCAAATCTTCGGTTTATCTTCAAGATAACTCGAAGTGAAGAAATTGGCCCTAAGATACAGAAAACTCATAGTGTATAGAATTGCTTTAAATTAAACTGATGACATATATTTGAAAATAATATATCTTAAACTTTATCTATCATTTAAAATACTCAGCTATAATATGATGGAAATTCATGTATAGAAAATAGGAAATTTCATTTTCTTTATGTATTATGCAAGGTATATAGTATATCAGTACAACTAACTTTTTAATTTGTATTGAAAATACATGAACATATTAACTATCTGTATATGTAATAGATTCTGTGGTCTTATCTCTAGTTCAACATATGTACATACAATTAAATTTGTTAGATAATTAGTTTGTGTTTATTTTCTTCAGTTAATCAAATATGTAATTACGAAATATAATTAGTAAACTTTTATGTGCAATTAAAAATTTAAAAAAAACAAAAAAAAAAATTATTAACTTCAATAATGATATAATTAAACATAAAATAATGAACATTTTATATTTAACCTTTGTCTAAGAAAAAAAAAATTCTTTTTTTTCCTTCTTTTTAATTAAAATTTGTTAGTTTGAAAATTTTCTCATTAAATGACACAGTCTCCTTTACCAGTTATGCATTTTCATTTTCGTTGAGTGATTTTAAGTGAATTTCTTTTTTATATAATTTAATTATTTGAAGCTTACTTGGAAAAATCGAAAAATAAAATTTAAATTTATTCCAAGTTTTTATTAAATATAATTTATTATTTCATGTTATTTATTTCATTTTTATTTTCGGTTCTTATTTCAAGAAATTTAATTATATCATCGAGAAATTAGCAGAGAATTTTCAAAATGAGTATTAAATAAATATTTTTTAATATTGCATTCCATGTACATATAAGCACATTCAATGCACATTCAATCACACTTATTTTCAAGATTGCAAGGTTTATTAGGCTCCATACACTACACATGCATTCATGCACAATCATATGTTATTGCTCCACACACTACGCACACTACATGTTCCTTTCTACTTCGAAAATTTCAACGAAAATGATAATTATGCAAAGTGCATGCGTAGAGTGTGGAGCAACATTATATGATTGCGCATGCATGTACATATGTGTAGTGTATGTAACACTAAGTTACTTGCGAATGCATCAGTGAGGATTCTTACTTAATGTGGGTGGGAAAAATTTTTTTATGTGCAAGATTAAGATCTGTAACACAAATAGAAGCCTTTTCTAAAATATTCAACAGATTTAGTAATCACTATAATATTAAACAGTGATCGCTATATCATTACACTGCAAAATTGTGTAAATTAACACCTGGTGAAAAAAACCAAGGTCATATTGCCTTGTAAGTAATACAATTTCGCCTTATTGTTTTAATTAAAAAATTTTTTATGATACATTGATATGTTCATGAATTCTACAATTGTTTTCAGTTCCCTATAGAAATTAACTTTAAACACTTAGAAAAAAAAATTTATATTCTAATAAAATCTAATTAATATTATAATTGAATTCATAATATTATTTTGATTTATTCATATAATGCACATAAGCACATTGCAAAATATAATTTTATTGTTATTATTATCCTACTAATAGAATGTGTGAAAATATGAATACAAAATTAGATAATAAATTATGAATTTATAATAAGGATCAAATATTAAAAGAAATATTCTATGGGAAATACATACATTATTTGTGTGTGTATTTGGGTTCAATATATGTATATATGTATATATTTTTTAAATAATATAACAATGCTTCATAATAAGTGTAATGATTTGATTATAAATTCTAAATTAATTTATTATAATTGCAACACATTTAAGTTCAATAAAAATATTGATATATGAATAAAATAATATGTATAACCAATAATAACGTATATTGAACATAATAATGGTTTTAGAGTGTTTTTATTTATTATTCACATGAATATAAATATTTTCCATTAATACATATTTACCATATAACAAAAAGTTTGATAATATGAAAAAAATTCTAAATTTATATTGTTTAGTACTTAAAAAGAAAATTTCCAGTTTTATAAATTAATTTTTTGCTATAATATGTATTTTTAATAGCAAATGAACAAAAACAAAAATGTTTATTGAAAAAAAATGTTTTCTTTTTTTTTTTCTGGAAACCATAAATTCATTTTGCAACAGTATAAATTTAAATTACAATTTATAATAATTTATTATGGCATAGAAAATATACACAATACAATACAATGCTGATGTTAGCTAGAGTACCAACCGAACACACAGTACAACAAAACAGGAATCGTGTAAACAATAAGGCATGTATGTGTTATGTGCATGTAAATTTAATTATTGATTTATCTTACTATCGGTATTAATTTATTTTTTCAATAATAATATTAGAACTTTTTCGATTAGATATACTTCGAAAAATGTATTTGTATGTATTTGTATGTATACGAATATACATAAATAGGAAAATAGTAGCAGATATTAGTTACTATGTACAGAATGAGTAAAATTAAAAACAAATTTCTACGTTTATAACGAATATAAATATACATATGTAACTATGTACAAAAGTATATAACATATTAACATGTACATAAGTATATGTATGTACATATGTTTCACTTAAATTCAATTTTGATATTTTCAATTTTATTTCAATTAAATCTAATGAAAAATAATATGTGTGTACATATGTACCTACATACATATATGTATTAGGCAGAATCAATGTGCATAAGATATGCATGTACATATGTATGAATGTTAACATAAATCTAAAAAAACATTTTTATTTTTTATTATTATTTTGGTAATAGATATAATTATCAAATTATTAAATTTAATTGAAAAATATTGTACATGTAATAATTTACATGTACGAATATTACATATGTACGAAATTTATATAATGCTGATTTTCATACATATGTACATATGTATGTATGTACAACACTAATAATACTGATATAATTACATGTACAAATATAACCAATATTGAATTTATTGTAGAATTGAATGCATACACACAAATTTAAATTTACATACAATTGTTTGTACATACATTTCATTTGCAAATGTAATATCAAATAATATGTGGTATCAAACTAATTGAAAAATATGAATTGGCGTGTAATTGTATTGCATGCAACATCATGTTTTGTTAAACTAAATATGTACATATAAAATTTGGAATTGATTAAAATTTATTATTATACATACAGAGTATATGAAATTTCACATTATACGTTACATTTTTGGTATGTGAATTAATATGGGCTTTTCCCTCCAAAAAAAAAAAAAAAACAACCTCAACAACCAAAACAAAAATTCCTTAATTATTTATAATTAAGCAGAATATAGTATTCGGTTTTTGTGTTTATAATTTTAAATAATTTAATTAATTTTTTTATTTTCAATAAAATCACCTGCATACATACATATGTACATATACAATTTGCTTTTAATATTTTTATATTTATTATTTTTATATAAAAAAATTAATCAAATTATTTGTAGACATTCAGTAAATTATTCAAATAATATACATTTAAAAAGTATTGCGTTTTAATATAAAAAAAGGAAGAAAAACACTCGTTTTTATTAAAAATATGAAAAATTAATATAATGAAAAATAAAGTGAAAAATAATTTATTGATAGTATCCTATCTATTATATCTCAAAAAAAAAAAAAAATTTTTATAAAAATTAAATTATTTGCAAGTTTTGAATTTTATAAATTCATACATATAAGGACATTTTATATGTGCGTGCGGAAAAAATTTGTACCGTTCAGGAACGTTTAGAGGTATTATGAACTTTTTAAATAAACAAGAAAATGTCAATATTTTTTAATAATTTATTATTTACATGGGAAATGGACTTCTATTATGTACATATAAAGAATATAAACCCTTTCGAGATGCAACATTATGGTCCACCATAATGGGATGTAGCATTCATATGTATGTGTACATATTTATATTTATATATATTTATATATATATACATAATTATTATAAACATTGTTTAAAATTGTCTAAATTTTAAACATTAAAATAAAACAAAAAATTTCCATTTAAATCGATTTTACAAATTACCACAAAAATTTTTATTCAAAAATTTATCATTTAAAATGAATTAAATTAATTTTCTATTTTCTTTTCTTTTTGTTGTTTTTTTTTTTGTTTTCGTTCTATGTACCAATATTACATGTGATTTTTCTTGTTGTTTTATTCATTTTCATTTTACATACATAGTATATAAATGGGAAAACCAAATAATTTTAATTAAAAGCAATTCATTTTAACCTTTAAATTTCATATCTACACACATACATATGCATATATGTATGTACATAACAGTGTATACAACCATGAGTGTACATAAACCAGTACAAATAAGTAGTGTAGAGTATATTTACAAAGTTATAGACATCTATTATAGTATTCCTATGAATATATACATACATTCACATACATGAAGCATTTTTGTGTGTATGTATATCTGTTCGAAAAATTTTAATAAGGATAATCTTTTATGTGAATTTTTTATATCTTATGTTTCATTCTTATAATGTAAATCTACGTATGAAATATACTCGTATGTATATACATATGTAGGTACAAATATTTAAAGAATATCTTGTTGAACATAAATTTTTTTATCTATGTATGATTTTGTTTTTTTGTTTTCTATTTTTCCGTTTTATTCTTTCGTGTAGAGCACACATGTACATACATCGTATGTGTTTGTACAAACCCAAGACTTTGGATTACTTATAGAAATGGAATATGTGTATGTATGTACACAGAATATACGCGTACTGTATGTATTACACTATACGCTAACAATATTCAAATAATGTGCTCATTGTATTTTTTTGCAAGAAAATAAAAAGATGTTCATCAATTACACATCCTTGTAAAGGGTGCTTTAAAATTGAATTTTAATATAAAAAGAAAAAAAAAAAATTATTCTTATAATCAGTTAATTGCAATTACTTGAAAACCCAGCTAGGTCACCATTTAATTTCCTTCTTTTTTTTAAGCATTTAATTTCTATTAACGTCCTTGATATTAAAAGTTTTTTTTTTTTTTGAGTAAATTTATTATTATAAATAGATTGAGAAAATTTTCCATTTTAATCAACCTGATTTTCTTTATATATTCATATTTTACGTAAGAAAGTAATAAATTTTTTATTTTCTCTTTTAGTTATTGAAATCTCAAATAAAGTAGCTTATATAAGCAATAATTTTTTTTTTTTTTTTGAAAAAAAAGGTAATTTACATGTCATAAATTATTATATAAAGGGTATAATATGAAAGTATAATACAATTTTGGCGTAACCCTTGAGCTTTAATAAGCTTTAAATTCTATTAAATTTGTAGCGCCCTACATTAAAAGGAGCGTTTATATATTTGATAAAAGTATATATAAATTTCATATATGTATGTATGTATATATGAGAATCCTGAATAAAATGTTGTAAGTGTATCAAAAACTTTGATACTTAATACATACTCGTATATATAGTATACCAAAAAATATTTGATAAGAGATAATAGTACATGATAGAAATGAATATAAAACTTTTCGTTTTTTTTTTTCCTTATTATTTCGATTTATTTCTTTTCTCTTTAACTTTTCTTTTCCTTTTTTTTTTAAAAAAAAAAAAAAAAAAAAAAAATTCTTTTCTATTATATTTATTGTGATATTGTCTTAAAGACGATAAAAGAATATAAATTATTCAATATAAAAAAAATGTATTTATATATACAATATATATGGATTTACTAAATGTATGTTATAAGGATATATGTGTATCCTATATGTATAATAAATAAATAAATTTATTACGAGGTCGTTAAGGTATGATACTTTCATCTTGTATGCGACACACTTTTTTTATTTATTTATTTGAAATATCTTAATAGGAATTTTTTGATTTGATTTACTATTATACAGGGAAAAAGAAGCAAATATCCTTATTCCATTTTATCTTTTGTGATAATACAACCAAACGTGTATACCATCATCAATTATACAGTGCACTACGTTTATAAGTCATTTCCTTTTGTTTTTTTTTTTTTAATATTATTTTTCTTATTTTATTAGAAACAAAAAAAAAGTCATTGTTCATATGTTTGAAAAATTACTTCTCCTTTTTATCATCCTACATGTACGAGTATTTATGTTATACGTTATATTTTACATAAATTATTGTAAAATAAATATATGCGAGAAAACAGTTTAAATAAATCATATTCAAAATGGAAAAAAATAAAAAGTCTTGATAAAACAAAATGAAAATAATAATCATAATAAAATAAAACACAGTAATAGAAAGAAAATGTAGAATAAAATTGTTAAAATGATATTTTACTATAGAAATTTACTTATTCGTGTATTTTAGAGTACGAATAGCATTGGGTTATATATGCAAGTACGTATGTATTAATGTTGTATTTTTCTTTTTTTTTTTTTGTTTTTTTTTTTCTTTTTTTTTTAAATACAATTCGTACATAATAAATTTTCATTTAATCATCATAAATCTTCTTTTACTTATGGTTCTATAAAATAAACTTATGTTCCAACCAACAAACAGAATAAAAAGCAATGGAATACGAACCAAAAATGAAAAATTTTTTTTTGAAAAAAAAAAAAAAAAAAAAATTAAAAATATTAATGTGTGTGTGTGCATAAGTACATAGATACATGTATGTATACATGTCAGTAACAATCAATTTAATTTGTCAAAATCATAGAGCTCTTTTTTTTTAAAAAAAGCAAAAAAAAAACTTAAATAAGCTTTTCCAAAAATAAATGTTATCTATGTTCATTGTAATACAAAATACCAACGTACATATGTATATGGATTTTTTACAGAAAGCAATATATAATCAGAATATCAGAACAAAGAGAAAAAATTTTTTTTTGGAAAAAATAGCTAAATGAGAAAATAAATAAATGAAAAACATTTAAATAAAATTTATGTACATACATTTGTATGAATAAATATGTATAAATGTACATAATCAGAAATTCTACAAATTTTTGACTAATGGATTTTTAATGTGGATTTATTAAAATAAAAAAAAAATATGTAATAGATATAAAAACATAAAGTAGACACAGTCAAAAGAAAGGACAAAAAAAATGAAAATGTAATAGGCAAAATAAAAAAAAAAAACATGAAAATGACTAAAGGAAAAGTATGGAAGTAAATGAGTACTATAAAAACTATAATAGAAAATGTAAGGCTAATGACAAATCTCTAGTACTGAGACTATAGGATAACATGGTATTAATTATATTACCAAAATGATACAAACTATGTGATCTAGTCTGAATCTATAGTCTATCTACCAATCCGATGCAGTTATAAGGTCTTATGGAAATGACATAAAGTAGAACCACTTTACGTCCCTGTATATTGATATGAAAAAAATTCATGTCGTATTAAATGATAACTTTATTGATATGATAACAGTTTGTGGTTACACTACTCATGAGATGATCTTGTTAGAAATTATGAGAGAAGAAAAAAGACATGCGTTCATGTATATTTCCATAAGGCCTTAACTGCATCGAGTTGGTAGACAGGCTATAGCATCAACTACACATCTACAATATAAATATGTACTTTGCAGACTGATTATATTATGCAATTGAGATCTTAGGTCGTCGTATTCGATAAATAAATTGTATGGACTTCAGACCAGATTTTTTATATGAAGTTAGTATAAGACTAGCATAAAGTGACGTATTTACGGTATAGTATCAATACTATATATCTGTCATTAGCCTAAAATAAAAATAACGGACGAGAAAAAGAAATAAATAGATTACCAGATGATTATAAGTACGAAAATGAGAGAAAATTCTTTTTTATCTATTTTACATTTTTTATTTATTTTATGTTTATTGTTGTTGTTGTTTTTTTGTACAACAATTCAAATATTTTTTTTTATGTACATTTATTTTTATTTATTCGAATTTTCATCTTTTTCATACTCAACATTTTTATTTTTAATTTTTTTTTTCCAATTTAACAAAAATGATGTGCTACTTTCTTTCTGTTTGGTTACGCTGAAAAAAAAAAACGAAAATTAAAAAATAGAACAGATATTAAAAAGAATTAAAAGAGATTATCATACAATTTTATGTAAACCTATAAGAGTTACAAAAGTAAAAAAAAAAAATACAAAGGATGAACCTCAAATAATTTGAATTATTTTTATCCTTTTTATTTCTTTATTTCTTTTTGTAGTGTATGATTAAATCTGTACAAAAAAAAACAAAAAGAAACGAATAATTATGAAAAAATGAGAAATAATCATGAAACATAAAAAATTAATATAACGGATATTAAATTCAAAACTTTTAACTTTGTACTTTTTAAATCTAACAAAGAGATTTTTTAATTTTTTTTAATTAATAAAAAGAAGAAAGAAAAAGGAAAATGTATTTTAAGGATATTCTTTCCATGGTATGATAAAGTAATAAAAAGGCTTTCTTAGGCATTTTGATAATTATCAAACTGAACTTTTATCATAAGGGAAATAATGTTATTATAAATATTTTTTTTTTTTTTTACAAATTTCAATTTATCCCACAGGACTCTTATATTTTAATGATTTTTAATAAAAACAAAAACAAAAAGAGGGAAAATCATGTAAATTATATTTTATCAAATCAAGGATTAAATAAATTTCTAATCGAAAATCAAATATTATTTTCGTAGTTAAAATCAAAATTGCCATTAAATTCAAATTTCCAGAAAATCCATTAAAATAAACCAAAATCAATCAATTTTTAATGTCATTTACACAGGCACATATACACAATTATGTGTAGATGTAATGTACATGAGATTTATATCATTGAATGAGAAAATTGTTAAAATTTTAATTTCCAATTGCATTATGTTAAATAAACCAGATTTAATTTTAATTTTAAAATAATGGCTATATAATAAACTTTTAAAATAGGTTTTTATGTAAAACCACTATTGATAAAATGCAATATTTATTTAACCTATTTACTAATTTCCAATGAAATTTTTTCTTTGATTGATTAATGAATATTTATAATGAAAAAAAATCAAGCGTATAAAATTTATTATTTATCAATATACAAATTAGAATCTAATTTTCTCGTCCAAGTAATTTATTAATGATTTTCTGAAAAAAAAACAAAATTTTCATGTAAATTCACTTTGAAAGTATTTTGAAAATTTTTTATTTATTTAAAAGGGGGTTTTTGGAAAGGGGGTTTTTAAATGTTTACAAATTTGTTTTTTAAACAGTTTTGCAATTAATTAAAATTGATATAATCCAATACATTCCTATGCTGATGTTCTTTTCATATTCACTTTTATGTGATTTTATCTTAATTTCATTTCACAGCTATTAAAAAAAAACGAATCCCTTTTTTTTGTTTTTGTAATTTTAATTACTTACTTCAAATCATTTCCAATCTAAATATTAAATATGTCAAATTAAAACAAAACATTGCTATCATTTATTTTTCTAAAAAAAAAAAAAATTTTTTTTTTTTGCTATTTCAAATATTTGTACGTTTAAACATACAAAAATATGTGAATTCTATAAGATTAATGGTTAGATTTTCAATTGAATATGTATAAAAGCATATTATATGTGTATATATGAATCGAATTGCTCTTATGTTTGTATTGCATTCAAAATCTGTCTATTCTCTATAGTAAATTTTTTTTATAGATTTTTCTATACATACATTTATAATTTTTGTAAATGTATGTGTATGCATATATTTATATTGATTGGCATACTTTTTCTCTATACTATTTTTTAAACTATACATTCTACTAAATTTATGTATGCATTAATATGAAAAAAATAGCATTAAATACATTACATTTTAGATATACAGGGTGTCTCAGAATGAATGTCAAAATTCTCAAAATTCAGACTGCTTATAATCAAAAATCTATTAGAAACAATAGATCTTTTGACTAAAAATTATTGAATAAAAATGGGTAGAAATAATCTGTTTCATAAACAATCAGAAAAATAGACTGAATTAATAATTATTCTGAGACACCTTATAGATGCATGACATCATGCAAATAGACTGAGTTGATATTTATACCTTGCCTTGAGACACCTTGTATATGATTGCATGTATATTTGTATGAATTTGTTAATGTAACATCGACTGTGTGTGCGAACACATATAGTCCCCGTAGGTATGATTTACACTTTATTTGTCGTATTTAAATACAATGACTATCAATATGCTAATATTGGTGATCATAAATCAATGCAAATTGCATTCTGTCAATTCAATTTTTATACAATATGTAGGTATGTACATACATGTGTACAATGTAAATGCGCGTATGTATATATGTACATATATGTATGAATGTCATGTGGTATACGAATACAATTCAGTTTTTAGATAAAAGTGAACATGCATCACATTGAATAATTTTTTTTTTAATATCTAAATCTAAAAAATTAGTTTTGTCAACTGTTATTATTCACAATATGTATTATATTCTGTATATTTACAATTTATATATATGTATGTACATATACAAATATTCATATGTCAGGATATACCAAAAAAAAAAAATTTTTTTTTTTTGTTTTTAAAGGAAAAACAGAAAAAAAGCAAAAATAAACACAACATGAAAAAATAGCAAGTGAAAGGATAAATGTAAATTTTTTTCAAATAACATGTTTGGAATTTTCAGCTTTGTTCTTTTTTTTTAACAGAAAATAATTTTATTTCATTCAAAATTTACCTATTAAAATTCTAAATGAAATGAATGGAATTTTCATGTTTTCATATGTTGCATTATTTATACAGATCTGGTAAAAGAACAAAATAAATTACATATGTAAATTAACATGTGTTTGTATGTTTTCATTTTTCATTTTGTTTATTCTTTGTTTAGATCCTGTTTGGAAAAACCAAATAATTTTCTTTGTATCTCTGTTTGAAGAAAAAATTAATTCCAATTAAAAATAATTAAGTTATAAAAATTTTAAATATGTATTTTAGTAAAGAATTAACAGAATCATATTACGTAACAATATAAAAATGAAAAGTAACAACTAAAAAAAAAAATTAAAATAAAAAATAAATAAAGTACAAAGCCAACCAATAAAAGAAAATAAAATGTTGAAAAAAAAGAAAAGTTATAAACAGAGAAAACAAAAATGTAATCGTAATTTTAGAGATCCTTAAAAAAATAAAACTAGAAATTGTACAAATCATAAAATACACATGAAATGTATCTAGCTCTATATAAGGACATAAAACAGATGCTATATGCGTATATATTTGTATATATATATACATATATCCTTTTGCTCTGTATACGTTTTCACATGTACTCTTTTACTGCAGTGATAATTATTTTGTAGAATTTTTCATTTAATAAACACAAAAGGTAAATGTACGTATACTGGATGTACCATCAATTCTAATTGCATGTACATTTTTATATACACACAACATGATAATAGAAAGACAAAAAAAAATATATATATAAATAAATAAAATAAAACATGATACTTGTGTATCTTTTATGAAGTTTTCATTTCCTTACTGTCATAGTATATTAGTTCCAGGAAGTCATAAATTTGTTGTTTTTCTTTTCCATTTCTTGTTTTTTTGCTTACATAAGTTTTTATTTTATTTTATTTTTTCATTTTTGTGTCTATTGTCTTGTTTTCAATTTTTGTTAATTTATTATTTTTTTCGTATAATTTTCTTTTGATCTATCATCTTTAAGAAAATTTCTAAACACGATACAGGTACAATGAAATTTTTCATATGTAAATTCGTACTGGAATACAATAATAGTGTACAAAGGACATATTATAAACATGAAAATTATACGTACACATATAAACAAAACTAAAACATATGTTATCATATATGTACATATATTGATATAAATTTTTCAAAATAACACAAATTTTAGAATACTTGATTCATGTACATGCGTATGTAATATGAATTATAGATATAAAATTTTTATTTATATAAATAAATTGCGCATAAATGAAAAATTTATATTTCTCTTATGTGAAAAATTTTGAAAAAAAATTTTTTTCTCTTAAAATAAATTGCCTTATTTAAATTATTTCTCTTATTAAAAGAAAAATTTTACTTTATTTTATTTTTATTTTTTTTTTTGTTTAATGTTTTTCATTACATATTTTTGTTTTTTTTTTATTGTATAAAATATTTTCTCTTATTTATTCTTTTTCCGAAAGATAAATAAGGTTTCGAGGGTACGTATATGTACTACATACGTTTTATATTTATGTAAAATACATATAGAGTATATGTTCTATGTGCGTTCATGAATGTATGCCATGAAAAATATAGGTCGTATCTACTCAAGTTACAAAAAAAAAAAAAAAAAAAACGAAATAAATAAAAAAAGGAAAAATAAAAGTTGAAAAAAAAAAATCAAATGAAGCATCTGTACATATTTTACTACCATTACGTAAATGCACATAAATATACGGATACTTTAGAGTACAATCATGTTCGTTTATTTTTGTATACACATAAACATATCTAGCTCAACATTTTATAAGAGGGTAACAATTATATTACTGGACCTCAATATATTAAAAGGATAATGTTTGTTTCATTTGCATGCTGCATATAGTACACTGGAGACAAATCAAGTAGAAAAAAACAAAATCCAAAAATACTGCTGTTTTAGGAAGGATTACGTGTGTATGAAAAAAAAAAGTAATAGTAAAAGCAGAGAAAATAATAATATGTCTTCCTGCTTCAGGCTTTCTTTTCTATACTAGATTTTTCCCCCTTTAAATATGTTTTCTTTTATACATAAACATAACAACGTTTAAGAGGTGATACCACGTTAAATTTAAAAAAAAAAATGTCCCTTCATAAAAAAAAAAACCAAAATTTAATATTGCAATTATGATTCTGAATTAGAACTGAAAATTTTTCAAAATTTAAAAAAAAAAAACGTTACTGACCTTCTTTACTACAGAACAAAATTACTATGTACATGTATACTTGTATGTATTTGGAAAAATTTGTTTCTGTTATTCAGGATGCCTCACATCTTAAGTATGTAAATATATGTAGATATTGTTGTGTACCACATACGTATATAATCATTAAATTTCTGTACGCGAAATGTTTCATAAATTGAGTCAAATGACGCAAATTTTCATGATATTATTTTGTTATTGTGTTCTTGTATTTAATTCATTTTTTTTTATCACAGAAATTTTTGGGTACAAGAATAGCATTTATACACCATCATAATCATCATCATCGTCATCATCATCATCATCATTATTTTCAAACAAAAATCTGTTTTATAATTATCCATGGTATACACATATGAAGTACGTAAATGCATATATTTAACGTATACATCAGAATCAGGTAAATATAAGAAAATTAATGTACAAAATCTACATATGTAGTATATGTACATAATGCAGTACAATTTATCATTAAATTAATGTACATATATACATATGTATATATTGTCATATTACATATGTACATATGTATATAAGTAGGTTTACATACATACGTACTTCTATACATTGTCATATTATGCATATATATGCATGCATAGTGTACAGTACTGATTGTTAGTATTATAGACAAAAGTTTTTGTTATAAAATAAAATCTGCATATAAATGTGTTTTTCTTAAGATAAGAAAATGTATATGCTTCCGAAAACAAAAGGAAATCAAAAAGAATGGAAAGAAGCTTGAAATTTCTGTGTATTTAACACATAATATTACATACTAAATAAATTGATGTAATGTTTGTGTTATACATGAATGCATCTACTCGTATGTATGTTTAACAATAAAATAATATACTTTGTAGTAAAAGATTTTGTATTATTATTTGAAATTTGAAAGTAGAATATGTTAAAAGGATTTTTATTATATGTATATGTAGCATTGAGAATGGATTCCATGAAATCAATTTAATATTATTGTAATAGTTTATTTTTGTTTATATGTATGTATATATGTGTGTGAGTAAATCCATACATATGTACATATATAAAAAAACAATTATGTACTATTGATGTAAAAGATGTTACTTAAATATGATATCATAGGTACAAGAATATTTGAAATGTTCATGATGATAATAAAATTTCTCAAAAAAACAACTATTTTTTCATTACATATAAAATCAATTCATATATCCAACACTTTATATGAGTATTTGTTTTATACGTGTATAAATGATTACGTATATAAAAGCAATATTTATTCATTGCTTTGATATTCAAATTTATCAAGTGAAATGTAATGATTATGATGATGATGATGATGATGACAATGACTACACAATGATGATCATGATGATGATGATGATATAATAACTTTAAGAACATGAATGCATTTTGATAGCTTTTCCAATATAACATACATACTTATATATTTGTGTTTGTATATTTGCATTTTAACATTATATATGTACACACACATGTAATAATACAGGTGTGTTTATGAAATCAATATAAAAGGGATTAAATATAAAATTGCTCAATTTCATATATGAATTGTATGCACAAGATACATAAATATTGTATTCGATATTTCTATACATTTATATACGCATTAGTATGCATTTGTTGTAATACACTAATCTGTTAGTCAGGAAATTTGTTATATGTGATAAAGAAGAAATTACAATAACAATAAATATTACAAAAAAAAAAAAAACACACATGAAAGAAAGTCAAATATATAAAATTTAGGTCATATTTTTTGTATGTGCACATAACATAAAAGGATTCATACATAAAGTTCATTAAAACGGATGTAACAAAAAAAAAGTGTAAAATTGAAAGCATTGCAACACGTTTAGAGTTAAAGGGAAAATTCTTGGAAAATAGATTGAAATGTGTACTATACCGTATTCATTAAATATAGTCACCTGAATTTCAAATGGGTGGTTCTTAGCATCCTTTTGCGATTTATTTTGAATAATTTGTCTTTTACTTTCATTCTTTAATTGCCAATTTTCTGTATTTGAAAACGAACACAGCAAATGAAAGTTTAAACAGATCAATGTAAATAATAATGCTGTAAAGACCTAACTTTTTTGTGTTCCACAAGAATACACATGACTATATGTGAGAAAAAATGAACTTTAATTAAGTAAATGTGATGCATGTAATTGTGATTATGAACACGTATTTACCATGTTATCAGGTATTAAAAGATTGACATAAACATTAATAAATTATGAATATATAATTATAATAAGTATATACGTAATTTATTACTAAATGAACAAATTAATCTGTTTTGATTGAAATGATATAAATTTTTTTAAATACAGTTTTATATTTTACAAAGTTCTAGAAAATTTCATTAAATAAAATATTATGATTATAAAAAATTTTTATATTTTCGTACAGTATGATCATGACTAAATTACATAACTTTTAATTAAAAAAATATTTAAAAAAATATATTACGAACTTTTATTATTCTGATAAATTATAGTAATGAGAAAAAATTTTTTTATATAGTTTGTTAACTATAATTTCCTTTTTATCGCCCAGAGACCCAAAATAAAAGTTTTAAATATGAGTACATTGATGTACTTTCTTAACCAGCTTTACTAAGCTATATATACGAATAGTGTCGAGGCAACTTAACCTCATCTCACCCTGTGGACTAAACTAAACTAAACAAAACATTGATGTAATAAAAAGGTGCTAATAAAACAACAGAAATTAAAATAAGAAAAATACTTTTGGTAGATTTTGTAAAACTTCAATGATCAAAGATTTTCCAAAAAAAAAGAAGAAGAAAAATCAACTTCAACCAAACAAAACAGAAAGAATAAAAACAAACATTTTTTTTTTCATTTTCTTCATTTGTTTGTGTGTTAATTTTATTTTCATTTAAAAATCATCATTTTAACATCATTTGTATTTGTATTTTTATTTTTTCATTTTAAAAGTAAACGAATTTTAAGGAATTTATTTTATCATTTATACTTCTATACATGAATTTAGCAATTTGAATTTAAGTACAAAAAAAGTAACTGTAAATAAATAAATGAAAAGGAAATTAGAAAAAAATGTTTTTAAAAAAAAAACAAACAATTTGAAGAAAATGTATGTTTACAAATTACAAGTGAACCGTAAATGAATTTTATTTTTACGCACATTTAATTTTTATTTGTAGTTAAAAAAAAAAAAAAAATCCCGAATGAGTGCACATATGTATGTATGTATGTCCCATGTATGTGTCTTGTAATTTGTACATCTAATAATGTGTACCGATACCAATGTATAAACGTATACGTTCTTACATACATACATATGTTCGTATATATATTTACAAAAGCGTTAACTTTAAAAGTACTCGTATTTATAGTTTGTTTTTAATGCATAGTCACCTTTAGTAAACGTTATATGATTCTTTCGCAAATTCGTCTTTTTCTCTCGTTTTTTGATTACACGTTTTCTGTATTTTGTAAACAAAAACACATGAGATCAACATAAGTCATTAACGTAAGTGATGCAATATTTTAATGGTTCATAAAAAAACACATGACTATATTTAAAAAACACACTGTAATTTTAATGTTTTAAATAGGCATCTATAATTTCTCGTTCAAAATAAATTTATGAATATCTGTAATACCGAGATATAGAATTCACAAAAAATACACACTTATGCATGTATGTATTTGCAAAATAAACATAATAAAAAATTTTAAATGAAAATATCAAAGAAAAAAGTAGAAAAAAAACTCACTAGGAGAAAATTAAATGAAAAAAAATATTTTTCACTTAAGTGTACAAATATTTGGAAAAAAAAGAAGAAATCAAAAAAAATTATGAAAAAAAAAAAATTGTGAAAAATTATCACATACGTGTAACTTAGTACACATGTACATATGTACAATATTACGAAATTATTTTTAGATTGATGTAGCACCTACATATAGTACATAAAATTTTTTAAATAATTTTGCCATTTCTTTTGTCTTATTAAAAAGAGAAAATAAAACATGATTTAAAGAAAGAAAAAAAAAAGTAACATAAAATATAAATAATGTTTTCTTTTTATTCTAGTAAAATGTTGTTGTAATTGTGTATTCAAATGCATAAATATGATCATAAAAAGAAAATAGTTAACATTTTTTTTTTTTAAGAAAAATTTTTCAACGTTCATTCATCCATTTTTCCATTTTCATTTGATTTATATACAGTTATATATTTTCCTTTATTTTGTTTTTATGCTGAATGAAATATTATTTGTTTGCAAATATTCAGTGTAAAAGTATGTACATATGTATGTATGTATGTATATAAAATTTCTGTTTATGCATAGACATATCTTAATGAAAATGCATGAGATAACATCAGATAGATGACTTAATGCAAGAGAAATGAAAAAAAAAGGAATTAAATTGGAAGAGGAAAATATTGCAAAGTTTAAAAAATTTTCTTCTTTTATTTAACTTAGTGTTCATCTTTATTTGAAATGAAGTGATAAGTCAAGTGTGAAAATGAAAACGGAAGATTGAAAGCTATAAGATATGTATGTATGTATATTGTGTACTTAATATGTACATTTAGGTAGAATGTAAAGCGCATTGTACGTATGTACTCATAGATTCATTTGTACTTCTTCGAAAGAAATGTAATAATTGTTACAAGGATCATACATAAGGAACAAAACAGAAAAAAAAAAAATGAAAATTTATCTGTAGAAAGAAAATGAAATAAAAATCAAGGAAGAAAAAGGAAGTTGATGTACATTTCTTTATTTATTATACTATATACATAGAAGATATCATCAAAATACAATGTGCTGTGGAGATTGCAATGAATTGTATAAAGCTTTATATTTTCATGTACATACTCGTACCCATGTAAGTTATACTTGACTTGTTAGTTTCTTATCCATTAAATGTGTATATACATATACATATGTATGTTGTGTATAACTTATGGGAAATATTACGGAAGTTTTAATTTCTGTCTTAAATTTCTGCTTTTAAAATGAAAATTCTTTTTATTTTCAAAAATAAAAAATAAAACAAGGAAAGGATTTTTCCTCTTTTGTTTACAAAAGTATACTTTTAAAGAAATAGAGATCGGATGTGTCATTAAACTGATTGCTAAGAAATACACATGAATGCTGTATAAACGTATAAACACAAAAAAAATAAATAAATTCAGTGTTTTAAACGAAATTTTAGAAAAATTAGAAAGAAAAATAAATAGACAATCATAGTTTTCACAAAATATATTTAAAAAAAAAAAGCTAGACAAATACAATTAATTTTAAATGTGCACTGTCAAACACAAAAATTAACTACATACATATAATAAAATAAAAAAAAAAAAAATTCTGTTTTTTTCTATAGTACGAGTACGTATCTAAAGAAGAGCAAAAGCACATATCTATCTAGCATTTTATTATTATTATTTTTTATTTACAAAATATCCCGAGTCTACAAAGTAAAGGTCACAAAATGAGTCAATCATGAGTGGGTTTACGAGATAACAAAAAAGACATGTTTATTTCCATAAGGCTTCAAGTGCACCGAATTAGTGAATAGAGTATAGTAAAAAATGATTCTAGATCGCCCTCCTTAAAATTCACTCCTTCTGAGATATAGGGAACTGAAAATTTTCAAACACCTATGGTACATGATAGAATAGATAATATGTGATATACCTATTTTTTTTAAATTTTACTTTGAGACTCTATATAGTATGTATATATTTTTTTCAAGTTTCTGAATAATAATCAATGCATATTTATTGTATTTATTTATTTATTTCATTTTCTAATTTAAACATTTTGTACATACATATACATTATAGACATGTAAATACATAAAAAGGTTCTCTTATAACTTGACTACTTCGAAAAGAAAAAATAATAATCATAATCATAATGTATTAAAATTCTCTTAAGTATATTATTAAGTCTTCTATAAATATATATTTTTTTTTGAACAGTGAGTAACAAAAATTATGGCAATTATAATAACTTAATGCATGTATTAAAAGAATTTGAAAATTGTTTGTAAAGATTTATAAGCAAAGAACTTGGGAACTAAATGGGAAGTTGAGTACATAAATGGACTTTGAGTAAGTATGGATTTTTCTTTTCAAAATTTATTCCTTATTATTTCTTTAGTATAATAATTTTTTCTCGATACTGTAATAAATATTGAGAGTGTACAAAACATGTTATATGTATTTATCATTAAACATAAAAATCATTTTTATTTATTTAATTTAATTTTTCCTTTTTTTTTTTCATTTTTCTATTTTTTTGTTTGTTTTATTTTTTATTCTACAAATATTGGTTTTTCTAAGTTATATGAATGCATGTACATATACATATATATATACATATAGAAAATATGTATATATCAAAACATTTATTGAAATTAATTAGTTGCCATTATGAATCGTTTGTTATTTGATGAATCTCATTATATTAGGTTTATTAATACACAAAAACGACTTTTCCTGATACATAATATAATAATGCTGTTCCTATATACATACATATGTATATATAAAATAATATTGAATATTGAGAACATTGTGGTGTATTTATAATATTCCCTACATAATAATCACGTACATTTATATATTGTTATTGATTTGACCTAAATAATTATTTTCATTTTCAATTTTTTTTTTCTCATTCTTAAGTATAAGCTTAAAAAGGATCTACGTATTCATATATTTTGTTATGTTTATTATTTTCAATTTTTTTATATGAACGTTTACTATATGCATATGTACATATACATACATATGATGTTTGTGTATTTGTTTAACATATATTTTTGTTTTTTTTATTAACAAAAATTTTTGTTTTCATTCTATTTTCTGTTTTCCCTTGTTTCGTATTTATTATTAATTTTTGTTTTGATTTTTTGTTGTTGTCGCTTTTTTTGCTTTCTTGTGGCTTTCTAGTTTTTTTTACTATATCATTTCGCTTTTGTATTTCTAATGGTAAGAAAATTAAAAATAAATGTATAAAAAGCGATTTAATTTTTTTCTTCCTTTTTATTTTTATTCTCTAGAGTCCTTTTTTTGCTTGTTCTGCGTTGAACAATGGAAGAAATTAAGATTTTTTTTTTTTAAAAAGTTTTTAAATCAAAAACTATTATATAGATTAATCTTGAGATGCATAAATACATTTGTATGCAATTTGCATTGTATATTTGTGCAAGAATATTTCCTTTGCTTACTTTATTCATGCATTCTAGGGTTAAATTCAATTCACGATGTAAAATTAATTCAGCCCATTTTTTAATAGTAGAAGTTTTGGTTGATGCTACATCTCATTATAATAATGAATTTATTAATCATGCGGTCACCATAACACCACTTTATTCCTCTATATATGTCATCTTAATTAAACTCAACACGACTTTCTGTTCATTTCTATAAAATTTAATTTTCATGTTAATGACACATGTATAATTATTATAAAACGAAAATGCATTATTATTGCAATTGTGCAAATAGAATTCAATTAATTTTCATGATTTTCAAGAAAATAAACAATCAGAGAGTATTTAATATTGGAATATTTTATTTTTCGATTAAATGAGGAAAATTAAAATTAGATGTACATTTCGTAATGTACCGCTTTAGATTCAAAGTTGTTTACACATGTATTAGGAAAAATTTTTAATTGAAATGAGTGGGACAGTTTTTTTCCATTTTCAAGATCAAGACTTCATCTTCAGACGACTTGAGTCAAAATGACTATGGAATATGATGATGGTTATGAAAAATAGATGGTAAGTTAATAGATAGGTGGGTAGGTAGCTAGGTAGAGGTGACCGCCAGCTGATTCCAAAGCAAGCACACTTAGGCCAAAAAAGCCCATTGTAATACCACACCAGGAATTTCTCACAAATCGATTCGATAGTAAGAAATACAAGATAAAAAATTTAAAAACTAGAAGAATCGATCTCTAAAAAGAAAGTGCAAGGAAAAGAAAAAGTTGAAGAAAATCAAGAATTTCATATATCTACAAAAGTCTTCAAACGAGAAACGAGATCCTTCGCTAAAATATTCAACTGATTTGAATTTCACTATAAAATCAATTTTAATATAAAAACAACAATAAAGCCAAAAAACTTGTTGAGTGCGGATATATACACATAATTTTTTTTTTTTTTTTTTTTTGATTCAAATTTAACATTTGATTTTCATATTGCAATATCGAGTAAAAAAAGGTCCTTTCAAGTAAATGTGTTCATTAAAAATTTATTTAAAAGGATATTTTCTACTTTTACTAATGATAAACTTTTTTTATTAGTTTGAAATGGAAAAGCAAACATTTTCATTCAAAAAAAAAAAAAAAAAATCTTTTCTACAAGGAAATAAAAATAAAAATTTGAAAACTTTTAAATTATCAAATTTACAAGTTAAGAAAAAAATTATAGAAATCTCTCAAGATCAACCTTAAATTTTATTTTTGATAAACACAAGAGAAAATGTATTGTGGTGTATATGCACAAAAATGTGAAAGTATTAAAAGTTAATGCAGTATACAGGGTGTCTTAGTTTTCAATTCCTGAAAACATCAGGAAAATTGAAGGATATCATCTTGACATATTATACCAAAAAAGTGGCATAAAACTTTATCCTACGATTTTCTTGAAATTTTCAGGGATTGAATATAATGACGAGGGCGAGGGACATCTTTTTTTATAATTAAAACAAAATGTTTCATACACAATTTTTTGCATTAAAAACATTTTAACAACTTTAGACTTTCTTATTAGAATTCATTAAACAAAAATTTGTTAGAAAAGTACGGTACGGTACGGTAACTTTTATTTGTAATTAGCATGATTTAAATACATAGAATGTAGGGACATTGAAAAACCCTGTATATGCATAGATGGATATTAAATTCTACAAAAAATGTAATAAAAAAATGCAACACTTCAAGTAAATAAAAGTTACAATACAAAGGAAATGAATGCTTTGTTAGATACAATAAAAGAATGAAATGTTGATGAAAAGTCGAAATCATGCTGATATCTAACAAATTCTCAAGTGTATTTTATTTGAAAATAAAATAAAAAAACGGCTATAAAATACCTACCAGTGTGGTACGTAGACAATCAAATAAAAAATAAAGAAAATGAAGGTAAAATACAAGAAAAAAAGGAAGACAATTTATTTTTCTTTGTGATAAATCGTATCTTTTTCAAGTGTTTTTCTTTTGTTACAAATGAAAAGAGAATTGTTAAATTGTATTGAAAAACAAAAAAAAAAAAAATGAACTGAAACGTGTGTTTAAAAAAATGTATAAGGAAAATTAACGGATATTTTATGTTTTATGTGGTTTTATTTTTTAGTCCAATTTAGTAATTCATTCGTTATGATCCGTAATTTTCGGATTATATTTCACAAAACCATGTAACGTACTGTACTAAATCAGTTAAATCAGTTTTTTAACGTATTTTTCTATAACTACATTTAACAGTTAAATTTTCAGTAATTTTGAAATATTTCTCATGGATGTCTCTTATTGAATTTTAGAAAATTTATCCTTGAGTACGTAGTTTGCTTTTTTCATCGTAACAAGGACATATGAAGTCAATCGGAACATGTTTACATTTTTACACTATATCGCTTCATCAACTAAGAAAACAAAATATTTTTAAATATTTCATTATTTGTTTTAAAACTCTCCATAGATCATAAGTTTTGATTGGGAACGAAATTTCCCATTTTATTTTTTGATTTTGGTGTCTTATTACATAAATAGCGGTATACAAAAATTACCAAATATAAAATATCCTTTGGTTTATAAAATTTTTAGATTGGATAGTAATTGAATTAAGACCAAGTACTCAGTTGTGAAGAAAATGTAGAATGCGGATTTTATATTGCAAATAATTGATTTTGAATTTTTCAAATTTTGATTTTTTCGTATATGTTGAAAATTTGCCTGTAATGAAGAAAGAAAATTCAACAGCATTTTAGAAAGAATTTTTGGTTGGTCTTTAAAATTTAATACATTTCAAATGAGGGAAATTTGGCTTTTTAGTTTTTAGATATTTTGATACAAATTTTGTACACTATGGATAAAAATATTGGATTGCATTAAAAATGTTATAGATCTTGGTACAATGTAGACCGTGAACAATTGGGAATCTATTTACTAATCTAATTTTTATTTCAAAGAGGAAAATATATTCTGTAGGTTGTAGATACTTGGTACACAATAGATATCAAGGGACAAAAATGTTGGATTATGTCTAATATATTTTAGATTTTGATGTAATGTAGATTGTGGACAATTTGAAAATCCCATTTCACTTCAAGAAGATAAGTACATTTTGTAGATTCTAGATACATACGTATATTTGGTACAATTTTTGTAGTAGATAATTGGTGCAGTTGTAGATCCAATATGATCCAATGGACAATAATTTTGGATTATGTAGAAAAAGTAGAAGGAAATTGAAAATACTTTATCCGATTTTGATCCCTTTTTAATTTGTGAAAAATTGGGAACTTAAAATAAATGGGAAATGTTTCTGATAACATAAAAAGGGTAGTTTTTGAAACCCCTTTGTTTCGACCATCTGAAAATCATTTTTATTCATACCAATTTTATTGATGTAACGAACCGTTAACCACTTGTAAATCGGTACAGGCATGGTATAAGTTGGTAAAAAAGGAATTTTTATGAAAAAGGGATGAAAATACCAATTTAAGGATATGGGATTTACGAAATTACAAAATATCCTAAAAAGGATATTTGGTGTAAAATTAAATGGTTAAAAGGACTGTGTGTTCTAAAAATTTGTATGAGATATTCTATTTCGAAATTTTATTAAATGAAAAATTCTAGTACGTTTTCATTGTTTGAAATAGCAATAATGAAAAAAATTTTTGATTCTCTTTATATGCACATTTTTCATACAAAAAGACAGCAGAGAAATCCTTTTTAAATTAAAGGATAAAATTTATACTTTGTGTTAGAAAAAAATACTCTAAGACATTAATATTAAAACTATTTATTTTTTTCTTTGTTTGATTCATTGTAGTTTTAGACTGTATAAACAAACAAATTTATTTTTATTTATTTAAAATTTACTTTTATTTATTTATAATATATTAATGTCTTGGCCGTTGTATACAAAACCATACGTAAATTGTATGTAGTGATAACACTAAAAACAAATTTGAAACCTCGATCCTTATACGAGTATCCAAAATTTTCTTTTTTCCGTCATCGCTATTAGTTTGTGTAATATATAGTTTAATAGTTTTATATACTATGGTATTGTCTAAATAGTATACTATACATATCTGTCGGCAGTGTATATTTTGGTTAGAAGCTGCCGTAGGTGGTTTGGTCCTGTTTGATCACATTATATGTGGGGTATCACAAAGGATCTCTTCCGGTCTAAATATGTGTTCGCTTGAAGACAAGTGTGTGGTCATGTCCACCTACCTGCCTATGTTGATGACAAAGTTGATAATTATCGGTTATTTTCTACCCTTTTGATAATTTTAAAATTGTTGGGGTCACACTCAACCAAATATGAATTGTCATAGCGGAAAATTTGTATTATTTATAGATTTCAATTGAAATCAATGTTATCAATTGCATAACGGATATATCAACCAAAACTGGACATTTCTAATTTTTCAATTTGATTTCCTGTAATAAATATTGAAAAATTAATATTTTTATCATATATACCAGTGTTATACAATTCGACGTTACAGCATCATTTACAATACACATGTCTAAGTTCATACACATCCGTTTACGTATTTTACTCATATTATGTATGTAATTATTGTAGAATCTATGACAGAAAATGTATAATACATTGTTTTACATTTAAAATTTAAAATTTTAAATCGTATAAAAATATTTTTGTATGTTTGTGTATTTATTGTGATAAAAATTGATTTATTCATGCATTTTACATAATAATACGTAAATGTTCATTAAGGTATTTTAATACCATATAATATACAAAGAGTACATATAGGTATGTATATATGCAAACTTTCTCATACTTGTGTATATGCAAGATAAATTTTCAATATTCCTCTTTTAATAAATATATTTATAAATAACATAAAGTAAAAATATTGATTTTAATTAAATTCATTTCATTACATTCGTATACATGCATTCACATATGTACATATATATAACATATAGGTTTTGTATATGTATGCCTGTGTATATTGAAACATGTGGGTATTTGTGTGTGAACTTTTATGAATGATAATCAAGTGTATAACAACAAGTATGCAATTATAAAAGGACAATAAAATAGAGATGATATAACACATACAATAGTACATGCTTACATATATGGCAACAATTATATTTCAAATGAAATAATATTAGTTCAAAGGACATAAGGCAATTACAAAGGACATATACACATTTAAAAGGAATGATAAAAGAAAAAGTGTAGGAGAATATGGGTAATTTAAATATACGAGTATGTATAATATGTGAGTATATTAATATGCTTGTGGATATGGTATGTACGTGTATGCCTTTTGTAATACAGTTTACTATGTGAATCCGTATAAAACTTTATATTACGTATCCTATACGAGTACAAAATCTATTTATTATTTTTTATTGATTTTATACATTTTGATTTTTTTTTCTCTTATTTTCCCTTTTTTTCGTTTTTTTTGGTTTTTCGCTTTAAACATGCATGCATTTATTAAATGATAAATTTTATATGTGAACTTATAGTGTATTTAAATATTGCATATATGTATGTTATGTAAACGCGTATATATATATATATGGTATATACATTGTATCTTTAGAGTAAATATATCCTTTAGCGTAATAAATAAAAGTCGACATAAACCATATTATCTAAAATTCATATTATGTACACACATATGTATGAATGTACACATAAGTAAATATGTATTTATCTATTCATTTATTATTGTATCTATATCATCTGTATCTACCGATCTTTGTATTTATGTACAAACTTTATTATATACGAAAGTTCATCTTCATGCAGATATGTATGTACATATGTATATAGCCTATAATGTACATATGTGTGTACATTTCAAAAAGTCATCTTGAGATTTTGGTTTTTTTAACATTGCTAACGGCATTTAAATTTCTTTTTGGATGACTGCTTTTCAAATGATAAAACGATTATAAAAAAGTTTTTTTTTTTACATTTTTGTCTTTTTATTATTTTTCCTTTTTTCCACACATATACAATCAAATACATGCATATGTGTGATGTACACATATGTTAGCGAGATACAAGGATATAAATGTAGTTTGCTATTCATTTATTTTTAAAAAGTATTTATACATATGCATGTGTAATTATAATTGTATACAACGTGTATATTGTATATATGTACGTATATTATTATGTATGTACATACATGATGCATACCTAGGTTATGTAAGCTTTCAATTCTAAATTACTTTTAAGTTTTTCTTTGATACATTTTGTACATACACATGTACAATATAATGTACACATACATATGTACATATGTACATACTTGTATATGCATGAGTTTGTATATTTTTATATATTATCGATATACAAGTGTACAAGTACATCTCATTTGGCGCAACTGAACTATGTATGAACTTTTTATATGTTTTATGCGCTATGTATACATTAAGGAAAGTGAAAAAAAACAAACAAACGACAACTATAAATTTATACCGGAAAATAAACTTTTTCGAAACTCATAAATAGCAATTATAAATTAAATAGAAAAAATAAATGATAATAAAAAAAAAACAAAAAATGGAGTAAAAGTTGATGAAGAAAAATACTAATAAAAAAATAAAAATATACAAAAAAAAAGTGAAAAGAAATACTAAATTAAGAACGAAAAAGAAAACAAACTACAAAAAAAAAAAAAGTAGAATAACAGAATTTTTTAAAAGGATTATTCCATCACTATGAGTATAATGGTATGATGCATACACATGAATACAGCAGAATAAATAGTTAGAGCAGGCAGAAATAATGCATTTAATATGCAACATTCATATTGAATGAAATTAAAAAATAATAATAAAAAATAAAAATAAAAAATTAGAAAAAAATATTCAACTCATCCCCGTAATGAACTTCTTGTATTAATTTGTTGTTTTCAGTATTGTTGTTGCTTTTGTATATTTTTTAAAAAAAATTTTTGCCATGCATATATCCCTCAATCTCAGTTTCCTGGAAGCAACTTTTAAAGTCTAATCGGCTTCAAGTTATGTAATTTCCTGTTGCCACAAGTTGAATTTATTTTACAGACTTTACGGTGGTGTATGTATGTATATCTTGTTATGTAGAAAAGTTTTCTATAAATTTACAATAGCTGCTGTTACACCATATATTATGTACATACATACATGTACAAAATACAATAATAATAATTTATAATACCCTATAAATTGTATGTACGAGATGATGATGGTGTACTATATATATGATGCAGTTACATGATTTACAGTGCATCCTTGAATACATATACACAAATATATCCTTTATAATATGCGTATGTATGTACATTGTAGACGGTATTCATTGCATCTTTTTACTAGGGTTCTGCACTACCACTATTTGGTACTTTTAATGTTGTATACGGTTGTATTTTGTGTTTTGACTACTTTATTTAACAAAAAGTTATTACCAAACATACATATGTATGTGTACATGATGTACGTGTATAAGTTTTTTTTTTTTTTAAACAAAATAAATACGAATGAGCTGAAAATACACAAATATATGGTACATTCACATATATGTGTGTACCTATATATGTAAGTATAAAGAGACAATTCATGTAGATTCAACCAAAAACATTTCGTTTTCTAGTTTTCTAGTTTTTCCATTATATACATTATTTAGATGCAAACCAGCATATAATACATTTGAAATATACATAATTCTAGCATACGTTTTTTTTTTGTTTTGTTACATAAAAATATTTAAAAAAAAAGCGAAAAAAAAAACAAAGGGAAGAAAAATGATTTTCATCGTATTTGAATCGTATACGCTTGTTTAATAGTCAAATAAAAATTAAAATTGAAAATGAAATAAAAATAAATTTTTAATTTTTTTTTTTTTGTTTTTGCAAGCAAATAAAAATTGAGATGATAAAAATAAATATAAAAACAAAAACATTATAGACTACTTCTCAATACCATCAAAAGCTTCAAAATCGTACTTTGTAGTTTTGAAAAAAATTAAAAAAAAAAAAAAAAACACAGAAAGAGAAAAATAACGAGTGAAAAGTACTTATAAAATTGAATTCAACATTTTTTTAAAAAATCCGTCATAATATGATTGGTATACAGAAGGAAAAGCTGGAAAAGCAATACACACATACATATATACCAGACTCAGTGTTTATGATGAAAATAATAATAGATGCTTACAAAGTTATAAAGAGGGTGCTTAAAAAAAATTTATTTCCAAAGTCCAAGTAAATGCCCAAAGGTTTGTTATATTTAGTTCTATATGAAGAATAAAAAAAATTAAAAAAAAAAAAAATATTTCAAAGTAAAATTTTCGTACGATTTTTCTTTTTTTACTTTTTCTTGAGGTTAACTTTTGATTCGTTATTTTTTCTACCAGTATATTTGTAAATCTTTTTTTTTTAGTTTTTTTTTCTTTGGTAGAATTTCTGTGTGATTGAACTTTTTTGTTTATAAACTTTAAGTATACAAAAGTTTCTGGATAAATCCAAAATTTAACAAATAAAAATATATTCATGTATACATGTATGTATGTTGACCCTGTTTAAAAATAAAATAAGGATTAAAATAATAAAATAAAACTGAAAAAAAAGAAATTTTGTTTTATTTGATTTCTCTCATTTTCATTTTATGGTGTTTTTATCATTGGATAAATAAAACAAAAAGTCAATATGGGCATATAGTTTAATAGTCAAATATTTACAAAACTCTTTAAAATTTGTTGGAAAAATATAAAAAAATAAAAACGATAATAAAAAGTAATGAAATAAAGACAGTATGTGCAATGATAATGACGATGATGATAATGGGCAGAGATGATGGAAGTAGGTACGATAAAATTTTTCTTTATTTTTTATTTTTTTTTTCTCCTTTTTTTCTTTTTGGAAAATAACTGTACACATAGAGTGAAAAGCAAGGTATAAAAATTATAAATATTTTTTATTACATCATCCTCTCTTGTTGTTATTTTTCAATATTTTTCTTTTACATTTTCCTGTATTTTCTTTGTATTTATGCTAGTATTTTATTTTTTCTTGCTTTTTTTTTTTTGATTTTATAATTTTTTTAATAGCTTGGAAAAGTCAAATTACTTTTTAAGAAATCTGAGGAAAAAGTAAAATCGTTTCGAATTTCACGTAAAGCTTCAGTATCTGATATCATATAATATGCACAAAAATGAATGGAAATTTCTTAATAAAAATTCATTTATTAAAAATGAAATTTTTTATCATTTTCTGTTAATTTTGAAAAAATATCATATTCATGTAGAATTTGACATGAAATTTTAATTATTTTCAGTTTTCAATTTAAATTTACTCACATCAGGATATATTTTACACATACCCATGTGTATAATGTACAAATAGTGAATATAAATCGAATACCCTAATATGTATGCATACATTTAAATTCAAAACTACATTATTTTATCACATTTTACTGAATATTTGACAAAATTTTGAAATTATGAAAATACCTTTTCTCACTATATGTACACACAAGTTACCTACCATATGCAATACAAAATGTTCATACAAAACTTATACTTGATTTCTTCACTTCAAGATATCTTGAAGTTAAACGTATCTTGAAAATAAACCAAAGATTTGATTTTCTTCACTTCTAATTAAGACTTATCTTTAAGATAAAGTTAACCGCTGGTTGAGGTTCGGGATATCTTTAAAGTGATATAGATATCTCAACTACAGCACGTCACTTGATACTTGAGATAACTAATTTAAAAATTTTAACGGGTAGTTTTGTAAATTACACGGAAATTTATTTGTAAATTATACATGGAGTTGGTTTCATGTCATTTTTTTAAGGGCTGAATAAAATATTTCTATCCTGATAATTAGGTAATTTTCAAGTTTAATAAAGAAAACCAATCTAGAAGATATACAAATCTACAAAATAGCTTTTTCTTCAAGATAGTTAACTACAGGTATGAAGAAATCCAGCATTAGTTATGTACACATGTATCCAATTTTATCCATTTCAAATACATGTGTAATATGAACGATGACATATGAAAAAATCTTTTGTACGTATAATGTGTATTCATATATGAATTAAAAGAATTTCATTATTTTCAATTCAATACATTCTGATTGAATTTATAAATTCTCAGCATGACATTTATATATTTTACATCATGTATAAATGATATGTAAAGAATATGTACGAAATTTATTTCAAATGAATCGAATATTATGTGTAATCATTATGCTGTATTGTAATTAAAAATATGATTTAATATTTTTCAATTATTTTAATACTGGGTTACATTACCACAAAAGAAAAAAAAAATTAAATAAATTAAATGTATACTTTGAACTTTAAATATTTTCACTACAAGCCTTATGGAAACTACAAAAAGTAGTACCACTTTACATCTTTACTTATTAATATTTAAAAAGCTCATCCTATACTGCATGAGAAATTAAAGAGAATTGGGTAACACTGCTCGTAAAATGCTTTTATGAGAAATTATGAGAGAAGAAATAAGACACATATACTCCCATAAGGACTGTGGTGAAAATATTTAAAGTACAAAGTATAGTAATTTCATTACATGTAATATTTAATTAATTATAAATTATTTAAACCACACACAAAAGTTCGTTTGAATAATTTTAAAATTATAAAAATAAATGACTCTTAAATAAATAGATTAAAAAAATAATAATAATGATAAGGGATTTATTATACATAAATTTTTAGACAAAATATAATTTAATGATAAAGTAGAAAATTTTTTATTATCAATGATCATCATAAAAATCTCAGTAAAATTCTTGAAGATTTTGCAATATTTAATTAAATAACTGCAATTTCATAAGTATACAATTTTATTGCATATCTAACTATAATCAAAAAAAAAAAAAAAAAATCAATACAAAAAGAAATCAATCATCTGCGAAAAATTTTTCCAATATAAAAAAATATAAAAAATATTTATTTATAGATAATACAAATGATTACTGGTAAAATTGATTTGTTGTAAAATCGGTATATCCTATGTACATACATATATATGTATGTGGGTGATATAGAAAATTTTTATTTGATCAAATGTGTGTATAATATGTACGTACACAAAATTTATAAAATTATTTTATCGACTATTTTATATTTTATTTATTTTTTTTTTTTTAAATTTTGTACATATTTAAATAATAATACATACATATGTATTTAAGAGCAATTTTTGATTGATGATAATAAAAAAAAATTTTTTTTCCACTTAAATAAGTATCATATATGTACTTAATACTACTACCCATACTGTATACTGTTAAAATATATCAAAAAAGTGTATTAGCTATGAAAAAGAGAGAATAAAATTATTTTTATGATGAATATAAAAATAAAGCAAGAAAAAGCAAATTTTTTTTATTTCATTTTTAGTATATACACATGTATGTTAAAGGCACTTATGTTCGTATGCATCATATGTGTATGTTAAAGCATAAACACATATGAGGCAATTATTTTGAAAGTGGTACAAGCCTATTATTTGAAATTCTGAGATGTATTCAGTTTTATTTTCTATACTAATCTTCATAGAAAAGGATAAATTTGATTACTATAAAAGTATAAAATACACAAATTTTAGATTTTCGAAAAAAATTATTTTCAGATATCAAAAAAAAAAAATATTTATATCCTTGCGATAACTGTTAACGTTTGAATTTTGAACATTTTTGAACTTATCCCACTTTTAGAATAAACAGCTCATATGTAGGTGCATATCATACGTTAAGCATGGAATATGATAAATTTTTTTTTTCAATTTATACAAGTATGAAATTTAAATTCCATCAGTGTTTTAAATAGAATTTCATGTATTTATGAGTACGTATTCATGAAATTTTTATAGAATTCATTTGTGTGTTTAAAATATGCATATAAATGTATACAGACGTACATATATATGTATGTCATACATATGCATACATACAGTACATACATATGTACAGTACAAAAATAACATTTGTATGTATGTATATAACCAAATATAAAATAATTCTGATAAATTTAACATAAAAAAATTTGTTTGCTGTTTATTTTATAACTTTTCTGTTGTTTTAACAGAAAAAATAAAATTATTTTTAATTTCTAGATAAAAATTCATATATAAAAGATGAATAAAAAAACATTGAAATTATTGAAGTTTATGGTAAATTCATATGTATATACACGCGTATTCATTTAATGCAATGAATTTTTTTTGTTTTTAACCATCAAATTCAAAAATGAAAAGAAAAAGTATGAATTTAATTTCAAAAGTTTGTTTTTCACGGATTTAATTAATTTTAAAAATTAAATATAAAATAAAAATTTAACAACAAAACAAATTTTTTTTTACTTTTCACTTTTATTTAATTTAACATCCGCATTCATTTTTTTTTGCTTTTTTAACTGGTTAAGGAAAAGTTTTTCTTTTTGATTTTTACTTTGTATGCTTGTTCTTTTTTTTCGAGATAGGTTTGAATGAATTCATACAATACGTCTTAATGAAAGTTTTTGTGGGCTTATTTTGTTTAAAAATGAAAAAGAAAAAAAAGTTATACTCCATACACTAATTCGATGCAGTTAAGGTCTTATGGGAGTATATGTGTCCATTTTCTTTTCTCATAATTTCTAATAAAATTATCTCACGAGCAGTGTTACCATAATATGTAATGTTATCTTGTGATACAAGATGAATTTTTTTAGTATCAATATAAAGCGACGTAAAGAATTACTACTTCATGTCATTTCCATAAGACCTTAACTGCATCGAATTAGTGTATGGAGTATAATTTAATATTTTTGTTTGAAAAATTTTTAAAGTACAACATATTTGAAGAATACGTTAATAAATAATAAAAGTAAAAAATATTTTACTCCAATGAATTATTAATGTAGTGATTATTATAATTGCATTATGTTCCACAATATGAACAAATTAAAATAAGATTTTCATAAAATAGAATGTAAAAATATCGATTGAGATAAAGTTAATCACAATTCTTTAATTATAAAGGATAAATAGATTTCTAATGATTATTATTTAATCAATGTACATATTCCCTGATGAAAGCAATTAAAATTTTAATTAAAGGAAAATTATTTATAATTGCCATGAATCGCTTAAGGCTTTATATACTTTGAATTTCTATATACATATTACACAATTTTCTCAGTTTCGTATATATCCTTCTACTGTTGAATATAGAACTGAATTTATAAATTTATTTAACAAATTTTTTTTTTCACATAATATAGTTTCAAAAATACAAACAAAAAAAAAACTGCATATAAATTAAAAACTAATAAAAATTAAAAATATTTCATAAAAATTGTAATAAATTATATTTAAATAGAAAACTCTTGATTCAAACTTTTTATCATTTACAATATGCAACATATTACAATATAATGGAAAATATATTTATGTGATTGTACATGAAATTTTCCATTATATGTACATTAATATAATATCACTTATTTTATTTTATGTACAAATATATTCTTTTTAATAATATATATTGTAATAAATTAAAATGGAATGCACTTACAAACAATATAAGTACATATTCATATATGTATGTACATATGTATATGTTTTAATACCACAATATCAGTAACACATATTTGCATGTATATGTTTGTATTACACATTTATGCAGTTTTATTTCTTTCTATAAAATACATTTATTCATTTGAATTTTTCATTTTTCTATTTTCCTATGCATTTTATTGCAGAAACATATTCTATTTAAAGATCTAACAGATTTATATTTACGTGATGTAAGAAATACATACAAACACATGTGCGTTTAATATGAACCTAAATTGTTGTTTTTTTTTTTACGAAAATTTTCTTTCCTGCTTTTATACAATACATAAAAAAATTTTCTTTTTCATGAGTACACACTGCTCCCGTTTGCTAGTATGTATTTCACATATTCGTCCACACACATATACAGATACATCTGTATGAATGACTATTTAATCTGCTTTTAATTTTTGTTTTACTCTTTCATTGTTTTGATGTTTTATTTCATTTTTACCTTCACTTTCTTGAAATTCTAAACATTTTGTTGTTTTTTTTTTGTTATACGCGAGTTTTTTTCCTTGTTTGTTCTTTTAAAAAAAAAAAACCAAATTTCTTGTACGTTATATAAAAAACTCAGGATGTTAACAGGATACATTATTGTATGTTTTAGTATACCCTTTTTTTAAAAAAAATGTAATTTTTATTCATTTATTTTTTTATTTTAACAAAAAAAAATTTTTCATTTTTTTTTTTCTAAAACAAGGAAATAAAAATTCACTCTTTAAGAAAAATTCAAAAAAAAAAATAATAAAAGAAAGGAAAATACATATGAAGATGGAAAACAAAAAAAAAAAAAGATGTTTAGAATTTTAACCTTTGTATAATGAGAATACAAATAATAATAAACAATAATAATAGTAATAATAATTTTAATGTTTCTCGTATAATTATGATTTTTTATCACTAATATAATGTGCCCATTATTATCATTTGTTTTTTTTTTGTTTGTAAACATTAAAATGCAGTATAAATAAAATGCAGGAATTTAAAAAAAAAATAACACAACAAAAATAATTTTGTACATTTACATTAAAGAAAATGAAAAAGGAAATTATACGTACATATGTATGTATATATATGCGCATACATAAACAAATACGTTAATAAAAATATAAAAAAACGAGAATTGTGTTCTTTATTTGATTTTCTTATTTTTCTTTCATTCTTTATTTCCTTTATTTATGTTATGTATTTTAAATGCTTGAAAGAAAAACAAAATAAAAATAATAAAAATTTATAAATAAATAAATATGTATACATAACCCATTAAAATGAATATTACAAAATAATAATGATAATAATATTTTGTTTATGTAAAAAATAAACAAAAAAGGAAAAATAAGTACATTCTCGTGTTTTTTATTTGTAAACTTGTTTCAAGTTCATTGACTTTAAAATGAATAAAAAGAAAAAGGATATTCTATCTATACGTTCAATATTATTCTTATTTACAATAATTATTTTCATTATTATTGTTATTTGTGGATAATACAAGTACAAATTAAATGATAACGGCACTGTGCGCACAAATCAACATTTTCTTACTTTTCGTTTAAATTTATTTATTTTTTTTCGTGTTTTTCTGTGGTTCATTTTAGAAAATTCAAGGGAAGAGTAAGAAAAATTTGAATGTCGTACACAGTTAGGATAAAATTTTCCAAATTGAAATTTTTAAGTATAATAACTGACTAGACACAATTGAAAAATGTATATATTTTTTTTTCTGAATGTATTTAGAATACATAAAAGACTTTTACAACAAGACACAAATATTTTTTGAATTTTCGTTTTTCTGTGTTTAATTTCCCTTAAAAATTCTTCAAAATTAAAATTGAAAAAAAAAAAATCAACTTACTCAAAATACAAACATCAAAGAAAGAATAGAATAAAAAGATATGTAAATAAAATGAATTTGAAAGCTAAACGACGTTGAAGAGAGTATAGAATTGAAAAGATATTTTATAAAAAGAAAAAGGAAACTGGATAATAATTTTTTTTTGTAATTATTCAAAAATAATGAAAGTTTTCATTTTTGATTTTTTTTTTAATTGTTTTGTAATAAAGTAGGAAAAGTTTTAATTAATATCCAGTTTGTGTACATTTTTATTCATATTTTTGATAATTTATAAATTTTTCATTAAGTTAAATTAATTGAATAAGACCATTGTTGAAATAAATATTAAATTACAGAATTTTCTTCTCATTGAAAACAAACTTTTATTTGTCTTCACTATTTTAAAGAAACACTCAGATATAGTGACTATATCAATTCTGAAGAAAATTTTAGCGTGAGTTTTTAATTTATATCAATGAAAATTTCATTGGCTCATTTCAAGTTAAAATGTTCATTGATGTATGTACAAATCACTTGAGCATAACAATATTAAAGACAAAACGTTCGTATAGCGAAAATGTCCTTTTTTTTGCGAATATGATACATCATGCATTGGGTATTAAGGTGAAGTAATTGACTTTTTATGAGTTATTGTGCAAGTTCACTCTTGTATGCCCTCGAATAATAAAAAATTTTTTTTAAAAATCTATCACAAGAATATGAGCGACTTTTCAAGTCTATAGAATAAAAAAAGTAGATTTTCATAATACCGAAAGTCTATTTCAACATAAAATCGATTTTCAATAGACTCTCATAATAGACGCCTAATTGAATATTTCGGTTTCTGTAATTATTTCAATTATCGTTATTTTTTTTTATTTTCTATTTTTAGCAAAAAAGATGCTCAAGAACCGCTTTAAGATGAATGATATCGAATACAAAAAAGACGATTTTTTTTTTCTAAATCAATTACTATTACATTTCTGAAGTTCAAGTCTTAACATTCTGTGAATTATGTCACATTACTTTGAAAAAAAAATATAAAATAAATTATAGAAAATTTTCTCATCGAATTTTTATTTTTATATTTTTATTTTAAAAAATTCTTATACATATAAGTATCTATGTAAGCGGTAAAAATAATAAAAACAGCGATAAATAAACGAAGAACAAAAAACAATTTATAAATTATGTTTTTTTATGTTTATTTTTTTTTCTATATACATACATACATACGTATAACTATTGAACTGTATTGTAATATTACCGTGTATATAAAAACAAATTATTGATAAAGAAAAATGATATTGTCATCAATGTGGTTGTGGTATATTTTTAAGATGTAGTACATTTTGTATATACCACCGAAATAAGAACAAGAAGAAAAAAAAAAAACGTTTTCTTTTAAAAATGAAATACATGTGTACACACACGTATAAGATTTTGTTTTTTAAATAAATAAAAAAAAAAAATAGAATAACGTGTAAAGAAAATAGATTGGAAAATATGAAATGAAAATAAAAAAATGACAACAACAGCCATAAAAATGAGAAAATTTTTTCATAAAATTTTTTGAATTGAATAAAAAGCCAACATATTTATACCATATAAGTGTGTTTAGATTCTTTGTAGATGTACATAATATAGTACATACAGTAACATCTAACACATTGTCACAAAATTTTTCGTATACTTATACGCATATGTATGCATAAACTTAATATAACATTAAATGATTGATGACAGATAGTATGACATGAAAATTTTAACACCACATGAAAAAAAAATTAAACTTCAATGCTTTCAGCATAATACAACAGTACGCGTATATGTCCTTCAGGATATGCGGGTATACATCAGATATATATATATAAGAATTTCTACACATGTATTAAATGAATTGTTGAAAAAAAAAACTTTTATACTATACTTTGTACTTTAAATATTTTCACTACAGGCCTTTTAGAAACTACGAAAAGTACCCTTTCTTTAAAAACGCGTCACTGCCTATTTGATGCGATTTTCAGCTTAAGATCGTAGTACGCTGAGTATGGGATCAAGTAGGTAGTGATGCGTTTTTGAAGATAGCCGTAGTACCACTTTACATCTTTGTATATTGGATATTTAAAAAGCTTATCCTATACTGTATGAGAAATATGAGCATTATGGTAACTCTGCTCGTGAAAGGCTTTTATGATAAATTATGAGAGAAGAATAAAGACACATATATGATATAAGGCCCATAGTAAAAATATTTAAAGTACAAAGTATAAAATATGGTACATAAGGATAATGTTTGTGGGCAAACTTTTACATATCACGGTCAATATTTTATAAATTTTTATTTTCATAATTTTTAATACTATTGTATTCGAAATACGAAAATAAATTTTTACAAATTCATACAACATTATATTGACATCCGAATATTTAATATCAAATTCATTTGTACATACATACATTCGAAAATATCATTTTTATTGAATTTATTTTCGGTTTTTTATTTTCAATTATTACATTATTGAACATTTATTTCCTTTTTGTCAAAATCATAAATAAAAATTTATTTAATAAAAATATTTTACCTACATAAGTAAAAAAAATAAAAATAACACAAAAGAAAAATTATTTTGAATAATTCATTCAATTTAAAAAAAAAAAATTGTTTATTTTTTCTTTTAAAGTTATAATGAAAATTTGTTAAAATTTTATTTTTGTTTTCCTTTTACTTTTAATAAATAAATTGTAAATCAATATGACGTCAATGAAAAAAACACGTGTGTATACCTATATAATGAAAATTTTTCTTTTGTCATGAAAAAAAATTTTATTGTACAAACTTTTCTTTACGGATTTCATTAAAATATTCCAGTTATGAAAAATGAGGAAAATGTGAAAATTTTTTGATATGAAAATTTTGAGAAAAAGGAAAGAAAAGAAAACGGAAAAAAAAAATTATAAATGTAACAAATTTAAAAATTAAGAAATTCAATTAAGTCAAATTTCAATTATTTTTTAAAAAAGGACGATTTATTATAATCTTATTTTTAATCATTAATTGGGATGTCTGATTTTTATTTCATTTTGAAAATGATTAATTAATTTATTTTACATTTAATATATATACTTATTAACAATCTGAAAAGATTATATTTTCGTCTAAAATTGATATCCTTCATACAAGGTGTTTGTAATTAAATTGATTATAATTAATTTAAAATGTACTATATAGAGATAATGTAGTAGTTTATTACAACAGAGACTATGATAAATAGAAATAATTATTTATAATTTAAAATTGAATCGAATTTTTAAATTTTTAATCTATTCAAATTGTATACGATTAAATTGATTAATTTTGTTTTGTTGTTTTGTTTTTTTCATACTTTTAAGCTAGCACCAAAATAAAGATGTAACATGAAGTAAAGTAAAGTATATTTGCATCTGTGTAACCAAACGAGTTTCTCCGTAATGTACATAAATTTTAATTCATTCAAGTTTCGTCAACCTTGAAATGTTATTTTGCCTTAAAATAATCTACCGTGTCCATTTTTATTTTACATTTTTAACATTATTAAACTACGTTCATAGTAGAAGCTCAATAGGTATAGAGTACTAGCTTTTGAATCCATAGGTCTCAGCTTCGAGAAAAATCGTATTTTACATTTTTTGTTGCCTTATCAACATCATTCAGCTTGAAACGAAGATGAAACTACATTCGTAAAAATTTCTTTGTTTACCTTACGTCACGTTACTTGTTCATTATGGGTGAAGCTTTTAGTCTATTTTTTTCCAATTTATGTTTTTGTCGGATTATTACATTACATTCAATTTAACATTTTAAACACCCTATTGAAAATTTTACAATTACGAGGGGAAAAAATAAAATTAAAAATTGGTAATATGTAACAAAAAACAAAACAAAACAAATGGTGACATTTTAAAGTTACTTTCAAAAATAAAATATTGTTATCGTCAGCTTGATTATAAAAATAAATTGAATTCTGCTGTTGATTGTTATGTGGTTTTAAAAAAAAAAATTTCGCGGTTACATTTAAAGTATTAGAAAAAAAATTTTTTGAACCGTGAGAATATACTTAAGAAGAAAGAATAACCGAAAAATACTTAGATTGTGTTAGATGTAAAAAAAAAAACCAAAAAATGTTGTTTCATATTTAAACTTGAAAAATAAATGATTTCTTTTCTTGAACATATAGTATACAAAAGAAAATAGAAAAGAAAATGTATTTTCATAGTAAAAATAATAAAAAACCTCATTTCGTATACATATAGTATGAGATTTTTTATGATATTTCAAAATATTTTCATTTTTTTTTTTTTTTTGTTGTTTTCCTTCTGTTGAAAATATTTTTATATTAAGTTACAATATTGTGAAAATACACACATTGTTACACATTTGTTATGTTTACTTAACTGATGTTTTACTGAATGCACTGTATATTTACCATATATGCAATGCATGTGCGGTGTGTATACTTAACCGTTCTGGTACACGATATACATATACTTAAGCATTCTGTTTAGCAACAAAGATAAATGCATTCTGTAAATACACAAAAATGAAATATACTTTATGTTTTTCTTTCCTTATTTATTTATTTATTTTTATTATGTATGTTTAGTTTTTTTTTTATTTTTTTTTTCCTATGATAAAATCTCATATTTTCCCCATTTCTATATATTTTTTTTTTTACTTTTTAATATGACATAATTTTCTTATTTTTATATCATCATTTTCTGTACATTCTTATTTCACATTATTATCATTATTATTATTATTATTATTGTTATTACGAGATATACTATGGCACATATAACGTATAGTATGTCATTAGGATCTTTCTACAGCTGAACTAAATAATATAATGATAATATAAAGAAAGTTAAAAAAAAAAGAAAAACAAAATGTATGTACAAAAGAGGGACTATAAATCTGGATATATTCCTATATATACATACATATGTATGTACATAATATAGTTACATGAAAAATGTACAGGGTGAGCAATAAGAAAATGATGAAAAAAAAAAACGAAAAAGATTTTCTCTTTTTAAAATGATGATAACAATAAAGTGAAAATGAAGAAACGAAAAAAAAGATAACACACATACATACAAAAAAAAAAAAATGATTTTCATGAAAAATAAGAGGAAAAAGTAAATTATGTTTATAGTATATGACAATATGATGAAAATGAAGAAATAAATGAAGAAAATGACAATAATTCAATAGCACAACAAAAGCGACAATAACAAAAGCGATAGTGTTACATAATAGAATTATGCTTAACACATTTATGTATGTATGTGTATATATAAGAACATGAACAACAACAAAAACAAAAAAAAATACAAAAAAAAAGCGGAATGTTAAAAATCACACACAAATGTACTTATAAATTTGTGGGCATAAAAGGAATAAAGTAAAAAAAAAAGAAAATATACACGTATGACTGGCACGAATCAACAACCATGCACAATTTTATCCTTTTTGTTTTTTCTTTATTTATTTTTTGTTTTTTTTTTTTTTTTTCATTTCTGTTTCTCAAGAAATTTGTTTGTAAAGGGAGGAAAGATAAAAGAAAGGATATTTATACGCAGTATGAAATATATTTTTTTGTATGAAATGTACGTATAATATGATACTATATGTATTCTACGCTAAATAGAATTGTAGGAATATGTATTGTTGTACCGCACAATGACAATACGCAAAGGAGCAAAGGATACATTAATTGTATATTTCTACATATTCGAGCTATGTGAACATACATATGTATATATCTATAATTATATTCATATCTACACGTACGCATATCTATGTAAGATGTAAGGATTTTCTACTTGACTGGCATTCATATGACAATATTTAAAGCCTAAAGATGAATATAACAGGCTATATAATGTAAACTGATGTATGCGAGTACATTATTACATTTTATATAGAAAGTTATATATTAGCATCATATAACGATGAATAATAAAACATGTGGAAAAAAAAGATCTCGTTCAAACAAGAACTATATATACCCAATGGTCCAAAATTGAAGATCTTCTCCTAGGAGGGCTTTAGAAGGACGTCTGTTTTCATTATTTTTCATGCCTTCTGTGGAAGGCAGATAGAATGAGAGTGGAAGATCTTAAAAAGATTGAGAAAAGCAAGAAATTGTGGAATTTCACAATTTTTCGTTAGCCGAACAAAAGCAACTACGTATATTAATTTGTTGCACTTTAGTTCAGTTACGTGTTTAAGTTTGACTACTGAAAACGTGATATTGAAAAATAATTATTGTGAAAATAAAGTTTAAACGGATTCTAAAAAACAATGTAAGTAGCAATTGTATACTCTTTTTTGTATTTAATGAAAAATTTTTATTAAAATCATTTAATTTTCTAGCATTTCAGAAATAAAAGAAATTGTGGAATTGCCATTGTAATTGTAAAAATTATTATAAAAAATTGTAGAAATTGTAATTGCCATTACGCTGCAAGGAGTAAGAGCTGTGAAGAACATTGTAAAAAGTAGCTGATAATAAATTCGAAATATATATGGTACGTCATTTTTGTTAAAACTGTAAATATTTATATATTTTCTTTAATTTCAATTTCGTACTTAATCCTTTCAGATGCTGTCAAAAGAAAGCTTTAGATTGGGTCGATTGCAAAAAAGGGATTCAACTCATTGAGGATTAAAATAATTTTATATGTATTTTGTATTAAGTTAAAATAAAATGTGTAATAAAATTTGTATTGAATTTGAAATTTTTGGTTCTTTCTTTGTAAATTGAAGTTGAGACCTTCCATTGTGTATATAATACACCTTTCTAAGAAGACCTTCTATTCAACTTTAAAGAACCTTCTTGGGAAGGCCTTTAATTGTACGTAAAAGCAACATTTTTAGAAGGCCTTCAATACCACTCCTAAGTCCCTTCCTTGGAAGGCATGATTTCCAATGACATGCCTGTATAAAAAAGATATGAGCGAGGATACGAAGAGGAAGGTCTCCGTCCTTCCAAAAAAGGCCTTCAGGAGCCTTTTGGAAGCCTTCTTTTGCCCACTGGGTACATACATAGCACACACATACATACTACATTCATACCACATACATACATAAATACATACATATAAATTCATACGTAAGCATGTATGAGAACCCGTATTCATGTCATGAGTTGACTTCTTTTTTTTTTTCTTTTTTGATAACTTTAAATAAAACAAAAAAAGTCTACCTTTTTGACTTTTATTTTTTTCTTAAAGAAAAAGAAAAGAAAAAATAATTCTTTTTTTTTTTTTTATTTATTTTGAAGGTGCTAAGTATGTGTTATGAGAAAAACTATTATGATTGTCACGCATACAGTTTTGAGTCATTTTTCACTTTTCATCATATTTTGATTGATTTTCCCTAGACAATCGAAAGAAGTAGTTAATTTTTAAAACGTTCAGTTTTTCACATACGCCTTCATATACATATACATATATGTATGCACATTCAACCTTTGTCAATTATACATGTATACATATCTTTATTTGATTGTTAACATGTACCACCCTAGTATATGTTGGAAAATTCTTTACGAAATGAGACTTCTTTTAAAAATTCGAATTCTCTTTGGAATTTATGTATACATGAATACAATTGTACGTAAAAGTAATTTACTGAAATTATTTTTCATTATATTATTTAATTATTACATGAAATTTAGCAAGTTTTTAATTGTTTGAAAAAAAAAAATTTTTTTTTTGTATTTTGATATTACAATTAAAAATACAGTGAATTCCAAAACGTTTAAATTCCGCCTCTGTACAAAGTTTTAAATTTCAGAATGCTAACAGTCAAAACAGTAAAATTGTTTAAAGTTTTGAAACGGATTATTAGCGCATCTAAAGCGCTTCAGTTAAGCGTAAAGTTTTATGATGCTATATATCCGTAGCATAAAAGCACAGCATTACTAATCATCATCATTGGCGCAACAGCTCGATGTGAGCCAGGGCCTAATCACCTCAGCATTACTGAACTACAAAAATTTTTTACGTTTTCGAATTTACCCTAATTATTTATTTTATGACATACTTTCAATTTAAATGAATAAAATTATCAAAAATCCAATTCTTGAGAAAATGAAAAAATTTATTATATTCAAATTACAAAATTATGTTGCTTAGTAATAAATATTATGGTTTTAGTTAGAGAGAAAAAAGTCTGTTTTTTTTTATGTGCATACGTAAATAAACATACGTCTGAACACTTACATGAACCTTTTATAGTAATTTCCTTTTATACTCCACCATAAAAGTTTTCAAGTTAAAATTCAATTTAAAAAAAAACAAAAAAGTATTTTCCCTTATTTGTTCGTAATTCAACATTTTGATGAAGTCATTTTGTTTTTCTTCCTTTATTTTACTATATATTTCTATGTCTTTTTGTAAATGCACATACACATCATTGTATAATAATATGTAAAACCATATAAAACCATTCACATTATGTTTAATATATTTATTAATATATTCTTGATATAAAGTCCAGTTAAGAAATAAAAATAAAATTATGCTCATGAGTTCATGTACTTAAAAATACTAATTTCTTTATTTTTTTATGAATATAAAGTAAGGATACTAAATCCTGTATGTATTCGTATGGCAAATAAAATGAAAAGAAATTCACATCATTTGAACTTTTTTTTCTCATTTTACTTATTTAGTTTTTGATACATGTACTAAAACACTCCATACACTAATTCGATACAATTAAGGTCTTATGGAACTATATGTGTCCTTTTTCTTTTCTCGAAATTTCTAATAAGTTCATCTTACGAGTAGTGTTACCATAATCTGTAAAGTTATCATAAAATACGAGATGAAATTTTTAAATATCAATATACAGCGACGTAAAGTGGTATTACGTCATTTCCATAAGACCTTAACTATATCGAATTAGTGTATGTAGTATGGTATGGTATAATATTTAAATAAATGTTAAATGAATATGAAAATAAACGTATAAAATATTCATGTTTATTTACAAAAGAAAATCCCTGAACATATACACACATGAATACATTTTTATTATAATAAAAAGTGAAAAAATCGTTTCATATATTTAAATATGCATGTTTTTTTTTTTAGTACATGAATCTCATTTTCATATGAAAATGATTAAAATTTTCTATTTATAGTAAACAAAAGAAGAAATCTATTTGAAAAAGGAAAAACAAAAAACAAAAATAAATACTATAAACAAAAATTTCATAATATGTATAAACAATATTAAAAAATTTCATTTATACATTCCATTTGAAGAATATAAATAAAATACACTACACCACATTATGTACATACAATATATGAGTATATACAAAATACTTACTGATCATATTACCATGTGTATGCATGTGAGTAGATCTACATGTGTGATGTATATTGTATGTAAAATTGTATCAGACGTATAATAACGTATACATATAAAAATTATAAGTACATATACCAACATTATCTGAACATGTATCTCTTATAATCTTGACCACATATTGACCAAATGTTCATTGGGATATTTAATCCCTTTTGTACGTTAGCTACATGCATATACAAATAAAATATTATATACGTATTTTTTATTTATTTTTTTTTTTTTTGCTTTTTGCATTGCCGTTTATGTTGTTATATGGATAATAACGATAATGAGTTTTACCAACAATTGATATGTCCATCATAATCATTGGACATATATTGCCCATTGGTTATTATCGATATAAGTTAATGTGTCAATGCAAAATAAAAAAAATAAAAAAAATATTTTGTTAGCTTCGAGCGACAACAAGGAATAAAATAAACAGTAAAAAAAATTTTTTTTTAAAAAAAAAGCTTCATGTAAAAAATTGTTTTTCTCATTCATTACAAAAATAAAAAAAAATCAAAAAATAAATATAATAAAAAAATGTAAAATTTCATAAAAGGATAATAATAAAAAAAAACATTCACAATGCAGGAAAAAAAAATTAAAACAAAGTTAAAAAAATAAAATAATAAAAGTTAAATAAAAGAAGAGGAAAAAAACCAACGGTAATACAAATATCGCACATCAGGGAAGTTAATTACTCGTAAAAAATGTAAATTAGCATCCTAGACAACATTGAGTGGATTACATGATTTCCTGTATATTTTAGCATTCATACAGTACATACATACATTTATACACGAATGCGTAAACTACATCTATACATACACAATTTCTCGCATTTATCTCACATACAAACATTTACAAAAAAAAAAAAAAAAAATGAACAATTTTCTCATCTTTTTGTTTTTGTTTTCATTATTATTCCTGTTCATTTTATTTCATTTTTGTTTCATATACAGGAAAGAGAGACATTATGAAAACAAACAAAAAAACACCAAAGAAAAACAATCAAAAAGGAAAAGTATAAAAGAAAATTTTCCCAGCCAAAAAAAAAAAAAAAACGAAATAAAAATATACATACATACAGAGGAAATATATGTACGTACATATGTTTTAAAACGACGAAACCATTCCGAAAAAAAGTAACACATCCTGTTAATAATTACAAGGAAGCAACTTTAGCATCTGTAATTGAAGGGTTTTACATACATACTGTATCGTCTATACTAACGTATTTTATGTGTTTATTTGAATTTGGTTTTTATTTTTCGCATCTCTTTTGCTTTTTCTTAAACAACAACAACAAAAAATCAACTTCCCCCACCCCCTTTGTGTACTTTGTGTATTTAAGTTCATTATCGTTGCTGTTGTTGTTTGTGTTGTTTTTATTTTGGTTGGTAATGTTTTTTGAACCATCACCCTGGCTAAATTTGTATACATAATGCCTTTACCTACATTGTAAATATATGTATGTATGTTCATGTGTACATACACATAATAACGATTATAAAGTGTGAGCTTAATATAATCTAAACGGAAAGGTGAAATTTATCCACCCATTACGAATATTTTCCTCATATTTTTTTTTCTTTCTATGAAGAATCTTTAAGGACAAGTGTACACTTGTCCTTGCTACCTTTTTCATTTGCTTTCAATAGCACTACAAACAGCTGTAATAAATATCTTTCATTTTATATGAGAAATTTATATGCGAGTGTATACTGTATGTATATGAATGTACATTAAAATATGTATGCATCATTCTTATACGTATATAAATACATACACAAGTATGTATATACTTTATAAAAGTGTAAAATATTAATTTCGTACTTATAAATGTACATATACATTGAGTTTTTAACATTACAAAATATTCATACATATGTACATTCTTATACAAAACGATACGAATAGAAATCTATATATTATTTCTGCTTTTGAACGACCGAATGTACATACATACTACCTATACATAAAATTATTTTTTATGTGATTATTATATGATCGGTGTACATACATGAAAATATATCGATGTACATAGACATGTATGTATATGGCTGATTAGAAAAAAAAAGCAATATTTAGGTGTATGTACAGTTATACTTACTTACATATGTGGTTCATATGAAAGGATATAAAAAATACACGCATTCAATTTTGATAAACGATTATTTCCCATACATTTTTTTCCTCTTTTATTTGTTATGAGAATATATGTACATATGTACATATATGTATGTAAAAGAAATAAAAACGATGATTTTTTAAAGATTTTCAAAAGACAGCACAAATAAAATGGAAAACTAAGGGAAAATAAATTGATGGAAAAAAAAAACGTAAAACAACAGAAAAATGAAATAAAAGAAAAATATAAAACAAAAAAAAAAATATTTTATAAAAGTAAAAGAATACGCTTATGAGCCTATGACGTTGAATATTTGATAAAGAATAAAGGATAAAATAAGTCAGTTAAAAGTTATGGGGAATTCATGTTGTTGTTTTTTTTTTCTTTTTTTGCCAAATAACACTCACGAGATTCATATAGAAAAATCTGTATAGATACATACGTACATCATCTGTATAAATTTTGTGATTTTTCTTTTCGATTTTTGTTTTTTTTTTTTTTTTGATGATAACTGAAAATTTATACGCATGATAAATGACTAATGAGATTTCCAATATGTAAATTTAACGAATTTATATGAATTTAACGAAAATTCTCATAAGTATCCTTTTTCAATGATACTCTCTCATACATTCTTGCCATTGGAAAGTGAATACAAGTTCCAAACAAGTTAAACAAATTTCAAAAATAAAAATCACAATTTTAATATTCGTTAAATTTTCCAAAAGTATTAGGAGAGAAACAGGAAAAGGATATTGGAATTATTTTATAATCCACAAAATATAACAGTTTAAATTCTAACGAGAAAAAATGTGGGTATAAAATAAAAGGAGAGGTGAAATTCACAATAAAAATATGAGAAACAAAATTTTTTTCTGTAATTTTCGAGTAATTGATTAATAGGGGAAATTCGAAATTTCTTTTAGATTTTATCAATTTTACTATATAAATGCAGTTTAGTCCTTTCATATCAAATTATAAGACCTTTGATTTAAATTTTATTTTTATTTTAATTTATTTTTTATTTTCTATTTAATTAAAAAATTATTTAAATAAATTCGAAATTATAATTAAATTCATGAAATTGTAATAGTTTTAAGAAAATTTTTATACATAATAAAAAAATCGATACATTTGCACAATTTCATTGTCTATTGTATGTTCATACATGTATGCGTGCATATACGTATTGTGTGCATCAACTAAGATCTAAATGAGATAAGTCATTTCAAAGTATTGTCACCTCAACGATATATTAGTTGAAAAAAGATATGGTCTTCAGTACCTCATGACTTTGAAAAATATACGAGTAATACAGGACTTGTAGTTTTCCTTGGATTGAAAGAAGAAACATCAAATCAATTTTTTAAGAAGAATTTTAATTAATTTGCATTTCCCTTCACAGATTTACCAAATAAAATTTTGTGATAAATATCTTAAATCTTGTGAAGGCAAAAAATTATTGGCATTTAAAAATCAATAACAATTTTTTATTTTTAATTTTTAATACAAAGATTTGTTACAAATTTTAGAGGTACATAAAATTAACTGCTTAAGACGATGATCATAACAAAAAAATAGATGAAATTATCAATGATGCTCTGTTTTTAAGAATTTTTAAATTTTTTACATTTTTATTTCTTATTTTGCTGCTTTTAAATTTCATTTTTTGTATAGATGCTCATAAATATTTTTAAGATTTCTTTTGATCTTCTCATGAAAAGATAACAGATATATTGTTTTGTTTTGTTGATTTATTAATTGTAATTTTTCTTTTTTTATTTATATAAATAGACAGTAAACTGCCACCCTTCTGCTCCCACGACGACGCCCACCAAGGCCTTTATTTTTTTGTGGTTAAATCAAGTAAGTAGATTAGTTTTGATTGACCAAAATATAAAACAATATCGATTACAAAAAAGCTGAAAAATAAAAACATTAAATGGTCCTCTGGGAAACAACCTTTTAAATTTGTTTACAGGCACATCAAGTAGACCATAACATAAAGTACAAGAATTCTGGTCATATGACTATTCTAACTCTACATGAACACCCGATTTCATCATGCTTTTTTTTTTTATTATTATTTCTTTTTTGTTGAAAAAATTTCATCGTCTTCAATATACCATTCAAAGTACGTATGAAGACACATACGTTATTTAAAAACATAACAAAAACAATAATTCAATTATTCTTTTCATTGATTCATTTTACCACATTTTACCTATTGAAAAATGATTCGCATATAAAAATATATATACATATATTTTACTGTATCTATATGCATATTAATACAGTCGTAATAATAATAATAATGTAGACGACTTATATTCACATTTCACATTAAGATATTCATATTTGTGTTTATTTTTTGTATTTTTTTTTGCAGCTTTAATAATATCATTATTGAATTTGTTTTTAAAGAAAACTAAACTACCACAAAATTCATAGTCCAGTAAAGTGTAGACGTTCATAGTAGACACATTGAGGTCCAAAAGAATAAAATTCTTTCTTTTTTCAAATTAAATTTAAATTTATAAACAAAATCTCTAACGTCTTTTTTTTTTGTTTTTATTGTCTGTTTTGTTTGTTGACGACGTATGTGAAAGTTGATTGAGATAGTATTTTAATTTTAAAGGTCAGGAATAAGAATTTTATGCAAAAAAAAAACAAAAAATTAAAAATTTCGATAATAAATTTATTTTTGAATTTTTAATATTTTTTAAAAGTGTTTTTGACCCATGAAAAATTATTGATTTGAATTTTTTATGAAAAATGCATAAATAACAGTGAAAAAAAAAATTCTAAAAAAGATAGTTGCATGAAAGACGTCATTCTTCAGTTAAAAAAAAACAAAAAAATTTTTTTTTCATTTGTTTGGTTGACTTTATGAATAAGATATTGATGGTGACGGTGCATACATTTCTGGAATATTAATTATAAACAGAATAATTGTTATTTAGTATTACAAAAACGTTGTTTTACATACGTATACTGTCCCCCATATACACACGTGTATTTATGTATAAAAGTGCTTGAAGAAAAATATACATAAGTGCCGCAATAAATGTATACTAATATTGTTTACCATTATTAAAGAAGTTATCATATTGTTTCATTTTTTTTTTTATTTATTTATTTATTTTTATTATCATCTAGCCATTGAAGACATTTAAAATATTAAAAAAATATATATTGATATATTGAAATAAAGAGAAACATAAGGTGAGTGTACGATGTCTTTTGCATTAATTTTTGTTATTTTTATATTTTATTTACGTATGTCACGTTAAGAATGAAATTGTAATGTTATAACACAGTACATCGATATATATTGAATTTGAAATGAAATTCATTGAAGAATTTAAATTGTTTTTTCATACAAGGAAACAGACAATAACTAAAATTTCATAAAGAACAATCATGGTATTTAAATTCGTTCAGTATAATATTCGAAAGTTTTTTTTTTGATTTTCATTTTGAAAATGAAAAAGAAATTTGACCTCGAAAAATCTTTCATATTTTTTTTATTAATAAAATTTCTTTCATTTGTTTTTTAAATATTTAATTTAAATTTGATTTAAAAGTGAAACTATATGTGCAAATTAAATTTCTGAAATTTTTTTGAAATTAATTTTTTTTTCTTTTTTTTTTTTTTGTTAATTAGGGCAAGTTAAAAACAATAAATCTCATTAAATTTTCATTTGGTTTTTAAATATGTTTTTTTTTTTGTTATTATTATTTTTTTAGATTTTTATTATCACTGACAATAATTTTTAAAATTATTTAATTTTATAATTAAGTTGTTTTATTTGAAAGTGGAATAAGTCCAAAACTGTTGAAGTCCGATATTAAATATAAATCACCTTGGAAGAACACAAACTTTACTATCCTAGAAGATTTTGCAAGAAAATATTACAAATTACGCACTTTATAGAAATCAAAGTTTTACATTTCTGTTGAGTTTAGTTTAGGAAATATATTTAAATGTAAAACATAAAATATCTCGAAATTTAAAAATTGACATATTCCACTTTCAAATAAAACAGCTCAATTCTTAAATAAAAATGTCAAAAATTTAAAAAGATCAAAAATTAAAAATTTATATCTTTCAAATTTCAAAAAACAAAATAACAAAAAGGAATTAAAATAAAAAACAAAATTTGAAAATAATTTAATAAAAAATTTTCAAAATTACAAATTTATGTTTTGTTCATAAATTTTTTAAATATTCAAATAAACCGGAAATTTATAGATATTATGAAAATCAAAAAAAAAAAAAAGATTTTATACAAAATACAAACTGTACCTTGTATAAAAATTATATAGAATGGTTTTGGAGCAATCCAAAAATTTTAACGAAAATTATATTTAAAATATACTAATAAATTCGTGTTTAATTTCAATTTTCTTATAAACCACTTGTTATCGCTGTATATATATACACAGAATGTATGCATGTATAGCTTTTTTAAAATTTCCGTCACAAAGATATTGTCAAAGGATGTAAAAATGTCTTTAGGCTATGAAAATTAATCTTGTGAATATTTTAAGGATTAATGCGTGATTGTTACTACAAATGAATTCTATGTAGAATTTTCACATACATTAACCACCCTGTTATTTAAAAAATTACAAATAATAAAATTTCCTCTTTGACATTTTTCAGTTTAAAATAAACAAAAATTTTTCTTATTAATATTTTAAATGAAGGAAAACTTGTTCTGTTTTTTTTTCTTTTTCTTTATTTTCAAGTTATTTTAAATCCTGTTGAATCCTCTAAAATAAAATTTTTTAATGATTTAATCTAAAAGGAAAACAAACAAAATATTAACTTTAATAAAAAAAGAAAGAAAAACATTGTATTTAATTATTCATTTAAATTTCATATATATCTTGGAAATGTACTTTGAAAAAAAGTGTATTAATGAATTTTTAGGTAATGAAAAATTTTTCAAAATTTTACAATATCCTTAATAAATCTTTTATTATTTATATGTACAGTAATTTTTAATAATAATTAAAATTTTTTTTAGCTAATATTTCTGATTTATCAAAAATAATTATCAATTTTCAATTTTCTTTTTGTTGATATTTTATATTATTAATTGCATATATGTATAAGTTCATATACGGTTATTATCTGTTAATATTGATACGGTATGAAAAATTTATATTTAATTACCGACAAATATTTTCTACAGATAAAATTTAAAAAGAGGGAAAATGAGAATTTATTACTGTGTATTTTTTTTTTAATTTAATGCAATAATTAATGTTATCTTTCTCTTCACGTAATAAAGGTGAAAGAAAATTACAAAACGTTTTTGTGTACATATGTATGAACTAATTTGGCATGTTATCGAAAAATATATCCAATATATATTAATATTCATATGTGTGTAATAAAACGTGTATTAATGAATTTTATGTTTGTACGTGTAAGGTGTACGAGCATATATTATGTATTCAATATGTTGTAAAAGTCGATGAAATTACCAGAAGCCGAAAAATGCATTTTGTTGTCGGATAAAAAATTGCATATTGAATTTTATATCGACATATGTATATAATAGTTAACACATACATACATACATATGTATGCTTATATAAACATAAATTTATAATATCATATACCTACTATATGTATTACACATACGTGTATATTAGGAGGTGTGTATGGTATTAAACACTTCAATAAAACGATTCAACTATAAATTTTCTATACCAGATTGGGAGGCAATTAAGTTATATCGAATGAAGACATATAGTTTTTATTAAAAAAAACTTAAAAAAAACAAGAACAAAAGGATCTGGACCTTAAATCCAGAACAAGAGTTTTATACTAATACAAAACTTTAAATCTCTATGCATGTTGCATTGTGTGTATATTTTCACGTAAATGTGTACATACATATAGTATGTCCACTTAATATATGAAGGTGTTGTACCTTAAATTATTTTATGTTCAAAAAAAAAAACAAAAAAAACTGTGTAGTAGCAGCAGTAGTAAAATAGCAATTTATTTATAGAAAATAATGTATGTATGTGTTCTTAGTTCTGATACATGATCTTGTACAAGTTGGTGTAATGATAAAAAATAATAATAGTACATTGCTAGCAGTGGAAGTATAGCATCCACATTAGGAGAAGCAAATTGTGTTAGTAATAGTACAATATCCAGAAAACAAATATTATGTATGTATGTGTGTGTACAATTTCGACTTGTTGCTAAACTACTATGAAAAAGCATAAATTAGATATAAAGTGAAGACATTGAACAATTTATTATTTTAGTTAATCGGTATATAGCTTGTCATGTTTGTACATGATATTTTATACATTAAATTTGTTTTATTCAATATATCTTTTCTGTTTTATTGCATTTCAGTTGACAAGATTTTTCATTATTTATTTATTTTTTTTTTTTTGGGTTGAAAAGATAAAATTAAAAGAAAAATGAATATCATCAAAATATTTGTAATACAAATTAATGTTTCTGATGTATCTCTTTTATTGTTTTTTTTTTTTTTATATGTAATATGTACATAGAAAAATAGTAAATAAAAATATTAAAAAAAAAAAAAAATTGAAATATTCCTTTTTATGAAAGAAAATCTCATATCATAAATACATTTAGTAAAAGTAATAAATTATTCCAAAAAACGAATTTAAAAAAAAAATGCAACAGTAAAAGAGTAACAAATTTCATATAAGTAGAAAACAGAATATGAGTATTATAAAAGTTAAGAATTATATTTTTGTGTTTCTTTTTTTTTTTTAATAAAACAGAATAGAAAAACTTGTAAAAATGCATTAAAGAATTTTTAACCTTTGATGTAATCTTAAATGAAATATTTAAAGTACATAAAAAAAGATATAATATACAATTCATGGTACAATGATATAAGGTGAGTCATTCCAAAAGGTCTGGCTCATTTAAGGATGTTGTTCGCAATGAAGTTTTAAAATAAAAAAATATTTGAAGATGTGTGTCGCATACAGTAAATTCCGTTTAATTAAAGAAAAAGATAAATAAACAAAAAACGATGTTAATCCTATTTTTATAATCTGGAAGATCTTTCATAGTCAGTATATGTCGTGTATCTAGCCAGAAAGATATGCGCCTTTATGTAGAAACACCGGGGATGAGGGATACAATAAGCTTGACTTAGAAAGCTGCAGTGTTGAGTATACCCTACCTCAATTCATCCGCAGTGCTTAATAATAATAATCCTATTTTTCTTTATCAATTATCCTTTTGAAATGTTGGCCTGTGGTTGGTGGGTTCAGGTTTGTCATTGTTTACATCAGAATGACACACCTTATAAACATCATTTTACCATGATACAATCATATTATAATGCAAAAAGATATTGCATGCAACAAACTTAATAACGAACTTATGAATGCATATATGTATCTATCCATCTATAGATACATGTGCACATTCAATAAAATACATAGAAATTGCAACATTTGAAACATTTTTAACATTTTCCATATTTGTTATTACAGCAATAAAAATAAATAAACAGAAATATTATGAAATATGAGAGAATAAAAATTAAACAATGTAAATATTTCGGAGTATATATATGTACGAGTATTTTGAATTTATTATGCTTAGTATATATCCCTATTATGTCCTTAAAGGTGTGACCTTTGAACAAATCAGAAAGATAATACTTTTTTTTCTATTTTTATTCATGTATCATTTTTAAACTTAATTTGAAGTTTCTGTGCACAATAAATTCTTTTATTTGTTTTCAACGTTCCTTTTTTCTCACACCAAAAAAAAAAAACGATTCTTTGTATGTATGTATTTGAAAAGTTACTCGTTCAAAACTAAAACATGATACCTTTTAAATTGACAAATTCACAAAACAAACAAACAGAATAAGAAAAATTATGACAAACAGCTAAATTTTTTTTTTTTATGTTTGGAAAATGGAAAAAAAATATTTTTATGTGTATGTGTCAAAAGCATTTATATATCTATAAGTACGTTTAAATGTTTCGAATTGAAATCACCACACTATGACAATAAGTCAATGATTATATTAGTGTGCAATCAATTATGTACTTTACAGTAGAATTTTTCTTTTATTTCTTTTTTTTTTTGTCTTCTTGTTTTTCCAAATACAAATCAAAGGATGTTTTTATCATCAAACATGGTATTTCAAATATCCACATTATTACATGTCCTGTATATGTATGGATTACAAAAATTCTCATTTTTATTTTATTTTTTTAAATTTTTCTTATTTACTTTTCTTTTTTTTTGTTACTTATTGTGATTCTATTATACATACACACAAAACGTATTTATAAGATACCTAATTTATCTTTGTAATTTGTTTTTGTATGTATGTGTTTTCTTTTACGATTTTGCAGACATTAAAAAGAAAATAAAAAAAAAATAAATATTTAATTGAAAACATTCTTGGATAAATCTGAAAATCGAATTTCGTTTTTTGTTTTTTTGTTTTCACTTAATCTATTTTCTATACGAAAATGAAATTATTTATGTGACAATTTCAATCTAAAAATTTTCTAAATTAATGTCTTATATACTTAAAGTTTGGTTGGGTAGACGTGGATGGGTGTGTGTGTTTTTTTTTTTTTTTTTTTTGATAATGAAAAATAGTTTTGCATTGTTTTTATTACTCTTGAAATTAATTTCAAGACATTGATATAAAGTCATTGAATAACAAATAATAAATAATGTATGTCTAATGAATAATATTGTCTATTGATTTTACCTTACGTGAAACAATTTTACTTTTAAATTTATTCGTGAGCATGTGTATAAAATACATGTACATACTCGTATTCAAATAGTTTATATATTTGAAATACGTGTACAGATACTTTTTAACTTGGATGCACTTTAATGAGGTTCCGGTAAAATTATTATTTACATATAAGTCATGTATTTATGTCACTGAAATGTAATTAAAGTTTGATCTCGTTTAAATTGTCTATACTCTATCCACTAATATTATGCATTTAAGGTCTTATGGAATTTACTTAAAGTGGTACCATTTCACATCTCTATGTATTGATATTTGAAAAATTCATCTAATATATAATAAAAGCTTTGTGGATTGTGGTAATACTGCTCATGAAATAGTCTAATTATGAGAGAAGAAAAAAGACATATAGTATGTACTCCTATAAGACTTTAAGTGCATAATATTAGTACACAGAGTATAATTTAATTTTTTCTTTTTCTACTATTTAGCCATCATCTTTTAACATAAAATCATATTATCTTTTTATTTTATATTCTGAATAATGTTATGTACATCGCTCTTAATGTATGTTAATTTCCAAAATTAAATAGAGAAAAAACTACATTATCACGATTCTTATGTACTTTTTCTTTTCAAAAAAAAAAAAAAAAAATCTGAAATTAAAATTTTCGGTTTTGCTTTTGCATTTAATAAACAAATCATGTACATTAATTTACAGAAAAAACTGTTACACATGTGAAGGTCTGATATTTACATATATAATCAGACAATCATTATCAGAAGTGTTATATAAAAACAAACAAAAAAAAAACAAAACAAAAATACATATGAAAACAAATAAAAAATAGTAAAACAAAAAAATAAACGAAAACGTAAACTATTTTCAATCCAAATAGTTTACGTGATTTGAATACATGAGCAAAAATAAAATTAAACGTGTACTGAAAAAAATAAAACTGAAAAGGCTAAAAAAAAGCTCACAAAAAATACAAGAGCAACCAAAAAACAAAAAAAAATTGCAACTAATTTATGTCAAATTGAATCATCATCATTAAAATAAAATTTTATGATTAAATAAAACATTAAACAAAAAAAAAATTTATTTTCGGTTTTGATTAAATTTAATTTAATCCTTTGTGTTAACACAAAGATAAAGAGAAAAAAATGTATTTTGTTGTTTTTTTCTTTTTTTTTTTTGCAATATTTCAATAGTTCACGTTTATTTTTGCTTACCCACCACGTACTCACGTTTTTTTTGTTTTGTTTTTGTATCCCAGAAAAACATATTTATGTTGTTCAGGTTAATTAAAAATCAATCAAAATCACCTTTTTACCCAATACTAGACTGACAAAATTGAATTTAAAAAAAAAATCCAGTACAAAAATAAATATAAAATTTTACTTAAAATTCGTGAAAATACCTCTTGTACAAATTCAATATGCTGTATAACGAATAATTCAATTTTTACGTAAATTAATATCTGTTTGATTATTATTTTGTTTTTGTTTTTGAAAGGTAGAAAATTAACATTCAATTTGTTTGAAAACAAAAAAAAAAACAAAAACATAGGATTCAAAATAATTTCTATTCTGAATTTTTTTTCTCTGTTTTCTTATGATCATCATGTTTGTGACTAGAAAATTTATGCAGATTTAGAAAATTTGCAATTAGAAATTTGTCACGATTTAACCATTTAGATAAGAAATTATTGAAATTAGAAATAAGAACCTAATGGATTTTTGTTTTTTGGCTAAAACAAAGTTAATAGACCTCAGATAAAGTTTTGTATGAAATTACTCGAATCTCATAAATATGACATTTTTAAATCCTTTCATCATTTAATATGTACTTTCAATAATCAACGAAACCATGATTTAAGATATCCAAAAAATTTAGAACAGATTAACCAAATAACAAAACAAAAAAATTTCTTTAGTAACTCTGTTCCAATGAGATCATATTCAACGTGTCAAACATATTCGCAAAATATGTATGCATATATGATTATGACAAAATTTATGAATACAAATATTTATTGATATATTTTAAGATAACAAGATATAAACAAAGAGAATATATTTAAAATTTTAGATAGTCTTGTTAATTGACTTTGATTATGATTTTGTTGTTTATCTTTAAATATTAACAAAAAAATTCTTGGTACTGTTAAATGGTCTACTTTTATTTATTTATTTTTTTTCATCTTTTTACCAAAAAATAAAATATAAATTAATAATAATAAATGTCATTTTGAATCGTGACTTGTAAATGGATTAATTAATTCCAAAATATTAATTCTTAAATGAACTGATTCATATCAATTTAGAAAGTTATGTATGTTCAAAATTAAAGTGAGTACAAAAAAAAAAACAATTATACGTAGACGAGAATAACGTATAATATCTTCAAAAAAAAAAAAAAAAAAAAAAAAATTAGAAAATACGTTACCCTCAAAACACGTATGTAATAGCTAAATAAAAAAAACGACGAGATTTTTATTTGTTTACAACTTTTAATCATTTATCTCATATAAACTTTGAAAACTAATTAAAACTTTGAAAAATAAAGAACCAATCAATGTACTTGCACATGTTGTGCATACTTGAAAAATTTTAATTAAATTTATTGTAAATTAAAATTTAAAAAAAATTGAAATATTTTATTATGAAACCAAAAAGAAAAATAAATTTCTAAATAAAAATGAAAAGAAAAAACAATTGAAATGATAAACTTTTAAGTTAACATGAGGATAATTTAATGCATGAACAATACATAAAATTAAGTTACGTTACATTTAATCTTACACCAAAAAAAAAAAAAAAAAAAAAAAAAAAAAAAAAAAAAAAAAAAAAAAAAGATGTAAATAATTTTTAACCACATTTTGTGCTAAATTTTTTGAATGACGAGTAAAATTCATTTTTATATATTTATTCCTTGTTATTCCAGGATTTTTGTTTTGTGATTCTACACTTTTATGTTGATTAGATTCAACATGACAGAATAATTTACAATGACTCAAATCTATCCAATAAGCACAGATGTATGTACGTGTTTATGTGTATGATGCTAAGCATATCCAGGCCATCAAAAAATTTACGTACATATCTGTATGTATCTCATGATGTACATATCTATATGGCATTGTGTACATATCTGTATACATATATCTCATTTGTGATATGTGTTACGTTAATACATATACCATATTATGCCTTTTTTGAATATTTATGCAAATTTAACCATGACAATGAAAATAAATTTTATTATATAAAATAATGATGTATGTATTTTACAAGCACAATTTAAAATTGTGTACTACATGGTACACATGCCGCCCTGTATATTTGAATAAAAAATTATACATTTTCTTAAGAAATTTAATGACAATGAACTGTGAGTAAAAATGAATTATTATTGTTTTATTAATTGTATTATTATCTATTTTGACTCACAATATAGATATTTACCACCTACATTTTGTATTTTTTTTTTCTTATTGTTTATAAGGTTATAAAAAATAATAAAGAATAATTTCAATTACGTATGATTTACTTTATATGTATTCTTGAAAGAAAAAAATTAGTCAGATCAAGATATCAAATCAAATTTAAAAATTAGATTCAAATTGTGATTCGGAGAATTTTGATTAATCTTTGAAATAACAAAATTGTAAATACATATATCTGTTTTGAAAAAAAAAATTTTTTTTTTTACCACACTAAAGTCTAGATTATGAAATTACATAAATCTATAGATCTTTAAATATGTCTTTATTCAATAATTTTTTTAACACGATAAAGGTACAAACCTACCCATGAAATGTTCATATTTTACAGGGTTCATAGTTTTCTTCTAGGAGAACGAAATAGTCAATTAAAATAGAAAAAAAATTTTTTTGAAATTTTTCAATTCTATATCATCTATAGCATGCGGAGCTCGTTATGATTCTATCTTCTTTTTTAATACATTTGTTTCTATAAAAATTTCTGTCTCATGTGGATACCCAACAGTATTATTTACACTAATGAAATTCACTAGTCATCATTTAATTGTTAATTTTATGATTATCGCATTAACTTTTTAATCATCATTTTTTAATATAAAAAAAGAAATACCCTGTTGACTAAACGCAACTTTAATATCTCAAGTAACAACGTCAGCTAAACAAATCTAATTTTCAATAAAATATAATAATGATATGTCATGGATTTGTTATTCTTAAAATTCAAAATCAATAGAATTCAAAATGATGGTGGTAATGACCCTTAAAATGATAATAATTTCATTTGATAGAAAAAGACTGATATAAAATGTATGTATATACACCCTTAAGCGTTTAATAAACTTTATAAAGGGAATTGTAATGAACAAGTATGTATAGTTAATATATGGTAGACAAGTAAGTTTGTATAATAATCATTCGTTACAATGAATTACAAAAGGTATACTCACCCTCTGGAAAAAAAAAACAAAAAAAAAAAAACCAAACAGAATTTTCATCACCATATAAATACCACTTAATTGTATAAAGTGCAGCACGCAAATTTCTTTTACAAATTCTGAATACCAAATAGTAGAATATTTAATACACATAAACGTACATATGTACAATATTATTTATGCTACACACATAAATAAAATTATTTTTTGTTTATGAAAAGTTTTTTTTTCTTTGTAGTTTATTATTGTCTGTGCACTTACTACAATTTTGAAGGTAATCGCGTGTCTGATATGTGATTACAAGGTCACTTGATAACAAAAAAAAATGACAACAAAATTATTATTAAAGCAAAAAAAAAAATTGTACATACATGTTAACTGTATATACAAAAGATATTGTGTTATCACTTTTATTTTCTGTTATTAATTTATCATTGTATTTTGATATCTATAGCAAAACGTGAAATATAAAACCAGAAAATTAATACTTCAATGATAACGAATATTTTTAAATAATTTAATTTAAATTGATTACTTGTTTTTCAATTCCATCATTATTGACAAATTAATATTAGAAAATTTAGTGATTTCATTTATTAAAATATTTTTTGTTTTTGATTTTTTTATAAGTAATTTTTCATTCGAGCAATAACTCAGCTATCATGTATAATTTGCTTAGTAAAAAAAAAAACAAAAAACAGGGTAATTTATTTTCATCAAAATAAATCGATTCTATATAGTCAGATTTTCCTTGTAAAAATCGAAAAGAAAAATCGACTAATATAACACAGAGTGTTTTCTCTTTATATATGCCGTTTATAATAGAAAAATGGATTAGAGAAAGGGAAATTCTCTTTTATTTTTAGGCACAATAAGGATAATAAACAAAACCTAAAAGCTTAAACATGAATTTAAATGTTCAATTTATTTGAAATAATAAAAATCTGTATTTTAGATTCAAAGTAGACCAGTTGTTTCGAAGCCTTCCATCAGTAATCTGTGTCATACTGAACATAAAATAACCATTAAGATTTAAAGAGGGTTCATCACAATATACAAAATCAACCCTTATTTGAAATTAATACAAGGGTGGAAAAGTATTAAATTTTTTTTTTTTTTTTTTAAATTATTATTATGTCATAAAATGAGAAATAAAAACGTAGGTTAGATAAATTGTATATCAACTTTATAACAATCAATTTTTTATTTAATAAAAATTCGTTATTTTTGTGTTTTTTTTTTTTTTTTTTTTTGATAAGTCAGTGATGGAATAAAAATTGATAGTATAGAAAAAAGTGACAATGGAGAAAGTTAAAGGTAATCTTCAGAACTGTGTGTGATATTCAAAATTTTCTAATTTTTCCCTTTATTTCTTTTTGGCAAGTCTAAAGGGAAACTAAGAAAATTTTTAATTTGGCCACACAGCATAAGACTTAGAATTAGCAAATATTTCAACTTTTTTTAATTAATTTTTATTTATTTATTTATTTATTTATTTTTTTGTTAAAATGTAATAAAAATTATGAATTACTTAAAATGATTTTAATATCACTTTCCTAAAATTCATTCATACCAAATAAATTAGAAATTCGATTGAAACGAAAAAAAATTTTTTTTTCTAACTAAAATCAATTTTTCAAGAATTTGAAATTCTACATTCAAATGATTACATATTCATACATTTATTCATATTATTATATTACATTAAACATGTATATGAGATGTTATGAATTTTTAATTGCTCTAAAATGATTATGAATTTCTGTATGAAGTCCATTAAAATTTATATCATACATACATATCTCATTTAATAAATTTACGATAGACATTTTATATTTGAATTTTATGTAAATTAAATATAAATGTAATTTATTGATAAAAGCTTAAATTTCAAATGAATAAAAAAATCATCAAATGTGTTTTGAAAGTGGTTTGTATCTTCAGAAATTTTAAAATTATATGTATTTGGCTAAATGTAGAAATATACGAACACACACACACATACAAATAATTACATAAATGTGAATGACATAAATTAATCGAAAAAGGTAAAAGTGCAAAATTCGACCAAAATACATGAGTATTTGTAATTTATTTCATATATTCTAAATTTATAGCTTTAAATTTTGAATTTATAACATTTCGAAAGTTTTCAAATTAATTTTAATTTTAGTGTTATTTTTAATGAAAATTTTAAATAGTTTTCTTGGCATATTTAAATGAAACGATATTTAAATTTACGAAATACGTAGACGTACATACACGGGATCATAGCTTGTGATAAATTTGCAAGAATAAGCAGATTTATGCAATAGTGGTAGATGAACTTCAGTTAAGGTCTTATGAGACTATATGTATCCTTTTTCTTTTCTTGTAATTTCTAATAAGATCATCTCACGATTAGTGCTATCATAATCTTTAAAATTATCGTATAATACAAGATGGATTTTTTTAATATCCAATATACAGAATTAGAACATATCACATTATATAGAATTTATAAGGAAAATAAGACAAATGTACTCTTATAATGCCTTAGCTACGTATAATTAGAGAACAGAGTATACATTTTTCCCCATACAACAGCTTGCTAAACTGTAGATATCTAACAATTTTTCTGAAAAATAATGGCTCACAATATCTGTTTTAATAGAAAAATGAGTGTAGATGTTTTGTATTCTGGCAGATCGACAATACTCACAGATCCAACAAATAAAAATCCAGCAAAGAAAAACAAAATTTTCACACTTAAAAAGATTAATATATGAACTTGATCTTCAATATTGTTTTGATGACAGATTACTATAATTACATGGTATTGTGATCACATGTTTAAAGTTACGATCTTGTCCATGTCTACTTTTATAGTAGGTGTATTGTATAGATATTATTTTGAATGCATATTTCATGCCAATTCAATACTGTTTTAGTGTTATTTCAATTTAAAATTAAGTTAAGGTCATGTAAACGGTTATAATATGTATAAAAGATCTTTGCTCATTAATAATTCATAAATGCATTGAAATAACAGTCAAATCATAGTAAATACGTACATACAAAGTACGTATAAATACTGTTGATAAAATATTGAAAATGATGCACTTGGTTGAGTTTTGTTTACAAAATTTGTCATTTTGAGAGACTCTTTTTAATGTACAATCATCATCATCACCATCATTCACTTCAAAAGGGATTATTTTGACAGGAAATGACGGATTATTATTTATATTTAATGTAGTTTACATTTATTTATTTATTTATTTTATTTTTTTGTTTTATATATACTCACATATTACATTTTCATTTAGACCGTATTTAATAGCTTTCATTCACATAATGGGCTGATACATAAATTTAGATGTAAATGTAATGTGATATATATGTACATATGTATGTAGTTATTTTATGTATACAGTATTTATTAACAGAATTAATTGAGTGATGACTTGATGAGATATAATAAATGAACAAAACTTTTATGCATGTATTAACATGTTTTTTTTTTTTTTTTTTTTTTTTTTGTAATTTAATATGAATTTAATTATCATTGAAATTAAATTTAATTATTTTTATAACGTTTATCTATACACGCCTGTACATACCCTTCATTTGTATTTCATAAAATCAATTAAATCTGAAATATATCATTTTTATGCAACTAATATGTTAATTGACCTAATTAATAAATAATTTAACTTATTCACGATTTCAAATTAAAATATTAATTGGATTTAGCTTTTGAAAAAAAATTATGTACATGTGTATATAAAAATCCGATACGGAAAAATACAATTAAAATTTTCTTTCTTAATTTTTTAAGAGTCTAATTATTTTCTGTTTTTTTTTCTATTTTATTTTTTTGTTGTATGCTTTAATAGTAATTACGTACTAATTAAATTTATTTTAATTCAATTAAACATTTAATCTAATTTAATTTCAAATTAAAATATAAAATACAGTGCATTTCTATACGTTTTCAAAAAACTTCAAAATTTCAAAAAAAAAAAAACCGACGATTCTACATGATTACTATACATTGGTATACATATGTATATGCGTATGTGCGTCACATGTAACTGACTCATTTAAAATCTGAAAACTTTTATTTTGCCAATTATTTTTCATCATATCAAAATGTGAATAATGCAAAATAGGTCATTGTCAATATATCACGAAAAAAAAAGAAGAAAAACTGTTTTATTGTCATTAATTTTGTTATTAGAATTTTAAACTTATAATTGAAATTTGAAATACACATCAAATGATACAGGTTAGATCATAAAACGTTGGTGATTTGCAATAATTTTTTTATGTAATCAAATTTAGGATATTCAGATATAAACGATTTAAAAAAATTCTAGACAAAATTTTCTACATTTTAAATTTATGATTAAATTCTTAAGTTTCCCCAGTATATTTGTTTGATTTCAAGTTCATGAAAGAAAATTTATGCACATACAAAATATATGATCTACCCAGTAAAAATGTTATTTGTGTAGAGTTTCATTAAATTTTATTTCATATTTGTATTTTGAAACATCAATCAAATGAGATTACGTTACGTGAAAATTGCATACTATGCATATGTTTACTATATGTACAATGGCACATATGTATGTATTATGAGTATTTGATTTTTCATTTATATCTAAAAAGAAAATACTTTGAAGATTTTTGCATTTACTTTAAATGTATATTTACATTGTATAATGGTAAAAAATCATAAGAGAACAGAATTGTATATAATTATTATGCGTACATTGTATTTCAATTGTAATACAGCAATATTTAAAGTATATAACGTGTGCCAACTCATATGTTACAGAATATATGAAAAAAAGAAAAAGAAAAATGAAAAATCATATTACACAGATATACATGTATTTGCATATAAATTTTATAATAAAAATAATTATGTTTGTTTTCTTGAAAAAGTCTTGAATTGTTTTTTTTTTTCAATACATATGTATATATGATATTCGTTTATTGATTACGAGGACATGTTAGATAAATTGAAGATATAAATGCATCATATTGCATAGTAGATACAGTGCATATAGCACTTACAGTGTACTACGAAAAATAAAAACCACATCACATATAAGAAAATTTTAATTTAAAAAACCTCTTTTTTTAAATTAAAAAAGCCAATAATGGTATATTTGATTAATTTTTGTTTAAAAAAAAAAACCAATTTAATTGAGGATAGTAATAACTTATCCTTTGATTTTTATACTTTGTTTAGGTTTAATTAAATTCACTCCAGTAGTTTCATTTTTATGAAATGTACTGTGGATATTCAAGAATTTTTGCTTTTTAATATGGATTTTTTTTTTGTTTTTTTTTTTGTTTTTTTTTTTTTTTTTTTTTTTTTTTGTAAAAATGGATGTAACGTATGTACAGATATGATGCATGTAGTTATAAGTCTGTATATATACAGACATATATTCTACACACATGAATTTTCTACATGAGTGAAAGGAAATTGATAGTATACACACGTTTCTTATGATTGCATTATATCTAATAGAATAAAAAAAAAGAATGTATGTATGTACATATGTAAGAAATAAGTAAAAAAAATAATAAGAAGAAATAGTAGATGATAAAATGACGATGATCAATAAGAAAATTTATAAGATAAAAAGCAAAATGTTCAAAATACATATATTGAACTTATAATGCACGTACATACATATGTGTACAAAAAGGATTTTCATTAGAAAGAAAGGAATTTTTAAAGTGATTTTCTATATTGTACATACAGTATGTTTAAAAATAGTGGATTGTTTTGGGCTAGCGTATTACCAATTTTTCAAATAATGTTTACCTTAATTTGTTGGGTTGTATAGTGGCTCTTGAATTTTATTTTCATACATTTTTATTTCATTTTCATATGTACTAAATATCATCATCAGGCACTATAGTCCTTGTAAGACCCTCGCTTCTTGCAGAATTTGCGACCATTCCATAGAATATTTTGCCTTTTCCTACCAGTTGCTAATCCTAAATACTAAATATGAAATTTACTAAATTTACAATCGCCTGATATGAGGCACAAACAAATTTTTAGGTTCCAAAATAAACAATTATAGTAAATAAATTTTTTGAATTAACGAACAAATGAAACAGATTTTTAAATTTCTCATCACATTACTTGATAAATAATCAGACAAAGATACACCCTATAAATCTGTTTGTCAAGAATTTTCACCGACTTTTTTGAAAAAAAGGATATGCAGGTATACAACTGCTATCATCATTCTGTTCGTACTTTTTTTCTTTTATTTTTTTTCTCAGACTTTAACAAAACTTCATGATTTTTCAACTTTATCATTCACTCCCACATATGCAATAAAACCAAAACAAAAAAAAAATAGTGTAATTTTCAAAAGAAGAGAATACATTTTTTGTTTTTAATTTTTTCTGAAGATTATAAATTGAATTGAAAAATTTGAAATTAAATTTTATCATGAAACAATTCATTTAGTCAAAAGCAAAAATAAAAAAATTTTTTTTTCTGTTCAAAGAATTTCAATGAAAAATGAAACAAAGAAAAATTGTTTTAAAATTTTCTTATAAAAGTATAAAATTTCTTTAAAATATATTTCACATTTTTTTTTCTCTTTTATTTTATATTTTTCTATAATAGATGAATTTTTGTGTACGTATGTACAATACATTACGTAAGTTATAAAAAGAAAAAGTACATAATGCAATAAAGGAAATTGTTTCTATGATTAATTGACCGTATAAATAATACAATTTTAATTTGAAATTTTAAATACATATAAAATCCTTATTTTTATATAAATACATAAAATATGCACTGATGAATTCTTCATACCATATACAAACGTGTATTTATATGCAGTGTAAGTATATATGTACGTACAATAAAAGTTTTAAAGTTTTTATACGTACATATAGTCAAAAATAACATTTTAACATTTTCAAAATATTGAAACAAAAGGAAAGGAAAATACAAAAATTTCTTATTCAAAGAGAAATCAAAAAATACACGTAACACAAGAAGATATGCCAAAGAAAAAAAAAGGAAATGAAAATTCAAAAAGTGACTTTATTTCAAACTGATTCATAACAAAAAAGTTTTAAGGATGTTTCAATTAATTTTTGTTGTATTTTTATACTTAACTATTTATTTTCTTTGTTTTTCTTTTTAAAATGTATATAAAAAATTAAAAATTTCTACTCAATTTTAAAACAAAATGTTTTCATAGAAAAACATATCGTTCATTATTTAAACAAAAATATCTGTTAAATTAAGTAAAGTCTAAATCTTATTGTTATGTTGTAATCTTTGTTTATATTTATAGTGCATAAAGCTATTAACAAACATCTAGTACTGATACAAGAATATTGATATTATGGCATTGATCATACTACCATGGTGATACATGTCGAATTTAGTATCTTTAGAATTTTGAAGTCAAAACCATGGTGTATAAAGTGATAATTAACACTGAGAGAAAAAACTGAATTTTGGAACGTCAATATTCATGTGTATGCGTGATACCTCATGTAAAAAATCACGTTTTTGTATACAGACAGAACACACATGAAGATTGATGTTCCCAAAATTTTCTTTTTCTTCTCAGTGATACCACTACATGCAATACATGATTTTATACACTATGGTTTCTACAATCAATATTTTTTTTTTGTTTATTTCTTCCGCATAGGAGCTACAACGACTACACGAATAAAATGAAAATAAATAAAAATTATAAATGAAAACCACTAATTTTCTAAACTTTCAAAAAATAATAAAGTAACTTGACTTTTAGTAAATTTCATAAATTTAGTCTGATACTAGATTGTGTGAATTTCAAGGGTTCATACCAATTTCATACTAGGATTTTTAGAATAGTATAAGACTAGGAATAGATGATAATGAAAACCCTTAGGTAACTCTACAATGGAACCCTCAAAGATCCCGTAGAAGAAGTCAAAGAAGAAGAGAAACTTGAAAAACGATTAAAAAAATTACGAAGAATGGCTCAGAACAGGTCGAAGTGGGCAAAATATGTTGAAACTCTATGCTCCTAAAAGGAGTAATTAATAATAATAAGACTAGGTATAATACAATATCCTAAATATAGGTACTAAATGTTTGTCACTGGTCTAAGAATAAGTATTGGACAACATACATATGTACATACAGTATAATACGATATCCTAGCATCAATACAAAACATTTGTCATTAGTTTAATACTTTTGAGTATGTACAATTATTTATGTTTTTTAGATTTTCAACAACAAAAAACTATACATGTATTGTATTCAAAAATTTATGTAATTGGATAATAGATGACTAATACAATGGAAAAATACTAGAAATTAAACTTCTTTATACCATATCATATATCTTAGAAAGTTTTTGTATCTACATATAAATGTAATTTAAAATTAAAAACTAGACAAAGTTACAACTACATATGTATGTACATTATTATTACACAAATAAAATACATTTATGTTCATGTAAAATGTAGAAAATTTTCTATTCATTTATTTCTTATGTATATATACACATAACATAAACATTTATACAATTGCATGTATGTTGGTAATGTACTTTTGATTTTAATTTAAAAACATTTCACAAATCAAAACGAGAAAGTTTATCAAACTTTTATTTTTTATGTAATCAAATGCATATCATGACAAACACACACAAACATATGTATGGAATTTATAAGCAATATACATATGTATGTACTTAGAAATACGTATTTAGATGCATATATCCCATTTAATGTTTATATTGAAAATTTTGTTGTTGAATTGAAAATAAATTTAAAATTATTTTGCTTGATTTTATTTATAATTTTTGTGTAATTTATCTGTGTATCTCGTATAAATGATATAATATTGCTAAAAAATTTTTTTTTTTTTTTATCATTTATATGTGCATTTTTTTTGTATACACACAAATAAAGATTTTAAATACTGTTGCAATTTTTTCATTTATTTTTGGATTTAACGTTTTACATTCCATTATAATGAAATAATTATTCAGATTTTAATTATTATATGTATCACTAATGCATGCATGTTACATAAACATAATCATTTATACATTTACATTTATTTTGAGAATGTATTAGTGAAAATACATTGCCCCGTTCCGCGAAACTCATGGGTTTTGGCTGATAGGGATGAATATATGTGTGTATCATATGCAGATAATATAATATGAATTATACTCTGTTCACTAATATTATGCACTTAAGGTCTTATGGAGATTAGTTAAAGTGGCACCATTTTACATCAATATGTATTGATATTTAAAAAATTCATCTATTATATAATAAAAGCTTTGTAGAATGTGATAATACTGCTTGTGAAACGGTCTAATTAGAAATTATGAGAGAAGAAAAAAGACATATCTACTCCCATAAGACCTTAAGTGCATAATATTAGTGCACAGAGTATACATTTTCTTGTATTTATTTATTTTTATTATTATTTTTTTTTTTTTGTTTTTTGTAGATGGAAAACAGTTTTAGTAACTTGATAACATTATTAAAATTACTGTTTCAGGTAAGTTATATGCACACACACACATAATTGTACCCGATTAAAATATGCATTACTATATGGTATTGTTATCATTACCTCTTGTACATGCAGTGATTTTAATTACTTTTGTAAACACATTTTAAACTCAAATTAACAACATACTTTATAATAACAAAAATTTTCAATGTAAAATGCATACAGAGATCGAATTTTTTTGTAATGTAAAATTGTAAACTTTTCTTCATGTAACATATGTATGTGTTACATCATTCATATGAATATGTGTATTTATTGTATGTAATTAAAATCACATGTTATATTCATTATTATAAATGAAAAATGAAAATTATGTATTTTTTTTTTCATTTTTTGTTTCTCATTTATCTTCCCTTTTATTTGGTCTTTTATATTTTTTATCTGTTTTCTAGTTAATTTCTTTTGTAATAATTGTAAATGGTCATGGAAGATTAATGGATCCACCATCAAGAAATGCAATGTGGCGTTTCGGTTATCCAAATCCAGTTAATTATAATGATAATGAATTATTTTGCGGAGGTTATGCTATACAATGGGAACAAAATTCTGGACGTTGTGGTATATGTGGTGATGCATATCATTTAGAATCACCAAGACCACATGAAGCTGGTGGTGAATATGCAAGAGGAATTATATCAAGAGTTTATACATCTGGCCAGGTAAGATACAATATAACACGTACATATTTGAAAATTTTGAAAAATAAAATAACTAATGAATTATAGCATCAAAAAAACAAAAAATAAATAAAAAATAAATGATATACTAAAAATTTTCCTTTTATTTTCTTATGTACTAAATAATGACAATAACAATATTTTTAGGAAATTGAAGTTGAAGTTGAATTAACTGCCAATCATTATGGTAGATTTGAAATGTTTTTATGCCCAAATAATAATCCAAGATATGAAGCAACACAAGAATGCTTTGATAAATATCCATTATATATATCTGGTACTAGGGAAGTACGTTATTTAATACCAAGTGAAGCTAAAAAAAAAGATATTTTCCGTTATCATGTTAAATTACCGTCATATGTAACATGTACACAATGTGTATTACAATGGACATATTATACTGGAAATATGTGGGGTACATGTCCAAATGGAACTGAAGCAGTTGGATGTGGAAAACCTGGTATTATTTATCACATGTACATAATAATAATAATATGTAGTTTATAATAAATTTAACAGTATTTATTTAATAATATCATTATTATTGAAAAAACAATTTTGCATATCAAAAGAAACTTGATTTTATCTATTTTTAGAAATTGAAATGAATATTTTTCTATTTATTTATTTTATATTTTAATTTTTGTTTATTTGTATATCATGTTACATTTATTACAGAAACATTTAGAAATTGTGCTGACATTGCGATCGTATCTAGTACTGGAGGTGCTATACCACCAGCATTCGTTGGTAATAAATCACCGTATTTATTATATTACAGAGATTATAGAGCATCATCTAAAAATAATATATTTCCATTAGTTATTCGGTAAGTTTATTAATATTGAGAAAAAATATATACATAAATACATAAATATTATACATAAAAGTACATATTTATTAAATATACAAAAATATTCTTTAAGGATTTAGTAATGATTTATACATACAATTTTGATTCATATATACATAAATATGCTATATTACGCATATAAGCTCGTACATATGCACTGTTGTATACATATGTACATACATATATTAAAAAATGCTACTCAACCCATCATCGCCTATACATACTTCTACTACACGTACCACACCTGTGTACATACAAACATTTTCACGCAGGTCTATAATTGTATACCTACAGTAATGCATTCATTTTATACATTATGAATTCATAACATTTATTAATTTCATTCAATGGATGAGGGGTCTTCATCGCCTGCAGTCAAAAAAAATAAATAAATAAATAAAAATAATAATAAAGACAAATACAATAACACGTAAAATTACATCAAATATACAATTTTCATGATTATGTATTATTATTAATTAAATTTTATTTATATTCGTTTTTTTTTATCAGTTTATAAATTTAATTTTATTAAATTTGCTATTTGGTATTATTTTGGCTTTTCTAACTTTTTTTTTAAATATTGAATTTTTTTCAAAAAGCTTAATTACATAACGTAAAATAAGAAAATTGAATTTAATTAAAGCTATTTTTTTTTTTTTTTGGCTTAAAAATTGTAATTTAATTGAAATGTAAACAGAATATAATGTAGGTATAAATATAATTTTTTTTATTGGGTTATTTCATATTTCATTAAATTACACATATCGGTACACAAAAACGCAATTCTATTTAAAAAAATAAAATGTAAATATACATACATACATATGTACCATATTAATCAAAAATATATTATCATAAAGTCATATTTATATACAAAGCGAAATCATATTACATTTTCTAGTCTGTCTACTAATTCGGTGCAGTTAAGACCTTATGGAAGTATATGTATGTGTTCTTTTTCTTTTCTCGTAATTTCTAATAAGATCATCTCACGAACAGTGTTACCACAATCTGTAAAGTTATAATATAATACGAGTTGAATTTTTTTAATATCAATATACATTATACAGCCACGTAAAGTGGTACTAATATAAATCATTTCCATAAGATCTTAACTGCATCGAGCCAATAGATAGACTATAAATGTTTTTTGTTTCATCATTAATTAATATTTATATTTTTGGTTCAGTTAAAATGGTTTTGGATTTAAATAAGAAATTTTTATAAATTTCATAAACACATTTTTTTTGTTGTTGTTGTAATTATGTAATATTGTAAAATGCTTTTGTACAATAAATTAAAGAATTTTTTTTCTAAATCCTTTGTGTATAGTTTTTTTTTTCTAATAAAAACAAAAAGGTTCGATCATTTTAAGCTTTTTGTCGTTTTGTTTTTTACAATTTAATTTATTTTTATTTTCATTTTAATTAAAATACAAATTTCTGCATAACTGATTTTATAACACCTTTATCCTTTTTAATTATATTAAGAAATTTCTGTTCTTTGCTTACTAAAGCCCATATTTTATTTAAAAGAAAAAAAAACAAAAAAAAATGAAAAATTACAAAAAAAGTAAAAATACGATGAAATTATTGTAATTAAAAAAAATAATAAAAATGAAAGAAACATTTAAAATTTGTTTAGGGATCAAGTATGTTTACCAACACATTTATATCGTCGTATACCTGGTATGGAAACATGGTGTCAAAATAATTGTTTACGTTATCCACCAAATTGCCCTGAAACAGTTTGCCATTGTCCGTAAGTATATGAAAAAATTTTTTCACGTTTTCTTTTTGTATTTTTATTTGAAATTTATTTCTCTTTAAATTAAATGAAATTTAATCTTATAAAAAAAAAAAAAAATAAAATAAATTAAAGGCAAACATGTGAAGCAATTGGAGAATATCAAGGACGTGAAGGTGCCGATGTTTATTGCCTTGATGCCTGCCTTAATTATCCATCCGATTGCCCATCAGACAGATGTAGATGTTATTAATTACTCAGGATATTGATGGATTAGACTTGAAAAAAAAAAGAAACGAAAAAATGTACAATAAAAAATTAAAAAAGGATATTCAAAAAAAATATATTGAAAATTTTTATTTTATTTTATTTTCTTTTTTATGGTTGTTTTAAAAAATTTTAAGGTCAAGATTTAATAATAGCATTCGTCTTGGTGCTAGTAGATCCAATGTATGAAAGACACTGATAAATTTGTGTACATACATATGTAGATCATCTCTGGCTTTTGTTTTTCTTTTTAAGTAGGTCTACACATAACTCAATATGTGAAATTTATAATAACGCTGTTATACTGACGTTAACGTAGAATAATCATTAATGAATACGATTTATACTTACTTAGTTGATGGATACGGGCCTTAAAAATTTTGATTTTTCTTAAACCGTTGATCAACCAAAAATTTTTGGTCAATATGTTGGTTGACATTCACCGCTTTGTTTACGAAGTGGATGACATTCATACGCTCTGTAGACCCTTTAACGTACATAAATGCTATCACTGCACTTCAGTGGTAGAAGTCAATTATTATTTGTTCACGCCTATTGAATAGTTGTTCGTTAAAATTCAAATATGTATGTATGTATGTACTTCATCTGCATCTTCATCTGAAGCCATGATTTATAGCTGATCTGTAGAGCTGACCGTAGAGCTTCGGCTCATTTTTTCATATTTTCCAAGATCTATAAAATATACATATATATATAAATATATATATATTTTATAGATCTTGATATTTTCATTAGAAATGTATCTTAGTAGCATTAGAAAAAAAAATTTTTTTAAATTTTTTTGCATTATGCCAAATTACATATTTTGAATTTATTAATTATTTCGTTTTCGTTGATTAAATTAAAATAATTATATTATATATTTATTTTCATATTTATTTATATATCCGTTAACAATTACATTTGTTTACATTCGCATGAAACATATTTTTCATAAACAAAAAATCTTTTCACAATTTTTTCAAAAATAAAAAAAAAGTTAAAAAAAAAATTAATTTTCAAAATCAACTGAAAGTATTTTACAAAGTGCCAAAGGTATAAAAATTAATTTGTAAGGAATAAAAAAGCTCAAAGATCGCACATACAAATTAAACGAGATAATGTCGACAAAAGGGAAATATCGTTTAGTAAATAATGATAAAATTAACAATAATACGAATACAACTACAGATAATCTTGAGAAAACTGTTAAGGATGGTTTAAATAATGCTGTAAAAAATTTTAATAATAAATTTAAATCAACGAATCATAGGCAAAATTTTGATAAAAAGGATAAATCTGTTTTACAATCAAAAACGAAAACTACAAAAATTTATCCTAAATTGTTAGTTACAAATTCACAAATACGAAATTTTAAAAATGTAACTGAAAAATTTGATCATTCAAATAAAAAGGAAAAAATTTCAAACGTAATTAATAAAAATGATTTAAATGATAATAAAAATAATAATAAAATGTTAACATTAAGAAAATTAAAAGATTTTGAATATAATGAAAATTTTCCATTTTCCAATCAACTTTGTTTTCATATTAAACAATTATCACATATGAAAACTGATATCAATCAAATAAATCAGCAATCATTATCATCATCATTATTAAAGCAAAATCAACATAAAAATAAAAAAATTAAGAAAATTAAACCAAGGTCATTCGATAGTAGTCGAAATTTAAAAAATAAAACAAAATTCATTTCACGAAAATGTGATCATTTAAAGCAGAAACAATTCGAAGAAATAGAAAAATCAATAAAAATTATAGCAGATAATAGAGCAAATTTTAAAAAGAGCACTGACTCCGAGACACTTTCAGAGACACTTTTTAGTTCTGATTCAGTTAATTCCGTTAAATCCGTTGTAAATTTAAATGAAATAATACAAAATGATAATCAAGAACATGAACAATTTTATGATTGTAAAGATAAAAATAATAGTAGTAGCAGTCGATCTGTTCATTATGACAATGAATTAAAATTTTCATCATGTACAAATTCTCATTTTCATGAAATATCATCTGATTGTTATTCGTCATATTCTGAAGATGATGAACGAAATGATAAAATTCAAACCGAAAAAATATCTAACGTTAATATGTTAATTCATTTTCGTGAATTACTTAAACAATATGATCTTGGTAAATTATCAAATTTAAATGGTATTTCATTACTTAATGAAGATGATGTTCATTTATTACGTAAATTAATTAAAGCTGATGAAAAATATTCATATTTAAAAATTAAAGATCGTAAATTACTTAAAGAGATGCTTCGTGTTCAGAAATGTGAAATAAAAGCTAAAGAACGTATTTTAAAGCAAACATTAAAAAATCTTCGAAATGCTTTAAAACTTAAAATACCAGTAAATTCGTCAACTATCAAAGGAATTAATCAAATTATTGATAAAAACCCCATTAAATATTCGACAAAATATTTTTCATCCATTTTTAATGGAGATACATGTAATAATATTACGAAAAATGAGAAACGAAATAAACTCAGTACAACACCAACACAATTTTATGTTAATCGCTTAGATAAATTGGGTATGAGACTTTGAATTTATGAAAACTTTTTAATTTTATTTAATCAATTTTTTTTCTTTTAGAAGAAGAAGCTGAAATATCACCAATAAAAACTGAAATGAATATGAGCGGTCATTTTGAAGAACCTGATAGCATAAACTCTGGAACAGTGGTAGATCCGACCGTAAATTTAAATGATGTAGAAGTTATAATTGAAAAAAAGATTTCAACATCAAAACAACAATCCAATACTAGTAGTCTTAATCTTGTTGAAAAAATTGCTGATGAAGGATTTTCGATACCAATGGAAGAAATTAAAGTTGAAAAATCTTGTTCGATTCATTCAGTTATTCCTTATCCATCACTAACTGAAATTATAAAAAATAATGAACAGTCATTAAATCACGTTGTATCCCCTTTAACGCTTAATTTAATAACAGTTGAGCATAATCATGTATTAGATAAGAATAGAACAGATGAAAAATCTAAGAAAACTGTTGAAGTTACTTTCAAAAATATTGATTCACCAGAAAATGAAGTGGATGTTTTAAAAGCGATCAGTAGTAGAATTGACAAGTCTAAATTATCACTTAGCATTGATTCTGATTTACATGCTTGCTCTCTTTCAAATATCTCTGATAAATTCGATCAGAAACCTACGATTCGAAATGATTCTTCTAAAACAGTTATCTACAATCCAATATTTACAAATGATTTACTAGAGCAATCTATAAACAAATTAAATATTGACAATATCAAATATTCCATACAAACGATAAAAATGAAATGGTATTCTATTGTTACGGATTTTGTAACATATAGCGTAATAGCAACATGCATTTCAATTACAACTGATCTAATGCAAATGTATATATTGCGCCATTTATCAATTGGAGCCTTAAAATATGCTGGTGATGTCTTTATTCGTAATCCAGATTCGAACAATTTCGAATTGAAAGTAACAAATTATCAAGAATTGAAAATGAACCCATATAAAATCGTCACTACACTAGAACTAGTTGATGAAAAATTAATTAAATTGGCCTATCCGAATTATTGTAGTTACACTGAAGAATTTATATATTTGTTAAAGAATCCATGGAAATCTAATTGCCCTCATAATGTCCCAAGTACATAGCATATAATAATATACATTTTTTGTTTTTTTAAATATTTTTAATTTAAATGTAAAAATGCATTTATTTTCAGCTAAAAAGGATTCAACAATGAAGATTCTTGCATTAAATGCATTTAAATCATTTCATAATTTATCATCTAATTTAACAAACTTTGATGAATATCGATTGACCAAATTAATTGATAATGAAATAATGAAATTTAAAAAAAAGAGAAAGAATAAAAATAATAACACAAAAAATATGGAAAATTTAGAAACGGATCCAATTAAATTATATAGTCGATTATTAGTTAAAATTGTTCAAATTATTCCTTTTCTTATATTGGTATTCACTTTTCTTATACCAGAAATGCGTTGCAATTAAATAAAATGAATGGTAAGTAGAATCAAAAGAGGATAATTATTATTATTTTTTTTTTTTGTTAAATTTTAGTGTCGTTATTATTGATCCATTACATTCTGTATAATAATACAAAGAGAAAATAAAAATTTTGCAATTTAATAGTAAATTACTTATATAACTTTCTTGAATCATAATTTACATAATTTTGAAATTCTATAGAAAATTCATTAATTAAGTGGTATAGTTATTAGAAAACTTTTAATACTCATGAAAAATACTAATTATATCTAGTGTGCTCTAGGTAATGGGCTGAGAGATTATTTTTAGAGTAAATACATATGTATGTGTGCTTCTACTATATCTTTATACATGTTTGGAAACCACGGTTCAAAAAAAAGTGGTTGTTTCGATTACCGATTGTAAGAAACACCAATTTTCCACGATGCAATGATACAAGATGATGATTTAACTTAACTTTGTTTTGTTCACCCCATGGATTTCTATGTACAAAAATCTGAAAGCTCTAATTAAAAATAAATGAAATTGTCTTTTTGTTTTATTAAAATCAATTTATAATATGTATTTTATGTAAAAACTCTATAAACAAAAAAAAAATTGTTTTTAATTCTAAATATATATTTTTTTAAATCTACAAAACTGGGTGTGTTTTTCAAACAAAAAAAAAAAAATCATTTACAAATATAAAAAAAATTGTAAATTTAAGATTGAACATCATTTAATAAAGTAAAGAAAACAAGATAATAAATCTTTCAAAGAAAACTTAAAAAAAAAACATTATATGCATAAAAAAATGTATAAACATTATCTTAAAACTAAATGCAAGAATGAAAAAATCTTCTAGAAAAGACATATATACTTAATGAAAATATTTCATTTGCATTACGAAAAATAAAGATTACAATAAAGATATACATGAGAAAATATTTAATAATGCAAGCTATCACAATATCTTATTAAGAATATTTTTTTGTTTTATTCGTTTTTTTATTATATTTTTTTTGTTTGAATGTTTTGCTTTAAAAAAATTAATTTTCATATTTCTAATAGTTTTTTCTTTTGTTTTTCGTTTTCGCAAATATTTGATTTTAAATCATTATTGTGCTAATTTTTAGGCTCAGTTTTTTAGTAATAAAACATTTAATATTTCAATTAAGCATTTTAAATATTGAAATTATGGCTTTCATTTTCTATGTATGTATTAGAAAAATTTAACAATAAACAAAATACATATTCCATTTTCAGTGCATTTAATTATATGTATAAATGCATTGTAGTGTTCGTATGAATTACATGTATCAACAATTTTAAATAGTTTTTCTTATTTTTATTTCCAATTTTTTAATTCGAACTTAAAGCGCCATTATTGTCGAATCTTTTTTTTAAAATAGAAATTTCTTCTTCTTTTTATTTTTCAATTTTAGTTTTTCATTATTTATTTCAGATTCATCAGCATCCTATTGTAAAAAAATAATAAAAAAAAATCGTGATTATGAAGTAGTTCTTTTTTTCAATTAAAAATTTTTGTGTTACCTTATCAGCATCCAATTTTTTACTTTTTCCAAGTTTTTTAAGCTCTTTTTGTTTCTTTTTTTCTTTTTTCGATAATTTCGTAGGTGTTTGTTTACTAAGTTCTTCATCACGTTTAGCAGTGTGCATCTCAAGACGTTGTTTTATACTCTTTAAAAAAGCAAAATAAAAATGAACAAAAAAATTTAAAAAATAATTTTAAAATAAAAATAAAAACTATTTTATTTTATGTCTATTATTTACCATATCTTCTTCAGCTTCTTGTAATCTATCCATTACGAGGCCCTCCATAACGTCTTACGACTTAACCAAGTCTATTGTTCATAGAATTTACTAATTTTTCACAAAATTTTAGATCAATTTTGTGCCACTCATGAGTTAATTGTTTTCTCAAGGTAATTTTATTTATCATTTTTTCTGATTTCATCATGTTATTGTTTTTCTTCTATTTATGTTTAAAAAATTCCATCGTCTGGAATATACATAACAAGTTATAAATACATTACAAAAACAATAATTCAATTATTCTTTTCATTGATTCATTTTACAAAATTTAACTATTGAAAAATGATTCGCATATAAAAATAGATATATATTTCACTGTATCTATATGCATATTAATACAGTCGTAATAATAATAATAATGTAGACGACTTATATTCACATTTCACATTAACATATTCATATTTGTGTTCATTTTTTGTATTTTTTTTTGCAGCTTTAATAATATCATTATTGAATTTGTTTTTAAAGAAAACTAAACTACCAAAAATTCATAGCACAGTAAAGTGTAGACGTTCATAGTAGACACATTGAGGTCCAAAAGAATAAAATTCTTCTTTTTTTTACAAATTAAATTTAAATTTATAAACAAAATCTCTAACGTCTTTTTTTTTTTTGTTTTTATTGTCTGTTTTGTTTGTTGACGACGTATGTGAAAGTTGATTGAGATAGTATTTAAATTTTAAAGGTCAGGAATAAGAATTTTATGCAAAAAAAAACAAAAAATTAAAAATTTCGATAATAAATTTATTTTTGAATTTTTAATATTTTTTTAGTGTTTTTGATCCATGAAAAATTATTGATTTGAGTTGGTTTAATAAAAAATGAATAAATAACAGTGAAAAAAAAATTCTAAAAAAGATAGTTGCATGAAAGACGTCATTCTTCAATTTAAAAAAATATTTTGCTTTTTTTCATTTGTTTGGTTGACTTTATGAATAAGATATTGATGGTGACGGTGCATACATTTCTGGAATATTAATTATAAACAGAATAATTGTTATTTCGTATTACAAAAACGTTGTTTTACATACGTATACTGTCCCCCATATACCCACGTGTATTAGCCGCAATAAATGTATACTATTATTGTTTATCATTATCAAAGAAGTTATTATATTTATATAATTTTTTTTATCATCTAGCCTAAGTGTGGAAGAATTTAAAAATATTTAAAAAAAAAAAAAATTGATACATTAAAATAAAGAGAAACATAACAACTCAATTCTTAATTAAAAATGTCAAAAATTTAAAAAGATCAAAAATTAAAAGTTTATGTCTTTCGAATTTCAAAAAATATAAATAAATTATTTGTGAATAAAAACTTTAGGTTTTGTTCACAAATTTTAAAATATTCAAATAAACCGGAAATTTATAGATATTATGAAAATCAAAAAAAGATTTTATACAAAATACAATATTATGCACTTAAGGTCTTATGGAGTTTACCTAAAGCGGTACCAGTTTAAATCATTATGTATTGATATTTAAAAAATTTATCTGTTATATAATGAAAGCTTTGTAGAATGTGATAATACTGTTTGTGAAACGGTCTAATTAGAAATTATGAGAGAAGAAAAAAGACATATCTACTCCCATAAGACCTTAAGTGCATAATATTAGTGGACAGAGTATACGTTTTGTTTTATTTATTTTTTATTTTTTATTTTTTTTTGTTTTTTGTAGATGGAAAACAGAGTTAGTAACATGATAACATTATTAAAATTACTATTTCAGGTAAGTTATATGTACACACACACATAATTGTACCCGATTAAAATATGCATTACTATATGGTATTGTTATCATTACCTCTTGTACATGCAGTGATTTTAATTACTTTTGTAAACACATTTTAAACTCAAATTAACAATATACTTTATAATAACAAAAATTTTCAATGTAAAATGCATACAGAGATCGAATTTTTTTGTAATGTAAAATTGTAAACTTTTCTTCATGTAACATATGTATGTGTTACATCATTCATATGAATATGTGTATTTATTGTATGTAATTAAAATCACATGTTATATTCATTATTATAAATGAAAAATGAAAATTATGTATTTTTTTTTTTCATTTTTTGTTTCTCATTTATCTTCCCTTTTATTTGGTCTTTTATATTTTTTATCTGTTTTCTAGTTAATTTCTTTTGTAACAATTGTAAATGGCGAACGTTGTGGTATATATGGTGATGCATATCATTTAGAATCACCAAGACCACATGAAGCTGGTGGTGAATACGCAAGAGGATTTATATCAAGATTTTATACATCTGGGCAGGGAAGATACAGGTAAGGATGCTATTTGGTATTATTTTGGCTTTTCTAACTTTTTAATTTGTTTTTTAAAAGGCTTAATGACATAACGTAAAATAAGAAAATTGAATTTAATTAAAGCTGTTATTATTAATTTTTTTTTTTTGTTTTTTTTTTGGTTTAAAAATTATAATTTATTTGAAATGTAAACAGAATATAATGAAGGTATAAATATAACTTCTTTTTTTTTGCTGGATTATTTCATATTTCATTTTCATTAAATTACATATTATAGACATACATAGGTACACAAAAACGCAATTATATTAAAACAAATAAAATGTAAATATACATACATACATATGTACCATATTAATCAAAAATATATCATCATAAAGTCATATTTATATACACAGCGAAATCATATTACATTTTATAGTCTGTCTACTAATTCGGTGCAGTTAAGACCTTATGGGACTATATGTGTCTTTTTTCGTAAGATCATCTCACGAGTAGTATTACCACAATCCGTAATGTTATCATATAATACGAGATGATTTTTTTTAATATCAATATAAAACGACATAAAGTGGTACTACTTTATGTCATTTCCATAAGACCCTTAACTGCATCGAATTGATAAATAGACTATAAATGTTTTTTTTTTTCATCATATTTAATTTAACACCTTTAACAACACCTTTATCCTTTTTAATTATATTAAAAAATTTCTGTTCTTTGCTTACTAACGTCCATATTTTAATTAAAAAAAAAAAAAAAAAAAAAAAAAAAATGAAAAATTACAAAAAAAGTAAAAATACGATGAAATTATTGTAATTAAGAAAAAAATAATAAAAACGACAGAAACATTTAAAATTTGTTTAGGGATCAAGTATGTTTTCCAACATATGAATATCGATTTGTACCTGGTATGCAAACATGGTGTGAAGATAATTGTGTGCATTCTCCATCACATTGCCCTGAAACAGTTTGCTATTGTCGCTAGCTGACTGTTACGATGTCGCTAAATGAAGTTAGTTAGGTAGACGAAAATGTCGCTAGAAATCTCACAATTGAAAATATGGGTTTAAAAAACACAAATTTAATTACAAAAACAAAATGTTTATGTACATATTAAGTTTAATAAATGTTTTTTTATTTCGTTATTTATATGTATATTTTTTATTTCATCATATTCAACATTTTAAAGAAACATTTAAAATTTGTTTAGGGATCAAGTATGTTTACCAACACAGACATATCGTCTTGTACCTGGTATGCAAAGATGGTGTCAAAATAGTTGTGCACTGAATAGTTGCCCTGAAACACATTGCTATTGTCCGTAAGTACATGAAAAAATTTTTTAATGTTTTTCTTTTTTTTTTCTTTTTTTATTTGAAATTTATTTCTCTTTAAATTAAATGAAATTTAATGTTATAAAAAAAAGGCAAACGTGTGAAGCAATTGGAGAATTTCAAAGACGTGAAGGTTCCGATGTTCATTGCGTTAATGCCTGCCTTAAATTTCCATACCATTGCCCATCACACATATGTAGATGTTATTAATTACTCAAGATATTAATGGATTAGATTTGAAAAAAAAAAAGAAACGAAAAAATGTACAACAAAAAATTAAAAAAGGATATTCCAAAAAAATTTATTGAAAATTGTTATTTTATTTTATTTTATTTTTTCGGTTGTTTTAAAAAATGTTAAGGTCAAGATTCAATGATAATATCTTTCATACATTGGATCTTCTACCACCAGGACGAATGCTGACACAATTAAGTATGTTAGTCATCTTTGGCTTTTGTTTTCCTTTTTAATTAGGTCTACACATTGGTCAATATACGAGATCTATAAGAGCGCTGTTACTGATGTTAACGTAGATTGATTAATACGATTTATACTTACTTGGTTGATGAATACGGGCCTTAAAAATTTCGATTTTTCTTAAAACGTTGATCAATCAAAAATTTTCAGTCATTATGTTCAGACATTCACCGCTTTGTCTGTACATCGTGGTTGATAACCATTCATACCCTCTGCAGACCCTTTGAGTTAGATGCTATCATCTGCACTTCAGCGGTAGAAGTCAATTGTTATTTGCTCAGGCCTATTGAATTTATTTTTACCAAATTTTCCATCAATAAAAAATAAAAAGTTATTTTTGTTTTTATAAAGGTAAATTTAAAATTTGCTATACGCTTTAGATGAATAATTTTTAAAATCCATTTTAAAAATAATATTTTTTTTATTACTATTACAAAAGTTAGTATATATGTATATACGTGTGTATGTAATTGTTAAACAATTTCCGTTAAAAAGGTTACATTTTTCCGCAGTCAAATACAAATTTAAAATAAATAACAATAACAAAATTACGTAATTTACTCGTAACTTTTTTGAATTATTATTATTTTTTTTTTTTTTTGTATTAACAAATTGTTTGAATACAGATTAAATTTAAATATTTTTCATTTTTTATGAATATTCTTTTTTTTCCAAATGATAATAATATGCATATCAAGTTTTTATACGTCTTTGCTTTATATCGGTATTTATGTGTGTGCGTTTTTTAAATTTAAATTGACTTAAGATTCTAAAATTAGAAAAATTTGAAGGTCAAAACGGAATAAAAAGAACAAAATAAATAAATAAACAAATCAATGATTGTTTATTTTCTTAACATTATTATAAATAACAATAAGTTTTAGAATTTTGCATATAAACATGTGTATGTTAAATAACCGTAAAGCTTTTTTATATGTATGTTAGGTATATTAAGAAAACATTACATATTATACATACATATAGTATAATTTCCAGTTATATATGTTAAATATGATGCGTGTAGGTAGTACCTATACACATTAAAATTTTTTTTTTTAAATTCTTGTCCACCAATTAAAAGAAAAACTAAAAATAAATTTTATTTTATTTCGTTATTAATAATAACATCTGTTATATCATTTTCATGATAGTAAAAAATTACACTTAAAAAATTTATTTTTTAATATTGAATTAAAAATATGAATCATTAAGATACATGTAAGATGCCTACATAATATTAATTTTCTAATGATTCTACAGTATGTATAAAATACATAACATATAATGTACCTATACTTTGTACATTAATTATGTGCAATTAGAACCTTAAGAAAACTACTTACAGTAGAACCACTTTACGTCATTTTATATTTATACACATATTCTTTGTTTATACTGACATTCAAAAAATTCCATTGATTTTGTATGAAAAATTTATGGATTGTTGTAATATTGTTCGTAAAACATTTTAATTAGGAATTATGTAGGTATAAGAGAAAAATAAAAATGTAACTATTTCAATCAATGATTTCAATAAAGCTCTAATTGTATTTATTTAGATATCTAACACGTCATACAAACAAAGCCAATGTACACTTTTTTGACAGTTAAAAAAATCATCATCGTTATCGTAAGGAATATATATATTCACATTTCACATTAACATATTCATATTTGTGTTTGTTTTTTGTATTTTTTTTTTGCAGCTTTAATAATATCATTATTGAATTTGTTTTTAAAGAAAACTAAACTACCACAAAATTCATAGTCCAGTAAAGTGTAGACGTTCATAGTAGACACATTGAGGTCCAAAAGAATAAAATTCTTCTTTTTTTTTCCAAATTAAATTTAAATTTATAAACAAAATCTCTAACGTCTTTTTTTTTGTTTTTATTGTCTGTTTTGTTTGTTGACGACGTATGTGAAAGTTGATTGAGATAGTATTTAAATTTTAAAGGTCAGAAATAAGAATTTTATGCAAAAAAAAACAAAAAATTAAAAATTTCGATAATAAATTTATTTTTGAATTTTTAATATTTTTTTAGTGTTTTTGATCCATGAAAAATTATTGATTTGAGTTGGTTTAATAAAAAATGAATAAATAACAGTGAAAAAAAAATTCTATAAAAGATAGGTCAAGATAGGTTAATTACGTCAAGTAAAAAACAATGGATCTCATTAAATATTTATTTGGTTTTTAATTTTTTTTTTTTGTTACTTTCATTTAATTATTCTTATTTTCTTAGATTTTTATTGTCACTGACAATAATTTTTAAAATTATTTAATTTTATAATTAAGTTGTTTTATTTGAAAGTGGAATAAGTCCAAAACTATCGAAGTCCGATTTTAAATATAAATCACCTTGGAAGAATACAAACTTCAGTATCCTAGAAGATTTTGCAAGAAAATATTACAAATTACGCACTTTATAGAAATCAAAGTTTTACATTTCTGTTGAGTTTAAAAAAAAAAAGACATAAAATATCTTGAAATTTAAAAAAATTGACTTATTTCACTTTCAAATAAAACAGCTCAATTCTTAAATAAAAATGTCAAAAATTTAAAAAGATCAAAAATTAAAAATTTATATCTTTCGAATTTCAAAAAACAAAAAGGAATTAAAATAAAAAACAAAATTTGAAAATAATTTAATAAAAAATTTTCAAAATTACAAATTTATGTTTTGTTCATAAATTTTTAAAATATTCAAATAAACCGGAAATTTATAGATATGAAAATCTAAAAACAAAAAAGATTTTATACAAAATACAAACTGTACCTTGTATAAAAATTATGTAGAATGGTTTTGGAGCAACACAAAAATTTTACTCTGTTCACTAATATTATGCACTTAAGGTCTTATGGAGTTTACTTAAAGTGACATCATTATGTATTGATATTTAAAAACTCATCTGTTATATAATAAAAGCTTTCTGGATATAATAACAGCTTGTGGTCATACTGCACGTGAAACAATCTAATTAGAAATTGTGAGAGAAGTAAAAAGACATACATATGCATAATGTGCATAATATTAGTGGACAGAGTATACGTTTTCTTTTATTCATTGTTTTTTTTTCGGTTTTTTGTTTTTTGTAGATGGAAAACAGTTTTAGTAACTTGGTAACATTATACAAGTTACTATTTCAGGTCAGTTACGTTACACTATGTGTTACAGTCATATGAATATGCGTATTTATTGTATGTAATTAAAATCACATGTTATATTCATTATTATAAATGAAAAATGAAAATTATGTATTTTTTTTTCATTTTTTGTTTCTCATTTATCCTTCCTTTTATTTTGTCTTTTGTATTTTTTATCTGTTTTCTAGTTAATTTCTTTTGTAACAATTGTAAATGGCGGAGGTTATGCTACACAATTGGAACAAAATTCTGAACGTTGTAGTATATGTGGTGATGCATATCATTTAGAATCACCAAGACCACATGCTGGTGGTTATCAAGGTTATGACCAAGAAGCTGGTGGTGAATATGCAAGAGGATCAAGAGTTTATACATCTGGGCGGGAAAGTTACAGGTAAGGATGCTATTTTTTATTATTTTGGCTTTTTCACCTTTTTATTTTTTTTTAAATTAAATAATGTAAAATAAAAAAATTTAATTTAATTAAAGCTGTTATTTTTTTTTGTTTAAAAATTATAATTTAATCGAAATGTAAACAGAATATAATGTATGTAGGTATAAATATTATATTTTTTTTTCCTGGGTTATTTCATATTTCATTAAATTACATACACACACATAGGTACACAACAACGCAATTATATAAAAAAATAAAATAAAATGTAAATATACATATGTACATATGTACCATATTAATCTAAAATATATTATAATAAAATCATATTTTATGTCCTTTTCATAAGATCTTAACTGCACGAATTAGTGGACAGACAATAAATGTTTTTTTTCCCTCATCAATTAATATTTCATATTTTTGGTTTAGTTAATGGTTTTGGATTTAAATAAGAAATTTTTATAAATTTCATAAACACATTTTTTTGTTGTTGTAATTATGTAATATTGTAAAATACTTTTGTACAATAAATTAAAGATTTTTTTTTCTAAATCCTTTTTGTATAATTTTTTATCTAAAAAAACAAAAAGGTTCGATCATTTTAAGCTTATTGTCGTTTTGTTTTTACAATATAATTTATTTTTATTTTCATTTTAATTAAAATACAAATTTCTGCATAACTGATTTTATAACACCTTAATCCTTTTTAATTATATTAAGAAATTTTTGTTCTTTGCTTACTAAAGATCATATTTTATTAAATTACAAAAAAATTTTAAAAAAGAAGTAAAAATACGATGAAATTATTGTAATTAATAAAAAAAAAAATAAAAACGAAAGAAACATTTAAAATTCGTTTAGGGATCAAGTATGTTTACCAACACAGACATATCGTCTTGTACCTGGTATACAAACATGGTGTCAAAATAATTGTGATCGTTCAAATTGCCCTGAAACAGTTTGCTATTGTCCGTAAGTACATATGTATATGAAAAAAAAATTTTTTTAACGTTTTTTTTTGTATTTTTATTTGAAATTTATTTCTCTTTAAATGAAATGAAATTTAATGTTATAAAAAAAAATTAAAATAAATTAAAGGCAAACGTGTGAAGCAATTGGAGAATTTCAAAGACGTGAAGGTGCCGATGTTCATTGCCGTGACGCCTGCCTTAAAAATCCATCCCATTGCCCATCACACATATGTAGGTGTTATTAATTACTCAGGATATTGAGGGATTAAATTTGAAAAAAAAGAAACGAAAAAATGTACAATAAAAAATTAAATTTAAAATTAAAAAAGGATATTCCAAAAAAAAAAAATATATTAAAAATTTCTATTCCATTCTATTTTATTTTTTCGGTTGTTTTAAAAAATGTTAAGGTCAAGATTCAATGATAATATCTTTCATACATTGGATCTTCTTTCGATAATCAATTGTCGACTGGATAAATTTTGTAGCGAAACATCAATTTTCCACGATGCAATGATACAAGATGATGATTTAACTTAACTTTGTTTTGTTCACCCCATGGATTTCTATGTACAATAATCTGAAAGCTCTAATTAAAAATAAATGAAATTGTCTTTTTGTTTTATTAAAATCAATTTATAATATGTATTTTATGTAAAAACTCTATAAACAAAAAAAAAATTGTTTTTAATTCTAAATATATATTTTTTTAAATCTACAAAACTGGGTGTGTTTTTCAAACAAAAAAAAAAGAAACAATCATTTACAAATATAAAAAAAATTGTAAATTTAAGATTGAACATCATTTAATAAAGTAAAGAAAACAAGATAATAAATCTTTCAAAGAAAACTTAAAAAAAAAACATTATATGCATAAAAAAATGTATAAACATTATCTTAAAACTAAATGCAAGAATGAAAAAATCTTCTAGAAAAGACATATATACTTAATGAAAATATTTCATTTGCATTACGAAAAATAAAGATTACAATAAAGATGTACATGAGAAAATATTTAATAATGCAAGCTATCACAATATCTTATTAAGAATATTTTTTTGTTTTATTCGTTTTTTTATTATTTTTTTTTTTGTTTGAATGTTTTGCTTTAAAAAAATTAATTTTCATATTTCTAATAGTTTTTTCTTTTGTTTTTCGTTTTCGCAAATATTTGATTTTAAATCATTATTGTGCTAATTTTTAGGCTCAGTTTTTTAGTAATAAAACATTTAATATTTCAATTAAGCATTTTAAATATTGAAATTATGGCTTTCATTTTCTATGTATGTATTAGAAAAATTTAACAATAAACAAAATACATATTCCATTTTCAGTGCATTTAATTATATGTATAAATGCATTGTAGTGTTCGTATGAATTACATGTATCAACAATTTTAAATAGTTTTTCTTATTTTTATTTCCAATTTTTTAATTCGAATTTATAGCGCCATTATTGTCGAATCTTTTTTTTAAAATAGAAATTTCTTCTTCTTTTTATTTTTCAATTTTAGTTTTTCATTATTTATTTCAGATTCATCAGCATCCTATTGTAAAAAAATAATGAAAAAAAAAATCGTGATTATGAAGTAGTTCTTTTTTTCAATTAAAAATTTTTGTGTTACCTTATCAGCATCCAATTTTTTACTTTTTCCAAGTTTTTTAAGCTCTTTTTGTTTCTTTTTTTCTTTTTTCGATAATTTCGTAGGTGTTTGTTTACTAAGTTCTTCATCACGTTTAGCAGTGTGCATCTCAAGACGTTGTTTTATACTCTTTAAAAAAGCAAAGTAAAAATGAACAAAAAAATTTAAAAAATAATTTTAAAATAAAAATAAAAACTATTTTATTTTATGTCTATTATTTACCATATCTTCTTCAGCTTCTCGTAATCTATCCATTTCAAGGCATTCAATCACTTCATTCCGTAATTGAACAACTTCTATTAGACGAGCAATTAATGATTCTTCACGAGCTTTATCCGAATCGGTTTTATTTCGTTCCGGTTGTGCCATTAAAACACGAATTTCATATTCTAAATCAGCCTGTTCCTGTTCTAAACGATGTTGACGTCTTCTGTAGTAAAATAAAAAACAAAAAAATTTAATTAACTTAAAATAAAATAATAGAAATTCTAGTATCTACTTACAGGTACATTAGTTCTGCCTGCCTTCGGAAAAGTTCATTCTTCTCATTAACTAATTCAAACAATTGTAATATCAAGTCTTCAACCTCTTTTGAATTAACACCAGAATTATTGGTATCTTCTGAATTTTGACCTTCACATCGATCACGAATCATTTTCTCTAGCATTACACCTTGCTTTTCGAGACCTTGTTGTTGTACTTCAATTACTTCGAGTTCATGTCGTATTTCTTGTAATGGAAGCATTTGAAGCACTTTTCTTGGTGGTACTGGTAATGCAGGTGCTGGTCCTTTACGACGTTTCCATTTACCTTGTACAGATTTATTAAGAAGAGGATCATTATCATCTGCATTCAATGAAACATGACTTTGACGATTTCGATTTTTAGCCTCCTTATTATCTTTTAATTTTTCAAGTTGACGATCATGTGATTCTTCAGATTCAATATCAACAGATGCAGAAATCGTGTCACTTTTTTCTTTGAAAGGAGAATCAATAGCAGGTGGTATAATTTTACGTCGATAAATGACATTCTCTTCTTCTTTTAATTTCAAATCTTGACTAGAATTGGAATCCTCAATTAAGCTAACATCTAAAGCAATTAGACGACGTTTCGATGTAGTCACGCCTTTAGTTTCAGGTGTATTAGATGCTTCATAATTAATAGAAGATTGATCAATGGATAAATCTGTGGTGATTGAGGTTGTATTATTTTCAAGAAGAACTTTTTCCTCGTCACTCAATTTTTCTAGATTGGGAAGTTTAGCCTCTGTCATTGATGGATTCGTGTTTATTTCAGAATCGTTAGATTGATCTATTATTGGTGTTGATTGTTGTGTAAAAAATATCGGTGATTCTGCTTTTGAAATAATGGAAGGTGGTGCTGGAGCTGGACGTTTTTTTCTAAATTTAGGTGAAGCAGCATTACTTGAACTTGGACTGGATTTTTTACTATCATTTTCAGTTGTTGGAAACAATTCTTTTGCTGCTTTTAATACGTTTGGTGGTGGTGGAGGTGCAGGTGCTTTTTTAGTTTTTCGTTTTGTACCTGTACCGCTACCAGATGATGTTAATGAATATGTGGATCCTCGGCAACTTTCATCACGTATAAATTGTTCACCATTTAATTTTGTACAAATATTAATAATCGGTGATAATGATGTATTACTATCGTAATAATCTTCAGAATTTTTAAGTGAACTACCATGACATTGCCGTGTAATACGTGGTGTAGGTTCTGGAGTTGGATTTTGTGATTTTGATCTACGATTAGCAGGAGGAATATATTTATATTTTAACATTTTCAAAATAATTTCCAATTCAAATATACAGAAATTTAAAAATCAAAAAAATGATCACATAATATATAAAACCAAAACGAAAAAAAAAAAAACCATTTATCCTTCTCGCTTAAAAAAACTAATTTTTCACGCATTAAATTCAAATTTTCAACACATTATTCTTAAAATTTAATTAAAAATTTTTTTAAATTTATGGTAGCGAACAGGTTGATGATTAAAGAACTACTGAATTTCAAATTTTCATTTTAATTACGGAACTACAGACATTAAAAAAAAAAAAAACAAAATCAAAGGTCTTGAATAAAAATTCTCCTAATAATGATAGATTACATTAAGTTCGAGGAACCATAACTAACTGTGTTTAAAGAGGAAACACATGATAATACATAATACCGATGCACTTTTTTAGTTTAATTATTATACATATTATTTTGCAGTATATAACTATATGTATATCAACATATCAAGAAAACCTTTCTGGTCAACAATAATAATGTCACTTTATATTCAAAACTTGTTCAACAAAAAAATAAAATAAAATAAAAAAAAAACAATAAAAATGTAAATAAAAAAAAAATTTAAATAAAAACTAGAAGTACTCTAATAATTTTTTAATTATTTTGCTACTTATAATACGACGATGATAGCTTAAAACATAAATGAAATATTTATTTTTTTCTTTTTTTCTTTTAAAGAAACAAAAAGACAACGGATATAATTAACGGCCCCTCATCGACACCACTTAAACAGTTTTTTATTATTTTATTTATTTTCTTTAATATTTTATTTTGTTTATATAAATGTATATTTCTAGTTACCAATTTTGTTATGTTTATTTTCTAACAAATATAAAACATAAACTAAATTGTATATATGTAATAAACTGCCATCATCCTATACCACTAATACCAAAATGATTCATCTACCATATGTTATATATTGACTGACTAACGTAGTATGTATAATATATGCATAAAGAATTGCTTGTTATCCATATCAGCCACAAAACTTTATAAGACTTTAAAAGACCCAAAACAATATATAAAAGCGGGACCTAACTAGGTATCTATATTCGTATATTCTCTACCTACTTATAAACTACATAACATTGGTAAGCATTTCATTATTGTTATTATTATGATTATAAAATTACTATGTTGCATTCGTTAGTTTTATAAGATGTAGCAAGGGAAGGTTAACTGTTTTGCATGTTTTAGCTTTCAACAAGAGTATTGCGAATCTTGAATCTTCTAGAGTTTTATACATTAAAATACACTACAATAATATGATCAATTTTCTACACAATGAACTCCTATAAAAATAATTTTTTTTTACTATCTTCTTTATTGAAGAAAAAGCAAAAAAAAAAAAAAATTTAAATTCATATACGAGTAATAAATTATATATGTACGTGGTTTATACACCTCTTTCATTACACATTCAATTTTCTTTTACTTCATTCATTGTAATATTAAAATTAAAAATTCTTTATTGAGAATTCAATTGAATATTCATTAGGATTTGTAAGTTAATTTCCAAAAATGATTTATTTCAAAAGCGTAGGTTTATATGTGTGTGAGTTTCATTTGCCATAACACACAAAAAAAACACAAAACTCAAAATTAATTATTTAAGAAAGAAAAAACCCAAATTTGAAATTCAAACAAGGTCATAATTATGTTAATAATATTAATTACTTGAAGTAGTAGATGTTTGAAAAAAAAAAAACGTCATAATGTGTGGTAAAAAATATTAAAAGCATAATATCATAGGCAGTTCATAGTGATTACAAAATATCTCATCGCTATCGCTATTTATCATAATATTGTCTTATGTAGTTTATCCCTTCTAGCGAACAAAACTAATTCCGTCGATGAATTCTGTTAAACACTGTATTGTGTTTACACGGTTATTTTCGATGCATTAACTTTTCTTCTTTTCAATAAAAAAAAACGTCCTATAGGTCATCTCATGGAATGGTTAAAATTTAATCATTTTAAAGCCATAATGTTCGAAATAGAAATATCCAAATTAATATGAAAAATATGTACTGAAATTTTTGCAAGACAAAATTAATAACAAAATTAATTGATTTTGAATAATGCATGCAGCTCAATGTGTACAAATGGCCTTATCTTTGTCATGCATCGTTTGATCCATGAGTTTGATCATCTTTTTAAATATCAACATAATTACTATTTTTTTCTTAAAAAAAAAAAAAATAAATAAATTTATCTCATAATTGATGGTTGACTGATTTTATTGTTTATTGAAAATTTTATTGATAAATTTTCGATTGACCTTTTAGGTCATTTTAAATTTATTTATGTATTTGAGTTTTGATGTGATTTTGGTCAAAAGTCAAATAGATCCGTGATTTTTATACAATTTGTAATAGGTTTTAAAACACTGACTAATTTAACATACTTAAATCATAAGAAATATCTTAATTAATGAATTTATTGTCTTAGTCTGTTTCTTTTATTCGAAAGGATGTACGGGCTTTTACAATTATTGATTTGTTATTCTTACAAAAGATCTTTAAAAATTATTATATAAGAAAGGCATAACCCTTATGACCGTATTTCATTTTTTTTTCTTTAACAATCAAATATTTATGACAGAATTTTGTTCATAAACCAGCCGATCGTCCATGAGAATATTTGTCAAGGACGTGTATAATAACAGTAACACAATAAAATTCAAATTTTCAAAAGCATTAAAAGTAGCATAGAGGTCAATGATAAATTAATTATCGATTTTTGTTTTTCTTTACAAAAGAAATTAAATTTCAATTTGATTCATTAACCAAAATTTATTCAAAAATAAATTGAAAATTGATAATTAGCATCATTAAAATATGATATTTCTTATCAAAAATAGACGGGGCAAAAAGAATTATCGTTTCGAATTGTACAAATATTTTTAAAAAATTGATCACGACGAAAAATCAAAAATACATTTATTGATTTTATCAACATAAAACCATTACTAATGTAATTAAATAGCAATAAGTTTGTTTTTTTTATTCTGTTGTTTTACTTAATGATATTTTTGAAATTCCTACCATCATCCTAATTTGTATACAATTTATTAAATTAAGTGATCATGTCGTTTTCAGCATGAATTGTTTACAAACTATTATAACGATAATGTCGATTAAGAAATTTTAAAAATCATTAAAAAAAATAAACAAATTTTATTGAAAACACTTTGAATAACAGAAAACAAAAAATGATACATAATATTTATGTATAAATGGTAGAAAGCATACTTTAAAAACTGCAGGCGTATAATAATTTTCTTCAGATAAAAATTTCAAAATTACAAACAGAAAAAACAGAGATAAAAAAAAATAAAATAAAAATCACAGTCAATTAAAATCGTTATTGTCGTCGTCTTTGATATTTGAAAACCAGTAAATTGCTGTAATAAATCAAATTTATTTGTCTTTAAAATTGAATCAAATAAAATAAAAAAAAATAAAAAAAATGAATAAATAAATAAATAGGTAAATAAAATATTAATGCTACCGAAATAAGTCAACCGTTTATGGATACAGTGTACATTTAAAGAAAAACGAGTAAAATTCCCCCAATATAAAAACACTCACGTAATTTTTGTAACTACAATAAATTCATTCATTCATTCATTTATTAAACTATAAATGATATAATGAAAAGCTTTTTTTTATATATACTTACAAATAATTTCTTGGTGTTGGAACAGGTGTTCGTTTTGACGATGTACCACTGCTGTAATTTACCTGATTTACATCATCTTCATCTTCAGATTCACTACCAAAAGGATTTGTTGAAATTTTTTTAGGTGGTGGTGGTCTTGGTGGCTTTATTTTCTCATTTTTGGTTTCATCACTAACATCATTATTTTCATCATCACTATCAAATGGATTCAAACTTTTACGTTTTTCTTTTTTTAAATTTATATTAACATTTTTTTCATTTTCTTCATTATCTTCATCATCACTTTTAAATGGATTCAATTCTTCTGGATATTCATCTAATTTTAATGTTGATGTAGCTGATCTCATTGTATTATTTAAATTTGAATTCAATTCAGGTGATAATGTTATCTTTCTAAGGGTTACTGATTTCTCTGATGATGATGATACACTACTAACTGCATTCTTTCTATAAACATTTGTATTTTCTTGATTTTGTTCATCTTGAATACTATCTTTATGCATATGATCATTATTATCGTTAATATTATCATCACGAACAACTGTAACATTTTTTTGTATTGCATTTAATTCAACATCGTTCAATGCACTTGAATAATACTGTTGTTTTTTATCGTCATCATCATCATTATCATCATCATCACCGTTTTCATTTACATCATCAACTTTTATCTGTTCATTCTCGTTTGATAATACTATTTGTTGTTTAATTTCCTTAACATTATGATTGTCACATTCTGAAATTGTATTTATTATTCCCATAGAAATTTCTTGTTTTTTATCTTGATTTTCATCTTTTTGTTGATGTTGTTCTTGATGTTCTTCTATCATTATTTTATAATTTTTACATTCTGATTCAGTTACAATAATATTTTTATTGTGAAAGCTTGCATTCTTATCTTTATTTTCATTTTGTATATTTGTAATCATATTATGATCATTATGATCATTATTATCATCATTAATATTATCATAAATTTTTATATTTGTTATTAAAACATTCTTAGGCACTTCATTTTCATCATAATTATCTGATTTATTTTTATTTTGTTTTTCATCAATATCATCATTTTTATTAATATTAATTGACATTTGTAATTGATCTTCATCATTCTTATAACTAATACTATTACTAATCTCTTTTATATTATCATTATTACTATTAATGATTTTATTATTAGTACATTTATCATCAATATCAATACTATTAATATGATTATCTGAAGATATCTTATTATTATTTGCAATACAATTTTCAAATTGATATAGACGAGTACGCACCATACTTGAAAGATTTGACTTTTTTTCATTATTATCATCAGCCTCATTTGATATATTTAAATCATTATTATTTGTTGTTGTATTCGAGTCAATATCAGCCAAATATTCTGGTGTAATAAATTTTCTCATCTTATTTTCTTCATTATTAATAAGATCTTCATTTTTATTATTATCATCGTCATCATCATCAAAACTATCTTTGGCAATATTAAAACTATTTTTAAGATCATTATTATCATCAATTCTAATTTCAGTATTACAATTATTATTACTAAATTCATTAGTTATTGATATTTGATTTTGTTCAATATTACGATCATCAATTACATTTTCATCATGATTATGATCATCAGTTAAATTTTTACTTGATGATGCTATCAAAGTTGTCCGAATATTACTGTCTGCTTCATTTAATTTATTTTCTAATTGAATTGATTTAAATGATATATCGGTGTTAGCCTTAATTTGCTTGCCAGAAATGTTATCATCTTGATCATTATCATCATTGAAAGATAATGGTGGTAAAGTTTTTGGTAAATCTGGTGGTAAATCTTCTTTATTTTGTTCTTGTTCTTCACGCTGATCATCTGTTGTTTCTTCATCACTATTACCATCGCTATCACTAGTAGTTGTTGTTACACTTGTTGCACTATCTCTTCTCAAAATATCCGTAGATTCCTTAATAGCATCAACATTACTACAACTACTACCACTAGCTGAATCAGTTACATCGGTAAAATGACTATTAAGAAATTTATTAAATGCTGTATTTGTTTGATAAACATTTTTTTGATTTTCTTCAAATTTTTTTAAACTTTGTGATTTCTCTTCATCACTTAAACTTTTTTGTAATAAATGTTTACTTGTATTTTCATCATCATTATTATTACGATTAGAATTTTCAAAAAATGCTAAACGTTCAGCAATTTTACTACTAAATCTATTATTATTAGTTGTTGCTTTTGTTGTTGATACTGTTGATGGTATTGAAAAATTTTTATCATCATCTCTTCTTTTATGTGGACTTATTGATCTTTCTTCATCTGGACATGTTTCACAACAATATTCACCATCAATTTCAGTTTCATAAAAGCTACCTGGTGTTAATTGTGTATTACATCTAGCACATTTTAAGCATGTACGATGATATACTTTTTTACCAACAGTTAAACGTTCCGCTAAAAATACTGGCATCGAACATTTCTGGCATGGTTCACGTTTTGGTACACCAACAATATGCGCCATCTAAATATAATGTAATATAATATAAAAATGAATTAAAAATTTAATTGAATTAGTAAGTATTAATTGATATGAATAAAGAAAAAAGAAAAATAGATATGCTTATGACACTGGAAAATATTTTGTATTTATATCTAATAACTCTAATCATTAAACAGAAGAGAAAAAAAAGAAGAAAAATTACTACATAAGATTTGATTCGTTAATTTGCTAGTCATCGAGCAATTAAACGTTACTACATTAATATAATGTAGATAACATTTAATTTTTGTCGTTTTATTTTCTTTACAGACAAGTAGTTAATTCGACAAAAATGAAAATATTTTTCGAGTACTTATGTTAATTAATAAACTGTGAACATTTAAAAAATGCTCATAGAACAATGATTTTTTTTTTTTTTTTTTTGTTAAATGAAACGTTTGCGTGATTTCATTTATTCACGTCTTAAAGGAGTATTTCGTGTTTTTGTCATTTAACCAAGATTAGAATAATGAAAAAATAATATATTTAAAAAATTAATTGGAAAAACTACTTTTAAACACGCTAACATATATTTCTTTTTCTTCTTGATCAGTTTGGCAAATTATTTAGGTATTTAACAAAATACAAAGTTTTGAACTTTATGTTTCGTGCAAAGTTTATAAGAACCAAAAATAATTTGTGAAAAGAAAATAATTTTCACTTTTTACAAAAATTTATAAATAGTAAATTTTAATTTTAATACACAATTTTTATGTACATTTGTAGTAATGAACTGCTAGAGCTCTAGAAATTTTAACATAATCTACTGGTTAACTTCATTTAAAAAGCTCTACTTTAACTCTAATGTTATGATATGTTTTTTTAAGGTACATTAGTCTTTTTGAACTGTCTCATTCAGTACAGTAATTCAGCATTCTTTTTTTTTCAAATTGAAAATTTCTCACGGTAATTCTTGTAAAAAGAGTGAAATTGAGGTCATATAATGGTATACATTTTTATATTTATTATTGTGTACATTGTTTACACGCTGCGATTATACATTCATTGTTTTTGATATTCAAACTGAGTAGTATTTAATAGAAAAAGAAATACAATACACATACAGTAAAGGGGTAAAGGGGGTTTTTTATTTTATTAAATAAAAGTAAATGACCATTAATACACTTCGTATTGAATCAGTGACAATTGTATTTTCAAAATTTTTATGTTGATTCCTCATTTTATTTAGGTAAACATTTTGAAAATTTTATCAAAATCACGAGAAAATGAAATTAAAGTGATTTTTTTGTAGAAAAACAAAACTTCTTTATTATTTTTATTGAAACGATTTTGATGTGACATGATTCCTAAAAGTCATTTCAAATTTTAATGCATTTACAATTACTGAAGGTAGGTAAGTAACCGTGGCTGACCACTTACTCGTCTCCAAGCGAGTACACTTAAACCAGAGAAGGCCCATTGTGGTACCACATAAAAAAAGGAATCACGCAGGGTCAAATGGAAAACATTTGAAAATAAATTTAAAATAAAATTTGTTCTAATGATTATTTGAGGAGAGTTTCTAATTCAAATATCTGAATTTGAAAGACAACAATTCAGATTTGTGTGTATATATATAATTACATGTTTTTGTCCCTTGCATTTATTTCCCAATTGCATAATATATTTATTTCTCAACTATCTTTTTTATGTAATTAAAGTAGATATTTTTTACTTTTATGCAAATTACGTTTGTTATTGTGTACATCCTCTGGAATGTACAGTTTACTTTGAAATTATTTTAAAAAAAAAAACTCAAATGCTCTAAATATTAACTTGGTAACTTTTTACTCCAATTTTGTTATTTTTACATTTTTACGTAAATTTATGCTTCAATTAATAATATTCTACTTTATGCAATAAAGTTAAAAATAGAATTGAATGCATATACAATTATGTGTAAACAAATAACAGAGCACAGGAATAACTACAAATAAAGATAATTTTGCATCTAGATATATGTATACCTATATGTATGTGTATGTATGAACCTACATATACATGAAAAATTTTTTCCACATGAATGAGAACACATCACAAAAACCAATATATATACACATAAGTACATACGTATTACGTATAATATAACAAACCCAACCCAAACCATATAAAAATGTATAACAAAAGTTCGAGATATTTCTGTATGATCTATATACTTATCGCTAAAAAAATTTTCATATTGTACACATAAATTTTATAAATAGAATAACTAACGATAAAAAATAAAATGTACTTTAAGCTGGAAGACAAAGCTAATAAAGCATGCAAAATAATTATATTATGTAATAAAATTGTGATAAAAAGACAAAATACATTACTACTTAAATACTAAAAAAAAAACAAATAAATGAATAATTAGATAAAATTTTTTTTTTTTTTTTTAAATGCATTTACCTGGTAATTTTGTGTTTGTGTTTGAAGCAACAATGCAGAACAATAAAATGTAATATGTAGCTGATGATCTAGATATTATTTGTAATTTTTTTTTTATTTTTTCTTTTTTTAACGTAATTTTATTTTACACTTATTTTAGCACTTAATATTTAATATAGTACAATCGAAATTTTCTTGATGATTTTAAATTGTTCTATTTCATCTTAATTATCCTTGTTATTATTTTTGTAATTATTTCAATGGATAATGTACCATGAATTTATTAACGATATGTTGTGAAAAATGTATCTTCTTGTTTTACGTAATAATATTGATGTATTAAAAAAAAAAAAAACAAACAAACAAAATCATGTACATATATGTACGTATGTAAATGTTGTGAAGATTAAATTTTTATGCTTATTATCCTTATTGTAATTTGTTCGAGTTTTTCTTCCTTAATTTTATGAGTAAATGAAAAACGTTTGAATATTTTAAAAATAAAATAACAAAAACAAACAAACGATCTTCCTTATTACTTTCTTTTTTATACAATACAGAGCAGTAGGCGTTTTATGTGATGAATTGTTTATTTATTTTAATTTTATGTTTTTTATTTTTTTTTTCTTTTTTAGCAAAATATTTCAGGCTTATATTGGCCCATTATGTCCAAGCTTTTCTCATCCTGCATTAAAAAAAAAAAAGAAATAAAAAATAAATGTAATAAAAATTCAAATTTTAATTAATTTAGAATTTTGAAATATTTTTTCTTATTTTTCTTATTTAAAAACAAAAATGAATTAATAATTTAAAATTTTTGGGCATAGCATAATTTTAACTTTATTGTTAGTAATTTTCTGAATTTTATTTTGCAGGTAATTTATTAGTACTGCGCAAGGATTTTGTTAAATGCATACAAACTACAAATGAATTGTTTATGTTGAAAGTGGAATAAGTTAGAAAATTTTTAAAAATTATTTTCTTAGTTAATTTTTATCAAATTCATCAAATTTATCATATTCGAAAAAAAAATTTTATTTTGAGAAATTTAAAAAATTACAAATTTTACAGTAATTAAAATTAATTAAGTAATTACAGTAATCTTACAGATTTAGTTGTTGAGTGCAAATATAAAACATTTCTTCTGAAAATTATAAAAGTGACTTATGCTACTTTCAAAATAAAACGAATCCAAGTATTGATTTTACATTAAAATGATATTTAAAGCTGGAACCAAAATAAGTCCATAACGTACGTAATGGTACGTTTTCATTCTGGCTAGCCAATAATTTTTTTCATTTTTAATAAGTTTTGAATTTTATTAATATTTTTTTACTTCATTGTTATTTTTTATTAAATCAGTGAAACGTTAATTTTATAATTAAACAAGTTTCTCTGTAATAAAAAGAAAAACAAATTGACTCATCATAAATTTTTAATTAATTCTGAATATGTATTTGAATATTTAATCTGAACATTTTCAATTCCTTATATAAACATTAAGTATGTTGTGTACATAAACATTTCTAATTTACAATTTAATTCACCCATTAATTTAATTTGAATTTTTTAACAATAATCTTTATTTGTTTGTAATTGCACTAAATTCATAATCTTAGGGGTCCGATTTCCCAGTTAATTAATAAAATTTTGAATCTAGAGATGGCAAGAAGAAGAATATTAACAATAGCAAAAGCCAAAAACAGTTAACAAAAATTATTCCACATATCTATTATACATAATATCAATATACATATATTTATACTATGTTCACTAATATTATGCACTTAAGGTCTTATGGAATTTACTTAAAGTGGTACCATTTTACATCACTATGTATTGATATTCAAAAAATTCATCTGATATATAATAAAAGCTTTGTGGATTGTGGTAATACTGCTCGTGAAACAGCCTAATTAAAAATTGTGAGAAGAAAAAAGACATACATATACGTACTTCCATAACACCTTAATTGGCAAATATTAGTAAACAGAGTATAAATATATAAATTTACATAAATGGGAACCTTTTGTTTTAAATGTGATTGTTTTTAAAATTTATGTGATTTTATTTCATTCAAAGTGAAAATAAAACTTAAAATGTATTGTATGATTTGTATGTTCATTTGTGCATACATGTTTCTCAATTCAATTGTTCAAATAAAAATTGATTAGAAATTTTCAAATTATGCTATATGTGTTTTAAGAGTAAATAAAACGTGTATAAAATTATTCGAATTAAGAGACGTGTACATATACATATGTATATAAAAAAACTGAAAAGTTTTTTGAACTGAAAAATAAATATATGTGTATACGTACCTAGTACATGTATTTATCTCATGTTACGTGAAAAAAATTAAATAATAAGTGTAAACAAAAAATTTTTATATTAAAAATATGAAATATCAAACGATATAATTAGAAGAAAATTTTAATTAATTTCATTATCAATCACAATTTGTTCTTATTTTGAACGTATTGATTTTTTATTGTGTAGAATTTTTATTAAAATTTTTAAAATAAGTAAAAATTGAAATGAAATCATTTTTTATTATTTTAATTTTTTCATTTATTTTAACTTTTGCCTTATCAATACCTTCGGATTTTAGTAATTTAATAAGTACACGTATCGTTGGTGGAAAACCAGCAAAACCTCATCAATTTCCATATCAAGTTAGTTTAAGGCTTATAAAAAGAAAATATGTTTCATGGTGTGGTGGTTTAATAATTTCGAAAGATTACATATTAACTGCTGCACATTGTCTGTATACGTACGTACATTTAGTAAATAATGTGTATAATAAATTCTAATTAAATTCTAAATAAATTTTAAATATTTTATAGTGCTGTCCAAGGAACTGCTTTTATTGGAAGTAATATTCGAGGGAACAATATTCAAAATCGAGATCAAGTCGTAATACGTCTTGTGTTGCACAATTTCCATATGCATGAATCGACATATAATGGCAATTTCACTTATGATATTGCATTAATCAGTTTACCAAATCCTATTACATTTAATGGTAAGTTAAATAGTATTTTTTTAATGGAAAAATTCAAATTTTACTTATAATATTTATTATATTTAGATAAAATCAAACCAGTAAAATTGCCTGCAATAGATATTTATGAAGAAGGTTTACAAGTAATTGCGTCTGGATGGGGTTATTATAGTGATAAAGTTAAAAGAGGAACAAGTTTCTTAAATTATGTTCATTTAAAATGAATATCGTTAAAAGAATGTAGAAGAACTTTTGGTAAATATATTCATTCTAAAGTTCTTTGTGCTGATGGTAAACAAAAAAGATCCACATGTCAAGGAGATTCAGGAGGTCCAATTGTAACTGATGTAAATGGTGTTACAACATTAATTGGTGTAGTAGCCTTTGGTGGAGCTGGTTGTGAAAAAGGACATCCGTCTGCATTCACAAGAGTTTATTCACACTTAGATTGGATTTTGAAAAAAACTCATATTCAATTGTAATGAATTTATTTGTTTTTTGTTTTGTCTTATTATAAATTAAAATAAATATCTCATTTGTAAATTAAAAAATCTTTTTAACTTTCTATTTTTTGCAATTAAATATTACAAAATTTAATTGTTATTAAGTTAAGTTGTTAACAAGTGTAATGAATTTCATTTGATTATTATTTATGAATCATTTTCAGAATCAGCATATTGAGAGAGTAGATAAATAAACAAGAAATTTAATGTACATATACATAATATTATATGTATTATTCTTGTTTAAACATACTAAATGCTTGTTTGTTATTGTTACTGAAAAATATGAGTTTATATATATGTATACACATAATACTGACAACAGTGGTAGGAAAAAGTTTATCGATATTTGAATTTTAAAATTTCAGACAAGAGAATTAATAAGAAGTCTTTCTCTAATTTTTTGTAATTTAATCTATTGTAAAATTTTTTCAGTAACTGTAAAAGCTGTGGAAAATTAAAAACAAATGTAAATTAATAATAAAATGATTCATTTTTAAAGCATAGTTGCCTATTTTAATAAATTTATCTTTTATTTTCAATATTTTGGAATAACATAAACAATAATATGGCAAGGACGCCAATTAATTTTTATACTCCATAAGAATACGTATAATTATAATTATTAGAAAATTCTCATTGCTGATTTTTCTAGATACTGTAAATTTATAGGATAACAATAAGATAAAATACAAATACAATGCAAAATCAATATTACGTATACAACAGATGCATACTGTTATGCGATGCCAACGCATTGCAAACATAACATACATATGTGATATCATTTTTATGCAGTGACAATGATGATACTGGGGATGATGCACATTGAGTAACAGATATTACTGCTTTATTCTGTCATTAATTTTTAATTGTTTTATAAGTCGAGAAATTAAATATGCATACATATGCCTAGCCCATATTATCTCTTATTTAATTGATGATGATGACAACTTCAAAGTGATTTTAATATTTCATTATTTTAGATACAATATTGCTTATTGTACGTATGTATGGAGTTGCAACATGTATACATCATAAATTTTATTGTTTATGGTGTTTATCCAAATCGACAATAAAAAACGAGATACACAATGATGACAAACGTACGATTAATAAGAACGAACTATTAAATGAAAAACTAATAAATAAACATTATAATATTACAGCTTACGTTGAAATAATTAAATAATTAATTCACATTTCTATTTATTTTTTGTTTTATTTCATTATTTGAATGTCAAGGTTCTTGTAATCAATTCAGAAATCTATCTTCAAATAAGGCAGAGATAGATAGGATGGGTAGGAGAATTGAGGTGTTCTGACGGAATTATTGATTTTTAATATATGTAGGTACCTATGTAAGTAAATATTTCGAGAAGTACAGCGTAGAAACATTCCCAAATATTGGTATTCTTTGCGACGTTCGAAATTAGATCATCAATTTAAGAATTTGAAGGGCAATTTTTATATTTAGATCATTAGAAATCAATTCATGAATTTATCATAACACTCCAATATTTATTTTATGTTGAGGTACCTTTTTGAAATAAAACACACATATAACTAAATAAATGTATGATGAAATTGGTATTTAGTGTCCATATAAAAAAAATATCTACTTACGATGTGCAACCCCAAAATTCGATGTATTACTGCATAAAATGAATTTTTATGTATTTTTTAAATTTGCAAGCACTTTGTTTAATAGGAACATTTCATTTAATACAAAAATATACTATATATAAGCAAGCACTTCTTTTGAAAATATGTCCATAAAAAAAATAAAAATGTTATGTAGATACTTCTGAATTTTTATTGAATTCTTTCAGCTCGAAATTCAATTCAGATTTCAGACACACAAGGCAATAAACACGTCACGTCATTTTATTTATTTTTTTCTTGTTTTCTAAATTTTATTATTTTTATTTTTCTAATAACATTCAAGAAATTCCAATGAAATTTATTAGTGGTTTTACTTCTTTTACAAATTAACATTCATTTACAACTCAGATTTATACACAAAAAAAATAAATAAATAACACACGCATACACACGTCACATACAATTATATTATAAATTATACCGTTTTATACACTTGTGTATGTATAACAAAAAAAATGTTTTATTTCATTACCATTAATTCATTTATTTATTTTTTAAATGTTCACATTCAACAACGTTTTTATCTAAAAACAATAAATTTATACAATTTTAATTTTAAAACAAAATATTTTCTGATTAGAAAAAAAAAATACAAATAATCACAAATCACAATTATGAATGAAAACAAAACTAAAAAATGTTGACAGATTGCAAAACACGAACTATACAGTAACAGCAACAGCAAACAGTACACTGCATAATTAAATTCATACAACACGAACACACGTCACACACATAAGCACATCAGCACCAACACCACATTCAATCCACTCTGTAAGTCTGTACCTTAAATGATGTAGTCTGTATTCTTTAAAGTCAAAATACCAAACAACAACAATACTGCCTACCATAAACACGTATCCAGTCTGCAAAGATATTTTGGAATGCTTTCCATTTTAAAATTCAAAAGATTAGTAAATGGAAAACAGTTTGACATTTTAGTTTTGCCATCATCCATTTTCTCTTTTTAATTTTCCTACAAAAAGCTCAAAAACTTTTTTTTTAAAAAATTATAGACACAAACCGAACAAATTAATGCTTTGTAAAACTTTACATTATGAACACAAACCAAACAACATCTTAAGTAAATATTTTTTTTTAATTTTGAATTTTCTTTTGTCAGTCCTTGATTTCTAATTTTTGCAACTTTTAATTTTTTGTTTGAAGGGAATAAATTTTAAAAATTAATAAAATGTACTATAAAAACAATACGTTTCGAAAATATTTAGTCCAATCATTGATATAAAAAAAAATGATTGGACTGCCAATCGATAAACAATGTTCAATTAAGGAAATTTAGAAATCAATTTTTCATTCATTACCATCGTTACCATCATCATTTCAGTCATTGCCTTGTTGTGCCAAAACACATGTATGCAGGTAGTGTTTTGCTATTTTCAATTTTCTAAGAATTCCAATACTTAAACATTTAATTCACAAACTGTGTTATCTGAATAAATGAAATTCATTCACCTTTTTATTTGATATGATTTCTTTTATCAACGTCTTTTTGTTTGTATTTCTACGAATATATATAGCTATACATGATCTAATCTTGTTTTTGAAATTTTTTTCTTCTTTTCTTGCTCTTGATTTACCTTAATCTGTATCTACTTTTCTATAACAGCTTTCTTATGAAAAGATCATTTGCTTTCTTATATTTTTATAATTTTTTTATTATTTTTTTTTATTTACTATTATCATTGACCATGTATGACATAAAAATAAAAAATGGATAGAATACAAGTACCTCCAGATATGCCTTTCATAGCGTAGTTACTACATACGAGTATGTATCTAAAAATCAGTTATGTACATTTTATGAATACGATTGAAGCTCAATTTATTCAATAAAAATTTCTCAATGAAACCATACACCTGACAGTATATATTTATACAGAGTTTGTTTATTTTATATACGTTTAACCATGTTTAACACAATTGTAACGTAGATATTTTACATGTGTACATAATGCCCATACATACACATGTGAATAAACTTCAATATAAACAGTTAAACGACCTTGCATTGAAAATTTCATTAAAAATGTATTACATCTTTCTTTGGTGCAACATTTACTATTATAATGCATCACATAGTGTTTGTTTACAGAGGTATGCATGAATCTATTATGATAGCCAAACGTAAGCGAATTATTCGAATATATCACCAAACATATTTTCCTTTTATTATTTTTTTGTTTAGTTTTATTTTCTATGAAAATTAAATGAAAATTTTCACTAAAAAAATCACATGTACTTATCTAAAAAGAAAAGTCATTTCATTTTTTTTTTTTTGTTTCTTATTTTTATTTTCTATTTAATCGCATCCATCAATGGTAAAAAAATATTTTTTTATAATTTTTTTATATGTACATACACACATATGTACATATGTGTGTATTAAAAGCAAATTGATATCATAAATTACATTGACACAACAATCAAGATTGTCATTGACTTTGAATTGAAGTAAATACAAAATAATATATGGCAGTAATCAACTATCAAGTAGTTACCTGATTTCAAAATAACATAAAAGGAATTAAGCATGTATGATGATCCTTAGTAAATTATGAATGAAATGTTTTTTGTTTTTATTTTGATTTCATTCATAAAGCGAATCTTATGAAATTTTCTATTTAGTATCAGTAGTAGTATCATGTAGTATGTTACATTAACGGTTATGTGTGACATACAAACAACAAAACAATAAACAAAAATATTTACAATATACATAACAAAAAATAAAGTTGTTAGAAAACTTATGCAAATAAAGAAAAAAATTTAAATTGTTTTTTATTTTTCACTTACCTTAGGTGGAGGTCCTGCAGGTTTTGTGATTGAATTTTTTTCAACAACATTTGATGGCCGTTTGTTATTTGTTCGATTTGGAGAATCTGAAAAAAATAAAAAAAACATTATGAATTAATTAAATAAATATAAAATAAATAGAACAATATGTAAGTGCATCAGGTTAGGAATAATATTCTTAAATTTCAAACAAACACACCTATACTGGATTAGGGTAGTGAATTATTAGATTAAAATAAAAGGTCAATTTCCACTTGACTTTTGGTACTCATTTCACGAAGGAATAAAATTTTTCAATTTTTTTTTTTTTTTAGAGTTAACGCTTTTATTTTGGGGTGAAAAGGGTCACATTTGTTAGATTTAAAGGTAAACACAATTTCATTTTACAGGGAAACAAACATGTATTTTACTTGCCATTTGTTTGTTTGTTCTTTCTTTTATCAAAATTTCAAAAAAAAAAAAAAATGTACAAATTTTGTAACATGTTTTGGGTTTGTTTTTCTAGGATCTGGTATGACCACGTTCTAAAAAAATATAAAAGTTAGATAAAGTATAGTCAACAAATAAATATCATTTAAAGATAACATAATAATACCATAATACAATAATTTATAAAAAATAATTTATAGCATTGTAGAAGGCTATACGTACAATAAAAGTACGTATTTAATGAGTTGAAGAACCTTCTTTAAGTTTAATCATCCCACACGATTACATATCTGATGTTTACAAAATAACAAAATAAAATGAACAAGAAAAAGGCACTTGCCTCAGATACACATGTCTATTGTATGAAAAAAAAGTATGTATGTTCTAGTATAGTTCTTCATTTATGCTGTTATTGCACACAACTTATAAAATGCATAATACAAGTATTCTAGGAATTAATGGGTCAAATACGGTCATTTTCTACATACATATGTATATTATTGTAATATACCTGGTAGACGTAAATAGTATCTAATATCTATATATGGTTAATAAAGTTATTCTTGTAAACAATTTTATTGATTTTCTTTTCTAATGCATACATAATAATAATAATAAATGCATACACACTTTGAACGTACATATGTACGTGTATTACCTATATACAACTAAAATATACATTTTTGTTGGTGTAGCTAATTCATTATGTGTCATTGTTTTTATGTACTGTACACATCTGAACAAGTACATTAAAATTATTTAAAAAAAAAAAAAAAAAAAAAAAAAAAAAAAAAAAAAAAAAAAACATTTTCCCATATACATGACACGTATTATGCTTCTTGCTTTAACCCTTGGATGCACGAACAAAGAAAAAAAAATTTTTTTAAGCTGTGTACGTCCATGCATCCTAGGGTTCGTTTACTATTCTATTTTTTGACTTCTTTTATTATTGTACAAATCGTTTAATTCGTAGTATAATTTTTGTATTCTATTTGTACATTGAGGATTTTTGCATTCATAATATTTAGTACTGAGAATAAAATATTTTATTAAATTTTCTATTTATGTGTGATGCATACATAAATAGAAACATTTAGCATACATACATTTTGAATATGTATACTCGTATAACTATGTATACAGGATGTGGATTTTAAATTTACCGGAAATTGATATAATTATAAAAGTCACACAATATTCATGTATGCATGCAACTGAATAAGAAATACCTTTACAAATGGTAAAAAAAAAAAAAATTAATGGTAAAAAAAACTGAAAGAAAATTTTAACTCTAGCACTTGTTGTTTACCTTGAGATTATACAATCACAAATAAATAAACAAAAAATTGACAATAAAAATAAGAAAAATGATTAATAATGTAAAAAAAAAAATACTATTTTTATATAGACAATAATCATAAACTGAAAGTATTACATTCTGACCATTAATTTCGTATGAGAAGCATGTACGTATTTTTGCATTAAGTCGTACGTACACCTGAATATAAAAACTTGTATTCAAACGTTTTAAAATTGTATAGAATAAAACATTTTATTACATGATATAAAGTATCTAACGTTCAACAAATTCTGATGTAAAAAAAAAAAAATTCTTTAAATGAAAATTAATTTCAGCACAATATAAAAAAAAATGTTTTTTTTGTTATTTATTAAAAGTTGAAAATTTATGATTGTATGTAAATTTGTACGTAGTGAAAAAGTTTTAATATAAATGCAATTGTATGACCTTGTATGGTCATAACAATAATAAATACTAAATAAGAGAAATTACGTAAATAAATTTGCATTACGTTTTATAATTAAATTGTTATTTTATAGTAATGCACTCTTAGGTTATTTCATTTCATTATTTATTTATTTATATTTTTGTTATTTTTAAATAACTTTTAATTCATAGTTTTAGGTTTTCCTGTAATTTTCCTTTAATTTAATATACATTCGTTTAAAGTTTAAACAGTATCTGATTTTTCTATCAGTTATCAATAACGAATTTTATCTATAGAAAATTTAATTTCTTATAATTTATGTGTATAATTTGAATATTATCAATTTTATTGTTATTGAATTTATTTATTTTCAAAATAAAATTTAATCGATTTTCCATAAGATGAGAAAATCTACATGGAAAAAATTTCAGTTAGTATTGACATGGAAAATATTTTCTTAATTTTTATTGCCTTAAATTTTATTGTAATAATAATTTTTATTTTCTTTCTTTAACAGAGAAATTATAGCACATATTTGTACATGATAATTTTTTCTTACCAGTATGTACAATACATGTATGTATGTACACACTTCACATATGGATACGTATACATATGATGTATCTTTATTTTATTATATATACGTTCACATTTAAATTTTTTTATATATTTTTTTTACATATTATATACTGCAGTATATACGTTTTGTTATATACATATGTATGCATTTACATTATGAATGATACTTCTAAACTATTTATTTATTTAACCATAAAAAAGAAAAGAAAACATTTCATCGTCTTGACCTACATATTATAAATGTACATAGACAGTTTATAAAATTTCTTTATAGCAAATACAAAATGCATTGAGGGGAATAAATAATAAAAGTACATAATCACATATCATATTGTACTTTTTTTTATTATAAAATAATTATATGTAATTTACATATTCTGATAAATTTTTTTTTTTTCTCTGCTAGCTCTTTCTCTGTATATGTGTATTTGTATCAGCAGATATGCATGTACGTATATATACGAACATAATCATATCATCCGTAACAAATTTTCATGTAAACATTTATACTTGTTGCATTGTATCAATTTAATTCATAACAATATATTTAATCCTTTATTATTTATTTAACTTACATTTGTTTGATCTTGATCATTTGTTGTTGTTTTTTATTTATTTATTAAATTTTTCTTTTACTTTCAAATCTCATTATTATTCCCGCTGAGATATCATTTAAAATGATTACACATATACAGAAAAAAAATGTAATTCTCTATGTAACATGATAGGATCAAGTGAAATTGATAATAAAGAAAATAAGAAATTCTTAATATTTATTTAAGAAATTATTTTAAGCTCTAGCCAAAATAAAGAAGTAAAGTAAAGAAAGTAAAGTAAAGTAAAAAAAACTTTACAAAAGTAGTCAGAAAAAAGGCATATTGATCATAATAAAAACGTAAAGTGAAGTTCAGTAATATTTGTCACTTAGTTGAATTTATTGAATTTCTGAGATAACAACTGAAATAATTACTTTATCTACGTTCCTTACGACACATTATTCAATTATTGGAAAAGTTACTGAAACTGATGAACTATAGTTTAATGTTTTACATTAATGATGAACCGATTGATATAGCTTCGTTAAACTTTACTTTATTTTATTTCCTTTATTTTGGTTCTGGCTTTACGCACATACCGTACAAATTTTTTGTTTTAATAATATTGTATTGAGATATGCATATTTAAAAAAAAATACTCTTACATGTATGTGCGTTTTTTTTTTGTTTTGAATATGTGTTCATATTTTTGTACATAATCATTAAATATTCAATATAATAAGCCCAGAACAAGTTTGTACACCATATGAAACAATTTATTTAATTACCAATGTATCAATTTAAATTTTATATAGTCATATGTCAATTGATTGTAATCATTATTAGTTTTTAAATAATAAATGAAAAAAAAAATTTTTTTTTACATAAGTTAATGCAATAAGTAAAGTAATGTGTTAGTAGTACACAAGTATGTTAAATATGTGCAATGAATAACGCACACATTTTATAAGAAATGAGTGAAAGAGTATCTAACATAATGTACATACATTAATGTACATGAGGTTGATTTTTTATATATTTAAAAAAAGAAATTATTTTATACTTATAATTTTTCCGGTTTTTGATTCACAATATTAATTATTTGTACCTATTTTCTTTCTTTTTTTTATAATTGTTTACGTGATTACATTGTAAGACAAACATATGTGATGTACATTACATATATGGGAAATTAATTCACTCACAATATTAAAACGTTTTTAATACAATCGTTTTTATATAAGTATAGTTTATGTGGAATACTTTAAATCATCATCATCATCATAATCATTATTATCAGCTATTATTAAAAAAAAAAATTTTTTTTTAAATATGAACAGATTTATGATATCTGTGTGATCAACGGCCATTAATTTCATTTAAAATAACGAATTATTATTTTTTATACAAATTATATAGGAAAATGTTACAGGCATGTTACTTTCCTACCTTATTGCTCATTATGTGTTATAATGCATAGCGCAATTTAATATGTCCATTAAACAGTAAAAAAAAAAAGAAACAATTTGCAATTAAACTAAATTCTATACAAATTGGCTAAATTTTTTATTTATTTATTAAATATCACAGAAAATGCATATAATCAATTTATTAATGTGTCTGTATGGAATTTAAAGTGATTTTTAAATAACAAAACATTTAACAATAATTTTCAAATTATTATATTACATACAAATGTAACCGCTGTTTATGAAAATTGCCATTAGCACATTTTATAATCAATTGTCTTTGTGCATTTGAAAACATTATAAATTATCTATAAAATTAAGAAATTTGTTTTATACATTTTTCACCTAGAAGTCATATCATGTCAATCATTGTACACGCCAACGATATTTAAATATATTTATGAATAAATTGTATATTTATATATGCATATAGCTGCTGGTTAATGACCACCTTTTTTTTTGTAAATTACATTCCATAATTTATCTAAGTACTTTTAGGCACATTTTATTTTAAAATTAGATATTGAATGTAATTTTATGCCTTTCATTAAATTCTCTGGGTATTTTATTCAATTTTATACATTGGTGGGTATATGAAAAACTAACAGGGTGAATGAAAAATTTTGAAAGTAATTTGAAAAAAAAAAAATAAGTTTCATGAATTTTTGTTTTTTTTTGTACATATGTACGTACATATTATAAGATACAAAGCCAAACATAAGTCAATGAAAATTTTCATTTCTTATTCTATTTTATATCAAATTGTCAATACAACGCTATACTTCTAAATTAATGGTTATTTATGAAACTAAAATATTAGGTACGTACCTACTTTTTAATCTAATTTAATGCATTATTTATACAACTTTTAAGCAAGTAAATTTTTGAATCAAGATTTATATAATGTTTCATTGTTGAATTATTTTTTATTTATAGCTTAAGGTAATTACTGGCATTCGACAATATAGTACAGTAGTTAAATTTTATATTTTTGACATCTAGCATGTGTATGTTACACACGACATTGTACATACAAACAAAAAATAATGCACAATCTTTTACAAATTGATTTCTGTAAGTATAAGGTAGATGGTAAATGTGTACATGTCTAATAATCTGTTTCTAATAATATCTATGCCTGTAGTATATATGCACACATGTATGTTTATATCTTTTTAATTTAAATTTTATTCAAAATTTATATGACTTGCAATAATTTTATGACTAACAATATTTTAATAACCATGAAATGAATATTTAAATATATTTTTATGTACATATTTATATCACATGTTTACATAAATCATTTATTTACGTATTTTAATCATCAACATTTTATTAATGTTTTTATTACTTTTTTTATTTTATTTAAATTTTACAAATCTTTATCAAATCAACATATCCAAAAATGGTTTTAATAAAATTTATTTAAACATTTTTGGTTAACTATATGTTGGAAAATTATTAAAAGTACATATTTATTAAGTGCGTTACATAAAGTAAAATCGTACATACTGTAATAATACATTACACTGCATTTATGGTGTCCTGCTTTTAAATACTATACTTCATACACTAATTCGATGCAGTTAAGGTCTTATGGTAGTATATGTGTCCTTTTTCTTTTCTCGTAATTTCTAATAAGATCATCTTACGAATAGTGTTAGAAAGTTATCATATAATACGAGATGAATTTTTTAAATATCAATATACAGCGACGTAAAGTGGTAATACTTTATGTCATTTCCATAAGACCCTTAACTGCATCGAATTAGTGTACGGAGTATAATAATATTTTCTTCTTATGCGTACCATTGAATGTAAACACAAAGTGACAAATTCAAAATCGCTTTAGGTATTAAAATTTGTTTAATGTTTATTATGTATGTATGTACATATGCCCATATAAATAGATAAAATTTAAAGACATTTATTCCATTAATCTTTTTTTGATTTTTTTTTTTAATCGCATTTTCCGACCATATTTTTTATACCGATTTGTTTTCACTGATCTTGTCATTCAAATAAAAGTATGTGGTGTCAATTCTATCAGCATTTAATCATTATAGGCATTACATACATTTATATATGGTATACACATGCATTATGTATGTATATTTAAAAAAAAGATAAAAATTTGTGACCCACATTTCATAATTAAAAACATCAAAAATGAACTAATAATGTTGTTTAAAAAATAAATAAATTAATGCCTTACCTACATTTTGACAATATATAAACGCATAAAAATTGACATATGTATGTATTATATACGTTGAACATGTTATAATAGTGTGAATAAATTTGATTTGATTTGATATTTTTGCTTTCATTTTTCTCAACATACTACAAGTATAGCAATGGTTTTTCTCATATAATTAAAAAATCAGTTTTAATCAAAAGTTTCAAATTTAATATGACTTCTGATACCTAAACTAGATCATCTAAAGCAAAGTGTATTTAGTTAGAGCACATGAAATGTCAGTTTTAGATCACAGAATTGGTAAGTCCATGTGAACAATTTTATGTGTCCACATTAAATATTGTTAAGACATTTTAATCAAAATGCTTCGTGTTTGTCATATTCTTGATTGGATATTTATGCATGTATATATGTACATATGTATTTTTATTTTAATAGACAAAAATAAAAATAAGCGAGTTTAGCCAGGTCAAGGAAAACATACCATAAAAAAATTCATGAATTTTCAAATTTTCTATAATTTTTAAACAAAATTATTTGGCTTATGTTTCATTCAATGTTTGATATTTTTACATTTGCACATATAAATTTGTGGCTTGGTTACACAATTGTGTCCCTCTTAACACCCCTCAAATAGTCAGACACTTTATTCTCTTCTAATGGACGTTGATGGATAGTCTTTGAATCCTTTGGTAAAAAAAAAAAAATAAATTTCGCTTTTTTTCTAACTACAGAAAATCCAAATATAAAGATAAATTTTTATACATTTTATGCAAATAAAAATGATTTACATTATTGCATATCATTTTCAAGTTATAAAAAACAAAAGACTTTCGCTATGTTAGCATGTATTGTTTTCAAATTACACACGTACTCAATGAAGATAAAGAAAAAATAAATAAAAGTGTAACATATTAAAGTAAAAAACCCTAATCATCTCATAAAATACGGACATCTACTAATAGTTCACGAATTGTACATAAATGACGATGTGACTGACACGTTACTTCAAATTAGAAAAATAAAATGATTTCCATTTTTTTTAATCTTTTAGATTTTATTTTTTGATACTTATAATTAGTATCTAATTTAAATATTTGTTAAAATTTGTGTGTTTTTCTACACATGATAAAATACTGGAAGTAGCTAATTTACACGAAAATTCGGTCTTCTTTTTTGATTTGAAATTTATTGTTCGAATAAACAAAATTATACGAATTCCCAAAACTTGATTGACCAATAACCTTTCTATTGAAGTGTATGCGATTTATTGTTGGTGATGACTGAACTTTCAAACAGAATTTTAAATTTCGAAATTTTCGGGTTTAAAAAAAAATGAAATGGGCAATTAATAAATTGGAAAAGCCAGAAAAAATTGAAAATGGTATTGAATTTTGATAAATTTTAAGCTGTTTCTAATATAGATTTTTTGCAAATGGTTTAAGGCCAAAACATTTTTTTTTCTTTATGCATTCAAAACGTCTTCTTTTTTATTCGTCCACCCAAGGGTTATTCAAATGTAAGATAAATTGAGTCTAAATTTTCAATCTCAAAATTTCAAATACTTATTATTATGTGTTCTCTTTTGCTGAAGAAAGTGCTGTTTGTATTTTTGTATCAAATTTTCAAAGAGTCCTCATTATTATCATTAATTTATGACCACACAAATTCACCTGTTGTGTACGTACATAAGACGGAAAAAACTTATTCAATTTAAATTTAAACAATTCAATGAAATTAAACGCTTTAGAAAATAATAACAATCAAATGCCATAATGATATAATAACAATGTAAATAAAAAGAATTTGACATTTCCTGTAAATCAAAAGAAAACAAAAAAAAAAAATCAAGACAATGTGAAATTTAGAAAAAAAAAGTTCCTTTTTCTGTGTTCTCATTTCTATACTGTTACCATCATAACAACATTATGTGTTGCTTGTAATTTCCTCAATTATTTATTGTTTATATTAATATCAATCTATCCAAAGAAAATTACACCAAAAATATGGTTTACGTGACAATTTTCAATTTTCTTTATTCTGATAATGTCAATGACTTCAATCTGTACTTTTTTTCATTTTTCTTTTGCTTCCTTTTTTCTTTCTAAACAAATTTAGTAATTGTATACTACATGTTCATTCGTAATATTTTGAAGACATTTTACGTGGATAAAAAATAATTGGTATCAGAAATCCAAAACTAGGAGATACTGCAAGCAGTGCAAATTCGACGTTCAAAAATTTTTCTTCCTGGGTACTGACATCAGTACCCTGTGCTACCGTTTTATTCAAAAAATAAGGTGTAAAATATGAAAATGTATTGAAATATATAAAAAAAGCAAGCAAATTTTCAGAATAAAATACCCATGTAAAAAAACTAAAATACCCATGAATCAGCATAGAATGTGAATATGTATGCATATTTATCACATACGTGCGTATGTAATTTAAGTGTACATATTATGCGCAATATTTATAAGAATATTTTGTAATGTACGTATTTATCGTATATATGCGTGTGTAAAACTTCTGTCCTAAACAAACAAATTATCGTCTTAAACAAATATAATTTTTTCATAATTATACGATCATATGGGTCATAAATTTCATTACATCAGAAACGAGGATAGAAATACAAAATGTAAATTCAATTGTAATGTATTGTATGGGAAATACAATATATTTTGAATACGATCGGTTTAATGTTAAATTTTGAATTTTTGGGTATTCAAAATTCATACTTTTTAGGTAATGATAAATAATAATATGATCGTATGAATGCATTATATATCGTATACGTAAGTATGTAATTTAAGTATACACTCCACGTGGAGTCATATATGTCCCTATATAAAATTGTACCATAAACTTAATGACTTGATTTTGTTAATTATAAATACAATATATACATACATACGTGCAATATTCCGTACACATCTTTCGACCGTATACAAATTTATGTGTTTATAGATCGTACTTGTATATATTTTTTTGTCTGATATAAAAAGTAAAAGAAAAGTGTGAAATATGAACAAAAATCGACGTGAAAAAGAAAAAGTAATGTATGTATATGAAATATTGTACGATATATGTATGTATGTATGTTAATCTGAAATTACACATTTTTTACTACTATCCTAGTCTCTGATCTTTAATTCACGTTCATATAAAATACCCATGAATTTATAGTTAAAATACCAAATTCGTATGAAAATATTTACAAACACTCGTATGTAATATATTATTACATATGTATACATACATATATATAATAAGTACATGGCTTATAATTTCTCGAGTTTATTTTGAATATTCTTATACGAAAAAACGACATCCCTTTTTCTACCAACAAATGTACTAAATCATTCCATCATTCATGCCGTCCCCTCTTTCATCGCCCGAACCGCTCTATCGGCTAAAAAAATTTTTGAAGCCCCATAATAATTCTTGGATTTTCAACTTTTTTGTTGGTATACATTAAAAAGTATCTATACATTTTTTTTGTTTTGTACATTATTTATATAAATTCAAAAGGTTGAATATACACTATTAAATTATGAATAGAACACGCAATCTTCTAATTAGTTAAGGTTTAATATTATATGGATACAATTCATATATTAAAAACAAAACCAATTACATTATCTGTTGTTATATAGACATTTCTCTATCATTGTTACTATTAGATAAGCTAACGAACGATTTATTCGTTATATTGTGTTATTACAAAAAAAAAAAAAAAAAAAAAAAAAAAAAAAAAAAAATGTAATAGAAAACTCATCTCATACTGTAGGAGAACTTTGAGAATTGTGGACATTGTGGTAACACTGATCGTGAAATCTTCTCGTATGAGAAATTTTTAGAGAAGACAAAACTAAAAAGGCACGTACATATGTCGTATACTCTCATCATAAGGTTTGTAGCGAAAATACATATTTGAAGTACAAAATATAGGAAATATTCATCTTAGATGGTTTGAACTCTACAATGAAATGCAATTTCTTAATAAAGGAAGAGAGTGCACAATTTTTATTTTAATGATTTTTCAATTAAATAAGAAAAATGAAAAAAATAGAAATTGTTAAGTCATTGTACTTTTTCCTCATTAAAAATATTGAATATCTTTGTGTTGGGATCTGAAAAAATATTTCTCACATTAATTATTATTGATTTTTTTTTTTATATGTGAATTGTACAATAATGCAACAGGTGTTAATGCATATCTTCTATTGCTATCAATTATTAAACATGTTGTGTTTTCAATGATATCTTTAATGACAACATTAAATCCTTGATTGTAAGATCTTACGCATACTTGATGTATACTATGCTGTATTTTTTAATTGAATGCTCATTTATTGGTATGATTGGTATTTGTAATTGTCCAAGATTGTTTTATGTATTATGCAATTATTTCAGAATCATCATAAATAAATATTGTACGTTTTTATTTGATTCTATATGCATTTGCAGAAATATTGCATAACTTTTGTGTATTACGTGTATTAAAAATATCGTATCTAAAGTATCTGTATCTGTGATTAGTAAACAGTAAAAATAAAATGAACATTCCATCGAAGGTTTTTTATCCGATTTCAATTCATTTACTTCTTTTTTAATTTTTTTTTTTTACTACTGAAATTCTTTGCATTAGTCTTTTACCTGTTGTAATGATAAACGAATTAAACCACGCAGATAAATATTTAGTATGTTTATAAGTAAGTATAATATATCTGATTGTTTATAGTGTGTTTTGTTGTTTATACATATATTTATGATTATGAAATGTATGTAGCAACATAGCAATGCATTGGTAGCTCGTGTTGTCAACATTTCAATACAAATTATTTGTATTAAATATCAAGTTTATTTAGTACATGCAATGTTTCATTAGATTCGAATTTTATGATCAATTAAACGCGTGTTTTGATTATTATGATCGTGTAATGCAATTGTAAGAATTTTCTTTTCTTTTACAACATAAAAACAGTTTCTATGTAGTAATTTTCTATGCACAAGAAAATATGTTATGTATTCAGTGAAATATGTTAGTAGAGTAACAAAAATGAAAATAAATGCATTAATATTCTATGTAATTTAAATTAAATCAAGTCATATACATAAATTGACTATAGCTAAACATAATATGCAACAATGCTAAAATACTTTTAAATTATGCATAACTATACACAATGACATAAATAATTGTGTAAAATTTTATTTTTTGAAATATGTACATTTTTAATAAAAATGTTTAGTTAATTTATTCATTTTCATTTCTATAAATTTTATTTAATATCTTTGAAAATTGTGATTGACTTTAACTTTAGTTGTTAAAAAAAAATAAATTAAAACTATGTTTTTGTTTTAAAATTGGTATTGTATGCAGATTATTTATGTACTTTTTGTAAATAAAATCAGTCCCTATATGTTTCTTATTTTACCATTAATTTATGTCTCTTGCCGGCTATTAAAATACATTCCTACATTATTTTATTGCATTCTGTTTGGTTCATTTACATATTTTAACGTAATATAAAAAAAAAAAAAATAATACTGTATAGATTATATAGAATACTGTTTATTCATCAACATTTTTTAAGGTAGACTTCTAGTATTTGTAAATTGCTTTTAATTTATGATCAAAAATTATTATTATTTAAAAATAAAAAATTTTAATTTAAAGTTGCGTATGTTGTTTAAATTATGCACCTAAACAAATTTTATTCCCCCTCTTTTATTTATCAATATTAATTCATTATACTCCATACATTAATTCGACGTAGTTAAGGTCTAATGGAACTATACATATGTGTCTCTTTTCTTCTCTCATAATTTCTAATAAGATTATCTCACGAGCAGTGTTACCATAATCTTTAAAGTTTTTATACAGTATGAGATGAATTTTTCTATTATCAATATACAGCGACGTAAAGTGGTATTACTTTATGTTATTTCCATAAGATCTTAACTGCATCGAATTAGTTTATACAGTATAATTAGAAATATTCATACTGACAGAGGTACACAACAATTCGTAAAAACTTTATAACTGATATTGCTTCAACATGTAATAAATGACAATTTTTTTGTTTGCATATAATTAAGTACGAATTTAAATGTACAATAATTTTTCGTTTATTATGACAGTAGAAAATAAATTAAATCTCTATTGTACTGTTATTGCACTACAATACAGATGCAAATATAATGATATGTGCATTAAAATCATGTTACTTTATAATTTTTATGAGCAAATCAAATGATAATATCACAGTTAATGATGATGATCTTGACATAAATTATCATAACTAGATACTTATAATGATTTTATATACATAAATACATATGTATATTTTGTTTTTTTTTTTGTCGATTATTTATAATTACTTTTATTTTTCTTAAATTTTTTTTTTTAGTTTCGATTAATGATTGAACCCTCTTATATGCATGTTCTTGGGGCAGGTATGCATACATAATAAAAATTTTTGTTTTTGTCAAAATATAACAATTTTTAATGAGATTCATTAGATGTAAAATTTTTATGATCTTTTATAAGATTATTAAAATTTTTAGTTTTATGTCTGTCAGTATGTGTATGTGCGTTTATGTATCTATGCAAGGGCAAAAATTCAGAAAATGTTTTCATTAAGAATTCAAATTTAAAAAAAAACCCACGTACAATTAAATTTACCTATAAAACGCAAGAAAAGAGTCTTAAACATATAATTGATGTTAAACTAAAAAAAATCATCTAAAGTTTTAGAACTATACTCTGTACACTAATTGTATAGAGTTAGGGTGTTATGGGGAAGGTACATGAAATGGTAAAATAATATAACTTTTACATCATCTTTTACTAATATTTAAAAGATTAATCTGATTACGATTTATCTTGAAATATTATGGTAATACAGCTCTTGAAACGTTTTAATTAAAAATGAAAATATAAAATATGTAGACATGTATTTCCATAAGGCATATAATTTGTGTTCATACTCTGTTCTTGATTCTGATGTATAAAAAATATCTCCAAAAATCCAAGGATAATTTACTTTTGTTTTTCATTTTATGTGATTGAAAATTCATTAAAAAAATTTGACGTATTCACATGATATGTAAAATTTTGTTTGATTTAACGTAAATCATGGCTGTGTGTAGTTTTTAAATAATTCTTTAATTTAACCTAATTTAACTCTACTTGTTCGTACAGTACAAAGTACATAAATTATATACGATTTACGAATACGCGTTTACGCAGTTTTTATTGAATATTATTAAATAATAAAATTTCATTTATAAAATGATCATATTTCGATTTATTTATTTATTTATATTTTATATGTTAACATATAAAAATAAAAATCGAATAATAATCGTTGTGATTGATTGGTTGATTGATTTAATGGAATTGTTTACATTATTTCAAATTGAAAATACCACATTGATTATAACGACCATTTTTTCAAATTAATTGTCAAATTACAACATATGTATATACATACATATGTAGATTTTTACATGCGTGATACACATGATTTACATTTTAATTTTAAATGAACCACATTGTAATACATGTGTTATCTATTTTTGAAAGAAATAAAAAAGAGGAAAAATTATATATGTACATCTACAATAATTTATTTTTGCGACAGTGATGTTGTATGTAGTGTAATTACTTAAATAAAGAATGAAGATTTTTATTGATTTCACTTGTATATGTATAAATATGAAATGTATTAAATACAAGAAATACATTAATAATTTTAACTCATTCTTTATTGACCCTTAAATTATTTTCATGACCTCAAACGATTGATATGTACAGAAAATCGTTCTTCCTTATTATTCTACTTGTATATAATACAGATGCTGTTTACATAGTTGTACATAGTATAAAAATATCAACAAGAAAATATTTTTCATTTTTATTTTTATTTTTCGTATAAAATTCATTGAGTATGCATGCATGCAGCTATAAAATTCTGGATGGATGAATTGATACCATATGTAGTATAATTAATAAAATTGATCACGTCACCCACTAGACAGTTTGTCGGCAATATTATATGATCATTCAAATGAAACTGTCATATAATGATCGTATAATGTTTATAATATATACATTGCATACAATATACACCCAACTATATTTGATCGTACATCTATACAAAGCTAAATATACACAATTCCACATTAAATACACATACTACGTACATACATATGTACATATACTGGTCCTATAAAAAGTCACTTTCGCCAATCTGTATATTGTTTAAATTATTATCGGATCTTTTTCAATGTAATAACATTTCAATATTAAATTATATGCTATATGCATTTTTAGGTCAATAAACGATGTACATTGTTTTCTTTTTCAGAAACGATTCATTCATATAAACATGTTTGTAAACAATACTACATATACACACATATGTACATAGAATAATTTCTTGACATATACTTATGTACACATACAAGAGACTGATCAAAATAAAAAATACTCATGAAAATGATCCCCATATTAAAATAATAAAGAGATACAAATTTGTCGTTGATAAAAAAAAAAAAAAACTCAAATTAAAAAAATATTTATGTACCTCCAATAGCGTTAAATGAAAATCAAATGAAAATGTTATTTTATTTTCTGACTTGCAGTATCATATAAGTATGCTCTAATGTTTAAATAATTTTATGTCAAATCATTTCGGCGGAAGACCATTTCGATTGACCCAAATTTTTACAATGTGTCGTACAATGACCCTTATAGGGTCAATGTATAGGAAAAACGTATTCATAAATTTACAGTACAGTGCATATACATATATGTATATGTACTGATGGTAATAAAGTGCATATTAACATGAATAATATATACATAATTATGAATACATATTTAAAAAAAAATACCAACCAACCTAGTTTGTAGCAAAACAAACATAGAGGTAATAACCTTTAGGAAAAGTTTCATGTTGATAGCGAAATATATGTCGTTTGTAATTTGTATGTGTATAAACATAATAAGGAAAAACATTTGATTACATGTCGGTTTAGCTTTTTTTTTTTAAATTTATTTTTCTTATTACTTTATAGTTTTTGTTTTCTTAATATAAATCTATTTTTTATTTTAATGAATTTTTAAATCATATTTACAATAGATTTCGTTTTTTCATAGTCTGTTTTTTTTTTTTTAGTTCTAATATTTTCCGATTTTTACATAAATTATCATTTGAGACAAAAAAAAATGAAATGATAACAATGATAACCAGCTAAAATAAATTTAAAAAAAAAATTGGTGGTATGTTGTACAATATGCATAGATTATTATTTGTTTATTTTCAGTTAAATTTTTAATACGAAATGAACGAATAAATAAATGACAATGATTGAACGGGTGACAGATTTAGACGTGTTTATCACTTTTAGGAAAATTATTTATTCATGTGAAAATTAATGAGATGCATACATACATATAAATGCATTATGTATGTGATGCACAAACGTAAATGTTTATAATTTGTATGCACATTTCACTTTAAGATAGGTTCATCAAACTCTTATAACTGAATTAATAAACTTAAGAGTATTATATGTATGTGTGTTATATATTTTCATCAATTTATTATATTTGTGTTTATACAGACTATATTGCATATATAGTATGTATGTATATAAATATGTAGTTATAAATTGTTAAACGCTTTGCATACTTAATTGTGTAAATAAATTTGTTTAGCATAAGTATACATAAAATTAAAAAAAACATATTAGGTATGATAAAGATATATTTTCTAATACACATATGTACGTATGCATACATACGTATACATGCGTATACATACGTGGTATACAGTAAAATTTTGTTAAGAAATTTATTAAAGAAGAACAGATAGATTTTTATTTTACACCTGTGTACATACATACATACGTATAGAAATATGTATATGTTATAATTTCTATATATGCATATAGAAATATGTATATGTTATTACAAATTTCTATATAAAATTCAATTGTCATTTTGATTGTATCCGCTAGATTCTTACGAAAATAAAAAAAATAGAAAAATAAAAAAACATATAGGTAGGTACTATCAATGTATCTACCTATCTACGTAAGTATATAAAAAAGTTCTTGTTAAATTTTAAGTTGCCGCTTCAGCGAAAGACAAAAATATATAGGTATATTGCAATTTCACACGTAAGCGTTATTGTAACTTTATAACTTTTAATATCGACTATGAATACTAATTTATTTAATAATGACAAAAAAATGCCTATAAATAAAAATTATGTTCTATAGTAGTATTCAAAAGTGTACATACATATATGTATGTATATTAACGTTATAAAATATTTGTAAGGATTTTATAAAAGGACAACTTTATATTACCTCTAGATTCAATATGAGAAAATCGTTTAAAATATCACTTATTTAAAAATTTTGCATTGCACTTGAAATTATTTAGGTCTACCTATTTTTTTTTTTCTTTTTATTATTACCAGATCTCAATTTCTAATGCCTTTTAATTGAAAAAAAAGTAAACAAATAATTGAAATTCCAATTTTTTATATGTATGTATAAATTTCTCCATAAAATAACTGAAAAATTTGAAAACTGTAATTTAAATCTTAGATACATTTTAACTATTACAGTAATGTAACATTTATTACAATGATAATATTTTTATCATTTTCATCATGTATTAAAATATTCAAGTATCTTATTATAAACAGCATTAATTCATGTTAAATAAACATAAAATTATTCATCTGTAACGGAAAATTAACATTTTATTCGCCATTTACAACAATACAAGATATTTGTAATAATAATTTTTACAACTAATTAGCAACGTGCCTGTAGAATTTTTTTTTTTTTTTTCATTTAAAGAGGAAAAATAAATATTACATTACATAGGTACATATGTACGTGCGATACGTGAAAATTATTCAATTCACGCATAATTTGACATAGCGCATACTTTTATTTACAGTTTTTCTTTATTTTCATTTTGCATTAAAATACATATAAAATTATCTAGAAATTGCATGCATCCATATAATTTGAGTTATGTACATATGTGTATGTTGAATCAAGTAAGTAGCAAGGTAACAACAACAACAACGAAAAATAATAATAATAATCGTGTATACAAAAAAATGAATCTACATATGAGTACAAAAGTTTTAAATGCGTCTAAGGTCAAAACTAAATCGAAAATAATAACAATTGTTGATTAAGCATTCATATTTTATTTTTTGTTTTTAAACAAAGTACGTTTACTATAACAGTATTGTTCATATGTACTATATTCATTCAGTATGCAGTGTTTACACGAATTTCGTGTACCTACATATTTGAATTGTTTTTTATTTTTATTTTATTTAATTTCATAAAATTTTGAATTATATTCATAGATTATAGGTACTATACTGTCCTCAATAAACTCCTTACTAATGTTGATGGTAAAAGTATCTAAGATTATTCTGGTCATAGTTAGCAAATTTCCTGAGCTATATGAGTTACCGAGCCCCCAGTTAGCAAATTTCGTTAATTTAACATTCTGCTAACTTTTATACAAAATTTTGATAGTTTGTAAATTTTGTGTGAAAATCAGCAGAATGTCAAGCTATCGAAATCTGCTAACTACAGCCAGAATAGCCATAGATTGCATATTGTATAGAAAATGAAAACATAAAGTGGTCAGTTTATTTTCAATAAAAAATCGTTCAATTATAATGAAAACGAATACAATATGAACATATGGTATCTTATATGTATGTATCTGAATCATGTCTAATATAACATAATTTATTTGTTTCAATGAACACATAATACCAAATACCATATGTATACAAAAATATGTATAAATGAGTACGTGTATTAGGGTAAATACGAAAATATTCTTTGCATCCTACTGTGCATATTATTCAGTGCAGCGTGCTTATTTGGAAGCCACATTAACTGATTTTTTCTGTTTTTTTTTTTTTTAAATATCGTGCCTTTTGATTTCATTAAAAGATACATCAGCTAAATTTATCTAAAACTATGTATCATGAATGCATGCATGCAATACATAAATACTTTTTATATTTATTATTATTATTTCTTTTTAATTTAAAAATGTTTGCATTTTACTTACACATTGTTTTTTTATTTCTCGTATGTTAAAGGTGTGAAATTTGTGCCAGAAATTGTTTAGATTGCAAAAACTATGCTTATACATACGTATAAGAGGTGAACTGCCTATAGTATACAATATAAATGTATCTAATAATAAAATAAATGTTGTATGCCAGTTTCACTTTCAGCACATTTCCCGTCAATATAATATCAAAAGATTTAATGAGATCAACAAAAATACAAATACAAAAAGTATGAAATGTGTACATACACCTTTACATGTACATGTATGCATTTTGTATGTAGGTTATCAGGTATATTCACAAATAACAATGAAGATATAATTAAATTCTTTTATTTTTGTTTTATTACATATTTTTAAAAAAAATCTTATCGTGCTGGTTGCACGTATAAAAGAGAAAAGATGCAAAGTGAATGCTTCTATTCGTACAACGAATATAATTATTATGTACATGTACTTATAAAGTATGTTTGTACAGAAATTTTTCATAAAAATAACTTGATAATTTCTAACAAAATAATTATTGATTTTCACTTACATATACTTTTGTATTAAAAAAAAAATTTTTTTGCTTTACACTGTATTTTTAGATTTATTTTAGAATTTCAGATATAAAATATATTTCTGTAGTATTTAAAGCTGTGTGCAATAAAAATTGGCATTTCGCTTTACTGTTGTAAAAGGTTATCAGGGCGCAATGGGTGAAATTGAAATTGTTAAACATTTTTTATTCAATGACTACACAAAAAGAAAAAAAAAAAGAAATAATTTTACATTTCTATTTTTATTTATTATTTTCGTACTGACTTTTGAAATTCAAATTTAAAAGTAAAATTAAATAAAAATTGTAACAAAATTGGGTTAAAATTCATTTCAAATGATACAAAGTTTAAAAAAAAAATGTAAACAATGTATACTCTGTTCATTAATATTATGCACTTTAGGTCTTATGGAGATTACCTAAAGTGGTACCATTTTACATAAATAAGTATTGATATTTGAAAAATTCATCTGATTGTGGTAATACTGCTCATGTAACAGTCTAATTAGAACATATGAGAGAAGAAAAAAGACATACATATGTACATCCGTACTATCTCCTCCCATTAGACCTTAAGTGCATAATGTTAGGGGACAAAGTATAGGTTCATGCAATTAGATATAAAATATCTACCAAATTTCATTTCTACATCATTAAATGAGACTATTTTTATTTTTTTACCCTTATACTTTACTTTATTTTTTTTATTTTAGTTTTAGCAATACACCTTGTACATATTGCCGCAATATGACCTAATTGTTAAATTAGACTCTTTTTTTAGAGCTTAATGGCTTAATTTTACAATGAAATATGTCTGTTTTTTTTTTTTAAATACTTAATTAATAAAAAAATTAAAATATTTTCACGTACAAATTTGTGAATTAGACCACTAAAATTCATTTTGAACTTTTTTGTTTTTATCAATTTTGTAAACAAAATTTGTTTAAATGAAAGTAAAAATTAAATAAATTTTACTACATAAATTTGTATGCTTTAATTACACTCCAAATGATATAATAAATGGTAAATAAAATGAAAAGTATTATAGGATGAAAAAAAATTTATGTTATTTAATTAACAATAACAATAATAAAATTACTGAAACGAAAAATTATGCAAAGAAAATAAAATTAAAAAAAAAAAAAAACAAAAGAAACAGACATTATGTACAATTAGTAGGTGATATGAAGCTGTATGGGTATACATGAATAAATTCACACTATAGTCAGAATTATGGTTAGAGAAAAACATGTAATTGAAATGAATTAATTAATTACATAATGAAAAATGAATTATGTGCACTATATGTGTATGTACATGCCACTGTATGTAAAGTCTGTCTAATGTACATATACAACGAACTATGAGCCCATAAGCAACAAACTTCAATTAAATTTTATTTCCTTTTTCAATGTAGTAGTGAATAAATTAATTCTCTAATTACAATTTTAAAAAAAAATATATATAAAAAAAATTTCTTAATCATACAAATTGTTTTGCACTTTTTTTTCTTTTCTGTTATTTTTACCATGTTAAAAAAAAAATTGCTCAATTCATTAAAAAAGAAGTTTTAAACTAAAATAAAATAAAAAATAAAAATGAAATTGAAAGGAAAAAAAACTACAGATTATGTAATTTATATTAAATACAAAAAATAGTATGCACGTTTGATTGAATGCAAAAGATATGAGATACGATGAGAAAAAAATGTTTTTTTTTATTTTGTCTGAAAATTTTTGTTTTTTTTTTTTTTTTTTCATTTCTTTTTGTTTTTAACATTAAGAAAATAAAAATAATGACAATTGTAACTGGAAGTAACAATTCATATATTCACATGTATTTTTGTGAGAATAAATTATATTTTATTCTCATAAAAAATGAAATTAAAAAAAAACAAAAGTCATAACATTAAACGTGATGAATTTATAAACTACATGTGATTATGATTGTCGGATTGTATGGATAATTTTATGTTTTATTTCACCGGAAAAGAATAAAAGAAAGTTTTCTGTTGAAAATTCTTAACAACATGTTATGTACGTGCGTACTTTTGATAGAGTTAATTTCATTTTCTTTACATAAAAAAAAAACCTACGATATTGAAAAACAAAAGATGTAAATTACTCAAATCCATCTAGAAGAATTATTAATCATAATAATATAATAAATTATTAATCAATGTTTTAAACAAATTTTGGCATTGAAAATATCCAAATTTAACATTTTCTAAAGTTTTATTATAAAATGTATGATTAAAAATTGAATTTAGTCTTTATTCTAAAAAACTCAGTGATTTGAAATCCACGTTAGGGATCTGCCACACCGAGACGTGATATTACTATTTTGCCATATTAATATATCAAGCAAAATGAATTTTGAAGATGAAGAGAATTTAATTTTAACATTATTGTTAAGAAATCGATTTAAAAAAAAGAAAAAACGTAAATTTTGGATTCATCCATTTATTACACAAAATGTGAAGCATAGTGCTGCAAAATATCAAGTGATAATGACCAACATGCATATTGCATGTGATAATCACAATATCGTAATGTCATGAGATCGAATATAGAAATTAGTGTGACTTCATGCATTTAATTGAATGTGCTCGTGATAATCAACATATGACAAAAAAAAGTCACAATATCACAACATCACATCTCGATGTGGCAGATCCCTTAAATTATTAGTGCATGTATGATAAAATTGTCGGAAGGAATTATCAGAATGATAAAACCTTGGTTCACATTAGATTGTTGCGTTAATGCTGACGATGATGAAATTGAAAAATAATTTTTGACCAATTTTAAATATCTACAAAAAAATTAATAACAATAAATGGATATTTCAAATTAAAAAAATTTGTTAATCTTATTTAATTAATTTAAATCACATTTTATTTTTTTTTAAAACCACTAAAAGCCAAATCTATAAGCATTTTGATTTTTTCATTCACTTTTCTTTGATATAAAATAAAAATAATGACTATAAAATATGAAAATGTAATTCAATTTTCAATAAAAGATAAAATAAAATGATTTTTTTTTTTTCAAAAATAGAAAAATCCAAAAACATAATCAATGAATTAAATTTTGTATAACATTTTGATATAATCATTTTCTACATAATCTTATAATCACTTCATCAATATTAATATTTTCATATTTTCATTAAGTACATATTTAAATATTGAAATTAAATTAGCATGAAATTAAAAAAGAGAAAAAAAATTCAAATATACAAGTTCCGTTTTTATATAAAAAAATTATTGTATGTTATTTACATGTTTATCTAACGCATTTTGATAATGAGATTAAAAATTAAAGATAAGAAAAAAAATATGTGATTTTCTGTTAAGTAAACAAATTGATTATGCAACAAATTTCCCATATTAATAAATTTATAAAATCAATATTTATTTTATTATTGGAAAAAAAAAACTGAAATTAAAATCGAAAAAACAGAAAAATCATAAGAGGAAAAAATAACAGTCGGAAAATTACTTAATATGAACCGTGATAATACCACTCATATGAGTATGTATTTTTGTATCTTTTAAAAAGCATTCAAAAATTATTATTATTTTTTTAAAAATAACTATAAACGCTATAGTTTTTCGTACAATTATCTGCAGTAATGGTGGTACCGTGTGAAGCATAGAAAAATAAAAAACGGAGTGTATAGATAACCAATGGCATATACACTGTATCCATATACTTTTCATATTAATATTATTTGGATTTATATAAAATTATTGCTATTGTTGCTGTTATTATAAACTGTATTGCTGTGTAAAAAATATACGAAGATGTAATACACGTACATAGTTTATTGGTTATATAAGGTTTGGTTTTGGTTAGTTGGATAAATTGGTGGATGCGGCTGATGATGATGAAGACGATGATTCTTATACATTACCACCGTGGAAAATTAATTGAATGGGATCTTAAGGTTATCATCATTCAATGAGCAATTATTTCAGAAAAAATGGTAAAAATGAAGAAAAAAACAAAAAACAAAAAACAAAAAAAAAAAAACAAAATATAAATTCACATACGACATAAGAAGCATGTAACATGTAAAGAATATTTTATGCTTGGTAAACATATTCATTTTGAGAAAAAAAAATGTATATATAAGACCTCGAACTAAAAGAAAATCGTGATATACCACAATATACAACTGATAATGATGATGATGCAGATGTTCTTTTTTAAGCATATATGCACATTGATGCACACAAATTATTACTTGGTTTATGCATCCTTTACAAAATGCAATCGAATACATTTCATGCACACACACACATTATGTAAACACATAACAAAAATCTTAACCTGTATATGTATGTTATGCACATATCTGTATGTATTTAACATTTATATAAATTTTATAAAATTATATTTTCATGCATTGTATATGCAATTACATATACATACAAAGTTAAACCGGAACTTCTTAAAGATCTGTACAATAAATTTGTGATCATCTTCAATGCACAATTACATATACGTATACGATCTGTATTTACAATATTGGTGAATAAATGAATTTAATCATTTGTCTTATTCATCGTTATATATTAAATATAAAATAAGTGTATAATGCATAAAATCAAACCTTGTACAAATGAGTACGTACTATACATGGATATTAAATGTTTATATATATACGTACTATGTACGTTATTGTACTTATAAAAAATATGAGCAACAAATTTGAATTGCATATTGAAATCGAAAAATTGAATTTAAAAAAAATAAAAAATAAAAATAAAAGTTACATAAGATGAATGTACGTTTTTGAATGAAGAAAGTACCGATAGATTTGTTTATTTATAATTGTAAAAAAAATACGTAAAAGAAAATACGATAAAGAAAATTATAATAAAATGTTTCTAAAATGATTTCATACAGATTAGATATTTTATACAAATTTTAAAGGAGAAATATTAATTTGAATTTATGTGATTCCATGCTGTATTCATTTGATCAATTTTCTTCTTTTTTTTTTTTTTTTTAAAAAAAGCAAATAAAAAGCAAATTTCTAGATTTCTGACAAACTACAAATTATTGAGAAACATTAGCTAATGATAATTCAATTCTAATTCTTTTTAAAATTATTCAAACAATTTCAAATAAAATGTCTTTACATTCAAAAATTCAATAATTCGTCATTGTAATTTTATAAATTTGATATCATAAAGTAATGTTTTTTTTTCCAATGTACATATTATTATGTCAAATGAATTTTCAATGGATAATGTCAGCTGGAAAAATTTTTACGATTTATTTTCCTTTCATTTTTGCTCAATTTATTGATAAATACATCGTTAATACAATTGGAAAAAAAAAATTACAATATGTCGTGCAACTTGTATATAGGGAGTATAGTGACTTTACCTCACCTTATTATACTCTGCTTATATTAAAGAATATGTTACTGTTATTATATGTCTATATGTAATCTTGTGAAAGAAAAATGACAAACAAAAAAAAAAAAAAATACTCCTTGATGTTAAGTACAATATTTTTGATTCTTTTTTGTTTCCACAATTATCACAAAATGCTTCGTTACATACTCGCAGAAAAACGCCTTTCAACATTGTATGAGAAATACTGAAATGCATCTAAAATACACAATTAATGATGCAATTGTATGATGATAATGCAATAGCGTGACAGACAAAATGCAGACAGTTTTAAATGATCATGTATACTACTTTTAACATTTTTCTTTTATTTTTTTTTTTTCACAATAATATACTACACGATTACGATGATGACAATACAACAAACAGAAAAATTATTCAACGGGTGGGCAAATAAAGGATCTCACGGAAATTATCAAATAATTATGTTACATCTGGAAAATGATATTTTAAAAATTGTTAAGATCAACGAAATTTAATTGAAATTGCTTAATATGTTGTAGGATATACAGATAAATGCATAAATAAATCAACAAACAGTCATCTTGTGAATTGATTAAAACAAAAACAAAAAGGAAATAAAACTTTTTCTTTCATTATACCAAGTCAAGATATTGTATGTGTGTATGTTGCAAAACGTATGTGCTGTATACAATCATCTGTGCATATATGTACATTAATAGTATATGGCTGTATATGTATTGAAAGTACAAGTTTGTGACATTCGTTATTTTTTGTATGCAATTTAAAAGTGCATTCGCTTTCTCTTCTTAAAAATAAAAATAAAATTGACTGAATTTGAAATTAAAAAAAAAAAAAAGGAAATGTCACGAATTTTAAGCAATTTATCATTTACATTTTTTTTTTTTTTTTTTTTTTTTAATTTATGGTAACATACATATGTACGTATACACATACAAAAAAATTTTATATGTGATATGAGAGAAGAGGTTGATGAACGATTTCGATTTCATTTATTATTAACATTTTTTAACATTTTCATTTTATTTTAATTTATTTATTTTTATTTTTGTAATTCCTTTGAAATTGAATGACAATGCAAATTAGAGAAATGTAATTTCATTTTTATTTTTAAATCTCATACGTTTTATAAATTTAATTATTTTTTTTATTTTTGAATTATTTTCATTTTCATTTTTATCGATGTTCGTTAAAATCATTCATACAGGTATTTGAATGAATATAAAATTTTAATTTTGAATAAAGTTGTGAATGATTTCTTTATTTTTTACATTATCTTTAAATAGATTTAATAAATTTTCTATTTAAAATTAATTTTCTATATTCTGTCTACTAATATTATGAACTTAAGGTTTTATAGGAGTACATATGTATGTTTTTTTTTCTTCTCTTATAATTTCTAATTAGACTGTTTCACAAGCGGTATTACGACAATCTACAAAGCTTTTATTTTATATCAGATGAATTTTTTGAATAGCAATACATAGAGATGTAAAATAGTATCACTTTTAAGTGCATAATATTAGTAGACAGAGTATAGAATCTTAAATAAAAATCATTGTATCTATTCTGAATTGGAAAATGATTTTTATTATAATAAACTGAAATAGAGAAACATTACAAGTACACACACATGTACATACATTTTTTATTTAATTTGAAAGCTTATTGTTTCTTAAATTATTATGACCTTCAAAAAATTATATCGCATATGTACTCTACATACATACGTATGTTATAAACAAAATATACATGTGTGTATTATAAATATACAAAAAATCATAATAAATAATGAATAAAATTTTCAATTTAAAAATTATTATTTTTTTTTTTTTATGAGAATAATGGCTTTATTATTATTGCAAAAAAATTTTTTGATGTGATACTCAAGAGTAAAAAAATAAAATAAAATAAATAAAAGCAGGGGGCGTAAGCATTTTTATATACAGTATAATATTTAGGTAATTGTGGTTTTTTATTTTTCGTAATTGATTAACTAAGATAAGGCAATTTCATGAAAAAGAAACACTTTTTATAGTTTGAACACAACACAGACGAATAAGACAATACAATAAAGTTTGAATACAAAACAAATAACGAAATTTGTCGTTTTGTTTGTTGGGAAGAAAAAAATATGTATCAGCACGAATAGGTAATTTTCATGTTAAATTTACAAATCAACAGTTACAAAAATTAAATTTTAATAATTTTATTCTACCAGATATTATTTTATATCTTTTAAAAGGAAATTTAAATCATTACAAAAAAATGAAATTATCTTAAATACATTTAATCGAGTAATTTCAAGTCAATGAAAAAATATAATTTCGTTATCACATTATAACATGTTATAGTCATTTTTTTAAAACCTTTTAAAATAAGATGTCATTTATAACACGTGAGTATACAATTGGAAAGAACATAAAAATGATTACACTTTCACGATTTGTATATAAAATAAAAGGTGCAAATAATAAAATTTAAATAAATGAAAAACTTTCATTTTTCACAGTTTTATATACATAGGTAGCATTTTTTTTTTTTTTAAATACTGTACGCTGTATGCCTATAATTTCTCAATTTTATGATTATTGATGTATTTTATTTAAAAATTTATTTAACAATTAAGTATACATCAATAAAAAAATTTCTAATTTAGTATCCATGTACTTATTCAAAAAAAAAAAAAAAAAAAAAAAAAACATAAAATTGGAAAAATACATATTTACAAAAAATGCTGTATATTCATAAAGAAAGTTGTTTTTCATATTAGAAACCATATTATGTACATATAGGGGTACCTATATTTGATATTTTAATTAGGTGTAAATCATTAAAAATTTGTCTACCAATTGCAATAATTATCATGTCAAATTTTCATCAATTTTTAATACATTTATTCAAAATAGCAAGAAAAAATTAATAATCATTGAAAAATGAATGAAAAACAAATAAAAGAGATGTAAAAATGATGAAAAGAAAATATCATTCAAATGTTTATAATTAAGGTCATTATGATTACAAATTACCTTTATACAGTTTCTGTTTTTCATTTTTTTTATTTATTGTTTTTTTGTGTTTTCATTTTGAAAATACATTCATTTTTATAATCTGTCAAAATATGAATGGAAAACATTAAAGAAAAATCAAAAAAAAATTTTTTTTATTTTAAAATTGAAATGAAATGTAACATGAAAGAGAATTTTTGAAAAAAAAAAAAAAAAAAAAAAAAAGACTGTCATGATAATTACTCATTTCCTGTAGTATACGACAGGTACAATATGTAAAATATGTCTAAATTTATAACAATGAAATTTTTTTAAATATGTCATTCATTTTTGGATTGAAACACGCAAATGAAAGTGTACATGCATCATAAAACCGAAGAAAAATGTTTATACATATAAGTAAAAAAAAAAATTGGACATTTTAAAAGTACCTACATTTAAAATGTAAAGATTGTTTAGGTTTTATGAATTACTTACAGGGTGACACAAAAAATAGACTGACCTAAACTTGGAAGTTTACTATAAGAACAGTCCGATTGAACTATACGAAAAAGATGCATTTTATGATGTTTACCCTGGGACACCCTGTGTATACTATGTATATAATGTTATTTGATTTAAACAATTTCAATAATAAACTGTACGTTTAATTACATTGTCTTCACAATACAAAAATGTAAGTACATGCAATGTAAAATGTAAGGTGTTTAAATTAGTTATAAAGTAACATTAATTTCATGTAAAGTTAAAATGTGCGGTCTTATGTAATTAGGAAGAGAGTGAAGAAAAAGGTACTATACAAATACTTAAAATTGATGGTACTTGTATAACGCACCTAATGTAAATTTTCATGTTTAAACGGTAAATTTGCTTTTTTTATGTTACAATATTATCACGTATTGTATTTTCATTATTTCAAAAAAAAAAAAAAAAAATTATTACTTTCTTTTTGAACAGTGTAATTATATGTGCATGCACGTTACATGAGTCATTTGTTAATATAATTTGTAATACACCCAAAAATGACAAGCGGTTAGCATCAAACAAATATCTCACTTTTTTTCTTTTTGTTTTCTAAAGGGGAAAACTAAAGTTCGTCAAGCTATCAGCTTTCACCTGGCTTTTATTTATTTTATTTATTATTTTTATTTTTTATTTTATTTTTTTTTTTTAATTGAATACAGAACAAGTAAATTGTACATTAACGTATGTTTGAGTACAATAATTTCAATGAATTTTTTAAACATAAAAAATTTTAACATTTACAAGATCTGACAAAATTCATTGCATGTTAAATCACAAAATGTAAATATAAGTCAAAACAAAAACAAAAAAGAATGAATTTATTGTAGGCATATTAAGATTATGTGTATAAGATATGTACATATGTAAATACATTAAATCCATTTCAAAGATTTAACTAAATCTCATTTAAATAATATGATAACCACAAAAAACACACAATCAGGAAGATTTTAAAACCAAAAACTACATCATAAATAACAAAAGAAAACTAGATATTTTGCAAAATACCTACTTTGCAATTTGTTTTTGTATTTTATTTAATGTACATGTGTGTACAAAAATTCCCAGACAATCAAATAAATTATATAATTCAGTAAACCTACCATGAGCATATGAAGTACATACGTAATAGATAAACGACATGCATATTTTAGATTTTGTGGTATTAGAAAAATTTACGTAATCATCATCATTATTTACATCGTTGACTCACATGTGAGTTTAATATTTAATTAACTTCCCGATTATATTATTTTATACTCCATACACTAATTCGATGCAGTTAAGGTCTTATGGGATTATATGTATATGTCCTTTTTCTTTTCTCTTAATTTATAATAAGATCATCTCACGAGCAGTGCTACCACAATCTGTAAAGTTATCATATAATACGAAATGAATATTTTTAATATCAATATATACAGCGACGTAAAGTGGTACTACTTTATGTCATTTCCATGAGACCTTAACTGAAATGAATTAGTGTATGGAGTATAGTTATTGCAAATATTTGAATTGTCAATTTATTGAAGATTCGATATTATTTTAATAATAATTTTTTTTTTTTTTTTGTTTATGAGAAACAAAAGAATGTGATTTTTATCCATGAATATGTACATACATTTTATATTATTGCTTTAAGGCATACGATAAGGATTAAGTGATACGTACATAAATAGCTATGGGCGAAGCAGTTTTATACACGTTTTGATTAGACGTGAAAACTCGATTTGAAAGTCCAAACAAAACAAAAAGAAAATACATATTTATTCGATTTCAATCTTAAACGATTTTATGCTTTAACTCGTACTTACTTACATGTATCATTATCTGCAAAAGAAAATTTATCACCATCGAAAATACAGACTTTAGATATTTCTTTACAATTTACCTTACGTAAAGTAATATTTATGATTTCAATTAAAAATTTTGATTATTTTACGAAATATGAAAAAAAAACTCGATACAATGCTTTGCAATTTTTTTTTTTGTAAAATCATGCAATTTTAAAAAGTATTTTGTTGTCGTAAAACTTGTGCATTTAAAATACACACGATTAAAGAAAATTTTCTATTTTCTTTTGATGTTTATGTTTTTCATTATATGTACATTTTTTTTCCTCAAACAGTCTATACATAGTCTGGTTGTCTAGTCGAAACGGGAAATATCAAAATTATAATTATATACATACATATGTACAACATAGTATACACTGTAGGCATCATTTCGAAAGTGAAAGTTCTTATATATATGCATGCTGTTCTCTATATTAAAATGTATATATATGTAATTGTATAGATTTTAAATAAATTGTGATTATCAATATATTGGCCGATACATAATTTATCACAAATCTATAATATAATGTGTAAATAAGTGTAGTATGTACAAAAAAAAATTTTTTTTTGCGAAAATTCCATTGTCACTTTTGTAAATGAGATTTTGAAAATAACGATTAAATTTTGATTTTCATTTTTTAGATACATACTCAGATACCCGATAATAGTGCAAGAAAATGTTTGTTTTTTTCAATATGTTTGTATTCAAGCAAAATGAAAGTACATCTACACAATTAAATCATTTTATATTTGACTTGAATATAATTTATTCCTTTTATTTTATATTGAAATTTACACAAATAAGATACTGTTTTTTTTTTTTAATTAAATTAAATCAGTACATATGTGGACGTTTGATTTTTTTTTCATACGTTTTTGAAATAAAGTCTAGTTTTTATGATTTTTGTCCACTACTACCAATGTGTGATAAACATGAATATAAACGCGATATATCTGGTTTGGTCATATTTTTTACATTGTAAATGTAGACACGTATTTTATATTTAAAAATAAAAAATAAAATAAAATTTATAAAAAGGTAAATAAAAAGCACATATATGTATATAAAGTTTATTGCACTTTTTATTTACCATATATTATATTAGAAGTAGAGAAACAAGACTCAAAGGTAATATATAAACAGAAAATAGGAAAAAAAAAACTAATCTAACGAACTAACTAACTAGGTAAACATATAAACTTACGTTTAATCATAGGTGGTTACAGGTAAAATTCAAATAAAATAAAAATAAAACATATGTGTATATGGAGATCTATATGTGTATAGATAAATTATGTGCATATGTCGTTTTTTTCTGTTATAATGGATATGTTACATATTAAATGTTCAATTTATGGAGGGAAAGTTAAAATTGAAGACAAGTCTTTTTGAAAAGATTAATGACCTAACAGCTACCGATGGTTTGTTTTTATAGATATAAAGATACCTATAAAAATGTACGATTGTAAACAACGTACATATGTAAAATATATAATGTACATGCACATATCATATCCATATATAAAATGAACTATGCATCCACACACACAAATGTACTCTTGCTTGCAGTTTAATTTCATGTCACTTTTTTGTGTGACAATTTAAATAGCCTCTACATACAAGACTATAGTATATTCATACATATTACACATTTATGTATATAAATTGAAAATGTAAATTAAGTAAAAATGTTTCATTTTGATATATTGAAAGTAAGTAATTTTGAAAGATTTGAAATGCGTAAATAATTTATTAAATTCTACATTTAAAAAAGAAAATAATAATTTTTATTTATATATTTTCGATTACCAATCGGTATTATTTCAAAAAAAAAAAATTAATTTAAACGAGTTAAAAATCAGATAAAAATAGTGAAACATTTTTATATATGTTCAAAATTAATAAAATAATATTTATAAATGTACATATAGTATATATGTACGTTAATACTTGTAAGAAATGTAATTTAAAAGCAAATTATTTCCGGGAATTGAAATATGCTAATATCGAGAGCAAATTTAAATTTTTTTTTTTTAACATATTGACTTGAAATATGAAGTATAATTTGTCAATGGATGGTTGGTTATTTATTTTTCTTGTTTTTACGAATTTTTCTTTAAAGATAAAATATATGAAAATATTTTTTTTTTCATATATTTTTTATTTTAAGATACAATTTTAAAAATGGCAAAACAGATAACTCTATGATGTAGGTATACGTTATATTTAAAAAAAAACAAGAAAAAATTTTTTTATAAAATGAAAATTCTTGTTAAATTGTACTCACCTTGAGCAGCAAAAACTTGATAAAATTGTGCTAAATATGTTAAAATTGATAAACGATCTGGTACTTCATATGATGCCATATCGACAGCATCAAGTAATGCTGGTATACCCAAATGACGTTCAGCTGTACGAAATGCTAAATCATTATTGTAATAAACATCATCTTTATTGAGCTTTTCAAAATCTCTGTAAAAAAAAAACGAGACAAAACAAAACAGATATTTAAAATATGCCAATTATTTGTTCAAACAACAGCAAAAACAAACATTTGATTTTATTAATCTTGAGAACAAAAATTAATTAATTGAAATAAATCTTCGTTTTTTTTTTCTGTCTCTGTGGAAATTGAATAAAAAATAAAATTCCAAATATTTATTTATGAATTAACCACATGATGTGCAATGACACTAATTTTTTATTTAAATTTTTTTTGTTTTTTTTACCTATATGTAACACCACAAGATATTACACAAAAAGGCCATGACACTGAAGAAGAAAGAAAAACACACACAACTATGTTCATTGACTATTTGTAATCAAGATTTGTTTTTTTTTTAGACAAAAATAAAAATAATTTAATAATAATGAAAAAAAATGACATAATTTCCAATTTGTTTATTTCATAAAATTTATGTGTGTAATCTACTACATATATTCAAAATAAATTACTAAATTTTTTTGTTCGTGATTTAAGTCAATCAAAATGTCCAATAAATAAAATATCTGCAATATCTCTTGTATTTTTCAGATTTCGTATAATAAACAAATTATTTTTTTATTAGAAATATGCTTTATACTTTGGATAATGATCAATTCAAAATACATCGAATCTATCAAATTTGATGTCTAGGACCCACGCTGGGGCATCGATTATAAATAAAACAGGTTACACATATGATTCTTATTTCGGTCAAATATGTAATTTAATTGATAAATTTTTCTTATTACACAAATTAGGTAAAGGTTAAATATTTTGTTTGAATAAGAAAAACAAAAACCAAAACAGTTCAAACAACATTCAAATTTTATGATAATCAATTATCATTGTGTCATGTGGTTTTCTTTGCTTTTTAAAAATATTATTTATATTTATTTGAAAGAAAATCAATTTACTTTAAGATGGAAAAGCATGGAAGTATGTTAGAAAGTAAGATAGGTTGTGGAAATTACTTGTTTGCATATTCAAAGAAAATATTGAATATTATTAATACAGACATTAAGTAATTCAGATGCATGTTTTACATTATAAGATTTTGTAGTTAAACGTTGGTAATTTTTTGTGATTATGTAACGAAAAAATTGTTTTTCCTAAATTTAATATGAAATAATAGTTGTTTTCGATTTGCACAAAACAAAATACTTGTGAGCATTTAAACGTGTTTCGATTAAATTGCTCAATGGAACTACAAAAGAATTTTATTTAAATTTTTCAAATTAAAATTTAATTGATTGAGGTGCTTATAGAAACACTATGATCTTTCAAACTCAATAAGCATCTCTAGTAAATTGCTTTGCATTAAGAAACCTTTTCTGGTGCATAAATTTTGTCGAATAATTTTTTATCTGGTTACTTTGAAAAGCTGTGAATAGATAACTTAGTCAAGACTTTTATTATATCTACTTACAAGTACTCATTTTGTACGAATCGAAAACAGCTAGTACGTATAGTACGTATGTATGTATGCAATTTATAAAACCAAATTAAATTTGATTGAAGGTAATAAACAAAAAACGCATGCTAATTAAAAATTGAAGGTTTCATTTTATTCGTTTACTTGTTTTTTCTTTAATTATTCCATTACAATTTAAGAAGATAATGAAGCGCTATACATAAATTACAGATGATCGATTGATTGATTAATGTTAAAAATTGTGATTGTGAAGTATAACGTATGTAATTCATACATGAAAAATTAAGGTGCGATTATTGTTGCAATGACAAAAATTGTTACGCCTGTACTCTCTTATTTTATTTATTTTTTTTTTGAACGTGCACAGTAATAACGTATTTTATGAATGAATATATTTATATTTTTGGATTCATAAAATATTTTTTAATTTGTATATATTTCCATATTTGTAGAGATATTTGTAGGTATCTAATTTGTGTAATAAATAAAACACCATATTACATAATATTTTGTGTAAATTATATTTTTAATATTAGTCATAATTTTTTTTCATAAATATATAAACGTGTACATATCATGATAATCCATTGATCGATTATTGATTTGAAAATCTATTTGTTTTATATTGGATTTAACGTTTTGACATTTCATGATATTCTGTTAATTTTTCTTATTTTTATATTTAGAAATGCATTAGGCAAAACACACCCTCAATTTCATTCATTGTTTTTTTAACGTTTTTTTTTTTTGAATATGAAATATGATTTTATATTTCAATTTAATTCACATTCAATTTCATTTTTTCTAATATTTCAATATGTAACCGAATTTTATAGATTTTGACAAAAAAAATGTTTTGTTTTTTTAGCACGATTTTATTAAAAAACATTTTACGTAATTGTAATAAATCACAAAAATTCATTTTATTCTCCGGTCTTCAATTTACGAATTGTATGAAATTATTGTTAAAATACATAATGAATTTTTTATAAAATGCTTCTCTCTCTTTCTCTCTTTCTTTCGCTTTTGTGTCTGTACTTATTGAAATTCAAAAAGAATAAAAGCCAAATTTACTACAATAATTAATAGATATAGTTCGATATCAATGCGGAATTTTTGTTCAATATGGAATTTTTCAAAAAAAAAAAAACACAACTGAAAAATCATGACCAAAATTTTAAAAAAATTAAATATCTACTAAAAAAGTGTTATCATATACTTTGAAGCATAAAAAGAAAAAAAGACAATGTACCAAAGGCCATTAAAGTATATGACTGCAGGAATAATGAATGTGGCTTTTTTCTTACCATATTTACCTAACTAAAAACGAATTGTATTTATGGTATACTTGTTAAATTATTCGACCGTATTTTATTGTTGTAAATACAAATTGGAATTTTCAAATGATACACACAGGTTTTTTGTATATGAGCTTTTAAGTAATATCGTTTTCTTGTTTTTCTCTATAAATTATATCTTCAATTATATTTTATTGATTAAATTTGTTATTGACCTAAATTACGTAATTTTTCATTATAATTGCAATTAATTATAATAATTTGATTTAATCAAAGATCTAATTGAAAAACAAAAAAAAAAAAAACAACTAAAACTATATAAGAAGAATACATTAATATTTATGCATAATTTTATACTTACATTAAATCTGGCCTAAAATGATGTATCATAGCACAAAATGCCAAACCATCTCTCCATGATGTTGTCATATTTTCAATTTTAACACCTGGATACCCTTCAGTCATTCGTCTGCACCATAATTCTAATGCTTTTGTACCTTTTCTTTCACCCATTTTTTTTTTTTTTTTTATATTTTCGTCTGGTTTATTTTTCTGTTTTTTGTTGTTTTTGTAACAATTGTTTACCAAATTTCAATGAAAATTTTATGTACGAACGTATACACTTGTTTCTGGTATTTTATATACTTTCTATTTCTTTTATATGAAAGAAAAAATCACACCAACAAAAAATCAATGCTGTAACGAAATTGAAATTGAAAATAAAAATTAAAAATGAATTACACAATGTATGTGTATGTGTTCATATAAGAAAAAAAATTTCCTATGTAATATGAAAAACATATGAAAAGTATTACAAAATATACAGATATACATACGTACAAAAACCAAAAGTATTGTACCTACAGATTTCAAATATTATAAAGATCTCAAATTTAACCAATTTATCTTTGTGTCTGTTTCCAACACAAACGTTATAATACTACGTGTTTCAATGATAGTTTTGATTGATCATTGATTGATTTTGTTTGTTAGTTACTTGTAAATTTGAATTTAATCACCTGTATTTTATTCATATGCATGTGTTACGTTATGATGAAATTACTTTCTCAAGTACACGAAATGAAATAAATCGAATGATCAATCTTATAATAATAAACCATAACAACTAAACAGCCAATAATAATTTTGAACCCAAACCTAAAGCAGCCAAAACTTTTATATAAATGTCATTATTAAAGATTATGACATAATCGAAATTACATTTTAGTTGATTGTAGGTACATTTTAAATGTAATGTAGGTATGTACACGGTTCTGTTGTGGTACATTAAACGTGGAAAACTGTTGTAGGTGATTTGGTAGTTAATTTGTGTACTTCATATAATAAAGAAAAAAAAAATTATTCACTTCTACACATGTATGCACGTACTGTAGTTACGAAATTTTTTTTTTTTTTGAAAATGTTGACTATCATCATTACATTATTTTTCTAAAATCTTTTAAAGTAACTAAAACAGATCGTTTTTATTAATTTTTTTTTCTCTTCTTCTTTGAAAATCGAAAGGCCAAAATAATTACATTGTGTATTGTAAACAAGTTGTTCAGGTTACATACATAATTCATATAAAACATCTGTTTTAGAAATCATTATTTTAATATAAATAAATCGAAATGTCAACTTAAATGTTTAACAACAATGAAAATGAAAATTTATAGTTTGAAAACGGGATATTGAATGTTAGGTTGCATATACTAAGTATGTGTGTGTGTATGTTGTAAACATTTTAAGTTTTAAGATTTCCTTTTTTTTTGAATATTCAATATAGTAAGAAAATATTTAAAATCTCATGAGATTTTATTCGTTTGTCGTCAACAGGGTCAACAGTATCTTTATCGCATGCGTATGTTGAATCTAATGCTCCTTTTATATGAAACATTTTACATTGAATTTTATGTGTTATATGTCAAAAAAAAAATGTATATAGGTACATGTATAAGAAAAAATATATTTTACGTTCCATTTAATATGATTTAAAATTTGGATAAATCATTTGGGTTTTTCTGTTATTTTAAATCGAATTCTATTGTTTTGATTATGTAATGCAATTATGCACAAAATAACTTTTTCAAGAATTTAGATGTAAATGGAAAGGAAAATATCTATTATGATGGTGTACTCTATGTTCACACGATATACAATTGTATGTGTAAATTTCTATATACTCTGTCTACTAATATTATATACACTTAAGGTCTCTTTTATTATATATCAGATGAATTTTTTGAATATCAATACATAGTGCTGTAAAATGGTAGCACACTTTAAGTAATCTCCATAAGACCTTAAGTGAATAATATTAGTGGACAGAATATATAAAAAATATTTTGTAATTTTTAATCATTTTTTGTTTTAAAAAATCTCATAAAATTCTGTTTCAATAAAATTTGCTCCAAATATCAACAAAATATGTAACGTACATGTGTGTATGAATGACAAAAGTATCTTTTCATTTTTCTGGGTTAATTGTGAGAAAATTGAATATGCAAATTTTAATGAGATATTAAATATAAAATACGGTTATACTATATGTAGAGTAATTATTTCAGTTTTTGAAGGAAAAATACAAACAACTAACTATGACTATGTATAGTCAGGTGTTGACTATTTAAATTCTATATACATATGTAGGTATGTATATCTCAGTAGTTTTTTTTTTTACTTTGTTTTTATATGTAATGCCTACATATATTTTTATTTTATTATAACTAATGGTAATAACAGTAACATTTTTTAAAATAACAGTTGAATTTTTGAAATTTGGGTCACATTTAATAAATTCATTTAGAATGCATGAGCAATACGCGTAATTGAATTTTTTTTTTTTTTTTGAATTTACCAAAAAAAAAGGATAAGAATTAATACAATTTTTTGTGAACTATAATTTTTTAATTTTCAACGAATTACAAGTTTAAAAAAAAACATTGAGATATTAAAAAAACTAATTACTGGATTGCTAAGCTAATGAATCAACTTTTAATGATTTAATGTAAACTAGGAAAAAAAGTTACAACAACAAATAAACCATTAAATAATAAATCTTCAACTCGAATGTAATTTGGTTTTTTATGAATTTAAATCTTTAAAAAGGAGTGAAATTATTGAAAATAAATCAGATTTTATATTCCATAAGTTAAGTTAAAGTTCACTGAGCTTAGGTACTTAGTGAAAATAAAAATTTAATAAATTGGATTATTATTCATTATATGGTATCAGTGTCATCGTATGTATAGTACTATTATAAATATTTATAAACGGATGCTCATGATGATGATGATGATGATGATGACGGTGGTGATCATATGATAATCAAAAAAATACGATCGTTTTCATAATCGTAAACCAAATTTATTATAGTAACATCAATTTTATTATTATTATTATTATCGAGTACTTCCTTGTTATCAATGGTATAAGTGTGAATAAACCATTCTTATGAAGTGTCTTGTATACCTCTTAACTCAATGTATATATTCATAAAACTGGATATTCGCATACTAACTAAACCTATACAAGAAAGCTAATAATTTGAATTGTAATTTTTCTCTATGATAGTATGCGATATAACTAACAATAAACACTAATGCAAATTATATTCATAAGAACATTTTTATTATATATTTGCAGCAAGTTCCAGCAAACCCATTATTTTGAAATGCAAAAAAAAAAAAGAAGAGAAATAAACTGACAAAAAAAAATTTGTACATACCAAAGATCTTTTTAAAATCTATTCTGTTCAATTATGTTTTCAGCTTAACTTTTAAATTTATTCTACTTATTCATATAACAATATATACATACTTATGTACAATGCACATGCCCTATGTACGATTGTTGCTTTTTTAGGTAAATTTTATATTTGTAAAGCTAGAACCAAAATAAAGGAATAACGCAGAGCAAAATTGAGTAAACTATGCATGCAGTTGTGTAATTAAGTGAGTTTATCCTTACTGTACGTAAAATTTTGTTTATTTATTTTCATCAGCTCTAAAATAACATTTAACAGTACGTAAAGTAAAGTAAGTTCACATTTATATAATATGGTCAATCGGATATTTTTGATATCCAATGAGCTATTTCCATGCTACTCTCATGAGTTGTCTTACTTTACTTTTCTTTACTTTCAGGTCTACATTTTGGTTATGGCATAATATGTACAGTTGTAAATACATTTTAAATATAAAAATTTTAATTTTAATTAAATTTTATTATAATAAATGAATGCATTAAACATTTATTAGGTTTTTTTTATTATTATTAAAAACAAATTATAATAAAAGAATTGCTATTATATCCATTCATTATTTTATTGGCGTAATACACAAATGTTATCTACACATCTTCTTCTCGACTGTACATCTTCTTTTGTGTGTTATTTGAATAAGCAATAAGAATAATTTTATATATCTTTTGATTATTTTATATTGTATATAAAAATGATTGTTAAAAGATTACTATCAGTATCAGCTGATCATCATTTTTATTTTATTTTTTTATTAAGTAGGAGAAAAAAAAAAATTAAATGAATATAAACTCTTTTTTTGTGTACATATTTGAAAAAAAAAATACATCACAACTCACAAGTCATTTATGTAAATAAACAAAATAATATAAAAAGAAAACATGTTTTTATTTTGTTTTAATAACCCAGAAATAGTCATTTTCATGTGACTTTTCTTTTATTTCTTTCTACAATTTCTCTTGTGCTTTCACAAAAAAAAAGGTGAAAATAAAAAAACAAAAAAGAACAAAGTAGTAAACATTTTAGTATGTGAATTAAAATTTTATTACTCATCATATGAGCTATTATGTATGATATTAAAATTTTCATTAAGAAAATAATGTTAATATGAAAACTCAAAAATGTTATTATTTTACAAAAACTTCATAAAATTACTTTTCACCTTAGGATTTTGATTTTTATCTTTAAATGTAAAAATGTTGAAAATATTGAAAATTAATTTACTGTACTGTATGATTTATTGTATGCCATATGAACATTTTCAAATACAAAAAAAAAAACAAAAACAAAAAATCTATTTCCGCATTTTTGTTTAAATTGAATAAGTTTAGTGCAAAAACTGAACGCCTAAAAATTTCACAAAGAATTCTTTGCAGATGAGGTGAAAATCGTGTGCTATTAATTAACAAAATTTCCTTAAATGTAATGTATGGTATTTGTATGTATGCAGCATTTGATATGATGGTTTGACCATGATTTGACCATTCAATTTGCACATTAATACCTATGTATGTGTACGAAGATTACGTACACAGCAAATATGTGTGAAGTATTATATAAAACATTTTTTTTGTAGTTCAATTCAATTATATTTCGTTACATTAAGATTCACGAATATTTTTTATAAATAAAAAAATTTTCTAGAAAAATGAATTCGTGATTGCTGAATTAGTATATAGTTAACTATAATCTATATTTACATAAAAGCCGCAATATTATTTATTAACTTAGTTCAAATAAGTTCTAATTTACAATATAAGGAAATAGAATAAGAGATTATCTGTATACAGGGTTATTCTATAATAGTCAGATTTATTACTACGAAAATTATAGTTTGAAAATTATCTGTTTATATACAGACTATAATCTCACAATATTATACCATATTTTTAAAACATAGTCACTTGTATTTCAAATGGATGCTTTTTCGTATTCTTTTACAGTCAATTTAAATAAATTCATCTTTTATGTCCAATCTTTGATTGCCAGTTTTTTGAATTTAAAAATGATAGCAACAACAGTTAAAAGAAAGCAACATAAACGATAACATGGTAACCATGCAGATTTTCTGTGCTCCATCCATAGAATACACATGACTATACGTACACATGTTTAAAAAAAAAAACGAATTTTAATGTTTCTTGAAGCTGAAGTTACATTACAGTCAAATTTATTAAATATGAAAATTTTCTTGATAGATTGATCAAATTTACTTCAGAAAAATAAAATTTTAAATCCTAAATAAAAAAGATAATAAAACATTATGCTCGTATTTATAGAGTTTCCATACAATTAATTTTCACTCATAATTTACACAAATTTTTTTAATTATCCTGATATGTATTAACGATTTTAAATGTAAATTTAAAACCAGATATACTTGTGTGAATAAAAGCAATTTTCTTATCAACTAGTAAAAATAATTAATAAATAATCGCAATCATCTAAATTTGTTAGAAGTTTGAACTAGTTTAAAACAAGAAAAAATATCTAGAATATAAAATGAAAATTCAATATCAAATGAATCTTCCTTGAAGAAAAGCAATTATTTATACTGGTATTAAATTATTTTATCAAGGTAATTTTATGGAAAATGATTTATTTGTATTTTATAAAAATATAAATAAATTAAAAAAAAAAGTTTTACTTTCAAAATTAATTTAAGAAATCTTCATTACATGCTTCAGATATAAGACTTACATGTATAAGATCTGTTTAAAATTGTGCAAGCGAATGTGTTCAGATCATTTATCACTGTTTATAGATACGGAAGTTATTCAAGTTGTTAATCTGTTATGTGCACTATGCAATCTTACTTTAGATGTACAACAATGGGCATTTATAAAGGTATACGAGAATAGCGTAATTTTCTAAAAATTCGTACTAATATTTTATTGTATAAAATTTCATTTTTAATTTTGAAAAAAATACGAACTCATTTGTTTTTAATGAACACTGAACAACACTTTAAAATCGTTTTTCTCATAATTTGCTGCTCATGAAAATTTTTTTTAAATTACATACACCGTAAATATATCATTTTTATTGTGTGCCACAATTATTATAATATCACATTCAAATTTCGTGTGGTTTAAAAATTATCCGTATTCTTTTTCATGATCATCATGATATTATTTTACAATAAATTTTTTCTTGTCAAATGTTGATCAGATGTTGATTTCTTAAATTTCTTTTATTTTTTCTTTTTCTCAATTTGAATAGATAAATCCTCATTATTGGCAATGTATTAATGAAGCTTCATTTATGATGATCTTGTTTTTAGCATAGATGATATATTTGTAATATTGATCCCTTAGTGTTTAGGGTTTTAGCGGTATATAAGTAATATTAAAATATATCTATCTTATTGTAATATTATACGTACATATAAGAAACTTGTCTTAACCGTTTGATCTTCATTTTTATTACGGTGATAGTGTGTAATCTAAAACAACTGAAACTTAATTTTAGTAATGATAAATTTTTCATTATAAAAATTTTTCTCCTTAAGGTGAATACCTTAATGTTTTATACATATATACATTTGTACATACATATGTATATCAGTCATCATCATCATTACTATCATCACCAGAGTAGAACATCTTCAATTACTCTCTTTTCTATGGATTCATTTATAGATAGCGGTCAAATAAAAAAACACGAAATAAAAATAAAAAAAAATTCATTGAGTTTTTTGTTTATTTTAGATGACACAAAAATTTTTTATTTTTCTTCAATACATAACTTGCTTGTGGTTTTATTAGCGTTATTTTATTAATTTTAATTTTCTTGGTCATTGGATTATTCAATATATAGCGTGTCTCAGAATAAATGTTAAAAACTACATACATATATTTTTTTTTTATTCTTAGCAAAAAATCTTCTAGATCCCCCCTTTTTAAAGTGGTCCAATTCTAATTAGTTATATCTTGCTAGATAAGCCCATATCTCAAATTTAATATTTAAAAAGAATGAATCGAATACACAAGTAAATACATAAAATATTGTATAATATTACATCAAGTCATGTATCTCAAGTGCCCGAAAATTTTGAATTACCTATTTCAGAAGACGTGAATTTTAAAGAGAGAGAGATTGAGGAAGACTATTTTTGCTATAGAAATGGCCTGCAAAAATTTAAGAGTTTATGACACTTATTCGGGGGCACCCTGTGTAATAATAATAAAAAAAATTATATTTCTTTATTTAATTTTATTTTCAAGAATTACAAAATAAAAATAAAATTGTATAGTAAAGTAGAACTGTGAGAAGGTAATTAATTGTTAAATTTATGGAATTTTTTTTCTACACCAATCTTATAGATGATAATCAAATATAAATGTGTAAAATATATGCGACTTACATTTACTTTGTAATGTATATTTAATTTTCAAAGATACATAATTTTATTATGATACCAACATAAATATTATAAAATGGTAATTACAAGCATGACATTCAATTACTTGTTATCTATGAAAACATTTTTATAAACATTTATTCATTTTTACCAAATGTTGATCTGTTACAAGCAATAAATAAAATTAAAAACAAAAAAATAATCAGGTAAACACAAGTGAAAAAAAAAGATAAAGTTGGAAAATTAGATAAAAAAGATTACTTGAATGAATTGAACATATGAATAACAAACACGTGCAAAAAAATGTTTAATTTTTTTTTTTCATCATTTCCTTTCACAAAGTTGTTTTTTTTTTCATTTATGTTTTTTCTTTTAAATTTTTTGTATAATTCTTTTTTTTTTCTACCTTTGCTTTTTTTAACATTAATTTCATTTGTATAATGCAATAAAAATGCATTTAATATGAAAAAATAAGATAAATACTTTTGTAAATACTATTATTAAGATAAAATTTATATTTATTACATACAGAGTGAATGTAAGTTTCTAACAACATTCAAGAAAAATATATTACATTTATTTCTATTAATGATTTTTCCACCATAACTATAAAGTTGATATATATACGCATGTAATGTACAGTATGTACAATTTATGAGAATGATTTGTATAGTACATAATTTAAAATTTTCTACACATTTCATATTAATTAAATTTATTAATTATTTTTTTCTATTTAATAAAATGACTTTAACAACATTTTATTGTAATTCATATCAGAGATACAACACCAAAAAAAACATAATGGTAATTATTCAATGCTTAAATATATGACATTAAAATTACATTTAAAATATTGCCAGATTAAACGCTATAAAAATGTGAAAATTAATTTCACATGAATTTGTAAAAATATCATCATAAGTGTTAATAAACAGTTTTTTGCTAACTTGTTAATTCATTTTCTATGTTTTTTTAAAAGGACACCCAGGCATAAGAATTAATTTGTAAAATATTTTCAAATTATACTACATTGAATACAAACGGGCAAGTTTCAAAATGTTAAATGATTTGTTGTCATACAGTAGTACTACTGTTTTTATTTAAAAAATTATACAATGAAATGCATCATGATGCATCACCCGAAATGCATTGAAAAATTATCATTTATGTGTTTTATATACTACAATCAAAATACGATTTGAAACTTTAAGATTCTTATTAAGGCGATTTTATACGTTTTGAAACTCACCAAAAATTATGTGACAGTTATTATACTGGAATTATCTGTATTAACTGAAGGTGTACTCTTATTTTATTTATTAGATTTTATCTATTTTATCTTATGTTTTGAACATACATATGAAGGGTTTACAATTCATTGAAAGTATTCAAACGTTTTTGATTACAGAGATCTCCTGTTATATGAAATGAAACTATAAACATTTGAATTAGATTGCAGATGATTGCGTTAATTTGAAATCATTAATTTCTTTATAATTTCTCTACTCTACTAAAAAGCAAGCATTTTAAAAATGAATTCATATGATAATTTGTTAAGAAAGGGTTTTTAAAATGCTGTTAAAAAAGTAATTTTCTTCTATTTTGTTGTTGTTGTTTTTTTTTTTTTGAGTTAATTATGCAAATTTCTGTTCATATGATTTTAATCTGTATACATAATGTTATGTATATGGGTCATTTTAAAAATTTGGTCGACTTTTGAAATTTGATTTTTTAAAAAAAAAAGTTTGAATAAAATTAATTTCAAGTATTAGAAGTGCTAGAATGCAATCAAAACAAGGACTTTTGGATAGTAGCAGTTAACTTTAAAAAATTTTTACCCAAAAATTTACATGTTTTGTCTACCAGGTCAGATCAAAACTTCCCCTATGTTACCAAACTTAAAAATTAACAAAATGCAAATTATATTTAATAACAAAAATTAAGTTTTATTTCATTTTATTGGGAACATAAGAAGAAATAATATGCGTGGTTTATGGTAATAACAATTTAATTGTTTTTCTTAAAAATCTATTTTTATGTCCACTTTGTTACTCTCTTATTATTTTTGAAATAGTTTTTTTATCACAACTAAAAAAAAAAAATATGTGCTTTTTTCATTTATACATAATTAATAAACTCATTTATAGAGATAATATAATTCATAAAAATTTTCTTGAAAAACTTGAATTTTCCAACAAAAATTGAAAATTCAGTCACTAGAAGCATGGGATAAATTCAAATTTTATTGAATTATGTCACCTAAGTTACTAAAAGTCCCCTATGTTACTACAATTTTCCTTTCGTTTTTCATACAAAGGTAACGCAAGGGTAACGCATGGGACTTGTTACGCAGGGGACAAAAAATGTTAATATATATATTTGCAAAAATTTGTTAAAAATATTATCGAAATATAAATGTCATCTTAAAGTACTTTACAACTAGAACATATTACTTCAAAATTAAAATAAAAAGCATTTGTAATCGGTTGTTTTTGAAGATAACTCAGGAGACAATGAATTAAGGCACGCGCGCTATTAAAAAACTTCGGGACTGATTTCTTTATACTTACGCACTTGTCTACAACTAAACACAAACCGACAAGTATGTACATGAATGCATGTTTGTCTGCAATGACGTAATGGAAAATTTTTACAAAAATTAACGCTTTTATGATAGTAACATAGTGGAAGTAACGCAGTGGACAAAATCCAGGGACAAAATACTTTTTTATTTAATTTTTTTTATTTGTAAAAAAATCACTTTTTTTCGACACATTTGTTTTCTTATGATATGAATGCTTAATATAGTAGTCACATTAATACTTAATTTATAAAATATAATGAAATAAAAATGCATTGAACTTGAAATTTACTCTCGGGGACACGCCATATTCGTTGACATCATAACCATTATGTTGAAAAAAACAAACTTTTTATTTACAATAATGAAATTTAAAATGATCATATTTTACAGAAATCAATTAAATATTGATATTTTTGCATTTTTATTTTTATTCATCGAATAATTTCCAAGAAAAATTAATTTACATGTCGAGGACAGTGAAGTCGACCAAATTTTTAAAACGACCCATATACGACGATATCTGTAGTATCTGGTAGTATACATTTCTATTTTGTTTAATTAAACACTTGGGAAAATTTTATTTGAAAACCCTTTAGGGTAAGGTTAAATGAACAATTTATATTCCCCATGTATAAATATTCTAAACAAATAAAATAAATAAAAACAGTCGGATGTTTTGCTTGTATACTAATTATATGAGTATGAGTTTTCATATTATCTCTGTTTATAGTGTTTACAAATGAAACAACATCAAATCATCAGGAGTCAATCAAAATGCACAAAGAAAAGAAAATCGTAACTCGTAAATACCACTTTGTTGACGTTTTTCGAATAAATTATATAAACAACATACTACATACATATGTACATGTCATGATACAGTAAACATGTATATGTATATACCTACATGTATTATATGTATGTACTCGTTATATGGATTTTCCACGTTTTAATGTTATTTTTTCCCTCTTTATGCAAATACGTGAACAACCGCGCATCATGTACCTTATGTCATGTATTTTTTTTTTGTTAAACTCTGATTTCCATGTGTATTTTCATAAATTTTTCTCATCATCTAAATGAAATATACAGTGATAATATCTGTGTACATACATACATATGTGCATATGTACCTATACATTCATATGTGTATATGAAATTATAGGAAAATTTATTCATATTACAATTTAAATTAAATAGATCACATTATTTATTTTTTGTTATTCAATTTCATAAATTTTATGGCTCACATTCATATGTTTCATTATTTTAGTAAACCATTTAAATTAAAATTTTCTTGGTATTTTATTCGAGATATTAAAAATACAAATAAACGTTTAATTTGACAAATTGTTCTACGGAATATGAAATTTGAATTATTACAGTTTATGAAATGTTTTTTCATTTGAGATATTTAATTTAAAAAAAAAATACTATTGTAGTATTGTTAACATTACAATTACTTCTTTGTCTTCGGAAAAGTTTTTATTTTAAGCGTGTTAAAAAAAAAACATAAGCAAAATAAGAAATAAGTACCAGACAGTATCCTACATACGTACATCATATGCATGTACATGTGTTTCCATCAAAATCGCAAACGTATTTATTTCATGTCACCGACAAATCAAATAAAATGTGAAAAACCATATTTTAAATTTTTATTTTTATGAATTTATAGATATTTATTTTCTATTTACTTTTTTGTTGTTGCTTATAGTTTATACAACAGGTATGACATTTTTTTTTTTTTATCAATTTATTAACAAGAATAAAATATTCACACAGACATTTGACATGTGATCGTATACAATATGAATGTACGTTACATTATGTTTGACCTTGCTAAAATACAAAATAAATTGTGATTTTTATGATAAAATGAAAAAAAAAAAAAAACAAAAATATAGAATTCACAAATGAAGTTATAATGGAATTTAAATGATGTGATAACATACTGATAAAATTAAGAAAAAAATGAAAAAAAAAATATTTAAATTTATATTTTTATTTATAACATAACATACCTATGCATGAAATGTGATCAAATCATGTAAACAACACTAAATAATCGCCTGTTTTATAGTTAATTTTAATTCTATATATTTTTTTTTGTTTTTTAAATAAAAATTAATTCATTTTTAATCAAGTGATAAAAATACAATAAAAATTTCTATTGAAATTGATCGGAATGTGTAAAATTTCGTTGAATGTTTTTATAATTCTATATATATGTTGAATTCACACTTTTGTTGTTCTTTGGTTCTTCCCATGAGTTCTTTTAAATTACGAGAATGGTGGATTAGTTTTATAAAACTTCAGACTTGGTTTGGGTTATACCAGATACTGACGTGTCATTGTGAAAATTAAAAACCATTTATTGTAGAGGTTGTGCGCGAAATTCAAAATTTTCTTTTTTTTTTTCAAAGGAAAGGTAAGGAAATTTTAAAGAACGAGAATTCCTTTTTTTTCAATTGTACTTGGTTGCATCTTATAGGTAAAATTTAATAATAAAAAAAAATCCGAAGCATCATAAGACAAATTTGGATTTTAAATCAACATTAAAAATTCATTACGTCTTGTACATTAGACGCAAGTTATTCGATATACGTCTATCGTAAATAAATACGATTAGATTACGTACGTATTCTATTAAGTATAGGTACACATATGTATTTTTCTAGTTAGTTTTGCCATGTCATTGATTCTTTTTAGTAATTTAACAGTTTCCCGTGTGAAAACACATTAACAAAAAAAAAAAAAAAAAGAAGAGAATCACAATATAAGGAAATATAGTGAATCGAATTGTAAAGTAAATTTGATTTAGTTAAAATAAATTTTCAATTTACTACACGATTAATGATGAATTTTTGTATAAGAAAATGTTCAATACTGCAATGGATTGATTGTGTAGAACGGAACATCTAGTACTTAGAAATAGAGAAATGGAAGATGACTGCTACGAACAGGACCAATGGTAGATGGTTATTTCAGGAGGTTTGAACCCGCTTTGGGTTAGAAGGCCACTGATGATTATGATGATGATGATGATGATGTGTCATATTATATATTGGCCAAATTCCTAAACATCAATTGCATGATGATAACGTCAATCAAGCCAAAATCATTGACATTGCACATAAATCAATGACAATCAAAATGCATTCGATATTGAGCGAATGCGTTGTTGCACGAAAAAATGCGATAAATTGCAAAATCAGTTGATTATGGAATTTTTGACGCATGCATCAAAATGTTTAGGAGTTCTTGATTTTGATCATCGTCATTCAATTAACGTTTATGAATTTGGCCATTAGCGACGAATCTGAATAATCCGAGTCTTACATTTTTATTATTATTGGCTTTTGATTGTAAAAATAAAGCTTTTAATTTGTATAAAGACATAGTAAAAATTTCACAAAAATTAAATGGTTTTGAAAGAATAAAGAATTAATTCCAAGTAAACTTGCGAATTGAATTTAAGAAAAATAAACAAAAGTAGAGATATCAGATACATTAAAATAAACTTTAAATCAAGTTTTCAAGAGTTCTTTGACATTAATTCTTTTATGCGTGTATTTGTTTGGTAATTTTTTTAAAACTTTTATATACCTACCTTTGAGTAAATTGGTACATACTCGTATGTACATATAGCCATAAAAATAAAAATAAAATCCAGTTAGTAGGCAAATAAAAGTTTATGATTTGTATAAAAATGTATATTTAGAATATGAGTCAGGTTTATAAGTTTACTCCTTTTTTTTAAATATAAAATACCATTTATAGGCTATAAAATTATAAAAAAAGAGAACAAAACAAAGAATATACATATAAAGGTCAAATACACAAAAAAATAAATCGAAATGAATGAACATTTTTTGAATAAAATAAATATAAAGTACATGCAATAAATGTAATATTCCGCATGATCAGGAGACATATTCAAGTGTGTACCTACCTATATATAGTATGCATGTAGTCAGTTTTTCATTCTGAGTCATCCAAGCGCAATCAAAGTAATTTGATAGTAATTTATAGGGGTAATATCGTGTACTATCAGGTACTATATACATACAGTAAAATAACATTTATAAGCTATAATAAAGCAAATATAAAATTGCAGTAGAGTACGTACAGTTTCTTTGACATTGAAGTTTGCTGGCCCGTAACGTTATAAAACTGGGGAACAAATACACATCTATACATCTGTATAATAAATTTTATAAACAAACAAATAAAAAATTTTTTTTTTATTTACATATATAATTTTCCCTTCATTTCCTGACATCTCTTTCAAATACAAATCATTTTTATATTCTGTATGATTTTTGAATTATTTGAAATAAAAAAATCACATGATTATAGAATGCAAGCAAAATGCATTCATTGTATTCACATTGAGTGAAAAAATAAAATAATATTATATATATACTTGTTTTTTTTTTTTTTTGGAAAATTCTCATTGTATTTAATTCAATTAGCTTATTTAACTATGATTATTTGAATTTCAATGTAATTTGATAATAAACGATTATGGTTACATTTACACTATTCAATTTGAGCCATTTCTAGAAATCTTATAATACCTTAGTATATGTATGACTACACAAAAACAAAGTACTCAGAGAATAAGAGCTTCAAGACAAAAAAAAAATATTGTCTTCAACAAATTGACTAACAATCTAAATAAAATGAAAAAAAAAAAAAAAAAAAAAATACAAAAGCATTAGTCTTTTATTATAACATAATTTTGTCCATTATAAAATTATACCTGTACAGACAATAAAATTATAATCTTGTTTCACATATTGACGCCTCAAAGACGTTGTCAATTGTTTTCTTGTTGTCGTTTTTTTTTTTTTTTTTATTTAATTTAATATTTCTTTTATTCGCTATCATTAGCTATACCATCTGTAATAATACAAGTACTAGTACGTTATTATATTTGTAACCTCAACCTCAAGATTTTATTTTATTTTAGAAAATTCGTTTTCTTGAATATTATTTTAACTAGATATTTTTAATTTAACTACTCATATACATGAATAAATGTTACATTAAAAAAACATGAAAAACACGACAGATATAAAAAGGACAGGTTTTATAGCAACATTTACATACTCATATTTGTAAAGTTATTATATAGATATGTATGTAGGTACATTTAAATATAATTTCATCACAAAACAAATAATAAATGAACATGTTGACGAACTACATTATATTGTATATTTTGAATATACATACCTACACGTATGTATGCATGTACAGATATTTTTATTATATTTTATTGCTAAGCCGTTTTTTATTATGATTTTTATTAAATAAACGTTTATAAATGATATAAACTGATGTACTGTACACATCACGAGATTGCCATTGCACACAAAAAAAAAAAAAGAAAAATTAAAATTTTATGGAACATGAACTTGAAAAATATACGTACTCGTTTTGAGGGCGTAATTTTGTGCTACATTATTATTTTCATAAAACTACATTAAAAAATATTACAATACCTGTTTTTATATTTAAAAAAAAAAAGAAGAAAAACTAAAATTATTTTTCTTGTTTTTCATTTTTTCCCCGAAAAAATAATCACAAAAACTATTATGAAATCATTACGTATTGTTCTTTTTTATTTAAAAAAAAGAAAAACAGTTATTTTGTTTATATTTTTAAAATTACAAGTAGACATGAAATTTAAAAAAAAAAAATTAAAATGTTAGTACACATCTAAGAAAATACAATCAAAAATTTTCCATGTGAGAAATATTACTCATATGTTATGTATTATGAAATAAAATGAATGTGAAAAATAATTTAATGTTATATATGCATCAATTATTTTTTATTAGCCACAATAGACAACAAAAATATTCAATAATTTTCAAATAATATTATTTAAAAATACATGTATACATTTGGCAATTGCAATGATAAAGGATTTATGTGGTGTGAAACCACAATCAGCTAGAATTTAAAAAAAAATCGAATGAAAAAAATAAAGCGAAAAAATCAGATAAATTTTCAAAATTTTTTACTGAAGGAAAATAAAAAATTTATCTAAATGTTATCCATTCGTTTATTGTTTATGTTTATTTAAAACAATCAATTTCATACAGGTATCTAATTTTTTAGTTCGAGTGGTTCAGAAGTCAATATTGCATTTATTAGTAAATTATTAAATCTAAACTCTGTCTATTAATATTGTGCACTAAAGATCTTATGGCGATTACTTAAAGTGGTACCATTTTATATTCAACACTGATTTGATATTCAACAAAAATTCATCTGATATAATATAATAAAAGCTTTGTGGTAATACTGCTCGTGAGGCAGTTTAATTATGAGAGAAGAAAAGACGTACATACATACATATGTATGTATGTACTCCCATAAGACCTTAAGTGTATAATATTAGTGGATAGAGTATAGTACCTATTCAATTTAATAAATTTTTTTATGCGCTCAATAGCAATAACTTCTGAGCCATTTATTTCATAATTTGAACATAAATTCCTAAATAAAATGTTCCATAAAATTATACATATGCATCTAAAAAATTTACTACTCAAATTTTTTAAATAAATTTTTGTTCATATTCATTTATCAAATTCTAATTATCCTGATTAACTTATAAACTATAAAACTTCATTTATGCGTATGTACATTTGTGTATGCATTTTGTATACCGCTCTTTCATCAGCCAAAAATATACATAATTATCAAAGCGCCAGAAAATCATGACTTTTTTTAAATGCTATGCTGAACAAAGAAACACACAATATAATTTTTATTTATTTGGTTACAAAAATACAATGGAATCAAATTGGAGCCAAGTTTTATAATATGCACTTTTATATGCACGTCATATAAAATGATCTCGTTTATTATTAATGTTCGATATTTTATTTTTTTTAAAAAAATTAAAGGTCTTTACACACATGCATATATACATAAGTATACCTGTATATACACGTAAAATATATGCAATTCTTTCATTTGTGTAATACCGCACACATATTGCTAAATTGCAATTGCGCCGCCTGCGTTGATTACATGATCACTTCTGGCGATGAAAAAATTTGTTTAAAAAAAAGGAATAAAATTAAACTAAACAAAAAAAAAATAAGAAAAAGGAAAAGGAAAACAGAAAATGAAAGGTTAAAAAAAATTAAAACTGTAACTACAATATTATGAGATTCGATTAGCCATTATGTAGTTTTTCATGCATGTATATAAAAGAGATCGGCAAAAATCTTGTAATGAGAAGGTAAACGACCATACCAATAAATGAATGAATGAAAAAACACACAATAAACAAAAACAGCCGATAATTTTCGCCGAAAAATACAATGTAGCATACAAAATATAAGATATGTGTGACTGTATTTTCACATATGAAAAAATTCACAAGTAACTTTTTATTACATATGCATAAATATGTATGGTGAATAGGGACTTAAAAATTTGACTTGCTCGTATACCACAAGAAAAATTGCTTTGTAAATTATCATCATATATATACTACATACATATACATATGTACGTATGTGTAACGTCAAAGATCGATTGATCTTGTTTAGTCTGTAGGCATGTTTTCAATGTAAAACATGGTGCAAGTTTCCTTTTTTTTAAACCATGCTCCTTTTTTCAGATATAAAAGAATCTTGCAAATGAACAGCATCTTTTAAAACATTTAAGTTTCAAGGTTCACACACCAAAAACAAGTACATAAATTACTGGTATAAGGATATATATTCATACGTGTTTTAAAGTTAACACATCTTGTATACATGTTGGCTTCATTTTTTTCAGTACATATAATAATTTTATCAATATAGGTATATCAGACATAAATACATTTACATTTAGTTATCAGTCAGTTTACCTTTTGGTCAATATATTCACTACTCTCTAAAAATAAGATCTTTTTTAATTTTAATATTTATTCTTGTCGGGTTAAAAATTAACAACATGCCATATTGTAAATCACGAGTTATATAAACTGAAATAAGAAGGTGGCCGTAAGGTATCTTGTGGTAGGTTTACCACTACCAATACCTTTTTGTTTTTTTTAAATATAATTTAAGTTTTTGTTTTCTTCTGGTTCTTTTTACACTTTTTACTTTTATTTTTCCAAACAACTTTCTTTATAATTTTATTATTTTTATAAGTGTATTTATTGTTTTATTATAACTTGCAGTTATTTCTTTTTGTTTTTTTTTTTTTCAATATTTTCTTATATGTATAAAAAGAATATACATATGTATGTACATAATATAAATAAAAAATAAATGAAAGGCGATGGCGCATAGGGTTAATGGATCGTTAAAAAGTCAAGATCAGACACGGTATAAGAAGCCGACACCATCATCATAGTCATTATCATTATCGCTTGTATGCCTAAAATATCTATGTATAGTACGTACATATGTTTAAGTGTAATTACCTTGCGTTCATCAGTTAAGTCAGCATAAAAGTCAAATGATTCGATTTAAAAAAAATAAAATAAAATAAAAAAAATAAAAAAGTAGAAACGTTGTAGGTGAAGAAGACAACATGTTTACAAGTAACTCAATCATCGACAATCGACATCATTGTAAGGATATATGTAGGTACCTACTTATTGATATGTACGTAAATCCGTATGTATAAGCTAATGTAAAGTATATAGCTTGAAATAAAAATTAGAAAGCTGATAAACAGACGAAATTTAAATTTTATAATGAATAGATTAATATACCGTTCTTATAGAAATTACAAAATTCTATAATTTACCAAATTTACAATACAAATGTCCTAGTATTTTCACATTACCTCCAAGAACATTGTCCTTTTCTTATGGAATTATAGTAAATACGTACATATGTATGTACTATAAATATGCATTTGTCATGATTTCCAAACGTTCATATTTTATTTTATTACACAATTTCGTTTTACATTTATTTCGATTTTTCTTTTCAACAAATTTTATTATCTTTACCTGTTAACATATTATGTTATATACATATGTATAACAGCTTTATTTATACAATCATATGTACATACGTATAGATTTTAGAGTTAAAATTGGCATTCATGGTACATTTTTTCATTTCCTTTTGAATCCTCTCTTTCTGTACTATTGTACAGTAAACATATGCATTTTAACAATATTTTTTGGACCACCAAAGTACACATATGATACTTACATATGTAAGACTTACTGCATCACATTTGATATAGGTACCTACATAACTTTATTCTTAAAGATTGTGTTACGAATAATTCTTTTGGAATTATCATACACGTGTGTATACATGTGTTCTTTTTATGTAAAAGTAAAAAAATTTTCATTTGATTTTAAAGATCATTACAAAATTTTAATTGAGATGATCATACCATTTTACATGAAATGTAATACAAAAAAAATTAAACGATTTCCATTTATCGTACGTATTTCTCATATACGAGTGGTATTAAAAAAGATACGAATAACTACTGTACATATAGGTATATGGATGAATTATTTGTGTATGAAAAAACGATCCACACTTCATTTACCTGGTGTATAGTACGAAATAATAAAAGATAAATTTAATAATACAGGAATATATTTAAAAAAAAAAAAACGTATAGATATTTTGAAAAACAAAAAAACGTTATAACAATACAATAAGTGTACATGTACAGTAGGACATGATATAATACATGATACATGTACATACATATATTAAATGAACTTCAACCAAACTTCATTTAAACAAAAAGAAAAACGTAGTTAATTTATTTGATTTTAAAATAAAAACCTTGAACTGATGATCATCATATAACAAATATATGTAGGTACATAATGCATAAGATAATACATATACATATATAAATTATTATTTAGGAGTGAATGGTACAATAGGTTTCAGTATAGAGGACTGTATTTTCCCATCATCATCATCATCATATCATCATCATCTTGATAATATTCTTTTTAAGGTTTTTTCTCTGTTTAGAAACTTTTATCTGCATTAAATTCATTGTTCAAATTTAACATATTAAGATAACCGATACACCGTTTTTTTTCTTCTTCTTATGTTATTAGATAAATTATGGTCAAAAGAATAAAAAAAATTAAATTCGTTTTTCTTTTCATTTTAATTGTAAATTATTATTTTAATGCGGATCTGTCTAATTTTCAATGACGACTTCTTTTCATATTGATTGAATACGTTAATTATTTTAAGAAGATTTGTCTGTATTCTCCTAATGTGTTAAATTCTATTAAATAAAATTTATTTATTTATTATATAAAAAAAGATATGAATAATTATGATCAAGTAAGAGAGTACAAAAAAAAATTATTATGCTCTTTGGAAACTGGTTAGTAAAATATTGCTGTCATATTAAAATTTGAATTTAAAATTTTATTAATTGGACAGCTATTATTATTTGCGAAAAAAAAAAAAAAACAATTAATTTTTTTTACATATTTGCAAAAGACATTACCATAAAAAATGTGGAAATACACGTTGATCACGCACACACTTCTAAGTTAAAAAAACAAAAATATAATAAGTAAAGCTTTTAAAAAAGTAATTTATTATTTTGTTTATAAAACATTAAATAAAAATAATACTAAAAAAATTACAATAACAAAAAAAAAATCATTTTTCAAACATTTTAACCCTTAATTGTGTACATTTCTAGACAATTTGGACGTAAAGGAATATTTCTTGTTCTTTATTCGTTCATCCCAGAGTTAAATTTTACTTAATTATTTTCTTTTACACAACACACAGTTTTGAAAGAATATTGATCACCGTATTCATCAATCAGGATTAATTGTTAAATATTTCTACGATTCCTTTCAGAGTTTAACCGTATTGATCAATCAGGATAAATTTTTTTTTGAATTTTGCTTTCGAAACACCAAATAAGCTGATTGTTATTACTAAAAAATAATTAGATTCAATTAATTAACTTAATTGACTTTGATTTTCAAATAATAAGATTATGTTTGTTGAATATTTTTATGATTATTCTATGATTGTCTACAAATTTTTTTTATCCATGTTGATGAATACGATTTATCTCAGTCAAAACAAAATAATTTTATGGTTGATGAATACGATCCTAAATGTAAAAATTTAGAAATTATAAAAGAAATCAATATGAATAATGAATATAAAATAAAAAAAATTCAGTTTAATCGATACAAAAATTTTTATAAATTAAATCTTTGTAATTTTTAGTAATTTGATAGCATAATTTTCAAACAAAATAAAATTGTTTAAATTAAATTCAATTGTACATATCTACAAAAAAAAAAAAAAAAACAAATTGTACGGTAAGCAAAATACGTTGTTGAATAAATAAAATATGCTTGAATCGCTAACGAGTATGTAGATATATCTCAATACACTTACATACTTTTATGTGTATCTCAATGCTTTTATAATTAAGGCGAACAATTAATATGAATGATAATAACATTGAAAAAAAAAAGAATTAAAAGAAAAATAAATATGTAATGCAATTAAGATAAAATTTTTGTCTTATCATTTGAAACATACCAAAAACAATTTTGTTTTTTCAAATAATCTCTATTGTAGCATTGTAGGTATTTTGAAATTTGCAGTGTTAACAACAATTTCCTGTTATTTCATTTATGGATTTTTTTTTTTTTTAAAAAAAAAGGGGATTATATGTTTTATCAGTTCAGATGAATCATGATTATTATGTTTATCAAACACACATGCATTCAAAATACAAAACCAAATAAAATTTTCAGATTATTGTTAATAAGCGTAAAATTTAATTTATTTTTATCTCATTATTTGATAATGTATTAAATTAAAGAAAATTGAATTCAATTATAATTTTTATTGTTGTATTTTCATTTTCGTTTCTTTCGGTTTTTGTATTTTTTTTTTGTGCGTGTGTATGTGTTCTTTTAACAGGTTTTTTGGTAATTTTTTTTTTTTACATAATCCATAAACTACTATTGAACTTTCATTTTTATCGCTTTGTGTTCTTTTTTTTTATTTTCCATGTTTTCAATTTTTATTGGTTTTATTTTTGTTTAAAATTTAAAAAAAAAATCATTATTTGACCTAACAGCTTTTTATCCCATTCTACTTTTCTATTAGTTAACCTACAATTGAAAGTACGATAAATTTTTCTGTAATCGATTTATATGACTTTGAAGCAAAATTTCAAAATTTCAACATTTTAACACTATTTTATTTATTTATTTTTTCTTTCAAATAGTTTCAGTCTGTAAAGATTGCTATTTTAAATTTGTTAAAAAAAAATAATTTTATTTTTATCTGTACTGTATTTGACTTGTTAATTAAAATAAACGAAATGAAATTTTTTTGTATGATGTAAACACCTTCTCGATCTAATTTTGTTAATTAATATGTACACTGTATAGTCGTCTTTGCACGTATTTAGCTACGTAAATTCATTCTTTCAAGATAAAATCAATAAAAAATTAAAAATAAATTCTATATTAAATTTAGATTTGTTTTTAAATTGAAACACTCATATGCTGTTGATTTAATTATTTTTAGACTCTATTTTTTTTTATATTGTCTGTTAAATTGTTTTATCATTCATTTAATCATTAAAATGATAACAAATATTTATTCGATCTTGTCCGTGTTACTAGAAAACTCATTTCTGAAGTTAATTTTTTATTAAGAAAAAATGAAGGTTATTGATTGTCTTGTGATTTCTGAACTGGTTCTTTTTTCAAATTTAAAAAAATTAAAAACATCTTCTCCTCCCCTATGCGCTATAGTTTACGGCTCCTTACAAACCTTAGCCTTCTCTAATTTCTACAATACTCTTTCAACCGTTGTCTATCTTTACTACCTATAATAAATTGCAATAAATTCATTACATATTTGGTTTACTGTACTTGATAATTGATATACCTAATTTTGTTTTTTTTTTAAATAATTTTTTTCTTTTATTTTGCAAACTTTCTTTTTACGAAAAATCAATTTTCCAATAAATTTAAATTACATATTTTTATTTTTACAAAGGGAAAAAGAATCAGATATGAATCATTATATAACTTGAAAATAAAAATCATCATTTTGTTGATTGCTGAAGTGTGAAATAATTATTAACATTATCATTTGTTTTCTTTTTTTTTTTTTTGGTTTTTTCTCTTAAATTGATTGTGAAATAAAAAATTATAATTTTTATTGAAATTAACGGTTTTCTGATAAATGTTAATTCAATTTTTTTTTCTTTTATTATTGTACATCGATTTTTTGCAATGTTATGCACTGCATCATTAGTTAAATTACCTTTCACTTGATAGCGTTTACCATTTGTTTTTTTTTTTTTGTTTTACAAAAATATCATAATTAATGTGTGGTCACGTTGCTTTACTTCGTTTCTCTTTAATGAAAAACTAAAAAAACAACGACCTAACAAAAAAAATCCTTTACATTATAACGTTGTCATAATTCGTTATATTTTAACTTTTACTCAATTATAAATGAAAATTAAAAAAAAAAATAAAATAAAAATGTCAAAATCAAAAAATATCAATTCTTATTTTTACTTCATTGGGCACATGTCAATGTAAATTAAATTTCTTTTTAGAATTATGTTACATATGTACGTACGTATGCAATGAAAAAGTAAAATACAAAAATATATTTTTCTGACTTTAAATTTTCAAAATTAATTTGAATACTCAATTGAAATTACCAAAACAAATTTTTCCAATGAATTCAAGGACTTTAATGAAAAATATTTATAAACAAAGTATGAAATTCAAGGTTTTTCATCTTCATTACGCATAACAATAAATTATATAGGTAGAAAAACAAAAAAAAAAAAATTTCGTTGATCGGTTTTTGAAAAACTGCTTTTGATGTTACATAAAAGAAAAATAGTATTGATTTATGCCACATATCTTTCTTATTTTCATTTTTTATCTAGCATTAAAAATTACGTTACAGAACACATGTCTGTATTTACACCTATGAACATACTTATGTATGTATTTTTTTATTTTTTTTTTAAAATTTTAATTTTTATACATAAATATAACATTAAATTAGATTTGAATTTGACTATGTAGTATTATCCATATTCCATATTAAGAACAACTAATGATTCCATATGAGTACAAAACGAGTATATTTTACGTATAGTCTTCTCAAAATGATAATAGTCAAATAGCACAAAAAATACATGGTTCATACGTATGTAATACATTTATATATAAATGTAGAATATAATATATGAAAAATAAATTTTACAATAATTTATAATAAATGTATAGATATTAACTATAATCAAAGTTTAAAAATCATGTGGGCGATGTAAGATCACAGGTAGTGTCATCGACGACTAATTCTTATAATGTGAAATTGTTATAAAGTAATATAAAGAAATACGACATCGTTATTTATGACTGTTCTGGCACATTTTAAAGAGTTAAAGTTAAATTTTAAAAATATATTCTGTTGGCATTTATTATACATACATACATACATATGTACATATATCACTATATATGTGCTGAACGATACTACAGTGCATTCATAGTGCATTTTGTCGTATAAGTAGGTAGATACCATAATTACGTATGTATGTATATACATTTTGATGAAACCTGTAAGTTTCCATGATCATCATAGGGCAATAATACAAGATCGTTACTTTGTACTAAAATGAAAAATATATGAACTGCATCCTACTACATCAAATAGTTTAAAGATAGTCTAAAGATATTATAAGTCTAGAAGTCATAAGAAAATGAATTAAAGTCATATATAAGTACTCAGTTATAAAAAGGAAAATAGTTGAAAAATTTTTATATGAATATTGTAGGTACATGAGTTTACTTCAAGCAATCTGAAAAATTGTACACATGTTCTTGTAAATAAGTCTACATTTTATTTTATTTTAGTTTCATTTGCCTTTTAAAATCTTCTGCAAAAAAAGAGAATATAGTTAGCCAACTGTTTATAAGGTGGTTGTTATACCGTTGTTCTCAGGGCCATGTCTTCTTGATCAGAAGGTTTTAACCGTTTCATCAGATGATCACTGTGACGAGTTACTACATCTATAACAAATAATATAGTCTTGCATATAAGTACATACATACATATGTACATATAGGAGTAACTGTGTACATATTTTTATGCATGGAACGCACGAGTTTTACTTATATGGATTTCTTTGCGTTTTTCATCTTTTAATATAAATCCCTATATCGACATTTCTTTCTTAGTAAGAAAATTACATCGCTCGTATGAATTAAATATACCTATGTTATATTTATTAGGATTTCTGTTTTCACACTATAAAAGTTATCAATACAATTTATTCATAAATATTATATGAAACCATTTAATGGACTTCATTCTTGGTGAACCTGAACGTATAAGTATAAACCAGAAATGCGTATAGGATTTTATTTTTTTAAATGGTAAACTAAGAAAAATAATCCATAAATTTTGATAAGTGCATTTGTCAATACAAATGTATGTAGGTACATAAATTTTATTCGGACAGTCAAAACAGATATAGGTATATAAAATGACCTAAATTTGTAATAGAACCTTTTTTTTTGATGGCTTACACCTTCGCTAACAATTTAATTTTGGTGGTCTTTTGTACAACTTTCGAGTAAATAAGGTGTGTGTAATGTAACACGATTCATAAATTTTATATTTGATATTTGAAAATAACCTAAAAACAAATAATTACAGAAGAAATGATCAACAATCAATAATTTCTAGTTGTTCTACATTTAAAAAAAAAAAAAAAAAACGAACAGAAAACAGAGAAATTAAATTGGAATTTTTTTTTTCTTCTCGAAAAACTTTTTTTTAAATATTTTTCAGGTTTAATTTGTGATTTTCCTTTTTATATTTATAAAAGTATCAATTGAACAAATTTATATTGAAAGAAAAAGTGATTAAATTTAGATCATAAGGTTATTTTGTTCTACTTACGTTAATAACACTTGATCACACGATCAATAATTAAAGCGATTTACAAAAGAAAAAAAAAATTACAGTACAACATAATATTCTAGTGTAACGAATTTATTGAAGTTCCTGTCAACAATTACTTTACAATAAATTCAAAATAAACTTAAAAAGTTATTAATCATTCATTAAAATGAGAGTAATTTTCAATTTCAATTTAATTCAAATCAAAATGCAATACAATTTTAGTATTATAGTGAAAATGCGGAAGTCATTTAAGATTGTACATATCTAAATACTTACATATATGATATCGGGGAACAGTATCTAATTTAGGATTGCAACATGAATTTGTTGAAATGTACATTTATTTATATCTGCCTGCATTTATAAAAATAGAAAGCTGTCAATGAAAGAACTTATATGCTCAAGTGACCATAAAATAAAATAAAGAAAAAATTTTCTATATACAAAATCACACAAATGAATTTGTCATGTCTATTAGTACATATGTATGTATGTACAAATGTTTGTTTGTTTATTTGGCTTTTTTTTTTACTTTTCAAGTTTTTAAATTTCTTTTAATAATTTTTAACTTGGTGCTTAATTTTCTAAATAATTTTTTTTTGGCATTGTATATTATTTGAACTTTCTGTATATACTTATACTAGTTGTTAATGTGTTCATCAAATTTTATTGAATATAGCAAAAAAAAAAAGTCTTAAATACTGACAAAGAATAATTGACAAAGGAAAAAACTCTTTTTTCATTTTTCTAGACAAAATTGATAAAAAAAGGGAAATTGTTAAAAACTAAAATGAAAGATACCAGATATTAAACGACAAAAAGACCTCCGTTGAGTTGAAGAAAAAAAAAAAATAAAGAAAGAAAAAGAAAATGTCATTGGCTTGGCCCCATCAATTTATTAGCCTCCAACAAAGAATCTTTAATCCAATTTAGTTTGTCTGGATTTTTATATACATACATATGTATGTAGATATTTTTTTATGCATTGAGTTCTCACACATTTAATATAGTAGGTGCTTCCATATCCATGTACTTGCACGCATGTATTTGTATAAATTATATGAATACATAAATTCACATTTCTTAGAATTTTCATTCATTATTTCTAGTTTTCTTCATACATGTACAGTCAGTCGGTCGTGTGTGTTTTTTTTTCTATTTTTTAATCAAAATCGATAAACTTTATCTGTCAGATTTCTATTATATATTTATGTTACATTAAATTGAACACAAAAAAAAATTTTTTTTTGTCCGTCCACATATTATTTAGACTGTTTTCTTTTTTATTTTATTTTGTAAACTTTTATATTTTTCTTTTTATCAATTACTTGATCAATTTCAGTTTCAATTTGATGTAAGTATTTAAGTGCATAGGATGTTTATTAGGGACATTAAAGAAAAAAAAAAAACTTTGAAAATATGAAAAGTATCTCTACACATAATGAAAACTCTATACAATTCATATAACCCAACCAAACCCAATATTATCTGTTGGACAAATCAGTATTTGGTTGGACTATACTTTATAACGACAAATATGACAAAATTCGATTAAGGGGTGAAGAGGTTTTAAATCTTTTTATTTTATTTATTTTTTCTTTTTATAAAAGTTTACTTTTCACACAGGTGAAGTTTTTAGGTGTATATAATGTTTATCTGCACATTTGTATAGATATTAAGTATTTTACTTTTCTTTAAGTTTTATTTTCATTTATTTTTTCAATTTTTGAGTTTCCTTCAAGACATTTTTCATTTTGCTAAGTTTCATGTATTCGATTATAAATTTTTAGGGTACCTATATAAGATTAACGAAGAAACCATTCATGTTCACTTTATATTTTGTGGTTATATTTTTATTTTATTTTTTTTATGAATAAAAATATTTCATGTTTTTATATCCCTGAACCCTATAGCTATCCAGTTAGTAAATATCAAAATCCTTTGTTCTTCATTTTTATAAAGTTGTCTTTTTAATGCATGTACATAAATATATGCATGTATGTCCATGGATGTAACACCAATGTTTAAAAAAAAAAAAAAAATCTTTTTTATAACTTCACATCGATCCCAATAATACCAATCAGCTTGATATATCGCTTTCGTATTTTTTTTCGAAGGTTCTCTATACATTTTATTTTAAAATAAAAATAAAAATGGATTTATTTTTATTTTAATTTTCGTCTTAAGTTTTTCTTTTTTTCCTTTGATGGAATAAAATAAGAAAATAAAATAAAGAAGATTCTATATTATAACTGGCGTCTCTTTATTTTATACCGATTAATATATACCGCCACATACGAAATATACTACATATGTACGTATTACTACAGCTACTACTGCTGGAATAAAAAAAAACAACAAAAACAAAAATTATTCAATATTATTGAATTTTTGGTTTGCTGTATTGTTCAAAACCTTTTTAAACCTTTTTTTTAAATGAAAATTTTGGTTATATGAACTTGAAGATTATTTGTCGGTCGTATAAGTTTAAAAAAGATTTTGTTTTTTTTTTTTTTTGTTTTTTAACATCAATTCGATGTGTGTGTATAAATATATATATAAATGGTGATTTTTCTTGATTTTTATTTCAATTTTTCATCGTTTTCTTATTTTTATTTCATTTTTTGATTGTTCGTTTTTCCTTTTTGTATTTTTTTATTTTTAATTTTTTTTTCTTTTTGTTTTGTTTCTGATGATGAAGTTCTGAGAACTCATTTTGTTTCGATAATTCTTTTGAGTTGTATTCTATGTAGTATACCTTTTGTAGGTCATTAATCTTTTCTTCGATTTAATGATTATAACAAAATAAAATCGAAGGGAAAAAAATTTTATAAACGAAAAAGATTTTATAATAATATGTAATTCTTATAACTGAGAAAAAAAGAAAAGATTATTGTATATATAGGTAATAATAAAGGTGCATGCGTGAAGATTGAAAATGCATCCAATTTTATCCTATATACAACAATATAATGAATGATATCTCATACGAAAAAAAAAAAAGATACTGTATACTTTGTAGTATGTAAATGCATTCAACGGTTCTAACAAAATTAACTGGCGTTTTATTTGAAAAAAAAATACTCAATCAATTAAAAATATACACAAAAAATATTAAAGTGTCGATATAAAATTTATAAACTGAATGATATTGATTAGCTTTTCGTGACGATTTTAATAATATGTTTGTGGTTAATATTAAATAATTACTTTTTGTTGAAATTTAAACACTTGTCTTATCGATGTTAAAAATTTGAAAAAAAAAAAAAAAAAATTATAAGAATCTCTGTTGTAGGAGTTACATGTACTATTTGTAACGTAGTAAATACTTATATCGGTTATAAAAATAATTTTAAATAATTTCTTTGAATGGAAAACAAGTGGAAAAGTCTGATTCTCATATTCAAATATATGTTATCTCCAAATTAAACATCTGAATAAGATTAGTACGTATTTATATGTGTATGTAGATTATATGACATGATAAGAGTTATTGTGTAGGAAATTTTTTTTTTTGTTTTAATTAGACATTGTTTTAGGTATAGACTATTGTTATTCCATGTACTCGTAGATATTGGTGAGTTACGAAACGTATTAAAATCGTATTGATACAAATTTAACAAGTTCTAAAATGTCTGAGATTGAAATAGATGCACTGTCAATAGTTTCGAAATGTAAAGGATATTATAAATTTTACGCATTTATAAGTTGACAATGCATCTAAAAATTTGTAGGTGTGTAAATGCACAGTAAAAATCAAAAATATTTTATTCCATATTTTATTTGAGTTTGATAATATTCGTAGATAATGTATAGAATTAATACATATACATGTCAAAGAAAATATTTAAATATATATAAAAAAAGGAAAATAATCGGTCAAATAAATTGAGAAAATATTTTCTAAATGTCTGAATAAAAAATATTCACAATCGATACCATGTATCAATACACTCTATCATTATTGTATTAGAATAGAACAGTAGTAATATCGTAAGGGTGTACACTTTTTTGGCGTTATGAAACTCACTATATTTTCTACAAAAAAATATCCAAAATAACTAAATTTTTCAAAGAGGATTACAAGGCTGTGGGTGAAATGTATCACCTACTTAGTAGCTTGTTTTCATTACTCATAAAATGTATTTTTATGAATATGAATATTCATCAAACCCGATTTAAAATTCATTTAAAGTCTTGAAACTCTAAATTTAATATTACTAAGATTTAACCCTCTTTATAAGAAACCAATTTAATTACATAATTTTATTTGTCCAATTAAAGTTATTATAAAATAATATTTTGATAATTTTTGTTTTCAGTTAAAAATTAAAAATGATTAAAAAAAACTTACCAGATATTTCTTCGTGGTGCTTTTAAACAAATTTTAATTAATAATTTCGCAATTCCAATAAAACGAATCACAACAACTGTTTTTTTCTTTACTTTCGAAGTTTAAATTTATGTTTGAATGTTTTAAAAAATCGCAAATTTTTTTTTTCCTAATTTATGTTTTTTTAAATTCTTTTTTTTTCACACTTAAACATTAGATTGTTTGTAAAAGTAATTTTTTTTTTCTGTTTCAATAGCATAGATAACATAAAAATAACTGATAAGAATTGTAGGCACTTTTATATATGTTTAATAGCTCTACATACGTTTATATGTAGCTTGTATGAAATGTTTTATTGTTTTTATTATAATTAATATTATGAAATTTCATATATGATTCAAAATGATATTATTTATCTGTAAATTTCATTACTGGGAAATCACAATATTACAATGAGATATTTTTATTTTATTTAATTTTTTTTTTTTTTGAATTATTTAAACTGTTCACTAAATTATGAAATTTTTCAAATTTTCAACTGGAAAAAAAAGTAAAAAAATTAAATTTATAGTGTTTATGTATTAATTTCTACATAAGAAAAAAATTATAATTAAAATAATAAAAATATGAAAAATTCAAAAATAAATTCTTTACAGTAAACACAACTTAATGACGAAAATTGTTTGAATGAAAGTCGTATCAATTTGGTCGTACAATTTTACTTATCAAATGAATGTAAACATAACAAACTGTGCGACACACTGGAATAAAAAGAATTTATTCGACTGATATAATATGTATATGTATGTACATCTGCTATTAAAGCTAAACTACTTCGAATGAAAAATATGACTGTATATAAAATTAAAATTTTGTACAGGCAGCACAGTACAATACATACAAATATTTTAAGATGATCAAATTACATAGATTGACATAGCAAAAAAAAAAATTTTTAAAAAAGATCGTTTTTTCTATAGTTCAAAAAAATTTAAGAGATCTTGCTAAAATGTTACGCTAAAAACGATTTTAAAAAAAAATATACATAAATAATAAAATTCTGTACACAGATATATTAATAAAAAATTGAAGATAATCAAAATTTAAATAAAATTTAACACACGAAAAAAAAAATTAAAACAATTATAACAATACTTGAGTATTATCAAACAACGTACATCAACGTAATTCGTATATGCTTGGTATTTTACAAAATATAAATATATAATGTTTAACGTACAAAATATAATAATTGAATGAATCTACTAAACACTTTTCAAAAGGTCTTAAATTGTTTATTAATCACAGAAGCAAGATGTTTTGTGTTGCTTAAAAAAGTACATACATACATATGTGTGTACTTGTATGCATACGCCATACGTACATATATATGTACATATGTACATATGAATAAATTTAAAAAAAAACTCATAATACCACATGGACAGCAAGATCTTTAAAGAAAACTGGTCCCTGTCTCTTTTTATGATATGAGTTTATGTACAACAAATAATAGACGGTTTAGGTCACACAATTCAAATTTGAAAAATAAAATATGTAACAGTATTAGAAAATGCACTTTTATAAATACAACTAAAATGCACTTTGTTAATATGTACATATTAGATAGATCCGATGTCCAATGACACGATACGAGTGAAATGATCAACGATCTCCAGTAACTTTGGTTCAATTTGAATACGATTTGGTCGATCGTCAGCGTCTAATAAAGTGTGACGCACACAGCATTGTATGCATGTTTTTCTACATTGCACTGTTACAGATGTTCGAATGATATCTGTAATAAGGGGGTGTATTGTATCGTTTTGTATCAATTTGTCCAGTTAATTCTGTAATAGAGATATCTACATAATTTCTGTATAATAATCAATGGAAATTTGATAACGTGATAATAATTGAAAAAGAAGCAATAATCAAACAGAAAATCAATAATAATCAATAATATACAAATTAAATGGAATTAAATCCAATGAACAACTTAAATTCGATTGTGATTATTTCAATGTGATTACTGACAAAAATACGAAAAAAAAAAACTTGTATTTTCTTAATTGACGTTGATTCGAATTTACACACCTGACAATAATTTGATTTTAAAATTCTCGTAAAACAACTGTCTTTATTGAAAAACACGCGGTTACTGAGCATAATATTATAAAAAAACGTTCGTTTCGTTGGTTACTTTACTAATTTTAATTTATGCTATACAAATGCTATACAAAATGAACAACGTTATATTACCTCGTCAAAAGTTTTAATGTATTTACCTTTTACCATTTCCAGTTCCACTGTTTTGAGCCAACATTTACACATGTACTATAATAGAAACATCGACATACATATATACGTATACAATATGTGTATCTCAGACCTCACCTGGTTATTTATCTATGTTCATCGTACGAACATACGTATATTTTATATTATATTTTGAATACCGCTCAACGGTAGTTACAAGGTGAGAGATAATCGTGTTATTTGATCGATAAAAAAAAAACGTATATAACTACATAATATTGTTGATTTGGAATACTTGCTAGAGAACATATTGTAGCTGTAGCTTTTAGTACAGGTAAACATAAAATTTCATCAATTGTTATTATTCATCAAACAAACATTTATGTATGTATGTTTTTTACACATATCAATGTATGAATATTCGTTCGTATTGCCTACAAAGGAAAAGTTGATTTCAACTGTGAGAACTGTGGAATTAGTGGAATTAAATGATATAAAAGAAAATAATAAACAAAACACAGCTGTGTCCACAAATAGTATTGCTTATCATTTCAAAAAGTCATGAATAATGTATGAAATTGTATACATTTAATAAATGTAATACTTGTTTTTAAATATCACATATAAATATCACTTTCCTCGATGTAAATATACTCGAGTATCTGAAAAGATCATAAAACATTATTACAAAGTTCTTGTAAACACACTGAAAATGTTGAGAAACATTCATGTACTTAAATGCTTCGCAACAAACAGTTATTCACAAAATATAAATGATGATACTTTTTTTTGTTAAATTCCCATTGGTTACTGTTAACATTCTACTGGTAGAAACATAAAAGTATTCAAGTTTTTCTTGAAGAAAGCTTGAAACCTAATTGTGTTTCTATCATAATATCTTAGCGTTTTACACCTTTGAGACACATTATGAAAAATTGTCTTATGAGACACCGGATGGAAAAAGTGAGGCGTGTATCAGGTAGCCCCATAGATATAAATGCCTCACTTCCTTCACCCGTTTCACTGAAGGACTGGAAATCTCATAAAACAATTGTTCATATATGTCTCAGAAATGTAAACGACAGCATTGATCTGAAAATTTCAAAAATAAAATAGTCGTTTTTTTCTTTATTTAAAAGTTCAAAGAAAATTTAAAAAATAAATGCAATTTTCAACAAGAGTACAAAAAAAAAAGAAATACAGGTCAATAACATTACGAGTTGTATTTTTGTTTGACTTTTTTTTTACTATTTATTTTTTTTAATCTTCTGTTTTGTAAACATTTTGCATTTATTTGGTTTCTTAAAGTCAATTGGTAAATTGCTTTATTTATTTAAATTTATGTAAAATAGATACAAATACAATTTTTGGGTGAATGTTTTAGTTACAATGATTCCCAATACATATTTACATATTAGAATTATATAATAACAAAAACTAATACTAAAATTACATGAATTCATGCAGAAAAATTGCAATGAATATGTTCATTTGCATGGTATTTGATTTTAAACTTAATTGTATGTACCTACATACATACATACATACGTATGTTCGAATATGTTGCTTTTTCCGCAATTATAAAAAATACTTTCTCAGATAGGGTTAGGGGAATTTTTCAGGTGTGACGAATTAAAAAAAATAAATAAATAAATAAAGAAAATATGAATTTAAAAAAAACTATACATATATGAACATATAACATACAATACCACTAAGGCAATAATTACAGTACACATAATGTAAGTATACATTTTGTTGACATTAATTAAAGCATAGCAAACAAATCAAGTTAATAGTAATGTTACTATGTTTCTCTCTAATCAAAATGTAATATGTACATTATCATACGTGATTCTATAATTATTATGGCTATGATGTTTTTCTACACAATTTTGCTCCATTCTGCCATTGTTTAGTTGGCTTAAAAAAAAAAATACGGAAGAGGAAAATAAATTGTTGTACGTTTTAATTAAAAAAAGGTATTAAAGTCTTATACGATTTTCATTTAAACAATTGAATCATGTAGGTATGTTTATATTTAACATTTTAAAAAAAAACGATAGGACCAAAATTGGAAAAACGTAAAAATATCAATTCCATAATCATCTGATTGAGACAATTGAACTCTACAAAATAATTAATGAAATATTTAAATAACTTGATTGCATACATATGTACATGAAATACAATAATTTCCATTTACAATGTGAATAGAAAAGAAATTATGTAAAGCATTCATAAATGTATTCGCCAAATTATTATCCAAAATTACAGATATTAACTTGAATACAATATAAATAATTTAATTCATGCTCTAATTATTTCCCTTAATTCTAAAATAATGTATCGTTTGTATTACTGCAACATACTGTACCCTTTTATTTTGTATATTTATACCAAAATTAAAAAAAAAAAAAAAACTGAAAATAGAAATTTTGTTTCTTTTTGAATAGTTCGAACAATATATACTTACCTATGTACATATATGTGCATTTATGATATGAAATTTATAGAAATTTATATTATAGAAATTTTCCAAAAATAATAATTGTAAAAACTCATAAGAAAAAATCTTATATATCTGAATACATCATATATTGAAAAAATTTTTTAATGAATTTTGCGTTTTGTATAACGGGTGTCTCGTTTCAATTGATACATGACAATTTATTTCTAGAAAAGTTCCAATATTTCAAGATATTAACGATAGATATCACAGTCCCAGATTTTTTCAATACCAATGAAAATGGTATTTTAGCTTTTTCTTGTCTAATGAACCATACCTCCTCCTCCCTATAATTTTTCCCAGTGTGAAGTAAGGGTTGAATTTAAAATTTTGTCATTTAAAAATTTTTTTTTTTTTAGAATTTTACCATATTCTGTTTGTTCGGTAGAAAGACATAGAGATCTAAAGACCATCTGTTCATAAATCACAAGTTCTTTCAAAACTGTAGCGTAAAATTAATGAAATGTTCGTAATGAAGTCAGAAAACTATATAATGTCAATAGTGGTTAAATCAACCCCACAAGGAAAATTTTTATGCAGTGAAAATTTTTTATCACAACATATCCCTATTGTTCATTGAGATGAGATAGTCTGAGTATGTAAGTGTGTATTGTTAATGAACATACATATTTATATGTGCGTATTTATTGTACGTTAATTTATACATTTTTGTTTTTACATTATATATATAAATTGTCTTTTACATATGTAATAGTTTTAATATTCATTTTATTTTATTATTAACAAATTTTATTTCTGTAATAAGAAAATAAACGATAATAATCATTATATATTGATGATACACATACGTACACGTGCACATACTTATATGTACATGTAAATAAAAAAGATGTATTTATATCATAAAAATAAAATATTAATTTATATATATGAAATTGAATAACGCTTTTTATATAAAAAATCCAAATATGTATTCATATGTAGATCTGTGGCTATTTTATACAAACATTTTTATTTATTATCAAATAAAAGAAAACAAAAATATTTTCATTAATCAATATCACACATATGGGTATATAATAATGGCCTACATAAAAATAATATAGTGAAAAATTAATAACGACCATATAAAATATAAATAATAAAAATCAAATTATTATTTTATTACAATAATAAAAATAATATTACATAGTTATAAACTTCCATTTCGAAAAAAAAAAAATTTTTTTGTTTTTTGATTTAGAGTATATGCTTTTCTGATGATCATAATTACGACTGTAATCAATTTTGATTAACATTTTTGTAGTAAAATAAGAAAATCAGTTTATTTGATTCATATAGTGATAACTGTAACGTATTTGATATTTAAGCATTTTTCTTTTTATATATCAAATTCAAATTGATTCAAATTTGAATTTAGTAAAACATTTAAAAAAAATGTAAATCAAAAATTTAAAATAATAAAATCATATAAAATTAATCATTAATTAAATAATAAATTGTCTATGATTTTTTTTTTTTTTAATTTGAAAAAACAAAACAATAAAAATGTAACTATCAAAATTTATTATACATATTTTGCATACTATACTCCAAACACTAATTCGATGCAGTTAAGATCTTATGGAAATGAGATGCTGTATATTGATATTCAAAAAGCTTACCTCATACTGTATGAAAACATTGAGAATTGTAGTAACTTTGCTCGTGAAATGCTCTTATGAGAGCATAAGACCCATAAGACCCTAACAGCATCGAATTAGTGTATGGAGTATAATTGTTATTTTATTGCAAATTTGCAAATGAAATTCAGAAAAATCAATTTTTATAATTAAATTTTTGTTCTACTTATTTGAAGAAACTATAGAAACAAATTTGAAATTTTTTCAATCTTTTATTTTATGCAGTGATTGCACATTTAAATTAATTTTTTTTTTTTTTATTTTAAAATTATATAAGTCTGTATATGCAATTGCATGTATTGAAATTTAAAAAATTTATCAGATTTTGTATGAAAACTACGATGGTTATGCTAATACGACTTGTGAAACAATTCTATTAGAAATATGAGAAAAAAAAAAAAAAACAAATATGTTATTCTCATAAGCGCTTAGTAGAGTATAGTTTTTATTGAATTTTTATTGTTATTATTTTTCGACATTTCCACCACTTTGAACATTTTTTTTGGTTTTGTTGAAATCTAATACTGAAACTTTATTACAACTTTTTGTATAATACCCCTTTAGCAAAAAATCGTCGTATATAATATACATTTAGATTTTAGACCCCTCTTTTGCATAATTAAATAATTCAACCTAAACATTTCAGTATCATAAAAATATTTTACGATTTTTCTTTTGTTTTTCCAAAGATATAAAAAATTTACTAAAATTTTTTTGAATTTGAAATAAAGAAATTGAAAATGCTTTGAAATTTATTTGAAATATAAATTTTTTTATTTTATTTTTATTTTTTTATTGTCATTTATTTTCAATACTTTACTTTTCTGTTTTTTTTTTTTTTTTGCTTTTTTAAATAAAAATCAAAAAACTATCTTTTGAAATATGGAAAATTCTGTATTGTGAAAATTACAGTAAAACTAAAAACAAAAAAAATAATAATAAAAAAGAACAAATGAAAACCAAAAGGTAAAAAAATATAAAATCTATTGAAATTACATTGATTAATTTTTTATGAATTCTCATAATGAAAAAATCATATAAAATTTGAATTCGTAGCATATAGGTACATACATATGTGCATTGTATAAAAAAACAAATTCATCTTTGATAACACACACAGACATCATAAAATTTTTATATAAAAATCAATCTATCGTTATTTTATTTCAATTCAATTATTTTACTTTGAAAACAAAAATCACCTTTTTTTTGTATTTTTTCAATTTTTTTTTTATTTTTTGAATTTTCATTTTTACAAAATTTTATTATTATTTTGTAAACAAGTTTCTAATAGCAATAAAATTTTCTGTATAGTAACAAAATTAAAACAGAAATGCATCTACGTGAATGATAGTATGTACGCATGATAATGTATTAAAATGAAAATCAAATGCATATAAAGAAAATTAATTAAAAAAAAGAAAATAAATAAAAATAATCGTAAAAATGTAAACAAGAAAAAGGTTAATTACAGATAAAATTCTGTTAGAAATTTTTAAGACGTTAATTTGAACATAAAATTATTTATTTATTGATCTGGACCTTAGAGAGAACGTATAAAATTGTGATTTATTCAATGCAAACGTTTCAACTCTAACATGTATGTCCGTGATATAAAGTTTCATCATATGTTTTGTACACGCATATATACATATTTTCCTTTTTAATGTAAATACAGGTGATTTTATTGATAAATTTTTATTTTTTAATGGTTTAATTTTAAAAATTCATTAATTTGATTTTATCGATTTTTTTTTAAATGAAATAAATACGAAATTTTCACTTTTCCATATACAGGGTATCCCAGAACAATTGTCACAAACTACTTTTTTTTTAAGAAAAAAAAGTTTAGATTGTTTTCAGCAAAAAATCATCTTAGACCTTCCTGCTAAAATTCACCTCTTCTGAGATGCAGGAAATCCAAAATTTTCAAACATATGGATTAAATGATGACTTTTGTGTCAAGTGATATTTGAATTTTATACGTTAATAAACCCGGGCCTAAATTTTTTTGGATTGTATGTGGTTCAAATATACTGGATAGTTTAAAAGATAGTTCTCAATAAAAGACGTTACCTATTTGTCTAAAAGTTTCTAGTCCCAAATTTTTCAGATTAAGTAAATTTAAGGGGAAGGTGGATTAGTCTAAGAAAATTTTTGCTAGCAACAAAAATATAAAGACATTTTATATAAAAAATTTTATTAGCATAAAATTTAATTAGCATATAAAGTTGATTTTCAGTGAGCTAATTTCTATTCAAACGGATGAAAATGTTAAATTTTTAATTCCTTTCAGATATTGTACAATTTTAGCATATCATTTTTTTTAATTCGAACTTTAACCCTAGGATAAATGAATAAAAATGAAGAAATATTGAAGAATACACACCAATTGCGTAGAAATGTATGTTAAATATAATCCACACATCCTAGTGTTAAATAAATTTCTCATTTATTTCTTTGTGCTACTTTATATGTTTGCAATTTTTGACATTTTAATTAATTAAGCATTTTCTCATTGATTTATAGTTTTTTATTCTTTTCTTTTTTTGTTATAAAGTTATTCTCAAATCTCAATAATAATAATTAGTCATTCAATATTATAATAAGTTTATTTACATATGGATGTATATTCGTGATACAATATGTTCGCGTATGTATGGAAAATGTAAATGTACATTAAGTAGGCATTATAATGTTATTTTTGACATATTGAAAAATTAAATATGTATCTACGTATGTACCAATGTGCACTTACGTATGTATGAACATATTCACATATGTATCTTCTTCGTTTTTGTTGACCTATTTACAATTTATTCAAATTAATTTTATTTTCACTTCAAATGACAGTTGAAATACGTACATACATACATATAGATATGTAGAGTTGTATGTACATTATGTACATACATATGTACATATGTACATATTTTTACTTATGTTTACATTATGTATTTGTATCATATTTTTTTATATTTTTTTACGCATGTATGGCATACAATTACATTCATATATGTACTACATACATATGTACATTTTTATTGCAAAAATGTGTGAATTTATAATATTATGCAGTGTATAATAAAAAATTTCCTGTCAACATTTTATTGCAGTCAGATACACTTAATGCAAGGAAAAAGTAAATAATACGCCTATACGTACTCGTACCTATTTACATACATATGTACATGTGTTCCTGTACATATGTGAATAAATTTAATATGAGAAAAATGAAATTTTCTTTTTAAATTATTTTTTTGTTGATATTCTTTTTGGAGTTATCGTCATTATTCTACGTGTACTTACAATGTTTTATGCTCCTATTTACATTAAATGCAACAGATCGTTGTTGTTGTAAAAAAAAAAAAAAGATGTAATTTAAAATTAAAAACCGTTAAACAAAAAAATTATTGCAAAAACAAATAATTTTTTTTCTTTCATACTCAACAACATCCATACTCATGTATGTCTCAGTCACAGTGTTGATAAATACGTAAGAATATACTCAGGAAACTATACACACATTTATTGTAATTTCATATCATTGACATTCTTTTTATAACACAGATATCAGTAAATCTAGGTGAATCATAATTCACGTGGATTTATCCATGAATTGTGTCTGATATGACAAAATTAAAAAAAAAAAGTGTAGATATATGAAAACAAACCATCCAGTTACACCTAGGACTGGTATACGAATACACACATACATATGTATGTGTACCAGGTAATTCACGGAAACAATATTTTCCACAAAAGATATTTATGTTATGTGCAATTTTTTTGTAAGAAGAGAACGCACATTAAAAATACATAGAAAAAAAAGAAGAGAAAATATTGCTGAAATCTAAAAACGTAAAATAAAAACAAATTGCATTTCAAAAAAAAAAAAAAAAAATGTATATGTCCATAGAGTAGAATAAAATGAAAAGAAAAAATTACGAAAAATCTCCTGTTAACCATTCATCACTTGAGATCCATTAAAGCGTATCTTTGCTAAATGTAAAATATAGGTTGGCTATATTGTGTATGTGTATGTACGATGTTGAACGTAAATTTTATTTTTGACTTTATGTGATAAATAAATATATGTACATATGTATGTATGTAATATTGCACATCACGTATGATATGAGGTTACAATTAAAGTTGCTGTTTTTCATATCAGTTATACAGAGCACAAGATTAGGATTTATGAATTCATTGTGTAATGATTTTTATGTGATCCTTTTTTAGTTATTTTCATGTAGATTATGAGGTTTACGTTACTGAATACTGAATCAATCTAGAAAAAAGTCATTTTTGTCAAACGTTAACTCCAAAAAATTCAATATATGTTCATACATACATACGCGATATAATATAAGAAATAAAAATATTCGGAAGATTTTTAATTAACCACTATTTCACGAGAGGAATATATGAAAACATCACATCATGTGTAAAATATCATACAAAATGTGTAAGAGTACTATATTGTGTACACATGTATACGCACTTAAGCATGTATGTAGAATGCGTGGGAATTTCAAATATTTTGTATATGTATGAGCCAGTAAAGGACACTTGAAAAGGTGATAATCAAAAATTAAAAACCAAGCCATCTTCTGCATACCAATTTCGTTTTATCTACTTATGTATGTACGTATGTACTTTGACGTACGGAAAGTTTGAAATGATTGCCTAAAATTATCAGTTACAAAATACCAATAAAAACCATTGCCCCATTATAGACAAACTGATACCAGGGTTTATTATTCTGATTTCATTTTGTCAGTTATCCATTTCCACATACATACGTTTTCGTATGAGCATAGATACGGATTCTATTTTTATTGTTACCCAAAAAATATTCAAAATATACGCATAATGCATAGTAAATATTAATTACCTTTAACGATTTTAAGCTACTGATTCGTTTAAAAGAATAATAAAATTATTGGCCATTTGAATTCAAACTTTTTACTTTTTGTCTTCAAGTGTAAATACATTCAAATGGTTTTTTGGTGTTTTTTTTTATATTTTCATTTAGAAAATTCTCAAAAATTTTAACTTGAAAGAATTTTTTTTTAAATTTTGGTAACGTTTTTTTTTTTTAATTTTTATTTTCTTCCAAAAAAGATTTTTTTTCTTGGCTTTTATTGTCAAGCTACACAAATATTCTTTGAATGGTAATGTTAAATTATCGATAATCTTTATTTAAATATTTCCATTTATGTTTACTACTACATTAACTTGACCTATCCCGATTAATATAAAATGATAATTTTTTTTTAGATTTGCTTTTTTTTTTAAATTATTCATTTCATTTCATTCATACAATTTTCATTGGGTTATATAGATAAATTCACAATATTTAAATGGTAAATAATGTTTAAAGATAAAATCTAGGTGTCTGTACCATTTAAAAATGATGATAAATTTTTAATATGATAACAACAGGTAAAATTTTATATATGTATATTAATGCAGTTTATATGTATATATTAGTGTGTTCTCAATATGCATACGTATGAGAGTATGAGTATAATACGTAATGCATACAATGTAGTCTAGATTAGATACCATACAGTATGTTTATTCACGTGTATAATAAAAAATAAAATATATAATCATGTTCATATCATATGTAGAATGCATATATGTACATATGTGTATTTACAAACCTTTTAATACATCCGTTGAAACTGGTTTCATCTATTTAAATAAAAATTATATAAAATTTTAAATTTAAAATAGGTCGAGTATTATAAAATGTAAGTAGTTTTACAAGAAAACTTGTTATAAATGATTACAAAGATGACAACATAAGTTGTATACAAATTGTTCAGAATAAGAATCAATAATAATAATACACGAGTATAGAATGAGTGTACATTTAGCATTGTGTATATGAAGGTGTCTCATAGTTTGTGTCACAAATTTTCGTATAATTAAGCAGACTTAGCAAAATATCAGATCTTCCCTAATAGAAAATTCACCCCTTTTGAGGTGTATGAGTTTAAAGTTGTTCGAACATGTAAGGTACATTAGATCATGAACATACATATTTGTTAGCAAAGTCCATGTCTCATCTTCAATATCTAAGAACGAATCGGATACACAAGGTCATTCAAAAGATACACCAATCTTAAGATTCACCCATATATTTCGGAAGAGATGAGTTGTAAGAAAATTTTTAACGAATTTTTTGTTTAGCATTACTCTGAACTATATGAAAAATTATGGGACATCTTGTATCCGTTACAAAAATTCATGTTTTAATGATCTCATGATAAAGAAAATATTGAAAAGATAAAAATAAAAATTAAATAAAACATAAATAATTTACCATATGTTGATTTTGTTTAAAAATTTTTCAATAAAGGACTATTGAAAGTAAGAGCGGCACAATGATTAAACACATATACCCATACGTACATGAAATACAATCCTACCTACAAGTATAATTTTAAAAGCAAAAATGAATTTAAGATAAAAAATTGTAATTATGTATTTTAATTTATTTTAAGTCTATTAGACTGAAATTCATTTTAAAGATTTTCATTATGGAAAGGAATTGAGACATTCAATGTAAATTTAGATATTTTATAATTATTTATAAAAATTTCATTGTAATTAAATTAGAAATGATGTTTAAAAAAAATCATGAAAGGGTAAAATTAAATTTTGTATTTTTGAATTAATCTGAAATTTCAATGAACTGCATTTAAAAAAAACAACAAAAATAAAAAACGTGTCCTGTCTTTTGACACATCTTTGTTTATTTTTTAATTTATATTTTATATTATATCCTCACATGAGAATTTTCTTAAGGTTATGACCATTTAATTAATTTTTATGTTTATCACATAAAAAAATATAAAAAAAAACCAAAAATAATACCATTCATTTTTTAAATATCAAGTGATAATATTTTCACATACGAGTAGATACGTATTTTATTCCATTTCCTTCAGTTGTAAATAACAATTATTTACATAATTTCTCATTAAGAGATCTTAAGATAATTAATATGCTTGTAAATATAATTTAACAATTTCATTTTTGTTTATTTTTCATTTCACTAATTGAATTGTGAGGTACATAGATACATAACATGAAATAAAAATTTTAATTTCATTTTAAATATACACACGTGTACATAATCCATATTTATCTCGTGTATTGTATGTGTACACAAAAAAAAAATTAAATAAAATAAAAATTATTCAGGGCTATTCTAGTTCTAGTTAACAGATTTCGCTACATCGATATTCTGTTAACTTTCATATAAAATGTTGATAGTTTGTAAAATTTGTATGAAAGTTAGTAGAATGTTAAATTGACAAAGTCTGCTAATTATTAAAGGCATAATAGCTATTCTGATAGTAGTAGTTAGCAGATTTTGTCAATTTAACATCTTGCTAGCTATTATCAGAATAGCCGTTATTTTTTCCTTTTTTGAAATGAAAATTTTCATTGCAGGTTTTTTTTTCATGTTTTTGTTGTTGTTGTATTTTTGTTTTTTTAAAAATAAAAAACATGTCAAATTAATGTTTTTAAATGAATTAATGTAAAATAAAATTTAGTTTAAATACTACTTTCATATGTCATAATTTTTGTTAATTTTATGTTTTCTTTCTTTTATTTTTAAATCGTTTAAATAAAAGAAACAAATAACAAAAAGCGTAAATAAACAAAAAAAAAATTTTTTTTAAACAAATGATAACAACAACAAAAGTATTTAAATTTTGTTTAGTATTTTGAAAAGGTCGTTGATATTTTTAACATAAAAATGTGACAAATATTATATGAACAAGAAATAAAAATGAGATGACACAGAAACACATTATATTGTATACCAGTATAAATAACATAATGTACAAATGAATTCATCATAATTCATCATAAATTGTATGTACACGTTTTGTATTTTGGAAACAAAAAAAGAAATAAAAAAAATTTAAGTTCCATACTCATACAAATACACAAAAAACTGTGTATGTCTTTCTTTAGAAAAATTATGATGAGAAATTACAATCATAATATTAATACGAGTATGTTATTTTCTTAATAAATGTAAAGATATGTTATCTTTAATGCAGTTAAAATTACTTTTAAAAAAAATAAACAAAAATAAATAAATTGATGACAAAAATTACAAATATACATTTACTCACATTAATATGTAAGGAAAAAGAAAATAATTTTTTTATTTTTTGTCATTTAAAAAATAAAAAAATAAAATAAAAGATATCACTGTATGATAAGTGTACACAGAAATAATGTTGCACTATCTTACTTTCATTTACAAAAAGGAATAAAAGCATTTATGTATCATTTGGTATCCATACATACTGGATACTGCATGTATATGAACAATATGTAACGTATTAGAGACATACATATATCCATGAATGTACATATCTATATGTGTACATATAATTACTTTGATGTAAAATGCATTTACTTGTTACCTGTCATGTTATATTGCAATAAGATGGTTTTTTAATTAAATTCAATTATGGAACACCTTAATCTTTTTAAACGTATTTACTGGACATGACAGTTTTAGGATAAATTTCATAAATCACTAAGATAAAAATACACATACCTACATACATTTATGTACATATATACTTGCCTATATATTGTAGTGAACATGTGCACAAATTATTATTACGAATTGAATATCCAATTATGTATGTACAGTAGAGTCTCAATCATCCATCACGGATAAACTAAAAGACGGGTAATAGAACATCCATGTATATACATATGTATGTACATATAACCAATATAACGAATATTTTGGGAGGAGTAGTACTACTCTGATCAAAAATAACCCGGACTCGTTCATGTACAACCCCCGCCAATATTTTAAGATGCATTTCTTTTAGTATTTATGTTTGTATACCTGTTTTTTACATTTCCTCCAAATTCCAGCTATATATGTCAATCAGTTGTTTTTTGACAGCACTTTGTTTAGGTCAAGTTTTTGCTTACTTTCGATTTTTCGATGGAAAAAATAATTGAACAAAGAATTTGTATTAAATTTTGCGTAAAAAATGAAATTAATGCTACTTAAACGCTAAAAATGTTGCAAAAATGTTATGGTGATAGTTCTCTATCGAAAACAACAACATTTGAATGGCATAGTCGTTTTAAAAATGGTCGTGAATCAGTGAAGGATGACATTCATCCTGGGCGTCCTTCAACATCAAAAACCAAAGAAAATGTTGATCTGATTAAATCAATGGTTTTGGAAAATAGAAGATTAACGATCAGAGAGATGGTTACTGAAACAGGAATTTCATTTGGTACAATTCAAAGCATTTTAAGTGATGATTTGGGCTTGACACGACTTGCAGCGAAATTGGTTCCTAAATCATTGAATTTTTTACAAAAACAAGAACGTGTTATTGTTGCTGAAGAGATGCTTTCCAGAGTAAATGCTGATCCTGCATTCATTCAACGGATCATTACTGGTGATGAGACGTGGGTGTACGAGTTTGATGCGTTAACAAAGCAACAATCAAGTGAATGGCGCGCTTCAGAAGAACCAAGACCCAGAAAAATTCGTCGTACTCAATCAAAGAAAAAGATTTTGCTTACCGTTTTCATCGATTATCGTGGTGTTGTGCATCATGAATTTTTACCAACAGGTCAAACATTTAATAAGGATTATTATTTAAGCGTAATGAAGCGTTTACGAGAAGCAGTTCGTCTAAAAAGACCCGATTTGTGGCAAAATAATTCGTGGATTTTACACCACGATAACGCACCTTCTCACACAGCCGTGGTTATTAGTGAGTTTTTGACTAAAAACTCAACAAACACTATTCATCAACCACCATATTCACCGGATCTCGCACCGTGCGACTTTTTTTTGTTCAGTCGCTTAAAAAAACCACTTCGGGGAACCCGCTTTGACAGCATAGAAGCAATTAAAGACAAATCGAAGAAGGAACTTATGGCGATCCCAAAAAGTGAGTACGAAAAATGTTTCCAGGATTGGATTAAACGGTGGCACAAGTGCATTGCATCAGACGGAGAATACTTTGAAGGGGAAAAAATAAATATTAATGAATAGACTTGTACTTTGTGTTTTATTGACCAAGTCCGAATTATTTTTGATCCGGGGGTTATACTCAAAACTTTCTTTTCTAAACAGATTATCTGTGGGTTTAAATTTAAATAAAAAATTAAAATAAAATAAAAATTTGATTATTTCGATTTTGAAAATTTTTAATTTTAAAAAGACAAAATTATATTTCGATAATAATCGAGGCTCTACTGTATGTACATTGTACACATGGATATATGTACAATAACCGATGATAACCATATACATAGATGATAACAATACATGTAATGCTTCTATACTTCTATGAGTTCCAGTCTTTTTATTTCGCTTTTGTACCACTAATACACACATACATGGATATAAAACATTCATACATTAAACATTTATATTTTTATAAAAAAAATAAAAATATTTAATGATAGCTATTAGCTCATAATATTTTTTTTGTAATTAATAAAATACTAATTTAATTTTAAATACATATTAACCATTTTAAAACAATACAAAGAATATTAAAAGATATATCAAAAAAATTTATTGTTTTATTTTATGAATAAAAGTACCTACATACATACATTCATAATTTTTTGTGTCATATATATACCAATATTAATTAATTAATATCGGAGATCATTGAAACATTTGATCTTATTAATGGCTATGAGTATAATATTTGAATCTAATTTTTCTTTTTGTAGAAGAGAAAATGAAAATGTTAAAAATATATGACATTCTAAATTGATGTAATAAGACATTTAAATCTGTCCTGCTACAGATACATGCATCTAATAATTAATTTTACTTTATTTACACATTTTCAAGTGTACCTACTTTCGTGTACACTTGTATGTCCATACGAATGTACATACATAAATGTGTTTTCCCATCATCATCATCATCGTCATCATTCCAATGAAATTTCACAAAAGACCCACAAATCAAATATATATGTAAATGAGAATGCATGAAGGTGATAATTTTTCTTTAAAAGCAACAATGTTGCACATCTCATAATTTAAATGTTCATACGAAAATGTGTGGACTTAAGCAAAAAAAAATAAATAAATAAATAAATAAATTGTGTGTGTGTAATAATGCATTCATCTTCATTTTTATTTTTAATTTTGTTTTTTTTAATGTTTTCTCTTATACAGCTTTTATTCTTTATTTCAATACGATGCGGTATTTTTTGTAACAAAAACTTCAAGAAATAAACTCATACGCATTGCTATTATTTGACTTGTGTCAATTTACAGACGATTTGTTTAAGAAATTTATTTGCACAATGAACATTGGTATTTCAGACCAACACTTATTCATAATACATGCAAATATGTATACAACTGGCATACATGTCTGGTTTTTCATGTAGCACATATTACATAAATACATAAAGTTTTGTTGATTTTTACATTAATAAATTACAAATATACATTTACTTCTTTTGATTCCTTACATTTTTACAAATACGATGAATGTACACCTTCTTATATTTGCAAGAAATGCCATTTGAAGGTAAGAAAAAAATTTTGTTGCAAAATTTTAAAGTATACACATACATACATATGTATGTATAGTATATACAAGATTTTCATTTCTGTTTTGGTCTAATTGTATATGACGTCTCTTTGGTATGTATACCTATGTACATAATATGTACATTTATAATGTACTACGGTATTACATATTCGTACATTCTGAATTACAGGTAAATCTCGTATAATACGACACTTTGTTTTTAGCACGGTTTCAGTCTAACACAATTCGAGAATTTAGTAAGACTCTCAATCTCATACAACATGAAATATAATGAAAACTATTAAAAGCAAGCTTTATCTAATTTAAAATTAGGGTAATTCTCGTAATACATCTAAATAAACGATTGATAATGCTTATTGATGATAAAGAAAACATTGTAATGCTTTTTTTGAGCTTAATCCCCCCTTTTCATACTAGTTCTTTGTTTTGTATAACATGGATTTGCTTAATGCTTAATGGCAATTTTCGAACGCAACTCCAAAGTTAGTCGGGAGTCACCTGTATATGTGTATTACAACAGGTAAAAGTTATTATAAATACACTGAACGGACAAAAAGATATGACGATGATGATGATGAAATAAAAACATAATCTTAAATTAATATTTAAATATTATGATATTATGGACTTTGCAATGCAGATACATACCATATGCGTTTATATAAAAATCATCATTATGGATGATCATTTTCATTTATACCAAGAATTTTATTTTGATTTTTCATTTTTAAGGTGTGGAGATTTGTTTTGTTTTCCAGGTCAATGCAAATATAGAATTTTGACATCAAAAAATTACAATTAAATTAATGATATTAATTAAATGATGATGTTGAAACAATTAATTTTTATTGCTTTTTTTTTTCTTATACATATTTAATTTTTTTGTGTTAATTTTTATTTTTATTTTGTTTTTTTATGTATGATTTTACAAATTCACGATTAATTGACCTTCACGTTATTTAAAATAAAAAAGATCACATTCAAATAAAATATTTAAAAAAAAAAGGAAAAAAAAAACGTTTTAAAGAAAGGTGGTCTTTAGATATAGTTTTAACAAAACAACTTTCATTGCTAGATTTTTATCAATTATTTTTGTTTTTTTAATTTATCGATTTTATATCTTTATTTAATTGAAAAGAAATTAAATATTCATAACAATTATAATTTATGATATCTGATATTTGTAATGAATTTTTAAAGCATATAAACACGATATTTTAAATTATAAAACATTTGCATGATTTGCAATTATTGTGTATGAATTGTAAACGTACTAAGAATACACATGTATTCTTATGTACATATGGATGTAGAGTTGTTAACATGTGTGTATGTAGATTTATGTTTCTTGGAAGATGTTTGAATTTCTTTTAAATTAAAAACCGCTATTTCATTACTTTTGGTTTATTACTTCATTATGTAATTTGATAAGTACATAGGTACCACCTACATGCATGCAGTAAATGTTCATGTAATAGGTACATAAGCGCGTGAATTATAATTACAAAATGGGCTTAATATTAGTTTCAAAGTGTTTTTCCTTTTTGCCAATTTTCTTGTTAATCTATCAGTTTTCTATCAATCAAAATGTATAGGTATAGGTACTCTGTTCACTAATTTAATACAGTTGATCTCTAATAGAGATGATGTAAGGTAAGTACCACTTTATTGTATGTAAATTCATTGAATTTTGTATGAACATTTTAAGGATTGTAATAATACTTCTCGATAAACAATCTAATTATACTCAATGGACCATACACTAATTCGATTCAGTCAAAACCTTATGGGACTATATGTGTCTTTTTTCTTCTCTCATTATTTCTCATAAAGGCATCTCACGAGTAGTGTTACCACAATCTGTAAAGTTATCATATAATACGAGATAAATTTTTTAAATATCAATATACAGTGACGTAAAGTGGTATTACTTTGTGTCATTTCCATAAGGCCTTAACTGCATCGAATTAGTGTATGGAGTACATAGAAATATGAGAAAAGAAATAAAACAAACGCATTTCCATGATGTCTTAACTACTTACAATTAGTGGACAGAGTATAGATGCTATTTTTTGTTTTATCGATTACAACTTTTTTTTTCGATTAAAAATTATAGGTACCTACAAGATGATTCAAAAATCAAAATCTGTTTTTTAAATGAAAATAATTATTTCGAAAATTCAAGTGTTAATAACTCCGAATGATTTTATTCCATTTTGATGTATTATAGGTACCTTTTTAAAAAGATCCAGAAATACACTACTAACAAATAACACTCAACAGCAGTGTAATGAAATGCAATTGAAGCATTAATAATGCAACTTGAACCAATTGTTATCAAAATGAAATTCTATCATGATTAAATAGTTTCATTCTAATAGAAATATATTTTTCGCTTCTATGATCAATTTGTTAACATTTTCTTTTTTTTTAAATTTTTATGCTACATATACTGTGACGATACAATGTCGAACGTAAGTACATACCTACATTATGCACGTTTTTACATTGAATTTAGTCTCTTTAAACGATGAAATTACAAATAACATTAAGATTACAATAAATATACAAAAAAGAAAAAAAAATCGATTGTAACAAATGAAAACTGTTTGTTAGTTGGCAATTTCCGGAATTTATTATTCTCTTGTACATATGTATTTTATATATTTTTCGTATTACAACAAAACTTTGAATGCACATGTATCTCAGAACATCGTTTCATGTGATTTATTATAAAGAATACAATGTCTACATACCTATTTGTACATTATAAAATTGTATTGAACATTTCTATGATATTACTTTCGCATTATAACACAAATTGTGAAATTTGTATTACAGCTTTAAAAAAAAAAAAAACGTTAAATCGATTTTCAATTTTTATTGTACTCACATAAATGCAATATAGGTGCACACAGGTAAGGTGTAGTAAGTAAATGTAAAATCATCATGACCTTAATAAAATAAAATTATAAAAATACAATAGTAGCTAAGGTAAAAATACATTTTTATTATTTTGTATTGTTCAGGAAATGATACTTGTACAATAAAAAAAAAAAAATAATAACAATATTCTCATTACAAAATTACAATTGAAAGGATACATCCCTTGAATTCACACTATACAATATCATTTCAAATTCATTAGAACAGGTATACCAACATGATTTCTTTGTGTGATGTTCTACCTATATAACAAAAATACTTCCAAGAAAATGAAAAAAAAAAGCTTTAAGGAAATCATAATTCGAACATACATAAATACATGTTTCAATTTTTAAAAATTTTATGTCACAGATAATAAATTATATTATGAGTACATGCACAATGCCATATCAAATTTTTTTTAAGAGACTTTTAACATGTTTTTATGCGTTAACAGTCGTTTTTTCTGAATCTGTTAATTCTTTTAGGTAAAATGTTGTTTCATTTAAATAAAATAAAAATTGACTAAATAAGACAAAGCAATTTTACTTCCCAATGTGCAATATCCCATATACACACGTTATACATACGTTATATTGCTTTAAAATAGAATTTTGCAACCTTTTATGGATTTTAAATTGATTGCTTTATTAAATGTTTGCCTATTTTGTAAAATAATTTCCGGTTAATCGTATAAAATAATTTATTAATAAAATAAATTGTATTTATTTTGCTATTTAAGTTGTTAAGACGTCACAATCAATTATTCATACTGCACATACTTAAGTGTGTATGTAAGTACATTGTTTTAAAATTGAATCTCAGTCAATTGAATTACTGGACTCAATATAAAGATTTTTTTTTTTGTAATTATGTGGTATTGCAAAATTGAGTAATTAAAAAAAAATAAAATGAAAAAAATTTCGATATTGATGTAAATATGAAATTTCGTAATTAAATTTTATCATTTAATATAAATTTTTGCTATACGATATGCATTGAATCATTTTTGTTTTGCATTGAAAAAAATATTACATGTTGGTAATTTTTTTTTCTTCCTAATCATATCGTGGTAATTAAAGTAAGAAGTTACCTATTTTAAGATATTACAATAATCATGGCGTGCATCCTTAATGCTTATGTACTGTTTAACGAATACAGTTTAAATTCATGTATACCAAATGATTGTAAATCAAGTCAACTATTTATGTCGCATTTAAATTATATAAATACATACATCAATGTTAAAACAAAGTTGTTTGAGGTAGTCAAGAAAATATTTATACTTTTCAAATCTAATTATAATTACTAGATTGTAGAATATTTTAATTGATTATTTGACTAGTTATTTTTATTTTTGTTATTTTTCATGTTCTTAGTAAAAATTGTCTTCATTAAATTTTAAATTTAAAAAAAAAAAAATCTTTTTTAATTTTTATGTGTAACAAGATCTTATCAAAGAAGATAAAACTAAAGGTTTTTTTTTATAAATAGAAAATAAAGATAAAAAGATACAAACAATTTTTTTTTAAATTCACATTACACGGGTGATTTATATTTCCTACTAATAAAAATGTTAGGTCTTAGGTGTAAACTGTGGATTTGATATTTTATTAGATAAGTTATACATATTCAATTTAAATCTTTTTAAAATGCAAATAAATCTATTTTTTTGGTTTTCATCTTTTTTTCTCGGTCAGTTCAAATAACTATAAAATATTTTACAATTTTTTCTGCTTTTATTTTATATTTTATTACAGTTTAATTTCGTTTTAAAGTTTTAACGGTTTTGTTTTCTTTTTTATTCGTTTTATTTATTTTCCTAATTCCTTCTCTACGCTAATCAGCCTTTTAGTATTGTTTCAGGAATATGTAATATTTAAATCTAACATGAACAGCTTTAATTTTAGGCCATAATATATTTTTTGTCTCCAATCAAAAGATTATAGATAGTGTCTAACTTCGTTGTGGATCATACGACTTCTGCAAATTTCTTTTAATAAATTTTGTTGTGGGCTTTTTAAACTATTCTAGGTACATCCGGTTTTATTTGAATGGACTAAAATTGACCTCCACATGAACTAAAACTAGCTCTGCAGCATGCTCTTTATGGATCATATTCGAATGATACCTTGGTGACATCGTTATTTAAGCATACCATAATGTCCTATGTGACTTTCATTTTCATTACTCCTAATTTTTTCTCTTAATATGAAGAATTTCAATTGGTGTTCTAGTATCCCAAAATAATGTGGTTTTATCGTTTCTATGCGATTGTCTTTCATACGTAAATTTTAAGTTATCTAAATTATTGAAAAAAAAGATGTTGATTAATATTATTAATATTTATAAAATACGTTTAATTTTTACCCAAAAATTTTAAAAATTTCTCGAACGTTTCTTCATTACGAACAGTAGCTGCTAAATACATAACACAATTATTTTTCATTTTCATAAATAAATAATCTATTGTTTGGCTAAGTATAGGCAAAACATTTTCATCATAAATAATATCAGAACCTAAAATTATATCTGGTAAAATAATTTCTTTTAATTGATATTTTTCGATTTCTTCCCATGGTAAATACCATATACCAATTTTATTCATTTCTGAATTAAATAATTTATAATTTTGTACATTTTTAATTATTTTTAAATTATTAAAATTTCTATTTAAATTTTCATATAATAAATCAATTACTTTTAAACTTCCATCAGATAAAACTATTTTAGAAATTTGATATTTTGCTAATAAAAAACTACATAAACCAGTTCCAGATCCTAATTCAAGTATACATTTATTTTTAATTATTTCAGTATTATTTAATAAAAAATCAGATAATGCTATTGATGCTTGCCAACTACATAATCCAGTTGTACCATCTGTTACAAAATTTTTTGATTCTTTTAATGTTAACATTATTTTTGATTTTGGTATAATGTAGTGTTTATAAGAGAAATTTTCAATATTTAAATTTGATACTATTTGTAAATTACAAAATGTTTCATATACTAAGTCATGAATTTCTGAACAATTTTTCTCTAATATTTGTATAATTGATTTCATGAAATTCAATTGATACGTTTGTTTCACAGGAAAATCTCGATTAATCTCATTCAAAACAGTGTAATCAAGAAGCAGTTTTTGTTCATCCCACGAAATATCTTTTAGGATATCCTGAAATGGTAATTAGACCAATATGAACATGATCAATTTTATTTTATTTGAATTTTATTAAAAACATACCTGCCAATTGATTAAATTTATTGGATAACAACATAAAAATTGCCTCTGCAAGATATCAAAATTTAAAGCCATTCCCACTGTACTTATGTTTCCTTTCTGTTAACCAAAATCCTTTGATGATTTTGAATAAATTTAGATTTACTTAAGATTTTTGAACTGTCATTTAAAATGTCAAAATCCACGTTTTGTTTACAAGATTTTTGTTTACATTTTATAGTACAACAATGCACGTGATATCATATGTTAACCAGTGCTATTCAAACTTAAATTGAGATTTGGTTTTGATATTGACTAATGTTGAAAAAATTTAAATCTGAAAAAAAAAATCCAGTTGAATTTAATGCATTTTTTCTTTATTTTATTTTGCCTTGCAAATTTATTCACAACCCAGTCTATAAATTCTTTTTAAAACATGGTCATCTGTATTTTAAATTGATGGTTTTTCGTATTCTTTTATATACTTAACCATGCTTTAACAATTGGTTTGTAAATCGTTGTTGGGTCACGGCTCACGAGTGTTTTAGCATTTTTGGTATGTATGTACATACATACATACATATGCATATACTTGAATTAGGGCCATGAACTAATCTGCTTCCTACATTTTACTGTGCCTAATTATAACTTTTTTTGAACAATGAAATTATCAATTTGATATTTAAAAAAAAAAATAAATAAATAAAAAAAACAAAATATAAAAAAAATGAAATTCTAATTCTAATACAATTACAATTCATCACAATGAACAGAGTAATGGAATTCCATTTTAAAGAAGAAAAAAAAAGGATAATATACAGATTTAAAAAATAAAAAATAAAACATTTAATATAAAAATAGAAAAGGCGAGAAAAATATATAAAATAAAAAATTTGTTGTAAAAATGTCTGATGAAAGGACATTTATCTAAATTATAAAAAGATTTAAATCATTCAGTAAACGAACAAGGATATGTTGTATGAATAGTAATGCATATATTATATCTAAATGTTTTTGTTATATGTTCGCCCATACACATACATACATACGTATGTATACATACACATAAATACATATACGTTCACACATACATACATACACGAATATAACGTGTGTGTTACTCGAATTCTATTTGTTTTACCTTGGCAGTTTTTGATATGTGTCTGGTACCAGGTGAAATAAAAAAATAAAAGATAAAATGACCTTTCTTCCTTTAATCTTACAGCTTTTAACCTTCTTTTTATAGTCTTTTTTTTAAGAATTTTTATTTTTGTAATTTTGTTTTTTTTTACTGATATACATACATATGTATGTAGATGTACTTTTATTTTTTACAAGTATTATTTGTTTTTTTTTTTTTGTTATTATATTTATTTTAAAGGATTTTATTAAATTCGTATTTTTTAAATTTACTGTGTATTTTTGTTTGTAGGAAAATTTACAATTTTTTGTTTTTTATTTTTAAAATGAAAATGTTCTTTTGGATTTCCTTTTGTATTTATAAATGCGTACAAAATATGCGTTATAATAATAATGCATCAGTTTAAAATTTTTATGAATTCATAGTAACTATACAATACTATAAGACTGTTTTAATTTTAGTCCTTTGTTCTTCAGTATAAAATAATAATGATCAAAAAATATAATCAACTTTGTTTGTTTTAAGAAAAAATATCATTTAAAATTTAAAACGCATAGAAAAAATTCATTGTACCAAAAGAAAAGATTTGTATAACATAAAAATCTTGCTAAACTCGTATGTGCATGTTAAGTGAATTTTATCTTTTATATGTAAAAAGAATTTTCATTATACATACATATATCTCGATTTTCTTAAAATATTTTTGAGAATGCACAGAGGAATATGTATTTATATATACAATAGAATGCAAAATGCATTTATTCATCAGTACATTGCATTTTCACTAAAAGAAGAAAAAAAAAATGTCAGTAATGGTAACAGGGTATCATATGTATATGAAAACTTAAATAACCGTTAGAGAAAATTCAATGCTATATAGCTATGTACACATGTAATATTTATTATAATAAATTTAAAATGAAAATAAAAGTTTTGCAACATTTAACAGCAAAATACAACGCAAAAGTAAACAATGCACTTAGAAATATTTATATAGTAACGACAATTATAATAATAACGATGACGAGACGATAATGTGGTTTATAATCAGTGATAATATGCTTTTGGTGTTTATGTAAAGTGATACATCATGAGTGATATACATGTACCGTATATCCTTAATGTTTATTGGTACAATACAAGTTATTCTAAATTCTCATCTAAAAAAAAAAAAAATGCATATCCGTTATTATTCTCTATTGCTCTAAATTTGAAATTTAAAATTTTTATTTTTTATTTTTTACTTAGAAAAAAAAAATTATGGTCATTTGGTTTTTCTTTTCATTTTCTTTTTTTTTTTTTTGTCTATGAAATTTCTTTTTAGAAAATTGCATTTTACAATATAATACACATACTCATAGAAAATGTTATAAGAAAGTTTATTGTTGTATCTATATAAATAAAAAACGAATAAAATAACCCAATAACGTTATTGCATGCATTCTATGTTGTACATACATACATACATATGTACATGGATTGTATGTAAACACCGTATATAAGATATTATGTTAGAATTACATAAATTTCTCACATAGTAAAATAAACATTGTGTGAACATTTTGTAGATTTGTAATATAATATAAATGTTACACACACACATACACGTGTAGTAATATATGTACAGTATATATTATTCCCTAAAGTATAACAATGTGTATATTTATTTTTTATTTGGGCTTATATACGTGAATGTGTTGTATATACATATGTATGTATCTGAAAACCTTCATGAATTTTCACCAAATTTTATATAAATTTTGTGTAAAACAAAATTTTTTCAGTTTTTGTTTTTTTGCTTATATTATTTTTGTTTTGGTTGTTTGTTATTATTTTATTTTTACGAGAGAATTTTTAACATTTTTACATTAAAAACTTGTACAATATACATTGGAATAAGCTTTTGTCATGCAATGTAGAACCAATTGACAATATAAAAATAGTAAATAATAGAAGGAGAAAATAAAAAAAAAAATTTATAATATCAGGATAATGTACGTCTGTTCTGTTATGTTGCTGTTAAAATAACAAAAAAAAAAAAAAAAATGTATAGAGTACATATAAAAGGAATAAAATAAAATAAAAGTTATTATTTAGGTGATCGATACAATTTAAGAAGTCTGTCGAAACTGTCTTTTATACATTAAATATTGTTATTATACTATTTTATGTAGAAAAATTGAAAAGGATCGACTCGTGGGTATTATATGTGTGGATAGAAAAGGATATATTATATGCATATTATAACATATTTATAAGTACGTACATGCTGTTGAAAGTGTATATTTAAATATGTACATACATATGTATGTATGTATGTAAAATAAAGGAGAATGGGATGTTAATCTAAATTGTCTGAAAGTATTTTGGCATTGATGTTAATATATAAATGTGTATTATATAGTTTATATAGTACACATACCTACACAAATATCTACAATAATGCACTTGTAGGATAAAAAAACATTAAAATTTATTTATTTATTTTTTATTTGTTTTTTTAAAAGTTACATATAAACTCAAGATACGTCTTGCATACATACATACATATGTATGTACTTTGGTATGTATACATGTATTTATATGTTAAGTTTTTTATTCATATAATTGGAATACACTATGTATAAGTTATGACATAGTTGTTATGAAAACTTTTTGAATTGTTGTAAATAAACTAAAGTATTTTCTGCAGTTATTGACCTGATTATGATCATATACAAATGTATATCTACGTATAAATATGATGCATATACAAATACATATTAAATGTATACAAATATTGCAAGAAAATAAAAAAAAAAAAAATATACATATAATGTATATAATATCCTTCATGTATCCTAAAAAGGTAAAAGTTACGTATTTCAAATAAAATATAAAATATTGAATTGTAAGAAAAGTTATTAAATGGAAACAACAACAACAAAAAATGGTTTTTCCTTTTTTTCGGGACTTTTAATATTTTTGAATTATTGTACATGCATATCCTTCTGTAGACATGTATATGAAATTTATATATATGTATAAAAATATTGCAGTTCAGAGAAAGTAAAGAAAAGAAATAATAATTTTATGTTTATGTTTGTATTGAATAAAATAAAATTTTAAATTTTTGGAAATAATACAAAAAAATTTTTTTTTTTTTATATTTTCGTATACGATATACATAAGTACATTTATGAAAAGTAAATAAAAATATTGAATAAATTTTAAACTACATTTATGTAATGTGTACGTACCATAATATACATGTATATACAGTATGTATACATTAGCAATGAACCTATACTAAAAGAAAATCGATTGCAATGTACAAAAAAAAATTTTTTCTACATTTTGTATCAATTTTTGTTTACTTTTTAAATTGTACAAGTACACACATGACCCAATAATTTAAATTTAAATAAAGAATTGAATATGCATTCACATACATAGTAGAAGGCATGTTTATAAATTTTTAAATATTATATAATTTTAATTTAAAGTTTTTTTTTTTTTTTTTTTAAAAAAAAGAAGAAAAACCAACAGAATTACAAAACTTTGACAATTAATTGTGTTGGTTTAAAATTGAAAATTTGAAAGTATTTTTTTTAATGTACGATACTTTGGAAAATTTATTTTTGTTTTTCATTTTATTTTATTTATTTTTTAATTTAATTTTGTTTTTTTAATTTTCCGTTACAAAATATTTATTTATATGTGTGTACATTTAAAATTTGATATTGGTTAACCATATTTATTAATTTATAATGGAAATATCATTTTTGAATAAAATTCAACTACATCATTATGAATATTGGATTGTGTCAATTATTATTTTTATTATCATATTACAATATTTATAATTAAATTTAATTCTCTTAGGTATACATATAACATTTGTAAATACGTAATTTTTATTTAGCGATGAAACATTAATTAAATTAGAAATATATATGATAAACAAAAAAAGAAATTAAAAAATATAGTAAAAATAAATGAATAACAAAATACATGTATTGAATTTTATTTAATTGTATATTAATGTATATAGGTGCTTACGTAACACACGAATTCAGTAATACGGTGTGTTCCGAAAAGTCAAACAAATGTGTAACGATACAGTATTACTATTGTTCTTATACAATTATAATGCAATAAATTGTTACATTTTGGTCGAATACTATTTATTTTGACTTTTAGAAAATTTTCCCATTTATTTAACGGATTATTTTTAATTTTTTAAATATGTATATAGTGTAAATTCTCTATAACGAAAATCGTTATAATGGAAAACTCCCTATAACGTAAAAGTTATCTGAGTTTGCTCATAATCTCTAGCTATGCATTGATACACTCTCAAAATAACGTCATAGGCATTCTTTATAACGAAAAAACGTAATGTTCTATGATTTAAGATTAGATGTAACAATTAGAAAAAATAAAAATTATCTGTATACATGTGTATGTGTCTATAAAATTTTGCTGTTTTTTACCTACTCGACAATTTATCCGTTTCAGTCTTTAAAACATTTGAAAATTTGTTGCATTGTATTGATACGATATTAATAGGTTTCAAAACCCACTGATATTTACAATAATAATAAAGAATATTAGCACAACGGGTCTGAATAATATGTAATACAATACACGCATATATTTTTATATTTATAATTTATATAATTAATATAATTAGTAAATAAGTTACAAAAAGTATACTGAAATACAAATATAATTGTATACATATACTCATACGTATGTGTTTACCTATATATAAGTCCATTATTATTAATTTGATCATATTATGTGGCTGTATTATATAAAAATAAAAATATTGATGATACAAAGTAAATTTAATGATTATTGCTTTTTACGAATATTACATACGTAACACCTGAGTAGTATGTTAGGTTATGTACATAACCTAAATCATTTATTTATTTATTTTTTGTGTAATTTGTAATAAAATAAAACAGTAAAAACCGAAATGAATGAAAATAAAATTCAAAAAATTAATTTACTTTTCTCGTACTAAATATAAATTATTATACATACTATATATACAATATAAATTTGAGAACTTATTTAGAAATTTTTGTGTACATACATACATACATACATATATTTGTTATAAGTGTAATATGAGCTTCCTAAATAATACATATTACAATGTACAATGTACAATTTGTAACAATATACATAATTTTATTCAATTGTGTGCTTTTCATTTTAATAATAATTAATACTCGTAAATCTATAAATCACATACACACATAAATAATTGTATATACATATGTACGATGTATAAAGATTATTAATTTCATTTAATTAATATTGAATTTCATTTTAGTTAATTTAATCAAATTTTAATGTTAATTTTTCAATTAAGTTTTTATTAATAAATGGAAAACGAATAATATTTTTAATGTAAAATGTACATACATATGTGCATATAATATTTATTATAATATACAAAATTTATAAAATTACTTTACGTTCTTAGGGTACTTTCATAAATCCATCGTCGTCGCTAATGGCAAAAAAATCAACTTCATAAATTTCTTTCCAGTGCAAAATCTATGAGATTCATTAATTCAAGCCAGTCTGCTAATTTTACATAAATTACTCAATCACTTTCAAACAACTTCAATACACAGTTGACAACTCAGATTACAATTTCAGCGCATTCGAATCGCTGAACTTACGTCGATGACACATTCATGAAAGTACCCTTATTTTTAAAGTGATTGTAATTAACAATGTTCTAATTTGTAAAATATATCAATTAAAGGATTGATGTCGTTTACAATTAAAATTTTATTTGTACATATCGTATATAGTATTTTTTTTTTAAATTTAAATTTTAATGAAAATTAAATATTAATAATTTTCACTAACAAAAAAAAAAAAAATAAATAAAATAAATAAATAAAAAAGACTATTCTATACGTAATGAAAATTATAACAAATTCATAAACCTATTAAAAAAATAATATTGAATAGAAATTTGATTAATGATAATGAATTGAGTGTAGATATGTATTATTACCACAAAAATAACGTATGTACACGTACATACACACGTGCTACGTACAATTTGTATATTTTGCGTTTTGTATCTACACACATACATGTATACGGGTTTATTAGCTTGTTTTGTACTCTTTCATTAAATCTATAGTCTATTGATGTATGTATTCAATTTTAATAAATATGAAACATATGCTTGCATATATTATAATATATTTAAATTTTAATAATTTAAACTTTTTGAATTCATTTATTCAACAACAGTATAATAGGAATAATAATAATAATTAATTATTTAATTGAAATCATTATTGAATATAATTATTTTAAATTATACACAAGAGTATTTATTTATTTATATATAAATTGTATATGGAAATTTATATTCATATGAACATGTGTATTTATATATACATATATATATAAATGCCAAATAATACATATAATATGTTGTGTTTTTGTGAATGTATCATTTTGTATACAGAGTAATATTGAATTCAATGCAATTTATAAGGTGCAGTAAAATAAAGAACGAATAATAACATAACTAAAATGAAAAATAGTTTTATGTACAACATTATTATTAACGCTATTGTATGTACATATGTGTATACGTGTATAAATTCATATATAGATTCATTTAAGTTTTAATCTACAAATAAGGTAATACATATATATATGTATTCGAATATTCACAGGATGTTTTCTTTTCCTTTGTACAACTGCAATACGATAAATGGTTTTGATTAGATAAAAAATTATATGAGTGAGGAGGGATGAAATGAATTCTAAATCAAAGTTTTAGATTAAATCAGATAAAAAAGATATATCGAAAAGTCTACCATCATCAGTGGTTAGGGTATTTTGTTGAACAAGACAAAAATTTCTTTAGTCTGAACGGCCAAATGATTGAGATCTCCTTTACATTTTTATCTTTGATTTGTTTCATTAACTACAGATGATTGTGTAAAAATAAATGTAGCCACCCTGCTCATGTCATTACAAACATAATTAATATGTTATATCATGTTTTACGTATAGTTCGCACATAAAGCATTGTCCATCTATGTACATAATACATTGGCCTTTGTATTCATTTTAATTTTAATTAAAATTATTATAAAATTCAAATGTGAATCTCTAATTGAATGGGCTTCCTGTTTTTGATTTTTTTTGTTTTCTTCTTGATATAAATAGATAAATAAAATAAAATATTAATTTAAAAGGCTAATAAAGTGATGTACAGTGATGTACACAAGCCCGATATTTTATATAAAGCGAAATGAGCTTTTAATGTTATAAAATATCTCTGCACTATACATGTATGAAATTTTATATATAAATGACATTATATTGTATACATAATTTTGCATGCATGATATGATACATTTTCTTTTTTTTTTTTAAATTTTATATTCAATATATGTATGTATATGTAGAATTTAATTAATTACACAAATAAACAATACATAACGTATATGCATTGTATACATAATTATGTATTCTGGTCCTTATTTTATTTCATTTTGTATACATTGTTATGTACATATATAAAATATACGCACACCTTTCGATAATTATTGGGTAATCAAATATCACTATTTTGTATAGATGATAATATTATATTAAAATCAATCAATAATATGTTAAATTATTTAATTATAATTTTACGTTAATAATATAATAAATAATGTAATTAATATTATAAATTGTAATATTCGTATTGTTAATTTTTGATTAAATGATATTTTACAACATATATAAATATGCAGTGTATGTGAAACAGAAAATAAATAATAATAATAATAATTTTAAATGTATTTTAATATGCTGTATATATGAATTTTATGTTATTAATTAGGAATTATTTATTTTGTGAATTACATATTAATGTTATTATATTATTATTACATCGTATTTTATTCAATTTGTATTTTTTTTTTAAATAAATTTCATTTTTTAATATCAATTAAAATTTTAGCTCTCAAATAAGTTTAAGAGCTTTTATTTGAAATTTAACTCTGTATAAAATAGAAAAATATGAATAAGTTATTATTATTATTATTATTCTCAGCAATTGTTTCATTATTTTTATTTAAAATTCTTTTTAATACATGCACCGGTAAGAGTTCTTATTAGGACACATCTCATCGAGTATATTGTGTATATAAAGTTTTATAAAAATCAGAGGTGAGTCCCAAAAGGAACTGCAGCCAATGCACCATGTAATATGTAAATTAAAATATTTGTGAAACATAGCATAAGATACAAATCTGTTAGTACTATAAATGATAAGATATGGGGATGAAGATACCCAGGAGTCCTGTTTGTATTACATTTAAAATATTTATTTGATTTACTATGGAATAGTTAAGCGTTCTGGTGGTTTTACTTCTAAAATATTCTCATCTATGCACTCTCAAATGGCTTTACATAATTGTATATAATTAAAGGACAGAGTGTATACATTCTAAACTAAATAAAAATGTTTTATTTATGAACATTTGTATATTACAAAAATATTTCATTAAAATATTATTCTTGAAGTATGCATAAACTTGAACAGATTGAATTTGCGAATGTTTGGCCGTTGGTCCACCTGAATTGCAAAGTATTTTTTAGCCAATTTCCATACATAGCCTCATAGAAGGCAAGGTTGTTTGAGTTCAAATTAGAAATTACATACAAACATACACGTTATGTGTATTAATTAAAAAATGATGAGATTTTGTGAAAAATGAAAAATTTATGTTTTATTTTTGCAATTTTTAATTCAATTTAAAAATTTTGTAAATAAATTTTTGCAAAAAATTTTTATTTTTGAATAATGTAATAAAATTCAAATTTATAAAGAGAGATAACAAAAGAAAAACTTTAAAAATTCAGTTAAAAAATTAAATAAAAAATTCACATGATTTTTTTCTCAGTTCATGTTTATAAGAATACTTTCAGTTCATGTAAAAAAAATATACATATTAGTGCTTAATATTCTTTTATTAAATTTTCAAATTTCCTTGTACATAAAATTTTGTTATTTGAAATTTTGAACAACGTTCGAAATTAAACAAGACAGACCATTTTTTTTATACAGAATTTTTGAAAGTCGTTTAATTTTTTTTTTAAATTAATACTTTTTGTTTTCCATTAAAAAAAATTCAAACATTTCCATTAACCAAAAATTCTTTTCAATGGTTTAATTATTATTTTTGTAACTAGTTTTATATCGAATTAATTTCGTAGTTAAATAATAGTTCTAATAATAACACTAATACATGTTTCATTTTGTTAAATGGTCAGTACATATATTTAAAATTTAAATTAACTATAGCCTGTCTAATAATTCGATGCAGTTAAGGTTTTATGAAAATGACATAAAGTAGTACCACTTTACGTCGTTGTAAATTGATATTAAAAATATTCATATCGTATTATATGATAACTTTACAAATTGTGGTAACACTTCTCATGAGATAATCTTATTAGAAATTATGAGAGAAGAAAAAAGCCATGTATATTTCCATTAGGCCTTAACTGCGTCGAATTAGTAGACAGACTATAGTATTGAAATACTCGTCAATATTCATCACACAAACAATTATGTACAGGATATACGTATGTACGTGTATTACTTTCGCCTATAGAAAGAAATCATAAAACAAAGTTAAAAAAAAAAAAAGTAAAACTAATTTAAAAAAATAAAATTAAAATTAAAAGATCAGTATCAAAGACAATAAAAATAATAAAATATAAATGAAAATAGAAACAATTTATATTAAAAGCTCATAATGAATGTCATCAAAATTATTCTGAAAGTGTCCTTATACTGAAAGTATTCCACCTATATATTTTATTTTGATATGAAATTTTGTTTTGTATTATGTACAATGAGTACGTACCTATCTACAGATGGACGTACATATCTGTATATTAAACGACATAAAAAACAAAAATAAAAGAACACAAAAATAGAACAGTATATTCAATAATAAGAACAACAAAAGTGATAATTTACTTTGGATTCTATTCTTGTACATGCTGGTGATAGTGACGGTTTTCATTTAATTTTCATTCATTTTGTAGCCACATCAAAATTTTATCCTCCTCTGAAATGTGTACAACTATACACATGTATATAATAGGTATATACTATAATTGAGTATATACAACATGTACTTTTGTATTGTTATATATATTATAATGTCCTTCCAAGTACAATATACATACGTAACCTTTTTTGTTATTCGTTCATTACACATTGATGATTTTATATTTGTATATGTAATAGGTATATAAGCCCCCGTAAGCAATGAATAACCAAATATTGTTAACCCAAGTATATATATCTTTAGAATAAATGTTTATACACTTAGATGTAAGTTATGTACTTCAAAAAAAAAAAAAAAAAAATGTTTTTTTGTTTAACATACAATCTTCTATTACAGAATGTACATGGTTGTATATATTGTACACTATATACATATACGTTATGTATTTATACATGTATTAAAAAAAAATAAGATAAAAATGAGAATATAAAAGAAAAACATAACAAAGCTAAAATTACAGTACACATACGAACAAACAAAAAGGAATACCATTTTTATCCTGAATTTATGCAATGTAAACACATATAGTAAATTTTACATCGTTTATATACAAATTTTTATATAATCATGTACGTAATGTACATACATATATATGATGTGTATCCTGCTTTGGTGTATCCTTGAAAAAGATCAACATCATAACAACAAACAGAATATTTCATAGTTTTATTTAAATTTTTTTATATTTTTTTAGCCAGTTTCTTTATCTTATAACTTCAAAATACAAAATATATTATGTTTGTTTTTGTACGTATGTACAGTAAAATCTATTCAGGTTGAACGATTTGAATGACGCTTTCACATTAAAAACAAAAAAAAAAAAAACACAACGAAAATGTAAAAGGAGCCTTTTTTGCACACTACATACATTCGTATATACATATACATTCAAGTTTCTGTATTTCATCGTATATTTTTATCATATATACTATACGTATACGTATGTAACTAATTATATATGAGTTTTGTAACAAAATACTGCAGTATCATAATTTTGGCATCATCCACCCATAAAAATGTAAAAGGAATGAAATTCTTATTTTATAATAATAATCTAGTATTAAAACAAAACAAAGCTAGCTAGTTATAATATCACTTAAATATACATACATATGTATGCATGTATTTATGTATATTTATCTAAACTGATATTTTAAGATAGAAATTTTTGTAATATTCGTATACTTCGTTTGTACCGTACTCTATGATCCATTCACCCACAAATTTTTGAATATTCATAAAATATGTATCATAGCCGTTTCGTTTTATATATACAATGAACATATACGCATACATATTATATTTAATTATGCATATATACATAGGTATATGTAAGCACATAGGTAGATTTGTGCAAAAAAAAAAAATCAGTAGAAAATCATAAAATTTATATATGTATGTACATAATCGTGTTCTTTTTTTATGCAAAAAAATAAAAGCGAAAACAAAAAAAAAATATATACATATATATATACATACTTGAAAACGAAAAAGAAATAAACAAAATTTTAAATGCAAAATAGGAATTAATTGCTCCACCCTTATAATATGAATATTCATGGGCACGAAAGGACATTTTCTCATCACGTTACATTCATTACATGCAAAAGTATACATGTGTACATACATACATAAATGTGTTTATATTCTTGTATCTGTATATTGTCTGTATATACGTATAAAAGTGATGACGATAAAATATTCTTCGATATTCATCTATAAAATTTTAATGGTGGTTGTCGTTCTTTTTTTTTTTTTAATATAATGTTGTTTTTTTTCTACTTTACATTTTTTCTTTAGTGTTTATTTAAAGCGCGTATACTTTAAAAATTCACAAATTTAATTTTTATATTCAATTTTTAGTGTTAAATAAATTTTCTCACTCTTTGAATAATATTGCCAACCATTATATACTTGTATAAATGCTAATATTTCAATGTATGTAAACATGCAATATACATCATCAAACGCCGTCATGGTAATTCGTTATATATTATCAAGAAAATGTACACCATTATTATCAGTAGTAAAACATTTCAATCATTTTCAAACATTTTTCATTAAATATTTATGCTTATTAAAAATGCAAAAGGAAAAAAAAAAGAAACAAAAATCAAAGGTAAACAAATAAAATTGCACATAAATAACTAAGAATAAAAATTATTCTTGGACACCTTTTTTTTAAAAAAAAAAAAAAAAAAAAAATGTTTGTGTATATACATATGTATGTAAATGTGTATACAATGTAAGCATTGTAATGGTAAAATATAAATATTCAAAAATACTAATAAAATATCTTATCAGGAAATTTTCTTTTTTTTGCTTTCATTTTGCCTTTCTTATGTTATCAGTAATAGTAAATTTGAATATGTTGATAAATATATTTTACATTAAGTACGTATATTGTGAGTTTTCTTATTCTGTTCACATCAGTGTATGTAAACATTCACAAAAACGTTAAAATATAATGTACTTATAGCTATGAAAAACACATTTGAAAAATATTTATATTCCTAGAATAGAAATATATGTAGGTATAAAAATGTACATAACAGCCTTTTATTTTGAAAGTGGTTTAAGTCAATTTCAATAATTCAGAGATATATTGAGTTTTTAGAGTTCATAATAGTTGTTTTTGTTGATGGGATTGTTAATCTGAAGCCCTTTTCCTGTAGGAGGCCCATGGTCCTTGCCTTAACCACGAGTAAAACGTGCTCTTAAGTAGGAAACCAACAGTTGCAATACTGAAATGTGACAAGGTTCAACTCTCCATATAAAACCCCAATCCTTGACACAAAACATAAATTGAAAGGAAAAAGCGAAAAATAGAAGTGATTGAAAGCAAGCTCCACAGGAAGTCAAGGCTCGATTTTTCTCCTATTTAACTTCTCTTGAATACAAAAAATGTACATCTTTACAATGTGAAATATTTAAAAAACCCATTTTTGAATATTTCTAACTTAAGCTACTTTCAAAATAAACGACTCATATACACAGGTATGAAAATTTGTTTAAGTACATTCTGTTTAAATGGTGTAGATTGTTAAGAAATAATATCTATAGTTATGTGTATAGTTAAGACTGAAATAATGTATACGATGACTTTGGTGCAAACTGGTACTAAATATTATTGTTATGCTAAATTTAGTAAAAACATGTATATACTGTATATGCATAAATTCGTTACAAATAGAACGGAATAATTATGTAATAGACAAATAAAATACTTATAGTTTTTTTTTTTTTTATAAAGAAAAGAGTTTTTGTAAAGAAAATTTTATTTGCATTTTATAACATTTCATTGTGAAAGAAATAGCCTTTGCTATACGATTTAAATTGCAATGAATGTAAATAAAAAATGTTGATAAAAGCATGGAGAAAGAGTATTTAAAAAAAAGAAGAAAAGTATTTAGTTTTATTTATATTTAACATTTTTCTTGTCATCAGTTTTAACCTCCATGGCCCACTCTTTAATTATGTGTGTTTATTTATATCATTTCGTTAATGTAAAAATTGAAAATATTGCAATAAGAAAAGCGTAAAAGAAAAACAATATTATGTAAAATAAATATTTTTGAATTAAGCTAGAACTAAAATAAAAATGTAAAGTAAAGTAAAATGTATCAAATGATTTAATCCACAAATTTCGCTTTATTTAATTTAATCAAATTTGAAATGTAATTTTTCAGTAAAGTAATTAACCATTATTTAATTCTCTAAATTGTTATTTCAGAAATCCATCAATTGATTGAACAGAGTAACTTTACTTTACGTTTTCTTTACGATCAATATAAAATTTTGATATTCGTAAAATTTTTTATATTTTACTTTACATTACTTATTTGTTTTGGTTAAGTTATTAGTCAGAATTAGGAAAAAAAACTGTTGGCAATGTAAATTTACAAAGTATGTATATAAATGCATATAAGAAAAAAATATAAAAAATTCACAATTTCATAATAAAAAAGATAATCTGAAAATTTAAAGATAAAAATGCATATATTACACATTAAACATGTAAGATAATAATATAAGGATTTAAATTTCATATGAAATCACATGATTACTCAGACTGCATTATATTCTTTTGTTTTTTTGTTTTTGTTTTTATTTTTGTTAAAAAATAAAAATCAAATAAATGTGCATAATTCTATTTAAATTGTAATAATTTTCAACAATAATTTACATACAAAATTATCCTTCTTATCAGTGTAATCTATTTAAATAGTATAGTGTAGTATATAATATACACACGCACACACACACACACATAAAATATTACACACGAATACAAATGTTTATAAAATTAGAATGCAAAATAGAAATTTTCAAAAAAAAAAAACAAAAAACAAAAACAAAAAAAACATACTTTCATATGTAAATTTATTTATTTAAATATGTGTTATACATACATATATGCTAAATGTTTATTCATATGATACGTTTTAACATATCATCATGAAATTATATGTGATAAACATGAAATAGTGGAATAATTTATGTTTATTCTAAAAATATTTTTATTATACAAAAAAAAAAAAAAACAAACACAAACATATACAAATGCATGCACTTATGTATACTGATATGTATGTGGATTTATGTATAATACATATTTGAAATTTAGGTTAAAAAAATAATACTACATACATGGATAACATCAGCATATACTTCATACATACATCATTTAAATTTATAATCGTATTGCATTTTAGAATATTCTAGTTGACATACATAAATTTTTCATTTTGAAAACTTTTTCATTATTTACATAAAAACAGAAATAAAATTATAAAAAAAAAAACAACAACAACAACATTAAAATATTTTTCTGTGTACTTGCTTACATACGTATATGAAAAGAAAAACACAATTACAAAATTTCATATAAATAAAATTTTATATATTTTAATGATTTGTGAAAACCAATTTTAATAAAATTTTAATTTATATATGTACATAAGATTTCCTGTATAATGTATGTATGTAGAAAAAAATAAGCAGTGATTTTTCACTATTGAAATGAAAAACTTTAATTGCAAAAAACAAAAAAAAAAAAAAAAAAAAAAAAATTCAAAAAGAAAACAACAAAAAATTGAACAACAAAACTGAAAATGTTGTTTGAAAATTTTTCTTGTTTTTTGTTTTTTTTTATTTATTTATTTGTGTGAACGTTCAATGGGGTCAAAAACTGTATGTGCTTACAAGTCAATTTTTCATATGAATTTCGTAATTGCACAAATACATACGAGTATATGTTGATAATATAGATGTACTTAAATACATGTGTTCATATTCATATTTTAAAACAAACCATGTACAATATATGTATATACGTTACATGATATGTGTGTATATAAGTGCACATAACTATACATATGAATTTTACATTATGAAATCATATATTTATTTGAATTTTTTTATGGTTGAATGATAATAATGATGATCATCTATTAATATTGTTTTCATTTTTGTTTTTCTACCCTAAATGACATATAATATGAAATGAACACCCTATTTGACAGTTATGATTCAATTATTTGATATTGAGTAGAATTTCGTTTGTCATTATAGCATATACACATTCAAATGGTTCTAAAGTTTACATATAAATGTCCTTGCATGTACGTATACATGTATTATATTATAAATGTACATATATGTATGTATGTAATATTCTGGTCTGGAATTATTCAGGTTTTAACATACATAAATATACATGGCGCCTTTTAATATCCACATAACATAAATATTTATAGGAAACTAACTGTATGTACGTGTATAAAAATTTTAGTCCATTCCATATTATACACATATGGATGTACGTATAATTTGTAATACATGGTGAGTTTCAAAATGTTTTATGAACGCATTTCAAACGTATTATGTATTTATGTGGTGTTGTATATTAATTGTATCGAAATCGCAGTATTATTGCATTACAATAAATTTCTTGACGTTTTGAAACCCACCCACATGTTGCCTCTGTAAGTTGCATAACACTTGCATATAAACGTCTATGTAATGTGAATAAAAATGCATGCGATATATGTATGTACATATGTAGATAATACTACAAAGATGAAACGATAAATTTCATTTGATTGCATATTAACGATCATTTTTAAAATATACAGATGAGTACAAAATCAAATAAAATTTTTAAGAAAAATTTCATGATTCCCAAATGCATAAAATTAAAAAAAAAAACGAACATGTTCTTTTATCTGTGAAAAACAAATGACATTATTATTTGAATTTTTTGTTTTTTTTTTTTTTTTGAATTTTAAACTTTTACAATTCAGTTATTTACGATGTTCTGTTTATTTTAAAATAATAAAAAAAAAAACCATTTCAATAAACAAAAAGGAGAAAAAATTTCAAATTGAAATGTCAAATAATGATAAAAATAGTTTATCAAAGTTTTTCATATTTTTCATGTAACGAAGTTTTTCTTTTTTTTAAAAATAAAATAAATAAAATAAAAATGGAAAATTCAATACTGACAGGCATTACAAAATACAAAATTATAAAAATAACCTTATTTACGTTATTTTGTCCCAATGAAACTGTATTTTGTGACAAGGGACATGAAGTATATTTGAATGTCTTCATATAATGCTTATAATGGTATAGACATATTTAATATAATTTATTTTTATTTATTTTTCATGTAATGTTTTTTACCACGTTCACACTAAACATTTATTTATTTATTTTTCTTTTATTGAAAATTCAATTATTTAATTTATTCAATCTAAAATAAATGTAATTTTTTCTCATTTTTATTTCATTTTTCCATATCTACTTAAAATTCTTACTGATTGTTTATAATAATTTTCTTTTTTATTTTTTGTTTGTTTCCATTTTGATACAAAAATTCAATACCATTTAAAATGAAATAATTTTTTTTTTTTTTTTTCTATTTAATTTATGAAAACTTTCTTTTATGGCAAGATATATTCGTTTAAAAATTTTCTTTCATATTCCTTTTTTTCCGTTATACGTCTTGTACAAACGTTTTGTATGGTATGCATTCTGCGTATAGATATCCTTTTATATGTTTGTTTATATGTAAACATACAATATATTTTATATATTTCGTATTGCACTATTTATTAAATTACAAAACTTTAAAAACTGTTTTTTTTATCTTCCTCTGTTTTACAAAAAAAAAAAAACGAATTTGTATTTTCAAAATGTTTAATGTACACAAAACGTGAAAAAGTTTTTCCATACAAAAAAACAAACACAAATAGAAGGAAAATTGATCAAATAAAAGAAGGTATAGTAGAAAGTAAGAAATCAAATATAAAAACGAAGTAATGTGTGTATAGTGTGAATGTTTACTTTGATAATAGGGTGATTCTCTAGAATGACTATAAGGTAAATATTTTTTATATCTGATGTTTTATTAAATTGTATGTTTTTATTGATCAATAAAATTTTTTATTTTTTTATTTTTATAAATTAAGTATTTCAATTCAAAAATTTATAAAATATTTACCTGTTCAATGAAAATTGTAAATGTATTTATTTTGAATTTATTTATATAAATACAATTTTATTTTCTATCATTTTCATTTAAAAATAAAAAATAAATAAATAAATAAATGAAAATTTGTAATTCGCTTGAGCAAAAAATGACATATACCACTTTCAAAATAAACGGCCATAAGAAAAAACAAAAAAAAAAAAATAAGGCTACTGAAAAGATATTGCAAGAACAGAAAATTAACCAATAAAATTCGAAATAATGAAAAAAGAAAAACGCGAAAGTGTAAAGTCTAAAATATGGTGTCAAAAAAATGAAGTAAAATGAAAAAAATTGAAATAAATTTATCTTTTATGAGTTTTATTGATTTTATGTTGTTTATTTTTATTTATCGATGCTATTTAAAAAAGTTCGCATTTTTATTTATTTATTTTTTCATAAAAACTGATAGTTGAGGAAAATACAATTCAATAAAAGTTAAGAAAATGCACACGAACATAAGTAAAATTTATTGGAAATTGGTATGTATAGTTTTTGTTCTTATTTTTATTTTCAGAAAAAAAAAATAAAAAAAGATTTTCCTGTACAATCGAACAAGAACAATTTTTCCTGGAACAATTTTTAAACTCGTTTTATTTGAGTTTTCACATTTATTTAATTTATTAAATTTGCCTTTTCGTAAACTGTGATTTAGTTTAAATTAATTATTTTTTTTTCTTTTTAATATTTGTTTTTCTTTCGAGAAAATTGGTTGTTGTTTTTCAATGAAAATTCAAAAAAAGAAAAGAAATTTTTTTTCTTCAACTTTGAATAATTTTCAAATTTTCTATTGAATTTTCAAAATAACTTAGTATAATAATTTCTCTTTTTAAGAATTTATTTAATTAATATTTCAAAAAAAAAAAAAAATTCTTTTTTTTGTTTTCCCATATCATCCTTACAAAGAACTTTGTTTTAATCCAATTGTTGGATTAAAATTTAATTAAAACAAAAATTTCTCACAGCTAAAAGATGTGAAAAACAAATTAAAATAGAATTAACATTTATTTATGACGAAAATAGAAATATCTAATATAAAAAAAAGAAAAGGAAAATTATGATAATAAAACGAAAAGTGATAAAAATGAAAAATAATTATTTTTGTTTTTTTTTTATTGTTTTTTTTTTATTGTAAAATCACTTTTGTTTTTTGTTCTTTATATGAAATTAATGGATTTTTGTCTGAAATATTTGCTTATTCCTTTTGATGTACATACATATGTAGATATTTGCATTATAATAACTCCAAAATATGTTAGATTTTTTCTTTTTGTCTTTGTAACTTTCGAATTTTCTTCTATAATTTTTTTTTTGCAGTTTTTTAAAGAAAATTTTTTATCAAATAACGTTGGTGTATTACATAAAAAAACGCATAATAAATATGAACTAAAAATTGCTAACATCCTTATATCCTTAAGGTCACATGTATAAATATATATACTGAAACCGTAAGTGAAACTTTTATAGGAACATTTTTTTTTTCTATGTAAATGCATACAGGGGCACTCATGTCTTGTACACAAAATCATGTCTTCAATTAAAAATTTCTAAATTATGTGCGAAATTCAAATAATTTTTGTTTTTGATTTTTTCTCGAATTTCCTGACTAATTGATTTAAAATTTTTTTTTTCCAATTGATTTCTAAAAGGATACGAGAAATTCATCAAACAAACACTTTTTACATGATGTTGTGCACAGACATGCTGTTAATTAAATTGACAATTTTTATGTTTTCGATTATAAACGTTTCAAATAACGACATTATTGTGTCTTCTGATAAAAAGCTAATATTGTATATGTACATAGTTTGTACATGTACATATGTATGTATATATGGGTAGTAATTATGGATAACATATACTTGAAGGTTTTCATCATATTTTAAGTTTTATAGACTTCAATACCCAATTAATACTTTTTCTTCTTCTTTTTGGTTTTTTTTTTTTTTTAACTAAAACTTAAATTAATTTTCCAACTAATTTCGTTTTATCATAGATGATTCAGATCATGAGTATGATTACTTTTAATATAGTAATATAAAGTAAGTATAAATATTAATACAATCATAAATGTTAGAATAAAAAATATAAGATAACAACGATGAAACGATAGAAAATTATTATTACTAAAAACTTTATAAAGCAATCTATATGATGTTGATACATGTATATATATGTAATGATAGTAGATAATTAGATAAAAAGATATAAAAGGATATAGATTGACTTTTTTATTGTGTATGTCTGGATAAAATGTATAAAGAACAGACTTTATCTTTTGAAAGAAAAAAATAAGTATTTTTTTCATTCATTTTATTTCGTATAACAATGTTGACAGAGATGTGTTTGTATAACTATGTGTGTGTCTGTATACGTACACAATATATAATAACATTTTTAGTATAAAAGAAGTGATATTAAAAAGAAAAGATATAATAATACTTCCGTCATCGTAATCAACATAGTCGTTTTCAATAAACTGTATACTTACTATGATCAGTCAGTTTTTTATTTATTTTTTTCAATGCTCTTATTTTCAATCATTTTATATTTATCCTTTTTTTTTATATCTTTGTAATCCTTATTTTTTTATGTAGTTAATTTTTCTTTATTTTTTTTTTTTATGTGCATTTTTTCTGGTCTTTGGTTTGCTTTTCCTATGATTATTATTGTCATCAACATCATCATTATAAGATTTTTAAGCAAACGTATTTCTCTGTTTATATACATTGAGTCATTTATTCTGAAAGTGGCATAAGTCACTTTTTATAATTCAGAAATATTTTATGAGTTTATTGAATATCGTACCATTGAAAAACAAAAAAAAATTCAATTTGTTACGAAATTCGTTATTTTTGTAAATTTTGTTATGAACACTTTTAACAAAATTACAAAGTTCCTCTCTTTCGAATTACAAAGTTTATGTCTTTATCTAGAAAAACTTATTTTACAAAAAATTTGTAACTTATGTCACTTTAAAAAAAAAAAAAAAACGGCTCATGTACGTTATGTAGGAGTATACAAATAGCTTGTTACATAGACGGACAAATTGATTGATGATTTAACTAACAAAAAAAAAAAAAAAAAATTAAAGGAAAATTATTATTATCAAGAAGGAAATTGAATGAAATTACAAAACGAAAGAGAGTACACATTTCAAATGTATATTTTAATTTTTGAAAATGAAAAATATTATTGTTACCCTAGGAAGCATTGATTAAGAAGAAATATTCTTTTACATACAAATTGTATACAAAAATGTAAACATTCATAGGGTTAAGTATAAGTAGCTCTTTTCTAAAATCTTGTATTAATTTTATTATTATTTCTTCAATTTTTTGTTAAATATTAGATTTATTAAAAAATTTTCAAATTAAAAAATTTGAACTGAAAAATTTCAAATTTTGTAATTAGATTTAGTTTATTCAAATACGAACATAGATATGAAATTAACTAAATTTTTAAATGACTTTTCATCGTTTGTTATGGATATAAAAAAAAACGTTTTTTTGAAATTTGCTCTAAATATTTAAGTATTAAATTTTTAATTCAATTTAAAATTTCTTAACATACATATGTAAACGTATGTACATATGTATGTGCATAGAAGAATGTCTAAAATGTATAAAGCCGTATAAATAATGAAAATTTTATAAAGTTATAATTAAAACTTTTATTATTATTTTTTGAAAATTTGAAAGTTCATTTACACTTTTATTACTTATATAGGATATAATTCATTTTGAAGGCAAATTTTGAAGGCTTCATTTATACTAAATTAACTTTTTTTTTAATAATACGAACAATATCTGTCTAACGGTGTAACTATTCATTTATTGAAATTTTAAGAAGCAACGTTTTTATTGTTTTACGATTAAATATGAAAGTACTCACATATGTATATACATAACAACTGATATATTTTAATACTGCATTAAAACTTCTTTGTAAGTATAAAATATTTTTGAAAGTAAATTTTGCTGGAGCATTTATTCTTCCATTAAATATAAGTTAGAAAAATTAATACGATTTGTTGTACGTTTTTGTTTTTAACTCTTAGGCACATAAACATATTTCGATTTTAAATTTCCTTTATACGAAAAAATTGTGTTACTGACTTATCGGCCGTATACACAAGCATGCATGTACAATCATATGAAGCTGCTCCATACAACATACACTACATGTTTCTACTCTGAAAATCTTGATAAAAATGATAATTGTGCAATAAGGCTTATAATAATTAAAATAATTTTAAAGGTCCTTGCTTTAATTGATTCCTAGATATCAAGTATTAAAGTTTGAATTTAAGAAATTTCCTTATAAAGTGTATTGCCCAGATTTGCTATTTAAAAAATTATAAGACTCTATTCTTCGTGTCTCGAAGGGTTAAGTAGAAGCATATAGCAATAAAAATAACGAGAATTACTGTCATAAATAAGTATTATTAAATGAATATCGTAATTGCAGTTATATGAAATATTTTAAATTATTTTTAAATACATGAACAATTATTACAAGGCGTACTTATACACTGTATACGTACAATGACTTAAGGTAAAATGAAATAAGGATGTATAAGAACAATATATGTATAAAAAAATCTAAAGGGTATAAATCTTATTTATATTCTTACAATACACATATGTGTATTCAAAATATAAGTAATAAGGAATTGAATTACTTTCGATAACAACTTTTATAATTGGAAAAGAAATGTAAAAAAAATTGTAATTATTTATCAAGTTAAAAAACCTAAACTTAGGAAAAAATAATTAATTTAAGAAAATTTACAATAAATAATGAAACTAATTTTTATTTACTTTTTTTATTCAATAAAAAAATATTCAATTTCAATTTATAATATTTTAATGGGAATTTCTTTTTTTTTCTTTTTGCTTAATTGGAAATATGAGATGAACCATTGTTTGAATTTATCTACACATTTTACTTGTTTTCTTTGAAAAAGGTAACTTTAATTTGTATTCATTATTAAGAACAAAATTCATGCTATACGGCATAATTACGAAATTTCAAGATTAAATTTGATTATTTGAAGTTTGAATATTTGATAATTATAATTAATTGATTTTTGTTTTCTAGAATATCTGTTAAAAAACTGGAAGAGATGATAGTGCAATAGCTGAATAGCAGAGTATAAGTTTCTGAAATCCATGGTTTTATTGTTCGATACCTAGTTATACAGACAAGTTAAGAAAAATCATATTTTTCATCGTTTTTCTGCATTTTCAGTCTTATATTGGTCATCGTCCAAATTTTTTTTAGATTTAAATAAGTATTAAAAGTTTTTTATTTGTGGGTTCAAGTGCTTAATAATATTGATTGACTTTATTTACTGGCAAATAACTCAAACAAATGATCAATCTAAATCTCATAATACAAAAATTCAGTTTGTCCTCTACTCTAACAAACCCAGTGGTTTGGATTTGATTTCCATTATCTTGGAAAATCGCATCATAATGATTAGGCCCTGGCTCATATCGAATAAATATATGATGGAAAATAAAAAAATAATAAGAGAACAAAAATATATTTTTTTAAAATCATTTGTCGATGACACTGAAAATAATTTCGAAAAAGTTTTAGAAATGATTATGAGCATAAACAAAAATGTGAGTTTTACTTTTATTTTCATTTTCGTTGCCCTTTTTATTTTCATTTTTTCTTTTTAAATATTTTTCGAGATAAGTAATAAAATTAATTTTTTTGCACGTACTGTAAAATTTTTTTTGTATACATTTTGTACAATGTAGTACATTTTTCATACATTATTTATTTATTTATTGATTAGTAATTCATTTTATTTCATCTTTGATGAAGAAAAACCTTTTAAATTAAGGATACAAAATATTCAGTATAAAAGATCAATGAAATAATGAAAAATAAATAAATAAATAAATAAAATAAAATAAAAAATTTAAAAGCTATAAAAAATAATATACGAATGCTCTAATGATTTTCACATAATTATATAATGTATCAGGATTACAATAACAAAATTGTTATAAGAGTATATTCCCTGTATATCTATTCATAATTTATGAGAAAGCTTCATATAGTATCAATTCTGTTTTTGTTTCCGTAACATAAACATAAAAGTGAATCTTAAACAAACCATTAACGTATTAAAAGGCAAAAATTAATTTCGTTCATCCATTAATTTTTTTTTTTCATTTTTTTTTTTCGCCTTTACTTTAAGAAAACTTCTTATTTTCATTTGAGTATATCAAATTTATATTACCTACCTATATACTATATATGTATATATTATTAAAAAAAAAAAATAAATGTCCTAATTTTGTAATTTTTATCTATGATTATCACGTATGTGTGCCTACGTGAGACGTGAAATGTGTTTAATTTATATGTGTACATGTATCGTTACATATGTATATTCAGTGAATTGGTCATCCTAAAATATGAGTATAGGTTCCATTTAATGATTAGTCGTAAAAATACAAAAACTGATTTATCCTATTAGAAATTTGTTTTATACATTAATATATAAATGTAAACATACTATATATATACGCATATGCACACGTATGTAGATAATGATATAAAAATGATGTACATTTTTCTATTTACCTGGTTTCTACATATCCTAGTACATTCATTTATATTTGTAACGTATACGATTTAGAAAGCGGATATACAATATTATGTTCATATATGCGTGTTCACACATATACATCTATGTACACATGATGTAGTATTCAATCTTCATTTATAAAATTTATGTTTAATGTTTCCTTTTGTTCTACTTTTTTTTAAAAAACAGACATAGAAAAAGAAATATTGAAACAGAAGTAAAAACTTTAAGGATATTATGACCATAGTATCTGTGTTGATAAAAACTTCATTTTTTATATTAGAAAAGGATACAATAGAAAAAAAAATGAAAAAAAAAGTATAATGGAAAAAAAGTTTTCTATTTTTATTCTTGATGAGGATTTTTAATAGGTCAATTTTCATTTTGTTGTCCTAATTATTTTCTTTCACTTTTTTTTTTTTTTTTGATTGTTAAATACGGTATACTTGGTTATACATAATATCAAAGTATGAAAAAAAAAATGATTTGAATAAAAGTTGGATGATTGTTCATTTCAATATTCAATAACAAATAAACTTGAAATATTAATTTCAATCATTCAACTATAAAAATTATTATTTTGTTCATTTGATTTTTATTTTCATTTTTACTATTTTTCAACTTAATTCTGACATAAATCCTTTCCATAAACATAGCCATAAGTTAGATACATATGTATGTACATAGACATACATACAATGTATATACAATAGAAAAGAGATGTTGAATATTTTATCATTTTTTATATAGGTACATTCAATTTTCCTTTTGTTTTCCAAATGTATGTACATATGTATTTATCACCATCATCATCATTGGCGCGACAGCCCAATGTTGAGCCAGGGCCTAAATCTTTGTGATGTATGTACATATATTGCATTATAATTACATTATTCCCAAAATAACATAATATAAAATATCATAAAAATAAAATTTGGTATAAAGTTAATAAATTTTCATTTATTGACAGGTCTTTAGGCTTTCAAATTTAAATAATCAACTTCACACAATTTAAATTTATTTACAGTATATTATTACCATATAATTCTAAATTATTATTTGACTGTATGTATTTAAGTAGAAAAAAAAATACATACACATATATATCTATCCATTTGCAAGTACTTATGTATAGGTATACATACTCGTACACATATGCATACGTATGTGTATATGTAATATTTGTTATTCGTAATACATAAATATAGATACATGTTTTATTTAACAAAAATAAGCAAAAAAGAGAACAATAATGATGAAAAATAAAAACCAAAAATATATAAATACATACATACATATATGTATAAACAAAAAAATGTTAAAACATTATCTGATATTACTGAAGAATCAAATGATCTAATAATATACAAAACTGTTTAACAACACTGTTAAATTGCCTTTATGGAATATCCTTAATCCCAATTCAGAGACAAAATTGGAATATAAATAAATAAGATGTAAAGATTCTTTGTTATATACGAATGATGGTAGAATATAAAATAAAAGTAATAAAAATAAAAAATAAAAAATGATTTGTAAGAAAATTTTCTTATATTGGGTACATATACATACAAATAAAAAAAAAAATCGTTATTTATTTTCTTCTAATATTTTAGAAAGCACGTTACATATTATGCGTAACATATACATGTCTTGTATATGTTTACAAAAATAAATCGGTTTATTCGATTTGTTCAGTTCTTGTTTTATTTGTATATACATTTAAGTTATTTATATTGTCTTGTACTTTCTTCTAACCGAAATAAAAGCTAAGTATCAAGTAAAAAAAAAATAAATAAAAGAAAAAAAAAAACTAAACTTAAAAAAAATCTTGGTGGAATGAGATAACAAGGTGTGTCTATAAATAACGTAACAAAAATATAGATGTAGCACAAGAACGTACGCACTGGAGGACATAATAGTAGATGTAATTATAATTTGTCAATTAAATTATATATGAATGAGGCGAGAATTATATATGAGGCATATATGAAAATTGTCTTATGAGACACACACATACATATATGAGACACTTCCTTCATCCGTTACACTGGAAGTGTCTCATAAGACAATTTTCATATGTGTCTTAAAGATGTAAAAAGCATTAATACGAGTATACTCAACTTTTTTTTTTGATTTTTGATTTTAAATGTTGTGTGCTCTCACATTTATTTGATTGCATACTTTTATCTATAAATTTCTGAACTATTGTGAACTATTGTATTGAATCCATATTTAAATACTTGTGTATATGGTTTTATATTGAATGGCAAAAATCGTTTGCCAAAAATATTAAATCATTTATACAATGTTTTGGTTTTTTATTTAGTTAAAATACGATAATTTTCAATTGTTCGTTCATATTTACATACATACATAACGTACAACACACATTTTTACATACATTTCATATTTTCATATCATATAGCACAAAATTTTTAACATACACAGAATCCATTTTCTAAAAATTAAATATAAAAACAAATATTTAAATACAAAGCAATATTATTTAAAAAAAAAAAAAAAGAAAAGAAAAATAAACGACAAAAATCCTTTGAACTTTTGAGTACCCATATAATAAAATTTGGCATGTTTACTCTTTTCATTATAGAATTTTTAGCATCCTTTTGTTTTAAAATTTTATTTTATTTTGCCTTTATAAAAAAAAATTTTTATATACGTACATACATATATGAAATAGATAATATTATAAGAATTGAAATGAAAACAAAAACAATGAGAAATTATGGTAAATAAGTAAATACCTATATACATATGTAGACATATTATGTACACTTATATGTATGTATACGTATATATGTATGATTTAAGTATCTACATATATGTACATGTGTTTATTTGCATACGTTTATTACATATCTACATATGTTGGTATATACATACATATATACATACATATGTACATACATACATATGTGTAAAATGAATATTTTATTATAATATTTCCTGTTAAATATAATGTTAAATATACGTGTGTATATTATGAATAAAATTTCAAAATTATATGCATGATGATGAGTAAAATTTATATTTGTTTATTTGTGTCATACTCCATAAATTCCGTTTGCTAATTATCGTATTTGTATGTGAGTATGTACTTTCTTTCTAATGTACAGTACATACATATGTATATATGTATGTATACATTTTTTTTTGGCAAAATATTCATTTTGGTTTTGTTGCTATGATATTGTAGATATTTATGTACGTATGTAGTGCACATATGTATGTATATATATATATAACCCTTTTTTTTGTTTAGTGTAAACAGGAAAAATATATTAATAAAGGCCTATAAACAAATAACAGTATTCTTTCGACGATATAATGACAATGATGATGATGATGATGATGGCATCACTATTATACATAATGACTCTTGTATTTTTATTTTTTCTTTTTTTTTTTGCATAATTTTCATATTATAACATTTATTGTATATATTCCTTTCTTTGTTTTACCTCCCCTGCAATATGATAAAACAAAAAATAAGCGCGGACAAACATTGTTTTAACAGAAACTTAATCAATGCTTTTTGGCACCCTATTTTCTGGCAATGTTTTTAACCTGATATTTTTGGTTATTTGCCAAAACTTTGACAAAAATCTACCCTATTTATCATATAATTACTTTAATTTAAGATCTTTTTTGCATATACACATATTTATAATCTGTATACATAATTGCATGTTATGTACATTAATGTTGAAGGGAATTTTTCCACCACCCACAATTTTCTTTACTATTTAAATTCATCTATAATATTATATGGATGTTCAAACATATATACATATGTATGTATATTTATTGGGTTTTTCTTTAAAATTTCATACGAAATTTAATTCATTTGAAAAAGGTTTAGGTTTTGAAGGTAAACGAAGTATACACATCGCCATTCACTGATGTTAGTCGTTTTTTTTTTTTGTTTCATTTTTCAGTACACGTATAAATGTGTTTATAAAGGATGCAGAATTTTATTGGAATGGCTGTATGTACTTATGTATAGATAAATTTTCCTTTTTTTTTTGTTTTGATGGTGTAAAAATACTCAAATAACAAAATTGTAATAAAAGGAATTTGAAGCATGTGTAAAGATTCCAATAAATAGAATACATATGAAAAGTATAGATATACGTTATAAAATGAAGATAAAATACCTCCAGATACATGAGTCCTTGCGTATACCATATTATATACGTTATGTATGTTTGTCACAGTATATTATGTATAATTTGAAACAAAGAAAAACAAAGCACTCACGAATTACAACCGGTAGTGTTACCTTAATTAATGACTAGACAAACAAAGCTTACAAAAGCTAAATGTTTTGTGTTTTTTTGTTTAGAATAAATAAATAAAGAGGAAATGTTGAATTATATATATTTACAAAATATACATTAGAAGATCCAATATATGTATGTATGTATATGTTTTGTACTTAATGTATATATGGTTTTTGTTGGTCGGGTCATGAGGTTTTTGTTAAACCGTTTCATACATACATATGTACACATACATATGTATGTATGAATGTGTATTAAATGCATACATATGTGCTCTCTATGTGGTATTGTATGAAATTGATTTATTTACATCAACATTATTAACTGAAAAGGATAAATGTGTACATGTTAGTATATGAATGTTTACGTACATTTATATGTATAGATAAACATTAATATGTAAATACATACATACCTATATGATCAGCATAAGAAATTAAGAGTTTCATATGTACAATGGTGCAATTAAAAATTTATTGTCATTCGCAATGTACAATTGATAATCGAAATAAATTTTTGAATATAAAAAGAATAATTTTCCAATTTGCACATTCTTTTACGTTCAATTTGAATAAATTCATTCTTTATTTTCATTCCTTGATTTCTATAGTCTGTCTACTAATTCGGTGCAGTTAAGGTCTTATGAAAATACACAGGTCTTTTTTCTTTTCTCATAATTTCTAATAAGATCATCTCACGAGTATTGTTACCACAATCTGTAAAGTTATCATATGATACGAGTTGAATTTTTTAAATATCAATATACAGCGACGTAAAGTGGTACTCTTGTATGTCATTTCCATAAAACCTCAACTGCATCGAATTAGTAGACAGACTATAGTTTTCTGTATTTCGAAAAGAAAACAACAGCAACAAATAGTGATAACATGATAACAATGCAAAATATCTATGCTCTATAAAAATACACATGACTGTACTAAAAAACGAATTTATAAAATTTGTTGTTTTTAAAATTAATACAAAAACAGTTACAAAGCTTAAACATAACGAGATTAAGATGTCATATGTGTATTTGAATCATTTTTCATTATTTTAGTAAATTTCAATTTACAAAATAAAAAAAAAAAATTATTTTAATTTAATTAAAAAAAAAGGTACAGTTATTCAAATTTTAATTAAAAGTTTTTAGTTTTTAAAACATACATGCATTTATACTTATGTATGTATGAATGTATAATGTCAAAATTTATAAAATGAAATATTCAAAAATTAAATAAATCAATGTACATAATGTACATACCCATATGAATATATGCATTATATGCATGGTTATGATTGGAATACACATATGCCTACGTATATGTATCTATAATTGTGTACATATGTGTGTAACTATGTGTACATACATTTGTTTATATAACAAAAATATTTGAAGAAATATTTGTGTGTATGTAAAAATTTATTTATATTTATTTATAATCATTTTACGTGAGATTTAGTCACAGAATTTAATTTTGATGTGTTTTTGAATTAAACGTTTTATTACATGCACTATATGTAAATTCATTTGTCATTATATTTCAGTTTGTTGATGTCGTTTGTATACATATAAATCGAATTATACACAATATTATACATATGTATATACAAATACTACCTAAACACACAGATAATAGTCTCATAAATGTTTAATAAAATAATCATTATTCTATGACTAACTGTGTCAGGTAAATATAATATGTATATGCATAATTTAAAAATTTGTATGTAGTATATAAATTTTATTCATTTTGCTACTATAAACTGCATATACAATGTGTACTAAACAGCAGTATTCATTTACCGGCGAATGTTTGTAAAAGATTATATTTGATTTAAATTCGATTTAATATATGTAATACGTTGTATATTTGTATATTTGTTTTATTTTCTTATACTTGTAAAGTTGCAGTTATACATAATAAATGTGTGTATGTATTTTATATACATGAATGCATAAATATCCTTATATTATAAACATGTGACTCGAATGTTACGATTGTTGGCAAATAATTGACTTGCCTATACATATTAGTGAACAAACATATGCCAGAAAATTTGAATATTTTGATGAGATTTTAATCCATTGATTATAGCAGTTATATGTATATATGTACAATTCATATCCATGTCATATGTGTATATAATTAACAGACATTCTGATATATGTATGTATACATATATAAATGTATAGATGCAAGAATATTTTTCACTGCTTTAGACTGTGTGTATAAAATACAAATTTTTATACATGATATATATGTAAGTATATAACGTACTTATATATATATACATACATATGTATGTGTATAACATATTCTAAAAATAAATATGTAGAAATATTCTGTATAAAATAATTGGAAGCCATCATCATTATTATTTGCAATCATATCAGAATACAGAATTTAAGAATGCATGTTCAACACGTATACACACATATGTATGTACACATATATAAATATAAAATATGCAAATATGTACGTATAAAATTTACATTTAAATGCATGTGTACAGTATGTACGTACAAGTAAAAATAAACATACATTGGTATAGGTAATAGCATACATATCTGTATGTATCCTAAATGCAATCATACAGGTATAGGTAGCTTAAACTACAGTGTTTAAAACATACAAAGTGAAAAAAAAAAGAAAAAATTTTAACTTTTATGTATGCATGTATTATTTGCCTTGTTAACAATAAGCCGACTTTGTAGTGGTAAGTATAATTTTTGTTCGTATAATAAGTGTACTTACCTATGTATGTACTGTATGTATATTGTATTTGAATTATACACGTATGAAGCTACATTTTGCGTAGGCGCTATATTTTGCAGATCAAGGATAATTTTATATATGATAGAATCAATTCCTGTGTAATTTTAGAGAATTTTTGGTTCATTTTCTAACATAGTTATTGGAGTATATATAAAACATAAAGTAAGTTAAGAGGATTGTAAAGGTAGGTATACGTATGTTACGAATAAAACTTTTGTACATACATATGTATGCGTACATAATTATGTATATATTTCCAATATACAAAATATACATCTTTGATACATGCTGCATATGCACACATCTTGCATATAAGATATGTACACACGTATACGTATGTACCACTTAAAATGCATGCAAATGAATAGATTTAGATAGATTGGTTAGTTCCTGGTTAATTTTATTGATACAGTCTATAAAGTTTAATTTTAAAATACACGTACACATTTACATACATATTGATACAATTAGATATACATTGAGTTTATATATTTTGTATGAATTCATTTACACATTATAATGTAAACACCAAAACCCATCTAAAATTTTCTTTTAACTAATTTTAAAGAATGAATATTAAAAAGTAAAATGTTTCCAAAAAAAAAAAAAAATACAAAAAGCTTATTCGCATTATTTTTAATGAAAAGGCAGGTGAATATTTAAGACAAACACAAACAGGGTCTCCCAGAGTAAAGGTTACAAAATGAGTTCATCATGTGGTTCAGATTTTTTTTGATAAAAAAAGATTTAGGCCTCTCTTGAAAAATTACCCCTCTAGACAGATTACAAGTAGTGAATAATATTCGAAAATTTTTAATTTCTTGTATTTCAGAAGGGGTGAATTTCGAACATTTTCGAATTACATGAAAGACCCAATTTTTGACATTTACTCTGATATACCCTTTATAAATGCATATTACATACAGTAAATTACGTGAAGTTAGTTGACAAAATAACATTTTTGTAATATTGTTGAAATTTTATGTTTTAATTCTAAACTTAATATGCGAATCATTTCACTTTTATGTAAAAAAGACTTTTACAAAATGGACTATAAGATATGAGTTAGTTGTTATGATATAATGAAATGAATGTTGAATAATGGGTAATAATTTTGTTATAATTTCATTTGAAATTGAAAAATGATTTTCGTTATAAATTTAAATTTTCTGTAAAATAGTTTTAAATGTAAGTGATTGATTTAATTTCGTTAAATTCAATTTATTGCAAGCCAATTATTTTATGAAAGTCACTGTAATTATATTCGTAAATTTATAGGTAATAAATATTACATGTGCATACTTTCACATGATCGTAATATGGGGGATGTATGTATGTACATATAAACATTGTACGTATGTTTGTATATCATAATAAAACAATGTGTAAGTATCAATTTCTGTTAGAAGGAAAATATACGAAAGACGTTCTACCAAGTAAAGTATAAAATATGGAATTTTAGCTGTTGCACAGTGACTAGTGAATAAATGTAATTTTCATCTCTATAAATGTAATTTTCATCCCTTTTATGATAACATTTTTCTCCCTAAATGTTGTTTTTTTTTTATGATTGCAAATTTTGTTTTTAATTCATTTTTAGTCTCAAACTATAAAGTTAAAATCTACTAAAACATATACATACATTGTTGTATTGAACACATTTACATACATGTAAAAATATGCATTGTGATATTAGATTTTAATTTTCTTTTGGACAAAGTAAAATATGTATATGTACATTACGGTATAGTAATGATATACGTATTCAGAGCATCGTATAGGAAAATTTTCAAAAATAAAGATAAAAGAATTAAAAAAAATTTTTTTTTTTTAACTAACTAACCAATATGGTAATAACAAGCAAGTTTTATAAATGAAAATTTTAAATTAAAATATGCAATGCATGTATTATAATATATACTTATACGCGAATATACAACATATATGAATATATTCATTTATTTATACATAAAAGTGTATGTTCATTTTGTATAATATGTATGAATAGAATTTTGTTTAGGTGATGATAGAATAATACGAGCTACAAGTTCAATGTAAACTAATAACAGCAGAATGCAAAGTCAGTAAAGCAATATTGATAAACATACTAATGTACATGTGTATGTATAAGGCAATACATGCATATTTGTATGTGTTTTATAAATGAATTAATGTTAAAGTTAATTAAAATTTGCCTACGTTTATAGTTTCATGTATTTTATGTTCACTCATATTATTTGATAAAGAAAATTCTATGAATTTATTTTTTCTTTTTTTATTATTATTATTATTTTGTTAGCCTTATATTGCATTTTGTACCGAATTTATATGACGTTAACAATATTTTTAATGATTACCACAGCAATATCAGGTTACAAAGGATTCGCGTTTGCAATTTAGATTTTTACAATAAAAGCTTCTATATGGTACACGTTATATAATAAAAAATATTGAAATTTTTTTTTTTTAAGTACCACAAAAGAAATTGCTCAATAACATCTATTAAAATTAGTTTCAAGGCTGAAGAAAAAATCAAATATTCTAGAGTAAAGGACACAATAACAAGCATTTTTCTTTAAGTTCAGATTATTTCTTTCCAGGGTTTACTTTTGCTACACATAAATTCCAAAGCGGGCAGTTATTTATACATGTGTTGGATTTTTGTGCACAATATTTGCGAAATAGGGTAAATTCAAAAATGCATCACTTGGTTATATGATGTAACATCTAGCGCATTATGATATTAAGCTGAATATCATGCCAAATAGGTAGTGATGTAATCTCGAACTTACCCATATACGTACACATAATATTTATGTATATGTACATACATACACGATGTATAATTTGCTTTATACTTTAAAATATGCCTAAAGTATTATATCATCATTGACTTTATTAACCACAAAAAATGAAAGTTATTGCCGGAAAGTAGATTAAAGTTAAAGGAATTTGTGTTTATATTGCTTAATCCTTTTTTCTGGAATTTATATTCAATTTTTATTCTTTATGTTTTCTGAAATTTTCTCTGCTAAAACAGAAAACAAAAGAAAATATATTATTTGAGGATCAGGCTGGCAATGTAAACTATAATGTTTTGTTTTAATTTTTTTACAGTTATTAATTTTATTTTAAACAGAAACTAGGTTTTTCATCACCTTGTATTTACAAACATTTTCTAATGAATTTTTTGGCATATTTTATATAAATAAATACTCATTTACAATATGTAGAAATACGTAAAGTACGAGTATATTTTACAATATATTTTATAAATAAGATCATATATAACCATAAAAAAGAAAAAGGAAAAATAAATATACAAAAAAAAAACAAACAAACAAAAAATACGTTAAATATACATGTATACGTATACAGTATTTTTTTTTCTAATAAGCGTATTTTATTTTCTTTACATATTTTTTTCTTAGAGTGAAAGAATAGAAATAAAATATATGAAAAAAAAAGTGAAAAGGAACTCGAATAAAAGTTCAACTTCCTAATCGAATATTCTAAACACGTATTGATTAAAACGAATGTCACATACGTAATGCAACAATACATCATCAAATTTGGTTCATTTTCATTTTATCATTCATTTCAAAAGTAAGTATGTCCGCCAAAAATTCTTGAATAATACCGAATTTATTTTTGAATTGAATAGAATTTTGTCTATATAAGGTACATATACATATAATTTATGTACAATAATGTGCTAGTATATATTTCAGAATATTTCCAAAATGAATTTGTATGTTACATACATATATCGTATTTTAGGTTGTAGTGGTGCTCATGTATACAGCTACTTTATATGTACGTCCGTTTTTTTTTTATTTTATTTTGTTTTGAAGATATGGAATATAAACTGCTCATGGTTGATAAAAACGAAAAAACACTTAACATTAATGTTCGTACACATGATCCATGACACACAAAAAAAAAAACAAAAATGAAATGTGATAGAATAGAGAACCGTCATTTTGGAAAAATCATATATTTATAGAAGTCAGTTCGAAAAAAGAAAATCTATTAAAAAAAATTTTCTTTTTCCATAAACAACTTCACTTTTCTTAAGAATATGAATACATGCGTATGACATGAAATTTAAAGAAAAGAAGAAGAAATTTAACTAAAATATGTATCAATATGAAATTTATTTGCTAATACACACATACATATGTATGTTACATTTCACATACATACATGCTGATACAAGTTTATAAGATCATTACTCACATATAACATACATATATTTATTGTACTATATTGAATTTGCATTTTCAATCATACTAGGTATAGTGTATAAAGCTTTTCAGTTTTAAAGCGGAAGTTCTTGGACATACAGGATATCCGCTTAAATCAATGATGGATCATTAAATGAACTCAACCTTATTGCATTCCTGTTTTCCGATATGATAAAAGTATTTGCATGAATGCACATTATGTAAATTATGTAAATAAAATATGCATATATGTACGTATGTAATACGCGTTATACATACATACACATGCATGTTACATTTATGTATATATTTTGTTATTGTAATCTATGTCTGTATAGGTTGTTTAAATACATACATACTTATTTATATGATGATGATGAACACAATGTACATCAAAATAAATTCATTGTACGTAAAATCATTAACTAAATTTACATAAATGCATTCGAAATAAATATTATATGCACGTATTAAAATGTAATATAAAATTATATCCAAAATGAATCTATATTGTTTTTGTTATTGTAACAAAATACACATCATGCATATACATATTATACACAAAACGACTAATTATAATCATGTATTATGTATAGTATCAAATAAATACAAACCTAATAAAATTTGAAAGGATTAGAAATTATAAAACAGTTTATTGTTATCAGGTGAGCACGTATACATACATACATATGTATAATATAGTATATACTGTATGGTATGCATGCGTAAATGTACAAAATAACTACATTATGTAAATACATATGTATACGTATAATTTGTTTGAAATTTGCAAATTTACATATGAATATGCAATCCACACTAATTAATTTATATCCTTTGTTAATGAGAATTTTATAATGACAAATAAAATAAAATACTACTGCAATAAATGAAAATAAATGTCTTTAAGTAACGACTTTACATTACATACATACATATTTGTTTTACTTTTGTATGTTGCCAGCAATCATAAAATTTTTCTAATCATGTTTTATTGTATTAATTTTATTTATTTATTTATTTTTTATTTTTTTATATAAAATTTTACATACATGTAACACCCTGCTTTCTTACTTTTTTAACCTATAGTTAATGGTGTAATACATAATAATTCGTTATTATCTTCCAAAAATGTTTTTGAATAAAAGCTAAAAAGTAAAAAATAAAAAAAAATATTTTTTTTTCTTTAAGAACAATGTAATTAGAATAATGCGTGAAAAAAAATTATTAATTTTGAAAATAATTTGTAGAAAGAAAATTAGATTTGTTTATTTTTATTACATAAACAAAAAAAAAAAAAATTAAAAAAGTAAAAATTATTTAGATAGAGATTTCACTTTTGTAGTAAAAAGGAAGAGAAATTTATGTAAAAAATTGAGTAAATGTTATTTGTAAATTAATAATCCTGGAAAATTGGAATGAAGCGAAAGTCTTTAAGTCAAGTTTTTTCATATAGTATTCAAAATTCACATTCGCAAATTTTCAGGACTACCTGTACGGAAAAAGGAAAAATCGCTTCATAATTGTTAATTTGTGATTTATTAATTTTTTTGTTTTTTAATTTAAATCATAATTATTATTATTTTTATTGCATCGTCTCCCAGTTTTAAGCTCTATTCATGTTTCAAATGTCGAGCTTATCAGGATACTAGCCCAAAATCAATTGCAAAATTTGTACACAACAGATACAGATAAGAAAGTGAGCTAATAAAAATATGATAAAAAATAGAATATACAAAATGAAAAAAAATTAAAAAAAAAATTAAAGTGTAATTGGATTTCTGGCAACATTATTATAAAACAATTTTGTTTTTCATATTACACCTACGTCAGCTTACATGAATCTACTTATAAAATAATTATTTACAGATATTTTCGTGTACGTTGTTGTTGGTATTTTAAATGTTTTTGTAACAACATCTATTTTTATAAAAAAAAATTTTTTTCTCTTTGTTATTCAATTATTATTTTATTTTATATGAAAATTTATCCATACATTATTATTACATTAAAAATGAAATTTAATCCGAAACAATCTCATTATTTATTTTAAGTATGTATATTTTGTGCCTTACATACATATGAATGTTTATGTATGAAAATTATTTCATTTATTTACTTTCTATTTTTCCTTGTCTTGTTTTCTTCATTTTCATTATTTATTTATTTTTCGATTTTTCTTTACTTTTTTTTTAAAGGAAAAAGAAAATTTAATTTTGTATCTATACGTTATGTATAGATGTACATGCATATGTATATGTATGCTTATGATAAAATCATTTTTTCATGTAAATAAAATATTCCTATATTTATTATGAATACCTTTGAATATTTTACGTACAGAATGCTCCAGAATAATTATCACAAAGTTTATTTTTCTTGTAGTTTAGACTATTCCTTGCAAAAGAGTTTTTCTTAACCATCCTTTTTTTCTCTAAAATTCAGTCTTTCTGATAACAAGGAAATTAGTATCTTTCGATACCTAAGGTACATGACGTCATACATATATGTATGTATCTTTTACAAATTTTTTAACAAAAATTGTGTTTTTCATGAAAAATTTATGATTTTTGGATCATCCTGTGTAATTTAAAAAATACATAATAACGTATTTTCATACGTACATATGCATATGTATATTTAAACGTAAATGCAATAAATATATTCGGTGCGTTTACTTATATACATATATATATATACATGATATGAAGTGGCATAATCAATCCTTATAATACATGCCTTGTATACATATACAAATTATACAATTTTTTTGTTTCTGTATTTTTCAATCTTTATTTCTTTTTTCCTTCAAATTATTATTAAAGAAATATTATTAGGAATACTCGATATTCTCATAATCCTTGAAAAAAAAGAAATATTAAATAAGTAATAAGAAAATAAAATATGAAAAAAACAAAAATCATTGAAGCACTGACAGACAAATCAGTACTGATACTGATCATAAATTGGTAATATTTTCCATCTACTTGAAGCTAATGGTAGAGAATATTGTTTTTCTAATTTGATTTCAAGTGCACTTAAAGAAATTTTATATAATAATGTAATACAAAAATACAAAATAAAATTCAACAACTGAATAAGTAAATAAGTAAGAAATAATAAAAAAAAAAACAAAAGAATGAAATAAAGAGAAATGGAAAATAACGAATGCTCAAAAAAAATTTTCATTTTATTTATTTTAAAAAAATAAATTTTGCATATGTAAATTGCGTATACAATTTTTACATTTGTATATGTACACATATTTACATGGTAACTGGTAAGGACATAATTTAATAACTACAAATATTCCATATAGTTCTTTACATCAAGGATTTTAAGAAAATTATTATGATGGTAGGTAAGTAAGTTTAGTAAGTACTAATCGATGCCCAATGCCCATTCATCTCAGAGAGAGAACAGAACACTCAAGCCTAAAAGACCATTGTGATGCCATACAATGAGACTGAATCAAATAAACTGACATGATACGTCGCTTATCTAATATACCAATAAAATATGAGATAAGTTCTTGTTTTATTGTATGTATTTTACTTGATTTTGATTCACATTTACCTTTACTTATCTGAATTTTTTTTTTGCATCTGCAATAAATGTATAAAAATCAAAGAAAAAAAAATTACACTTGAGATTTATACAAATATTCGTTTTTATCGTTTCAATAATTAAAGAAATCATTTTTATTTTTAAACAGCAGTTATACCTTCATTTTTATATTTTAAATTAAACAATTCGATCAGAGATTTGTAAATAACAGACTTATACTTGAATTAAATTTATATATTTATAATTTAACGATAAAACAGTAATAAAACTATCCAAGATTTCTTATACGTGTTTCTTTCATTTTACTTGTTTTGCTTTCATTATTTTTATCTTGATTTCCTTTTTTATTCCCATAACTATTTTTCGATTTATTTTATTTTTTTCTTTTATTTTAGATTAGATAATCACTCAAATTTTATAAGGCGATGTTCACACATCGTCATCATGATATACGAAGAAATGTGAAACTTATCTGACAAAAAAGTCATAAATTTTGATTTTTGTTTTCCAGTTTATTCAAAAGCTCAAATTTACAAATCGTTCTAAAAAATTTTGTTTAAAATTTCGATTTACCACAAAAAGAGGTTTAATTTCATTTCATCGTCATTTATTTAATTTCAATACGTTTATACTTGTAAGGATACCTTAAGAGTACATTACAGCTTATTTAAATTATTTTTTTTTCTGTTTATATCATTCTGGATCTGGAAAAATTAATTTAATTCGACTGTAATATAATATTTATATTTCTTATATATTTAAGCACTATTATATGCATATTTCAAAAACGTTACGTATTCTTGCTTTCTTTTTTATTCGTTTAAATAATTTATTTTTCCTTTTTATCTTTGTGTTGCTCTATTTTCTCAAAGGTTTTATAGTTACAATAACAACAACTATAAAATAAATTTTCACGGAAAACATTGTGCAATAATACACAAGAGAAAATAAAGTATTATTGCAATAAGTTTTTTCCGTACATACGTTTGTGTTTTTGTATATTTGCTTGAATTTTAATTTTTCTTTATTGCGTCTATGATTTCAAAGGTATACAGAACAAATTCATTTTCTAGGTGATTTATTTATGTAGAAGTTTTTCTTTTTTTTTTGTCATTGAAAATACATAATATAATTCAAAAATAAAATAAACTTATATCAATTTAAAATATCGTAACCCTATACAAGTGAAAATTATATTATTTATTTTACTTTTAATTTTCCTTTAAAAATTTTTATTGCGAAGATGAGTGTTGTTGATATTTAAATAAAAAAAAAATAATATGAAAGCGAGTATTAATTATTTTTTATTTTTCTTTAGTGTAAAATAATGGTATCACATAACAAAAAGGATCATATTATTCAATATGTACGTAATTGTGTTACTAGAGTTGTATTTGGTTGTACCAAGTTGTACTGTGTATGAATGAGTAACGACATGTAATGTGATTGAAAGTATACAAGAAATTGTAATAAATCGATTCCTATACTAAACATTTCCGATTTTTTTTTTTAAATTAAAAAACATTATCAGACATGTGATATCCTGAAGGATTGTGTAAAGATTAAAAAAAAAACTACCGAAAATAGGAATCTGGAAAATTTTTCAAGGCATCCACCTTAGTATTTCTGTAAAATAAATTTTCAAAAACTGCAACGTTTTAGGCAATCTAATCTCATTTCAACCTTCTGTTTTAAGTCTAAATCTAAATCCAAGAATATTCTGTACAGACATTTCTTATCATTGTTTTGCATATACGTTTGTACGTACATTTTCTTTTGTATATTTGATTTTGTTGTTGCGTTTTTTAAAAAGATACATAAAAAAATTTAAACGTTATCAAATTATGAAAATATTGTGTATATGCATATACAAGTATTTTATTTATTTATTGTTTTTCTTTTTTAGTTTATATAGCATAATGAATTAAAAGCTTTTAATTTTTGTCTCATTGCTGGCTGAGTACAGAAAAATTGTAAGTAGATATAAATGCATGTATGTACATTGAATAAAAGTTGTATGTTATGTGTACTACGTACGTAAATTTAATAACAAAACATTCCTTTTTTTTTTTTTTTTGTTAAATAAAATTACCTTTGAAGTTCACAAAACGCAATTTTTTGGTCCCAGTACAGGTTTTTATGGGATTCATGTTAATATTTACAAGAATCACAAATATAAGGGAAATTTCCAAAATGCAGTCACATGAGATATGCTTTTTGCTAAATATTTTCGAGTGTTCTCTATAGTGCCAATAAATCAAGAAAATTTATTATTAAAAAAAATCTTCTAGCCGAAAAGAATCTTTTTCAAGGAAACTTTTTGATTGTACGTAAATAAAATTCTAGATTACAAAATGTTCTGGTCTCACAGCTCACGATCTTATTTCAGAAGTTTAGCCCAATTCTGTACATCCATATGTATAATGGGTCTTAGAAGTAAGAAGCGAACATACATGTGAAATATATGTATGGTTTTTTATTAAAATTTTTGTCATAAAATTGAAACACTGCCTTTTATGTACACATATACGTACAATTGTGTGCCCTTTTATATGAATTTCACTTAACTTCAAAGTAAAAAATTGAAAATAAAAATAAAAAAACCAACAATAAGAAAAAAACGAAACGGAATCTGTACACTCATAAAATACAAAGGTGGAAAAGTTCATCTTTGTTTAATGTTTTTATTTTTATTTTCATTTTTTTGTTTTTTGTTTTTTTTACTCTGAATTTTTTTGTTGTTCTCATGTATTTTGCTACCATACAATTTTTATGTGCGTCTTTAGTACATGTTTCAAAAATGTAACGTTTTTTTTTAAATAAATTTTAATTTAAAAAGTAAAAGTGAACAAAAAACACGAGCAAAAAAAAAACATATAAATAACCCTTTTAAAATTTAATACACAAAGGATGTAAAAATATTTTTTGTTTTATTTTTGATTTATTTTTTTGTTTTTGCATAATAAATATAATGCATGTGATGACATCGACACACATCTAATTTACATGATGGATACAAAGAATACGAAACCACACACTGATTTTATGTTAAGGCTTACATGGGCATGTCGTCTTTCTACGTAAAATTATTTTTGTAATTTTACATAAAAGTCATTTTTTTTTACGTTATTACATATTATTTTAATTTTTTTTTCTTTATTTTTTTTTAAAATGATCATATAGGGTTTGAATGTTCTGTATGCCATCGTTTGATAATAGTAATAATGATGATGACAGGGATAATAATGATGATGATAACAACTAAAATTCAAAAAGACACCACACATCTTTTTTGTGCATTAAATAAAATACACTGTATCCTTTTTTCCCATAACAAGTTATAATGTGTCTGGACTAGATAATAAAAGTACAATATCGGCACATATTTAATTACAATATATTCTCCATGGTATACACATGTTTTTATTAAGAATGAAGTGTTAAATGTTACATGCAAATTTCCATTTATTTTGTAATGAACTCACATCTACATATATTAGAAAAAAAAAAGAAAAAAGTAAAACGAAAATTTTAAAAATATTACTCTAGAAAATTAAATTGATCCTTCATAATTAAACTTGAGGGTATTTATATTCTACGTTGGCCATTTGATATGATCATTCTCAAATGGTAAAATTACATATGTATGTATGCGTAAGTTGTAGAGTAAACTTGAAAATCAGCCTATAAAAATTTTAAACATAATGAGAAAGAAAGCTATTGTCCTTTCTGATAGTAAATGCTGTTGGTTGTCATTTTAATAAAAATTAATGACCTTTCCAAGTATGATGAAACCAATTCTTAGACTAGAATTTGAAACTTGATTTTATGTTGTAAAATTTGACAAAATTTCATATAAGTCTTGCAACCTTATTGAGTTTCTGCCTGTAAAATTTCGTTAGCTCTACTATTTTAAATTATAAAAATAAAATACATAAACCAAATAATATTATGTTAATTATAAATTACAAACGAATAAATGATTTTTTGGAGAACATGACAAAAAATTAAATAAAATAGTTTCATTTTTAAATGAAGTGAAAATTCATTTTTAAACTGTCTGAAAACTACTTTGTTTATTGTGATCTCTGCTGAATACTGAAAAAATAATATGAGTAGTAAATACAACTGTGAAGAACATTTGTATGTACTTTTGAGGATTTGATAAAAGCATCAAAATAATTTTTTTTAAATGTTTTTTGTTTTGCTTTTCCTTTTTGCTTTATTCTTGTTTTTGTATTATTTTAAACATTTATATTTATTTTCTTTTGTTGATTTTTAGTGAAACTTTTACTCTCTTTCTTATTCTAAGAAAAAAAAAAACTTTTTTTCGGTTTTGCTTTTGTAGATTTTCCTGCATTCTTCGTTATATCTCTTGAGATGTCAAAATTACTTATTATAAAGTGATCACAATGATTTTTGTTAGTACTTAGTATTTCATTTTATTTGTTTAAATTTTTGTTTTTTTTTTTTTTTTTTTTGTGAATAAAACTTTTGTTATTATCTTGTCATAACATTAACATTACAAATTCTTAACAACATAAATGAAATTTTGTTTTTTTTTTCTTTTTGTTTTAAATAAAGCGAAATAGAAAATTTTCAGTATATTAAAAAAATGTAGTTTTTAAATTTAAATTTTTTTCTTTTAAACATAAACAAAATATATAACATTCAGAATATTTGAAATTTTTAATAAATTTTGAATGAATTAAAAAGCATTTTTAATTACTAAAAGGATATCATATGAGCATATGTGGTTTAATATTTAAATGAAATAAAATTTTTCATAAAATCTAAGTGGGAAAAAAAATGTTACAAAAATATGAAAACCAATTTTTTTATATATTTTTTTTTTGTTAAATAAAATTACGTGTATGTAAATGTTATATGTTATATGTAAATGTACTATTAATCATTAAAATGCTGTTCACATTTTTATGAGAAATAATAAATTCTTTTTTGAAAAAAAAACATGAACACCTATGTGTACATGTGTATTTACGATTTTATTTGTACGTTTGTTTAAATTTCGTCAATTTATTAATAATATTTACTATACTGTAGGTACATACGTATGGTATGAGAAAAACATAGAAATGTTAGATTTTTTTTCTCCTTGTTTGTATGTACATAACCTCGTACATTTATTGCAAAAGTAAGGAAGGAATTTTTTTTTATATTTTTTTCTTTTGGTTTAAATATAATATAAATTTATGAATTTTTTATTTTTTTATTTTATATGGTTATATTGATCATATTTTTGCCATTTTTAGTTTAAAATAAAATACACATATATATTTCCAATACAATATAGGGCTTTTCTTGTATTTTTATTATTTTTTGCTTCTATCACAATATCATCATCAAATTCAACACGATTTAACAGTTCGTAAAATTCAATCCTTGAAAAAGTCATGAATTGCCAGTTATGTTTATAAGTATACGAATAAAAAAAAAAAAAAAGAATGTCTCATAAAAATCCTTCGTTACCTCTAATACTTTACACTTCCCACAGAAAAGTCAATATCAATATAATAAAATATGTACATGTGGGTATGAGTACACATGAGAGAAAAAATTGTATAAGGTGAATCATTGCGAAATAGGTAATATCTTGTTCAGCTAAGTTTTACCATTGGTTTTACCAATTGTTGTTTTCGAAGAAAATTTTGAAATACAAAAAATATTTGAAAGTTAGTATACTTCGTACTTTAAATATTTTCACTACAGACTTTATGGGAGTATACATATTATGTCTTTTTCTTCTTTCATATTTTCTCAAAAGAGTAATTCATGTGTTACCTTATAACAATTTTCAAAGTTCTCATACAGTATGAGGTAAACTTTTTAAATAGCAATATGTGTATGTACAATGATATAAAGTGATACTAATTTTCGTAGGCCTGTAATGAAAATATTTAAAGTATGAAGTATAGTAAATAATTTTTTCAATTATAATCTCGATATAATGATGTAATAAATTATTGTTTTTAATAATTTAAATTTTAATTAAAAGAGAATTTATATTTTTTCCTATAAACTTCACATGTATTTTCTATTTCCTATAGCTACAAATTTCCTTTTCTGAAAATCTATTTTCTGATTGGTGGGTCCAGATTTTTCATTGTTTTTATCAGATTGAAATGACTCACCTTAGATAACTAATGGCATCATGTACGTATGTATGTATATGGTATGTATGTATATTGGTATATAAACACCCATTTGAACATACATATATAAAAATTCTTAAATATTTCACATAGTTGTATTGTAAGGTGCTATTACATATCAAGTCAATATTCATAGGAATGGTTAACTTTGTACATCTTGAGATATGTATCCGCATGTATAAACGTACATTTATTTATTTTTATATTTTTTTTATTTTTTTTACATTTTCAGTGTTGAAGTTCAACAAATATTCGAATACGACAAAATGAGTATAAAATTTAAGAATAATGTTGAATTTAAAAAAAAATAATTGTACAAAAAATATAGTAAAACTCAGTATATGTAAAATATAAAAATTCTTTATTCCTTTATATTACATACGTATCGTATTTTATGTGTGTATTTTACACATACATATGTATGGGTGTATGTAGACAACCCATACCAATATCAAAAATATTTCTTTTATCATTATATGATTCAATGAATTGTACAGAATTTAAAGGGATAGAATCTCAAATAAATAAAAAAATAAAAAGGGGGATGAAATCGAAGTATAGCAATAAAACTTATTATATTATCAGTCTTTTATTTTACCCTGTAAAAAAGCAATTGTGATGTGAATACTCACTTTTTTTTTTTATTCATGTAAAATTATATAAAAGATGGTTATACAAATTTATTGTATCTCAAAATACACACGTTTAAGATACTGGCGAAAAAAACAACAAGAACAAATAGTTAAGTTATTGTTATGTTTACGTATTTCATGTTATACGTTACTGTTAAGCCATTATATTAAACGTATTCCAGACGATTTTATTTTTTTTTATCTGGCATTATTTTTCAAAACGATTATTTCAAGTCAGATAATTGCCGTCTAATTTAGTTTCTTGCTTACTATACATAAAGATGAAGAATATAAAATTGAGCTTACGCAAAAAAATTTACATACCAATAGGAATGAAAAATAAGAAATTTACTTATATATATCCTTATAACATTTATGTAAAGTAATACTTCTATAGAATGACTGCATAATTTTCATTTTTTTTTGCTTTTCCTTTTGTTCGCTGTTTTTTTTTTATTATTATTATTTTTCTATTGGTAAAACATACGACATTCTATGTATACAATTCAAATAAATATTCTTGTTTATTTCTTTTATTATTTGACTTCTATTTTAATGTTGTTTGCATTATTAAGACTAAAAAATGTATAGTTAAAATGGAATATTAACATAACAACTCTTCTGAATAATTTGTTTTTTATTTGCATACACCATTTACAGAGATAAGACGATGTTTAAGGATTAGTTGTCATGACTTTATTTTTTAAAATAAAAAAAAAATTTTAACGTATCTATAAATACGTCCATTATTATTACTTTAATATATGTATACATACATACAAGGTGTCTTAAAGTAATTGTCACAAACTACATTCTCCTTTGTGTATAGGCTTTTCTTTCCTCTAAAAAATTTCCTTCAAGGGTTGAAAATTTTCAGACGCATAAAATATATGATTTCACATATTAAGCAATATCTTTTGAAGCATCCTGTCTGTTCCACTCATGCTTTCTAAGTAATGAAAACGAGATATGGGATGTTCTAAAGAGATACAATTGATTAGAGTCGAATGAAAAACTTCAAAGTTATTAAAATTCAAATTTTAAAAATACGATGGTTTGTTTAGATTGACCTGTATAATTCTGAAACACCCTGTACATGTATTTACAATGCAATAAAGGAGAAAATTTTTTACGAAATTTTTCTTTTAGTTTTCTTGCTTTATTAGTTCTGTTTTTATTTTAATTTGTTTTTTAAGTTGATTCTCATCTACATATTTAGTCTTTAAAGTACTCAGTTTTACAAGCCGTATCCTCCCTTACTTTGAAGTTTTTATGAAACAAACATGAAAGTGAGTACAAAAAGGGAGGGAAAGAAAATGAAACTTTTAAAATATTTTTTTCTTGATAATTTTCTTATTTTCTTTGTAATAAGACAAAATAAAAAAAAATCATTTATTAGAGATCTATTTATTAAAAAGCGAGAACAGTCTAATTTTAATTTAATTTTCTTTCTTCACATCTTGTTTACATATGAAATAACTTTTTTTAAGACATTCGTGTAAATAGCGAAATTTTATTTTTCAATTTTTATTTATTAATTTTTTTTTTTTTGGTGATTGAGATTTATCAAATTTTTGAGTCCTTGAAATATTCAATAATATCTGTAAATTTGCATTTGTATGTGCCTAGTTTTGGCTAATATTTATCAATACTAAATTTTGTAGTAACGCAAATAGAAAATAAGTGGACATTTCTACTCTTTGTTGAAAAAAAATATGTTTTGCTTCGTTCACAGTGGTTCTTTAATTTGGAAAATTCATTTCATTTTTGATATTGTTACTATCGCAATCATTTTCATTATGTGTTTGTTGTCATGTTCACAAAAATGTGATACACAGTAGTAAAATTTAAAAAAATGTAAATTAAATAGTACAGAATATATTCGATAATGTACACCATCATACATATACATGGGATAATTTTGTACGCACTTCATGTGCAATAATATTTTTTCGTCTTATAAACGATTTATTTATTCGTTAGACAATTTAATGAATTTTATTCACATTTTTAAATCCTTTTATGTATCTCCAAATCGTAATGTAAATCTTTTTTTTTTTTTTGTCGATGATTGAAAATTAATGTACAAAATATGTATTTACGTATATATTATTTGTAATGCATATGTAAATGATTTTTTATATTTAGTAAAAATGAATACATGAATTGCATCCTTGTAATTAAGGTAATTAAAGTATTTATTTGTTTTATTTTCAGATAGTTTATACATTATTATGTATTGTTATTTTATATTTTGGTTTTGGAGTGTATGTTTTACCTATTAATTAGTTATTAATAAACTCATAACATGTCATAATAATGTCCTTTGAATTTACATAATTGTATGATGAAATATTATGTAAAAAAAGATGTAACTTTAACCAAGGCACGTTGCCTTCACGTGAAAATAATGAAATTAATTATATATTGAAATTTTTATCATTTTCCTCATATTCCATGCACATGTTTGACTTATGTATCTATACGTTTACATACAATTCAATATATGCATTATTTTTACATATCCATATTATTTACATGGCTCATGAATTTTATTTATTTTTTTAACTGACAACAACATAAATAATTTTTAAATAAATGATATACATATGTATGTGTTTATTAATATTTTAAACACAATAAGGCGACAAGATACTTTTAGGCTACCAACTACAGAAAATGATGATTAGTTACTAAATTGCAAAATTTATTTCTGATAGCTACTTTGTGTCCAAAATTATTTATATACATGTGTTGAAATTATTTTCACAGTATATTTGGTAGCTCATGGCTGTATCAGTCACTGTATAGTGTTTATTATAATATTAATAATTCATTTCATATGATTGTAATCAGAATTTTCTGTAAAATACATGTAACGTGAATGATCTGTTTCCATTCAATTTTTAAATTGAGTATGTATGTTCCATTTAAATGTCTTTTAATATGAATTTTATATGATGAAATGAAATTTTCCGACACAAGAAATAATATTACTTAAGAAAACGTGTCATTAGAATAAATTATTAAAATTTTAATACATACGAGTATGTATGTGTGTATTCCATAATCAATTGAATTTATTCACCTTTTTTTTTGTCTTTTGCAAATATTATTTGATTTTTTTAAAATTTTAAATTTAGGTACAAATGTGTTCATGGTATTTTCTTTTTCTTTTTTAAATATTTAAAGAAAAACGAAAAATGCACAAATACTAGGATCACGTATTACTTTAATATAAAAATAAAAACAAAAAAAGAAAACATTTACATTGTCGATTATGATGGTTTTTACATATGTAGTTAAAACAGATTATATTATCTTTTTAATTTTTTTTTTCGAGTTATACAGGATGTACCAGAGTAATGGTCCCGAAATGGGTTTATCTTGTTTTTTGGTGTGATCTTGACAAGAAAGTGTACTCTTGCTCTTCCTGGTCCCCTTAAAATTCATCTCTTTTGAAATATAAGATATTGAAAATTTTCAAATACGTGCAGTACATGATGTCAATAATTGGCCATATATTTTGAACCTGGTTATGTACTTGGTTTTCTTAGAAATGTCCAAGACTCATTTTTTATCTGTAGTAAATATGAGCAAAGTATAATAATTCTTTTTCTAAAAACACTCTAAACTACAAGGTAGACCAATTTTTTGACCTATATTCTATGACATCCTGCATGTTGTATCTTCGGTTATATTGACTTACAATATAATGACCATGTAATAATAATTTAATTACACAATAAATTTTTACAGAGATGTACATGCATATATGACGTAATGCGGGTGTATAATAACGTAAAATGAACATTTATAATAAAATCTTTACATTACATTAAATATGATATGGTGTTGTAATATTACACAGGGACATATAAATTTTAAGTGAGAAACAACATTTCTACTTTAAAAAAACCAAAAAAAAAATTTTTATTATAAAAGTAAAAAGGTACAGTCAAAAACATTTAATATTTTTATGAATTTTCATTTTATACTTAGTAAAACTCAATTTAATGATCGTAAAAATGTGGTATGAAAAGCCAAAAAAAAAAAAAAAATTTAAAATAAATAAAAGTAAAAATCAAGTAAATGTCGCTTTCAAAAATGTTTAATGTTGAGAAAAATAATACACCTCAACATGTTTATTACTGTAAGTGACTTGTTTTGTTGCTATAAATTAATGGTTTGGTATAGACATATGGAGCTATATACATATATAGTCATACGTTTATGCATGTCCAATGTGCAATAATTGTATATACTGTATCGTAAATACTCTTATATGTATGTAATGCTCATAAAGTCATAATAATAATGACAATGTGATGGTTACCATTTTTATGTTTTTTTTTTTTATACACTTTTATACACATTTAACGTACGATATTATTTGTTTATTAAATACGTAATGTAATGTATAAGCATTAATGTATAAACGTATTTATAAAACATATACATCATATTTAACTTGAAAAATATGAAAATTTACCACGTAAATAAGGATAAAAATTTTCTTTTTATTTTTTTTCCCCTCTCTTTCTCTTTGAATTTATTACATTAAATATAAAAGAAAATTTTATTACTAAAAATATTTATGGTTCATTTTCATTAGTGTTAAATGGACAATTTTTTATTCAAGAGATTTTTATTAATTTTATTAACTGTTTATGATAAACAACCAAAAAAAAGCAAACAAAATTTTATTTACACTAAAAATCTTTTAAATAAAATATCCTTACAAACGTATAAATTTAAAAAAAAATTTTTTTAAATATATTTTTTAAATATTTAGAGTTTGCTTACATCAATTGTGTACGTTTATAGTCTGTCTACTAATTCGATGCAGTTAAGATCTTATGGGACTATATGTGTTTTTTTTTCATAATTTTTAATAAGGCCATGTCACGAACAGTGTTACCATAATTTTAAAGTTATCATATAATATCAATATACAGCGACCTAAAGTATTACTACTCCATGTAATTTCCATAAGGCCTCAACTACATCGAATTAGTGTATGGAGTATAGTTCAGTTGGTATCTCATTCAAGATTGCCCATACTATTTTTTCATACAACGTATGTTATATTTTTTACTCGTGTTGAATTATTGGAATTCAACCGAATGTAAAAGAAAAATCAAAACAACAAAAGGAATTTGTGTATGAGTGTACTTACCTTATTTTATTACGAAAACAGCTGCTAAGATGTGTAATTCTGGCATATATTTTCAAATATGTATTTTATGCGTACGGGCGTGTATAGTATATCCTTTGTGTCTGTTTCAAATTATTTTTATTATTTTTTAAGTAGCACAAATTTGAAAAAAAAAATTTTTAAATATTTTTTTGATTCTTATTTTCACATTTTTTTCACTTCTTTGAAATTTTTGATTTTTTCAAATTTAAACATCACTTTAAACGTTCACTTCACTTCACTTCACTCACTTATTTTCAGTGCTATCGTTTTAATCAAAATACAATATTTTCACTGATTTTTGATATCTAATATTGCAATACCGTCTTCTTGATGTTGTATTACTTTTATTTTCGAGTGTAACCGAACGAACACAATTATTAATATGTAAATTTAAAAATCAATTTGTGAATACCACATCCACGCGCCATCAAAAAACAATAAATAAAAAAATAAAACTCAAGAGCCACTGAACAACACACCCGTCTTCCCTTACGTTCACAAGGAAAATGAAATGAATAATCTTGTTCGACCGTCATTTATGCTAGACGCTAGACTGTTCTGTGTGAAATATGAAAGTAAACAAAACCGGTTTAATTCTTACTTCTCGTTACTTATAATACGAGTGTTTCACAAGACCCACTGTACAATACACCCGTCTTCCCTTACACTCAAAAGGCAACTGAATTGAACAAACCTTACCAACCAACAACTGGAGTGCTAGGCTGTTATACCGTGTTCTATTACTATGTATACCAGACCAGGCCAGTATACATGAAACATGAAAGTCAACAAAAATGCGAAAGCAAATTGCTTGAGCAATGAGAATGAAGACATGTATAGTATAGTGTACCTGTACAGAACAGGACTACTGTTTTAGATTACAATAAAAAATTATTTTGTATGGAATATTCGGGAATTCTGGTAAGACTTTTTTTTGAAAAACTTTTACTATAGAAATAATGAGAAAATTTTAAAATACTCAATAAAGAGCGTACCAAAAATATGCATATCAATATTGATACGTTATTTTTTTCTGTGCACGCGTGTATTTGAAGTACTAATTATACAGATATATGTACATATGTACATATATGAATATAAAAATGAAAATTTTAAAACTTTGTAATTTAAAATACCGATAATAATGGCTATTTCATGTTACTTAAACTATTTTTTACACCCTTTAAATGAGTATAATTTTTTTTACACATTTTATATGAATTTCATTTTTTTCATTAATTTTAATTTCCAAACGATAAGTCTTTTGTTAAAAAGTTTTCAACAATTTTGTATTAGAAATTCATTCTGAAACTGTAATATTACCCGTAAATCCTTAAAAATGGAATTGATTGTATATTATATCTAAAATGGAAAAAAATATACATTCACGTATGTATGTATTCATGTAAATAATAAATATACGTATGTATAAAATTTATCAGTCCTGTTTTATGATTTTGGTATTATGAAAAACCACAATTTGCAATAGCATATAGAAAAGCATACATACATCCACATAAAATATTCATACAAAATACAATGAATTATTGATAATGGAACTACAATACATGCACATTAAACAAAAGAAAAAAATAAATAAATAAAAGTAGATTAGAATAAAGCAGTAAAGTGTAAAATATAAAAGCTAGAATTTTTTATTATTATTTTTTTTAATCGTTATTTTCATTTTTAATTTTTGCTTTTAATATTTGACTTTTTTGGTTTTAGAATTCTCATACGATGGTTTTAATTACAGCAAATTCTTTATCCTCATATTGCCCACAATTCACTATCATTAGAAATTGTATAAAACCTTCATGTACATAATATAAAATATTTATGTCTACAATTTTTGTGAGAGATAAGTACATAATAATGTACACAATTACGTATATGATACGTTTATATCAATGTTTGTTGATTGAATAAATTTTTTAAATTAAAAATATAGTAGGTGGTCTTAAATTTACTGGTAATTCAGTTTGATTTAAACAAAATTTTCATAAAATATCAAAAACTAAAAAAAAAAAAAAATTAATCAAATTTTATTGTTCTTTTTTTGTATGCTTGATTTTCCTTGTATTTTCTTTTTATTTTGACCCCAAACTTTTAAAGTAATTGAGTACAAATGACACCAAAACATAAACAACAATATAAGTATACAATACAAAGTCACAAGGGTAAAATTTTGTTGTATGTAATAAATTGGTTAACCTTTAATATGTTATACATATGTACTTTGTATGTATATACATGTATTCACAAAAATTGCTGACAATATATTGTCTTCGGTACATAGCATACGTATTGTTATTATTTTAGTAAAATGTATATCTACTAACACATACATAGTAGTGAGCATCTACAATATAAAAACTAAACGTATAAACATTTATGCAAGTAAAACTCATTTATCTATGAAACTCTTTAGTTCGGACCATATACGCATAGATATTATTAAAAATAAGGTAAAATGTTTTAGAAAATGTTAATGCCTTAAACATTCATATGTATACATTTGTACATGTAAAATGTTAAAGATTCAAGGAAAAGTTTATTTTTTTTTTTGTTTTTCATTTTCAATACAAAAATATTTTACATAATATATTTATTGTATTGGGTAAAATAACAAAACTGAGATTTTTTGCAATAAATATTTACAAATGAATATACACGAAATAGGTCCGATCTTGAATGGTTTTAATGCTAAACCATTTATATATACGTAAAATTGAAACCACATTTTACACATATGTAGGTTTCTATAAAATAATAGGGTAAATTTCAAAACGTCAATAAATTTTGTTGTAACACAGCAATACTACAGTTTTGGTGAAAAATTTATACAATAATACTAATGCCATTCGTTTGTTCAAATGTTCGTTTTGAAGTTTTAAACGATGTTTTCAATTTGAATATTGGCATTTTAAAAATTTAATTAGCATCAAAGCAGCATTTAAACGTTTTGAAATCCACCAAAAATTTAATGAACTAAGTACATAAGTCTTATGAACATACATGCAAAACATGCATGTACATAAAAATGATAAAAAAAATGAAAGAAAATTTCTATCGGGATAATTCTACAAAATTTTTTTATCAATAGGAATTAAGAAAAAATTAATACACTGGTCTAAAACTGAAAATTATGTTACTTTGTAAGTTTCTAAATTCATTAGTCAAATGAATCTTTTTTCCCTAATTTAAAGGATAACTAAAAGAAAATGTTAAATGAAAAACAAAAATGAACTGCATTTGATACAGTTATTTTATTGATTGGAAAAATTAAGTGTATTATTTACATTTTACATGCTACATAATATAGTAGCAGTGCACCTAGTCTTTATACATATCTACCATCATGTGCACAATAAATAGATATAAATATCTTCATGTATTTAATTAAGAACTTTTTGTCTGAAATATTAATTGAAAAATCAAAATAAATATTTTCTGATTTACATTGAACAAAAAAAAAAAAAAAAAAAAATGCAGAAAAAATTCTCACAATAAAAGTTTTTCTATTAAATTTCTATAAATATCTCTATAAAAATGTTGTTATACGATTAGTGATTACAATGAGCAGCTAGACATAATCAATATCATGTATGTAAATTTATGAATTGTCAAATTAAAATTCTTATTTCGTATTGATGTATTTTTATAGTAAAGAAAATGAACTGGAAATTGGTCAATTGTGTTCAAATGAATTCATATAAGGTATACATATGTACATTTTATTGTGTATTTATTGTGAATTTTCTATTATTTATCTATATCGCTATACATTTGTATACAAATGTGACATCCAATCATGTCCATTCTTCTTCCATACATTTATAATGTATTTTCTATATGGATAAATAGATACATACATATGTATATGACAGTACATTTTATATGGTATATAAATGAATGCATATGTAAATGAAAATCTCATTTCATTCATTTAAATTTTCAAATTCTACAGCAACCAATATACATATGTGCATACATACACATAAAAAAAGAATTAAATACAATAATATATGTGTATATGAATACGTAAATGCATTCAATACAAAAATGAAATTGAAATGAAAATTTTAAACATATTGTGTGTGAAAATGGTGAAAAGCCACAGTAATTGTATGCAAATTACTGGTAACAATAGTATTCGTAATTGCATAATTGTCGTCATATTATTGTTGTTGTTATTGTCGTCGTCGTCATCATTGTCGCCATTACTGATGTTGTCACTCTTTTTCTTCTTCTTCTTTTTTTGTTTTAAACTCTGTCATCATATTTATACTCTAATGCCATTCTAAACAAAGATTTTATCTTTATACATATTAACATTGTGAAGTGAACCTCCTACTTTTCTTGGTTAAGTTTTTTCCTTTTATTTTCCAAGTTTTCCTTTTTTTATGTGATTTTATTACTATTTTGTTTTTTGTTTTGTTTGTATTTTGTTTTTTTTTTTTTTTTTTTTTGATTTTTTGTTATCAACCATAAAGTTATAGTAAAAAGTTCTTAGATGGACAATTACAATTTTCTCAGTTCATCGCATATGTTGAATGTTAATTTTCATTCAATTGTTCTACAATTATTTTAGATTCATTTACCATATCCATATAGTATTTTGCATGTATATGAAAAGTAAATCTTTTTAATTGTACATATAAATGTACAATAAAAAAGAAAATTGTCAAGTGCAAAAAAAATCGTTGTTTTTTTGTTTTAGAAAGAAATCCCACTTTTACACATGTTTTTTGTATGACCATTGTTTCTTATACTTTGAATCTTATTTGCATTTTAGAATTTTCAATTTTATTATCTACGAAAATTTCTATTTACATATGCATGGTATGCAAATGTTAATTGCAGAAAATGTAGGAAAATTTTTTATAAAGCATACATTTACACCTGAAGAAAAACTAAATAAAAAAAAAAAAAAAAACAATAAACAAAGAAAATTAGTATGTACAAAGTATAATCTCATTTTTTAGTTGACTTTAAAAAAAAAACTACATACAGTTAATTTTAGTTTCAGAATACTGGAATTAACCTAAAAAATAAATGAAAAAAGGAATTACTTTTCTTTTGGACAGAATCCAACTAAAATAGTAAGAAGTAAAAAAAAAATTTAAAGAAAATTACAAATAGACAAAACTAGATTATGGTTAGATAAAATCTTAAATGGACTTGAAAATTTCATTTTTATTATACGTATGAAGATAATATGATGATCTTTAATAAATTTCTGTTTTAAATTACATACTTATGTAATTATAAAAGTTTGAATTTAATTAAAAAAAAAAAAAAAAAAAAAAAAAAAACAAAAAAAAAAATTTCTTTTATTATGTACTTGAAAAAATATTATTCGTTTAAAATTTTTGTAATTGTATACAATTTTATTAAATAAATGAAAATTTTTTAATTTTATTATTAATGAAAATAAAAAATCAAATTAACTTTTATAAATATTCAATTGAGTGTAAAGTGAAAAGAAATGAAGAGAAAAACATTAAATACATTTTCTGGATATTTTCAATTACAAGTAAATTTGGATATTTTAAAGTTCATTTTCATTTGATGTTTTTTTTTTTTTTTTGTAAAATATTTAACATTTCCGTCAATTTTATCAAACGATAAATTTTTTAAAAAAATAAAATGATGAAAAATTTAAAATTCAATATATTAACTGGCTTTTTAGAGTTAATGTAAATTTTTTAAATTGAAAAGGTAAAAAGTCAACTTTAAAAGAAAATACTCGTATGTATGTATATATAATATGTATACATTTCATCAATCGTTTGTATGTATGCCCAATAATTTTTTTCTTTTTTTTTTTATATTTATTCAATTGATTTTTTCCAGTACGATTTGGAAATTCTCAAAATGCTTTTTTTTTTTTTTTGTTATTAAAAAGTAATTTCATATCAATAATCGATAAAGTATTAAATAGGGTGTACCACAATAAGAGTAACATATCCTATGTTTTACAGAAATCAGTGTTAAAATGTTCAAGACATTTGAATTTCATCATATATGTGATGTAAATATGTATGTGTCAGAAAGTCAAAACATACATGACAATACGTAATTACGTCTGTTTAATTCGATTCATATTAACTGTAAATTAAAGTTGACAAAACTTTGATTTGTATGACTTGTGTCTGTTCCAGATGGAAGAAGATAACCGGGAAGACTCAGAAAGGTCATGGTACATGGTACATGAAGGTCATCGAAATATACAAGTGGAATAAGAAAGCAAGAAATACGACCGAGTAGAGTGGAATCCTGGAGCAGGCTAAGGCTCAATAGGGGCTGTGGCGGCAATGCTGATGATGATGACTTGTGTCTGTGACACTTATTCTGACACACTATGTATTGCTAGGCAGAGTCGATAAAGAAAATTAAATAAAATAAAAAAAAAATGCATATGTTCAATTTTTTTCTACAAAGCACAACACACATACGTAACGTACGTTTACTTTTGTAAAGTTCGTTTATTTTTTTGAATTTTATGTGGTCGTTTTCAATATATTTTTCATAGGTAAATAAGAAAAAGAAAAAAATAAATAACGGTTTTATATGCTATTGATTAGTGAATTTCCTTTGAAAAGTTGCCAATAAAACTAAAAAGGAAGAGAAAAAAAAATTCAAACGTGTATTTTTTTTACATTATGATACGTATAAATATCGCCTTTGTTTTATATCCTTCATCATTCTCGATCTATAACACCTATACAAGTGTCTATAGGTACGTAACATAGATTATATCAAACAATACAAAAGGAAAATAAAAAAAAAAACGTTCTTAAAACACTATTATTAAGAAATTGAAAAAGAAAAATCGTATGATGATGATAAGTATTATTATAAAGAAACAAAAAAAAAAAAAAAAAAAAAGGAAAAAACAAAAAGGAATTGAATGATGTGAAAAGCTTAAAGTTTTAGTCCTTTTTTATATTATGCACTTTATTAAAACGTCTTTTTTTTTGAAGTACTTCATAAATGTATGAGCTATAAACTCAAAATGAACTGAATTGTGTTAAGCAACAATAAAGAAAAAAAAAGAAAAGAAAATATATATAATAATAATAAAACTAACAAATTTTATTTATAATTTTTTTAAAACTTTCAGAAACAACAAAAAGGGTTTTATATATATAAAGGATTTCAAAGAAAAACTTACATATTAGAAAATGAAACGAATTATAAAATTCATATATGTATGTACATATATGCAGTAAACACATATGTACGTTTGTGAATGTATTTGGAAGTAGAGAGAACATTTTTTTTTTCCTTTAAAAACTTTATTTTCATTTCATACATATATGTATGTATTTGTATATATACAAAACCAAAAAACTCGCCTAACTGACTTAGGCACATACATACGTACTCATATGTGTGTGTATATATTGAAGTTTTATATTTTCTATACATTTTCTTTGTTCTGTTATATTTTATCCGTAAACCATTCAAAATCTGTACTTACACATACATATATGTATGTGTATACCCTTGTCTATGTCTATATAATGTATTTAAAAATTTGAATTAGTAAGAAATAAGTTAAAGGTAAGAGAAAAACATGAAATAGAAAATAAGTTTTTGTGGTTAACCGAGTTTGTTTGTCCTAAAGGAAAATGAACAAAAGCCAAATTTAATAAAATAGAAGAACAAAAAAAAAAAACGTATAATTACATATACAACGTTATAAGAGCATAACGTTGAAAAAAGAAAATACTGTAAAATTTTATATTTATGAATTTAATTTTATGTACATAAGTGTGTACACATATTATTACATACGTAAATTGAATATAGAAAATTTTCTTAAAAATAACATAAAATTTTAATGAAAATCAAAATATAAAACAAAATTTAATTAGAAAACAAATTTCATTAATTTAATGCATAATTTCAATTGATCAAATTAAATACTTTGGGCCTTACCAATAACCGTTTACTAAGTCGTTACTGAAGACTAATCTCATATAAAAATCTAAGACTAAATCCTTACTAAACGGTTATTGGTAAGGCCCTTTGTTTTTGACAAATAAAAATGAACATTTTTAATTTTTAAAATTAAATATTTTCTGATTAAATATTTTTAAATGATTAAAATATAAAAATGGCAACTGAACGATTAAAGTAAAGCTCAATGACTAAAACGGTTTGACTTGGCTTTAATTAGATTTTAATCAGTTAGGTACAATAACCAGTGTCCAGTATCATAAATTACAAGTGTGAAATATTGAAACCCAACCATATTGATAATTTTTCCTAGTTATCAAAATAACTTTTTTTTTGACTAACCAGATTTTGTGACAATGACAACATCGAATTGTTCATAATATTTTATGTTTTAAATTCTCTTTAAAGAAAAGAAAGCGTTAATATTTTCGATACATTACCGTAGCTCAGACAGAAGTCATTAACGTAGCTGACACTAAGCCTCACATGTTTTATTTTTATACAAAAAAATTCTGTTACAATTGCAATTTACATACAGTCATGAATATACCCTTATGTGATATTTTCTTTTCCAATGATTTCCACAAATGTGAATAAAATATGTATGTAATTTTACACTTGAATTCATATTGATGAAATTATTATTACTTTTTTTTTCAACATTTATTGATGTAAAGTATGATGACAGTGTTTAAATGTATATTCATACACATATGTCTGTATGTGTACATTTATTAAAAATACATGAATATATTTCTGAAAATTACATTACATTATTCGTACATGGAATAAACATGAATGTATGTATGCATGTAAATGTAGAAGGAAAACCTACCAATCAATATAAATTATTTATGCATTACATAATATTACATTTACGCTCACATGCGTTTTGTACATATTAAATTTGTAATATTAAAGAGGTTTTGTTTCACATTTTCTTAAAGTTAAAATTTTCAAATTGTAAAAATTAATGAAATAATAAAATATGAAAAATTAATTTGTTGCAGATATGTAATCGTTTTGTTTTGTGATTCAGAGGCTAGATTTGAACGTAATTGAAATAAATTGAAACATATAAATTCAATTCAACACAAACATTATAGTCTGTATATTAATTCGGTTCAGTCAAGGTAATTTTTCTTTTCTCATAATTTCTAATAAAATCATCTCACGAGTAGTGTTACCACAATCTATAAAGTTATCATATAATATGATATGAATTTTTTTAATATCAATATACAGCGACGTAAAGTGGTATTACTTTATGTCATTTCTATAAGATCTTATAACTGCATCAGTAGACAGAGTATAAACAGATTTATTTACAGCTTTATACTGGACATGTGTGAGACCACTTTTCTGATGTCATGAATGAATCCATTTATATTTGTGTATTTTGATTTGTTTTAATCATGTTTGAATTATATTTTAAACTTTATATAAAGACAAAAGATCAAAAGTTTTTGTACAAATTGATACAATTTTGTACGTGCATAGGTGAGTGAACTAAAAATAATTTTCAAAATTCATCATTAAAATGTATACGTAGATGTATCATTTTTAAAACAAGAAATGATAAACAAAATTATGAAAATGTCAAAATATTACGAATGGATGGACAATACCTAGAGTATAATTGTATCAGACAATGTGTACATATATGTACGTCATGCGTACGTATGTGGCCGATGAACGTTGGTAAATATTGTCTACATCTGTACTGTAAATAAAATTGAATTCATAATTAAAGCCTATAATCCTGAGCATAATTTTGTCTAAATTTACTTCGAAAATTCAGTTAAGTCCATTCAGAATCCATTTCCATTTCAGAGTCCATTCTGTTAAGTCCTCATCAAATTGACTTATATTATACATCAATATATACTATGCACACGTATATACACAAAATGTGTATGTATGCATGTGTATAAATTTACCTATAAAATAAAATCTACAATTCGTACGTATACATTTTTGATCCATTACATTTTGTGTAAATGTGACAAAAATTCAATAATTTGGAAACAATATTTTATCTAGAGATTTGACTTCAGCCATAAATTACATAATTAAAATGCACTAGTATATGAGAAAGTACGAATTTTATGTGCAGAGATAAATACATGTACGTGTGTGTGAGTATTTATACATCGTTATATATTTGCAGGCATTCTTATATGTAGATTGATAGACATACATACGTACATACTTGTATATATATTGTTATGTCTATGTTTACATTAACGCAAATAAATTTCGTTTAATAAAAATATTAAATCGAAATTTCGAATATAAATTTATATGATGTAAAAATTAAGACAATGATGTTTATATAATTTAATTAAAGGACGTGAGATTATCATGAATATCTAATTGAATTAAAATTGCTTTTAAACAAATAATATTTTGTTGAAGCATGATAACCTCATAATATATGCTTTTCTAGTTTTCTATTCGTACATCCTAGGATTAAAGAAGTTTATTTAAAATTAAAATAGTGTTCATGGTCTTTTTCAAATCTTTTTCTTAAATAAAAAGTATCAAAAAAAAAGAAAATTTTTTTTGTGGTTGTCGAATTAATATCCTTGGGCAACAAATAAAGAACCATGAACAACTATGTGGCATATAACAGCACATTCATACATATGATTTGAATATGTAAATTTTTATTAATTTAAAATTCGATAAATATTTTGTCTACATTACAACTTTGGTATAAAATTTAATACGTGTACGTAACGCTTGCAAATTAACGTCTATTCTCTGTCAATTAAGTTTTGTTTATTATAAATTTAACTTTAACAGTTTTACAACAACAACAACAAAATGTTCAATTTTGTAAATAATTTATCTAAAAAATTAATGAAATAATTTTCTATAAAACTGAAATTAATTTAATTCTTGTGACAAACACCCCAAATCTCTGTTTCCAACAGCACTTCACATAAAATGCATATTATTCAAATTAATTTGAAAATTGTTGTAACTAATTCATCATCAAACAAAAATTTTTTATTATTGCGAATAAAATCTAATTAAAATCTCAATTTCTAGTTTCATTTATATATAAATTACCTTCTGTCAAATGATGTGTCACTATGTCAGTAATTCATTTATTTTAGAATATACATATATGATACTCTCTATAAAGTACATGATTGTTTGTAATAAGGCCTATGTAGACACACATCTCTATATTATACACATATTGATTTAATTTTATACAGTTTTATATATGAAATTTTCCAAAAATTTTGTTACATTTTTCCATATATTTGAAAAATCGAAAATAAAAAAAAACGATAAAAACAAAAATCTCGTTAGTCATCTGTTCTGATGATTACATTCGTTTGGGAAAATATTTTTACAAATAAACGTTTTCTATATTACGTACATACCTACATATATATATATAGTATAACAAATTTTTGGCCAATTTTCAAATAAAGCAAAATATCAATAGATACATACATATGGGATGAATAGATATTAATAGAAAACAAAAAGTAAAATATGTATGTGAATGAAAATAACAATACTGAGCAAAAATAATGTAATCAATCATTTTATGGTTAAAAATTTTTATGTATGAATGATGATGATGACGATATGATGTTGGCCAAAAGTCTGAATTTAGTAAATACGGCATGATATTTGCAAGGTGCTGATATTGATTCTATTGTTGCTTCAAATATGAACACATAAATATACAATACTTAAAAAGGGGTGTAGAATTGATTCTTAAAAATGTTTCTCATTAACTTGAAACCACAATTAGTTATCAACAAAACGTTTATGTCTGTTCATCTGCAACAGTATTTCTATAGTATACATATGTACACGTACGTAACGTGTTAAATGGCAGATGGTTTATTCATTTGTTCATTCATTCATTCATTTATTTATTTTTTTATTTTGTTTTAGAATTTTTTCCAAAAAAAAAAAAAAAATTACAAACTTTCAATAGATGCCCTCTTTGTGTAATGAGATCAATCTATTTGAAAAAGTACAAGAAACACCATTTATATATTTTTTTCCTTCTTGTATTGTCCTTGTGGTTTCTTTTGGTATTTGTACAGTGTATACTAAAATTAAAGATATGTATATGTATGTACATACATATATAGCGTCATGATTGATGATTGTAATGTTTTGTTCTCGTTTTAATAAAAAAAAATGTTAAGGGTTGCAAACATCGTTAACTAAAATCATAACAATAAAATTAAAGATCTTTCTAACTTATTTGTTGGTTTCTTTTCTTTGGCCTAATTTTTTTTGTTTTTTGGTAGATTTGACCCGATGATGATTCTTTCTGTACAAAATAGAACTGTGAAAATTGTAATATTATTGGTAGAAAAAAAATTGCAGATTTTCCTTAAGAAAATTTTAAATGAGAATTCTTTAAAGGACTTAATACTAGCATATAAAAATTAAAAATTTAATGAGAAAGCTGCTGTCTATTCCGACAGATCATTTTAAATGTGTTACTTGTTATTTCCAGGTATTACAGTCATTTTCTCAAACAAGAAATCTGTTTTTGTGTTATTTTATTTTAAAGTATGTTTGTGTAGGGAAATTTTATAAGAGTTCAAGTTAAATTTTTTTAAAAATTTAAATATATAAATATTGAAAATTTCATTATATTCAGTTAAAGAATTTTTAATTTGAAAAATATTTTTATTAACAAACACAAAATCTATTGTGAATTTTTTATTTTTTAAATTTAATATTATGATATGCTCGATTTTAAGTTAGTATTGAATTTTTTTGATATAAAATGAAAATATTGATTTAATACTTCATTTGCTACGTACATCCATATACACATGGACCTATACATACATAATATCAGACATTATTGCATGGATTTGTGAATTTTTCATCACAATTTTAAAATTCTCTTCAAATGTGCTTAAGTTTGGAATGTTATGTATATACATACGTGACTGACCATTTTCCTCTTGTATTGCATCTAAATAAGAAAAAAAAAACAATAAATAAATAAATGAAAAAAAAATTATGAAAAAAATGCAAATACGAGACATGTGCATCTGAATGATCATAAACAAACTAATATTCTTTTTTCTCATTCAAAATAAAACAAATATGATTCTTTCAATTCAATCAACAACATAGATGAAATTTTATTTTATGAAATTTCTATTACACATAACCTAACAATACATATTTATTCATATATTTAATGTGTATGTACAAATGAAAATGATTAGTAAAACTTGTGAATAAAAAAATTTACAGGGTGTCACAGAATCAGTGTTACTAACAATATACTTTTTTTTTAAGTTTAGACTATTCCTAGGAAAGAATCGTCCTAGATTCTCACTAAAATTTATCTATTTTGAGATGTAAGGGATAGAAAATTTTTTAACGCTTAAGGCACATGACATTTATGTCAATTTTTATTTAAAAAATTACAAAAATTTCTAATTTTGAAAATTGATCAATTTCCGCTTAAATTATATCCATACGAAATTTATTATTTTATACTAAAAAAATTGACTGGGACACCTTGCATATAAGTAGTCATGTATATGTACATAAAGATAAATTTGTATAGTTCAATATATTCGTCTGAATTGTTTGAATACAATCAATCTTTCTCTTATGAAGGAAAATTCTTATTTCATTTTGATTGCATATTAAACATTTTTTTTTCTCTATTTCATTTTCTGCGTTTCTATTGTGAGTTTTTGTTATCTTTGAAAACTATTCAGACTATAAGTAAGTGCATTTTGCTTTTTTTTTTTATTTTTTCATTGATAATAAATTCAACATTTAGAAAATAGTTAAAGAAAAATGAATAATAAACAGTTCAATGGTATTCTAAGGTATAAAGAATTTATAGACAATCTGTAGGGAATTTTTGAATAAAAATATTTCCTGTTCTTTTTTATTTTTATTTTACTAATGAAAATGACAATTATCATGACAAGAATGATGAAATAATCTGCATTGCGATCATTTTTATTTTTACAAACTAAAAATAAAAATGAACTTCATCTGCATTTGAAATCAGGATTTATTGATTATGCAAATACAAAAAAAAAAAAAAAAAAAAAAAAAAAAAAAAAAAAAAAATTTATAAAAAAAATTTTATACAAATTTTATATCATTGAATTGTATTATGTAAGTTTAAATAGGGATTTACTATATAAACTAAACTGGTACCAGAGTTTACGAGCATATTACAAAAATTATTTGACTAGATTAAAAAAAAAGAAAAATCTGTTCTACCTCAATTTGTATGTATTATTGCTTGTTTGGAGTTTTGTCTTACAAATTAGTATTTTAAGCTTAAAATATTCAAGAAAATATTTATGGGAATTTTTTGCAAGTATTTTAGTTCGTTTTGTTTTCTTTGAACTAAAAAAAAAAATTTCTAATTTTTTTTGCTATGTTCAATTCAAAAATTAAATTATACGATTTACAAAAATATGAAAAGTATTCACAAGATGTTATAATGTTGTTTATATCACATATTCGTAGGAATATACAGTGGAAACCATATATGAATTATAATGAAGAAAATTTTGAATACCATTCACTTTAAACGATTTTCAATATATGTACATGCACAAAAATACAACGAACAGATACTATTTGTAATAAGATATGCTTTAGAACGAGTAAGGAGCAAAATATAACAGTCTGTACTTTAAATATTCAAATAATAAAATAACAAAACAATCCGAAAAGTCAAATTTGATATAACTAATATTTGTCTAACATTTAATTTTTAGGTTTTTAATTATACATATTGTTGGTAACATGATTTTAAGTAATGTCCTTTAATACGATTTCTACTGTTCATATGTAAATATTCATGTACATATACGTTACATTGATTTTCATTCATGTGTGTAAGCATGTATAAAATTACTTTTATTATGTAGATACCCAATTGTAACATGTTTTCGTGTTTTGCATTTTCTTTGCTGCATTAAATAAAATTTTTTCACACAAATACATATGTATGTATGTTTACAGAAAGAAGTCTAAAGAAAAATATCATGAAACAAAGCCAGAATAATATAAAATTCAAAAAAAAAAAAATAAATAAAAACAAAAAATAAAAATTTATATCAAATTCAAAATCTTATCTATTCGTTCACGTTTGCTCATTTTATATAAATTTTCATGTTCGTTAACTAAAATATAGATTTATGACCTATCATAATCGTTTTTGAAAATTTTAAATATTGTAACTGAATGTAAAGATATTGAAGAACATTGTATGTAGATTCTATGCTATATAATGTGTTTCTGTTAAATTAAACTTGGGCTATTATTGGCTGATAGATTTTGGGATGGATTACATGTTGCTATTTGTCACACAAAAGTTCTGGTGATCGAAAATCGCATGAAATTTCATATAATGTATGATCAGCCATACAAACCATTATGTAAGTGAATGCGTGATTTTCTATATACATGCACACAAAAAATATTGAAAAAATATTCATACTATGTCACATATCACACCAAAAGAATATAAAAAACAAAAATTCGATAAAAATTTTGAAGTTTTTTTTTTTTTTTGTTCTAAGGAACATTTTCTAGGGCAAATATACAAATAGAATTTCTTAACATATGGATTTTATTAAAAAAAAGAAAAAAACAATTTCTTCATGTCCCATGTCTTTTTGAGAATATATTATAAATTATCATTTATATAATTGAAATTGCATACGTTTAACATACAATACATATTTATATGTACATATACTTACATACGTTGAAATTATGCGTGTGACAAAAATATGGAAAAGAAAACTGTGCTAACATTCATAATATGATACGTTTGATACGAGATGAAGTTCTTAAAAAAATTTTTTTCATAAACATATGTTGAGGTACATACATATGTAGAGGTACATACATATGTATGTATATACATACATATACATATGTATGTAGTACTATATCATATGGTATGTTTATATAATGTATGAATTTTACTTTTTCTACTATTATTATAGTAAAGTAAATATATTCTGCATAATCAATACATTGATAAAAGAATAGTATTGAAAATCTAGCGATATTATAAATAAATATATCAAATATTAGACCTTAAGACACATGTGTGTTTAGAATTGGAAATCGATCCTTCTTATAAAGTTATCGAAAATTTTCTGATATTTTGTAATAATAAGCTATACGTACAATCCATGCATACATAAATGTTCCTTTTATGTTGAAAAAATAAATGTATATATATCGTTTTGTATGTATGTCTGAATGTATTTTACAAAAAAGTCAAAACCAAATTTAGAAAATTTTGTACATGTAATACACGAATACACAACATGTACGATTATATAGGCAAAACAGTGTGATACTGTAAAAAAGACGAAAATACCTCACGTATAGTTTTAATGGCATACTGAAGCTTTTTGTGGTATTCGAAACATGTCAAAAGAAATATTTTCGCCTTTTATGTATAGTTTGTATAATACATATATGTATATGTGTATATACAAAATATATTATATAAACTTATAGATACATCTATTATAGTTTTACATATTTATATACATATATAATATGTATGGAAATATGTACTCAGGAAAACGTTTTTTTTTTTAACTATGAATACATATATGTACAGATTGTATACTATATTATTTCGAAATATATGAATAATCTAATACTAAAGCTTCTAAAAAGGAAATTTTGTTTATGTCTTTTTTCTTGGAATATAACGTACGTGTATATAATATACATTCATTATCATATATACGTTATATATTGTATGTGTTGAAATTTGTATGTGAATATTCACATTATATATGTTTTATTTTATTTAACATATATTATACATATACATATGTACCTATATATAGAAAAAAAAACTTGTAAAAATATTAAACATCCTGAAGAAGACATAAAATGTCAAAGTCCATATTACAGTACAAGTATAACGCAAGTGTATACTTAAATTTTCTTATTTTATATGTGACTAACATTTATACATACATATAACATGTGCGTATATATATTTATTTTTATATATAAATATAAATATAAAGTCATAGTTTGTGTGTATGTGTGCATTAAGTTTGTACAAACCCGTACCGTACATGTACGTATATACATAGATGCAATAATCTAAATATACTCAGATAAAAGATACAAAATATTCACAATACCACTAGTAATTTGACATTCTCATTTATTGGGTAATCATTATCCTTCTCATAGGATTTTCACATACCAATTTTCTGATGTTCATGTTCATCTACAGTATGTCCTTTTTTATACCATGTGCTTAGCTCTCATATAGATACAGGATATGTCGTATGGAGTTACATAAATATATACATACTTATATTTAATTTTCATCGGCTTTGACTTTCCCTTGTCATTTATATATACATACATTTCGTTTTATATTATTTTTATTTCTTATTTTACAGGGTTCTTAATAGAATTTTTCATATAATATGTAGTTACAAATAAAAAATAAAATTTTAAAATATCTGATTTAACATTATAAAAATTTCCAAAGTAAATATGTAAGTTTGAGGTAATACAAATTAAATTACATGTGCTTTTTGTATGTAACTTTTAATAAATTTTTCAATTAATAGAAATTTATTTTGAAAGACACCCTACTATATAAAAGAGAAAGAAAAAATTTTAATGTTACATTTATTTCAAGTTGTAGAAAAATATCCAATTTCTGGTCAAATATAATGTAAAATATAAAATTAGAAACTTCAATAATTTTTGATTAAACAAATTTCATTTTTTATTATTTTGTAAATATGTACATATTTGCTTTTCTTTTGACTTTAAAGTAATTTTACCCAAGGAACTTACAATAAAATGTACATCATGAATATAACTAAACATCATTATGTACTTATTAAGTAAAGCTATCATATAATGTCGTTATTTTTCATTTAAGACTTATTTTATAAGTAAAAGAAATAAATAAGTAAATATATGAAAATCATCTATACAAATATTTCTACTTAAATGAAAGTCCTTTAAAGTATTTTTGTACTGTAAAACAAATTTTATTTGTGTATTTATTTAAGAAAAAGGGTTTCAATTCATTTACATGTTTTTAATAATATGAAATTATAGATACAAGAATATCTTATAATATTTTTAGATTTACATATTCACCTTCAGTATAACTACATATACTCTGTCTATTAACGATTTTCAGTACATAAGATCTAGGGGTATTGCTTGTTTTTCTTTTGTCATCATTTCTTACAAGAAAATTCCAGAAGTTAAACTACAAGAATGATACATAGGAAAAATAGATTTGCAGGAGGTTTTTATAGTACCCAATAATGCAATGCAAGAAAACGGTTCTACAAGGCACACACTAAAAATTCTTTTTATCCAGAGTATAGAAAAAAAATTAATAAAATTTAGATATTTTGTTTTAAAATCACCTTTTATATTTTGTTTTTTTATGACGTTTATTTAAATGTTTATTATTAGGTTCATGTGTTCAAAATATTTTGTTTTTCATGCATATGAAATGAATCAGATTTGTTTTTATTTTATTTTTTTTTTCAATTTTTATTTTATTATTATGGTTTTGTTTTCATGAAAACCGATATATAAAGTTTATTTCGATTTGGAAAAAAAAACGAAAATCATTTACTGTATCAAATGTTTTTATGCATGAAAATATTTTTTACTATTCGTTTTATTTTTCTGTAGACAAGCTGAAAAAAAAGGACAACAGCGAGGAGTATAGAGCAGCATAAATTTAAATAAAAAATTTTTATATTAAAATGAAAATATAGATAAACAAACAAATATGCACATGAAATAAAAAAAAAAAACAAAAAACAAAGAAAAAATAAAATAAAACCAAATTTGTTTAAATATTCTGATTGTATTTTAATAAGGTGTTGGTTTATATGTATGATTACCTGCACCTTCCAATATATGTATGTACGTCTATACATATCCTAGCATATACATTTTAAAATGTATTCAGCAAAAAAAAAAAAAAAACAAGGTAAAAATCAATATCAAATTTTAACAAATAATAAGATAGAGTAAATAAATGTAGAAACATTATAATAATAAAAAACAAAAAAAATATATATACAAATTGTAGATAATAAGTAAATAATAAATTTTATATTTTAGTAAGTATCTTATGTTACCTAGATAATAATCATAATTTCATGAATATTATATGCTAATGTATTGTAATACACATATATGGAAATATTAGATTTTTGTTTTGTTTTTTTATTTTTATGCTATTTTCATCTGATTATTTATTTTTAATGATGTAATTTAAAAAGAAAAAAGTAGGTGTATATACTAAGAGGATTTTATTGCAAAATAATAAGAAAAACATGAATACGTAAAAACAAACAAAGCAAAAACAAATAAACAAAAATGAATAAAATAAATAATAAATTGCTTATTTTATTGCGTTGAATTAATTTTTAAATTAAGTTAGAACCAAAATAACGAAGCAACATAAAGTAACGTAAGTATAGTATATACATATGTATGTAGATATGTGAACTTCAAATCAGTTCAGTTCAGTCTGAACTTTGAAAAATCATTTTTCAGTAATTCTCTGAATGTAGCCTTGTTTATGCTACCATTTCATACCGTAATGAGTCCTATCGATTTGACTCATACTGGTTTGAAAGGATACATGAACACGTTTCAAAACCGTAATGAATTTTCAATTCGATATTAAAGTTACAGTTATGAAAACAAACGTGTAAACACTTAAACCGATATGAAATGATAGTACATATCAGCTGATTTCAATATGTATGGTTTCTTTATTTCAATTTTCATATCGAATTGACTGATACCGATATGAAAATTTTAACATAAACACTTATACTACCATTCTGAGTCATGATGCTTTTCAAATCGTAATGAGTTCATTACGATATGAAATAGTAGCATAAACAAGGCTACAAACACACATATATACATATGTACATATATACGTATGTATATATATGTTTACGAACGTATTAAAGGTACATATTTTGTTTTTATTTAATTTATCATCATCAATAAGACTTAAAAATACAAAGCACAAATTGATGCATTCAAAATTAAAGTTTTTTTTTCAGTTTTACAAAATTCTATTAATGTTAAAAACTTATAATAAAAACAACAGAATAACAGTAAGAAAGGAAAAGCAAAAAAAAAACAAAACAACGAAAAATTAAAATAAAATTTTATAGTAATAGTTATTATGTACAAATAAACAAATAAATAGTGAATTTATTTTGTAAATTTAGTTAAAAGTAGTTACTCTTCTTAAAATAAAATTTATTTCTATAGTGGATATAATAACGTACACATGTATACATTGAATATTAAAGACCGTACACTGATACACAAATGTACTAAGGATGTTTAAGGATGTTATATTTTTGCAGTATACGTATGATAATGACAATAACGTTAAACTTTATTTTGTAGCTGTACAAATACCTAAATGCATACTTTTTTACTTCTTTCTTTATACATTCATGTATATATGTATATGTAGGTATTCAGATGTTTTTAGGAATTTCCTCTAGTCCATGTATCGACTATATATATAGGAGCATTAAATTAAAATTCACTAATGTAAAAGTAGCATGAAGAAATGATGAAAAAACAAAATAAAAATTGTAAAAGTATAAAAACAAACACTTTTTTTTTTGTAATTAAATTACTAGAAAACGCTTCATAGTTTTTGTTTACTTCACACACGTGTTGTTGTATGTATGTATGTACATGTAATAGGTGTATAATTTTATAAAAAAATAACAGGAAAAATAAAAAGGGGATAAAAAAAATAAACGGAAAAGTTATACTAAAAAATTACTATGAAAAGTTCAAGTTGAATAGGTGTCACTAATGGACTGACAAAATTAAGTTTGATGATGTAATTTTATTTTATTTTATTTTTTCATTATTTTTATCATACACTCAAACTAAAATTGATTTTTTTTTTTGCTTTTAATTTGTTTTCATTTTTAGTTATTTCTGCGTACTTTTAAATTTAATTTCTATTTTATGTACTGGACTTTTATTATAAGTGTTCTCTGTTTTACTCATTAAAAATATAAAAAAAAACTTATTTACCTGTACAATTATTTAGTCATACAATTTAAAAATAAATCGTTAATACGAGTAAAAGTTAAAAAAACAAACTTAAAAACTTTAAAAATTTTAAAATGAAAAAAAAAAAAAAAAACAAATTTAATTTAAATGTGCAATCATTGCATAAAAAAAAAGATTGAAAAAATTTTCAAATTTCATTTCTATAGTCTCTTCAAATAAGTAGAACAAAAATTTTAATTATAAAAATTGATTTTTCTGAATTTCATTTACAAATTTGCAATAAAAATAACAATTATACTCCATACACTAATTCCATGCAGTTAAGGTCTTATGATAGTATGTATATGTGTCCTTTCTCATTTCTCATAATTCCTAATAAGATCATCTCATGTGTTACCACAATTTACAAAGTTATCATATAATACGAGTTGAATTTTTTTAAATATCAATATACAGCGACGTAAAGTGGTACTACTTTATGTCATTTTCATAAAACCTTAACTGCATCGAATTAGTGTATGGAGTATAGTTTAAATATTGAAAAAAATAAAACATTCAGATTTCCTTAAAAAATTTCATGTATTTATTAATTTTTTTTTCTAATAAATATTTTTAAATATTGATCAAAAAACATCATAAAATCAATTGAAATTCTGAATAAGATAAATACAAAGAAAAAAGTAATGTCCTTTTTTTTAATGATATACATAATATTTTTTATTCTATTTTTTTTTGTTTTTTTTTTATTTTTTTTTTATTTTTTATTTTATTTTTAATTTTGTTCGATTCTTGTATATTTCCTTTTAAAATAAGAAAATAATTTATTCGATCATACATTTTCATAGTGCATATAAGAAAAACATTATTATACAATAACAATGATAATAACAATATAATCGAAAAAAAAAGTAAATAAATAGAAATTGTACTTGTTTTTAAATTGAAATAAAATCAAAAGATAAATAATAATCTAAAAGAAAGAATTGGGGTACAATATGTATCTTAAGAAAAGAAAACAAAGAATTATGTGTGTTAGTATAAAAGTAATGGCAACAAAAAACAACAAAATTAAAAAAAAAAACAAAGAGAAAAATAGAGAAAACAAGGAAAACTAAACAAAAATAAAAACTTTTTTTATCCATTGTATACATAAATAGATTGTTATGATTACATCATGTAATAATAACAATAATAATAATAATTTATAATATTGTGGATATGATGATCCTCCGGAAAACTCTTTTTTTTCTTCTTCTTCTTGTATTTTGTTTTCTTTGTTTTTGTACTTTATTTTCTTTAAAAAAAATGGGGAGAAAAAAAAAAAAGTAAAATAACAATAAAAGAAAAACCAAAAAACAAATAAATGTTAACAACAATTTAACAAGATTTTTATTGGATTTTATGTTTGGTCAACTATAAAAATTGACATTTTTTTTATTATTTGCTTTTATTCTTTCTATACATTTTATTTTATTTTTTTATTTATTTATTTTTTTTTAAATATTTGTCATGTAGATACATATTATACTTATGTATATAATTTTATACTTGGTTTGTAAAAGCATGATAAATTTTTTTTTGGGTATTATTTATTGTTTGAACAGGTCGATATGTTTTTCTCATTCAATTTGTTTTCGTTTTGTGTTTTCTCTATACGAGTATGTATACATATAATTCAAACGTACATAATATTTTCCTTCTTATCATGTTTTTTTTTTGTGTACGTAAATGGGTTTTAGATAAATATGGACTGGGTTAAAAATTCCTTATGGAAACGGTCAATATTATTATAAATATGAAATTATTGAAAATTTATTTATTTTATTTATTTTTTGTTTTCTAAAATATATATTTTGAAAATTTTGATAGAAAACAAATAAAAAAAACACATATGTATGCTTTAAATACATACTTTTATGTATTACATAAGGAAAAACAAATCATGTGTAATTGAAATTTTGTAGTAATAAGTTACAAGTTGTGGAAAATATTTATGTATTTATTTATTTATTTATCAAGTGTAAGCACAGAAAATTTATTTCATTTTTGATTTCATACAATTTATTTGATAAAATGAAAATAATTCATGCGTTATTAATTTCATTTCAATTTTCATGTAAAATTGAAAAATTATTTATTTTTTATTATTATTATTGTTGTTGTTGTAGATAAACTGTAATTTCCTATCAGTCTTTGTATATTAACCATTACCATCATCATCATGATATTTTATTTAATAATTTCATTTTATGTACTACATTGGGTTTACTTTTAAATTCATTGTTTAATTTGTAAATAAATTGTAAATATCATTGAAAATTTCAAATTTTCTTATTATTATTTAATTTAATTTTAAAATGTTATCTTGAATTGATTAAACATAAAAAGTTTAAAATAAAATGAAAATAAAATGTCATATGTGTACATGTCGATCATATACCTATGTAAATAGTATGTTTAAATGTAACATATGTATAACTAAAATATCCTGTGTAGATATGCACAGAAAATATTGTTATAATTCAAATATGCATAACGTATAAATACCGAATATAATTAAAAGTTAACAATGGTAATATAATAGCTTTTAACTTTCTTGATTTCAACTTTATTGCTGTAAAATTTTTTCAAGGACATTTTTACTAAACATATCTATACAGACACACGTATTTAAACGAAAATATATTCAAATTTCAAATGTATATTCATACATGTATCTTGTACATTATATATTATTTTCATATCCGTTTAAAACCTTTTAAGAGTAAAAATGTTGGATACCTATAGGACGTTTACATAATAATGTGTGTTCTTGTACATATTCTTTGTATATATGAGAATATACACAATATATATAAATGTTTATTTATACATACATACATATATAAGATCACACAGGTATATACATATATTTGTAACTGACTTTTAATTACACTTGTACTTGACGTAAAAGCTTTTTGAATAACAAAATGTCGACTCAAGAGTTCTTTAGCATATACTGAATGCACTCCGAATAATTGCATTAAAATTAAATAAAAAGCTAGACATACATACATATATATTCATGTACATATTCATAATAAAATTTATTTTCATTTTATATACAATGGGTGTAAAATGTAGACACGTATGTATGTATGTACACCTGTATATGTAATATGTACACACGAATACAGGTGTGTATGTTTAAATATATGAATTTGCATAAAAAGAATCGTGTATATCTGTCAAACTTGTATATTATTTTATTTTATGAAATTCCACTACTGTTTGGAATAGCAAAAATTAGTACAGGATATAACTTACCTCTTTTAGACGAGACATAAATATATTTAAAATGTACACTGAAATCGAGTCTTTATAATGTTAAGTTTTACATTGCTTTGTGCATATGTGTATAAATGTTCAAAATTTAAATATAAATGCAGTATACATATGCATGTATATGTACATATTGTACACAATTTTATAAGAACAATAGAAATTTACTGACGTCAAGTACATCATCAATAGTTATATCCTTTGTAAATTTATTAAAGTTTGAAGATTCGAAAAATTTATATGTATACATACATACATATATACATTATTTAAATGAGGAAAACTTATATATGTAGCTTTGAATTTTTGATGACGATGGTAATGATGATGATGGTGATGATGACAATGATGGAGTGTTATAATATAAATGCATATGTATGCATTAAATTTAAATTCATGTGCATTTAAAATGTATATGTATGTACATATGTGCATGTATACTTTTTTAAGTGTAATATATGTACGTGTTATTAAAAACTGATATGGATCACTGACAGAAATATTTTTGAAAACTTTTTAGATATATTTACATTACATAGTCATGTGATTCATTTCGATCGTACAAAAAATATGGGAATTTAACTTTTATTTAACATCTGAACCAGTTAATACATAATATTAATTAACATCAATAGATTATAAGTAATTTTGAAAAATGATTTACTTAGATAAAGATCCGTAAGTCATAGGCTTAGATCTTGAAGCTACAAATGAATCTATTTTAATTAATTTTTTCTTAATTATTCCTGTTTTTTTATTGTTATTTTAAATTCTAAATATTTAAAATTTTCAATGTACATTTTAATTAAAATCTTTATAAAGTTATAAAAATTGAAAAAAAAAAGGAATTCAATTAAATTCAATGCTTTTAATTAAATAAAGTAACAAATTTAATTTGTAATAATTTTAATATGAGTAACATTTTTTTCTGAATATTTACATATGAAACATTTAAACATATTGTACAAGTATCTAAGGATATAAGGAAAACGGAAGTCAATATAAAATTTAATTTTATTAAATGAATGTCATTTTATAAATACATACATATATATACATATGTATATTATTATTTAAGAGCATTTTCATTTACATTACAACTATGTGACATATAATTAAGTAATAAACTTCTAGGATGTGTAATACATTATATTTGTTTTTTTGGTTTTTCAATAAAATGTTTTATAGAATGTATGTACATATATTATTGTCATTATTTACATAAGTCATATACAATACCATATGTTGTAATGAGATGGTATTGTGGTAGTGTGGTGATGAATTGTAATGTTCATTTATATACATAAATTATCACCACATTATAATATATTTCAATTGTATATACATACATAATACACATATTATACTACATATATGTATGTATGTAATTTTTGTTAACTAATACTAGTCATAGTTAAACACAAACTTCATAACGTACTTCTAATTATTAGCAGTGGTATCGTCCTAAAACCACAGTGTATATTCACTAAGAAACAATTTATTCTTAAATCGTAGAGTACTTTGTATTTAGTACTCTAGTTGTATGTATTTGTACACAAATACTAAAGCTTTTATATGATTGTACGTATGTAATTGCGTTATATGTATACAATCTTCGGTTACAAATGTATGCGAAAACACGGTTGATATCTACATATGTATACATATGTAATGTAGTAATTGCATTACGAATATTTAAATAAGTACATACATACATACATATGTATAGTCATATAGTTATCATACATTATTTTGTTCTTGACTTTTGCTCTAGTTAATTTTCTTGGTTGACTTAAGAACATGATAATAACGATGATATTTCATTTAGTTATATGTTTTAAGGACCATTGTGGATTTCTTATTATAAATATGATTAATATTAAAATTTTAGTTTTTTTTGTTTTTTTGATGTTATAAATAAAGGTAGGCAAAAGTAAAATTTCATTTGCAAATATGGTACATTATGCTATTTGTAGAATTACATTTATAAAAAAACATTGGTTTGGTACAAAGATGCAACAGTAATATAAAATCGTGAATAAAAAGTAAAATTAGATAAAATTATGTAAATTCAGATAAATTAACAATTTTACCATAGTACAACGAGTATGTTAAACATTTTGAACAAATATAGGTATACGAATATTTGTATAATAATTATAAAATAAGCTATTATAAGAAAACTTTATGTAAAATTATTTAAAATTTAATTTAAAACTTAATAAAATATTAACCATCTTAAAATTTAATTTCATTTTTTAAAAATTGAATTGCATCTGAGTTCCTTAAAAGTTTACATAACTATTCAAATATTTAAACAAAATAAATAAAAATAAATTTTTTTATTGTGCATGGTGTATGCAAAATTGAAAAATTATTTTTTTCTAATCAGACGTTATAACGATCATATGTATCTGAATGAACACATTGGTGACATCGCTGTGACATGGTCACAGTTTAACTGTAATGAATTAAAATTATGATAATGGAATCCTTTCAAAATTTTCCGTTAAAATTTCAAAAATATGTAACACCCTTTTAATATAATCCTTTAACATGTACAAAAGTATATAAAATATTTTTTGTTTGTATTTATTTTATTTTCTTTATACTTTAATACTTTTTTTTTCTGTTTTTCTTTACCTTGCATCATAAAATTTATTTTTCTCTTATATTTACAAAAAAAAAAAAAAAAAAAAACTGAAAATATTTACCTAAATTTTAAATAAAACGTAAAATAAGTTAAAAATTTAGTATTTTATTATTTATAAAATTAGATAACACTTTAAAATTGCGTACAATAAAATGTATAAAACAAAAAAAATAAAAATAAACTTCATAAAATTCTTCATTTATTTTTGTGTTCGTTTAGTAAAATATATATTCTATTTTAGTGCATTTATGGTTGTTTTATCTGGTTAAATAAAAAGGTTAAATAATATAATATATTACTTCTTATGTAAGTTAAATTTTGATTTCATTTAATTTTAAAATAATTTTGGTAATGAGGTATTTTAGTATTGTACATATACACATATACATATATGTACGTGCATATACATATACCTATATATTGTATGTTTTATACATGTACACATTACTAATCTGAATATGTGCGTGTATAAGATATAAGTAGATAACATATTTTATTTGAATGTATACTCTTTATATTAATGATTTTCAGTACATGCTTTATAGGTATAGTACATGCTATAAATGCTACAGTATAGTAATTTACTGCATTCCATTCTAAACACAAAAAAAGATGAATAACGAAATATTCTTATACTTCCTATACTCTGTCCACTAATATTATGCACTTAAAGTCTTATTGTGGTATATACGTATACGTATGTAGATCTTTTATCTTTTCTCATAATTTCTAATCAGACTGTCTCACGAGCAGTATTACCACAATCCATAAAACTTTTGTTATATACATATATATCAGATGAATTTTTTTAAAATCAATATATAGTGATGTAAAATGGTATCACTTTAAGTAATCGCCATAAGACCTTGAATGTGTAGTATTAGTGGACAGAGTATAATAAAGTTTCCATAAGGCACGCACTGAAAATCATTAAAACATAGAATATACAATTTCTGCATACATTTTTCAATTTAGAACAAAATGTACAGAAATTTTCTGCATGAAATATTTTTAAATTTTGTAAAGTTCATTAAAATTTTATTTAATTTTAATACATGAACAAAATTTTAAAATTCTAATTATTATTTTATTCATTTCAGAATAAGTAGATATTTACGATTTTTTTTTTGTTTTTAAATTTTTTATTATTATTATTATTCATTAGATAAATTTTGTAAGGATATGAGACGATTTTGATCAGTATTCCAAAAGATTATAAATTTTAAAAATCATTTCTATGTTAAAAAATTTTTTTTTTTATTTCATTTTAACTTTTTGTTTACTCCTCTTTTATCAGGAGATTCTGTTTTTATTGGATTCTTTTTAATCAGTTTAATAAAATTTATTTCATTTACAGGATATTTTTTATGTGCTTGCATGTACATACATTCATAACAAAATAAAGATAAAATATGTTTTGTTATAAAAAAAACAAAAACACTTCACATGCATATACTATATCCATATCTTATGCACAGAAAATAATTGTATGTAGTTTGGAAAACCTTAAATCGCTTTATCTAGAGTGTAAAAGCTTGTTATTTTCGAAAATATTTTTAAACAGCATTAAATGACCAACTGCCAAATGAGATTAAGTCTAATAAGTACATAAAATTTTTACTATTGTTAATATACATACATATGTATGTGTAAAAATGAATATATAGTACTGTATATAAAAAGGTGTGTACACATCATATAATCGTTTCATGTGTACATATGAATATTTAGACCAATTTAAAAGATTTTTATTTACCGCTTCGGTAAGTAACATGCAAGTATCAATCTTTTATGTAAAATATATTCTGTTGCTTTTGATAAAATCTTTTGGCTCATGTAAACAGGTATGTTATACATTACATGTATAATGCATATATAAACAAACTTAAATGAATGTCTGGAAAATATTTTCATTATAGATAGGAAGTACGAATATAAACAGCTTTGTCTGGTCAAATAATGAACTTTATATTCTGATATATTTTAATGGAAGTTAATATTATACATGAATTTGATTTATAGTTAAAGTTAGTATACGTGAGACATTAAACTTTAAGAATTTTTGTTTTTTACATTTATTTTTAAAAAAACATTGCAACTTGCAGCAGGTTAAATTTCTTAAAGAAAAAATTGAAATGAAAATGCAATTAATTTCGGAAGGCTTTAAATATCGAGCTAATACAGATAAATTTTTATGAATATATTTTGCATAAATTCGCAGCATTTTACAATTATTTTACTTACATTCAGATATTTTATATGAACATGACATCATTAAAAATGTATATTAACTGGAATATTTCACATGTAAACGCAATTTTTCTCTTTATTTTCAAACTTTTAACCTAATGACCTTGTTTTACAAAGTCTCTAAGAACATTCATTCTAAGTACAACATTCGTTTACATAATATTTTCATTTATATATTTTACTAAGTTTTCTAAAGTTCATTTTTTTAAATTTGATCATTGTATATTTTTATGGATTACAAAAATTTTGCGTCTTTACCATATTATCAATGATGTTCGCTTTTGATTATTATTACTTTCGTCTCCAAAAAATTGGCAATAAAAAATAAATTTTTCCAATATGAGTGAGAAAGAATACGAAAAAAAAAAATCATTCATATGAAATACATGCGATTATTCTTTAAAAATATGGTATAAAATTGTTTTGGTATCTATTGGAATGCAATGTTAATATGTTTTAAACAATATGTTAAAGGGTTTTATAGACATATTGAACATAAATTTGTTAATATAAAATGTTCAAACGTACACGATGTACTGTGTATCACGAGTTTGTAATAATTTTTAAATGCAAATGCATGTCGCATATTTTTCTTAATTTTGAATTTTTCTATTCTAGGTTATTTTACACTATTAATTCTGTAGCTAACATTTCACGTTTTTACTCAATATTTCCAATTTTTTTTTTCGCTATTTTAAAAAGTTTTTCTATTTGTAATTAATAATTATTAACTTATCGCTGCGATTTTTTTTTTTTTTAATAAAAGAGCCAATAAAAAGAAAAACGAGTTACCACGGAAAAGTGTCATAAATACTGCCTTTTTATCTAATAATTTTGACAAAAATTTTTGTAGATATTTAAATAAATTTTGTACCATTAGCAGAAATATGCGCTATATACCCTTGCATGTAAAAGACATGATTTGAATTATTTAAGCACCAAAAATATTTCAACTGTTTGTCCGTTTTTTCTTCATCATAACTTTTCAATATTTTTCTTTAAATTTTATTTCAATATAAACATGTCATGTTTGTCCTTTTTTCTTATTTTTTTTTTTTATGTAATTGAAAAATAACAAAAGAAAAAAAAATAAAATAATAAAACCACAGTATATGATAGCATCATGTCAAAAAGTTTTAATGGAATTTCTTTTCATATTTAATATAAAAATGAGACTAATGTCACTAACATAAAACATTGTAATCATTGTTCTTCGATATTACCATTATACAAATATTTGAATATGTATATTTAGTTCATACACACGTGTATATGAGTACATATGTACATTCAAAGTTCGAATGAAATTTATAAAAAAAAATTAAATTTCTATGTACATATGATGATATATTTATTTTTTGATAAAAAAAAAGTAAAGACATTTTTTTGCCTGTGTGCATTTTTTACAAAAAAAAAAAAAAAAATTATCTTTCTTTTTGGTTTCAATAAACATTGGAAAGTAGAGCTGTAGAAGATAAAATAAATTATATTTTCTACATATCAACAAACTCTATTACAAGGTATTGTCTTCAATTTGAATTTCCATTCTTCATTTTATTTTTCTTCTTTGCATCTTGTTTGGGAAAAAAAGGACATTGAAAATATGTATGAATACAGAAAATAGGAGCATGAAAAAAAAAAACATCCATAATCACATCACATCTCTTACTTGATACATCCCAGGGGACGTAATTTTATATGAATTCTATTCTTTTTTGTTGTTGTTATAAAGTGAAAAACAAATTAAATAACAAGATATCAAGAAGGCAAACGTTGTAAATGATATTAAAAAAAAAGAAGAAAAGTCAGAATATATAAAGATTGTTTATCGTAAGTTAAGTGAAACGCGATGTGTTTTACCTACAACGATATTCTTGAAATTTTAATTTTATTTTTATCATTTTTATTGTTTTTCATGCTTTACATGCCTGAATTCAAACAAAAAAAAAAAAAAAAAACTGAAAAAAAATAAATAAACAAAAACGAAAGTATATAAATCGGATTCTTGACCAACATACTTACATAGTCATGTCTTTAAGGGTTTAAATAATTTTCAAATATCAAAGTAAAAAAATATCAAAAATTCAATAAAATATTTTTTATGTTAATAAAATTTTCTTTTTATCAATAAAAAAAATTCAATAAAAATTGAAATAAAAATTTTTACATGAAATAAAATGAAAAATATGATTTTATACAAGTGTAATATTTGGCTTTTAATGTCAAATACGTTATTTTTGGTATTCAGAAAATTTTATTATTTGTCCTTTTTACTTTTATTTGAATTTATAGTTTTTGAAAAACTTTTGAACTCTTTTATTATTTGTTAATTCGAACATATACGTTTAATTTTAACACAAACAAATTGTATTATTGTACTGAAAATTGTATGTGACTTTCATTTTTATATTTATACTCTTTTAGCCTTTAATATACAATATTCCACAACTAACTTCATATATGTGATACGTACAAATGTACATATTCGTATATGTATTATTGGGTATACATCTTCAATACGGTAATGGTATATCTTCAATATACGATTAATATACATATTTGTTTTTCACATATGAGCCTTATGTGTTTGTACACATATTTCATATTTTGTACGAAATAACGTATAATATAACTTTTAATCATTTTCATAAAAATGCCTAAAATTAGTTTAATTTTTTGAGTTATAATACATATATTACTGTTACATTCATCTTAACTGATCAAAAATGAGAAATAATATAACGAAGTTTTTAAGCATAATTTCTTGTATTCGTCTTTATAAAGCGTTCAAAAAAGAGAAATCAATTTGTTTCCCTTAAAGCATTTTTTTTCCTTTTTTTTTATTTATTTAATTTTCCCTTTTTCTTTTCCTTTTGCATTCCTTTGATTTTTTTCCCCCCTGTTTTTGTTACACTTATTGTATGTAGGATATTCAGAATGATTCGAGAATGGCGAACATTTGAAATGATTTGATTCAAAAATATTTTGATTTTAAATATAACGTATTTATCATACGATATGTGCATATGTACTTTGTAATATTTTTCCTTTTATCTGAAAAAATCGGATAGGCAGTCAATTATTTCACTCAATTTCACTTCACATATCCGTCATGATATTATAGCATTAACAAATATTGGTTTAAAGAAATTTTTTTATCTTTTTGCATGCCAAAGCAACACAAATGTACATACATACATAAATATTTGTATATAATTGTTATACAGTGAAAACAGATATTTAAGTGTATTTCTTTTATTTTCATTTGATTTTAGATTTCTTGAATCAATTCCTTTCGAATATCAAGTAATGTTCTTGTAATATGAATTTTATTTGAAAATTTTACACTTGCCAAACTTTCAATATAAACGGCTAATCTACACATGTACATATATGTACATACATATGTATGTTAAGTAACTTGAATTTTGATTCAATGATTTAAATCGATTAATGGATTTTATTTTCCTTTTTATCTTGTTATATCCAACCAATTAATACAATGTTATGATTTTTGTTTTTATACATTAATTTTTATAAAAAATTAATAGTTTTTCAAAGAAAATTTCACATCATTCAATATAAACAAACATTTTGATTTTCAAAATCAAAATAAAAAGGTTAATGGAAAAGATATGATTTTTTAATGCATTTTGAATAAAGTAATATTAGCCAATATTATGTATTTTATTGTTTTATATATCAAATTTAATATAGAATTTTTATTTTTAATTTTTTCATCCATTCTTATATTATTTTATTTTTTTTTTTTTTAGAACGTTTTATTGTCAAATAAAAGCAATTTTCATTATCAAATATCTAATTAATAATAAAAATGCTTTTAAACTAAATTTTTTGATTTCTTTTTTTGTATTAAATTATTAATTTGAATTTTTCAATATTACATTAACAGATCATTTTTTTTTTACAAATACTTATATACGTATATAAGCACACGTATCTGTCTCTGTACATTTTTACTCAAAAAATAAAAAAAAAGGAAAATTAAAATCAATTTTCCATAATTTTCTTTCAGTAAAATGAAATTATATGAAATTACATATTCTTTATTGTTAAAAGCTAAAAGAAAATGTAATAAGTAAAAATAAAAAATAAAAATAAAAAATTAAAAAGAAAATTGACCAAATTATATAAAGGTAAGCCATAAAATCATTATCTAAACAGATGAGGTAAAAGTAAAAAATTTTCAAAATTACATGTTTCATATGAATTGTACGTTTGTGTGTATCATATCATGGACATACTGTACAACAATTGCCACATAATATAATGTTTGTATATCTATTCATACAAATAGTTATATGTATAAAATAATTGTAGAAAAGAATAACGGTCGTTATTTCGGAAGTGGCTTTTAAGAAATCACTTTATTCCCTTATTTTATTATAAATTACAAAGAAAAAAAAGACCCTCGACATAATTTTCCTTTACCATTACCATAAATACTTGTATCTATTCAAAAAATAAAATGTTGAACCTACACAAACATACAAAAAAAAACATACATGTGGAAATGTACGTGTGTATCTACCTATATATATATAGGCTGACAAAATATAATTATATATAGACAGACATTCCAATTTGTATTCATTTCCCATTTTCAGTATTATATTCAAATACATGTATACTGATTTTACTTTTAATTTGTGATAATTGAATTTACCGTTTATTTTTGTAGATCTGTCTGTTAATATCTCTTTTCAATTAAATTTAACAAAAAAAAAAAGCTATTAAAGTATATTTGAAATAAAGTCACTATGATACGTCTTCTTCTTCTTCTTCCTCAGCTTTACAGCCCACGAAGAGCCATAGCTTCTCTATCAACACGCTATGATACGTCTAATAATAATAATAATAAAAAAATGAAAATGAATTTTAAAAATCACCACAAATAAAATCAAAGAAAAAAGTTTAAAAAAAAGTTTATTCTAAATATACATTATATTTGATAATTAGAACGGAAATAAAGTCATTGTCTGACAAAAAATTTCAAACTTAATTAATTTTTCCCTTAACCTCCTTATTTTTTGCCTTTAAGAAAAACCGATAATTTTTCAAAAATTTGTAACCTACACATCTTCACAAAACATGCATGAAAGTTATGTTATTTCAAATATTTTACATTTTTTATTTTGTACTTATGAAAGATTTCACTACCAGTAAATGAGAAAAAAGAAAAAAAAATAAAAATATTGAAATTTTAAAAAGAAACATACATACATATAATAATTGGAATAAACCACAAATAATGCATACAAAAGTAAAATACAAAATCTGTAAAATATTCTCATATACATTTATTTACACAAACGATATTTTTCGTCAAGAGCCTTTGTGGTTTATGTACTTTTTACGTGTGTATATATGAATACATTGAAAAACAAAAAATAAAATAAATAAAAATATCAAAAATACTTAATTACATATAATAATGCCATGCAGAGGAGAGCATTCTATGTAGAGTGCAAATATATTACATAATATTCAAAAAAAATAAAAAAGAAAAAATAAAAAAGGATACTAAATGGTATCTAGGATAAAAATGAAATTGAAGCCAAACCAAACCACAAAAAAAAAAGTAAATTTTAAATACATTTTATGTTTTGTTTCTATTTGAACTTAATATATGAAGATACATACATATGTTTGTGTATTAATACTATATATGTATAAAAATGTACATGGCCATGTATGTAACATGTTAAATTTGATTACGTAAATATACAAGAATAACGTATATATAGACGATATGAACACGTAATGTAAAAGTACGAAACTTTGTAGCTTCTGTTGGTGACATTTTTCAAGGTATACCCACGTATTTATATATTTACTGCATTTAACGTATGTATATTATTAATACAGTATAAGTGTATATATTCTACTGTACTTAAAATATGTATGTATGTATATACAATGTATATTCACTTAAATTAATGTATAGAAGTTAGTCCCAAATGTTTATTTAATGCAAATATACGGTATATATTGTACTGAAATATTATCCACAAGATTAAAAAAAAAATAATAATAATATATATTTATGTATAAAAGAAACCTACCTAAACAGATACTTCGAAGAAGGTCAAATATTCATATTTGAAGGACAAAAAAAGATATGAGAAAAAATCAACTCAAACCAAGACAAAAAAAAAAAAAAAAGAAGAAAAATTGAATAAACAAACCTGTAATAAGGTGGTTTTGTCTGTTACAGACATTTTAATGAAAATATGTACAACACACATAAAAAGAAGAAAATTTCTTCTTTCTCAGATTTATTTATTTTTATTTATTTTTTTTGTTTTGCTAATTTTTTTTTCTTCTAATTCAGACGAGAAAAGTATTAAAGCACAAAAAATAATTGTAATTTTAAAATAATTTTATTCTTTTAAAGAGAAATTAATTACCCTTCTGTCTACTAAATTATATTTAGACGAAAAATCTTTATGAAAAAGAAAAAATCTGACGTCATGAAGGAAAATTATTTCGATTGAAAGAAAAATTTATAATGATTTAATGTTAAGAAGAAATAAAATAAAATGAACATGACTTAATTGAAATTGAAAATTTTAAAAAAAATTTAGTTATGAAGATTTATTTCGGGGAGATACATGAGGTTAATATAAAAATGTGTGATTGGAAAAGGACTATAAAAAATAAAACGAATGTATGAAAAATTATTTTCCAGGAGGCAAAGGATTAAGTGGATTTCTCGCGGCAAAACTGATGATGACGATGATGATTTTAAGAAAATAATTGGAGAAGAATTTTCAAAAGAAATGTAGCTGTTTATAAAAGACTAAAATATATTATGCCGATTAAGAAAGCGAGTGTATTGAAAAGGTAGGTAGGTATATAGGTACAATATACATACACATACAAACATATGTTTGAATAAAATATAAAGAAAAACACAATTATAAAATTTAAATTACCTTAGACATTTTGATAGTGAGTATAAAGTAATAATTGTAATTGAACAGAATTTTTTGTATTAGGCATTTTTTTTTTGTATATTAGAGCAAGTTTCAGCACATCTAAAAAATTTTTACAGACGCGATAATAGCTCGAATTTGATACAAAAATTGTACAATACCTGATGCATTGCATCGAAAAAGTTCAAGATGCGCTACTAGCTTAAATAATGCCCTTTAAACTTGTTGTATGCCCTTAAATACAATTCAGAGAAGGATAAAAATTATTCCGATGTATGTTTCTTTTCAAATTGATTTTTTTGTTTTTGTTGAGGTGAGTAAATATTATCTATTTCATTGTTTGTTTCCCTTAATTTTTACTTAAAACACCTACAACCCTAACATCAAAGAACTTTGGTTGTTGCTTATTGTCTTTTTATTTTTTGCTTTTGTTTTTGTCTATGCTTTTAGTACTTTAGCATGCGTACGTTGACTTTTCACATGAAATACATTTTTAAAATTTTCTTTTTTGCTTTTTTTTTTTATAATAAATAAAGTGTACACAATTTGTTCACCTTTCATTTTTTTTTCACTTTTAAAAAGGAAGTTCTTTTTTTCCAGCACTTTTATTCGAATCTCGTTTTTTTTTGTTGGTTCTATTTTAAAAATAAAATTTTTCCTTTTCCACTCAATAAAAAAATTTTGTTTTCATTTCCTTTTAAATCAGTTATGTGTTGCTTTTTTTTTTCTTCTTTAACTTTTATTGCGTTTTCAGAATTTTTTCTTTCATTTTTATGTTTGCCCTTTTTATTTTCTTCTTCTTCTACTTACATTTTTACATTTTTATTTTCTTTTATTCCTATTAAACGCATTTTATATCAGGCGCTTACAATAATTTGACTTTTTTCCACAAGAATTTTTGTTAAACAATACATTTATATAAAATGTACATACTTTATTTTTGGTTTCATGAAAAAAGCAAAAAAAAAAAAAAATAACAAAAATGGAGAATAAAAAATATATATGCATAGCAAAAAGCACAGAACAGAAAAAAAAATAAATAAAAAAAATTTCATATAAAGAAAACAAATGAATTTTTATGTTATATTTGCAATGTACCTACATTTGATATGCGTATACAAATAACATCAGAACACGTATGTATGTGTATATAAAAAAATAAATGTGTAATATAGCATGTATGTATATTTACATCTGATTATGTGTACATGTATTACATACATGATCTCTTGCAGAGAGGGTTCCATTCATACAATTTTTTCTATTCAAATATTGAAAAGAGCATGTAATTGAAGAATGTTGTTATACTATATATGGGTAGAATATTTGCCTTCAATTTAAGAATTTTTTTTTTGCTTTTTTTATTTTACTTTCTTTTTTGGAATCCCCAACTGCTATTATTATTACATATGTACGTATGTACGTATTTATTTATTTATTTATTTTTTTTGTATATTGTGCATGTCCTACATATTTTCTTATTTTCTTCATAAGTATTCATTTTTAACATAAAAAGAAAAGGAAAATTATTGAAACAGTATGAAAAATTGAATATGTATGTAAATATTATTAGTGTGTATATACTTGTTAGCTAGTATACACACGTAGATACCAGTATTATTTAGAATGCAATAAACAACCAATAGTATAGATGTCACATCAAAAGTACGTATGTAGATACATATGTATGTATGCATAATAGAAGATAATATTGTATACATTTTTGTATGCGTAATGTTGCATAATAATATTTTTCATAAAATATTTTAGTAAAATTTCGATGTACAAGATAAAAAAGAAAATCGTTCTTTTCTTACTACATTAATCAGGAAAATAAAAATCATAATATGATTATCAAGAATTTAGTTACTAAGGAAAAAAAAACATAAAATAATTCAATAATAAATAATATAAAAATAATAAATAATATTACAAAATTGACATAAAATTTTAAAGGATATGAATATTTTAGTATTAATGAATGCAAGTAACATCTAGAATATGAATGTAATGGTAATGATATTACAGACAATTTTTGGATGAGTTTCAAAATATCAGAAAATTTTTTTTATTGCGATAATATTGCGGTTTTAATACACAAAATTATGCAATGCTATAGCAATCCTTCCTATGGATTATATCAGAAAAACTCATAGTACATTGTTTTGCTTAATTAATGCGTCTTTGATATATTCATAACATGTTTTCGAATTTTAAATTTTCATCAACCGTTTATTTTACAAAATATTAACATTTTTTATTCAAAATTTAATGACATTATTTTTCAGAGAACGAATGGTTTGGTATCCCATATTAATGTATGCGATGTATTACAATTTCCATTGAAATCTTTTTCTAAATGATTTTTATTCATTTATAAATAAATATGTGTACATCCTGATTATTTTCCTTAAAATTTTTTTTTTACTGATTATTTATACTCAATATAATGATTCCAATTCCTTTTCTATTTGTTTTTCTTTAATACTTACTTTCATAGAATTTTCTTTTCATATGTATTTTATTTTTTCTGTATTTTTCACTACATTACTGGTTCCTATTTAATATTCGTGATGGTGATCATATTAAAGTAATTTGATAACTTTTTTTTATTTTTTATTTTTTTTTTCGTTTTTTCTTTTTACTTCAATGCTTTTTTATTTCTCTCTTTATTTTTCTATATTTTCCTTTTCACTGCAGTTAAAGTAAAAATCAATACAATACAATTTGGCTGTCCTAAATTGGTCGTAAAATGACACAATTATCATAAAAAAAAAGACGAAAAGATAAGAAAAAAGAAAAATAAAAGTAAAAAAGAAAAAAGAAGAAATACGAATATTAAGATACAATGATGATGACGATAATGATGATGTTACCATTGGGATTAAATTTTTGTTATTTTCTTTGTTTTTTTTTTCGAATACCTACTCATGAATGTCAAATATCTTTTCAAATATTTGTACAATATAACGATAGATATGTATATGTATATTACAAACATACATACATATTTATGTATGAATATAGTATCTAAAAATATCCTTTAAAAAGTTTGAATTCCGTGACATTAATGATAAGTACAATTTATATAATATAATAATAAAAGTAAAAAAGTAAAAAAAACAAAAAATATGAAATACACGAATAATGAATATAAATGCATGTAAATCATGTTATAATGTGTATGCATATAAATTTGTTTGTTTGTTTTTATTTTCTTATTTTTTGTTCATTATAACAAACTATAATATTCCTTTTCATTTTAATTGCGTGTATTTTTTTTTTACTGAACATAATTAATTATTATTTGTAAATTAAACAAATTAAAATTCAAAATTATAAAGTCTGATTTTCCTAATTAAAATGTACAGGGTGTTTCAGTTGAATGGTATAACTATGATATTAAAAATTAGACCGTTTGTTTTGAAAGTGATGCAAGTTCGTTTTTTTTTAAATGTTGATAAATAGCATAATTTATTTATGTATAATTTAGCGTTCCTTTAAATATTTCGAAAAAAATTAAAAAGTGGACTTACACCACTTTTAAAATAAACGGTCCAATTATATTAAAAATTGAGTATTTAATATAATTTAATTTCCGTGTCTCAGCACGACCTTATCATCTAGCCGATGATTAACATTTACGTCTAAAACGCCCTGTATTGTAAATAATTTTTTTTTCATAGTATTTTAATTATTTGGAAATTAAAAATTAAAATTTAAAAAAAAATTACTTAAAATCATAACATCAAAAGCAAACAAATTTTTTTTTTTGTAATAATTTTTTTCAAATGTAATTTTTATACGCTTTTTCAATTAATTGAAAGAAATACATTTTTGTTACAAGTTTATATGTTTACAATCACATATGTACATGATAATAAGTACATATTGTGCATAATTTATAGGCAGTCTTCATAAAAACATTCAAATTACACGCATAAATTCATTTAATTATTGTTCCGAATCATTTTCCATTTAAATTGTTTGAATTCAATTTTTTTTTTTTTTTTAAATACAGAAAAAACTATAAAAGGAAAAATATTACATACTTAAAAAAAAAACAAAATCTGCAAATGTACATAATACAGGTTTGCATTTATGTACGTACATACGTATCATTTGTGTAAAATGTTAAAAATGTAATAAATGAATACGAACATTTTTAAAATGTGTTTAAGAATAACAAAATGCGTAAGTTTGTATATATAATGTAGTACATATGGACATAACATGTTCATATATGCACACATACACTCTGTTTTGTATAAATCCTGGTAATTTATTCGTATACGCACGTTTTGAAGCTTTGCATGCAACCAGAAAATTTATACATACATATTTATAAAATGCACACTAAAATCAGTAATTGTCCTTAATTAAATTCACTCGAGGGACAAAAAAAAAATACAAAAACGAATTAATTCGTTTTTTTTTTTGTTGTTTCATTTGTGTTTAATTTTTTATGGGAAAATTTTTATCTTTTTTTCTTTGTTTTGTTTTAATTTTATTCTCAAAAATGGATATTCAATATTCAGATCGTTTTTCAACATGAAAAATTTAAAAATTGATAAAATAGAATTAAAGCTAAAAGACTTCTCTATTAAAGAGAATTGAATTTTATTCACATAAAGAAAACGTTTTATTTATGTTACGTTTACAAATATACGTATATATACTCTCGAGCAATAAATTTTTACAATTTTCGGCATTTAGTATTAAACTGATTTTTATATATAGGTACATACATATGTATATATTTTTTTCTATTCATTTTATTTAAAATTGGGTCAGTTTATGAATAGAAATATTTTAATAAAGTGCCACAATTATTTTTTTTTTTTAATAATAAAGCGAGGTAATAAAAAAATATGAGAGTATTATATAATATACGTAAATGGTTTTAACACTTTGAAGTGATGTGAATTTTTACACTTATGTAAAAAAATAAATTTATTTTTTATTTTATTTTTAATTTATTTTTATTTTTCAAAAAAATAATTGCAGCTTTTTTGTACATACTTACGCAGGCATAAATTAAAATGTGTACGTACATATGTACATATGTATTCGAACATTTTTTATGCACACTATATAATACAGATCTCTATTTTCATTTTTGAATGAATTTCAACAAAATGAACAAAACAAAAAATAAAAAATTTCCCGATTTTTTATTTTTTTTTAATTTGATCCAATATACATAATCTGTTGTCTGAATATCCTGAAAATTATCGTACTTCATGATCATGTAATTTTTTTTTCTCATTTTTTTTTTATATTATATTTTTATTATGTAAATTAATAAGTAAATTTAAACTTTAAATTCATTGATGATTACCTTCAATTACTCAATTTATTTCATTTTTGAATTATTTATTTTTTATACATAGTAACTATTTATTTATTTTTTATCTAGGCATTTATTCATTTTGTGAAATTGTACATGCGATACGAATGTTATACGGACACGCATATAATGACGTTGAAAACGCACGGCAATTAATTGAAATAAATTTATTAATAAGAAAATATACATATGTACATATGTACAATTCGGAAAATAGGAAAAATGGTATAGCCTTTGTTCGTGTTTAAAAAAAAAGTACATATTAAAAATTAAAATAAATTTAAAAAAAAATATCATACATAAGTGAATGCATAAATATTTAAAATATTTACAAAAATGCGATACGAGCCGATATAATATCTGCTTATAAAGAAGATGATATTTGGTATAAATAAAATTTACTTTTTTTTTTTAATGAAAAAAGAAGAAAAATTAATGCAATTTTTTTTAAATGAAAAATTCCCTTAGTAATTACAGAAAGTAAATAGTTACAGTAGAGAACTGTATACTTTGTACTTTAAATATTTTCACTGCAGGCCTTATGGGAATATATGTGTCTTTTTTTTCTCTCATAATTTCTTATTTCTCTAATAAGAGCATTTCGCGAGCAGAGTTATCAGAATTTTCATTTGCTCATACAGTATAGGATGAGCTTTTTAAATATCAATATACAAAGATGTAAAGTGGGACTATTTTTCATAGTTTCCATAGGTGAAAATATTTAAAGTACAAAGTATATACGAATGAAACTGTATGTCAACGGTTTGTAAATATGTAGTTGAAAAATGTCTAAAAATTTTTTATACTCATACAAATAGACTCATGCATGTTTTATATATTTGGACACGTACATGTTCTTCCGTAAAATTGCATTTTCAATATTCACATTAAATTCACAAAAGTAGATTTTGACATCTATATATGTACATACTTATGTAATACCTTGTATGGATTATTGCACGTGTAAAGATAAAGTATTTTCATTATTTATTAATGAAAAATTTCAAAAAACTTGAAGTATTAGATGCAATTGCAATAAAATACCTTTTCTACTGTAATTAAATTAATGGTCAAATGTTTGTTGCGATTAATCAAGTATTTGATTGATTTTAAACTAAATAATATAGACATTAATATAGTCGTATACCAAACATTATGAGAATTTTGTTTTTTCAAATATTTTATTAAATTCGAACTTTAAATAATGGATACAAGCTTTATTTTTACTACCAACAGTGTAAACATGCATATAACCAGACATACATGTGATTGTATTTAATGCATTTTCTGTACATAAACGTACATATTACATATTTGTGAAAATTTTCTAGTAATTGCGTTAAATTTTGTTAGATGTCCCAAATGGTTAGTAAATTTATTTTACAGATTTTTGTGTATCGTAGCTTGAAACTAGATTTTTACATTAAATAATTTATATGTAAGAGTGTAAGGCATGCATGCACACATTCTACATTTTTGAAATATTTTTTTTTTTTTTTTTTTTGAATACATGTAGATACATATAGATGTGTATGACTGAAGTACATATGAATTGCTATGACTATGATAATATTATACTGATGCTATGCAAGTGATATCCTCACTTCTAATCCTGTTTATGAGTAGCATTGGATGATGATGGTGATAATTGAAAAAGGAACAAAAATATGATACAGATACGCACATATACATACATATATCAATGTATCTGATGTACATATACATATATGTACTTTTGGGCTATGAAAAATGGGTCGATACATATGGGGATGATAATATGTGATACATTTTACTATTCAGCTTGGAATTCATCATTTTTAATGGAAGTTTTTTAATGCAATTATAATATTTTATTTTATTTAAAAACGTAATAATGGTAGTGTATGCATGTATGCATTAACTCTTTTTCACTTATTTTGTTTTTATATTTTTACCAGTCAGATATTTTTCATTTTATTCAATTTTTATTTTTTTTTTTATTTTTTGAATATAATGTATTATGTATACATACATACAAGATATAAGTTGTATGTAAAATGTTTACGTACAAATGCATTCATGCATTTTTGTAATACAATTTTCTTCATGTCATTTTCAATCATAATTTCATTTAAAAATATGAAATGTAATGGACAATATGAAGCATTGTAATTTCATGTTATACGCAACATTAAATATTCATGTCGATGTATAGCTGCAGTATGTTTGTACATACATACATATATTCATACATATACATACATTTAATGTGTGTACGAAATGAAGTTATTTAATATTGAATGAAGAATATTTAAACTATTAATTTTTTGTTTTTATTTTGAATTTTCCTGATATTTATATAAATAATTTCATAAATGATTTTAATATTCATTTTAGCAAAATATAAATTACATATACATATGCATTTATGTGTAAACACCAATGAATTGCAATCGTCCTCGTTTTTATGAACTCAACTTAATTCTTTTAATTTTTTTTTATTTTAAAGTTTTAAATATTCATTTTTTATTTATCATCTGGTAATAAAATTTGTTAAAATATATTTTTTTTTCAAAATTTACAATCAATTCATATCTTAGCATTGAACAGAATTTTGAATTAAAAGAAAAAAAAAAACGTTATAAACGAAAGTAAGAAAAAGTACCAAACAATACAAACAAAAAATAAGCAAATTTTCAAATATAAATGTATAAGTATGGGTGAGTTTCTAAATGTCAAAAAATTTGTTGTAATTACTATGTAATAATTATGCTAGTTGCTTAATTAATTGAATTTCAAAGAAACTTTATATGATGTTAGTGATGTTAGTTTTGAAACGCATCGTTTATTTTTATTTCATTAGCATTAAAACAAAAAAAAAAATGTAAAGAAAAAAAAAACAATGATAAGAACAACTTTTACTTGAAATTCAATTACATAAAACAATTAAAATGTTGGAATCTCATTTTCTATTATCATACGCTTTTTTTTACCTTGTTATACTAAATAAAATTTAATTGGAATAAATAAGAATAATAACAACAAGACAAACAACATTAAAATTAAAACTGTTGAAGAGGAACAAAAAAAAAGAACGTATTTTCCCTGCTTTTACCTATCTAAACTTTTAAACAATAATTTGTCTGAATAAATGATTAACATAATTATCAGTTAAATAAAAAAAAAGCAATATAAAAAATACGTAGGTATAAAATGAAATAAAAAACAAAACAAAGGTGATTTTATTTGTATTGTTTTTTTATTTATTTTCCTGTACTTTTTCTTCGAGCTAAATTTCTTTAAATTTTTCAATTTTTATTTCAAAACGTAAAACATAAAAAAAAGAAAACAAAAACGAAGAAGAAAAACAATAAAACATAAAAAACATTAAATGAAATCAAAAACAAAAAGATTTTTCCAATTAAAAGTTTTTCAAGGGAACTCATTACACGCATTAAATTTTGTTTTTTTTAAATATAAAAGAAAAATCAAAACAACAAAAGGAATTTGTGTGTTGGTGTGCTTACCTTATTTTAATATGAAAACAGCTAAAATGTGTAATTCTGGCACATATGTACGTACACGCACATTTTCAAATATGTATTTTATGTGTACGGGCGTGTATAGTATATCCTTTGTATCTGTTTCAAGTTATTTTTATTAATTTTTTTTAAGTAGAACAAATTTGAAAAAAAATTCTTTTAAATATTTTTTGATTTTTATTTTCACATTTTTTTCACTTTTTTGAAATTTTTGATTTTTTCAAATTTAAACATCACTTTAAACGTTCACTTCACTTCACTTCACTTCACTCACTTATTTTCAGTGCTATCGTTTTAATCAAAATACAATATTTTCACTGATTTTTGATATCTGATATTGCAATACCGTCTTGATGAAAATACTGCTTTTTTAGAATTACATGAATTTTATTCGATTTATATTACTTTTATTTTCGAGTGTAACCGAACGAACACAATTACTAATAAATTTAAAATTCAATTTTTGAATATCACATCCATGCGCCACCAAAAAAAAAATAAATAAATAAATAAAACTCAAGAGCCACTGAACAACACACCCGTCTTCCCTTACGTTCACAAGGAAAATGAAATGAATAATCTTGTTCAACCGTCATTTATGCTAGACGCTAGACTGCTCTGTGTGAAATATGAAAGTAAACAAAACCAGTTTAATTCTTACTTCTCGTTACTTGTAAATTTTAATACGAGTGTTTCACAAGAGCCACTGTACAATACACCCGTCTTCCCTTACACTCAAAAGGCAACTGAATTGAACAAACCTTACCAATCAACAACTGGAGTGCTAGGCTGTTATACTGTGTTCTATTACTATGCATTCCAGACCAGGCCAGTATACATGAAACATGAAAGTGAACAAAAATGCGAAAGCAAATTGCTTGAGAAATGAGAATGAAAACTTGTATAGTGTACTTGTACAGAACAGGACTACTGTTGTACATTACATAAAAAAAAATTATTTGGCATAGAATATTTGGGGATTCTGGTAATACTTATTTTGAAAAACTCTTACTAGAAATAATGAGAGTAAATGATAATTGTTATTAAACAAACTTTTATTATATTCATTTCGAAGTTGCATTTTTTATACAGAAATTATAAAATTTCTAATTATTTAAGAATTCTGTGTACAGCAAAAATTAAGAAAAAAAAATTGTTTATTTTTGTAAGGAAATTTTCAAAAATTCAAACAAAAGCAGTTGAAAAAAATTTAAGAATGTCGTAATTAGGAAAATTAATCTAAAAAGCGCTTTTTCTTAACATGATATACTGCTTTCAAGTATTGGAAAACGACAGCGCCGCTTGTAATATTCAATTTTAAAGTTTTTTTTTATGCTATTAAATTGAATTTTTCTTACCCATAATTAATAGCCGCATTGTGTGATTAAAAAAATTGATTTTTATTGAATATAATATATGGATACATCGAAAAGGACAGTTTAATTAGGATTTACATAAAATTTGTATCTATTGTAAAAGAAAATTCCTTATTCTTTTCGGATGCACTCTGGGGTTAATTAGTTCTAGTATTATAGTGAACAATTTTCTAGTTAAAATATATTAAAATAAAAACAGATTCATATACGGTCGTGTCTATCTAAATGAAAATGTACGCATACATGGATGTGTGTGACCGTTTTTGCTTTCATGATAAGAAAAGTATGGAACCATGAGTTGGGTCGAGACATTCATATTTTCATGTAAATAAAAGTAACGTAAAAATAATATAAATAAAACGTAAATAATACTCAAACAGCGTTGAGTTAGAGTTGCTCATCTCAGTTTGATTTTGATCAAATTATGCTTTTGGAAAGAATATAATTTTTAATTAATTTTAAATGTCAAAACAGCAAGAAGTTGTATTCAGTGTAAATAGTATATAAATATAAAAGAATGTAATTTTATTTATGTTATTGAAAAAAGACTATACTCCATACACTAATTCGACAGTATATGTGTCCTTATTTTTTCTCGTAATTTCTAATAAGATCATCTCACGAGTAGTGTTACCAAAATCTGTAAAGTTATCATACAATACGAGATGAATTTTTTAAATATCAATATACATACAGCGAGGTAAAGTGGTAAATGATTTAATGTCATTTCCATAAAACCTTAACTGCATCGAATTAGTGTATGGAGTATAAATACAACTTATATTTCTACGCGACGTTATAGTACGATAATGTGCATTCATTTCAATGTGGTAAGTTTTAAAGATTATGGTATAAAGTTTCTTTGATAAATTTAACATTATATTGTTTATATAATAATATTTCGTTTTGGTTTATCCTAAGATAAAATTCATTATACAATTTAACAAATGTTACATATACATATACATACTTAATATAAACCTCGATAAATTAAATTTTATAATTATATTTTATTATATTATTGCTATTTTAAAAGTTTTACACATGATTACTTAGCGATGGTGTGAATAAATGAAAAATGAAATCAAAAACTCTTTCTTGTCTGTTACTCTTTTCAATAACAACAATAAAATTATTATGGTAACTTTACACGTGTTTTACATTTATACGAATTTTTACACAAAAATGAATTAATATGTATAATATTACATTACATTGAAACGTTATATACATGTATACTTACAAAATTGTATAATTATATTTATATAAAATAAATTACTTTTCAGTTTTCACTATAAACACCATTTAATTATGTTCTGCTTGAATAAATTTTACTTTGAATAAATCAATGGATATAAATGCAGCAGATATGAAGGGGAGAGAGAAAGAAAAAAAGAATAATAAAAACAAAAACAAAAAAAGAAATGAAATAAAATGACGAAGAAAAGTTTTAATGAAATACTGGAAGCCGCATCAAATATTATATAAATTGTATAAACAGTGTTGTACATGTATTTTTTTAAAAATAAATTTTAGTCTGTACTAAAATTACAAAAATGTACAATATATATAAACATTATCCACACATTATGTATTTTTAGGATGTCTCTGAAGATATGTCATTCTGCGTTCAGCCAAATTAATTGAAAACTTGAACTATTTCTAGCAAAAAACAAAAAAAAAAGAATTAAACCTCTCCTTTAAAATTCATCATTTATAAGATAACAAGAAATTGATTCCAGTACTTTGTGTACATGTTTATTCATATTTAGGGCTAAATCATATGTGTATGCAAATTAAAGCAGAAAATTAGTCCTTTTCAATGAGGTGCATTCGATAGAAATTAGATATACACTGTCGAAGTTATTGAAATTCGAACATAAAAGATGTTCTTTTCACGAAAATTCAATGTGATCTTTTATGTGTCATCGTATTAAATTGTTTTACAAAAACGTTTTCTTCTCACATATGATGACAGAAAAGATAGATCTTATCAATATCATTTAAGCAAAACAGGTTAAACGATCATAATAACAGAATATACTTAAAAACAAGAGAAGACAAGGAGAATAAACACTTTTTTTTTAGAAACAGTTCAAATTTTCAGACAAATTGGCTGGTAGACATTTATTTTGACACACCTTGCATAAAAATGAAAATTTATTTGGATTTCAAATATGATTTTTTGATATGAATTTTCAGACATTATATAACAAAATTCTATATCACGATGAATAAGTTACATTTAATATAAAATTAAATTAATACATGTAATATGTAATCCTGTTAAATTTTTGGTTATAATACGAACTTACATACATATGTATATACTTGTATATGTATTTGTAAGGCAATGAAAAATTTTCCTTAACGTCGTGAAAATATAATCAACTTACACAAAGGGTTTCTATATACATTACCATATAAATATGTAAATATGTATCCGCATAATTTGTATAGTAAAAATATGCAAATAAAATTTTAAATCAAAAATTAGTTAAAAGCTCGAATTAAATTTTAGTAATATTTAATATCTTATATATGTTTAGTTGATATGTTTATTTTCTTTACTTTGTATCAGTAAACAAATAACATGGAATTTTAAACTTTTAATAATAGTGGAAGCATTGAATATATTATGTATAATAAACGCGTTCGAATGTTACGATTTATCTGATTTTCAAAATTGTATTTGTTTCATTAAGTTGAATTTTCCTCTCCCATAGTAATTAGATATCTTTACCTAAGAACTTTAATGATAAAATGATTGAACATTTTTTTGACGAACTTATTGTTCATAAAAGTAAAGAAAACCGTAGAACTATTAATGGCAAAGTTATCATATAAATGATGCCATTCGAACGCAGTCAATATTTTACCATAGATTTGAAATAAATTCAAAATTTTCAATTTAAATATTTCGTTTTTTCATCATATAAAGGTAAAAGTTTAAAATTAATTTATGAAAATATCATTATTGTTGAAACCAATGGTAATATTGGATAAAATTAAAATGAAATCATATGCTATGTTATTTTGATATGTATGTAGTACATGCCATGGTTATGCTAATAAAAAAAAAAAAAAAAAACAAAAAACAAAAACAAAATTTTTTAAACATTTTTCTTTTGCTTTTTTTGAGAGAATTGAAGGTTGTTCTAAATTTTTGTGTACTTTATTTGTTTTCTTTTGTGCTATAGAAATTCTGAATTTTTAATTTATTTAGAATATAAAAATCTTTTTTCTTCCTTTTTTTGTTGTTGTTTTTTTTTTTTTATTTTTTCATTTTTGTTTTATTCTTTTAACTGAAAGTTTATCTGTTCTAAAAATGTTTATATACTCGAATTATATACAAAGTTTATATAATATTTCTTAGTTATGAAGGTTTATAGGTTTCTTTCATCTTTTTCTCATTCAAATTTTGTTTAATTATATTCTAAAGACAAAGTTTTAAATTTAAAGTTATCAACCAGAATTCATTCAATTATAAACCTTTTAAGTGCTAAAGGAAATCCTTTTTAGTTTATGGTATTTTCTTTATATTATTACATCATATTTATGTTTTATTCCCTCGTATCCTTTTAATACAAACAAAAAAAAGAAAAAAAAATCGTTTCTATTAGAAATAATTTTTTTTTAATCCCTAGTATTTGTAAGAAATTGTTATGAATATGTATGTGTACCCTGTCAACACCCTCATACATTTTGAGATCTGTATCGTATATTCCAATTTATTGTGCGTATGAATTCATACATCTATTTTTTTTTTAAATGCATGTCTGTTTTTTTTTCTTTGAACGGACGTAAATAGATAGATACGTAGATAGATGAAATTTGCAGCCAATTTCTTATTTGAACCAATTTTTGTTTTATTTATTTTTTTTATGTCAATTGTTTTTTATTTTTTCTTTCTTAAATCACTACTAAACCCTCCGAGATCAAAATATAAATGGTATTTGATCCGTTTATTATTTTCTTTTTATTACATTTATAATACAGTAAAAGAAAAAAACAAAACCAAAAGAAAAAAAAAACATACATTTTTCAATATTATTATCATTATCAGGCCATTAGTTTTTTTTTTCTTTCTTTTATTTTCGTTTTTATTTTGCTACACTTTTATGTTCCATGTAATCCCGGAAACGCCCTTATCAGTATTTGTATTTAACTACCACCCGTTCAACAAATCATAATTTTAAAACCCCCCTAAAAATAAGATAGCAACAATAATATTCGAAATAAAATGTATATAAAAAAAAATTAGAAAAAAAAATAGAGACAAAAAAATAAAAATTTGTACATACAGGGTGATTCAATGAAATATACGTAGAGTTTTGAAAAAGTAAAATATTATACCGAAAAACGAGAAAATTCACGTAATAGGAAATCTTTTTCTGTGGTCATTTGGAAGATTTATGTAATCAGTAATAAACTTGATCTTGATCGATTAGTGCATCTGATCATTGATCTGTCATTATTTTTGGACAAAACATATTTTCTTTTATCTCTTTTGAGCTTTTGAGCTCTGTACATTCTTACGAAACACCATGTTGAATGTGCAACATTGAAAAAAATATGATATACAGAAAAGAAAAATATAATAACAAAAAGAACTGAAATGAATAAATAAAATAGAATAAAAGCAAATTCTTTGCAAGTATGAATTATGCCACTTCTTGAAAAGCAATACTACCAAAATACTATTCATGTATTACATATTTTGTTACATGCTGAACATAATTCGTTTTACATTTTTTTTCTCGCCGCCAAGTTAGTACATGTATATGAAACTAAACTATAAGGAACCAAAAAAAAAAAAAAAAAAAAAACAAAAAAAATTTTTTCTTAAAAAACGCAAAAATAAAAATAAAATCTGATTTCTGTGTAAAGAAGAAGAATTAAAATTGTGTGGTTATGGAGAACTTTAAAAATTATGTTAGAGCTGGCAAAACTGATTTCACAGAGAAAAAGTCATATATAAAAATTCTTTTACTTTGTTTTGAAGTATTTTGATATGGAAGAAGACTAAAAATGGAAATATATATTTTTTTTATTTTTTCCCTTATATGTAGGATATGATAGAAAAGTGTGTGTAGAGGCTGTGTATAATGATAAAAGTCTGCTACTAGTATAGTATCATTAGATGTAATTTATGCTATTCAGAAAAGAAGAAAATAAAAAAAAAAAAGCTGACAAGCTTATAAAGTTCTTAACGAAACAGAAATCCTTCTTGATTCTGATACATATTATATTACTTGTTTTTTTCTTTTTGTCATAGTATACACAGATATGTAACATTGTATATAATATTATCTAAGAATGAGAATGTAATATTTTCTACATAAAGTGAATGATACAAACTTGAAAGAATAGAAAATTTATATGCATTTCGTGTAGAATTTTGGCTTGATAAAAGGAAAAGAAAAACTGCTTCATAAAATTTCATATTGCTGTTCTTACATACATACGTTCATATATGGATGGGTATGTGGGGGTATCCTGTATCTATTATATATTTTTCTCCTACGCTCCTAAACTAATATGCAGTCTACTGTGTACTTTTAAATAAAAATAAAAAACAGAAGGATATTAGCACAACCACAATACAGAAAAATGGAGTGTATTCCAAATATTTCTCTGTTTTTTTTTTTTTTTGTTTTTATTGTTCATATTTATTTTTGTATATTTTTTCTGTTGTCTTTTATCTTTCACTATATTACTTGGTAATAACATTCCATTGTTGACTTACCCAAAATGTCGACTTATTTTTCACAAAATGTCTTTTCTTAAAACATGTCGTCATATAATAATTGTCATCGCTGTATTTTTTTTTTACATTCCTTTCCTTCTTTATCATAATATGCGTGCAATTTATATTTTGTACATATATTTGGTATTATATATTGTCGTATTTACACATGCATACATTGAAAAAAGAATGCACAAAAACAAAATAAGAAAACTGGCACACATAAATGCAGACGTCTCTTCACAAAACATTCCAAAAAGAATACAATTCCAAATATGAATGCAATGCATGAAAGAAGTGCACTCCTTTAACATATTTTTTTTGTTTTATTATTTTTTTTATTAAATTTTTTTTTGTTTTTTTTTTTTTTCTAAATACATTTTTTCGATACAATGCGATATATTAAATAAAACAATGCAAAGATAATAAATACACAGTAAGTAGGTGTATGAGCTTGACTAGATACATGTATGTAGTTAGAAAATAATTGGGTGGTAAAAAAAGAACAAAAAATAAAAAATAAAATTAAGTAAGGAGTATGGACACTATTTCATGCATAACTCGACTAATTTTTTTTTTCTTTTTTTTTTTGTAAGATATTCATACAATAATATAAGAAAAAAGTTAAAATGAAAAATCGAAACTATCATAAATTGTCTGCAGTTTGCATACAAATTTCATTTTTGTGTTTCTCATTTTAAGTTTTTCAAAATTGCTTTTTATAGTTTCGAGAGCACATTTAATAAAAAAAAAAAAAAAAAAATATTACCATTTTTGTTGGCATATTTCTCATTGTTTTACACACATATGTATTAGAATTTAATGTAATGTAACATTTATAATATGCTGGGATTTGTATTATTCCTCCTTTATTTTTTTTTTATCTCATAGATTTTACAGAAATAAGGAAAAACATTTTATACGTGGGTGAACTATTTTTCTTTTTCATATTTCATTTTTTTCTTTTGTATTGTTCAAATATATATAAAAAAAAATTTATATCCATGTATTTGCAATAAATGTGAATTATAATTTCATTCTTATATATCATTTAATATCAGCTTAATTTCGTATAATATTTTTTTTTTTATTGATAAATAACATGTTTATGCAATAAAAAATTCTATTTAAGTTTATTGTACATTATGTTGTACTCCTATAAAATAAAAAGAATATTTTAAAAAATGAAATGAGATTTTGTTCAAAATTCTAAATTATAAAATAGTATTTTGATAATGCAAAATTTTCTTAACGGTTTTGTGTGGATATACAGAAAATGAAAATTCAGTGGTAAATTGCCGATTTTAAGTCATATAAAGAGGGAAAAATTTATTAAATGGAATTCAAAAAAATAAAAATAAAATAAAATAAAATTGGAAAAAAAATAATAACATAAAAAATAAAAAATTAAAAAAAAAGTAAGATAAAAAATAAAAAATTTTAAAAATATTTAAAAATAAAAATAACAGCTTTTATCAATTTGTTTCTGAATAAAAAATTATCGAAAATAAACTCATGTCCTTTGTATAGTTTACAAAAGGTGAAAACTTAAGCCACAATAAAACTTTGTTTTAAATTCCTTTTTTTTAAATTTTATTCCCTTTTTTTGCTTTTTGTAATTACATGTATGTACGTCGTCATACAAATGCATTCGTATGTACAGGATGTGTATCAAATCATTAAAAAAAGGAAAAAAAAATTCATTGTGGTTAAATAAATTGTTTTCAAGTCTTTAACATTTTATTTATTTATTAATTTGATTTCTTTTCCGATATTCAATTTTATTTTATTTTTTACTCTTACATATGTATGTTACTGTATTTAAGATATTTCAGAGTTTTCGAAAAATGTTTTGTTACATTTATTTATTGAGCGGAATGAACAGAAATTTTCTCAACAAATTGGTCAAAGGATCTGTGGTAAAAATAATTGCTTTGCTACCATTAATATCACAATTTTGTGTACATATGGACACATACGTATGTGAAAAAAGCTTACACTTGTACTTATATTATACAGTTCTTTTTTCGTCCTTCTTTTGACTCTTTTTTTAAAATTATGCAACACACATTGAAAACCAAAAAAAAAAAGAATGAATGCAATGACAACCGCAACTTTAATGCACACAGAGAATACTTGGTTACATTACACGTATCTATACATTTATGTACGTAAGATCGTACGATGTAACATACATATAAAACAGAAACTCAGATATCCTGTAAAAATACGTTCGTATTCCAAATTGAAATACAAAGCCTAAGAATGTAAAAAATTTTTATATTTGATACAGTTTAAATTCTTACATATGTATTTATTCTTGGTATATGTGTGAATGTAAAACAAACGATTAATGTACTTTTTTGTGTCATTATGTAACTGTACATAACATATGTGGAAGCAATATAAGTCCAGAAATCGATAACCAATGATATTGTGTGCTCATTTTTCGATATACCACAAACCAAGCTGTTATAATAAGAACTAAAAATTATTTTATAATTTAAAAGAAGAGCAAGATACTAAAACTGTATTTTAGTATCTACAATTTATATAAAATCTGTGTTACATTAGAAATAGTACCTATATATTTAATATCATTTTAAGTTATTTTTTTTTTTATTTAGTTTAATTTGTTTTAAAAAAAAAAAAATAACAACATAAGAAACAGAAATCTACAAGCAGTCATTTAAAAGAGACTATTGGAAAATTCAGTTTTATGTGTATATGTATGCATTGTGTATAGAACCTATCTTATATACAGTTCAATATAAATAGCATTTTGGTAGTATCAATTTTGTCAAACGATCAAAATGTATATTTTAAAAAAATCATCTAAGCCAAAAATTTATGTACGATATACTGTTGAATTTAATTTAATAAACAATATTGATTTCTTTAAAATTAAGTTTCTTTCAAAATGTGATTTCTTAAATTTAGCAAACACATTTAAATGAAACTGTCAAATAAGTATTAGAAAAACAAAAAAAAAAATTAATCCTTTGCTAAAAAATGTGAACATACATAGGTAATTTGTTTTTATTACATTTTCTTTTTCCTTGATTTTTACATGCAATACGTATGCGTACATATTTGACTTTACATACGTTGTAAATTATCTATTTATTCAAATAAAATCATTTTTTCCATTTTTCCTAGTTTTTTTTATGTACATACATACAGAGTGTCTAATGAAATTTCCTACAGAGTTTGATAGTGGTGATGGTATAATAGTGGTCTCTATGTCCCTATTGGCATCATTTATTTCAATTCATCCTTTGTGTTACTCAAAAAGTAATACAAAGCATGAACAATATTGACAGTTAGTACGTAATGTACATATTGTATATTTTTATAATACACTTGTATACATACGTAATGTATGTATGTATGCACATTATATGATGTATACGTGTTCGTACGTATGTAATATGTTACATATATCCATATGTAAAATATATGGATGGTATGACATTTTACAATATTACAAAAGCTAGATAGATACTTTGGTATAAGGACAAAAATCCACTTTGAATAATGTCAATCCTGATTGCAAAAGATCTTCTTTTATATATCGTTTTTTTATACTAACATTTTGTTTTTTTTTTCTTCTTCTCATTTTATTTATTCGTTTTATATTGTGTACACAATATACATATTGAATACAAACATATTTACAATATTTTTATTTTTCTCTTTTCTTTATTGTTTTTCTTTTTTTTTTGTTTTAACAATTTTTCTTCTTCTTATTCATGTCTACAATTTAGAATATATACAAATCAAAGAAATTGAACAAAATATAAAAAATCAACAAAAAAACTAAACGAAGAAACAAAAAATATATATACTTCCATTTTTCATGTAGATACAAGGGTTAGACAAACCGCATACATATGTATTTACATATTGGGTATATGAAAAAGTTAAAGTTTTCACATTTATGTCAATTTAAAAATGAAAATATAAAATAATAAACAATATTATTACTTTATATGTATAGATACAAAATTTATAACTCATATATGTATGACTATAAAGTCAGTTGAATATACAAACACAAGAAAAATTGCTTTATGAAGAAAATTTTTGAATATATTTTAATAGAAATTGATCGTTTTTTTTTTTTTTTTTAAAAAAAGTTTTTCTCTTCTCTGTATAGATTGTATAAAAAAAGAAAGGGAATTTATTGTTGTCATATTGATTATAAATTTTAAATAAAAAAGGAAACAATAACTAAAACTAAAATGATAGAAAATGATAAACAAATAAAAATTATTCATAAATTCATGATAAAATTTAAAGTATTGTAATGTTTGATTGTATGATCAATCTGTTACTTTAAAAAAATTTTAATTTTTTTTTTCAAAATAAAATAAAATTGTCAAAAGTATCAAAATTTTATTGATCAAATATGTAAATAATTTTTTAATTTGGAAAAAATGGATGAGTTTCAAAAAGTCAAAAAATTTATTTTGATAACGTAATACAACAAGTTTAATACAATGCGAGTAAGTACAAATCAACTGTGTTCGATGAATTACATCAGAAAAATTCATGGATTCAGTACTAAGGATTCAGTAGTTGATTGAATAATATATTTTATATGCGCTTACAATACATTAGGTAAATTTAAGGTGGTAAATTTAAGCTTACCGAAAGTATTTAAAAATTTTCAGTTTAAAAACCTTAAATTTTTGTTTAAAGTAAAATTTTGTCATTTGTATATACTTTTCATAATTTTCATATTTTTAGAAAAATAAAAAAATTAAATAAGGAAAATTTCAAAAAAAGAAAACAAATATGTTAAAGGAAAAAAAGAATTCCTTTTATCAGTGCTTTAAATACTTGAAATGCTTGTCATTATTTCAAAGTATTGTATACAGTAATATGTAGATGTATTTGTATACATTACTTATTTATGTATGTATATCACTATAAACATGCAAACAGATAAAAAATAAAATATATAAATTTATATTTATACTTACATATAGGAAATTTGTATACAATCATGTTTGACATGCCTTCAACTTTGTGAGTATGTATAAGTACATTAGAATTTTTTTTTTATATTTTGTCTATGTACATACATACATTACATTATTTTCCGATGACTATTTTGTATATATGTATATTATATACAGCCACTAAACTTTATATGTATAGTATGTACATGAAATATGTAAAACGTATGTAAATGTATACATGTATGTACGTATAACTAATGAATTTTATAAAGAGATATATATGTATTTGTGTAAATATAAAACATATATATAACATAAATTTTATACAATTTTTTTTCTATTTTTTTTTATATAAGCATCATATACATTTTTATATATGTAAATGTATTAAAAAAAAATACTTTCATGCAATATGTCCGAAATGTAAAGGAAACGGAAATACAAATTTCCTAGTCATGAAAATAAGAATAAAGTAGAAATAATAATAACAAAACTTTTCTCAAAGGACTTTCCTGAAATGCCTTTTCTTAACTGTATGTATATTATTCGTATATATTGTATATACATTTTATAAACATTATTTATCGCTGCATGTAATGTATACATGTGATTATATGCTTATGTATGTTTGTATAAATGGAATTTTTACATATTCAGAATGTCTACCTTGGTTTTATGTGTACATTTAATAATGAAACAAAATCAAATAATATTGTAAAGGTTTACTATACAAACGCTGATTATATATGTTTCATATAGATAAATGTACATATGTATATACATGTGGAAATATAAATTTACTTATGTATGTACATACATTACTTCACGATAACGATGACAACTACAGCAATCATGATGATGATGATGATGATGATGATGACGACGACGATGACAAAAAAAAATTTATAATAAGTAAAGAAAAAGCACAAGAAATGTGCAAACGTTTGTATACATTCCAAATTATGTGCTCCCTATGTATATGGACTACATACGTATGTATATGCATTGAAAATGCATGTACAAACACATGTGTATGTATGAAAATTGTTGGAAAATAGTTTTAACATACATTTTTACTTGCTGGTTTTTTTTTAATCACATTTCATGAAATCGTGATCGTTTGGTATACATGTGTACCTACATATGCACATATACTTGAATTTAAAGATAAAATAAATATGCAAAAAAGGAAATGACAAAAAAAAATTTTTTTTTTAACTGTGGAAAAACCATGGAAAATTCAAGCAAAAATCTATTCTTTACTTTTTCCTTTTACAAGTACATAAATAGAATTCAGATTTTCACTGGGTTTTTTGCATTATTTTGTCCTACATATACGAAGCGTGCATTCGTATGTACATATGTACATGTACATACATGTCCTTTTCCTTTTTTATATTGTGTTTTTTTTACTATCAATAAGGTTTTTGAATCCTTTTTACATGATGTGATGACTATTTTTGTTTTTTTTTTTTTTTTTTTTTCATACATAGGTAAAGTCCATTTATTGATGCGTAAAAAAAAAAAATTAAAAAAAAGAAAAGAAAATTCAAATAGAAGTATTGAAAAGAAAATACAAAAATGAAACAAAACTAAATTTATTTTGCATTTTCCTCATTTTATTTTATTTTAAAGTATTTTTGAATGCATTGAATTTATACTTATACTTATATAATCTTTATCAGGTTTTTCTTTTTCTAATTCTATATGGTATTGCATTCATTTACAACTTGTGTTGTGCATTTGAACCAGATAAGGAAGCATAAAAGAAAAGATGTTGTATACTTGTTTTATATGGTATATGTATGAATGTGTGTATTTATAGTAAAATTACATATTAAAATACATACGAGTTTTGTATATGTGTGCACAAAGTATTCATATCCGAATGCATGCATGCATGCATGCATAACATCAAATATTTGGTTTAAATGTCAAGATGAAATAAACTTTCAATGAAAATGATGTATAGAATGGTCGAATGAATTTTCTTAGATTTAAAAAAAAAAAAAGAAAATTTAAATTTGATTTCATATATAGAGCAATCTAATATAAAATGTGTATTAACACAATATGTTACAATTATATACATACATACATATGTTTATGAATACAGATAACAATGTGCAGGGATAATGCATCATATATACGTAATATGTATTAACTAATACAAGAAAAAAAAAAAAGCTCTTCTTGACTGATGTTGCATGATAATCAAGATATGTATGTTTACTAACCACTAAAGCCAAAAAATTATGCTGCATTTAACTTTATCTTATAAACAATTTTAAGGTATGTATTACATCTTGTTTTTCTTGTAAGATAAAAATTCAGTAATGTAACGTACTGTTTAAATTTCGGCTTTATCGATATATTTTGCTTATCTTGCAAAAAAAGACTTGAAATTTTATAAAATTTCGGTCGAATTCGAAGTAACTGCAATTGCATGAATCAGGAATTACAATTATTTCTACGACATTACGGCAAAACACATTAATTAACTATTAATACTGAAGTAAAATACCGAACATTAAATAAAATCGTAAATAAGCTACCATTGAAGTCACATTTTATCGATAAAACATTTTAATACAATATAACAATTTTACAATTTAATTAAAATTGAAATATGAAAATCGAGAAAATCACAATAATAAAAATGTAATGACTGAAATATGTGTGTATAATGATTAAATTACATACATAAACATAAAAACTTTAGAAAAACGTGAATATAAACAGCTTTTGTTAAGACAGCTTTATATTAAAGGGAGAAATATTAAATATGACCAAAATGTCTGTTAATGTGAATGACAGTGTATAATATGTCCTGTAACACATGATATGGCAAAATATTTTTCTATTTACGATCGACGTATGTTGTCATAAAAGATGTCCTTAAAGTGCAATCATACAATAAAAGAAAAAATAAAAACATTAGAGTATAGAAATAAGTAATATACTTAATGTACAAAAATACAGCCCATAAGATTATCTAAAAAAAATATTTAATAGAATATATTGAAAGACATTGTCATATAACAGCTAAAATCATCTATAGAATATAAGAATTTTAGACTAACATCTAACCAACGGCTACCTATTTTGTACATGTTTTTATCTCATAAAGAAAGAGATGATAAAAATACACATCAAAAGAAATATAAAAAAAATGTGATAAGAAATTACAGAGATGTTAAAGTAGAGAAGACATGCAACATGTTGAATCTAATGTGTATTTTTTATATATGCATGTGCAAGGATATAATCTGGTGTTTTTAATATAAAAAAAAAAAAAAAAAAAACTTTTCAAACACATTCATATGTATTAATACACAGCATATGTATATGTATGCGTATTACTTTTGTGTACTAAAGCATTTTATCCTTATTCGAGAATATATGAAAGTATTTAATGCGGAATGTCGACAATTTCTATATGCTTTCAATTTAATAAAAGTAAAAGAAAAAATTCAAAAATAAAATACAAGAATAACGGATATAAAAAAATTATACAAAAAAAGTATAAGAAAGCTCAAAGTGAAATAAGAGAAAGACTAAAAAAAAAAATTAGTTATAAAAGTTTTTACGACACACTCTAATACATACACATACACGCAATATATAGGTATATAGCCAATATAGGTAGTGCTGGCAGATATATTATGAAAATGAAAAAGGAAAGAGTCAAAGAATTGATGGTAAAAGTGATATTGAATGGTACATAGGGTATTACTATGGTGATGAATGTACACATCCAATGTGTGTATGTACAAATTGTTTGCTGATAGATAGTTATAATAAATGAAAAGTGTTTGTTATTTAACTTTGTAAATACAGGAGTTCTTCGATCATATGTGGATTAAATGGGAGAAAGTCCAATAATAAAATAAACAAAAATAAGAAAATTTTATTACTTTGTAATATAAACTTATTACGAAATCAGACACATTTCCAAAATATTCAGGAGCTCATTGATTTTTTGTTTTTTAATTACACATTTTTTGCATCTGTTTTTATTATAAATGGAAAATCTAAATAAACGAAGTTCCACTCTATAAAGAAAATACGATTTTTTTTCTTAGACGTACACATATTCTGCATATACAGTGTGGATGTAGAAAATCTACATTATAGACATTTGTATTTTTATCTTCTTATTCTTTTTACGACCAATATAAGAGGCTTATCTGTCTTGTTGGCTTAGGATTTAAACATAAAATCAAAAATGAAAAGGTAAATACACACTTAACAATATTATTCACGTGTACACCATACCTTATACGTTTCATATAAAGGAGTTAAAAAAAAAATTCCTTTTTTCACATTTACTTTTACAAAACATACCATCATTTTTATTTTGCTTTCCTTTGATTATTTATTGAATAAAAACAAAAAAATAATTTTTAATACAATAAACTAAAATATATGAAAAAAAAAAAATAAATAAATAAAAAGGAATTGAATTTAAGACTAAATATGTTTTTTTTCTTTTACATAAAACGATAAAGAAAAAACGTCTCTCAATGTTAATACTTATGTGTACAGTTATAATCAAGTCAAAAAGAAAAAAAAATAAATAACAGCCTTATACATTGACATGCAAAAAGTAAATGTCTCACCTAGATAAAAGTAATTTCTAATGCATAATAACTTCCTTTAACGCTCCTGTACCTGTTCATGTGTAAGGATTTCTATTTTTCACTTCAATAGGAACTATTTGCTAATCTTCTTTAAAGTTATTTTTTACTTTAAATTCGAAGAATTTTCTTAATATCCTTTTTTTTTTCTTTTTAGAGTAAAAAAAAGTTACTAAAGTTTTCTTTATGTCATTATACAAGGTTATGAGAAAAATTTGCCCTTTTAATAGGCTTTTACATCTTTGACATCATGTAATGACTGAATGTAAATCACGGTCATAAACTTTAAAATCTCTGTACAATTTACAAAACATCGAAACATAAAGATACAAAACATTTATTTAATTTTTAATATTATATTACAATATATTATAACCTTTTGTAACACAGCCTGAGGTTGATAAATATGTTCCAGACATCAAATTATAGCTTTGATAAAAGGTAAAAACGATGTAAAATCATATTTATAGACACAAGCACATACTGTACATATGTATGTACATATATAGAATGTTGAGTAAAAGATGGTAAAAGGGTGTTTGGTTAGTTTTGGTCGAATGATAATTTATACATACATACGTGTCTGCAGATATGGATCAATTAACAGCACAGTACGTGCACGTATGTACATTCTTTTATATATGTATATGTTGAAAAATGAAAGGTATAATATCTACATACATACATACATACATATATGAATGCATTCGAAGGGTTGCTAAGTTACTTGTATTGCTAATTAAGTATCTACTATGTGCTAGTATACAGGAAATATGATTTATATAGTATACGTATCTTTCATGTATTAATAAATTTTTGAAACTTTTGTACAAACATTTACATATATCAAATTATATCTAAATATAACGCATGTGTTTGTACATAGTCGTATATATATATTTTTTTAGTATAACGACTAACAGTGCAAAATATATATACAAATATATACTTATATATATACGTAAACATGATATAAACTCATGGGCAGTAATGCGAAAAATACCCTTTTGCTATCATAAAATACCACATCTTTTCTATATACAAATAGAAGTCATACACATAACGCATTTAATATAAAATATTTATTATCTGTAAGTATGTTAGTGTTACTGTTCATGTTTATCGGTGAAAGGATTTTTGTTGCCTACGTACGTATGTATGCATGTATGTAAATACATAGAATATAGGGAAAAATAATATACAGTTCTTGTTAGTTTCGTTTTTTGGCTGGTTTTCCATGTAAACGCAGATACATATGGCCAAAACCATTACAATACCTATCGTCACCCACTACCAAAATTTCTAATTCTGATGATCCTCTCAATTTAGTCATCATCTTTCTTCTGATAATGGTATTCAGCAGTATTCATTCATTTCATTCCATTCCCTGTTTTAATTTTGAATGGACCATGCCTTTCAATTATAATAAGGTATATGTAAAATTTATGTGCATATAAAATATAAATGTGTATATATGTATGTATGTACGTTAAAAAAGAGGGCGAAATCTTGTTCATCATAAATTGAAGATTTTATTAAACGGAAAATATTACGACTACGAGTACAAATTTTTAGCCTATTATTATACATACTATATATATTATGTGTACGTGTGTACGCAATGGAAAGTTATTCCCTTCATTTTTGTGTTTTTACAATTTTTATCTTATGAATTGTTGTTTTTATTAGATTTTCCTCGATGATGCACAACAAAGTACGAAAAAAATGTGTGCAAAGGTCTTCATGTATACACGTGTATTTACAAAACCTACCCACATACGTATGATCCACATATAAACAATGTATATTTAAAATCAAAAACCCCTTGGGTCATTTTTATATTTATCTATGTATTTACTTCCAATTTTATTAATGTATTTATACATTTATATGTATGTGAGTGTAATAATACGGACGTTTCAATGTTTGTATATTTGATTAGATGCTATTAGTGAAAATACTTCCTGTTAAAAAAAAAAGGATAGAAATTGTAAATGGTTTTTATCGTGTGTGGCATTTATAATCAAATATATTTTGTTTGTATACATACATACATGTACATATAAATTACTAAATATAAATGTACATTCATTCATACAAATATCGATGTAGATAGATAAACACCATTAATATAAATAAAATTGGATGCAACAGATTTAAATTGTGTCTGATTACTATGCTTTACGTAAAATGTTAATTAAATATATGCTTTTTATTACATTCAATAAAAATTATGATTAACCCTGAACCATGAAATGATGGATATTAAAGTGTTCAAATTAAATTATAGAATGTTACTAAGGAGAAAATTAATTTTAGTCTACTAATGTGTACTTTCAAAATGCAGACCTTGTTATTTATTATAAAATAAAAGATTTTTGATATTAGATAATACATATACATATGTATATTTTTTTATAAACGACGAATACAAGGGTGTTCAGTAGCTCAATAGGTGGAGTATTGGCTTTTAAGTCCGTTGGTACCTGATTTTGATATCAGGTACAGACGAATAAGAAAAATCGTACTTTTCAGCGTTTCGTGCTTTTATTAATATTGAAATTCCGCATGCATAACGGAATTGTTTTGGAAAACCACTAATGACTGGGGCTTAGTTCACATCGAGGTGGACAATTCAAGGCAAATCAATTTTTTTGTTTTCAATCAGAATTTTTCAGATTATCATTGCCAATTTTACAAATATTTTCTTAACATTTAATTCATGTACATTCATTGGTATGTACATACAACGCGTTTCAATTTTTGTTCCTCATTTTCAATTTTTTTTTTCAACTGTGCATGATAAACTTTTAGTACCTGAATTAATGTTTGAATTAAAAAAAAAAAAAAAATCTTATATTTCACTGATTACATCGATTTTATTTTAATATTTTTCATAATTATTTTATTTTGGAAAGAGTAAACGCTGATTTTATTTTTTTTTTGTATTTTCTTAACCAACATTGAGAATATTTACCTGACACATATTGCACATATCTGCACGTGCATACATGTAAAATATAGAATAAATGTATGAAAGTTTTGTACCTAACAAAAGGATAAAACTTTCTAAAAGGATGTTTAACTGAAGAAAAAAATAATAAAATAATAAAACTTAAATAATATATAAAAACGTTTGTCTTATCCTTGTACACATTTATAGTGCAAATTTTCATTCTTTTAACAAAATACTCTGTATTTTAGCTTATTTTATTTTATTTTTATTTTATTATGCTTTACTATAGACATTTTACTCTTTGTTTAGTGAACGTGTGTATTTCATTGTATTTTTTTGCATTTTCGTTTTTGTTTTTTTCATTCTGTTGTACGTTATCCTTCATATTTTATTAAAATCACTTTCGTTTCATTTTGATTTTTTTTGTTTTTTTTTTTTTTTATTTCTTTATTCTTATTTTTATGTATGTACATATGTACATATTTTATATTATTTTATTTTATTTATTCTTTGTAATGATGTTTTTGAATATTATATAATGTACATGTTTTATATGTGCACTATTATATGGGTATCTATACCATAGGTATAACCGACTGTTTGTTAAACAGTCAGTCAGTCAGTCGTCATTCTTGTCAATTTTAAGAAGTCCTTTTTCGTTTTTACATTTTTGTATATTGTATGTATGTATCGTGATCATTGTACACGTATTTGCATACACACATACAAACATGTATTCTTGTACATATGTATGTACTTGTATGATGTACGTTTAGTTTTTGTAAAAGTAGTTATACTGAGCATATTAAAAATGGAAATTGCTTAAAATATATTATTCATTGCCCATAGCAAAAGAAAATTATATAAAAATACAGATCCATTTTTGTATAAAAACAATGTATATATACAAAGAGAAAGTACAGATAGTAAAAGTGTATTAAGAAAAATAAAGAAAAAATAAATAAAACATAAACTAAAAAAAAAAAAAAGTGGAAAAAAAAGAAAATTCTACTTTTTTTTTTCATTTGACCGAATAATAGCACAAAAACGAAAATTTGTAACTATAAAACATGGGTATGAGACACAAGTTAACTGTTAAAATGTATGTACATATGTAAATGCAAAAATTTGTTCTCATTTCTTTTTCTATGATATTTTTGCCGTTACTACGGCTAAATATAACCGTTATTTTAGATCATTTGTGTATATTTTCATACACATACATATGTATGTACACATATGTATGTAGGAATTGTTTAAAAATTCGTGGTTCAATTTGTTTTATTTTATATAAAAGTACACATGTGTACAGATGTATTATATGTACAAATCTTTTTTTTTTTCACATTTTAGATATTTTTGTTTTTTTTTTTTTGTTTTTTTTTAGAAATTTGGAGTTTTACATTTTTTTTATTTTTATTTTACATATCATCTTGATTTTTTTTTATTTGCTTAGTATGTTTTTTTTTTTTACTGTGGTGTACTTTGTTCTTTACATACGAATATTACATACATGTAGTGTACATGTGAATGACTTAAATTTTTTGAATATCATCCAAATTATGTATATTTTTATCCTTCTGGTTTTATTTAATTTTTTCTTTTTTTTATGATTTCTTTTTTTTTTTTTTTTTTTGATTTTACATAAACCAAGCTTACATATAGAAGTATAATGTATGCATACGATATGTGGCATTGTTTAGAATCTTTTTAGGCTTTTTGAAATAGAATATTTAATATCTTTGGAGTAATGGAATGCGCTGTAAAAATATTTCACTTTGTATAATACATGTTTTATTCATTTTTCAACTAATATACAATGTACATATGTATTATGTCCATGTTTTACGTATATTAGACTTTTTTTTATTCATACATATAAATTCTTCTGTGTATTAAAGCTTTACTTTAAATTGTACTTTGTTTTTTTTTTATATTTTTTTACAATGTGAAAATTCTTCTTAATAAAAGTCAAATTTAGAAAATAAATCAATAATTTGTCAAATTATTTAAATTATTTAATTTTTTGAATTTTTTTTTGAATTTTTAAATTCATTGTATATTGTATATAACAAAGTTTATGTCCTTGTAATGAAAATTATACAAAAAAAAAACAAATTTTTTTTGAAAATTTGTAACTTTCTAAATAAATAGTTCGTTAAAACACAAGGACTACAAGTGTACATATGTACATTTAACTCATTAAATGTCTTTCAAAAATGATGGGTTATAATATGTATAAAGAAAAATGTCGGAATCGGAAATAGGAATTTTCCTGCCCTTTTACAAATTTTTTTTTAACTTTTTTCATTTTATCATTTTAATTTCATTTTCAACAGATGATTCTAAAATTGAACCCATGATTCGTTAATCCGTAACATCATACGGTTTTTACATATAACACATTACATCTGTAAAGTTGTACACACTTAACATACATACATATATACACAAGATGATGTTGATGATTCATGTTGAAAATATTTTATCAAAAATTTGTGTATTATAATATTTCATAAAATGAACATTAACTTACCTGACATCAGTTTAATATATGAAAATTTTTAAATATCATATAGTATGCATTACTGAACACATTACATATTTATTCATATTTCATGCATGTATACATACAGATACGTTATATATTTGATATATTCATAAAATATGTATATAAATATTTTATATAAAATTTACTAATATGAATTCATAATACTTTATAAAAATGTACAAGGGTCCGGAAGGAAGAACAGGTCGTTTCCGATTTATGTCCCTTTTATCATTAAACATTTTTCATATATTAAAATAAAAACATATGTGTATACAAATTGAATGTGTTATTCATTGTGACAATAACTAACAATTTCAAAAAAATAAAAATAATGAAAAAAAAATTTCGATTCTGATATAATACTTAACAAAAGGACTAAATAAGAGGATTTGATAAAATGTAACACATAAAAGGATATTACGATTAGTACAAACGTCTGTTTTAATGGTTTTTTTAAAAATAAAAATTTTTTTTTTTCAGTAGAAATTTAAACAGTGAACATTTAAAACAGTTATGAAAATTTGAACAGTGAACAGTTAGAAAATTTAAACAGTGAAAATTAAAAAAAAAGCAACGTATTTTTCAAATCTACACTCTGTGCATTAATTATATTCAGTTAAACTCTCATGCACTGTTTAAAAGGTACAAAAATATTTCACAAATCTATCTATTTTTATTTTTATGTTTTAATTAAAATTTAGAAAAGAAGGAAAATCACATATGTACTCCCATGTGACTTTAATTGCATGTAATTAGTGTATAGAATATAAATATTGTAAAATATATGAGAACACTAATTTAAATGCTCAAACAAAAATTTTTTTTTCGTACATGGAATTTAAATTAAAGTAAATTAATTTTTTTTAAACAAATTTCTAAATAAGTTCTAAGAGAAAATCTACCATCTAAATTCTATTTCTTCATACCAAGTTGATGCCATGTGTCCACTTTTTTAATTATTAAACTAACATAAACCATTCAAGTACAAAATATATATACAACAAACACACATAATTGTATGTACATTTAATCACATGAAGATTAAATAAATAAACGATAAATAAATAAAGGAAGTAATTTTGTTCAATGTGTTGAACACCCACTTGTCTGATTTAATATGAACAAAAACTACCAAATGTTTATGTACAATCGTCCTTGTTATATACAAAGATAAAATAAGTACATTTTAACGTACAATAGAACATAGTATTTTATATTATGTACATACATATGTATTTACAACAACTATTCTACATATGTATAAAAATACTATACGTACAATACTAAACATTGAGTATAGTAATATCAATTTAAAATCTTAAAATTTAACATTTGTAATAAGATTTTCGTATATGTTCAAACGATACAAATATTTCAAAATATTAATTATTATCATATTATTATTATTTTTATTTTGTATCATATTTAACGTAACTTGCGCATTTTTTTCCAATCTGAGAAGCGATACCATTTTGATTTTTTCGTTAAATTTTTCATTGAGAGAATAAATTTTATATTGATATAAAATATATTTTTTTTATATAAATACGCATGTCATTTATCCTTGTTTGATGTATTGGTACCGAAAAATTCATTTTTATCTCATTAAAATCAAAATGAGTATTTATGATGGATTCATTTTGATTAAGAGAAATTTTTAACGAAATGGAAATTTTCATCGTGTTGCTCAGTTAGAATTTTTATACTTTTTTTTAATGTGGAGAAATAAATTGGAGAAATGAAAATGAAATTTTACATTTTTTTTTTTTTAAGAAAAATGTAGGAAAATGAATCCGTAAAATAAAAATAACTAAAATGAAATAAATTCATTTTAAAATTATTTTCATCCTTTTGTAAAGGATATTTTCAAAAATGAATATGTATCGAATCAAACAGGTGGAATTTTAATAGGTGGGTATCATGTCATCATGAACTTATCTTACAAACATTTTTTGAATCTATTCAATCTTTACTGAAAATGTGTATAAGCAAGTATAAGTGAAATGTTTTGAAACAATTTTCAAGTCTTTCGAGGTACATCTATTTCAGATACATTTGAGTATCTGGATAAAATTTATAAACATTGTTTTTTAATGTTTAGTTTCACGAAAATGTAATTATTACTAATGTAGTAATTGCATGTGGCGTATATATGTACATGGCTACATAGTTAGACTTTGCTCAACTATTTTTTTTTTTTTTTGTTTTTTAAAGGACATAAAGAACATTTGAACCAACGAGTATTGCTAAATTTTTATTTTGCTATAAATTTTGGTGTGATAAGTAGTGATATTTTACTAAATAGAAATTATCCAATATTTTTAAAGTTCGGAAATATTTTCCAAAGAATCCTTAATTGTAATCTTATTCTTATCTTTCAAATACAATTTTTTCTTTGAAATTTTGACAATGTACAAAGCTTTTCTTTATAATGAAAATATTTAGGTAATATTTTGTAATAAAATCAAATGGAAAAATTTCATTTTCGAAAATATTTTATGTGAAAGAAAATTCCCTTCGAAAATCCTTTTCGGAAAATTTCTAAAAACTTTGTTATTTTCTGTGAAATTTTTTAGATATCACTTGCATCATTTAGTTATCTTTTGATAAGTTGTACATATAACACTTAGATGTGTCCTTATTTTTAATGTTCTAATATGACAGACAGATATGTCCTTTTTTTTCAATGTTCTAAAAATTTCCAAATTGTTATTATGACCAAGAAAATTCCCCATTAAAATACCCAATAATGCCTTTTCAAATATTTTATTATCTTGTTCATATTTATAAATAATTTTTCCCTTTACTTCATTATCTTTTTATATAGGATTGAACTAATCTGTAATCAGTTATGTTAATAACAAAATATCATTAATAATAAATCAATTATTGATTTTCAAAATCTAAAATAAACGTTACATCAAAATGAATGCAAAGAATAAAATTTCTACTTTTTATGTTGTATTCATGATATTTTCTTTGTACATATACAAATAATCTAATGATGTATCTCATTTAATTTCCTAAACACGCAAACCTCACCTGATACTGACTGTATTCATAGATTATAAATTTATAAAAGTAGAAACTAAGTATATGATATTCTCTTGACAATATCATATAAAAAGTATATATACATATATGTACAAAACTAGCTATATAACATGTTATTGCTTTAAGTTATAGCATTTTTTTTTTTTTTTTTTGTGATGATGTTTGATCCTTATACTCACATGTACTTCAAAATTCCTTACATACTTATAATTTTTTGATGGTGATATATTTTAATTCAAAAAGAGTGTACTATGCATAGATATACAGTACCATACATACCACATTGAACATGAAACCACAAATTTTCAGATGCTTAAAGCTAAAATGCCCTTGTGATCTGATTTTGAATTTTTGCACATTTATTTTTATTTTTTTTTCATTTATAATACCTGTTTGGTTGCTACCCTCACCTTTAATAATATTTATTTATTTATTCTTTACTTGGTTGAAGTTTTTTTTCTTATTTTATTTTATTTTTAATCTACGAAGAATAAAGGTCTCTGTTATATTTTTCTTGAATATGTTATATAGTGCAATTTTGTATTTATCCTTCTTTTTTTATTTGTCAAGTTTAACATAGTATTATTCATTTTTTTTATATTTTTTGTTAAAAGTGGTTTTGTGAATTTTTCCTTCTTTCTTTTTTAGAAACTGTACAGACTAAAGGAAAAGGACAAAATGAAAAAAAAAATATACTGTGTTTACTAATGATATTTTGTTAAAAATGAATATTATTTGATGCCTTTTTCATATTTTTTGTATGCTTTGAGCGTGAAATAAATAAACAAAAAAAAATGATGGCTTTGATTTTAATTCAACCTTTCTTTTATTTTTCTTTATTAAAATTTTCATTTTTAACTATTGCTCTGTGTATGGCTTTAAAATGACATTGCAAAACCAAAGCATGACACAGATTTTTAAAAAGAATTCTATATGAGAATTGTATAGAATGAAAAAGAAACTTTTTGAAAATGTTTATTTCTTTTCAATTCACTTAAAAATGTTAAAGTTTGTGTGTATTATATTTATTTATTATTGTTAGTTTTTGAACCAAAAAGTCCGGAATAATGAAAATTATATTTATATGTTTTTTTTATTATTTTAGGTTTTTGGAAAACTTTATTTTAATAATACATAAATAAAATGTAGTTTTTTTTTTTAAATAAAAAAAAATTAATATGATACTTATACGGACCTACAAATATACACTTGCAAAAAATAATGTCCTGTATGATATCACAATGAGCCTTTTCTGGCCTTCTAAGTGTACACGCTTCGAAACGAGTAGGCAGTCACGTTTATATACCAACCATAATAATGTTCTATGAAATTGAAAAATTTATAGAAAATTTTTAAAATTTGATTTCTTTTGATAACATCACCTAATTACAAAACTTTGTATCCTTTTACGTAATACAAAACATCCATGTAGGCTATAATTGTGTATAGAAATAAAATATAATATTCTTTTAAATTAAGAAATTCCATGAACTGTGAATAATTTAAATAGTCTAGACAAATTTAATTTTTTTTTCTATACTCTTTCATTTTTTATGTTTGTTTTTTTTTTTTTTAGTTGATAATTTTTGTTGTTGTTACTCCTTTAGATATTAATTGACCGTGAAATTTTTATATAATAAAAACGGTTTATTAATCGAATAACATTGTATATACATACATATGTGCATATGTATGTACGTTTTACTCATACATTGTATATCTGTGGATTTAATATGTGAATTCACAAAACAAAGAAAAATTAGAAAAAAAGAAGAAAATCATTATTTTCCTTTTTAGATTGAAAAAAAAAAGAAAAATAAAAGTTATATTGGTTTTTACTTTATCCTTTTTCTAAAATTAAACTTAAATAAGCCTATCAAGAAAGTAAAAGTCATTCATACAAAATAACAAAATAAACATGAAGGGGAATGTTGCATACATGTGTTTTCTTGAGTAGTTGAAGGTTTGAAAAAAAAGCTTCAAATGAAAATTCTGTACTTTGTCTCTTATACTTGTAAAGGGTTAAAAATGCATAAAACGTATGCGCACTATTGTAAAATACACATGTTATACATCATTCCGAAGCTTCACAAAAGTTTTATTAAGATATTAATTTAAAAAAAAAATTTTTTTTATAAGACTCCTGAAAGTTTTTAATCCTTTTCTCTGAAAATTTCATTTTTAGATTATATTTTCATATTTGATTAAGTTGAATGCGACCAGTAATATATACACATGTTTTTTTATAATTTATTTATTTATACATTCAGATTTTTTGTTTGTTTTTTATAGGTATATAAATAAATATATTTTTCAACTATAAAATTTTTTCCATTCATTAGTTATGTTATGTTTTGTTTCATAAGAAAATTTTATTTTTCTTTTCTTTTCATAGAAAAATCTTTTTCCTTTGAATATTTGATAAATTTTCTAGCGCGTGTATCTATTGAGTTCGATTGAATTAATTTTCACATTCGATTAAAATAGTAAATAAAATCTACGTGTATTTTCATACATTAATTATTATCATTTTAATAAATATTTATTATTTCTATTGTTTTCACAAATGGTAACCATACCAAATGTACACATACATATGTATATGTATGTTATTTTTCCAAAATTGAGATATGCATGGAATTTTCGGTTCTTTGCTACTTTAATATAAATTTTTATTTAATAATTTTTTTTTTTTGAGTAAAACGTACATACATATGTATATGTACATATGTACATGAGTACTCATATGCCTGAACATCGCATCATCATTATTATCATCATGTATCTTTTTGTAAATTAAACAAAACCAAGGAGAAAGTTAACTTCTTTTTTTTTTTGTAACATGAAAAGTCGTTTAAACTTTATCATATCATTTTATATTATTATTTTAACTATGTTGACATTATTTTAATACAAATACAAAATGACTAATATACAGTCTTGTAAGAGCTTATTCATATAAGCATGCATACATGTGTAATATATGAACAGAAATTTTAATTTACATTTTCATGTTACATATACACAATAATTTTATACGTATACATCTGTGTGCAGTTAAAGTAAATATTTTCATAATAATATCAAAATAGAAAAATATATTTATAAAATGCTATTAGTGATTTATTTTAAATATAATATGTATACCCAGTATTACACACACTTCAAGTGGATTAACTTAAAATGATATTGAAGCGGGTGTATACAATAACCTGATAAATTGTATATATACTCGTATCAGATTCGAGCTTTATATATATTTCAGGTATTATATCTCTGGTATGATGTAGAATTTTCATTTTCTATATATTTTCAAAAAAAAAACATAAAAAAAAAGGAAAGAACAAAAAAAAAAATTACAAGGTTAAGAAAAACAAGATAACACACATGAAAGAAAAGCAAAAGAATCATAAATTGAGATTTTCGAAAAATGTATATAATAATGTAGTACACAAATACAATTATGTGTGCATATATGTGTACATACGTGTGCTTGACGAATTTTAATTAAACATATACATACTGATACATAGATGTTATGTGTATGTAATATGTGTATGATATAATATGATGAAAATAATAATAAGAATGAAGCTAAAGCCTGAAGCAATTAGTAACTTTTCTTGTAATAATCTTTTTTAAAATGTCTATATGAAAAATTTTAAACCTATTATTTTCATGCTGTTGTTACATACATATTTTATTATAAATAAAATAAAAATTAATAATGTTTTTTTTTTGTTCTTTGTGTAAAATCATGTTTAGTTCAAAAGAACAAGTTGAAAAAGCATTTTAAAATAAAAATTTATTTTATTACAATTTTTTGAATATCTCAATATCATTATAAATAGTTATATACATTAAAATTTCAAATAATAATCAAACAAAATTTCTAGAACGTGATCTATTTTTCTTTATTTTCAAAGATTTTCTTTTGCATTTACAAAAAAATAAAAATAAATAAATAAATAAATAAATAAAAAAGATCTTTTCTATACTGTAAGAAAATTATCATTAAGTTGGGTAAAAATAAAATTTAAATTCTCAAACCTTCTAATTAATAATAGTCAAAATTTTCGTGTTCTAATTTATTTTCTAAATATTATTAAAATTTTCCTAATTAAATTATGTAAAATTCAATGGGAATAGGTACACATTTTTCAAAGAAAACTTTTCAACAACTTGTTCTTTTTTCCTTTTTCTTGAAGGATTTATTTTGATTTAATTTTTCATTTTTTTTTCTTTTCATTCTTTTTTTTTTTTTTAAATTAATGATAGTCCAATTTTTCATTTTATTGTTAATAAATTAAACTTCAACAAAAAAAAAAAAACTTTTTTACTTGAATTCACATGGCGATATTTTTTGTTTTATTTTGCTTGTGTTTTTCTAGAACATTTTTTGGCAGTTTTTGTCTGTCTACCAATTTTATTTGTATGTGTGTACACGAATGAGTACGCATTTAACTTGCCTACATTCGTGTTTACGGAAAAGTAAAAAAAAACCATAATATTTTTTTTTGTTCATGCTTTTACTCATAATTTATGAACTGTAAGAAGCTTTTCGTGCGTTACTTTTCTTCACTTTTTCGTACTATTTTCACGTTTTTATGTAGTTCCTTTATTTTGTTTCAGATTTTTTTTTTTGCCTAATGTATAAATAATATGCAGTGCATGTATCACATCAGATTAAAACCAGGAGCGACACTTTATTATGCGCTTTAAATAAATGGGACAATAGGCCAAGAGGGAGAAAGAAGATTCAATGCAACTGATATACTTGCAGATCCTTTTGGATTTAATTTATGATTTTTTCAAATCGTTATCTGTTATTGCTTGTAAAATGAAACCCCCGTATTCGTACAAGAAAACTGGTGATAATTGTCCTGTATTCCTACTTCCCTTTTAGTAATAGCTATCATATGATTGTATTATTTTTTTGAATTAAAAAAACAAATTTGGGATTTTCGTCCTGTGCCACCCACTGTCTTTTGAATAAAAAAACAAAATTATTTGAACTTTTCCTTCCACGCCATTCACTGTCGTATCTCATTCTATTTAATCTTTGGTACGTATGTGAGATTTATGAACTTGATAGCATAGATAAAAACATGAGAACGATCTATCACTCACAATGGTGTAAAGAATAAGATCTTGTCTAGCATTTTATTTTTATAATTTTCTTTTTTTTCCACACTAAGTTTGTACGTTACTTTACGTTTATTAAATAACTTTTTTGTTAAAAGAAAAGAAAAAAATAAATAAAAGTTTTATTCAAACTTTTTGTTTTTAATTTTTAAATGTTTATCTACCTTATCTGCTTGTACAACACCTATACAAAAGTGTATATTTGTGTTGTTTTTTTTTCTATTTTTAGCTTGTTTTTATTATGGCGAAAAATTTTCTCATAAATAAAAAAAACAAAAAGAGAGAAGAAAAAATAACATTTTTATTTTTACAGATGAAATAACTTAATGCTATTGCCATTTTATGTATACGTATGTGTACATAAGAACATGTTCATACACAGTATAACGTGTAATTTTTATTCTCATACTCATTTAAAAAAAAAAAACAAAAATGCGACACTTATTGCTTTTTCTTTTGCCTGTTTCTATTTTCATATTTATGTACTTATCTATACTTTTTCTTATTTTTTTTTCTTTTTTCAAAAAGGATATTTTAACAGTGAATTGAATTATTTATTGACATCCCTCGATAGTAATAAAGTGATGTTTTATTATCAGAAATGTTGAATGAATTGTCAATTCGTTTTCATTTTTTTTTTTTACATAATATCGTAAGGTGTGTATTAAGTAAGTAAAGGTTTAAATTTAGCCTTCAGTTTATTTTTATATTTTGTTTTATTGATTCATTCACTGTATAAAGGCTTATGTATATTTTTTGTTTTTTTCTTTTTTTTTTTTTTGTATTTACTTGTTTATCTTGTTTTAGAATAATTCGAAAATTGCAAGCACGTTGTTTTATGGTTTTATTCTACTCTTGTTTCTCTGTAAACACAAACGTACACACATGTATAGGTAGATGTAGATGAAAATTTGAAAAGTGCTTTAGGTAAATAAAAACGATAATTGATTAAATTTAAATGAATACTGATGTTTATTCGTAAAAATTGTTTGAAAAGATAGAAGGAAAAAAAAATAATGAAAAGAAAATTCAATTAGGTTTCATGAAAATTTATTCAAATAACTATTATAAAAGTTTTCATATATTGGAAAATTAAATAAAGATAACAAATGAAAGGAAAAAAAATAAATAACAAAATAAGGATAATAAAGAAAACCCATATTTTGTGGTAATTAATTTTAATTTTAATAATAAAATTTGTATGTACATAATGTTAGATATTTTTAAATTTTGATAATAAAACGTATTTATGGTATCTAATTAATTTGAAAGAAACACAATGTTGAAGTATTATTTTATTATTTATTTTTATTTATTTTTTTCTTTATTTTTAATCTTAAAATATTTAAGAACATATAATTCATTTTGAAAATTGTGTAATCTATTTATTCAAATTGAAAAATTTTCTAGAAATATAATAAATAAATATTTTCATATGCTATCAAGTTTTATAATTTAATTATAAAAACAAAACTAATTAATGGGAAAATTTTAAGCAATTTTATTTAAAAAAGGTATCATTGAGTTTTAAAATGTATTAATACTGTAATTATACAATGTAAAATGTTCTAGAACGTCTAAAATTGAAATAAATGCATTGTTAAATTTTATGCATCTGTTAAAGAAAAATATCCACATTCGATTTAATATATCAATACATTGTATCATAAGTGTATATGCATTATAAGCATAGCATTACACATTTTTGGCCTTTCAAAACCCCACCTATGTATGTAGTCCATGTACGTACTCTTTATTACAAATACATAATAATTGCTAGTCACACATATGCACATACGTATGTATGTATTAGTCAATAATCCTTCAAATGTCTCAATTTCTTTAACTATTGTTATATAGGTACATAACATTTATAAATATGTATATACCTGAATATGTAGGTCCTACTGCATTCCTTATTGTACTTTCAATTTTATTTTTATTACTGCTGTAAATACTGGACATAATATGCCTTATATATCTGTTGTATGTGAATAGTTCATTTTCAGAACAATATAGAAGATATTTTGATCATTTTTTTTTTTCATATTTATTCCAACCAGTTCGTATGTAAACTTATATACCACTACATATTTGTATGTGTTTCAAATGTATGTATAACAATAAAAAAGTTGAGTACTTAAGAAGTACAATCTCTATGTACAATTCAATTTAAACATTGAATTGCTAAAGATAAATTCAAAATATTCAAGATGTGATACTATGTTCTATTGATGTTCCATAATAATGAACAAAATAAAAATTATTTTATGGATGCACATGAATGGACAACAATACAGACTTTCTTCAATGAAATTATATATCAATGTAACTTTTAATACTTAACTGGTGTACATGAGTATGTGTGTATATGTAATCGATATGTATATATGCATTCATGCGTATGTGAGTGCTTGTACTCCTGAAATAGAGATGCCAAAACAATGTTTATTACAATTATTATACTTTTAGTACTTGTGAGCATATTACAGTGAATAAATTTTGAATATGTTTATTATCAGAAAATGTACATACATGAGTATAAAGAAACCAATCAATCGAATTTTTTTTTTTTTTTTTTTGTTATCAGCTTCTGATTTTGAAATCTTAAATTAATACAATTTTCTATTGAATACAATATCATATAATTTAAGTTAACATGTAAAATAAAATGGAATTCTCTGTGGTATTCAATATAATAACTTCTATTTTAATATTCATGTATATAATTTGAATATATATACATGAAAAGTCAATTCTGTATTTTAACAGATATGTATGTATGCATATGTCTTCGGACTTATTTAAAGTGTTACTGTCACTTACAGTCTTACTTAATGATATTAAAATATTAATTCATATTCATACATACATAACTCTGACATTCAGTTTTAAATATAATAATACAACAATACATACATATATACGTATATATGCATATTTAAATATATGAATCATATAAATGTGGGTGGTACAGATTTATGTGGACATAATGATTATATAAAGAAAATTACAAATTTATGGTCCTTTTCTTAAATTTAAATAAGCTGAATTGGTTCTATTAGAATGTTTTATGTGTCTGATTTCAAATAAATATGTATGTACATATGTACATCTATAGCTTATACAAGGAAATATTTACATTTGAGAATAAAATTGATAAAATTAATTTGAATAAAAAGAAAAACGGGAAAAATTGATAAGTTTGAAATAATCAATATATTTTTTTTTAAATTTTCCGTTAAAAATTTTTTAAAATATCGATTTCTATCAAAATTTGTAATTTGTAATATCTTTTGGATTTTTAAAATTTTGGACTCATACCAAAATTTCAAATAAAACGTTTCAATACATAGAATTTGTTCTATTTCCTGTGATAAGATATGTATATATTCAAAGGATTTATTTTATATAAAATTCTTTCCAAGAAACTCACTTTAATTATGGTTAATTTAATGAGATTATCTTGCACGTGTATCATACAATGAAATGTCAGATAATGAAAATCTACGAGTAGTCTTTACAAAGGAAACATGTGAAAGAATTTGAACATGTATTTCATTTGAAATGTGTACATGTGTATACATATATGTATGTATATTCAATACTATACATATGTATATTAATTAATATTTAATGAAATTAAAATAGAACATAATAATTTATTATTTATAAAAAAAAAAAAAACGTACGTATATACGCACATGAATGAAATATTATATGCCTACAATTAACGTACTCCTTTGTATACGTAATCCGGATAACTAATTGCTTACTTATATCAACATGATACATAGCAAATCTTTTAATAATTCTCCTAATGTACTCTTTTAACACAATATGTAATATATGTATTTATAATAATAATAATTATTTTTGTTATAATCAATGATTAAAATACAATGGATTTATATTTAATCATTTACTATACATACAATCTATAGACTCAGAATCATGGAGTTAATTTTGTTATTAAATTCGAAACAAATAAGAAAATAATAATAATTAAAATTTAAAATGATATTATTTGTATTATTATTTCTGCTATTGATTTTAATTTAGTTATTGACATTTTAATTAAGAAATTTTTAAATAATTCAATAGAAAATAAATTGATATCATTTGTATAAAATTTGTTTTATTCATATTTTGAAAATGTTTTTTTTTTTCGACAATATTAGTGGATTTGTGTGATTAAACTAAAATTGTATTTAAATTTTTAATTAGAAAAGGGAATTACATCACACGGCAATCAAATTTGATTTTTTTCATAGCTTTGTTTCGAAAAATCATCGTAATGATGATTAGGCTCTGGCTCACATCCAGCTGTTGCGTTATTGATGATGATGATGATGATGATGATGATAATGATACTGATGTATCTTATATTCAAATAAAAAATAAGTATCAAATAAGACAATTTGTGAATTTAATACCATTTTGCAATATTATTTACATTTGATTATGTACACACAAATAATATGTTTAGGTGAATGTAATGTGCTTTTTCCAATTCAACATGTTTTATAGTACTTTAATATATTACATACTGTAGACATGTGTATATGTACAGTATATCGTAAATAATTTTGTCTATGAACGATTTTCTGGGTATGAAAATTCATCGGACCATAAAACATAAGGTATGTAATTCCTTGAAAAAACATTTAGGTATACTGTTTATGTACAATCAAATAAAATCATTATCATTTAATAATGAAATTAAAAGATATTAGCCGATAAATTGCATTAAAAGTGTATTTACTTAATTTTCAAGTATTCAACAAATTCACACATAATTAAATACGAACAGGGTGTCCCAGAGCGAAGATCACAAAATGCGTTCTTCATATGTTTGTATATATAGTGAATTACTCTATTCGTAATGACAAATTTTACATTCAAATGTACATACATACATACATATGTTAATTGAAATATTTTAACTAGAAATTTTAATTAAAAGTAAATCAATTAATTAAATAAAAATCACTTTTATTTTACATACAATAAAAACCAAGTGATCCATAAGTCGGTTTTTATTTGTTAATTACTTTTATTACCTGTAATAAAACAAGAATTAATACAAATTTGTACATGTGTATTTTATCGAAAAAATTTGTACTAATAACGCTTGAAAAAATTGCATTAATCAATAGAAATTAATTTTCAAAAGAGAATTTATTCATTTTGATAAAATGAATGATAATGGTGACCTCATAGAGAAATACAAAATATGGAAAAAGTAATTAAAAAACATAAAATTAAAATATAAAAAAAAAATTAAATGAAGTTTTTAAAAGCTTTTTTTTCTGTAAATTTTCCGTATACTTTTTTGCCTTTTAATGTTATCGATGTTTTCTCTTTTTTTTGGTTTATTTTAGTCGTATTTCATTATGTTGAATTTGTAGCCTTTTTGTTTCCATTTTTTTTTATACCAATAGTAATTAATGTTAAATATAAAAGTGAGAACAAGCATAATATGAGTACTTTTTAAAAAAATGTGTAAATTAATTAAATTTCATAGTAACATATATTTTATGTAATGGTAATGTATTCTAGAGAATATGTATGGTCTGAATCGATCCAGTATGTGAACTGGCTTAAAGTACTAACACACATCTATACTGTACATACATATAGCACAAATACATGTACTGGTTTTTTAGGTTTTGACAATTAAATAAACGCATAAAAATTTTTTCTTGTATTTTTTTTCATGTTAATCATGTTAAAAATCTTCAATTAAAAAAAAAAATTTTTTTTTCACTTAAATAATTTATCTTGCATAAAATACGTTTAAGTTGATAAATTGACTAAAAAATTGATAAATTTGTTGATGTTTAAAATAGCCTCAGAAAATTAGAAATGAAAAATTAGAATATGAATGCCGAAAATTGAGATTATTGAGGCTGTTTTGAATGAATGGTTGAAGAGGTCAAATTCGCCAAAGTGTATACTATATGCATCACCGGCATTGGCAGGTGATAGAGGAGGAAGAAAAATTCACCTTGGCAAAAATTATTAATTAATTATAATTACTAAATAAAATTAAATTTCTTTGATATTTTCATAAATCACAAAGCATGCAATTTTTAGTTACAAATTGGAAGTTATATGAAGATAAAATCAACAAAATGACAACATTTAAAATAGTGTATTTTCCTTTTAAATTTTTAAAATTTGAAAACTATTATCCAAAATATGATCATGATTTGAATGGATAAATGTAAATCCAATAAATAAGTCATGCATATGACACGATTATACCTGACAAAAAGTAATCGTGAACAAAAATCTATTTAAATTATTACCTATATCTTTTGACGTTATTTATATATGTATGTATTTATACATACATATGTAAGTACGTAAATGCTATGTTTGATTTTCTTTTTAGTTGCATGAACAAAACGTACGTATATATTAAACAAAAAAAAACAAAAGCTATGCGCTAACTTTAATACAATGCAAAAATTATGATGACAACTATAACATGAAAAGAATAAAGAACATTTTTTGAACAATTTTCAAAAAATGTTTTGGTGAAACATTTTGCATTTATTCGTATATATACTCGTATACGTAAATAAGCGCGTATGAATTAAATAAGCGAACTCTCATTTACTTTTATTTTATTGTTTTTAAAACATCTAAAGAACCTAAATATTACATTCGGTAATATTTGGTGAATGCATATTCATATACAGCCACACATTGTATATATGTATGTATGTACTATACGTACAGTATATGTTGCTTTTTTCTTTCATCTTTTATCTTGGAGTAAAGAAAATGTTAAGAAAACTTTTTGTCATACACTTATTACCAATAACTTGATTTTTTTTTTTGTTTGTTTTAAATTTCTTACAAAACACGGTTTATTTTTGTACTATGAGAATATTTGTAATCCTTGTTGTTTCATTATTTGTTTTCTATTTAATCTTTTTTCTTTTTGTTTTGTTATTCCTTGTTATTCCTTATTTTGTAATGTTTGAGGTTAGCTGCACATTTTTTATTTATTTGTATTTTGGCTGTATTCAAATGGCCATATTATAAGAAACGATTTCGTTCGTTGATGCATTATTATTTTGAATTAAATGCAAACCTACGAATCTGATGTAATAGTTTCTTCTATGGACGTAAAAATCCTTGATGAATATTTAAAAAATTTAATTTTTTTTTTTTTTTTTAATAAAATTTGGAAAATAATTAATTTTATTTTGTCATAGCAATTAAATTCGTTTTCATTACTACAGAGATTTCAATTTTCGTAATACAAAAAAGCAAAAACGATAATGTAACGAACAAAATTGATTCTCATAATAAGGACAAAATATATGTATGTATGTAGGAAAAATTTTCATTAAGCCAAAAAATATTTTATCTTATCTTGCGAAAAATAAGGTAATACAGTACTAGTAAAACAAAGAGTAAATTTATTTTCTGTTTGTTGTTTTTCATGTTTCATATTTCTTTTTTTTTTCAATTTGTTTTTCATATTTCGTTTATGTTTATACAAGGTATATGAACGTGCATTATTTTCAATGTTTGTGAAAAAAACAAAATAAGAATGCAGCTAACACCTTTCATATGAAATTTAATTTTATCTTGTTTTAATTTAATTTTTTCTCTTTTTTAGTATTTTCGTGTCATGTGTTTTTTTTTAGCCGATATCATCTCTATGAAATTTTGTGTTTAGATGCTGTTTTGTTGAATCACATTTCTTTTTGTTTTTCTTTATTCTTCTTTTTTTTTTCAATAAAAATTTGCACGCTTTCTTTCTGTTTATCTGACAATTTTAGTTTACTTTTCAAAAGCTTATATACACATAAACAAATTTATACAATATGTACACATTTTCCGTATGTTTATCTACTATATATGTAAATACAAAAAAAAATACATATAGTGAAAACAAATTTTCAATTCACTACAGGGAAAATGAATAAATTGAATTTTACTTTTGTCATTTGAATCTAAACACAATAGACTATGTATATAGGGTGATATGATCGTCAAGTAATCGATTTTAGTATTTTCTACCAAATTACAAACCACAAAGTAAATATTACAAAAATTATCAATTTAAAATGAACATTTGAAAAAATTTGAAAATTCTGAAAAGTACTGTAATTTAGTACTGAAAAATTACAAAAAGTTGATATTCTTGAATATGAATTTCGTTTTCCTTCAGAAATTTTGTTCAAACTGTTTCAAGAAAACCTTTTGATTTTCTCTTTTTAATCATTACATTCTGAATTTTCTTTCTTTATTTTTTTTTTTTGTGTATTTGATTTGAATTTTTTTTATTTTTAAAAAATGAAAAACAAAAAACTCAACTCAATATAAAATCATCAATGTGATACCTTATATGAACCTTTTTACGTATGTATGCATGTGTGTATAATTTAGTATTCGAATTCGTATAACATTTCCTGGATCTTGCATTCTATTCTTTTTTTTTATACAAAACAAAAACCATAAAATTATTTGTATATTCATATGTGTACTTGACTTCATTTTATCATATGTAAATATGTGTGTATATGGGTTTCATTTTTATTTAATTTATCCTTTTTTCCAATGTACATACATATTTAAAAAAAGGAAACAATTGTTTGTATTCAAATGTGTAGAATGAAAATAAACGAAAACATTTTTGTTTTTTTTTTTTTTTTTTGAAATACTTAGACAAAATTTTTACTTGATTTTCATGAAAATCAAAGATAAAAGGGATAAAAATGTATTTTCAAGAAAAATAAAAAAAAATTATGTAGTGACAGTTGACATGCTATTTCAATATATCATACAGGTTACAATTGTTATTTCAAATTGCATATATATAGTTTAGAAGGCGTTTTTATTTTTATTTGCATGCATATACATATGTACATACATATGTAAATATCCTTATATGGATACTATATTATTGTACCTGTGTGTATACACGTGAATGCACATTATAGAAATAGATCATTATTTTCCTTTGGGAAAATATTTTAAATATTCTTCCAAGTGTGAAATTGAATTGATATAACTAAGAAAATTATTTTATTTGTTTTTAACATATTTATACAATGTTATATGTTTATTTAACAAATAAAAAAAAAAAAACAATATTATACAAATACAATCCAGTGTACGAATATATTTCAATCTATTTCTAATAATTTAATTTCTTTATTGTAAATACATACATATGTATGTATAAATGATATGAGTAAAATAATACTGTTTTCTTTATTTTTGTCAATCTATTATTACCTTTTTTTCAAAATTTCGTTGAATACAAAAATTTTCAAAATGATGTTTTCATTATTGATTCAATATTCTATAAAATGTTACATTAAAACCTTTTCGTATTGCTTTCAAAAACCATAAAAAGGATATAAAATTCGAAATTTTCCGCTAGAGTTTGATATCCTAAAATTTTTAAAAGCTTAATTTCAAAGTTTAGATAAATTAAATAAGCTTTTGTAAAGGATAACACTACCAAATACTAAGTAACATAGTGGATGTATTATAATCAGCAACGGCACTCTTTCTAGTTTATATCCTAAAAGTAATCCATATGTTAGAAGAATCATTATTGTGTAGTTTTCAATAGAAGATAGAATATAAATAAATGAAAATAAAAAATCAAATTTTATTTTAATTAGTATTTTGAGATGTACCACCTTTTTCATATGAAGTACCTTCACGTACTTCATACACGTGTGACAAATTTTTTAGCAATTCAAAGTTGAGTGTAGTTTCGAATTTAAATTGATCAGGCCATTTTTGATGTCATTTATAAAAAATTTACAATTTACAATACTTTACAATTTACGACAAAATTTCCAATAATTGACCTTGTAAATTGGACTTAAAAAAAAACTTTTGATTTTTTCAAGATTTCATGTTTTTGTTTTTTGAAATCATAAATGTCATATTATATTATTATGTCACATATTTATTCTGTTGGGAGTCATTTGTTTAACTTCATGATCAACACATTTTTATAGTTTTTAGCTTTATTTATTTTTTATTTTTTTTTATTATAGGCTTTTTTTATGATAAGGTTAACCAGAAACGATTACAATAAAATACCAATAAAAAATGTTAAAAAGTACCAGTGGTACGAAAATAAAAAAACAATATTCGTATGAAAACCATACCTGTACATGATGAATGTGTTTACATGTATTTCATACTACGTATTGTAAACTAACTACTGTACCTGTGGGCTTAATCGATTTTATTTGGAATATGATATAAATATTTATTTATTTAGTTTTTTTTTTTTTTTTTTTTTTTTTTTTTGACAATGTTTTTGTGGTTCTTGTCAAAGTATTTTGCATGTAAAAGAAGACATTCATTTAAAATTTCATATCACACATATTTGTAACACAAATATGATAAATTTTTATAAATATTTTTTTGTAGGATTAAATTCAATAAATTGACACATTCAAAAAAAAAAAAAGACTGTTCGAATGTACCACTCGGATTTGAGTTTATGATCTAATAATTTAAAATGTTTTTAACAAGCTTTTAAGATATTTAAATTCATTTATTATCTACATAACTGAATTTGTATTTGGCTTAATACTGTGTTTGTTGAAATTTTATTAAAACATCTGAAAATTATAAGAATTTATATATTTACATGTTTCTACACATACATACATATCTTTAAAGTGCCAATTTTCTATGTAGGTTATTCCGGATTATACGCATGGTTTCATTTATTCTATTTTCAAATACTAATGCTCATGTTGTGTATGAAAGAACCAACAAAAGCATAAAGTACTCAATATTTTTTTTTACTAATTTATACTATGTTTTCTAGATTTTAACCTTATTGTAATCTTAGCATAACCACAAGTATATAATCATCTATTGATGTGCAATGTACACATTATGCATCACTGCATGTGTTGTATTATACCGGATGTTTGGTACATTGGGTTAATAATACCTATATTTACGTATATAAATGTTCACAAACATGTATTCTCTCAAGAATATTGGACACACATAAATTTGTGAATTTAAATATTTTTTAAAATCATATGAAATTTAAAATTACTCAAAAAATAATTAAATCGTCTTTAATTTTTCAAAACCAAGACATGTTTGTTAGAATAAGAAAGTCCTGAGTCTATGAATGAGTCGAATAAATAAATTCATATTTCATGGTCCTAACTGCTAAGTTAGCTGATTTTCTTTTCTTTAACTTTTATATTTGACTTCATCAGACTGACCCTTGGTTTTAATTTGCCTCACAGGTATTAACATACACTTGAGAAAATATTTACACTGAAACTAATGTTTTCGTCTTTTTCCAGGATATTGAAAAAAAAAAACATATCTCCTTCATAAACATTTTTATCTTTTCAAATCATCGTTAAATTCAATATGTTTTTATGTGGGTGACTTTATGCAATGTTTTCACATCTTTTCTTGGCGTGTTTATGTTCCGTTGCATAAAATTTTTTTGTGTGGAAAAATCCTTTGTTATTTTATTTTTATACATTTTAAAAATTTAACTGAGTAAAATACACAAGAATGTTTTTTACAAGGTATACAAATGATATTAAAATATGGATGAATGAATGGTGTCTGTATGAAAAGATTTGTTCAGTTGATACGTTTACACGGTTTTCTTGCATGAGTGAATTGTACATATAACTACATACGTAACGACATGTGTTAATCTAATACATAAATGATTTTCAGATTTTTATTTTTAATGTAATTTTCTTATTTTATCTTTTCTGGTATATTTTTCTGTCAATTTATTCATTTTAAATGCAATTTTCTATGAAATACGTATAAACACATATGGATACATACAACACACATACATACATAGAAAATATTGTATGTGAATTCAATAGTGATAAATTTTGTTTTAAAACTGTATAAAAAATTTTTATTTCACAAATTTGATACAGTTTTTTCGCCTTTTTTTTACCGCATCGTATCGATTTGTACTTGTATAATCGATTTGTACCTGAAATAAAACAAAATCTATAAAATGTGTTATCACTAAAATTAAATGAAAAACAAAAAAATAGTAAAATCCAACTATAAAATAAATGTAATCAATAGATATTTTAAGTTAAATGAACGGTAAAGCTGAAAAATGTATAATCAACAAAATGAATTTTGTTTTAGTTAAATCAAATATATTTTTGGGTCATTGACTATGAAAAAGGATATGTGTAATTTTTATAAGAAATATTCATTGCGAACAAAATGTAATAATAATCATGTGATATTATTTTCAATTTTTAACTAAAATAAAAACAATGCCTTGTGTATAAATAATTTATATAGGAAAATTTTGACCTTCGATAGAAGAAAAATCTATGAAGTCTGACATAAAATCTATGACACGTCGAAATACTTCGTTATGTAGCGTATATTATATTTCTGTGAGGATCCTGTTTAGATGCGTTAATAAGTATGATGATTTGTAACGTACCCGCGAACCAATGTGGCAACAAAACGGCATGTTTGTATGCTAACTGGGCACGACTTCGCAGGGCGTGCAGCTACTTGAAAAAAAAAAATGATGATCACCGAGCATTGCAACAATTATTATTAATGCACACATTAATATACGTACATGAATATTTCATTAGGTAATATTGTGCATTTGTATGCATAACAAAGAGTAAAATAAAGAAAATAATTTTTTTTTTTTCACAAAATTAATCAAAAGCTAGAAAGTTTGTTATGTTTAATGTTGTTTTCATATTTACTAATGTTGAAAAAACAAACTTTTCATTATTTTTCATAAAACCAACAGCAATAAGTTTTATTCGCTTTGATTTTTAATATCCTCAATGTCTCAGCTGGATCTGTCGTCTTTTTATTTCAGTTTTCTTTAGATTTTCTTCAACATCAAACTTGCCCTATATAAGTATTTATTTTGTTTGCTTTTATTTTTATCATGTTGTGATTTCTTATAAATTTAGTATGGTTTTTTTTTTTACCCGTAATGTTTGAATATGTAAAATACTGTACAATGATGTGTAGGTATGTGTTCATCTTTATATACATACATATGTATGTACGTACAGAATTATCTCATTCCTTCTGGCACATTATTATTATGTTTTTTTTTTTTGTTTTTTTCTATTTATTTATTTAATATAATGTTTGTCCTTATTATGTATAATTTTGTTATTCGTCTGTTATTTTTTTTCTTATTGACTTTGATTTTTTATTATGTTTCCTTGTATTTTGTTTTCATTTAATTTTGTTAGCTTCATTCTATTTTCCATGGCATATCAAAAGGTGCCGCTTTTTTTTTATAAAATTATAATTGGATGTCATGTAAACTTTTGTCGCTCTTTTATTTTCTTCATTGTACAGGAATAATGTATACGTTGGATATGAATGTATTTAATTTTTTTTTTTTTTTTTTTTTTTTTGTAACAAAAAGATCGACTTATGTTTGTTTTACACACATGCATAAAAATAATACAGGTAAACAAGCAAATTATTAAAAGTTACAGATTTTATCTTTTACTTTGTGTCTGCACATACGTTCATATATGTATGTACACAGGTATAAGGAAAAGAAATCGTTTTTCGTGGTATATTTTCAAGTTTTTTTTTCATGTGCAGAAAAAATTTCTTACTCATGAGCCATTTATTCTGAAAGTGGAGCAAGTCCAAAATTTTCACATCATTCCGTTTTCAGAAGTTTCTTGACACCCGAAAAAAGTTGTTAAAAGTTTCAAAGCTACAGATTTTATAGCAGTAAAAGTGAATTTAAAGATCTTTTCTGTAACGATTAGTAGAGAACGTAAAAATTTAAAATTTCTTAGAATTTTAAAAAATTGACTTACATCATTTTCAAAATAACTGACTCGTATGATACTGAAATGAAAAAAAAAATTATTTTTTAAATTCATACTTGTTAGGTCAAAAAATGTTAACATTTTTTTCTTGTCAAAATTTTTCATCTTCATTGGTAGTACCAAAAAGTGTTTGAGTAACGTATAGAAAGTTTACCTTTCAACTTATACATATTGTTTATTTTTATTTTTTTAAAGTTTTAACATTTAATAGAAAAATTCGTATGACCTATGCGTATACACATGCATAGCTTATGTTGTTTAACTTTAATTTTAATTTGCCTGGATAAGATTCAGATATTTTATTTTATTCGTTTTTTTTGTTCAACCCATATCAGTTAAATCAACATTAAATATAAAATCAATTAAATCAACATTGAATTTAAATAAATTTTTATTTAACGAATATGCCATTTTATATATACGATATGTATCTACCTCATATGTGTACTAGCCCAGTGTATGCGTTGTACATATGTATGTACATATAAAATTGTGCATATGAAAAATATATTTCACTTACACATATGGTTTCAATTACAATTAACATTTTTTAATTTAATTTAAAAAAAAAAAGTAAATGAATAAATAATAAAAATAAAATGTATGTCCAGTAAAGATAATATAAAATTCAGTTATCATCGACAAATAAATGATATTTTCTTCCTTACTTTGTTTATTTATTTATTTTTCAACTATTTCAATATTTGTTTTATTTATTATCATTACTGATCTTTTTTTTTTTGTTTTTTATTGATTTATTTATTCAGTTTTTTTTTCTTGAATACTTTATGCGTCCTCATACAACATATACATATATCGGTAGATTATATACCCTACGTATATCGGTGTACACGATGAAATGTAATTCGAATTAAATTGAGATCATCCCAAACATAGGAATTATCGTATAAACGATTAAAATTGTAAGTACAGTTTTTTACCTAAAACACAAACATCAACCTATTCGACTGTCATACAACATTTGTTGTATATTCTCATATTATTTATATTATTCAACATACAGACTTAAAAACAAAATCTGAATTATGACCGTGTACAGAACTTTAAAATTGGGATGATTTGAAATTCGAGTCATATTGAGATTACATGTTCATCTATAAAATGTGTTAAAAAAATCATTTTAATTTAAATCTGATTTGATTTGTTTGGTCTGAATAGACTAACAATTGTATGTTTTTGTTTATATGGTTACATAATACCTAACTTTATAAATTCAATATTTTAATTGGTATTTACGTTAAACAGTGATACAATAAAAACTGCATCCTTTCTTTATATTTCATTTCATTCATTATCCTTATTTATTTTATAGAATATATTTATTTAAAATGTTATTAAATAGTTTCAATATCAAAAAGAAATAACTATAAAAAGAGTGAAATTACTTAAAAAGGACACAATTTCTTTTGAAATTTGTGTTTGAATTAATTGAATATAAAAAAAATACTTATATATATGTATACTTAATTTTTCATTTGTCAACTACGAAATTTTTTCTTAGAAAATGTAATATTATTGCTTAATGTCATCATTGAGTATCTTTGATATATTTCATAATGATGCGAATTATTCAAAAATTTCACTTTATTTTCGATGTTTTGTCTTTTGCCACATTAACTAGGAGACTGTTGTCTTTAACTTAATATAAAAGGCAATGAAAAATATCAATTGTGAAAAATGTAAATTTATTGTAAATTATTCGTTTTTAGTTTTATTGAGCCTATTTTATTTTATTACGAGTTGAATATTTTTTTTTTTACTTGTACGCAAATAAAAATCCATTTTAAAAATTTGGTATAAAATAATCACAAATTTTCATTTTAAGACAATGTACTTAAGGCATAAAAAAGGCTAGGAAGAAATACTAGAAAAGGAAAGAGTCCTTGAAGAAATGATGCACGATGTTAGAATTAAGCAAAATAAAAACAAAAGAAAAAATAAATAAATTTTTTAGTTCCTCCATTTATAAACATTATCCAATTTGCCAGATGATATAAAGCTGTTTATAGGTATCAAGCTTTAGTTAGCTACTAAATCATTTCCATAAGAGTCTAAATTGTACTGAAAACATTTTATTAAAAAATTTTAGGAGACAAAATGATTGAAATACAGAAATAACTCATCCTAGCGAGCAGTAAGATGAGGTTTGGTGGCCTCGACTAACCCATTCTATATTATTTATAAAATTTATTTAACACAATAAGAAAATAATATTTTGATATAAAACACTAATACAGCTATGCCGTGTTGTACGTTATTCGATATGGTAATTAATATCATACATGAGTTGTTTTTTGGCTAATTTTATAATGTGATGTAATACACATCCATACATACTCGTACTATACATGCTATATATTGTATTAGATATAATCGAAATTTAATATGCCTTGGCGACAAATTAACATTTCCTTTGAGATAAAATTTGATAATTCATATAATAAACATTTGTATTATATCTACATATGTGGGAGTACACATCAAAATATTAATATACGTATGTATGTTGTACTTGTAAAGTCATGTATGAGTCTGAACAGAGATGTGAAAAAAAAACTGTATGGAAAAACATAATTTATAAATGTATGAATAATAACATAAACACAATCACAAATGTTATGTCAGGAAAATGATTCTACACTCTGTTTAAATCTATGAAAGTACAACTGCGACGTTACTTAGCTGCACACATCACATTAAATTTATTAGAGCCTTTAGTAATAATATGACAAAACAAAAGGTCAAGAAATTTTGATTATTACTTTATAAAAGAAAATTTTAAACATTTGTATATGTGTGTTTACCAAAATCTTACACGTATGTACATATCACACTATGTACACATTTATATTTTCCTTTTTGGTATATATATGACTATTCACCTGGAATCACCAATGTTTATAATCGATATAACAAAACAATATGACTGTGGTTAAGGTTAACTGATGAAGGTGCCAATTAAATTATGTTTGTTCTCCTTTCTGTATTATATTCACACATACAAAAATGTGTTAAATATACATATATTGTATTGTATACAACACAAGTTCATATTATATAGTTTAATATATGTATAAGTAAAGAAAATTAAATTTACTAATATTCATATATACATACATACAATACATATGACCAAACACCAATGTATTCTATTTTGGTACAAAAACATGTGTCGAAGGACAGTTTGTCTAAATTAATAAAAGACATGTCGAAATTAATTAAATTTTGAAAATAAACAAGTATAAAACACATGCATATATACATATGTAACTACATATATCATGAATATTGTGTAAATACGTATACAGGAAATATTTTGTTTGTTTTTATAGTTTTGACCTTAGGTTAAATTTCAAAAAAAAAAAAAAAAAAAACAAACAAAAGCTCAAATTTATTTATCCTTTTGGTGCCTTTGTGTATGTGTTCATACATCAGGTAGATAATTTAAAAAAATATATTTAAAATGAAAATCATCTGTTATTAGATTATATGTAATGTAAAACTAAAAATTTTCTTCTTAATAAAACTGAATTGATTTTATATTTTTATTAAAACGATTAATAGGATAATAGAAATCAGACATTGATCAATTATTTTCGAAAATAAAAATATAACAAAAAATTTTCTAATAAAAAAGTCTTTAATGACCTTCAGAACTCGATTACTTTGCAAAATCTTTAGTGAAATTATGATAAATTTTAGATTATCTATGCATGTACACTTGCTGCATTAGTTGACAAGGAATAATGTTTTTTTTTTAGTTTTTTGTTTTTTTGTTTTGTTTTGTTGTTTTAGATAAATTGAAGTTAAATTGTTTTTCCAGATTCCTGGCGCCAAAACATTCTACAAAGAAATTACTATTTATGCAAATACATAGCATAAAGAAAATTTTCACGTTCAAATTTCATGAGCATATGAGGTTACATGTGTACACGTGTATGTAAAATACCCCCACATAAAATGTCCTTAAAATGTACACACATATGTACAGTATCCTCAATGTTCACCATATATACTGTATTGCATGAGTGTAATTAATCTTGTTAATTGCTAACAAATTTCCACACTACAATCATTAATTACTTAAATGTCTAGCGTCATCAGAGATTGAAAAATGTTCTATTACTAATTTGGACATTGTCCAGTGAGATTCAAAAGAATTATATTTGTTTGTATTCTGATGCACATGTTCCTATACACACATGATATTCATCTCTGTGCTAACATATTAATATACATTAATTTAATAGGAATCACGGACACACGATGTATACCATGTAACCAAACATATACACGAAAAAGCGTATTTAAAAAAGATTCCTGTATATATTCTCTAGGTTTCATAAAGAAAAAAAAAATAAAAATATATAACAATCTACATGTACTATAAAAGATACATAAAAAATAACAAGAGAACGTATTATTTAAAAGAGAGAAATAAAGGATTCTTTTTATGCCAGAATTTTTACAAAATCTCCTTTTTTGGGATATTTAGGATCAAACAAACGTAAACTTGAGAGTCTTGAGACAGGACCTTATATAATATTTTGAGTTAGTTGTTTGTGTAATTTTCTCTTCCTTGTTATTGAAATTTACTTTTTAAAAGGACATGAATTAACCTTGTACGAATATTATTAAAAAGACTACAACATTTTTTCGTATGCATACATTCATTTTTAAAAAAATTTTATACTAGAGTTTCTCTTTATGAATTACTTTCATTTTAATCGTAATTTCTTGAATTTTTTATTTCTTACTTTCTTTGCCCTTTGTTATGTGTTAATTGTCAGTATAAAAACAAACAAACAATGAAATGAGAAAGGTGTAAAAAAAAACCGGTAAATAAAAATTAAATTGTATGCGTATACTGTAAGAAAATAGGAATAAATGTAAAGACATAAAATAAAACACAGCCCACTATCATAACTTTACTGGTGTTTGGACTTTACAAGATGCTACATTTACACCATCATTTTCAGTTATTTTGTACGTTTATATGTTATTAACTGAATATCTAATCCAAAGCAAGTCATTTACCTGCACGTAACGTAGTAACACACCACAACAAGTCAATGCGCCTATAACTCTTAATTACTTCAAACAATTAATTAAGTTTACTAATTAAAATAAATGGTGTAAAAGCATTTGTATACATTTTCATTTTTGTTATTTAGCATACATACAAGTTTTCCTTTTTTATTGTATATGTAATGCATTCACCATTTACAAAGTATGTATACCCTATTTTTAAAGTATAACCATCTGGACATTAAATCGATGGTTTTTCATGGTTTTTGTGGATTCAATTTGATTAAATTCGTCTTTTAATTTCAATCCTTGATTGCTAGTTTTTTGTATTCAATATTCTGTTCAAAACAACAGAACCTAAAAATTCTGTTCAAAAACAACAACAACCAAAATGGGATAACATAAACCAAAGTTTGGTAATGATGGAAAATTTTTATGTTTTTTGAGAATACAAGTGTAACTATGATAAGGATATGAAGTTTAATTTTCATTGCATCTGCATATTATATAGATAGACATACGTATGCATATGTATTTTGTTGTAATAACATACGTAAATAATTTCTGAATTAAAACGTTATTACTATGTTCACTACGCTCTGTATATTGTCTAAATGAAATTGTTAAATAATTTGAAATAAAATGAAATGAACAATTTTTTAGATGACCAATCTCATATTATATTTTTGTGATGAAATGTTAAATATGGTATAATAAAAATTTTCATATATAATATTTAAAAAAATTGCTAATTTAAGTGTATCCGTATGTTTTCGTGTGATAACTATAAATGATTTTATTCATTATTTTTGTTTTTTATGCGTTTTATTTAGTTCTGTTTTTAAATTTTGATTTACAAGATGATCAATTTTTATGTTTATAAAAGAAAAAACAAAATTCAAATTAAAGTCATAGTTTGGAAAAATATTCAGAGTATGAATTAAGTAAAAGTTTGTTAACAGTATAAAAACATTTTGTTGAAAGAATTTTTAAATACATAAATTAAACCCGAGATCCATATAATATACACGTTATGCTACCCATTAAAGAAAATTTAATTGAAGAATTTGATACTTGTGATGTCACTATTACAAAATTTTTTAATTTTATTAGATTTTTTAATGTAATAATTTTTTAATGATTCAAGAAATTCAAAATTAAAAAATATATAAAGAAAACCGTTTTAAATTTCAACGAATTTTTTTGAATTTAAATTAAAAAATCTGTTAAAATTTTGCAATAGTGACGTCACAAGTATCAAGAGTGTTAAATTATTCAAATAAATTTTTATATAAACCTTATGTTACATAGATCTTGAATTAAACCCGTTTTTGTGTGTCTATAAACAGAGTTAAAAGAATATAAACATTATTTTTTTCCCTAAATATATAAATATGTATGTAAGTATGTTTTATTTGTCAAAAACCAAATGTACATTACATTTTTTTTTTTTTTTTTGGATGTTTGCATAGAAAAAGTTTTCATTTATTTTATGATCTTTTTTAAAAGTTAACTTTTATTTATAATTTCATATTCATTTTTATATGTATAAAGATACTTCAAATATTTAACTATTAAATGAAAAACTCAAAATGTTGCAGTGTCAACTTATGAAGAATTGTACAAAAATAAAAAGAAATTATTCTTTTTTTCTGTTTGGTTTATGTACACGTAACTAATTAGATTTTATTTTATTTTTCTCTTATATTAATATGCTTGTATATTAAAATGACATATTTTACTTTTAAATTCTCACATAAAAGTTCGCCATATGTTTATCTTCATCTCTATGTATGTTCTTAGACTTATATTTTTTTCATGATATTTTTCTTCAAAATTATTCTTAAAATGCATATAAATATAATTCTCTAAATCTACATACATATGTATGTACATATACTAATTTTTGTACATGAAATGAAATAATTTTATAACCATCATTGTTTTGCCTGATGTTAACTTTTCCGAATAATACAAAAATGTATGTATGTATCTGTATAATTATTATGTACGTAAAATAAAAGATACCAGGAAAAAAAATTTTTTTGTAAGTTATAGTTTTATGTAATTTACCCTTAATACTTTTAATGTGAAAATATGTAACACAAAAAAAGACGGAAAAAAATTATTTAAAAATTTGAATATGAAGATGATGGTAACGAATAATAAAATGAAAAGTTTTCTAACAAAAATCCTTTTTTTAATATTTTCTACACTTTTTCAGTCTTCATCATTTTTATTCAAAAACAAAAAAAAGGATTCATTTTAAATTCTTTATATTGTGCATTTTTATGTTCTCTCTCATTTGGGTTTCTTTTTTTTTTCTTCCTTTTTGCCTTTTTAATTTGTCCTTAATATTAAATACCGATCTACATACATTTATACACTAAAATGTTGTCTGACTTAGCATTTTTCTTGGTATGTACAATTATAATAATTTCAAATAAAACAAATGTAGAGGGTGAAATAACAAAAAAAAAATATGTATAAATTTGTCATGTATATTCAAAAATAACACACACTTTAAATCTGTTATTGTTATTATTAACATACATACATATATGTAGATACGAGGTCTCTTCCTGCATTCGAAGATTCACACGGTTATTTTTAATTTAAATTTTAGAAGCTAATAAATGCTGTTTGTTTCTCTTGACCTTCGATTAAAAAGCTGTTAAAAAAAAACTGGTCTTAATGCTCAAAATGAAATTCACGTATTTTTCTTGAATTTCAGACAATTGGAATTCCCATTCAACAAATAAAAAAAACTTAAAAACTTCAACCGACAGAAATTTAGGAATAGACCTATGATCAAGTATTAAGGAATCATTTTCAATTTTCTCATCAATTTTTAAAAATTGTGTGTACAATTTATTATCAGAGAAAAATAAACCACTACTACCTATTTTTCGTTATTTTCAGAAAATCCTTGAATACAAAAAATGTTTCAAATATAACTCATTAAAAAAATTTCGAAAAATTTTCTTCTTTATAAGAAAAACTAGAAAATAACATATGAAAAGATGTACGTATGTGTACAAGTTTTTACGAAATAAATACCAAGTAAAAAATTATTACACAAACAAATGTTTATGTTTACTCAAGGATCAAACAATCAACATATGATGATGATTTAAACGTTTACTATAAACATAATTTTATATGATTACGAATTTATACACATGTGTATACATTTGTTCATATACATACATATATGTACGTCCATATACAAAAGTATTATTAAGAAAAGGATTTCATTATAAGTTGAGTTGAATTGTGTCAATTATAACGCAGTTTTGTTATTATCATTTTGCTCTTGTGTGTACACAAAAATAATTTTTACATGTTTTTTTTTCTTTTTTTCTTCATTTATATATTTCATTTTAGATATTAGAAATGGGAAATAAAAACATGTAGATGATCATATTAAGAAAATGGAATGTATGAAAGAAAAAGTTTTTCATTTCTTTTTCTTTTCCTTTTTGTCGTTTGTTTTTTACTTTTTTTTATTTGTAGTTAATTATAAGAGATATACTGGTATGTATACATGTCTCCGTACATCGAAATGTAGTATTATTTTCTTGTTTGTTTTTAACCTGCTGGCAAGGGCTTAGGTTAATGTGTGGCTTTTCCCACTATTTATGTTCCTTAGACACATACGTATATCAGATCATACAAATACATGTGTTTGTAAATTTTTTTTTCATTAAATTGTGGCTAATATTAGTTTTTCTTCTTATATTTTCATTATTGTTATCATCATAAGTTTTTCTTTTGTTTTTCTCTTTTTCTTCAATTCAACCAAATCATGTAATATTTTTTGTTCATTTTTTGTTGTCTATTTATAGTTACAATATGGCAAAAAAAAAAAAAAAAGAAAAACAAATTAAATAAGAAAAAATAAAATCCCAAAGAAAAGTAAAATTATTACTTAAACTTAAGTATTTTTCTGTTTGTATTTATTGTCGTGGAGATATGTGACATGATTATTTTACTGTCTTTAATGAGGTTTAATTATAAATAACGTATGGAAAAAATAACAACAGAAAAAATTTAAAAAAAAAGGATCTTCATATAAAATGAAGAAAAATATCTACAAATTTTTATGAATTTAAATGACTTACATTTATGCATTTTACTAGTATGCACAATAGTGTACGTATTTTTAAATATTTAAAAATTTTATAAAATTTTTTTTTACACTTTAATTACATTAACTTACGATATGAATTGTAGAATGTTGAAATACGAAACACTCAAATGTACATGTTTTATTTTTAATTAAACATAATATAAATTTTATTATTATTTTTGTTTTTTTACTTGAATAATATAAAAAAAAATGTATCATTTTCATTTTTTTATACATTCAACCTATAGTGTGTATTTGAGTTCTCATACATGCATTATGAATTTATTTGTAAAAATATAAGTGAGTTCTAAACTTACATATACACATATACGCACATATACAAACATATACATGTCTTTTTAATTGAATGTTGAATGGGTTTGTGTGCATATGAAATTCCTACATATATATGTACATGAGTATATGTCACTTATTTCATAATGCATTTATTCATGTATATTACATTGTATTTGCATGTGTGATGTATAAGCATATAAGTATTAATGGCATTCCATGTGCTCTACACATACGTACATATATGTATGTATGTAGTGTGTCCTTTATAATACAACTCAGTTACCGTATAAAAATTAAATATTCAGCACTCTGGAAAAAGATGAAATATTGAATTTTCTGTAAACAAATACTCATATATTTTACTTTGTACACAAAGTATACATAATATATACATACATTATTGTGCACATATGTATGTACGTATAAATTATATTATATTTATAAGATTCATGTCTGACATACACATGAATTTATATATAATAAATAAAACGTACATACATACTTATGTATAGGAACATACATACGTACATGTACATGTATATTGTAATATTTATATTATAACTCTTGGACTTGGTCCCTTGGGTAAATGTACACAAGATTGAATATAAAAATTTAATCAGAAATTGTTTCTTATATGTTTTTGTATTTTCTTTGGTTTTTTTTTGTTCTTTTTTTGGCTTATTTCTTACAAGTTTTTATTTTTATTATTATTTATTTTTTGTCTATTTTACCATAACCTGAAATAATCCTTTTTCAATTTTATATATATTTTTTTCTTTTTTTTTATTAATAATTTTTTTATTTATTTTAACGTGTGTTTTTTTTTTCCTTGCATACGTATATATATTTATATTTTATTGTTTTATATTTATTTTACTTTGTTTTTCTATCATTTTTATTTTTATTTTGAATGACGGACTGCGACTTCTCTGAATATTAAATGTTCTCTGTGTACATCACATACTCATATGTATTAAATCGTATGGTTATGAGAATATGTGTGGGTATAAAGTAAATTGTATTAAAAGTGAATGTATTTGAACTTATTGAAATTGAATGTACCAAATGAAAAAAAGAAAAAAAAATGTGTAAAAAAATACATGATAAATGATTTTTAGATTAGATTAAATTGAGAATAAGAGAGATAAAAAACTTTACAAATTTTGATTTTGATATAAATGAAAAAATTAATAAAATTTTCAATATTATGAAAAAACAAAAAAAAACAAAAAAAAATGTTGTGGTCCTTATTTTAATAATTTAATATATGGGATGTTACCCCTCCAATAAACACCCTTTCTGAGGTATAAAGAGCTGAGCAATTATATAAGATGTACATGACGTCATACATTGGGCAATAATTTCTAAGCTACAATATTTTTCAAAATTAAACCCTAAATAATTTAAGACCTTCTCATCCAACTCCAATAAGCTGCCTATACTTGTCAACTTATTTAGTGCAGTTAAGACATATAGCGACGTAAAGTTGTACTACTTTATGTTATTTCCATAAGACCTTAACTGCATCGAATTAGTAGACCGAGTGTAATTTATGACGTCTTACGTATGCGAAAATGTTAAATCTTCAACATCCAAGAAGTGGTGAACCTCGCTAAAAATAATCTATGCTTTAAAAGAAAATACAGTTAATGACTCTTATTCTGGAGCACCCTGTAGGTAAAATTCAAAAGTAATAATTAATTTGTCTGTGGATTTTTATTATATTTTCTAAGAAAGTCATTTCAAAATAAACATTATAATTCTTTTAATACTTATATATGGAAATTAAATTAAATACGTACACATGAATACGCTAAGGAGATGTATGAACCATCTACATAAAACGTGTCGTAATGTAAATACACATTTTATTATTACTTACGCAAATACGTATTTTACATTTCATTTTATTTTATTTTTTATTGATGAATAAACATTATACTCGTATTAAAAAAAAAAAAAAAAAAGATAAAAACATAATTGAATTAAATTTGATTTAAATATGAATAAAACCTGTTGCCTTAAAATAAAACCAAAAAAAAAAAAAAATTATTTGAATTAAATTGAATAAATAAAAATCATTCATGTAGATACATTCTCGCTTATTATTATCATATAACGTACATACATGTATAACATTGTAATGTATGATATAAAATTTAATTTAAATTTTCTAGATTACTCATTTTAATTGATCGCAAAAATTTAAATATATATTTGAAATCAACATAGAATATAACATGTCAAATACAAATATAATTTTCAAGAAAATTTTTGTTGTTGTTGCAAAATCTTAGAAAAATTTAAATTTTCAAAATATTTTTATAGGCAAAAATACATACATACATATATTATTCTATTATAAAAATAATACCTTTATTTTTGTTTTAAGGAAAAAGGCAATAAATTTTAAGAAAAACACACATATACCCAAACGCATGATACTGACAAAATTAGAAATGTAATTCATTGTTGCGTAAAATCAAATTACATTTTATATTATTTAATGAAAATTCATATACATATACGTGTATGTATGTAAATGTACGTGTATATGCGGATATCCATCACTATATTATGTAAATTACATCTTATTCTTTATTATAATATGTTCTTTGATTTTGTCTGTATATAAAATGTATATAAAAAAAATCTTATAAAATACATACAAACGAACATTGATGATGAAATAAAATCAGAAAATCTAAACCCAAATCTAAATTAATTTATTTGCTATTTTACATATTTATAAATATGTAAATGTGTACATATTCCTTACTCATACGGACATTATTAAGGTACACAATATAAAATATGTAGTATATATGGATTCCATGTAAAATACATAAATCTGTATATAAAACTACAAGTTTTATTATATGTTTATAAGTGCACACAGGGTAATTCTGTTTGCTATAAAAAAGTGTTTTCTGAGGATACGTTCAGACAATATTGAATGCTAAAAGAGTCATCAAAATTGTACAAATTCTCAAATTGAAACTGAATGAATGATCCTTGAACTGAATGGTATAAAATTATGATGGTTATGATGGTCTTCAATTATAGGACATTTGAATGAAAAAATCTATTAAAAAAGAGAGATTTTAACGAACATCTCCATTTGCGGTTTCTGATTACCTCGTAAAAATTTTAAACCACTGGAACCCTGTACAAAGGTAATTACTTTTTATTTACATATCCTTAAGAAATTAGTTAATTCATTTGTTAAAAAATCAAAATGGCATTGATGTTGGTATCCATGTAACCTAATAAGAAGAGATTTTTAAGTGACTATTATTGTGATATTTTGCTTAAAGCCATCATCAGCAATAATGCCATCATCATACTTTACGTAATTTTGATATAAGTTTGTTTGTTCTTTTTTTTTTGTTTAATGTGTTTTAATTTTTTTTTTTTTATATTTTATGTATTATATTAATATTGAATTTTGAGTATCCTTAATTTAGATTTTATTCACTATCTTCCTAAGTGAATCTTAATTTTGCCTTCTGTTATAAAAAGCTGAGTCCATAATACATAGGTAGATAGCCCGTTAAATAAGAAAAAATTAAATTTTAGTAAATTTATTTGTTTCCATAGAAATTATTAATATATCATGAACTTTTATCAATCAATTCTTAGAGTAATTAAAATATCTACAATAGAATTCTTTATAGTATTTATATGTATGTGTAGATACATATGTTTATTAATAGTACAATATAATATAATACGTAATGTGGGCGAATAGGGAATTGTTTTGGTCAGACACATACATATATATGTACGTCTTTTGCCTACATTATTCACCTATGCTACTATTTGACTTGTGAACAATATTATACACATACAATTAGTACAAATGTATTTTACAAATATGTACATATATTTGTATTTCATTATTAATCTTGATAAGGAAAATGGTGTAATAATTACAAATATAAAATGAAATGTATGTAATTACGAATGTACATACAGGTGTATACATGTATATCTATGATGATTTAAATGAAACAAAGATACTATTGAATAATAAAATTATATAAATAAATACTGATGAAATGAAAATGTCTTTATTTAAAATACCTTTCTATGTAATACAATGAATATTATGTAAACAGATATTACAGATACTACATATACATATGTATGTAATGTAAGTAAAGATATAGTATATATCCTTATGAAACTCTTAAGGAGAAGGTGAAACATATCTTTTTCGTCAATTAATTAAGAAATAGTCTATTATGTATCCATTCATCAATAAAAGGAAATCATCTACACAATTTTAATAACATGAAACCTGTTTGATTGTCATTGTAATGGTAATCAAAATGATTACTTTATAACATTTATATATAGCTTTTATGTATAGTGTACATATATAGGTACATATGTACACATGAGTCGGTATTGTATTATCATTAGGATTTTAGACTTTATTGCATTACGAAAACACAAGTATCTTTTAAGTCGTTTCTATTATACATACGTGTACACATAACAAAATATTGCATAAGTACATGTACAGTCAAAGGTATAAATATTTCTGGAAAATAAAAGTTAGTTTTAAAAAATGCCTTTAATTTGATTAATTTGATTTAATTTTAAATCAATTTTATCATAATCTTTCAATTTTACATTTTTCTGGTACAACATGCACAATTTTCTGAGACAATCAACAATTTACTTCCTAGGTATTTATGTTTTTGAAAAATTGAGTGAAAAATTGAACGCTGACTGTATATGTTGTACCTATCACAATTAAGTGATATACGTATGCATACAAATCTGTCAGTCATTTCAATTCACTTATTCAATTGGATAATCATAGGGAATACCTATTGAAACCTTTCTTTTAAGTAGCGAAATTCCCTAATACTTCACATGATTATATACATACATATTAGTATAATTTTATATAATTTAGACATTTTACTTTATTTCATAGTGAATAGATTTGATATATTATTTTGAAAAGGCATTTATGGTTTTTTGTTGCGTACACACAACTAAGAACTATTTTCAATACAATGTATGAATGTAAGTCTCAATACTAATTCGTTAAAGCCATAGAATTTAATTAGTAACTAAAATAATAATAATAATAATACAGCATTAGCTATTTTCAGTAATTTAAGGTATGCGTATATAAAATCTATAATTGAATACGAGAAACTAATGATTCATTTAGATGGGTTTAGTATACGCATTCTCTAGATACGAATTTGTATCTTAGTATCTTTTATAAATTATATATAATACATCTATTCAAATTTTTTGTCATATAAAATTAAAATAAATACAAAATTAAAATTAACTTATCGTAATAAAATTTATTACACATATATGCGTAGGTAATTTCTAATAAAGGGATTGTAAAAATTTTAAGGATATTAAAATAACACAAATTTTAATAATATGTTAAGCAATACGGATTGTTTGAATTATAACATATAATTTGCCTCAATGTCTTAAAGAAATCGATTACACTTTAGAATTTATAGAATTTTTATTTATATTTTAAAAATTCGAAATTAGAAATTTTCTACATCATTATCATTCGAAAAAAAAAACGTATAAAATAACATAATGGCTTGTTTTACTATTTACATTTTTTTTTTTTAAGTTTTCCATAATTATGCATTTTTTCTTCATTTTTCCTTCATCAAATGTATTTTTCTCCCTTTTTTTTTCTTTTTTATAGAAAAATTTTTTTTTCTCATATTTTCTTTATTTTTGTGCTTGTATAACATTTGATTCGCTTTTATCTTTGTATTTGTTAAAAGAAAATTTATCAACTTCTTGGGATATTTTTCAGTTCCTTAAGGATATTTTATTACGACATGGCAAAAAGCAAAAAATTTTTCTTATCTTTTTTCCTATACTTTGATTTGTTTATTGTTTTATTATTTTTTTTCCCTCCTTGCTTGTACATTATTTTCTACCTAATCTATCTAACTGTTATTCATATTTTCATATTAATATCATCCTGCGGGAAGGTAATTTTATTGCAATATAATTGGATGTCATGTTAAAAGCATAAAGTAAAAAAAAAAATTCAAAAAATAAAAAATAAAAATAAAGAGAAAGAAAAACAAAGCAAAAATAAAAAAAAAAAAAAACTACAAGCATTTTTAGTGTACACAAACACAAACAAAAAATCAAGCAACTGAACGGTGTACTTTTATATAACATTTCATTCATGTTTATTTATTTATTTTATACATTATGTGTACCAAAGCAATAATTTCCTTTTTGTATTATTAAAATTTGTTTTTCTTTATATTTCATTATAAATGTATGTCCGCCTTCAATTAAATTCATGGATATTTCTATGTACGTCTGTGCATCGTTTGATTAGTTAGATGTGTTTGTACCCACAGACATTGTACGTAAATCCATTGCATATATTACATAATCGTTGATATTCTACAAACGAATACACATAATATGATGATTGACAATCAAACATCAAAATATATTTTACTTTCTGTTTTTGTCATATACAAGATATATTTTTTAGAGACGAAGTACGTACAAAAGTGAATAAATAATATTAAAAAAAAATAATAATAAATAAATAAAGAGCAAAAGAAAAGATACAGAGAATGATAGAAAAAAGAATGTATAGATTTCAGTGTTGCCAACCAGGAATCCAAAAATCATAGTAGTAGTAATGCGAGAAAATATAAAAATTACAATACATGAATTTACTTACGATACCTTTTTGTATAATTTATAATACTTTGTACTTTAAATTTTTTCACTACAGGCCTTATGGGAGTATACGTGTCTTTTACTTTTTTCTTCTCTCACAATTTCTCGTAACATAAAATTCACGAACAGTGTTATCACAATTCTCAAAGTTCTCATACAGTATGAGATGAACTTTTTAAATATCAATATACAATGACATAAGATGGTACTACTTTTCGTAGTTTCCATAAGGCCTGGAGTGAAAATATTTAAAGTACAAAGCATAAATTTTTGAACATCAATATACAATGATGTAAAATAGTACTACTTTACTCATAACTCTACGTATGATTAATGGACTGAACGATTAATAGAAATACGTAACAGTAGTAGATCTACTACATACGCATGTACATATACATGTAATTGAATGGCAACATTGGTAGAACAGACAGTAGTTAGGCAGATTTCTTGTTTTATATTTTACTTTTCTTACATGTATTAAATCATAACACCCTTAGGTGATGTTTACTTTTGATTTTATTTTATTTTTTTTAGTTTTAATTTGTTTTTTCCTTTAACGTCTAATATGTATTTAAAAATAAACATTAAAATTTCAATGTATTTGTTTTGTTTCTCATACTATAAACATAAACAGTATCTAATTGTGATTTTAAAATTATTATTTTGATATTAAAATCGTTATGGGAAAACAATTATTTCACTCAAATGAAAAAAAAAAAAATTTAAGAAAATGTAATTTTGAATATTACAAAAAACAGGATATTTTCTAATTTAAAAAAAATGTAAAAATAAATTAAATAAAAACAATATAATTTATGATTAAAATGAATAATAAATATACACAATTAAATTAAATCCATTTTTTCTTTTTGTTAATAATAAATAATTATAGAAGAAAAAAAAAAATATTGAAAAAAATGTCGTTCTTTGTAGTTTCATATTTCTTTAAAATTTATCTTTTTGGCTTAAGTTAATTCACTTAAAAACTCTTTAGAAATATTTCAAATAATTATAATCATTCTGCCATGTTTAATTATTTTTATGTTATTATTTTGTTTCATTATATAATATTTTCAAATATCTCAAGGCGATATTTATAGTATAATCTCATTATCCGTATATAAATACAAAAATATAAAATCAAATGACAAAAAGGATGTAAATCCTTAAAAAGTAGATATAAAATATATTTATTTTTGTGATGACAAAGAAGAAAACATTAAAAAAAGGGACTTTGGCTTATAAGTTATATTTAAAAAAACAAAAAAAAGGAAATGATACATATACTCTGTCTACTAATTCGATGCAGTTAAAGTCTTATGGAAATGACGTAAAGTAGATCCATTTTACGTCGCTGTATGCTGATATTAAAAAAATTCATCTCATATTATATGGTAAGTTTACATATTGTTATAACACTGCTCGTGAGACGATCTTATTAGAAATTATGAGAGAAGAAAAAAAGCATTTGTATTCGGCTTTAACTGCACCGAATTAGTAGACAGACTATAGATATGTAGCCATAAATTTCTTACAAATATTACTTATTGTTGTAGAACAGTTGTTGAAACCACAAACATAGAATTTTTAAATATAATTTCTAACTACATTTTATTAAAACATCAAGTATATACTCGTATTTTATTTTGATTACCTATGTACATACATACATATTTTTAAGTGTGTAAACTTGTTTAAACAGATTTATTAAAAAAAAAAACAAAAAATTGTAACGTAAGTGTTTTTGAATTTTCAAATCTCTATAGTTCATCTATTTAAATACTTTTAAGTACAGGTCTTGTGAAAACTACGTAAAGCAGTACCAAATTACCTCATTGTGTATTGATGTATAACAGATAAAAATTATGAAATTTTTGAATCTTCTCTATAAAATTGTAAAATCTTTTTGAATATTAAAGTTTATGAAAATTATCTGAAAAGTCTAATTTTTGAAAATTTTTAATTTATATCCTTTTGAAAAATTAACGATTCTTGAGTAAACATCGTATTTCATAATTTTTATCAAATTGTAAAAGAAATTGATTTAAATTTTCTTTTTCTTTTTTGTTTATACGTATTTTTTGTTTAATTTTTCTACAATATAAACAGAAAAGTTTTTAAATTTAAATACGTTTGAAAAAATTCTCGAAAACGTTACATTTTTCAAGTTTACTCCTTTCAATCAAGTTATGTTCACTAAAAAAAAAAAAAAAAAAAAAAAAACAGAAAGTACTCATAAGTCATAATAATTTTGTATCAAAGTCTATTTTGTTATTTTGAAAGATACAAACATATATTAAGTTGAGAATAAAATTAATTTGAATAAAATAATGTTTATTTCTCTGTCAAATTTAAAGTACTGTTTTGTAATTCATTAAAAAATTTTTTAAGGAGTAAATAGTATATCAGGAGGCACAAGGACGACTTGTCCTATAAAAAACATGAACCGATGTTTTTTGATGCCATCGAAGAAGAAGAAGTAGATAGTATGTACAGATAACCAGAGAACAGAGAAAATGAGTTATAAAAGAAGAATGAAATTTTGTATTACCTTTAAATTTGGAAAAGCCACTTATTTTTGAAATCTAAGTAATTTCAAAAAGTAAAATTGAGAGAAAATTCGTTTTGTTTTTTATTAGTCAACAGCATAGAACATTGGCCGAAAAATTCAATTTCCAAGCATTTTTATTTTCAATTATTTTTTGCACTTTTAAAGTTTATTACGTACTTACATACATAGTTAGTTAGATAAAAGTGTTTTTTTTATTTTTTTTTTGTTTTTCATTTCTTTTTTATGAAATTCGAAAAATATTCTTCAAAGTGGAAGAAATTAAAAAAAAAGGATTCATGCTTAAAAGCGTTTTAAAAATATAAAAGTGAGATAAAAATTAAAATAAAAAATTTTAAAAAGCAAAAAATGCATTACAGCTATCATATTTACTTTCTATTTTTTTTTTTTTTTAACCACGGAATTTCAGATTTTCTCTCTTCAAACTCAATGAAGAGTTTTGAAAATGAAAAAAAAAAAACGCATATATCGTACATAAGGATGTTTATTCTTTCATAGTGATGCTGTATATTTTTTTATTTTATTTTTATTTTTATTTAATTTTTTTTTATAGAGTTTTCATTTTATTTTATTTCTACATTTTCATTGCATCTTTGTATAATTTATTTTACAACAAAATTGAATTTCATCAATGTGTAAAAATGAAAAATAAAAAAAAATAAAAAAACCATTTTAAAAGTGCCTTTATGGTGGTTAAAATTAAATTGAATAGAATAAAAAGACCAGAGAAAAAAAATTTCCTTTTGAATTGTGATACTGTAACTGATGATGACATTAAAGAAGCCTTTAGCAGTTGTTATGTATTTGTGCAGGGTATTAGAAACGCCTAAGTCTCATCGTCTATTTTTAGTAAATATGAATTGAATACATCTAGGATGGTTTAAAAGATATTTAAGAATATTTGACGTCATGTACCTTACGTGTCCGAAAATTTTCAATCACCTGTCTATCTTAGTAAAGATGAATTTTAAGGCTATTTTTAGATTGCTGGAAATACTTAGTCTAACATACTTATACTTAGTCGTCCCGAAAAATCAACGTAATGATGATTAGGTCCAGACTCACATCGAGCTGTTTGGGCTAAAAGAAGAAGGAAGAAGAAGAACATATTTTGTGATTTTTACTCTGAATGACACCCTGTACATGTACATAGTGCATATATGTATGTATGCATGTATGTATGTAGTAAAGTAAAGTTAAAAATTACACATGAAAAATTATCACAAAAGGATCAGTTTAAGATTACTAAAAAATGTTGTACTCCATTCAATAAATTTTTTTTGTTCTTTTCTTTTGTACAAAAATAATATGTAGTTAATTATTTTTTAATTATTTTTGTGTATTTCTTAAAGTTTTGCTTTAAATGTAATTAATTTTGATAATTAAAAGGAAATTTATTTATTTTTTTTTTATTTTTTTCAATTGCACTTGTCTATTAAGTATTTTACTTAGTAATCAAATAAATTAAATTTACTTTTATTTTATCGTGTTATATTTTATGTTTCGTTTTGTTTAATTACATTTATTGAACAAAATAAAGTCATTTATTAATGTCTGAAATAAAAAATGAATCTCATATTTTTTTATACATTTTTTTTCTCTTTTAAAAATACAATTTTCAATATGAATTCTAATGTATGTGTTTTACGTTAATTTCATTATGCTCATATTGTTTGTGCAATATCAAATCAATATAATAATGCTTTGTACATCATTTGTTTAGCTACTAAACACAATCGATAAATAAATGAAGATAAACTCGAAGGTTAAAAAATGATTCAATGACGAACGATTCATCATGTGCAATGTTTTATTTTTATTTTTTCAAAATGTATAATAAAATTTACTTGATTGCAACATATTATTTATTATAAAATCAAGTTAAAAAGCATTTTAATAAATTTAATTTGTACGCAATTTATTAAAAATGACAAACATCTGAATACGTTGTTTATAAGGGCTTTACCAAGAATCGTAAACTGAGTCGTTACTAAGGTCTAATCTCATATAAAAATCTAAAACTAAGTCCTTATTAACGACTTAGTAAACGGTTATTGGTCAGGTTCTAAGTATTTAAACTTTAAACATACTATGGAATATTAAAATTGTTTTCAAAAAATTTTTTTTCAAATCGGAGATCTTGTGTTGTATTTTATTTAAGACTAAGTTGTGTATTTTAAAATAAGATAAATTTAACATCATTTCAAAAAGGACCATGAATAACGATTTTTTTTTTAAATGGAATATTTGAATTAAAAAGAACATTTTACTTCAGTCATGCAAAAATTGAGGATAAATTTTATCACTCCATACTGCACACAGTTTTGAATATATCTAAATATTTACACGCATTAACACAGAATATGTATATGCATATGTAATACTTATAAAAATCACAATAGAAAATATACATATGTATATGTATACATAAGTATACGATGAATGAATGTCTGTTTATTTAAAACAACTTTCAGATGTATATTTATATTTTTATATACATATGTATATGTATTAACAGATTTCTAAATGGTTATACATATCCATATTTATATACATATACGAGCACATATACATACAAAAATATTTCAACATATCATATATAGGATACAAGTATGCTTGTTTATATAATATTCTCTAAAATGATTTTGAACATTTTGAAATGGGCTAATGACCTAACATAAATGTCACTTTTAATTCAATTTACAAACGCATAAATTGCACTTTAAAATTTTCACAAAATTGAAAATAAAACGTTGAAAATTAACAAGAACAACGAATACATATACATACACAAATATGTACATATAATCTATTTATTTATCTGTATATAATGTAAACTTATGTAGTTATAAGTTATATTAATGTAAATAGCGTATGTTTATGTATGTGAATGAATTTAAATGGAAATTGAAATATTATTAAGGGAATAAATATTTTAGGTAAACTAGGTTAACTGCAGAGATATTTTGTTATGCACACTTATGTTATGTATATACGTATCCCCACATGTACATCTATATACACAAGTACACATGCTTTCAATTGAACGGTGTATGTATGGTGCAAGGTAAAATTGTGAAATAATTATTAGGATACAATTTATGAACATGTACACAAATTTTTGTTCAACTAAAATAAAAAAAAAAATACTTTGTGTTTTTGTTTTTGCTTTAATGGAAATGTAATTATTATCACTATTTCAAAAGTCGAAACATAAAAAAAAAATCGGAAAAAAGATATGTAAATTGAATGAGAGAATTTTTGTTCAAAAATTATTATAGAGGTGTAAATAAAAAAATTTTCAATGGAGTAAAATTACATTTTCTATTACAAAAAACAAAATTAAAAATTCTTTGAAACACGAATGTGATACAAACAAAATATTCGAATATATGTACCTACCTATATATATTTTTTCAAGAATTTCATAATTTAATTTTAATGATGGTTGAACAATATTATATGACAATTCCAACAAAATGATTAAACTAGGGTATTCACAGGAATTAGAAATGATTACCATTATTTTTTGTAAAATTTTGCCATTATTTAATGGATCGATCATCCATGCTCATTGTGCTTCAAGGCAGATGCTATGAAATCTAATATATCTTAGCAGTAATCGTAAGGAAGCAAATTGAAAAGCTAATGCAATTCCTGGAGAAAACCAGTAAAGTCAAAAGAAAAAGAAAAAAAAATAAACCTTAGCTTTATAAGTTATACTCAAGATTGTTGAGAAAGCTCACACTTGAGAATTTCAATAAATAATCTTAAAATTTTATATTTTTTTTAATAGAATACAGATTAGCATTTAATTAAAAATGTAATAATGATAAATTCAAGAAACTGATAAATAAAAGAATTCTAAATAATAATCATAATAATACAAAAAAAAAAGAAAATTGTGAATTTGAATGAGATTTTAATCAAGGAAAGAGAACATTTTTCTTATACAGAATATTTTATATATTTTATTTTCATCTTTTCTTTTAATTTCTTCTCGTGCTTATTTATTTATTCAAGATTTTTACTCTTTCTTGTATTCATTCCTGTCAACTTTTTTTTTTGTTTTCCTTTTAAATCCTTTTATTTGATTATATTTTTTTTTAATTTTCTTAATTCTTATTATATTAAAATGTCTGTTGTTGAAGTAAAAATCCAATTAGCACGGTTGATGAAAATAAAAACACCGAAAATTAATTCAAATTTTTTGTTTTTTTGTCTCTCTTCTATATTTTCTATTTAACATGGAAATTTAAAAATTAAATAATATCATAAGAAAATGAAATATTTAAATATAAATACAATCACTGACATGTACATTTTATACCTTGTCCAGAATACATTATAATATTTTTTTTAATTTTTATTTTTTATTATTTTTTGAATTTTTAAATTCACTTTTCTACCATCATTACTTTTTTTTCTATACAAAAGGGAATGTAAGAAAAAAAATCTAATTGTTGAAAATATTTCGTATTTTCATTTGATTTTCCTTTTTCTCCTTTATTCTGTATAATACATACTATACATACATATATTTCGTTTAAATTCATTTTCTTTATATATATTATGTATTCGCATACAGCATGTACAGAGTCTTAAATTTTAATGAGTTGTTGATAAAAATCACCCTAAACATAATTTAATTTTGATAAATAAAAAATGGATAGACAAATGATTGAAAAAAAAAAATATCAGGGAAACAAATTGAAATCAGATTTTTGTCTCTTTTTTTTAATAAAATAATTTTTTGCAAAATTGTTTATGAACTATTTTTAGGTATTACAGTGGCAACCAACTCTGAAGAACATTTTAGGTGTAGGTTTCCATTCGTTTTGTAAAGATTTCATGTACGCATACAGATATCGATCTTAAAATTAAAAAAATAAAATAAAAAAAAAATATATGACCCGTCCGATTTGAAGTGAAAATCATCACTGATTTGATGTACGTGAAAATAAACAACTTAAATCTTCCTGCTATCTTGAAGACAAAATCTACATACATTCTAAGTGGAATTTCATCTGCGCATAGGACGTAGCTTTTGTACGAAATGTTCTTGCATGTTGATTTCTACTATACAAACTAGTTGTCTGGATAACGATGAATGAAATTTTTTTAGCAGTGATGACAACAGGTTACACATATTACAATGAAATTTGAAATAATTTTACGTTTAATTCATTCTAAGCTTTTATTTTATATCCTTTCTTTTTTTTTAATCGTTGATTTGGAATTTTAATCTTAGAAAAGAGACTTTAATTAAAAACAAACCTTTTTTTTTTGAAACGAAAAGATAAAAATGAACAAAAGAAAATTTCATTTTGAATTTTTTTTTTTTTTTTTTTTTAATGAAATTGAAGAATGTCGAGAGATGAAATTTTTACATAAAAGAATACGAATATTAAATGTATGTATTTATTAGTATGAAGACACTAGATAATGCTAAAAGTGTATCCCCACAGTCGTTAGTCTGTTTTCGGTAAAAAATATATATTTGTAGGTTTAATGAGATTCAAACATATTTTGTATTATTATGTTAAATAAAAATATTTCTATTCATTAATTAAATTTTATTAAAATTTAAGAAAAAGAAAAAATCTTTTATTCATTAATTGAAATTGAAATTTTTCTTCAGACCAAAAAAAAAAAAAAAATTAGATAGCATTTCATTACACCCACTTAGCTGTGTACATGCGTAAGTGTTCAATTTTTAATGAATTTTTTTTATCTACCTTAGCGTTTGAAATTAAAATGTTAGAAAATTAATTAAGAAAGTCGAAAAAGTTAAATGAAAATAACTAAAATTACGTACTGTAAAAATTAAAATTATTTTATTAATTTTCTTTGCTTGTTTATTAATAAAAGCACTACTGAATCAATATTACTATCTAAACTGAATAAATGTTTAATTGACTTCATGTACATTTTTTTAACAGATTGAATGCACAAACAAATTTAAATTGAAAAATATATTTTGTAAACACTATAAAAAATGATTAAAAAAAAAATAAATAAATAAAAATAAAATAATTTTGTACAAAGCTAAAACCCAATAAGCAATTAGACAATAAATCTGTGGTGCGATAAAGAAGATATGCCTTCGTTGCGATTCATCCAAAATTTCTTCTAGACTTACGACAGATACTGGCTAATTTTGTCCATAGAAAAGTATTTTCGACAATGAAAACACGGTATCACACACAAGACTGTGAATAGCGATTGACTTTTAAGGTAATTTAAAGTCTGTGTCGCATACGAATAATACGATAGAAATTGTTTACTGGGTAGTATTGAAAACTGTTCTAAAAATCAAAAATATGTGATAATGCATGCATTGTATGTATACATACAGAAACTAATCGAAACAAAACTAATAATTAAAACAAAAATATGTACATAAACAATAATATGAAATAGTTGCATTTTATTTACATACATATTTTATTTTTATTTTTACAAAAATATTTATCAAATGTATTTTTGCACTTTAATGTATTCAAATAAACAAAATAATTTTTTTTTTAAAAAATACTTTTTTTTTTAAAGGATACTGATTTTAAAACCGTTGTATGGAAAAAAATGTTATTTTAATTACATTAAAAAAAAATGAAAGAAAAATAAAAAATGAAAACAAAACCGATCTAGTATAAACAAAACAAAAAAAAAATTTATTTTATATAAAAATATATAAAAATAAAGAAATAAATAAAATATGAATGTAGCCTGTTGCATATAAATACATAATGTTATTTTTATACTACATAAGAGTCGAATGCATGCGAAATGTATTTTAATTTCAGTTTCTGTATTTTTTTAAAAATATTTTTATTTTATTTTTTTTTATATGGTTATTTTTATTCATTAAAACTAACAAAGATGGCAGTCAATATGTAAACACATAAGATTGATTTTAATATGAAGATATTTTATATATCCATTTTTATTTTACATGTATAAATGTATACAGTGCAATCTGGTTATTTCACTGTATGTACACTGTAAACGTTTGTATAGACTATATACACGTTATTTGTTTTAAATAAATCGAATTCATTGAGAATGGAAAAACAAAAATAACGATATCAGAAAATAAAATGAACAGAAAAAGCAACATTTCACACGAAAATTCAAGTTTAACGAAATGATTTTCATTTTTTCGATTGAATTCAATTCTTTTGTTTTTTTTTTTTTAAAACTATTTTTCTTTATTTGTATTTAGTTTATTCAATGTTTTTGTTATTTCAAAAAAAAACAAAAAAAAATTCCAAAAAAACAAACAGTAAAAGTATACAACTGCAAGCGTATATGAACGTTCAAACTGCATATACTTTTGTACAATAAAAAAAAAAATTTTTTTTTTTGTTATTTATTTTCAATTAGAGTTGAATTGAATTTTCATGAAAACAATACAATTTTATCTTTTATTTTGATCCTATCAATAATGTCGTTCGTTACTGTATGAATATTGAATAAATACGTTACAAAACAAATTTACATATGATGATGAAAAATACCACTATACTACACGACTATACAATAAATGCCTACATATGATGGTATATTTACATTGAAAAATTGCATTCATATGCATCATGATATAAAAATTAATACAAAAACAAAAAAGAAAAAAATATGAAAAGTATCCTTCGACAAAATAAAATATTTTTTATCTTTTATAAAAATAAAAAACAGCTGTAAAATAAAAATAAGATGAAATATTGTTCCATTCAATATTTGGGATCTAATTTAAATCGTGATAGATTGTACATACAGTCCCTAATACCAATATTATTGTTATATGATACTGTACATCATGAGTGTTAAAAGATGATGCTGCAGGCGTTAATAAAAAGTAAAAAAAAAATTCCAAAAAGAAAAGAACAAAACAAAAAGAACAAACTAAAGAAAACATGAAAATTCGAAACTAAGAATTAATCCGGCATTTATGTGTATACATGTGTGAATGGGTATTTATTGCAATGTTCATAGCATAGTAATCTAGACCGCATATTCCTTATTTGTCCATATTCTGTGTTTATAACGATAAAGACAAAAAATTTAGGATATCAAGCCAGGCCATATTATTATACCTTGTGGCTAACCCATTATCGTGTACTCTTGTGCTATATTTTGAAAATTTTATTTATTTCTATATAATATGGTAAATATACATATATTTGAAATATGGGAAATAACCGAATAGAAAAGCTTATCGCATTTGACAGCTGTTTGTTTGGGGATAAATAAAATCATCACCATACACTTATAATCAACATTACTGGCATTTCTATATTTTATCCTTTGAATTTTTATTATCATATACATATGTATTTCTATTCTACAGAAGGGTTTCTCTGTTATATCCTTTTAGCTTGGGTTTTTCTATATTATATGCATTTAAACATATATATTATTATAATGTATGTGTATAGTCAACACTTTGTACTATTTTTAAAGTATAAACTATAAAAATGATGATATATAGTCATTACTCATTACATTGTCTGACTTTGATTACTGTCATCATAACCTTAAAATTATTTTTTTTTGTCATTTAATTCAAAAGTTTAAAGAATACAAGATGACCTTTTGTTTTTTCAGAACAATAAAAACAAGAAGTTTGAAATAGAAATTTTAAATATTCAAATATTCATTACGTATGTATATGGACAATATAATGATATTTTATATAAAAGAAAAATAAAATAAAATTGTTCTTAATTCAATGTAACACATTGTGTTTGTACACTTTTTGTGTCTTTTCATGATAGCGTATTTTGTTTTCTCGATAATCATTATCATCATCATCCTGGTTAATATTAAATATCTATCGTATGTCCAGTTTTACTTGTATTGTACGCACGTATACACATACCTAGGCACGTATGTATACCTATGCAATTGAACAACAAGGTTTTAGTTTTGAATATATGATTACCAAACAAAACTATTATTAATATTCAAAAACAAAGAAAAATACCAAACAAATAATAATAATTTCTAAAATTCTGTATTAAATATTATAAATTGTTAAAAAAAATCATATTATAGATGATGTTGGCAGACATTACAAACATATTCAAAGAATATATGAATATGTAAAACAATTGTTTTTTGTATGAATGCAACAACAAAAAAAGGTTGAATTTTAGATAAAGCAAAATTTTCAACAGGAGAGTAAGAAAATTATGACTAAACAACGTTAAATTGTCTTTCATTTTCCTTAAACACATACACACATAAACTTTCGTTTGTGGTGTTGTATGTGTTTTAAATTGTATACATACATATATATTAGACCGACTGCATACATGTATCCTAATGCATATAGGTCTGTAGATTAATTTATAAACATGGCTCATATATAGACAAATATAAACAATAGAATATAACGAAACAATGTAGAAAATTAACAGTGAATAGATGCATCCAAGTAGAAATTTGATTAAACAGGAGAGTAAGGTTAATTGAATTCCTTTTGTTATTTACAAAATAGAAAAATATCATCCTTCAATGTTATATACACCTTGTTATGTTTATGTATTCGTAGTGTGTATACCCCATATACATACGTATGTTGAAATGAAAATGAAAAACACTATAATACAAAATACATATGTATGTTGAATGAAAATATTATGGTCTGCATTTTCTTTGTTATATCATTATAGATTTCACTGTATCTGTGTATAGAAATGTATCTGAATATTTTCACAGGTATACAAAAAAAAAAAACAAAAACAAAAAGTTTATGTATCCAAGCATAAGTTGAAAAATAATAAGATATTATTTAATTTGAAATGTTTTGTTGTTCAAATTGAATTTTATCATCATTTTATCTATTATGTACAACATGAATATGTGAAACAGTCAAATGAATTTTTTTGTTTTTTTGTTTTTCAAAAAAAAAAATCGGTTATAAGGAAATGGTTTGAAAAAAACTGTTACAGATTAGCAAAGATACCTTATATTTTTCAGAAAATACTTGTTATTATTATTAGTTTTAAATGATACTGGCAAATGAATTTAATTACAAACTTTTGAATGTCTCCCTACACACATTAAATTTTCCAAGACAGACATATATACGTATACACACATGCGTACATATGTGCAATTGTATTGTACAATAGAAAAAACTTATAAACAATTTAAAAGTTTTCTTTTGTATGAATTAAATAAATAATAATTTTAATTTTATATTACATTTATATGTAAATAAAAAAAAAATACGATGACATCTAATTATTATTCACATGTCATTCCTTTTGTTGATTGTAAGTATATGTATTTAGAAAATATTTTCATGATTCTTTGATATTTATTCAGATAATTATGTTTCATTGTTATTATGATTATAATTTTAGTTTTGAAATAATAAAAAAGGATATAATGAAATCTTAAAATAAATAATACACAATATGTGATTATGATCCTTATTGTTCTTAGGTTTAATACAATACAATAAGAAAATTTAATTTAAAATTGAAAAATTAATTCAATTGAAAATTATTTTATGAAATTAAAAAACCTGCTTTTTCCTTTATTACAATGTGTTGAATAATACAATTAAATAAATAAATTTGATACTATATTTATTTTATTGTATGAAATGTAATTTCAAATTACAAGGCTCCTTTTACTGTGAAAAAACAATTTTTTTTATTCATTTTTTTTTCGTATTGAAATATTTTTATTACATAGAATTGCAACATAAAATCGAGATAATACTTCATTTATTCACATTTTTTTGAATTTATTGTGAATTTCACATCAATTTTTAAATGTCAATATGTTACAAAAAATCATAATATTTAAGATTTTTGTCATAACAAAATATACACCATAACACTTACAGTTGTGTATAATATTTAAAAAAAAAAAAGAAAAAAAAATCAAAAACAGAGAAAAAAAATTTTCTGTGATAACACTAAAAATTGCAATTTTTTTGTAATGTCCGAGATAAAATTCAAAAAATAAAAAAAGAATCATCAACATCAAAAACATGAAAGGCACACAGCAGGATAATATAATCCGTTAAATTATATTAATATGAACGTAATAATATAACACATGCGTATATTACATATGTGGTATACATTAAATTATGTACGATATACGTAAAATTGTATCATACAAATATATCTAAAATATATGTATAGAATGTACATGTATTCGTATGTGTATGTAAATATGTAATATAAATAAAATGTTAACATTAAAGCATATTGTAGAATGTTTTGTCTGTTTCGTTATTATATGTATGTTTGGTTACTTTTATATACAAAATGATAACAGTGAAGAGATCAAAATGTAACACATGCTCAGAATTATACACCCAATTGATCCCGTTACACTTGAAAACCCTTCTTTATCCTTTCTTCTATTATACGAATATTTTGTATATAATTTTTGTACATGTCTACATTTAATATTAATACATATGTATATTTCATTCAAGTCAACAGTGCAGTAAAGATCAGAATCTATTACATCTATTACATGGAGTTTTTCATTATTTTCAAATATAACTGACCATATTTCCCTTTTATATAAAATTCAGAGTATTAAAAGTCATCATATATGTAGTTTTAGTAAGAAATACATGACTAACATAATGTTTCAATAGTCTAAGTCTAAGTTAACTTCCATGCAATGTATGGAAAAGCGATATCCTGTTGCAATTAAAAAATTAAAAATTTTCAAAATTAATTTATAGATGTTGGCTCATTCGAAAAGTGATAAAATATGTAGTCCTCATAATTTTAGCTGGAAAAATTTTTTTTTTATATTTGATTCAAATTTTTTATTTCCTATTTATAGTGGACATGAAAATATTACAATACTGAAAAATTTGACGACAATATTGTGATATTCTTCTTCATTATACTGAATTCTTGTGCAAACTATACAAGCATATGTATTTAGACTTTTTACATGTACTTGGATATAATGCATACATACATACCATAAACCAAACGTAAACTTATGTACATACATGCATATATGAATACGTGTAAAATTATCAGATATAGCGGTCATGACTCGTAATCGTTGATTGCGTTTGTCAGGTTATGACCATTTGACTGAAAGGACAAACGGGTGAGGCAGATGGGCTCAAAAATTGTTATAACATGAAAATGGGTACATGTAACGTAACACGAATAAATTTATATACTTAATTATAAAAGTATAAATGAAGAAAGATAGTGTGAAGACATATGAACATACATATGTACGTATGTATGTGACATTTTGATTCTTAATAGTTGGTGGTCATCTGGTACTGATGTTTTAATATCAACCACAATTATCATGACATTTCTAGAAATTATATCATCCCTTTTGGTAATTTCATGCAGTTTAATAAAATTAGATCTAATTTCATATTGCATCATTTATACAATTCTTAAGTATTTAAGTTTTTGGTATCATCATTGATACATTCATATTGAAAATACAAATTAAAATTCCTCCATTTTTAAATTTCTTTTTTTTTTTTTTTTGTTTTTGTTACGTTGAAAAAGACGATTAGTGACGATTCTGAATTTAAATTGAATTATTTTACGTTATTATCAAAAAATATTTCATCAAATTCGTTTTGAAATATGTATGTAAAATTCAATTAACAAAAACATGGTATTGGTAATGATTTAATATTGTTTGTTTTCTGTAAACCAAATATTAATTCAAAAATACTATTAACAGAGTTCTCTCATTCCTTTTTATAATAATTTTCCACGTCCAAAAAATACGTTAACAACGATGTTGGATTCAAGTGTCTCTTGTGTATTCGAATTCGATGTGTATGTATGCTATAGATCATGACCTATTACAGAAAGTGAATTCTATCTTTAACTGCATTCTCAGCTATGTCACATTATGTACAACGTGTGTTATTATCCTGTAACTCGTGCCATTTAATTACTATAAGAGTGTAGGTGTAGATGATGACAGTAAAAATATATGTACGTCCATGTAACATATGAAATATTTCAATTATCACTAAAGGTATATACGCACATTTCAATATGTCATTTACAGTAATAGCAATTTCATTTTTGGCACAGAGTAGCACAGCGTACCCTTTATTAGATGAGTATACACAATGTTTGTTTGTGTAACTTGAAATGAAATAATTTGATAGATTTTTTTTTTCTATACTGAAATTCATATGTTCAATACAATGATTATATTTTAGGGCGAAATTGGATGTCATGTGAATAAAAACTGATTTTTTTTTGTGTAGATTCGTATCACAAAAAAGTTTTAAATTTATCCTCTATCTTTTCCCTAAAATTTTTAGATACAATAATTTTAAAATAATTATTAATGATGATTATATTGTCTTAATTTTCATAAATTAAAAGTTTATTTCAATTAATAACATAATATGCTGGTCAATGTTTAAAGTTTTTGACATAAAATACAGTTAATAATTTCAAAAATTTTTATTTCAAAAAATCTTTTATAAAAGTCAAAAACAAACAACTTTTAATAACCAGCAATTTCAACAACAACAACAAAAAAGGAAAAAAAAACGAGAAACATCACAATGAAATTATTTCCCTTGCAGCATTAAAAACCCATGTCAACATGTTTATTTTATACGCATACAAATGTATATATGATTCACTTGTTGAATATTTTATGAAAATGAATTTTAACATTGTATTTTTACAATTTTACTGAAAATAGAAAATATTGTTAGAGCGAAATGAATTTAACTAATTTTAAGGATATTTTAAGAAAATGAATTTTAAGGATTTTTTAAAAATGGAGAAATTATAGTATTGAAATGAACTGAAAAAAAATATTGGATTATGTTTGCTATAATATCATCTAGGAGTAAATTTTAGCTGAATTCATTTTGTGCATCAGAAAAGGAGTTAATAAAAATGAAATTGTTTAATAAATAAAGTTGAAGAAAAAAAATCCATTATTTCAATAACATTTTTGTTTACATACAAAATGTTTCAGAATCATGTTCTATGTACTACTTTGTTTATTTACAAAATTTTATTTTTATCCTTGTGTTCATGTATATAAGCATAAATATGTTTAAAAAAATTTGTTGAGAAACCAATTTTTATTTGAACATATTTTCTAAAATCGTAAAAAAAGGATATAGGATTTTTTGGGAAAAAATTTTCAAAATTTAATTTTTAGCAACTTAATATTTCAAATTAATTATTTAATAAACCACTTAATGGAAACCTGAATATCAATAGAAAAATGTTTCAAATATTTAAATAAGAAATATTGAAAATCTCTGCAACTTGGTTGGTATGTTTGATGTTGTACTAAAGAACCTTTAGAAAAGGTTATTTTTCGATATTAGTTTTTCCTATTTCCAATTTACATCATCATGTCACTGTGTTAAATAAATTAGAAATAAGTATAAAATTCAATATTTTTTTTCCTCAACAACATGTTAAAGAAAATCCTTTTTACAAAAATTTTCCAAACTTTATTGGGAAATTTGTGGAAAATGTACATTTAACTGTTATATAGGAAATTATATTTTGTAACTTAAATAAATTTTCCACCGTTTTAAATTCTATTGAACTCTGTTCTAACAATATTTGATTTTTCACATTAGAAAAATTCATTATCTCTACTAGATATTTATCATTTATACAAACTGGATATAAATTAAAAGTAAAAATTATTTATGCTATTTTATTTTTTGTAAACATGCATCAAAATGATAGATTTATAAATTGTATGCATTTTGCTTTTAAAAACAAAAAGGAAACAAAAGCATCATTTATCTTGAAAATTTTTGAAACAAAAATGATTCATTAGACAATTTTCCAGAATTCTATAGAACTCCAAGTATTTTTTTTAAAATGTTTGTTTTAAAATTTATTTTTAGGAAAATCAGAGAAAATAATTATGTAAAAATAAATTTAATCAGAAACTTATATTTCGGTTATGTAATCTTCAAACAATGATATACACATATTTTTTTTTTAAATTAAAAAAAAATTTACATAACAAAATTTAATTTTCGTAAGAAATTTAAAGCACATAATAATTTTGATACAAATTATTCTTGTGGATTTGTTTGTTGTTAAAAAAAATACATTTTTGTGTGAAAATATATTAAATGTAGAAAATAATCCTTGAAGTAGATGAGTAAATTCAATTAAAAAGATTAAAAATATCAAGAATTCAAATACTTAAGTATTTAAGTATATACCCATCATATTCATATGTATGTTTGTAAAGATACATGGAAATTTGTTATTGTTGTTGTTGTATGTTTGAAAATTATTAAAAATATTTACAACATACGAAAGACAAGGGAAAAAGAGTTTCTAAAAAAAAACAAAAAATAAAAATCAGAAAGAATTTTATTCATTTTATTAAAAGCTTCCTAAGAACTCAGTTATAATAAATATTATTAAAAATCCTATATATATTCATATTTTTTAAGCACATAAAATAACCAAAGTATAAGTCCACAAAATCAAACAAGTAAAGCAAAAAATAAGAAATAAATCAAAAAAAAAACAATCATAATAAAATTTCATATCATGAATGCATACGTGTATATTTATGTACATATGTATGTATACTCATATATAACAATAATGGAATGCATTTTAAATATTATATAATAATAAATACCACATAACTTAAAATTTATTTAAAGTTTCATATACTATGTATGATAAGTATTTTGCCTCTTAAAAATTTTAAAAGTAAAAGAAACAATAATAAAAAAATAAAAAAATTTAAATTAAATAAAAATTAAAATTAAAATTAAAAATGAACAAACAACAAAATATGATATATAGTAGAATATGTTCTTTATATAAAGTCCATCCGAAAATAAGTATCTAAAAAAGGAAAGAAAAAAAACAAAAACAGAGAAAAAAAAACTTTTTTGGGTTTTCATATATCTTTTGTTTTTTTTTTTTTTTTGGTTCGTTTTATTTTGATACTGGAAAAATCAACGCAAAAGAAAAACTTTTTTAACTTAAATTGTTTTGTATTTTATGCATTGTTTTTCAGTTTATTTTGGTTTTTGTTATATATGTACCATACACACATAAATACATATGAAAAATGAATTCACCATAACTAGTATTTTACGAAGTACATTTGTACAATGCAAAAATATATATGTATATTTTTTTTTTTGCTTCCAAATGCCTTAGAGATTTATGTTTTATTTCTGGTTTTATTTTAATTTTTCTATATGTTTGTTTTTTAAATCTAACCAAAATGTTGTATATGTATCTGTTTTTTTTTTTTAATATTTTCTCTACTTTTATTTTTCTCCGATTCACTTTATAAAAATAACTCAAGTTTAGTTTTTGTAAATATTTGGAAATAAAAAAAAAAATAAAATAAGATAAAATGAGAAAAACACAAATTAAAGAAAAACTTGTCTAGTAGATAGATTAGGAAAATCTTTAAAAAGCTGTACAAAATTCTTTGAAAAAAAAAGATACATATACATTCATTCATATAATTTTGTATTATTTTTTAGCTTTATGTCAGTTAGATTTGTTTTTCATTTTTTTATATTTTTTGTATAAATTGTGTATACACAATTCTCTCAAGAAAAGATTTTCTTTGGTCATTTCTTCTGAACCACTACAATATATAGTCAATTGTTTAAATTTTATTTTTCTTGTTAAGTTGATTTTTATATACTCGTTTTTTTTTTTGTTTTTGTTGTTGTTGTTTTTCTGTGATATTTTTCTAGTTCAAATACTGAATACTGTAACAACCATATAAGTATCACAGCAATATTCCTAACGGATATATGTATATTTGTAGTATATGAATTTGCGTATATTGTTAAAAAAGCATGTGTACAAACATACACTGAATGCAAAATTGAAAAAGATAGAAAAAAAAAATAAATAAAATACAAATTCCTTATGGCTAGATTTTTATTCTGTCCGTCCGTCTGCAAAGTGCTTAAGCTATCATTTACTTATTTGTATGTATGGTACTCGTATATAATAGCATAAAAGAAAAAACTCTTATGCAATATACCTAATTTAATACCTTTTGCAAAATTATACAATACTATCACATTTTTATACTAGCCAGGTTCATGTACAAATCAAAAACGTATGTATGTATGCATATTTTCATTATACATAATATATAGATATATTCTACAATACATAACTGCTACTGCTTTTTTATTTACTATGCTCTAGTGTAAATATTCATATGCATTTATATAAAGAAAACTTTGTTTCAATTGTTGAATTTTTTTTTTTTTTTTATTTGTAAGAATTGCTTCTTGAAAAATTTCTGTTTTGGTTATTGAGAATATTTTCTTATAACCCGCATTTTTTATTTACATTGAAATCTTAAAGTTATTCTTTTTTTTCATATTCAACAATAACAAATGCTTTTATTAGATTTCTTGTTTTGGTCTTAAATTCATGATTTTATATTTTCCTGTGTTCTCGAAAAGAAAAACTGGAAAACAAAAACAAAAAAAATAAATAAATAAATAAAAAAGTAAAGAAATAGTACAATACTTGCAGTAATGATGTAAAATTTATAAAATATAAAATTAGACTAACACATGCATAACTACCAAGACGTATGGTACATGTACAGGAAGTAAAAGAAAATAATTGTTAAAATGTATGAAAAAGAGAAGAATCTTAGTGACTGATGGTTTAGCTGTTCTTTAATACAAATGTTTAGAGATGTTAAATGCAAGGACCAACTAGAAGCGATGATTTCCGACCTCCGCAAAGGACTTCAAGAAGAAGAAGATGAAAAAGGGAGTGGATCAAGATCAATCTACCAACACAGCAAAATATAATAAAATAAACAAGTGTGCGTATAAGGGATTTATATGTGTGTATAGTATAAATTACATAGTTTAAAACAAAAGAAAAGAATTAATTTATTTAATTCGGATTTTGTTTAAGGATTTTCCTTCTTTTTTAATTGTTTTTAATAGTTTCAAAATTTTCATGTTGCAGCATGTACAAACGAATACAAAATATCAACTGTATGTCTAAAAAATATCCTTTTTAATTTATACGTAATAGCATTAAAAGTATGTCAGTATGTTACTATGTTTATGAACGTTTTTTAGTCAAAAGATTAAAAACTAATTGCATTTTAATCTACTTTTGTCTATAAAACGATTCCATATAATAATATTATAGCTATGATTTTTGCATCCTGCATAAAAGAAAATTCATAAATAAATATATGTACATATAAAATTGTATAGAATTTTAGTGTTGTTATATTGTACATGATATCTATATTGTATAAATAAATCAAATAGCTATGAAATATGTTTGTGTTCAATTTAAATTTATATAAGTATTAAAAATACATATAGAAAAAAATTTTCCCGTTATATTGAAAATGTTGAAAATTCATTTCATTATTTTCCAGAAAATATCATAAAAGGGTGTTCATATTAAAATAATTCATAATCATTCATTGAGCTATTCACCTGCCTTGAGCTATTTCACTAAATGAGCCAAATCCATTAACTTCATTTTTCAAGTTTTCCAAAATTTTATTTTTTATTTTTTTTATTAGTTAAACTTTTCCAATTTATTTATATTTATAAAATATTTCAAAAAATTAGATCCGTTATTTTGTTACTTATCTTCATAAAATCGTGGCTTCATTTTTTCTTTATTATTTGCGAATTATATGTATACGTTGTAAACAATCAAAATCACCCTATTCAGCTTATATGACGAAATTTTGTATATCGAAGTTTTTCTATTACATTTTATATACGTATATTTATCTATTTATAAAACAAATAGATAAATTTTAAACACTTTAATACTTAATATTAAGAAGAACAAGATATTATGTGCAATTTGCAAATGCACTGTATAAAATCAGTTAAGATATATTATCCTAACTTTAATGTGCATAATTTTCAATTAAGTTGAAAAACAAAAATTTACATACACATACACAAATACATATGTATGCATAAAGAATAAAGTATTAAAAATAAAAGTATGTATGTATATATATTATGCATATGATAAACTTCTATTTAAATGTTATAAAAGATTTGTGTATGAACAAGAGTTATAACAATTTGAAAAAAAGAAGAAATTTTCGACACTAAATTTGCAATAACAAAAACTAACAAATAATATCATTTATGGTTGTAATAGAATGTTATATTTGTATACGATATTCTTGTGAAACTGGGTCATTTTAATGTTTATTATTTGTCTAGAATTCATGGTATGCATACACATAAACGTATCATGCATGTATTCATTATATGTACATGTATGGTGAATATATGTACCATTTTGATATATATTTCGTACACATGTATGTATATGCGTGTTTATAAGTATGTATGTACATGTACGTGATTTTGAAAAATCATTGTAAGAGTGTCATAAAATAAACGAGTAGTTATATATATCCAAATAACGATACAGTAACACATTATATATTATGTGTAGATTTAAAACATTTTGAAAACTTTTATGAAAACAATTTAAAAATGTGTTATATATAAAATGTAACCGTAAGTGTTAGTTTACATAGCCATGTACATATGTATGTATGTGTATGACGCGTGTAAGATATAAATCATGTTCTTTTAGTACCCCGTACATGTGTATGTACATATGTACAAATTCTATTAAAATTATTAAAGCACACGTACTTTACAGTCATATAATTACGAATTACTTATTTATATACTCGTACATACATATATGCTCTTTATAATTATGTGTATGTAATATGAAAGCAACATTATGGATATAAATTTTATTTAGTTAACTTAATCATAAATTTTCTTGTTGTAAGGATAATTATAAAATGTAAGAAATTACATATATCTTTATATATTTTGTACAAATCATTTTGTATTTTTAAGTAACAATAGCACAAACGCGTGTGTACATATTATGCACTTTGTTTAACGATTATTATTATTATTATTATTATTATTATTATTATTTAACATTTTCATGATTACAATATTTTATGAACTATAAACAACAAATTTATTAATTTTAAGTGATACATGTATGTACATACATACATATGTATGTATATATGCAATTTCGAAATGAACGTTAACAACAATTGTAATAATTTGTAATTTGTTTTTATTTTATTAGATATGTAAAATAAAATACAAATGTTTATTACTTAATTATTTAACGAATGTGAAATTTTTCATTAATGAGTATGTACTATTTTATATATATATATATGTACATACATATGTACAGGGTATCCCGTAGTTCGTTTCACAAAGTGCGTTTATTAGCTTTTCAGGCTGTACCTAACAAAAAATCATTCTGAACTGTCTCCTCTAAAATTCACTACTTTTGATATGTAGAGGTTCTTGGCATATATCAATTTATTATAGTGTTATCTACTATAAATAAGACTACCTTTTTAACAAGGTGTAACCTGGCTAGAAAAGTCCTGAGGTATTAACGTTCAAAGTTTATAAACGCCGTTTTTTATACAAAAAATATGAAGGTTTTTAAGTTATCTTGTACATAAAAAAAATTTTGTTTTTTTATAAAAGAATGAAATTTGCGTGAAAATTACATATTTTGATTTAAAAAAAAATTTAACTTTTCAAGGAATAAACCAAGAAATAAATTTTCAAATATTTTATTCTTATAAAATAGATAAAAAATAAACGGAATTTAAAAAATCCACAATGTTCGAGAAAGAAATTCTTTAAACGCCGAATAATAACAAATAAATAAATAAAAAATAAATTTTAAATTTATATCGTTGCATATGTAATACTAAATTTTAATACTTATTTTCATGTTTCGATATAAATTAATGATTAAATTAATTTTACAAAAACACATTAAATACATTCGAAAAAATTTTGTACACAAAATTTAATCAACATCATTTTTACCGACAAAATACAAATAAATAATATTAGTTCGTATATACTATATGTTATTAATTTTAATGATTTATTTTCATTATTCAAGAAATTTTCATTAAAATAAAAAAAAAAATTATGTCACAAAATTTTTCAAAATTTATTAAATTTTAAAAATTTATTACATTTATCAGTACATGTGTACAAACTATACATACATTGGATGACTACATAAACGTATAATATTATAACAAAAACAAAAAGCGTATGACATCCATAACGTATCCAAATATTTTTTTAATGAAATTGAACTTTCAGCTTTCAGTCTCTCATGAATAATTAAAAACCTTAAAAAAAGGAGATAACACAGAATTTTCATTTTATTTTTATTTTCTCTTTGAATTGATTGGGGCGAAATTTAAATTTCATATTTTTCTCTCTTATAAATAAAAAACTTTCAATTAAATATCTTTTATCTATATATTCATAAAATTTCTCTTAGAATTTGGAGAAAAAGCTTTATTGTGAATTTTTGTACTTATTGTTATTTTCATTTTATATTTTTCTCAAAATGAAATTTTTCATAAAATAATTTTCCCCCTCTCCCTCTCTCATAAATTAATACAAACTCATACACATGTGATAGTAAACATTTTGAATCTTCACAGGATTAACACTTTATACTAGGTAGATGGTATGTTATGCTATTATAAAGGATTGATAATAAAAAAATTTGTTGCTAACTTACGCAAAATAAAATATGAACAAAACAAAATAAAAAAAAAAGAAACCATCAATTAACTAAATCAAATTTAATTAAATGAATAATGTAAAAATTAATTATATTCATCTCAACTATTATATTACAACTTAACGTATTTTCAGTGTTGTATACACACAGACATACGTAAATTCATGCAAATAAAAGTGAATGAGCAAAATATCATAATAATTTTGATATAATTCTTGTTGAAAATAAAATGTACACATACATCTACATAAATGAATTTAATTGTGGTTGAATAGTTTCATATTTGTAACAACTTTGTAGAAAATTTTGTAATTTTCTTGAAAATTTTTCAAAATAAAATTCCAATGGGAAAATTGAGAAAAGTAAGAAAACAATTTTATATATTTTTTTTTTCCTTTTCAAATTAAATTTATTGTATACAGGCCTGTATTCTATCATTTTAATTATGATGTTGTTTTGTCAGCATTTTTATTAAATTTTACACAATTATTATTTTTATACATTTATTTTTTTGAAATGTATGTATGGAATATGGTGAATACACATACATATACGACTGGGTATTGTTCTTTGAAGATGAAGAAAATGAATGATTAAATTTGTTATTTATTTTTGTTTATGAAATTTTTCATTTAATTTTCTTGATTTTCCTTTCGTTATAGAATTTCAAGAGTTTGTTCATTTTTTTTTTTGTAAATTTTATAATAACAGATGTACAAAACGATTTAAATAGAAAATATTCATAAATACATACAACCATGCTTTAGTTTAGTATTTACATTATAAAAGTGATAAATAAATACAATATATGAGAACGTTTGGCTAACTGACCTTACCATCATGAAAAGCTAAAACATTTCAATATCTTTTATTTTTTTTATTTATTATTTTATTTTTTTATATGTATATTCTCTGTATATATCTGGTGTTAAGGATAAATCGATACAAAAAATTTAAAACAAAAAATTTTAGAACGTAAATCATGGCAGCATGTGAAAGCATTTTGTGGTTATCATAAATTTGGTTTTTCTGATATTTTTATTTTATATTATATCTTTATACGTTATGGATGTATACTACACACATATACAAAAGTTGAATATCTTCTAGATATTTTTTTTTTCTTTTGTATTTATAGATCGTGGTGTTGTTGCTAAAACACTTTATTCTCATAAAATAAAATTACAATAAATTTAAATTACCAAAGCCAAAAGATTCCACGTGATCCATAATAAATATACAAATACAAATTAAATGATTACAATTATTTCATTTTGTTACGGACAAACAGGCTGATGTCAGTGATATTATTTTTTATGGATTAGAATTAATTAAAAAATTTATTTCTTTTAATAAAAATCTGTTTACTTTGTAATCTATTCAGAAAATCATAAAAGTTCTCATCATGTAGGGTGATCCAGAAATCAGAAAATTTTTAAAGGAAATATTTAAAGTTCCAGACATTCTCATTCAACTTTGATGGCTATGTTTTGTTAGAAAAGCCCAGTCTTAGTTAATGGCTTTAATATTTAATAATATACATCAGGAAGGTTTAAAATATATCACCTAGTATACTTATAATGTCATATACATACCTCATGGATTCGAAAATTTTTCTATGTCTCAGCAGAACTGAATTTTAAGGTAAAGTGGTCTATAACAGTTTTTTGTTAGAAATAGTCTGAGCGCATTAGAAAAAGGCGATTTGATCTTACTCTGACCTTCATTCTGAGACAACCTATCTGTACATAAATTTCGTGTAGTATTTTTTCATAGTTTATTAACCAATTAGATTAAAAGAAAATCAACAAAATTTTGGAAAAAATGTGAATAAAAGTGACACAATTTCATATATTAATTATAATATAACAGAATAGTTTATGCGTACACTTGCATTATATACATTATATGAGTACATAAAGTATTTTTTATTTGACTGAAATACTATGTGAAAAATGGAAAAAGTAAAACATGAATAATATTTATCTGCGATGCCATAATATATCAACTGGTATTTACAAAATTTTTATAGAATAATGAAAATCGTTAAAATATCTTTCACATCACGCACGCATTCCTTCGTACGATAAATAATATGTATGTATACAATACGTATGTATGTACATATAAATTTTATTCATAGTATATTTTTAAAGATTTGTTTAGTAGTTTGTTGGCACTTTGTTATGCTTTTATCGTTTATGTATTATTTTTCATGTACATTCGTATACAATATGTGTAAATTTAAAAAAAATGTATATTCCATAATGTGATATACACATCATGTTATATGTTACAAATAAACAATATCGGATATGCAACTCATTTTTGTATTTGAATTATATTTTTATCCTTTATAAACATGTATATATGAGTAATAATATCATACGATAAAATTGTATACTAATGCAAATGCTTACATAACATTCATGACAATTTATGTACAAAAATGTACACAAAAATTTTCAAGAAACATTTTTATTTTCTTATGTATTTTATTTTATTATTATTTTTTGTGGTTTTTATTCTTTTCATTTTCCTTTCATTTCATGATTTTGTTCTTTTTTTTTTTATTCGTTTATAAGAACACATAAATTTTTTCATACTGTGTCATGTGTGCTTTGTATATACTAATATATCGATGTCCTTCATATATGTTACAGTATTCGAATGTGAATATTATGGACATAAAATAATATTGTCTTATTTATTTTTTATTTTTTTTATACATATATTTTTAATGTGAAATGAACGGAAAACCCAACAAGTCAAAGACTTCATCTTGAAAATTTACGATGTATAAAAGCAACATACACAAATGTACAGTACAGACTTTTAAAACTAAGTCATTTTGCAATAATTTTTATACAAATACACATACATACGTGTATATGTTATTTGTAAGTACTCTACATATAAATATAAAGCACATAACATAGTGAAAGTCATTAAATGATTTTTATTTGTAAAAGCGAAAAAGAAAAAAAAAAACCGAATATATAAAAATTGATATATTTACAGGATTACGATTTTCACACATTAAAACAATGTTATTCACATACATATTTATTATTTTATTTTAATGTGAGCACATATGCGACAATGGAGAAGTGAATTTTATGTCAAGTAAAGAAAAAGAAATTGACAGTTTAATGAAATTAATATGGGCAACACAATCATACTAAACAATGAATTTGAAAATGTGTATGAATAATAAAAAGGAAAACAAAAATCTATAACAATATAGCTAACAATGTTATTGGATATCCATTTAGATAATTAGTGTACATAAGCAAAATTTGCAATATGATAACTTAATTAGAATAAAATTACTGATGAGTTTTAAAACATGAAAGAATTGCCTTAATACAAAATTTAAAGTTTCAACCATGCTATAACTTAAAGTGTTGACATAGTTTAAAGCTCCACAATGTATGTATTTTGAGCTTATTTAGAACTTGAGCATAATGAATTTTTTTGATGCAATACATCATAATATCATTGTATAATTTTTGTATCAAAACCACGATGCATTACAAAGAATTTTTTTTTGTTTGCGTTTTAAAACTCACCCTCTGTTCGTAAATTTTTGAATTTGTGATTTTATTCCATCATTCGCATTGAAAACATTCATTTAAATCTTTAATTTGATTTGACAAACATTAAAAAAAATTTTTTTTTTAAATTTTAATGTTTGTTTTTAATCAACTTTATTACCATTATCTTCTAACTACCGAGTACATTATTACAATATTTATTTATGAATAAAACCTCAATATTTGCTTGTGTACATTAGCAATAAAAGAAAAATGTTTTATTAAGATTCTGAAAAAAATAATCCGGAAAATAGAAAAGTAGAAAAAATCTATTTTCCTTTTTTTTCATTTTTTTTTTTTTCATTTTGTTTCATTATTATGAAAAATATTTCTATGTTTTATTGTTCTTTTCATATTGCATTGTAATCGTTAATAAAAAATGAAGAAAATGAACTATTGTGAAGGTAACATAAAATTGTAAGAAAAAGAAAGTTTTACATGTACAAAGTGAAACTGAAAAAAAAAGTGAAACTAAAATAAAAAAAAAATAAAAACAAACAAAAATTATTTGAAAAACTTTAGCAGCTTGCAAGTATCATTTTTTTTTGTATCCCGTGCATTATCCTATTGTAATGGATTGTCTTTTTCTCGTATATTGTTTGTCTTGTTAGCATATCTATTTAAGATGATGAAAGTCATTCACAGCATGAAAATTTACTCATTATCATTATTATCATAGTCTTTGAATTATGTTTATGAGTATTGCTGTGTGCATATATATGTATAACTGCGAAGGTCTATGTATGCACATTAAAATTTTCTAGATTATAGGATTTTTTTTATATTAATAACTTTTCATTTGTTGTTTTTGTTTTTGTTTTAAGAATGTATTCATATAAGTAAAAAGCAATGAAAATTACAAAATATGTATACTATACATGCATACAAACATATGTATTTTTATCCATTATTACTTTATTTTGTCACCCTTACTCATTTTTATTGCTATCATATGCCTTCGGTTAGGTAGTGTATGAATTTATGTGTGAATGATAAAAAATTATAAAGTTTCCTTGAAATTGTCTAGTAATTAAAATCTGTCTCGGTATTAAAATTTTTTCCTTCTTTTTTTTTGTCTCTTACTTTCTTTATTGTTTTTTTTTTCTTATTTTTTATATTATTTCTATTTTTCTTACCTCTTTTTTTTTGTCTCTGTGGTTGAACACATTCTATTATACTTTTCTTTACACATTACGCTTTTACCCTCGTGTTCTTTTTTTTTTCATTAGTAGAAATAAAAAATTTCCATACTTTTCCTAGATTAGTTAGGTTTATTTTGAATAATTACACTTTTTTTTTCAATTTGAATTTAACTTATAGTTCATTGCTCTTTTCCTATGCCTTTATGGTTAGTCATTTATTCTTGTACGTATAAAGAAAGCAAAGCTAAAAAAAGAAAATAAAATTTTCATTATTAGGCACAGTATTTAATGATAAAAATTGAAAAAAAAACAATCAAAAGGAAAACTAGAATTTTCTTTTTATAGAAAAATTCGATTTAAAAGAAAAAAGAGATCGTGGTGGAAAGAAAAAAATTTAATAAACAGAATGCTACTCCTAGTAGCAAAAATAACAAAGAATTAATATTTTTTGGTGGTTGTGAAAATTGAAAAGTTTTTTAATAAAAAAAAATTTTAAAGAAAAACAAAAAACAAATAGTAAAGAAGGAAAGAATGAATTCAGGCCATTTTTCCTTTGCAATACCATTTGAGAAGAAATTTGTTTTCTATTTCATTATTTAAATAGAATTTTTCTTTTTTTTTTTAATCAGAATTTGTAACATTTATATAAACTGTAATACAAGCCTAAAAATATATCCTTAAGCAACGTGTACATGATAAAAATTGTTTTGCCTGATGAATCTCAGAATCGTATGCATGGCAAGAGCATTTTAGCTTCATCAAACGTATTTAAAAATCAGGTTTCTAGAGACCTAAAAAAAAAACAAACAAAATTACTTTAGTCGTTTTTCTCTATTATTATTTTTTTTTTATCATTCTATTCTCAAATCCTCCAGTAAATAGGAGATTAATATCAAAATGAAGAACAAAGAACACGGTACACATGAAGATTCTCAGAAACCTTGAGAGACCACTGGACTCTCGTAAGTTTTTGGGCCTTTCAAATGTATACACGGATCTCATGAATTTTCTGTACACTTTTTTAGTCTCTAGAGACCAAAGTATCCTATCGTGTACTCTCTCCTTTAAAAATTCTTGTTAGTTAAAATTCTTTGTTGATTTATTCTACTAAATTCGAAACAATTTAATATGACCAAATAAAATACAAAATAATAAACAGTATAGAAATAATGAAAAAGAAAAAATCTCACTTTAAAAAAGAAAATTACTTGAAAATAAAAAAGAAGAAAGTTTTTTCAAACATTTAAAACAAAAACAAAATTATAAAAAAAAACAAATAGAAAAAAAAAGAAATTAAATAAATAGATAAACAAAACATTGAATTCCGATTTCTTAAGTTTGCTTTATTATTCATTTGTATCATTTATATACATGGACGTTCATAGTTTATAAGCTTGAACTTTGAACAACTTTTCAACTTTATTGGGTATTTTTTCTATCATTGATTTTCTTTTTTTGCTTTCATGTTTTTCATCATATCTAAAAAAATCTCCGTATTTGAATTAAAAGTTATTTTTCTTATTGTTATTATTTGGGTTTCCTTTCTACTTCTTATTTTAATTTCAATTTTTTTTTTTGATTCTTTTTTTACTGAAAATTTGAAATAAAAATAAACGAATGCCAGTCGTTTTTTTTTGAATTTCAAAGAATTTCGAAATAAAAATAAATATTAAATAAAAACTGGGAGATAAATTGAAAAATAATTTGTATCTTGTTTTTTTATTTATTTTTTTAAAGTAATTATTGAAGTTTTTATTTGTTCTCTTCTCAATTACAATTTAATTTCAATATTTTCATTTGTTTTTTGTGTATTTAGTCAACAAAAAACTGAAAATTTCATAACAGAGTCCTTTTATATTACAATATAATGAACATCCGTCGTGTAAAAAATACAATCAAAACAAATATTTAATATGCATAAATTCATTAAACTTATTTTTTGTTTTATTTTTTTAGGTTTTAGTTTTTGACATTATCGGTCATTTATTTCATATTATAATGTCATACTAAATCTTAATTTAAAATTTACTCAGATAAAATATCAAACTGAAAGTTTGCCATGTATACACACAAAATATCACGTAAAATACATATATGTACATATGATTTGTTTTTGGTTTTTTTTTTATTCTGTTATATAAATTTGTTAAAAATTATTTGTACATTTGTATAATGATAAAATAAATCGTATCTATCTGTCATCATTTTGATTCTAGAATAATATCAATGTACACACACATGCACACACATAATGTGTAATATATCAGAATCGAATATGTAATATCATTTGGGTTATTTTATTTTAACTATAAAATGAATAAAAATATTATTATTATTTTTATATGGTTATTTCAATATTTGACAATAAGCACATGATAAAACAAAAAAACAGACAACACTTTAAAAAAACCAAAAAAAATAAAAAATAAAAAAATAGAATGAAATAAAAAAAAATGTAATGTGTAAATCCTTGCTAACCATTCTCATCATTATACATACACACGTCCGTTCAGTAAATCATTGATGCTCATAAAAAATATATTTCATCTGAAAAATATGAATTATGAGGATATGTTCTCGCATAAATCAAATTATCAAGTGAATGGATCCCATACATGTAATAACATTACAATGGTTCATATATATAGTATGTATTGAACATACATACATATGTAATACGTATGCGATCATATATGGTATCAAAACATACAATCGAGTAATGTAACAAACATACATGTATAAGCTTTTAAAAGCATATACATAAAATATAGAAAAAATTTTTATATTGGTCAGTTTAAAAAATAATTTCCTTGAAAAAAAAGGAAGAAAACAAACAAATTACAAAGCACATGTTAACATATCTACGAACTAACGTAGATGTAATGAACTTTACATTTGAAAAACAGACAAAAAATAAAATTAAAAAAAAGCGAATATGTACCTATATACTTGCTATTTGAATCATATATATACATATATATTTTGTTTTTTTTTACTGAGTAAGATTAGCTCTCAAGACTAGATTTTCACATTTTATAATAACATTCTACCAATTCTATATACTTTGTAGTTTGTACTTTTAATATTTGCACTACAGGCCTTATGGGAGTATACGACATACGTTTCTTTTTTCTTCTCTCACAATTCCCCATAAGAGCATTTCACGAACAGTTTTATCACAATTCTTAAAGTTCTCATGCAGTGGTGGTGCAGTGGGATGATCTTTTTAAATATTAATACACAAAGATTTAAAGTGGTACTACTTTTCGTAGTTTCCATAAGGCCTGGAGTGAAAATATTTAAAATACAAAGTATAAAAATTTACTAGATATGATGTGGTAGTCTATGACATGAAAAAAATAAATAACATTTTCATTTTTATTTTTTGTCATTTTAATCATTTTGAATTTTCTTTTCTTTTCATTTGTTTTTGTTTTTAACATACAAAAAACAAAAAAAAAAATTATTGTTATTTGTGACAAGGATCGAGAATAACTTAAATTATTTTTTTATATGTCAAGTGCAGACAGAGTTATTTTTTTTTTTGTTTTAAAAATATGTGCATTAGAAAAATATGCTTTTAAGGGAAAATTGCCAATATTATAAATTATATTGAATACGTTCACATAACCATATCACATGGATATGTAACAAAATAAGGACATGTATTACGTACATTGTCAAGCATTTTAAAACAAACTTTCCAGACAGATAGTTTAATGCATTTAAATTGTCATTGTTCTTTAATATTTTTTTTGCTATTTAATTTAAGATAACCAACAAATAAATCTGAATTTGAAAATATTAAATTAAGCAGGAGATTAGCTTAAAAACATTTAAAACTGGTCATTTAGTTTTAATTATTTTTTTAAAAAATATATTTTTTTAATTTTTACAAACTTATTGATTAAGTTATTAAAGCAATATACCTCATTGTAGCATTTTAAAGCCCAACATTCAGACTCAGTATTCAAATTAATTTAAGTCAACCTTAAAATTTGGGCACTACAATTAATTTACTTGAATCGATTCTTTAAATAAATACCCAATTCCAAGAAATAAGAAATTTCCAAGAAATGAGAAAATAAGTTTATTATTTGTTTACAAAGGTTTTCCTTTTAATTTTTTTAATTTTTTTAGAGCATCAAAAAAATCTATGTACGAGTATATGTATTTTTACTTTATTATTATTATTATTATTATTCTAGGGTTACTTATTGGTCGCCCAACAGTAGTTCTGTCATTTCGGACCGAGTATATTGTGTTGGTTCTTGTAACGTTGAATGTGAGCTATATTAATTTCATGTTGTCATTAGATTTTGTGAAATATGTTAATCTCTTTGAGGAAGTTGGTGATTTGTTGCATATTGCTAATTGTATCCTTTCCTATAGTTTCGTACTCAATTCTGTGTTTTCTTCTTATATTATGGTATGCAGGACACTCGCTGAAAATGTGTTTAATTGATATCTCACTATTACATATGCATTTGGGTTTAGGTGTTTTTTGAATTAGATGAATATGAGTGAGGTTCGTATGTCCAATTCTTAATCTAGTGATCACCGTGGCTTGTTTTCTGTTTATTTTGTTGATGTTAGTCCATGGAGATATTTTTTCCATATGGTGTTTGAGCTTGTTGCTGTCGTTTACTGCATTCCATATCCTTTGGTACAAACTATTTATTTTACTATTAATTGTGATGTTGATATCTTTATTAGTTATTTTGTAATTCACGTCGATATCGCCTTCAGTGGAATTTTTGGCTAGCTCATCAACCTCTTCATTTGAAGTAATTTCACTATGGCTAGGAATCCACATGATGGTGTATGAAATGTAAAAATGGTTATTTATGATATTATGAATGTCTTTAGCAGTTGGATGATCTGGGTATATCTTATTTAGTGTATCTATTGCGCTTAGCGAATCGGTCAAAATTAAGATATTATTGTTTTTTATTTTGTGTGACTCATTTATTGCAGATCTAATAGCAAGTAGTTCGGCGTTGAAGACGCTTATTTCATCATGGACTCTGTGCTGCTCTTTAATGTCTCGAGATAGAATTGCAAAACCAACCTTGTTGTTGATTTTAGAGGCATCAGTGTAGAACTTTTCATGTTTAGGATATTTCATATGTAACAAGTCTGTTAGTATTTGTTTGTATATTTCTTTGGGCGTGTTATTTTTCTTGTACTTTTGTAGTGTAAAATCGAAGAAAAGATTTTTATTTTGCCATGGAGGAAAATTAGTATTTGTGCTTGTTTTTATAAATTTTGGATGAGGTAGGTTAAGTTTGATTGTTTCGTTGTACATAATTCTACTAATAGGCTCAAATTTGATGTTATTGTTATTATTATTTATCATTTGTATTTCACGATGTAAAGGGTGGTTTTCATTTGAACATATTTTGTAGAAGTATCTTAAGTTGTGTTTGGCATGTCTTAATTCGGTTGGTACAAAATTAGAATCTGCTAATATGCTAATCGTTGGACTTGTTTTAAAAGCACCGGTGCATATTCTGATAGCATTGTTGAGAAGAGTATCTAGTTTTTTAGAGGATGATTTCTTCATGTTTTGATATACGTAGCACCCATAGTCAAGTCTTGGTAGTATGTTTGATTGTAATATTCTTAATAAAGTTTTTCTGTCCGATCCATAGTTCGTGTTGCTAAGTATTTTTAAAATATTCATCATCTTTACACATTTGTTTGTAATAAATGTAACATGGTTTTTCCAAGTTAGTTTTTGATCAAAGATAAGGCCCAAATATTTGTTTTCATTTACATAATCTATTTCTATGTTATCAAGTGTAATTTTATTGACAGAGTGTTTCTTGCGTTTCTTTGTAAAGATCATAGCCTTCGATTTTTGTACTGATATTTTAATTCCTTTATTGTAAGCCCAATTTGCGATATTATTAATAGTTGATTGGATTATGTTTTTAGCATCTTGAATGTCTGTCTGTGCTGTGTATATGACTAAATCGTCTGCATATGCAATATGTTTTGCTGGCAAGGTGATGTGGTCTTGTATATCATTCACGCCTATATTAAAAAGTGTAGTGCTTAACACTGAGCCCTGTGGTATGCCGTTTTGAATTGTCTGTGCATCAGAGTATTCGTTTCCAATTAGTACTCTAAATTTTCTGTTGTCTAAGAAATCTTGTATGAATTTGAGCATGTTTCCTTTTAAGTCAAGCTTTTTAGCCTCGTCCAGAATATTTCTGTTCCAGAATCTGTCGTATGCTTTTTCGATATCTAGGAAAACTGCTATCAGGTACTTGTTTTCGTTAAAAGCATGGATGATTTCTGATTGAAAAAGGATTAGTGCATCTATAGAGCTGAAATTCTTTCTGAAACCGAATTGTCTGGGATTTAGCTTGTTCAGATTTTCTATATGCCAGGTTAAGCGGTTGTTGATCATTCTCTCAAAAATTTTGCATAGAACATTGGTTAGAGCTATAGGACGGTAGTTATTTATGTTGGTTGGTGTTTTACCAGGCTTGAGGATCGGGATGACGATTGATTCTTTCCATGATACTGGTATGGGTCCTTTAGTCCATATATTATTGAAGAAAAGAAGTAGGTATTGCTTTTGGTGTTTGCCTAAGTTTTTGATCATGTCGTAGTGTATCAAATCGATACCCGGTGATGATCCTTTAACTTTGTTTAGTATGTGCTCTAATTCTTGTATGCTGAAAAGTTCGTTGTAGGGTTCGTCTTCGCTCCTGGGTATGTTAAAAGGAGTTTTTTCATGCATGATTTTCTTTTGTAGGAAGGATTGAGTATAGTTTTTATTACTGGATATGTCTTGGAAATGTTTTGCAACATAATTACACAAGTGTTTTGTGTCAGTGATGATTTGGTTATTGTTGGTGATGATTGTTGTAAGTTGCTGATATTTATTCTTTCCCTCTAAAGATCTAATTTTGTGATATATTTCTTTGGTCGGGGTAGATGCATTTATGGTAGATACATATTCTTCCCATGATTTTTTCTTGTAGTGTCTAATAATTCGACGAGTAAAACATCTTATCTTTAGGTATTCTATAAAGTCTTGTTGTAGCATGCTTTTTTTGTATTTATTGAGTAGCCTTTTTTTTTGTTTGATAGCAGTTTCGATTTCTTTATTCCACCAAGGTACTCTTGTTTTAGTATAGCTTTTATTGGATAGTGGTATTGAGGCTTTTGCTGCGTCTGTGATGGTTTTTGTTATATATTTTTCACATTCATTAGTGTTTTTAAAGTTGTAGGTGTTTATTTTGAAATTTACGCATGATTTGTAAGTATCCCAATTTGCTTTTTTGACGTTGAAAATCTGTCGTTTTGAAATTTTTATTTTTTTTATTTTGCTAGATAGTACAATAGGGAAGTGATCGCTGCCGAATAAGTAGTCTTCTATGTTCCAGTTGAAGTGCTTTAAAATAATTGGAGAGCATATGGTAACATCTATTGAGGAAAAACTTTTGTACGAAAAATTGAAATGGGTGTTGCATTTCTTGTTCATTAAGCATAAGTGATTATCTTCTATAATTTTTTCTATGTATTTGCCTCTTTTATCTGTTTTTTTGGAACCCCACAAAGTATTTTGTGCATTCATGTCACCAAGGAGTACATAGGGAGTCTTGATCTGTTTTATAATGTTATTTATCTCTGTATGATTGGAATGTGTGTCCAGGTAGATGTTAATTATTGTCATCTTTATTGGAGTATATATCGTTACAGCTACAGCTTGAAGATTTGTATTGAGTTTGGTCTCTTTATATTCTATGTTTTCTGGGATGAATATCGCTACACCACCTTGTGCAATTGTATTGTTGTTTTTATTTTTACAAATTGTATTGTACCGATTTATTGTTGGTTTAGAATTAGGTTGAAATTTAGTTTCTTGGAGACAAATTATGCTGCATTCATATTTATTTATTAACATTTGTAAATCATTTCTATGTGTGTGAAAGCCATGACAATTCCATTGTAGTATATTTAGATAATTGTGAGAAATTTTATTTAGTTGTATGTGGTTTGACATAGGTTAGAGTGTGAAAATTAATTTAATTTAATTTCTTTATGTACTGGACTGGGTAAATCTGTTAATCTTTTTGGTCTTCCTCTCTTTTTTTTTATAGACGTGACTTGGAAATGATCTATTGTGGGTGGCATTTCATCGTCAGTTGTTGTTTCAATTTGTTTAGTATAATCATTTTTGTTATTACAGTTTCTTTGTGTTTTTAATAAAGATTTTATGTTCGTGTTAGTGTCGTTGTTTTGATTTTGAAGACTGTTATCAATTTTTGTGTCTAATGTATGAGAACTAACTGTAGGCTTGATATTGATTTTTGGAGTAGAAATTTCTTCGCTTGATTTAGTAGTATATTGATTTTTGTTGTTGTCATTTTTAGTTGTTGTTTGTGTTGTGTGAAGAGTTGTTATGCTGTTTGCATTGGTGGTAGTGTTATTTGCTACTTGTGTTGCGTAAGTGGTATGTGTGTTATTTATAATGTGTCTTCGTGTGTATATTGCTCTTGCGGTTTTTAGATCTGTTTGCTCAATTGTTTTAATTCTCATTATTTCCTTTTGTTTCATGTACACTGGACAGTTTTTGTATATGGAATTGTGTGTTGTTGATAAACAGTTTGTACATTTGGGTGTATTTTCACATTTTTGATGAGTTTCTTTATTTTCGTCTAAATGATATGCATTATCGCAGTTTAAGCATTTTTTAATTTTTTTACATATTTCAGAGGTATGTCCGAAGTGGAAACAATTCCAACATCTTAAAGGAGGAGGAATATAGTGTTTAACTTCCACCTTTTCGTATCCAATGTTTATTTTATTTGGTATATTAGCAGTGTTAAATGTTAAAATAAATAGTCCAGTTTGTTTTATTTCTATGCCTGCTTTTTTTGTGATTCTTTTAATTGCTATTATGTTTTGTTTATTAAGTTCGTCTAATATTTCTTTATCTTCCAAATAGATCAGATCTGTGTTATAAATTATTCCCTTGCAAGTATTTAGTTTGTCGTGTTCAGTGATTTGTACGTTGATCTCTGGTGTAAGTTTTTTCAGGTTTATTAATTTATTGGCTTGGTTAGTGTTTTGTGTTTTGATAAGGATGGATCCGTTTTTTAATTTTTTGCAGAAATGTAGTTCCCCATTTATAGTGCCATCAATACATTTTTTAATTAAAAAAGGTGACACAGCTGTTAGTGTTTTTCCGCTATCAGTTCTTTTCATAACTAAGTACTTTGGACCCGGAGTAGTGTTTGTTAAAGTTTTTGTACTCGTGCCAATTATTGTATTTGGGGTTGTGTTTGTGTGGGTATGTGGTTTTTTGTCTGGCGGTTTTGGAATTCGATTCGGTGGGAGCACATCGACTTCCATATCGAAGAAATCACAAAATTTGCCAAAAAGTTCTTAATTATACTATCGACTTTAGTTTTAAATTCGAGAACCGTTTTTAAAAAAATAAAAAAAAAAAATTTTTTATTATTTAAGCGAAAATTGATGTGAGGCGGTATAAAATGTTCAAAATTCGAGCTCCGTACGGATTAAATGTCACGAAACGACTGTATTTTTACTTTTTAATTTTAAACTTGATTTAGATTCATTTAAATGCTTCAACCATCAATAACACTTTAGTCCTATATAGTGAAATTAAAACTTATAGAAGTTTCAACAATAAAATAAAATCAACAGACCTTCAGAGAAAACAAAAAAGAAAAAAAAAACCGAAATGAAAAAAACCAAAATTTAAATGTATTTGTGAAAATCCTCTTTTTTATATCACATAAATTTGTGTATTTACCACGCACTTACATGAAGATTTGTTCATATTACCACAAAATGTTCACATAAATAAAATTTACAAATAAATTTTATCCTTTTTACATTTTAAGAAAAGGGAAAAGAATAAATAACAAGAAAATAAAAATTTGTTTAAATTTTCTTTCTTTGTGCTAAAGTTTTGTTGTTAGTATTTTTTATGTTTATTTTTATTTAAAAGATATATCTCTTTAATTCTGTTAGTGTTAGAAAACGTTCAAAATCACTTATTCAATATCCATTAGGTTAACACATGCTATATAATGATATCAGTGAATTTTGAAACAACACAGACTGAAACTGATGCATTGTCAAAAGATTCGAAATGTATCAAATATGTAAAATTTACGTACAATGTATCAAGACATTACATCTCAATTTCTCATTACAATTGTAACAAGATAGTGGTAATATTGTATTGCAAAAATTTTGGATATTTTGAAACTCACCAAGTAGTGTTTGCATCATGCAGCACATCACCCTCTAGCATACTATACAATACGACACGTATAACAACATATGGTTGTAATCCAGTTTTAAAAATGATAATGTAAAGGATATTTTTTATAATCAAAGTATATCTAAGGATCTTGTAAATAAGAACATTTTCTTGGAAAAATTTTTAAAGCAAAAAAAAAAAATAATAATAAAAAGTAAAAAACAAAAACGACAAATTAAAGAAAAAGATAAGAAGAGTAAACATAAAAGTAAATAAACGAATGCAAAAGGACTTTAAATTATCTTTCATGTTTATGAAATAAACAAAATCGTTACATGTTTTTTTACACATTCTTGCGTTTTTTGCATGTATTTCAATTTGAATTTAAACATCATTAAGATTTTCTCATGTGTGATGAAAAAATGATGAACAAAAAAAAGGTAACAGGAGCAGTCTTTTTTTTTGTCCTTTCTGTGAAATACATACGTATTTGCAGATTCAAATAAATTCACAATAAACTTGAATTCAGATTTTTTATGAAAATGGCACACATCTTTTCTCATCTCTTAAATTCATTGTAAGAGTATTGAAAAATAAAGTAATCAAGTCAATTTTAATAAAATTTTGGTTTACTTTCTAATGTAATCATTCAAGTAGAATTATATAGTAAAAATTTTATTTCAATATTGTTATGTTGTGCAATCATCTAAAAGATGAAAGCGTATAACATGTATAACGTTGAGATAGAAAATTATTTCATATCCTTAGATTTTCTTTTGAGAAAAAATCTAGATTGTATAATCATTATATTCATTTTAATAAATCTCACATTGATTGAGATGCAAATAATTTTCAATTGTTTTTTTTTTTTTTTTTTTTTTTTTTTGAAAATACAAAAGAAAAATAATTGAAATGAGAGAAAAAAATTAATATGAAGTCTGGTGACTGAATTAATTTTAACAACTATTTCGTCCTGTGTCAATCAGCGGATTGGGTCATCTCAACAAGATTGTCTTGACAAAAATATGAAAAAAAAAAAAGAAATGGAAATTACCTCGAATTACAAGTATGTGTACCAAGGCGAATTTGCAGATTTATATGAAGCTTGCTACTCGACTTAACTTGAAAAGAAAATCCTTAAATAAAAAGCGACTCATAGTGATCTATCGATTGGTACATAAAAGCAGGCTGTGGCAGTGTACCAGAATGGTCGTTCTTCTTTAAAATATTTTTAATTTTATTATTTATCAAAGCAATTAATAATTTTCTTACGGACATAAAATACGAAAATAATTCAAAAAATATTTAATATGATAAAAAAAAAAAAATTTTTATATTTTTCCTTATAATTTTATATACTCTCATACATACGTATAATGTATATCGTAATGTTTTTACTTTCCAGGAAATTAAATGAAAAATATTCAATTATTTTATTATTATGTATTTTAATGTCATTAACAAAAAATATCGTTTTATTTGTTTTACTTGCAATTAAATGAAATTATAAAATGTTTTTAATGTAATATTTTGTAAAACATTTTCTTTATCATTTACACAACATGAAATTAAATTTAATACATTATTATCATGTAATGTACATATGTATGTATGTACATATGAGAGAACAATGTTTGTTGTTTTTGTTTTTTTTTTAATGTATATTGTATATGATTTCGTGTACACATAATAATTGCTTTTATTATTGGATAACATTAAGTAAAATTTTTATTACTCTGAAAGTCAGAATTTATTACATACAATATTGTATGGAATGTAACGTTTGTTAACTTTACATGAGAATTTTTAATAATCAATAAAATTAAATAAAAAAAAAAAAAAATTATTATTTTGTAAACTAAACACGAAATAACATGTGTAATCGTAAATGTTTGTAATTTTAAAAATTATTTTATTAGTAATTCAATTATACCTACTGTATAGTTAATGTGCATTAGATAAATGCTCAAATAATATGTAATCATATATGAACACATTTAGGAAGTGTTGATAGTTTCCTTTTTTGCATATGTGTAGATTTTGTAGTTTGTTCTTATTACATTTAGATTTAAACGTTTTTTTTTTTTTTCAAATTACGTAAGTTAAACTATTACGAATTTTTATTTTTAACGTAGAAAAGATCCCTCTTCAAGGAAATTTCCAATGTAAAAATGGTTGGAAAATAAGGAAAAAGCTTTAATGAAAGAAAGCTTATAAAAAAACAAATTGTTTTTAAAAAAACGAAAAAGATGATGAAAAATTGAAAGTGATTTGAAATGAAATTTATGCTTATATCAAGTACAGATAATGTTTATAACGTATGTATATTCTATTTTATTTATGTACTGCTCAACAAGTAGCAGTATTCAAGTAATTAACTCTGTTTTCGTGGTTCTGAATTGAATTTTTTTTTTTTTTTTTTTTTTTTTGAAAACTTAAACGTATTCATCGGAAAATTTGAAAATTTTCTGATTTTGTTTTTCTACTTTTTTATAATATTTGTAATCAAGTAAACAAAATGGGATGGCAAAAATAAATTTATGACATTGATACATATACAAATACTATCGACATATAGAAAACAAATTTCAAATAATGTATAACTGAAAATTAATATTTAATAAAATTACGAGGAAAATGACACGGTATTGTACATAAGTATAAGTACATATTTTATACTATATGAACTGTTTTTTTAAAAAGTTGTACAAGTCCAAAATTATCAAAATTTAGAATATAAACTTTAATATACTTAAAGACTTTTAAAAAATATGTAAGAAGTTATGAATTTTATAGAAATCAAAACTTAAATGGACCTACAAACGATAAGCACGGTTATCAAACGGGTTGCAAAAAAAGCAATATTATCAACGCATTAATCGTCTGAAGGTAAAAATTTTTGAAGAAAACCATAATTTTCTGATTTTTAGTGAAGAGAGCTTCAGGTTAGCTAGAAACCAAATTGTAGTTTTTGTACCAACGTTGACGATATAATTGTCAACATCATCTGAAATAAGATAAATTACGTTTATAAAACTTTGCCATTAGTAAATCGCATGAAATTTTAGTTTTTTTTCACAAGAAACATATAAAACTCCAATCAAATTTTTTGAAAAAAATTTCGTTTGCTTATCAATTTGGTTAATGGTCTGTGGTTTTTCATATTCGACTAATTGACAAAACGGTTGAAAACCATCCTAATTACTCTTCTATTACGTTAACTAAAATATGCAAATGTAAAATTAAAATTATTTTAGAACTTAGAAAATACATAACTTATTCCACTTTCAAAGACAACGAATCATATTGTACAATGATGTTAGAAATGTTTCAATTTTCTTTACAAGTTGTTAAAAATGAGTTAAAGGAAAACGAAAAAAAAATCATGACGATGGGAAATGAAAAAATAAAATTAAAATTTAATAAAATTTTTGCTTCAAATTTAATAAAATTTTCCTTAATATTTTTATTAATTTTCCTGTGTACATGTGTATCTGTTCTGAAAATATGATATGTATGTATAATGTACTGAAATCAAAATTGAATTTCTGATTTTAGAAAATGATTTTCAATTACATGTTCATAAAAACATTTTGTTGTTAAATTGCTTATTTTAATGTTATAGTGAAATGAGTAGCATTTTCATTTCATTCACTATTATTTTTTAGCTTTGTCTAGTTTTGGGTACTTTTCTTATTAGTAATTTTAATATTTTCACATATGTATATATGTATGTACCTATATATAGGTATATTGTAGAAAAACAAATAAATGTCTGAATTGAAATGAAAAAAAAAACAAAAATGGTGAATATAACAATGATTTTATAAGTACAATGCAACAATGGTTTTTCAAAAACAAACCTTTAAAAGTCTGATAGCGACCGTCACTATATTACTCGTATACCTTTTACACAGTTTCATGTACATAACTTTTTGAGAAAAGGAAACAAAAAAAAAGTTAATAATAAAATTTATATCAAAATTGCAATATAAACGTTTAAATCTATCTACACATAAGTACATGTACTTGTACTTTAATAGATATTCCGAGATTTTATCTTTTCAAATTGCTTTTTAGATGTGGTTCTGAATCATAACAACAAAAATTGCAAATCTGAAGATACAAAAAATAGAAAAAAAAAGAAGAAAATTAGGAACAAAGGAGCAGAAAAAAGGAAACACATGAATAAAACGTTGATTTTAAATAGGAAAGCGTAATAAAATGATAGAATACTTTTTCCTGTCACAATATACGTGTGCATAAAATATATACGGACGTATTCATATTTTATGTATTTATGAATGTATATCATTTGTGTGTATATAATTTTTACATATATAATACGTACATATAAAAATGATAGAAATGCATTTTTATATGAGGTCTATATGCATACATTTAACGCAACATCCAAGAGATGTGATTGTCATACAATGACTGTAATTGAAATTCACTATAAAATATGTATATAGTGATGTTGAAAAATAAATGTAAATGAAAATAAAATGAAATTCATATAAAACTTTTATAAGGATATTAAGTTTTATTATGTAGTAGACAATAATATTATTTCTGTAAAATGAATTAACTTTTCAATTTCAAAAGATTTTCTTATAATATAAAATATACTCATGAAGTGTATTATAATGAAATATATACATATGTATATAATAAATAAAATTTAAGTAATAATATTATAAAAGTAGATCACATTGTAAGACAATTAACTAAAATATAAAGATATTATTTTTTTTTATATGGATTTACAGATATGTAATACAGATACAGACAAAATATACATAATGAAGGATTTTTGAAAAATATTATGATATAATGTTAAACATTTTAAAAAGAAAATAAATATTTTTAAGTTTTTGTTTACAGACTAATGAAGATTATAAGAAAGTTTATTTTGTTTTTAATTTTTTAAATTTTTTTCTATGTTTATCCAAAAAAAAAATTTTGTACACACGGAAAATGTAAAACAGAATTTGAAAAAGGATAATCCTTAGTAGATTTATTTAAAATTATATTTATTTTAGAAAATAATATTTTACAGAGTTTTAAATCATTGATAAATAAAATATATGATATAATCAATTTTATTTGCTTTAATGTGGTCATGATTTTGGCTCCTGTATATTGAATTGAAGCCTAAACATTATTTTATGATAGTGAAACGATGCATATATGTATAAGCCACAACCGCACGATATATGTATAAGCCACAAAATATATAGTGAAAGCCAATTTGAATGAACATTTTGTAAAGTAATTATGTATGTATGTTTGTATGCACAATGAAAAATCCAGAAATGCCTATTTTGTCTTGAAAATTATAAGATTCAATTATTTGATTGAAATAAGTAAAAAATATTTTTCTGTCTTCAAAATTAAGATTTACACGAAATTTTAACTAATACAAAATAGAAACCTATTCGTACTTTGAAATGTTCTCCAGAATTGGTTTGTGCTATCATTTAACAGCCTACATATTATTTGTATCGTCCATACTATAAATTCGTATCATGCTCATTTAATGTTTTTCATATAAACAGCTTTATATGTATGTATGTAGGTATATACGAATATACATATGTAGCTTAAAATTTGCTAATTATCAGATATTGCAATTGCAAAGCCTATTTTAATACCATTTTATATATTATAGTATTTGCATCCATAAATCGTTTTAAAGTAAATTAGATAAAATAGTGTTCGTTCTGTATATCTATGTATATTATATTTTCTGTGAAACGTACATATTATGTAGAAATGAGAATTTTGCACACACAAAAATATACGTACACATACATATACATAGATTTCGTAGACGAACTTGAAATTTGAGAACACGGATATACATATGCAAAAGTTGGTAAAATTCTTGAAAATGCTTTGATAATATTTTATAATAGTGTGAATTGTTTTGCCATCGTCAATAATATCTTTGTAAATTCTTTAAAATATTTCAATGAAATGTTTAGTAAGTAGACAATTTTAGATATAATTCGAGGTGCCCACTATGTATCATCTTCGTCTATGTGTATTTTAAATACATTTGATTATGTGTGTATTCACTTGCACGTACTTGGTCTTTAAAAAATATTTGTATTTGTCCCACATACAAGTACATGTATACAAGATACTGTATACTCCATACACTAATATCTTCTATATGTGTCGTAATTCCGATATTCCGATTTTCTCAAACAATATTTTTGGATCATGTTTATATACGTACGTATATACAGATGTAGTCAATAATTTTCTGTATATACATACGTACATATATAAAATAAATTTGTTATATAATTTATTCCAATATGTTCGCTTATATTGTGGTTTCAAAACTTAATTTCACATACATAATATACCTATAGATATGCTTTAATGCATGTAAATAGCATATATATTTGTGCATTACAATGTGATATTTACAGCAAATATAATACAATTATATACATATGCTTATTAATGTACCCTATATTGCATAAAGGATCTATTTAAATTGAAAATTTATAGTAGTTTTGTATATCGTGTATGGAATATGATATTATATGTGTACCAGAAGCTTATGTAGGAATTATATTATAGAACAAAAATTTAAATATATCTCTATCATGTGATAAATAAAAATTAATAAATTTAAATTTGTATATAAAAAAAAATTGCAAATTTATCATGTCATATTGGGAAAAGTAAATAAAATGAGTTTGGAAATAAATAAACAAAAATTAAAAGTATGTGATGTTTTCACTTAATATCAATTAAAATATTTTAAATTACTCTATTAAGTAAAATTGTTATAAAATTTTTGTAAATTTTTTTTTAGTAAATTAATTTATCCAGTTAACAGAAATTACCTTTTTTTATTCTTAATTTTTTAGATCAAGAGAATTGGAAGAAGGTAAGGCCAAAAAAGAAGAAAAAGTACTTAAAGAAGGATAACAGTTCTTTTTTAGTATCGTATTTATTTTATGTGAATACAATACAACAAATAGATTTGTCCAGTCATATATGATTTTATAAAATTGTCAAAATTAAAATCTTAAATGTAAGATGTTACAAGATATTATATAACATTTACATGAAAATTAAATCAGTATTTCCTAGTATTAAGTTTAAAGGTGTGTTCATAAATTATATTTTATTAGTCTGTATACGTATTAAGTTTCAATATACGACACGTATGTATGTATACAGTAGATATATACGTATATGTGCCTAATTTTGCATGTACATGCGAAAAACAGATTTATTTGGTATGATGTTTGAGGTCACCAAACAAGTTAAATCGATGTCTTAAATCTATGTTTGCATGTATAGACAAATGTATTATAGAACATTCTTAGAAGTATAATTCAATATTGAAATTTATCACTTTTGTATACATTATCACACGTATTATACATACATATACACAGATGTATATATTAAACTCATATGTATATATGTATGTATATGTATATATGAAGCAAAGTAAGATTATATGTACATGTATAAATTTTCTGTATGTAATGCAAATATATTTATAAACCATAGATATACATATATTGTGCATTTTGTGTATATTTTAATGTAGATTGGATATATCAAGTAGATGTTAAAAGATTGTAGAGGTTAAAAGGGTTGTACCAAATTAAACATAAATTTTGTATAATATATCCTCCCAAAAAAAAAGTAAATGCTATGTAAATACCACATAGTGACAAATACATGTGTTCATAAATACATACATACATACATATGTATATACACCTACATATTGCAATACACAAACATATCATTTATATGTCCAGTAATGTCACAAATAACATTAAATTGGATGTCATCAAGGGTGCAATATACTTTATTTCATTCAAAAGTAATTCGATGATATTTTCTATTTTGTATATTTATACTGCTTTATTTAAATGTGTATAGGTGGAAATCATGTATATACGCATATGTGTGTATGTGTATATTTTAATCTAGCTTCTCCAATGTATATACACTCTTACATCAGCTTATCTGTATATAAACAGATATCTGACAGGATATATGCTCATCTATTCCATATATGCTTAAGTTTGTACACAATTCAACATAAATTCATTTAAATACATTTCCTGTAATTATGTTATTTTCAAAATTAAAATTAGATTTAAATGAATGAATAATGAAAGAAAGAAAGTGAAATTTTATGTATAACAATGTTAGCATGTACTTATAACTATGAGTTACATAACGTATTTTGAATAATTCTTAACAAGTAAAAACTAATTCTCATTTTCAAAAAATTAACAAAAAAGGGTTCATTTTTCCTTTGTTTTTACAAAAGTTCAGTAAATTATTTTTATTCTATTGTTTTTCTTTCCGTTTCTTAATTTCAATAACAAGCATACCTAATACAAATTAAATTTAGAATTTTATATAAACGTGTATATGGAGTAAATATAGATTTCATTATGTGAGAATGAAATTGCATATTGATGAATTTCAAAATGTATAACTGCCACTTTGATGCAAATTTTAAGGGTGCAAGTGCTAAAACATTCCAAATGGCAATATTGTTTAAAATTTCAAAACATATTGTGAACGCATCTGGAATACATCAATGACATGTAATTATTCTGAAAGATACGAAAGATCTGAATCCGTGTAAAAAGGTGCTGGACAACAATACGAGTATGTATTAACAACACAAGACCCAGAGGTAGACCGAGAAACAGATGGTGGAACTCGGTTGAAGGCGACCTTAGAATATTGGAGATTAGGAATTGGAAGAGTACATCTCTAGATAGAATTGAATGAAGAAATATTCTCAATTAGGCGAAAATCGCATTCAGGACTGTAGTAGCGTAGAATAAAAAGAAGATCAAACTTGCAGAAACTGTATCGCATCACAATTTTTTGATTTTTTCGAAACTTATCCTACATTTTTAAAATCTATACAAAAATTATTAATTTTACATTTTCGATCGTTTTTAGAAGTTTATTTGGACTTGTGCTAATAATTTTTTTTTAATATTAAAAATTTACCAAAAAAGGGACAAAAAATTTAATAACTAGTCTTTTATCATTCATTTGATTTTGTATATGAAAAAAAAAAAAAACAAAATTAATAAACTAACAAAATAATTTTTCATTCTATCAAGAGTATACACAAATTTTTTGATTAAAATATTGAAATAAAATACAAAAAAAAAGCAAACCAAAAAAATTATACATATTCCCAAAATAATTATTAATGGAATTTTGTTTTGGGATTATAAAAATAAAATATTACATTTTACATGTATTCTTACATTTGAAAATATATATATGTATATTTTTTTTCATATTTGTTTGTATTTTTTATTTAATTCTTTTTTGTTATCTTGACTTCAGGATTTGTAAATACGTGTGTACTCATACATATATACATATGTATCTATGCGTTCGTATATAAATAAAATTTTTCAACTTCAAAATTGTATGTTTAGATACACACGTATATGTGCTTTTACGATTCACATGAAAAAAAAATATATATTTATAAATAAAAAATGGAGAAAAAAAAAGTATAGCAAAAAGCTGATTAAATTTATGTTTGACGTATCTTTTTATATTGTATTATGAATATTGTATAAGATGATGAAAATAACATTAACATGAAACATTCATACATATATTATATCAAGTTTTACACACCCACATACACATTTGATATGGTATGTATATGTATATATTTGCAATTATCCCTATAAGTAGGATATGTGTATTATTTATACATACATTTTGTTGTTGTTGTTGTTACTTTTTTTGTAATATCAAATATGTTAGGTATTACTGTACCTAAACATCTTTATATCATACATACAATTATTCATGAATACATGTACAAATTCATTTGTATTGTACTGTATATCTATATGTATATTAAAGTGAATTCTTAAAATAAAAGAAATTCATATAATCTAAGGGGTTTTCTACCCTAATCCAGTTGAATGTAAGTGAAAGATTAAAATTTAATTTTTGATGAGCAACGCATTTTCTCGCATTTGAGAGAAAATTTTCTAAAATAAGGATAAAACATTCGTATAATATGAATTTGTAAATTATATACACATTTTATACAATTGTGTGTGAAACGAAAACCAAAAACCAAAAAAGAAAAACAGAAAAAAAAAACAATAAAAGATTTTCCTTTGCATTGTTTATTTTTTATGCTTCTATTTAACGATTTTTATTGTTTTTAGTTGTACATATTTATTTATTCTTTTTATACTAAGTTTTTTTTCGTTTTTTACTATGCAATTCAACTGATGTTGTAAAATAATTTTTTAGTTGAAAAAAAAAAAATAAAGAATAAAGAAAATAGCCCAAGACATAAGAAAATCAACTTTTCATATTTTTCTGGAATTTTTCAAATTTTCTTACAAATAAAATATTTTAATTTATTTTTTATTTTCTTTTTTTTTTTTAAATTTTTCGGTTTCTTATGTATCTCATAAAATTTTTTTTCAAAGTTTTGTTATTTTAATTTTAAGTCCTTTTCTTCCGTGTATCAAAATTAAATTTCATTTCGTATTCCTTTTACAAAGAAAAAAAAAAGTTTTTGTTTTTTTATTATCTTTTGATATGCTATTTAGTTCGTTTTGTTTTATTTATTTTGTTATCCACTCTCAGTTGTTGTCCGAAGTAAATGTGCGTGCTTGTAAATACACATGTTTGTACATATGTACCTATGTACGTATGCATTTCATTACGTACGGAGGTACTAACGTACACAAATGTATATTTACTCGTGTTTTATACATATGTAAAAGTAAATATAAATAAGAAAAATTTTATATAAAAAAAAGCTTTTATCCTGGATGTGAATGTTAATTATTAACATAACCTCAACCTTTTTATATGTTTTTTTTTCTTTGTTAAAAGTTAATGAAAGCCTTTTTCAGGCAAACAATTTTACTGCTAAGTATAAGTTAGTAGATATAAGTGTACAATGTATACGTATAGTATGCTTAATACATGTACGTACGTACACTACATTATATACACGTGTAAATAAAATAATCATACGATTATATTTCATGCAAGAATCTTCTTTTAAATATCTATAAAATATACTACACAGACATTTGGATATACGAGTGGTAAGGTCATTTTCATGTTGAGATACTTTGATCATACATAGAATGAAAATATAAATATAATTTTCACATTGAAATCTAAATAAATGAAATATATACACATAAAATGTACCACAAACATACATACATATGTATGTATGTACTTTTATTTTATTTTATGATTTTATATACATACCTACATATGTATGTATACATGCCATGCAAGGAACTACATATAAATAAAACTCGCCTAGAGTGATAATTAATCCACAACTAAAGGATATGATCTTTTAGATTATATTTAGAAAGAGAAAATTGATTTTTATTTTTTCTGTTTTTATTATTTATTCATTCTTTTGTTCCTGTTGGATATGAATTTTTTTCTTGTTATGGCTAAAAACAAAAATAACCAAAGCTTTTAAATAACTAACTACAGTACAAATAAAAAAAATGAATAAACACTAAAAGAAAAACTTTATATTTCCATCAACTATGAAAACATTTTTTAAAAAAAAAGGATATCTGAAAATGGAGAAATTTTTTCTTTATACTCATATAAAATTAAATTCAATAATTAATCAATTAGTATTTTTTCACTTATGTTTACGTGTATGTGTAAAAGTTTAAATGAAAAGACTAAAATATAAAGCAGAAGATTAATGTAAGTACATTTGTAAAATCAACAATATATTTCAATATAAAAGGATAAAATAAGGCAATGAAAGAGTTTTTAACTAAACATAAAATAATATTATTTATGAATGAATTAATTAATTATGAATGTAGATGGAAGTTTTTCTTTTTAATATGTTTATTATGTTAAATACGTATGTCTGTTTTCTTTAGCTACAAAGAGTTAGACATTTTAAAATGGAAAAACGAAGGAAAATATTGTTCGGCCTAGATCAGAACGTATTTTAATATAAAATATTCGACTTTAATATTTAAATTTTTAGAGACAAAGGACCTTTTTAGAACTGTCTAGTCGGAGAAGAAGAATAATTAAATGCACAATACCATTTTGCAAGATATTTTTATACTTCCCATAATGGTAAAAACAATAGGCAGTGGCTCGACCTTTAAAATGAATGAGCTGTTTGCCATCGAAGAAAAATGATAAAAATGCCAATAATCGTTTGCTATAACAGATAATAGAGAAATAAATTTTATTTTTATTAATTTGATTTATACTTCATAACTATATTTAAAAATCATTTACCTCAAGGCATACACAATTATATAGCAAAAAATAAAATTTTTCGTTATTGCATTTTAATTATTCGAAAATTTTAAATGCAATTATGATAACTCATTTCACATTTTTAAAAAAACAGAAAAAATGAGGAAAAAAATTTTTTTTTAACTTTTCAAAAATTTTTTGCCTTATTCAATTTTATTGAATATTCAATTATAAAAGCTATGTTGTGTGTACTATTAATTTTTATAATTATCATATTAAATTTTCATTCCAATGAATATTAAAACAACTAAAAAGAAAAAATATTAATATTTTTTACAAGTTTTTAAAATAATTTTCCTCTTTTTTACCGAAATTTTGTTATTGCAGAGGAAAATAACAGTTTATGTAAGGAAAACAACATGTAACACTTTCAAAGAAAAACTTTTATACCTAATAGCAATATTTTAAATGAAATAAAAATGCATTTACTTTACAAGCTCATCTCTTTTGGGATAAATACATAATACAAACTTCTATATTTCGTAATTTATATTTGTCTGCTTGCTTGCGGAAGTGTATGTAAGTTATTCATGTATACGTGCACATACAACTTTTTCGTGGTACAGATTTTTTTTAAATTTCTAATGCTTTTAAAAAATTTTATTTATTGTTGTTTTCAGCTTAAATATATAAAACTGACTTTTCAAAATTTTCAAGGATGACGTAACAAATTCTTTTACTATTATTATTATGTTTTTTTTTGTTATGAAAAAATTAAAGGCATTTTTTATCATAATATGTTAAAGCTAAGTAGTATACTCGTGCATTTTTGTTGTAATACTGGCATTGAGTTGAATAAACTGTGGTCTCAAGGATCTATAAAAGTATATTTTAATGATGGATGGAATACGACGGGGCTTGTTATAGTAAAATAAGCAAATAAATTAAAGTAATTTTTTTATTCATTTTTTTTTTTTTTTTTTTCATAATATTTAACTCTATTATATCAGTCATTCTGGAGCCTCTTAGATTTGTCTCTCATCACGACTGCTCCAATTACATGTATGCTAATGTCGGTTTTGCTACGAAGGAAAGCTTTATTCATTTAAAGTAAACTAGATATAAATTTTTATCATTAAAAATAAAATAAAAACCCGAATTATCGACACAAGCACAGATACAAATGAAAACATTTTAAATCTAATTTAGTTTAATTGAGAAAAGTTTTTATATTCATTCAATTTATATTTAAAAGACATAAAAATCCAAATCACGTGTCGTATTCTATCCTTTCATACTTTAAGAAAATTCTCTTATTGTTTTTATTTTCAAATTTTATGTTACTTGTAAAATTTATTTGTTAGCTGTATTATTCCTTTTATTCTTTTTAATTTATGTAGGTGTACATCATTTGTACACAGTTTATTCTTTATACAATAATACAACACATTATACAATATAAGATACATAAACGTATACAAGTCCATATATTATATACTCATGTGTATTTTTATGTACCTTCCGTATTATACCTTTTCTATAGTAATTTTATAAAGAAAGTAATCAATTCTGTTAATTACCCACAAATAAGTACTTCCAGTTCATTTATATTTCGATAGCGACATTATGAACTTCAATTTCAGTAATAAATGGTTTTTATTTTGTTATTATTTCTTTTGTTTTTTCAGTAATTAATGGTTTTAATGGGTAATCAAACAGTAAAAGTTAACTAGGTTGATAGCCTTTTATTTATTTAAATATACATGTACATTTTATACAAGTTATGGCATATAAATTTTGTATGTATATAATAAATGAATCAATATTGACAATGATTAAACACAGGAAAATTGTAATAACGTGTATTTTTTTGATTTAAGGTAAGGTTAAAACATTGTCTAAAAATTGAATTTTGCATCAGGACGTTATTGAAACGTTTTGGAACTCAGCGATAGACATTAGGAAAACATTACAAAGAAAAATTGAATTCCCATTTTATTTTAGATATATCAAAAATAAAAAATATAATTCTTTAAGTTTAAATAGTCCAAAATGAAAGGATAACTGTTAAGTGACTACAATAAAATTAAAAAAAAAAAAGAAAAGAAAAAAGAGACGTATTTTAGTGCAATCTAAAGAATAAACATTTTACAGTTTTTCATTCATTTTCATAAAAGCAAGGTCAAGAAAAAAATACATGAATAATTATTTCCTTTGATAATAAAATAAATTTGTCTCAGAATAGGTAACACATTAAAACAAACACTTCACAATTTTCAAATTCAAAGTATATCGTTGCATTTTAAAAGTACTTTACTTTTTACTTAAAGAATTATCGCGTGAGATGTAATCATTTTCTACTTGATTCGCTTTTATTTTGATATTGTATTCTTAATAGTTATTTTTTTTTTAATTTGCAATTTTTGTCGCTTATAGTATCAATTGTCTACTACCGGTTAAAAGGTGGCAATTTATGTTGCTTTCATATTGTAGTTTTAACTACAAAAAAATATGTTCATAGGGTCATTCCATAAAAATTTAAAGATATTTTGACGAAATCTCCATGAAATAGTTTTTCAGACTTGCTTCATTTGAAATATACATTTCTTATATGTCGGAAAATTTCATTTACCCATTCAATTGAAATAAAAAAATTTTTTTTCTTTCATCTCAAACAATTTGAGTTATACTGAAAATTTTCTTTTCATTTCCAAAAAAAAAAAAAAAGTTTTGAAAAAAATTTTAGTTTGATAACATAACATATAACATTTACCTTTTGAAAAATGTAAGAATTAAGTACAGGACGATTTCATACGTGCACAACCATTCTATTCGTCAACTATTTGACAGAAGACAGTTAGGCTTTTTTGCAACTGTAATGGAACTTTTTACAATAGAATATAAATGCAAATGTAGAGGGTGAAATTTTGTTAACGATGGACTGCAAAATTTTATATTCATAAACACATATGATTTAAATATTTTTGCTCAGTTTGTAACAAAATGTATCTAAAGTACATACATACACATACTTAATATTATTATTATACAGAGTATACCTACAGTAAACAATAACGGATATATCGTTGACACGAATGTAAATTAAAAGTTGTTTTAATGGAAACGGAAATGTATTGCGTGTAAGCATAAAATTTGCATGTGAAAATTCAAAGGAATAAAAAGAAATGTTTAGCTTTTAGGAAAACAAAACAAGTTAAAAAATAAATACAAGCAGACGACAAAATGTTATATAAGCGTAGATATACACGTATGAAATACTCGCTTTAATTCATTCATGTATGTACATATGTGCATTACACGTAAGAGAATTGTTTAAGTGTTGTATTTTTAATTACATTATGTTCACTATTTTCATACTCTTAGATGATGTTGATATCAACATTCACAGACATATCCAATAAAAATTTTATTGAATTTCTAGATTACCAGCACAATTTGTTTTAAAGAACTTTATTTTTTAATGAATGCATTTTCCTTCTTCCTCTTCGTTCTAACGAATTACAAATTTTATTACTGAATTTAAATTTAATTGCATTAATTCAAGAAATAAAGCAGTAAATATAACGCGATGAATTTTTACATTTTACCACATGATAATACCTAAGACTGTACTTTTTAAGTATAATTTCTTGAATTTAGAATGAATACTTCTTCGCATTCTTTTCCATTCAATTTGAATAAATTGGTCTTTTAATTTTATTCTTTGATTTCCAGTGTTTTGTATTTAACAAAAAAAAAAAAAAAGAAATTATTTTTTATAAATTTATTTACATACAATACATATTAATATCGACAATTCTTTCTTTCTCTTTGTTACTACAAAAGGATCAATTTATAAAATATGTTTTATTATATAAAATCAACAGTAAGATCTAGTATCAAAAATTTAACATTCTATTTAGAATAAAATATTTATAACAAAAAAACAAAAAAATAAAATATAAAATAAAATAAAAAAAAGGATTTAATGGCAGAAAGATGCAAACATTGATTGTTTTCTTCTTTTATCGGTGTAGATACTAGATAATATATTAAATACCTGAATATATTAAACATTAACAGCGAAAGCTTAAATTATTCTATCTATTTACAGACATTTTCAGTCATTAATTTTTGTTAGTTTATCATTATAGACGCTATAATAAATATTTTGTACATTTTTAAGGACGGAAAAATTTTTTCAACTCAGTTCATGTAATACACACCTACATAATATATAAGCAGCAGAAATTTATCGAAAATTATTTTTAGAGAGTTCACTTAATTTTTCCATTTATTGTGAATATGTTAAAATTGTTTTCTTTTTTAAATTGAAAGCTATATCAGGACATTTTTTTAAGGTTATCCTTTTGGTATTATTTTTCCGTTGTTTTGATTTTTTTTTAATGCATATTATTTCGTGACACAGCATCCGGTTACCTAATGATAAGGGTCATAAATCATTTTATCATGAAAACTTGAAAATAAAAATAACAAAGATATTCATGTAAAAGACACATACGGATCTGTATGTGCATAAATATAAAAGACAAAAATCTCGTACATAACTGAATATTGATTGTATATTGATATATTTTGAATGTACAAAGGTATACATATGCATATAAAAATTTTCATAAAAATCGAATGTTAGTACAAAAATGAAAGGAAAATTATAAGGACATCAACATCAATAGTGTACAAAATATATAACGAAAGCAATGAAGATAACACTATGATAATATAACATATACATATATGAAACGTATAAACAAAATTAAGTACATATCATATTATATACTCATGTCTGTACTTCACACTAAAATAACTTACACGAGAATATATGTACATCTATTATACTCAAATATTGTATGATATATCATCCATGGAGCTAAAGTAATATGATAAATTCTTATTATCTCCTATTCTAAAGGTGTTTGTTTTCTTTTTTAATGAAATCTATTGACATAATGAAAAATCTTTATTAGCTTTTTCGATTTTTTTTTCTTTTTTCTTTTTTTTTTTGAAGAGCGTTGTAAATAATAATTTACGTATTTTACGTTAAATGAAAAATTTTTAATATGAATAAAATACGATCAAATTTTCATTAAATTTAAAATTTTCAATATTCATTTATGACATCTAAACCACCTTTTTAAATGTGAGTACAAACCTTAGTGCGATTTGGCGATGTAGTGGAGATCTACTAGAGTAAACTTTAAAAAATTAACGCTGTTCATTACAGTGAATTTATTCATTGTCTTATTATTGTTTATTCTATTTAAAACTGTCAACAGAAAAAATTGAGTATTCGGGTCCACTATATTGGAACGTTCACAACATTGGGCGTTCGCTATACCAGATCTCCATATTATTTTGTATATCTTCAAATTTTCAGGAAAAATCAATTATAAGCCCTTAAAAAAATTCATCTTTTTTTATTTTTTTTTCTTTCTTTTAAAATTTAAATTGCACCATTATATTAAACAACTTGTCTAAATTTTGTATAAATTTCGAACAACAACAAAATAAATACCTGAATTTTCTTTTTCAGTATAGTGATAAAAAACTTTTAAGTGGAAAAATTTGTATTTATTCGTTCTACAAAAAAAAAATGACTTTTTTTTTATCTACATATAGTATCTGGTACGTTATTATAAAAACTAGAAAAACAAAAAAAAAACATACAAAAGCTAAAGTTCACATGAATATCCTGAATTATTTGCATGTATGACTATACTCTAAAATTATCTACTAGATATGCACCATATCCATACATCTTCTTTTTTTTTTGTGTGTGTGTAATAATAATTTCTATAGTAGACTTCTTTTCAGTACTCATTTATATTATGTCACAAATGATAAACGATTCCGCTTCATTGTGCATAAGAAAAATTTGTTCTTTTCACATATAAAATGAGAGAATTATAAAAGAAGAATAATAGAAAAAAATTATGTATAACCACTGTATTATCACGAAGGGAACAATGCAAACGTTGAAAAAAAAAATTTAAAAAAAAATAAAATAAAAATAAAAATTGTTACATTTTACATAAAACACTTGTATGGCTATGATACATTCACGTATATTTGTACGTACATATGTATGTATTAGTAATGACAATAGGATGAGGATATGTTCACATATAATAAGTATATACATGAATGATAAAAAAAAAGTTTTTTTTTTGTATATTGCTTTAAAGTTCTTATAAATTAAGGCATTAAATTTTAAATTTAAATAAAAAATGTTCAGAAAAATATATGAAGGTGTAAAAAATTATTTTGTAAATTTATGTCACGAGAATGTTTAATTAAATTAACATTTTGAAAAATTCTGTATTATGTTAAAATTACATATTTGACATCGATACAAATTTAAATTGCAATAAGGGCAATATTCATCAATTAAGATTATTTTTTGAATATTTTTATGACCGTTACAATTTCACCTATCAATAAGATAATAAAAATCATTTTTAAATTTTTCTTTGAAAAAATGAAATAAATCAGCTGATTGTCATTAATAAACAAATAATCATGTAAAATTATTAAGTGAATTACCTTATTCGTATATGTAGATTATAATTCTGTTACTATAAATTACCGTTTATTAAATTTAGTGACCTATTGTCGAGTATAACTTATTATAATCCTTTTTTTTCAACAGCATTACTATAGTTTCATACTTTATATGCGACAATGTATCTTTTTTATTTATTTTTGTTAACTCAAGACTAAAAGAGGGCACAGAGATAGCTTGTATCCCAATAATAAAATGTCCAGTAATAATCATGCATTGAATATGAAATTATTTATCATTTACATTAGTAAAGCGTCTTTCATTTAACATTTTTTTGGCTTTCTCAATGTCATTTGCAATTTTTGAAAATAAAAAATAAGATTTAGTCTAGATTATTGTTCTTTTTTTGTGATGATATCCTGTGACGAACAAAAAAAAATTTTTTTTTGTTCATGAAAAATAAGGTGAATTTCGAACAATAAAATCTTCTTAATCTTTAGATATTCACAGATAATTTTCAACAAAATAAATTTAAATTAAATTTTAACTGCATAACAAATAATGTCAAATATAAAATTGACGTGATTTAATACTGTCAGAATTTTCTTTTTCTTTTTGTCAAGGATAACAAAGTGATTTACTTATTTTAATTTAATGTTTTTTTTTGTTTTCATCATTTTTTTTTTTTTTTTTTTTTTTTTAATTTAAAATATTACCAACAATAACACAAATAAACAAAAGTTATGAAAAAACGAAACAAAAAAGTAATTTAGTCAAAATGGAATGACCTGAATTATACAAAGAAATTTCAGTTGATAGAATACGTATCTATCAAATTTTAAATTTAAATTTTTTTCTTGTCACTAACATTCTCTAATTTTTGTTAAACGGACTGTAGATGTTGTAGGTTATGTCTGAATGTATGTAAATGTACATACAAATGTATACAAAGCCTTAGATACATTTTAATGTTCCTTTATCTAAATTATTTTAATGAATAAATATCAATCAAATTGTGCGTGTATACAAATACAAATATTTTGTTCATTCAATATAATCATATTATTCAATTTAAGTATTTTTTTATTTCTAATTTTGATCATGTACTCGTACTATATACCTTTACCTTAATTGTATTTTTTTATGTTCTATTTTTTGATGGTATTATTTTTCTTGTTTATTTCATTCGTATAGATATTGTTTATTTATTTTTATGTAATCTTATTTCTTAGTGAATTTTTCATTAACTTTAACATAGATTAACTTTCAAAACTGGATATGTATATGTTCAAAATTTATTTATATTTATCGTTTCATTTTCTAGACGTGCTAAAATATACGCATGTGTGTACATATGCGTGAATATTTTTATATATTACTTATACGTGAATATACGATGTCCTTCAGTATTGAATAAATTCGATTTGTCTTTTTATTAAAGCACACTTTCAGTACATTCACTCAAAATATCTGATATCACGCGTGTATTATGCGCAGGGTGGTCTTAACATTATGTACCAGTTTAAGTAAACAGTGATATTACATATGTTAGAAAGGATATTTTGTTACATCCAGTTTGCTAATAAAATAACGTAAATATTATACGTTCAATAGTTACATGTGATAACTTCTATGAATATCACTTAAAATCTTTTCAATAGTTGTAAAGGGAGAAGATTGGAGGTAGATCCCTCTTTACAATATCTTTTTCTTTTCATTTCTCGGCATTTAGAAAGTGATTAGAATTTATTCTAGAAACACCCTATTATATATTTTTCCTTGTAGAAGCATATGTATGTGCATAAATGTATATCGACATACCTTCATCTACATAATATAATCATATACATAATATGAATTGGTAATAAAAAAACCTTCTATCATTTGATTTCTAGAGGAATAACTTAAATAAATTTTCAAAGATTCGATCCTATACATGAACACAATTATATTATAAGCATAATATTGTATATAAAATATAGTAGGAGGATGACGGTATCTTTAATGAATGTTTATTGCTTTTCTAGTCGCAGCATGAGACTAATTTTGTTTTCAAGAAAATGTTGTACATTTTCATTATATAAGAAGTATATAAATGTTATAACACTGTTCTGGTATATACTTTTATATTGTTTGTATTTGTTTAAATGTGGTTTGTATGTGTACACAAAGCATAAACGTATGTGTACATATTAATGTATGTATATACGAAAATTGTATGTATATGCATGATGATTAGCTCACATATGGGAAATCAAAATACAATAACAATGTGTGGGTTATATGATTTTCTGAATAAAAGGGAAAAAAAATGAAATAAAGATAAATAAATAAATGAATAAATAAATATGTACATAAGTAGAAATGATGGTTTCACTTCATATACATACATATGTGGATATGTATAACTATGATATTCTATACGAAAAGGATTAAATATGTTTTAATTTTCTATCATTCTCTATTGATTATACTCACAGACAACAATAGTACTTTCGATTATCATAGTTTATTACATTATATGATACACTACATAATTTTTTTCTTGTTCATTTTTTTGATTGTTTATTATTCATTTCATTTTTATTATTATTTTGAGATAAATTTTTTTTAATACTCTTTTAAGCTTATATGTACACTTACAGCAGTTTCAGTATATTCATCTTAATATTTGTTATGTCTTTTAGATAAAAATGAAGATTAAATTAAATTTGAAGAAAGAAGAAAAAAAACCAAAATAATAAAAGCATAACATGAATAAATGCAATATTGAAATGCAATTATACCGCCAGTCAAAGTAAATATTTATACGCATACAAATGTATATGAAGTACAAGCTTCTTACATAAATAAAACGTGATATACGCAATTTCAAAATTGTATATAAAATCATTTGTACATTACGTAAATGAGAAATTTAAACAAATAAACAACATACATAAATATTATTGTTAAAATTAATTAATTTCAAATTGAGATGATACGAGTATAGCTTTAGCTATAATGAAAACTTGAAAACATAACGTTACGTAAAGAAAAGTAAAATAAAAAATTTTACGAATGTAATTTACAAATATCAAAAATGGACGAACAGTGTACTTTGCTTTACGTTACGTTACGGACTTATTGTGGTTCTATACTCCATACACAAATTCTATGCAGTTAAGGTCTTATGAAAATGACATAAAGTAGTACCACTTTGCGTCGCTGTATATTGATGTTTAAAAAGCTCACCTCATACTGCATGAGAACTTTGAGAAATGTAGTAATTTTGCTCGTGAAATGCTCTTATGTGAAATTACGAGAAAAGAAAAAGGACTACTCCCATAAGACCTTACTGTATCGCATTAGTGTATGGATTATACGAGTATAGCTTATTGCATGATTTTGAATTTTCGAGCTCAACGTGCTATGTTTGACTGTATTATTGATTTTCTTTTATTATTGCTACTTTAATACAATATCATGAATTAACCAATAATAAATAAAATTATTTTCCAAAATTAGAAATGATGGCTGAAATAATAACGGAATAATAATAAAAAACAATATATATAGTTGCTTTCCTTTGTCTTTAAATTGTATGTATGTACATTTTGTTTGTGTTATTTCATTCATTGTGTATTTTACTTGTCACATTCATTAAATTAACTTTATTAATTTCCGTTTACGAACTTTTCTTGTGTATACATGTTCGAATACTTTATACATACATATTTTTGAAGACATTAAGAAACAAATTTAATAATATCGCAAACACTTTAAATATTTTTCCTTTATTTAATTTGATTAAGGCGAAATAAAAATGTGAGACTGGTATGGTATATAGTATTCATTTGAATTAAATGTTTTTTATATATGTATGTCTCCCTTACTTATACACATGCATATGTACACATATAATTTTAAGTTGTTTTTTTTTCTTTTTTTTTTGTCGATTTATAGTAAATGTACCTAATACAGACATGTGCATTTTCTTACGTTTGTGTATTTGTAAGTATATACATATATAATTACATTTTGTATGTAAGAAAGGACAAAAATATTACAATGAATTAAATTCAATTAATCGAGCAATCTGTTTTGTAATGAAGATATTGTCTTCTTTTTTATTTTTATTTCTTTTTTACTTTTGCAGTAATAAACATTTAAGAAAATTGTTTTGATTGTTTTTGTAATTAAATTAAGTGAATATTGAAATTAAAATAAGAAAATTAATGTTTTGATAAATGAACATACGCATAACACGTTTAATAGATTTTTTTTTGTTTGTTTTTTGTTTTTAGATCTAAAATAAAATAAAATTTGAAAATATTTCATTGTTATATTCAAGTTTTATATCCTTTTTATTATATAACGATTGTATGTACAATTAAATGTTTTAATTAACCTAAAAGGAAATTCAAGGGCAAGCATTATATATCTATTTTATTTTTAATAAGAGAAAAATTTTTGTTTAATAAAACTAATTATTTGTACGATTACTATGAAAAATAAAAATATTGATAGTCAATTCTCGCCGTACGATTACTTGAAACGTAAACAAGAAGAAAATATGATAAAAATACTCCATAAATTAGAAATCTTGAAGTTTTTAAGGATAATCATTAGTTTGGAAAAATACGTCAATACTTGCATGCACACGAAAATGTTTATATGCATGTATGTGAATAAACAAAATTGTAATGAATGCAATAATTAAAAAGTTAATTTAACTATTTATACTTATGTACGTATTTCAATTTTATTATCTATAATAGACGTATATTTATAATACATAATGTATAAATTATATTCTTATAAACAACGTTACATATGCATGTGAATTATTGATGTATGTATGTCCATATGTAACTGTGGACAGGGTGTAATATTGAATATTTCAAGATGAAATACCCCCGTTTTCATGAAATTTTCAGGACATGAAGACATCCTTTAGTTCATACAAGTTTTTTTTCATACAAAAATTATACAGAATGCTTCAAAAACCATCTTATTTTGTAACAACTAACAATTTCGGTTGTTCACATTACGTTTTATTGATTAATAATTTTTTGAAAAGTCTCAGCTTTATTTTGTGATAAACATGAATCAAACACAATCACATGTATGGTAATTAAAAAATATTTCCAAATATATATATCACGTTATACCTATATATCAAAAACTATAATTTACGCGTCTGAATACATACCTCAGAAGGGTTGAAATTTAGGGGATCTAGAGCGATATTTTACTAGAAAATTGTCTAAACTATAAAAAATAAATAATAGGAATTATGAGACACCTTATTGAATATTCCTCGTTTAATATTTTATATTGAGTGAATTCAATGTATACATTTAATATTATGAAAAAGGTAATCGTAAATTGATTACGTATGTAAAATAAATGAAAATTAAAATCAAACAAATTGTATACCACATTTGTTCTACCTTACGCATAGATAATTTTATGCAGTGTATACAATTATCAATATATACATATCTATCTTGATAATGATGATGATGAGGAAAATTATTGGTTTTTTTTTTTGTTTTTGAATGAATTTTATAATTAAACCAAATATTACATATCCGTTCAATATTTATCATATTTTACGTACATATGATGTACAATACATCATTATGTTTATGTGATAAACAAAAATGGTGTTTCATACGAATATAATCATCTTAAAATTCACACATACATATATATTTATACGTATGTATATACAAACATGCATGGTATGGAATAACTTATTGAATTCAGTATGTGAAATTTTTTTTTTCTATTGTATGCATATGCAAATTAACAATTTTTCATGTACATACATATGTAGGTGTACATGTATACATATTGATGTTAATAAAATTATAAAATTAACATTATATCATCATTATTATAGTAATTTGTTCATCAATGTGTATTATAATTAATGCATATTGTATGTTTTGCTTAAACATTTATTTCTGGTGTACAAAAAAATTTAAAAAATTAAAATTTCGATTTTTTTTTTTTTGATAAATACATTCGTGTCCACATATGCCAAATCATTATGATCTCCATTGGTTTTTCCTTTCTTTTTTTTATAAAAACGGCATAAATCAGCAAAATTTTGTTTGTAATAATAGTCAGTATCAAATTGCAAAATTGTTGAATAACAATTTTTTTTTGTTCATTAACAATTTGAATTTTGAATTTATAAAAGCATTTGCATTTTGCTCTTTAACAGATATTTAAATATTTCGTTTTAACAATTTTAACTATATAAAACAATTTTTAATATTTTCATATTTCAAAGATTTTCACTAATTAAAAGTAATAATTTGAAATGTATAAGTAAGCAATCTTTTTTTTTTATTTTGAATATTGTGTTATAGTACAGGCTAAATATTTTTAAGAAATTTTTTTTGTATTTCTGTAAACGACACACAATATAATTTCAGTTTAAAAAATTTGAAAAGTACGTTGGAAATAAAATACAATTTATATCTATTCTAACATTTTGTTTGTTGGTCAATGGGAAAGTTATGTGCAACATATTGTACTGCATCCAGTTAGTACAACTAACCTCTACTTTCCAACTCACATTCTCTACCTCCACGTGGTGACCAACGGTAACGAGAGCAACCTGTATGAAAGGTCAGGTAAAAACCCTAGTGATGTAGTATAGGTCTCGGCTAAATGAGGATGTGGGCTTTACTCGAGGTCATTCCTGCATAATAGGTCTAAAGACTCAGTAGGAGAAGCTGCACTAGGTAGCTTTAGAGATGGTGGTGGATGAATCTTAAACAAAAGATCAACGCTAGCGCTCTCAACCTTTCAGAAAGACTACTACCTTCGCTTCTGGTGGCAGCCGGCGGTAAAATATACAGCCAAACAAAAAAAGAAAATTTTAACATTGTGTTCATAAAGTTTCAACAAAAATATGAATTAATTCGATACTTTGGATATTGATATAAATATTGTATCCTGGTCTTGTAAATTAAAAGGAAGCTTTAAATTAAAATAAAATTATTTTCTACTTGAATTCCTTTTTATCATATTTTTTAAATTTAAAAAAAAAAAAAATTAATTGTATTATTTTAACATTTTTTTTTTTTATTTATTCAAACGTGTAATGTACACACGATTTTTTCACAATTTTTTTTCTTTTTTGTTTTGTTCATAATTAAATTTATTACAATAATGTATACAATATAAAATGAATTTATTCATTTAATTAAATATAAATTCAAGTGTATATAAAGTCTTCTTTTACAATTTATAATTTGGTATATTACATCATGTACGTTTTTATTTTTTGATACTAAATTTCATTCATAAAACATACACTCACGTATATGTAATATGTTAAATTAAATAAAATATTTGTATGTATGTATATATAATTTGTATATTCAAAAGTGTAATTTATATAACTTTTGAAATTGACCACATTTGATGGTCTTCATTTTATATACATTCTGCCTTATTTATAATTGGATACATTTTGTATATGTACAAAAACAAAAATCTTACAAAATATTGTGTATAATTTTTTGAAAAGTTTATATTCTATAAGTATAATTCCATATACCAATATAATTTTTAAATTATACACATATTTACGTTTTTTGAATTACATATTCAATTTAACCGCAATATTTTATGTATTCTGTGTACACATATCATGTATAGATTATAATATTCACAAAAAAAAAATTTCATACATTATAAGTAGTAGAAATAATAGAATAATTTGTATTACGTACATATACAACGACACATGTGTATATCATTTATACATAAAATTACAACATAAAGGAATATATACAAATTTTATTTTAATTTATTATAAACAACAAAAACTGTAAAATATCCCTTAAGAAGTTGCGGTCATAACATGCAATTTTATTCACTTTTAATCCTTATAAAATTTTTATTATACATTATACATTGAATATATGCATATGTGTTAACTTACACTTACACATTAGTATTTTGTACAATATAAATAATTTACATGTATATTGCATACACAAATAATATAAATGTTTGTGTTTTCATTTTAATACAATAAAATTATAAAATCATTACTATTTACCCAAGAGATTTTGTATATACCTAAGTATACATATGTACATATACAAAATGTACCATACATGAATCAAGTTGAACTTGGAGTACTATCATGTATCCAATTAAAATTGAATTATTCAATTACACCAACATGTATACATATATCTGTATATATATAAAATGTTGTATTTATGTAATAATAATAAATATTTTATATTTTACACATTTTGTGAAGTTTTGATATCTCCATACAACAATAAAAAAATCTATATAATATGCATCTGTATACCTTTTGTATTAAATAAATAATATAAATTTTTTCTTTTTTTAACCAAAAATTTGAACATGAAAAGTAGATTTAAACAAAATCGAAAAGTTAGCTCAAACATATACACTCATATATTTGTAAAGCCTTATATTTGATCTAACAAATGTTAATAAAGTAAAACATTTTTGATAGGCTTCAAAAGGCCATAGGCTTTTTTTTACTATGGGTTTTTACTATAGGAAAAAAGAAAATTTTAATATAAATCCTGCAGCGTGAATTTTACAACATACACACATATGTATGATATCCATTTAAACATAAATACAAAATCATCATCATTCAATGTTCTATTATCAAACAGTTCTATAATCAATAATTTAAGTTAAATCTAATTAATTCTATGAATGGTGGCTTCATTTAACTTAGAAAATTCACAAAATAAAATTTTTCGTTGTCAAGGATACATTGTATAACATCGTTAGAAACTTCTCTTATTTATGTGCTCATGAATGATGCAGATAAATATCTATGATTTCTGTGTGTAGCTACATATATTTTTATTTTCATTTTCATTTAATTTTATTGTATCTATTACGGTTTTTTTTTGTAATTCTAAGCAACTATAATTATCGTAAATATCTATACCACATATCTCCATTAAAATGAGTCAACAATTTTAACCCTTTGGTCATTTACGCATACGTCTGTAACAGACTTGTAAGATTTTCTTTTAATAGAACATTCACATATACCCACATATCTAAAAAATTTTCCAACAGAATTAAATTCAGTGAAGAAAGTGTATAAATATTCGTTAAAATCGTAAAATTCTTAGGATAATAATAAATCAAATTTTTTAACTGATTAAAAAACGAAAAATTATTTTAAACTTTTTATTGTTTCCTCGTACATGTAATGTACAATTTAAAATAAACATGAGATGTTCTAATAATGAATTATATATCTTTTAAGTTATTAATTCGTGGAATTGAATATTAGAAAAAATTTAAATTATTTGTGAAATGTACACAGAAAAATTTCAAGGAAAAGTTTTAAGGAAACAAAAATATCCAATCAGTTGCAATTTGTAAAATTATAAAAATTTACTAACATTTGAAATGAATTGTAGAACAAAATTTTCAGGACATTAATAATGAATTCAAGAATGTAAACACATGTTTACGAAATTTATTTTGTATAGTCACATTTTCTATGTTTAATCAATGTGTCTGCAACAATGTTTGTAATTTCAATGTTTATTACTTTGAGTTAAAATTGAATTATTCATTTAGAAGTGAATAACTTAAGAAAGTTTAAAAATTAGAAATTGCAAACTTGAATTGAAATCTTGAAATGAGATTGTTAACATCTTCTTTTGAATGAGTCCAAAGCCCATACAGGCTTTTAGAATCAAAAGAAAAAGAAATAAAAGAATTTTAAATTGAAAGAAAAAATATTGTTGGTTATAAACGTATACAATATTTCTTTCCAATAATTGTTTGTACACAAGAATCAGCCACATGTAACTAACTATACTACATAGTATGCATGTAATAATTTTGAAATATCCTTCAAAAGGATTTTTTTAAATACCAACCGACAAAAGTACTAAAAGTAAAAATTAAGTCTTGGATTTACTTTTCGAAGGATATTTGAAAAGTAATCATCAACCAATGAACAGATTTTCTTCGTGTTACAAATAATACTTTTGGTTTTTCCCACTTGTATAAATTTGGCGTTGTGTTCTTCACAAAAGAAAATGTACAACCAGTTCATGAAAATCCAATATTTTCTTCTTTTTTTTTCAAAAAACAGGGAAATACATACATATTTAGTTTGAAAATTTTTAATTTGTTTATAACAGTAAAGGAAAATTGAAAAAATTCCTTTTATACAATTTTTTGAATTTTATTATAAAATGAGATTTATTAAAAATTACACTAGAAATTGTATTTAAATTTGACTAATCTAATTTAGTTAATGAAAATAAAATATATATATGTATTAATAATAGTACACAAAAAAAAAACACATTTGAATGCAAATGTATGTAAATGTTCCATAAATTAAAAATTAAATAAATTCAATAAAAGTACTAAAATGACGATTGTATATATTTTCCTTACTAAATACTAAATAAAAATTTAAAAATAATAAAAATTTAAAACATTTTGTCAATTGTAATTATTTCTGCATCCTTTAAAGCATCCTTAAAATGCATACTAATTTTGTCATTTTGACGGCTTTTAATTTACAAAGGATAATTATTTTAACTGTAGATATATTTTCATTCTTATCTCAATTTTCTTTTTGACTGCAAATGTCTAATGCTATTTTACATATTATTTTTGTTATTGGAAGTTTTGTTTTTTTTGCTGTCGTATCTTCTATCAAAATTAATTTGTTTTTGGTTTTGCAAATCGATAACAAAATAAAGTTTTCAATTAAATTGAGGTCAATTGTGTGTGCAATGACAAAAGATACTATAATATCAAAGAGAAGAGGACAAAAAAAAAACACCAAACAGACAGACAATTAATTTTATTGTATACATATACTATTGTATGTTGTTTTTGGTCTATTATTATATATACATGTGATGAAAATGGAAAATAAAAAATAAAAAAATGTAATTTTCAATTTTATGGAAAAATGAATTTTAAATAATTGTCATTCATTTTTTTCGCCATAAAAAAAGTATATACATACATATGTATTTATTTTGGTTTTACTTCACATTCAATTGATTTATTGTTATTTATTTAATCTATAAACAAAAAAAACATTTTCAATTTTTGTCAGTGTTTCTTATATACATGTACATATGTTTTTGAAAAAATAAATTGTATGTATTATAAAAGTATTTATCTATTGTATATAAAAAAAAAAAACTAAATATTTATTTATTTATTTTTTTTTTTTTTTTTTTGAAATTTGTATATAAATATGTGAATGTATCGCGTACAAAATTTTTCACCTTTAGATAAACAAAATATTTTCATGGAAATACATGTGTACAGATTTGAATAGCTCGTACTGTATACTCGTACACAGTATCTCCTGCATACACACTAAATACAATATGTATGTGTATACAAAACTAATTAAAATTTCAATGAAATGAAATGAAAAGGAAATACCATAGACTTTTTCATAAAATAAAATTTTAATTATTATCAAGTGACCAGCATTGTCAAAGATTATTTTAAACTGCCTTTAGGTAATGTGAATTTATTTTTAAATTGAAAGTTAATTTCATATTCAAATATTTGCCAATTTGTATACGTAATTCACTGAAAATAGGCATTTTTTGTTGATACTGATGAATTTTTTTTTAATTAAAAAATAAACGCAAAAAAAAATTTTTTTTACGATAATAGAAAGAATAATTAAAAGATGGTTTTAATTTAAATAATAAAAATAAGGACTTTCATGGTATACCAAAATTTGAATACGTAACGTAGTAAATAATTTTTCAAGAACTTTTTAAAATTAAGAAGACTTGAGTTTTCGCAATTTTTTAATCAAAATAGGTTAAAAAAAACAATCATTAGTATCAGCCTTGATTCTATAACTAATTTTGAACATTGGTCTGGTTTGTCTTTTCTTCCTATTTGTCTATCTTAAGTATTCTCATGTCATCGATCACTTCCATATACCTCTTCCTGAACCTTTTCCCGAATTTCTTTTCCAACTGGGATTGTTATAGAAAATTACCTTAGCAGCACTTTTCCAAGTATAACATACTGTTTAAATTAATCCTAGAAAATATTAAGACAATATATGTATGTATGTAGACACGAATAAATAACAAGAATTAAGTTATGCTTTTCATAGTTGCGAGTTACGATATCTAAACGTGAGACTATGCTATTAGAATATATTCCTACAGATACAAAATTTATCAAATACAATATAAAAAGAGAAAATAAATAAAATAAAATGATTACATTTCAAATGAACATCTTAAAAATAGATCCTTTCAAATTACACATTGAAAACAAAAAGGATTTTATAAATATTGAAACGCATTTGCTATTACCATAGAAAAAAAAAATTAGGGAACAGAACCAATAGCAGAAAAAAATTATACATTTTTTTTATATTTATTTTATAAAAAGGGACATGAATATTTATAATACTGATGACGGTTGAAAGCATCGTTATATCGTGGTATAAATGTGGTTGTACTGATCACCTTCAACATTTTGTTTTAATTGTTATCATTGTACTGTATTTTTACTATTGTATATTAATACAAAAATCTAAAAAAAGGATATACACCTTTGCATGTATATTTAAGAAAGAAAAAAAAATTTTTTTTCGTGACTTAATTTATATGTATGTACTATATAAATTTATACATATTATCATATATTTTTATCCTTATTTCTTCCTAATATATAGTATAATATGTATTTGCATATTTATAAATGTTGCTATGATGTGACCAGTTAAGTATGTAAGTCTTTCATTTTTCTTTTCGTATTTTATTATGTTACTTGTTAAAACTGAAAAAGGACTTATTCAAATAACTTAAATATATGCAAGTACATGTATTATTCTAGAAATATTTATGTTTTTTTTTTCATTCTTGAAATTATTTTCTTTTTATCCTTTCTACATTGTTTTCGTCAAATTTTACTTCTTAGGGATTTTTCCTTTCCTTTTTCCTTTTTCTTGTTTTTTTTTTTCTGCATTTAAAATGACCTTCAAAATTTGTCCTTTTAAATTTTTACATTTTGAAATTTTTATGACATGTACTAATATACATATATATGTACATGCTTGTGCATATTATAATATACGTGTGTAAGTATAATTCAAGTAAAAAAATGATATATTATGTATGTACTGTATATACAAAACATATGCATTATATTTGAACAGATGTAAAATTTGAAAAAAAAAAAAAAACATTTTTTTTTTCTATGGCAAAATGTATAACTCAGACATTTTTAAAATAAATTTACATACAAATTCTCACGTTCATGTATAAATGTAGATAACATAAAGAGTGTACATATGTACATACGTATGTATGTATTTCAAAGAGGAAAAATATTCACATAATATATCAAAGTGTAGGCGAGTATCTAGGATACAAACATATCAAATGAGTATATTTCTGTATTTTTTTTTTACTTGTAAATTAAATATAAACGACTTATGAAATATTTATCAAATTTGAAAATTTTATTTTTAGAATAAAATTACATATGTATGTGCATTTACATGTACACAAACGCATATATGTATGTACATTTATATTTTTGTAAATCTTTTTTATACAAATATTAATGTTTAAATAGGATTTTTAAAATTTTTACTCCAATTTTATTTTTTTTTTCAATCTTTTTAAATACATATTTGAATTTCAAAATAATTTGCTTAGAAAAATATTCTTTTAAAAGTTTTGTATTTAAAATCTTTTTGATTTGAACATTATTTCATAGTATATTTTGAATACATAGATACATACGTAATGAAAATTTTATAAAAAATAATTATTTTACTGGTACTTTTTTCGTTAAGATTTATTTCGTTAAGAATTTATTAACCACTAACTAAGAAATTAACACAGATTTTTCTTCAATAAGTATAATGAAAAGCTACAGCTCCAAATAATCTGCATTGTCATAGCTCCTAAAATGATGAATGCATTCTACAAAGAAATTTTCATCCGAATAGCATCAGGATGATAGAAATGAATATCAGTCCTTTTATTACTTTTGATAAAAATATTCCTGTAGCAATATTAATAAAAAAAAAACAAGCTTTTTTCCAAAAATTCATTTATTTAATTTTTTGTTTTTATTTTAATAAACATGTACGTAAATAAATTTTTTTTTCCATAAATTAAAAATATACTATTATATCCTTTTATTTTTTTCATAATATTTAACAGAAAATTTGAATAAAATTTGAAATCAAGGTAATAAATTTCATTTCAATAAAAAAAAATAAATTTAATTAATTAATTCATTTTGGTATATAAGAAAAAACATATATATCTGAATTTTAAATCTTTGTCCTTCTTGAATCTTCTGTAACCTATAAAACGAAAGTAGATAAAAATACATACAAGAAAAAATACCTTTCAGGTATTCATACAACGCAAGAAAATACAAGAAAATAAAATCAAAAAAAACACGAAGTTAAAAAAAAGGGTATACGTGTAAGAATTTTTCAATTCATTCAGATTTTTATACAATCAAATAAAGAATTATACGAATTATGTATACATACATACATATGTATCGTACACATATATGTCCATACAAATGTATGTTTTCATGTTGTGGAAAGGAAAATAAGAAAAATATTAAGAAAAATGTCAGAGAATATTTTAAAGATTTTTCATGAATATTTTATGAGAGACTTTCATATAGTACATATGTATGTACGTACGTAATTTGCAATGAAAAAAATTTTCTGTAGTTTTTTTTTCTTTGTTCGTTAATTTTTTTTCCTTTTCTTTGAAATTGTGTACCAGAAGTTTTGAATTTCAATTTATTTGTACATTATATGAACATATTAACGTATATGTATGTGTATGTATATGTAATAAATTGGGAGCATGCATAAATAGCAGGGAATTTTTATTTTTGAGATTATTTAAACGTATTTATATGCATACATACATACGTATATTATTGTGTATACTAGGTGTATACATATGTACGTATGTTATTGATATATAAAGTGTAGAAAACGAAAAAGTGACATTTTGATAGACAAGCAAATATGAAAATCGACCATTCAATATAGCATGTGTGTATATGCAAATGAGCATATTTATGTATAAATTTCCATATTCTTAACATTACATACTAAAATGTACCTTACAACCTGAGTCCATATTTATGTAGGTATGAACATATATCTACACCAATATGCATGTATGTGTGTTTAATACCGATATGCATGGTTCTACGTACTTTCACATAAAAATTTGAAAATGAAAGGGAGAAAATTTAAATTCATCATCGATCATTTCATGTATTAGATATAATCATTAGTAAATATGTCCATATGTATATGTATGCACATTGATACATGTACTCGAATCTGTACTTTTGTGTATGATTTTTATATATTTGATATAGAATAAATACATACATATACACTTGTACATATATGGATATGTATGTAAATATATACATATGCATATGTACCTTATTTGTATGTGTTTATATATGTGCGGTTATATTCAGCTACTACATTACAGAATATGGAAAATTATAAAAATAAAGTATGAATGAAAATTGCATCACATTATGAGTATATGACGTTGAATATCCATATAAATCTGTATGTTTAAATATTTTCTAGAACATAGAAGGAAGTTTAGTAAAAGGAAAGAATTTTTGATGTGCAATAAAATTGAAAATTTATTTTTTGCATATGTATGTAAATTTTTCATATTTTTCCTCTGCAAAAAAAAAAAAAAAATGTATTTTTTTTCCACTTTGAAATTAATGAAAATTAATTCAGTGCGTCAATGTTTATTTTTTGCGTTTATCAGCGTTTATACATAAAATGTATGTGCCATAGTATTTCATTGTACACATAATTAGATAAATATGCATATCATTTATTATTAAGAAAATCATAATGTCAACTGAATTTTTTATTTTATCAAGATTTTTCATTCATTGTACATTTTCATCAATTTGCAACGCGTTCGTTTTAAAGTTTTTATTTAATTTTAAATTTTAATTAATTTTATAGTAAAATTTTGATAAATTCTAATTTAAAATTTTTATGGTACATATAAAAATACCTAAATGATAGCATTATTTTGTTATGTATTATTTCTTTTCTCGAGAGATCTAGTGAAAATCGGATATTCTGTGTAAAACATAATGTGGATCGATTAAAATAATATCATAGATTTTTTGTACACATACATATGTATAATATGTACGTATATGTCGTTCACATACGTATATGCAATTACAATATACGAGTAAGATTTTTCCAATATTCAAAATTTTTATTGATTCTTCTTATTCAGTATCAGTGAAAAATTCTTATTTTTATTGCAAAGGCATATAAACAAACATGTACATACATATGTACATTTTTATTTATTTCTTTAATAATACGTATTTCTACACAAACAACATTCCAAAATATACATGTCTATACTTATTGTATAAATGTTTAAAATATGTCTGTATATGAGATTGTACTCTTCAATGTACAATAATTTCAAAAAAAAAAAAAAAAATCTTTCTAACTTTCAAGGACAATATATAAAAAAAAAACAAAGTCAAGTAGAAAGAATAAATGGTAAATAAGTCGAAAAGAACAAATAAAATTGATGTTATATCTGTAATGGCTTTTGATATTATACAAACATTACAAATATGCATTGCTAATAGAAAAAGTGTTCCTGAGTCTTACGTGTAAAATGTAGAAGTCACAACTTTACCTTTACACATGATTATAGATGGTATTTTTAAAGAAATGTACGTATTGTGTTACATGTACATATATTTACTTTTGTATGTACATATGCATATATTCGATGACAATAATATATTATATCAATTTATTTGCCTATTTGTTTGTTACTCATACATAGAAAATGTAAAAGCGAACGTGAAAGTATTCGATAAAATTCCTATTAAATGGATATATAATACAACTTGTGTATATGTACATATATGGCATAGATATCGATATATGTATAGTACATGAGAATATTGTTTTTATTTCTTTCATATCATACACTGTTATCACGTTTCTAATTCAAATATTTGCCTATAATAGCAATGTGAGTTGAATTTCAGATTTTCATTTAAACTACTTCTATGTATATTTTCATATTATATGTACATACCTATGTATATGTATGTACACATATTAAATACGTTTATGCATGCATTTCAAAATATTTCACAAAAATTATTATGTGTGGTATATAAAAAGTAATTTTCCTAAGGAAATTTAATGTTTTCAACGCTTTTCATTCTTTATCATTCAACCAAAATTTATACTTATAGCTTTTGTATTATTTGTATACATGCACATATGTGTACGTATCATATGTACATAAGCACATGAAAATATTTGTACCTGATTCAATCAAGTTGAACAAAAATCTACAGAATCTGTAATATAAAAAACAATGAAAATAAAAAAAAAAATAAAATAAAATTTAAAAAAAAAGGAAACACAATTTAAATTACAATGAAAATGAAATTCTACAAAAAAATAAAGATTTCTTCAAAAAATGAAAAAAAAAAAAAAAAATAAAATACGTACTACATGTACACATGTTCAGAAGTATGTATGTGTACATACACATTTGTGTACATAAAATTCACATAATATAATATGTAAAAATTGAAGGAAATGAAAACAGAATAATTGTCGATTTTGTATGTAATGATATTTTCATATAAGTACACATAGTATATTACATATGTATGTATAGGTAGATACATGTGTGTATATATATACACATTTTTAACATCCTTCCTTTTGTTTATGTTTGTGTATAATAAATAAATTTATACGTTATGTGTACTTTATAACTTCGTATTAAGAAAACATAAAATAAGTCAAAATCATCTTGGTAATGTTGATTTCCGTTCCCTAAAGGATGTACTGTTTTTATCAATTTCCTTTGAGCTATTTGTGTAATAATTCTTTTAAAAAAAAGAAAAGAAAAATAATAAAAAATTAGAAAAGTTTCAAACAATAAAAACAAAAGGAAAAAAAGTGAAAAGTAAAAAAATGACTATTTATTTTTCAACAATTGCAATATATTCACATGTATATGAAGCAATTATATATACGTTCAAGTACACATTCTTATATGTTATATAGTATGCAAACGTATGTCATCAATTTAAGACGATTACTGATTGAATTTTAGACTGTTAACGAAAATTAGAAAAATTAGAATAAAAAATTAAAAGATGATTTGGCATCTTGTATTTTTTCTCTTTGTATTTTCATTTCAGCCTGGAATGCTGGAATTATGATAAATAATAGAAAATTGATAACTTCTTCAAAATTTGAATACAGCCATGTAAATTCTTTTTTAATCCTTTCACACATTATCATTAAAGTTATGCAAAAAATGAATTATTTTGCTTTTATTTAAATGTATTTTGAAATATTTCAAATAAAATTTTTAAATTTATCCAATTTTAAATTTTTCGATTAAATTTATTTATTTATTTGTGAGTATGAACGCTCTTCAAAGTCTTTCAAAATGAAATTAAAATCAATAAAATAAATAATAATAATCCCTGGCGCTATAGTCGGAATAAACTTTGGCCTCCTTTTATCATTACTGATGAATCTTCATGATAAAATCTATCATAGTGCACTTACATACAGTTTAACGTTGGTTGCGGACAACTGAGTTTGTTGAAGTAGGAGATCAATTAAGTAGTATTTGAAAATAAATTAAATAAAATTCGCATTAAAATAATAATAATTTTAAAAGTATTTTATTTATTTTCTATTTTTGAATAAAAAAAAATATTTTTCGAAAAAATCTGCACACAGTATGGATATACGCTTATAAACCTGTATAAACTGTAACTACAAAAATGTGATGTAGTTTAATTGAATAATTTTTATTCTCAATTTTGAAACTGAATTTCAAAAGCATTTATTTCCAATTTATTTGTTTTTAGTACCATACTATATATGTAAATACAGTTAGTTTTGTAAAACTATCAAATTTGTATTTAGGTGTTAAGGTATATACATACAAAGACTATAGGTGTACAATGCCTATTGTACAAGTATTATACCACACAATTTTATAGACGATTAGGTTAGCCTTTGACTTGATGTGACATATGTATGTATGTATAATGGATATAACAAAAATACACGATGCAAATTTATATACATATGTATGAATGCAATAAAACAAATGTAATATATCAAGTACACAAATGCACAAATATACAGACAAATTTTGGGTGGTTAGGTTATGTTGACAGAACTGATACGTAAAGTTCACAAAAAGTCTCACTGATCGGTTTGATATCTTGACCAAAGAATCAACGAATGAAATTGAATATACAATTCTGGACATTTTGGTATCAGTATCAGAAATTTTATGTGGTTGATTTATTTTGTGTTGTTGATGGTGGTTAATGCTTTGTTTCATTTTATTTTGTATATATTTTGTTTTATTTATTGTTATACATGCATGCATTTTTTTTTTTTTTTTTTTTTTTTTTTTTTTTTTTTTTTTTTTTTTTTTTTTTTTTGATTGTTAACCGTGTATTTTGGCTGTGGGTCATTATTGCTTGGAATATTTAATTATATATGTACATATATTTTAATACACGCATATTTTAAATATTTATCTGAATTTTGTCATGAAAAGACAAATTGTATACATTCACGTACATAGATTATTTTATACATATATTTATACACAAATACTCATGATTATAGCCAACACCGTGAAATTATATAATTTTATTGTCATATGCCCTGGATATCAAATTGTATGTTTGTATATACATTATTTGATATGCATAGTGCATATTTTTGGATTATATCCTACATTTGAGTAAATTACGCGAATATATGTGCAAATACATCAGCAAGTGGTTTAATTAAATCTTGCCACTGACCAAATTTTAATATAGAAACATACATATATACATATGTATGTAGGTATATCAACACATAAATAAGAATTAAATTTCATTCTGAATTTAAATACATTTATATAAATGTATATATCAACATATCAAATAAATTCAGTTAAGCAATTTGTATTTTCATTATTACGTTATAAAATTATTGTTAACGCTACATGGATACAAAATTGCATTATTTGTATATGGATATCCGAAGCGGAAATTAATTAAGAATTATAAACAATAAATATAATTTCCGAAATTTTTAATCTTAATTGAAAATATGTATAAGTATGTAAATTTTAAATAAAAGAAAATATTTTTTAAAAAAACTTTGTTCATAGATATTTTCAACTTCAGTATTATGATAACTTTGTGAAGTAATAGCATTTTACAAGAAATGAGCCACATGTACTCACTTAAGACAATTACTTAAAAATATTTATAAACAAAATATAGTTAAAAATTGCAATAGAAAATAATCAAAAATTTTCATAACGTCTGTGATAAACAAAATTGTCCCCCTTGTCAATTGTTATTGCTTTGATTAATTTAAAATATTAAATTTTATCCCGTAATAAAATGTACTCCATAAATGTTGTCTATAAATAATTTTGTTCAGTTACAATTTTGTAACAGTTTTCTCCGTTAATTATCTGAATTTCATGAAAATACTGTTGAGAAAAATTTATTTGTCGTATATAGTGACCTCTTTTGATTTTAAATACATTTTCGACTTAGATAATAGAAGTACGAAATGTATTCAAAGTTTTCGAAAATACAATACGTTATTCAATACTGGAACCTATAAAAACCATCATTGTAAAAAAACAAAAATTTTTAACATTTTTTAGATTAAAATTTAAAAAAATTAAATTAATATAAAAAATTTCCAACATTTTACAACGTTGGACAAAACACTACCAGCGAATGTTTTAGATAAGAGATTTAATAAACTTTTTCAGTTTTTTGAATAAATTTAAATTGAAAACAAATCTTCGTAACGTTTTTTGCGTTTAATATCTGTTACATTTTACAGAATGATCGTGTTATTGAAAAGAAAAAAAATTTTTAACTACAAAATTCTATTTAAAACATTAAACAAAGAATATGCTTTTTGTTGACTGTTTTATGCCATTTTCATATCGTTGTCACATCATACCAAAATGATCTTATAAGAGTATATGACCCTATATGAAATAAAAGTCCACCTACACTTTTTTTCACTTGCATATAAATTTACATCAGATTTAAATGATTTAAATAGTTTAATTTTTCTTCAATATATTCTATATTTAAAATGGTACATACATATTTTGTATGTGTCATTGTTAAAAATGTCATCCTCCATAACTTTGTCGCTATTCTATATAATATGTTACCTCATCCGCAACATACATCATCACCTGTCACGTGTGTCAAAATTTTCATCTGTGTTCAAACGTGAGCATACATGAATTCTTTATATATTTTACTGTAAAAATATATTTACTATACGTACATACATACATAACATATAATCCATAATAAAATAAAAGATACACGATCTGTAACATCGAGTATACCATACAGTTCATAATATCGTGCATATATGTATGTATGCACACCTTTGCCAACGGTTATAATATATTTAAAAACAAAAATGATCTTTTGACACTTTTTCATGTATGGTCTTCATCATCTGAGTCTTATGATCAATATCTATTTATCATTATAAATTTCAAAAATATTTTTGCAGCAATCAGCTGTATGTTCGTTTAAAAAATAATAAAAATAAAAAAAAAATTAATAAAAATAAATAAAATGAACATAGGTGGACAACTTTCTGATATCTATCTTGGCAGAGTTTACTAAAATCTGTACAATGATACAACACTAATATTTCATTAAAAAAATGAAAGAAAACAAAAAAAAAAAAAATACGATTAAAGTAAAATGTAGTAAATGTAGCAGATGTCGTCAATAAATCAAAATTTTTTGAGAGCAATTAGATGAAAATTTGTCTTTATGTGTACAACGTATACACACATTTGTGAAAGTAAATAATGCATTATACATGGAATAATCTAATCATATAAAGAAAAACATGGAAAATAAAAAATTATTTCCTTTTTTTTTTTTTTAATAATTACAATACTTATTTTCATAATTATCAAGAAAAAATTTCCTCTCAATGTTAGAAAATACCCTTTTCTAAATCTGATGTATTCTACGAATACGTTTATAAAATGTAACGTTGCAACTATTAAATATTAATTACTTTAATAATTTTTTAATGAAATTTTTTTCAATTTTATGCTTCTCTTGTATAACATCTTGGTTTTTAATGATCTTATACAATACACATAACGTATGAATTAATGAATGAATGAATGAAATGGATTTTAATTAGGATGGGTTGAATTATGAAGATGCGGGCGCAGATTTCAAACTGAGACAAGATATAAAAAAAGACATGTGCACGTATAAAACATAATGAGTTTATAAGGTGGGTCATTTCTAAATGTCTGGTTCAGCTTAAAAGTAACCAAATGCTTTCAAAGAAGTTTTGAAATACAAAAGATATTTGAAGATTATGTTGCATTATCTTCAATCATTTAATTTTGACTCACCTTATAAAATTTATTTCATCATGTTGCGAAGCACATATGTATGTATATATATGAACACTACATTAAGTAAAAGTAATTTACTTATGTAAACGCATTATATATTATGTTGTTCGATCATTAAGACTTGTTAAATTGTTTTGGTATGCATGAATTCATAAGACTTCACATCAGAGGATAATTCAAAACAAAAAAAAGAGATCATAATAATGAAGAAGAAAAGGGTTAACATATGCATTTACATGTACATATCTGAATAACAAAAGTAAAATTTATAAATTGTCAAAAAATGAATAACAAAAAAACAGAAAAAATCAAACGAAAAAAGATAATACACGATGGTATAAAATTGCTATTCAAATAATGCATATAATAAATTAACAACATTAACTCATCTTCTTTAAATATTTGAAATTAAGGAATCGTTGTATATTAAGTAAATAAATAAATAATTGAGGGAAAAAAGCACACTCAAATTTATTTAAAAAAAAAAAAAAAGTTTTCCTGTTGTTTATGTTGTAGATTATCATTTATTTTTTATTTTATTTTAAATAAAAACGTTAATGGACAAAAACGATGATGATTTTTAATTTTGTATACATAGTATGTCATCGTATGAATGATTGATTTCACAGAATTTTATTGGGCTTAAGATATAGCTGAAAAAGCAGAAGTAGCAGTGACAGAATTAGTACCCAAAAAAATTTATGTGAATTTAAAAAATGAAAGAGAGAAAAAAAAGTAAGATATGAAAATTAAAAATGAACTAAAATATTTTCGTATGTAAAGCTACTGTATCATCATTTTTGACAGATTTAATTGATTTGAATTTTTTTTCTTTTATTGGTTTTTTGGTCTTTTATTTAAATAAGTGGGCGGATTTTATTTTGTATTCCATAAATACGTTATATAAACAAAGTAAAATGAATGAGAATTTAATAAACAAGAGATCATATTATTGAATATAATTGATTAAAAGATTAAAAATATTTCAATATAACAATTAAAAATTTATTATATTTTTTGTATCTGATTAATTGAATACCAATGAAAATGGATTAAATAATTAATAAACTGTGCCAACAACATTCATCATTAAATTGTACCTTCTTCACCAATAAATTCTGTCTTTATTTGCTTGCTTCAAAATATCGGCATTCATTCAATTTGAATTTAATTGTTTTCAAATTTAATTGACTCATTTATGTACATATAATCAATAATTACAAATATATGTACATACATATGTACATATGTTTGTATGTATAGTTATATAAAAATTCCAATAAAATTCATCATCATACTTTAATTCATTCAGAAAATTTTTTTCATTAATTAATAAAAATTAACAATGTACTCGTGCATAACAAACACATACTTAATTACAAACGCATGACACATGAATAATATGAAATGTTATGCAGTAATTAAATCTAAACTTTCTTCTAATACATTATTACATAATGTATATACTTAGTTGCATGTATGCACATGGGAAATAAAATGTCTTTTATTCCATGTACAATTAGTAAAAGTTTATAATAGAATAAGCATTCTCTAGTGATATATACAGAGGTTTATTTTATTTTTTTGTACACATACGTAATGCATGTATTACTATTTACTATGCTACAAATACGTACATATAGTAAATTTTTTAGTTGAAAAAAAATTGTTTTTTTTTTTTTTTTAAATTTTATTCTGAGTATATTAGATTCAGTACATGCAATTGTAAATCTGATGATGCATTGCAAAGTTCTTTCAGTATAAAAACAAAAAAGAAAATAAAAAAAATAAAATAAAATGAATTTATCTGAAAAACTTCTTTTTTTCTTTAGGTTAACATCTACTGTATGTATCAGTATGTGCATGTATGAATATATAGAAAGTAGCGCAATATTAACTATTTTTGATGATATTTTCGTGTTGCTCTTATACATACATATATATTTGCTGCAGTAATCGACCAATAACGTATGTGAATAATTGCATGAACAAAAATATTGTATATCTATGCATGTGTAAATATGAAGGATACATAAAGTAAAAACACTGAAAATCATGAAAATTTTATTTAACATTTAAAGGACTTAAATATATCACGTACTTCGCTACTAGAATTTATATTTACATATACATATATCTATGTATGTATGTATGTGTATAAATATAAAATAGGTTAACATATGCATGCATGTAAGTATATAAACGTAGGTGAATCTACATACATACATATATGATAGTAATTCCATAGTAGCCCAAAGACAAGGACTGATGGAAGAGTTTTTAATGCAATTACCGATTTGTATCCATGAATGGGCATTAAAAATTTAACCACATCGTGTATTGGGCACGTACATAATACATACGTATATATGTAAGGATTTATATAGTTTATACATACATACATACTATAATCCCATTTTTATATGTGATGTACTTTACGGTGTTCAATATAACAAAAGCCTTGTTGTATATTATATAACGTGTGATAAATGTGATATATGTATTTGTGTACAGTAGTGTAATGTGTCCTATTTGGGAGTTTGAAGAATCCTTCAGTGTGAAAGCAGATTGAATCTGCGGTTTGGGAAATGAATATATGTAAAACTATACGTGGTTGGTTATATATTCGAGAAACAGCAATTTTGTATTATTCTGGTATAAATACTTGTACATATGTAGATATGTATTACATTTGTATAATACAAAATTGTATATATAGTACATATATAAATACAAAAGTATACAAGTAAAATTTTATGCACATGCATCTATAATGTAGCTGCATTTTGAATTAGATTTTTATATAGTATAACTGCATTACATATCATATTAAAAGTATGTATGAGCAACTTATAAATTATGCAATGTATCGTTCGTATATATATTATGTACTTTATCTATACTTAATACTCATACATGTATAAGATATAAGTGAAATTCGATTACGTTTACCTACATAAACTTTGGCATTAATTGGAGATTTGATGAAAATTATTGAATCTAAGGATAACTAATTAGTTTGTACTTTAATTGTACAACTTTGTTTAAAAAATAATTTTTATTACAAAAAGCTAAAATACATATACATGAATTTACACACAAGCATGTACATGTATGTACATATATATAAATTTTATGTTAAAGAAATTAAAAACAAAACTTTTACTGATGATGTGTTTTTACCATCAACTGCAGCAGTTTTATATGTCCTCATGTAAGTGAAATATCGTGGACAAATTAAGCTATCATCATCACCCTAGTTATGTGTTTATTTACATGTATGTGCATACACTTATATGTGTATGTATGTGAAGTATAACTAAAAGGACATAAGTTTTATACGTTGATCAAGGATCAATGAGACTTTCAAACTTAAATTTGATTACATTTTACGATGTATGTATTTTATCAAATCTCAGATATTTTATTCTTCAGAATATAAGAAGTATATATTGTACGCACGTACATGTTATATGTATCAGAATTTGGAATTTACATATACATTTACACATCAGATTACTAAATAACTTATAAATTTAATTATTTATCGTTTTACCGCAATGAAAATAAATTCTGATTATTGATTTAAACATATCCCCATACTAAAATATTTTTATAAGTGTTATTCCACATAATATAAGAACACGCTTATGTTATGTACATGTACTAATGGATATCTAAAAAAAAATTAATATAAATTGAGAAATGTATGTTATTATTTAAAGCCTGTATACTCCTGTAATGATAATTAATTTTTTTTTTAATTTTTTGTAATGGATTCGTATGTAGTTCTTTGAATATTATATTTTAAAGGCAATAATTAAACACCAATTTTCAAAAACTCTTATTAATTATTTGATTAATTAAAATTTTAGGGAAAAATAACGATGAATTTAACAAATGATTAAAATAAAATGCTTTTATTCATAAATGTTCTGGAAAATCAAATGTTTGTTGTGTTTAGGGACTCGTCAATTAGATCTACAGTATTGCAGCCTTAAGCATTCTAATAGGCTGCAGAAACTTGTAATAAGTAGTAAACTACTAAAACTAATGAAATCAATTAATTTAATTTTAATCTTCTATAAATTAAAGCATGCAATTGAAATCGAAAAATTTATACAATTATCCCTTATTTTGGCCTTTACTTAATTTAATTTGTGTACAATACGGAATGATTTCGTAATTTTATCAAGTTATATTCATTATCAATCATCATTGTAATCCATCATTTAAATAAAATTAATTTGAAAACTATAATAATAATTCTACGGGTATATGAAATGATTACATAAATAGATAAGAGTATTCTATACAATGTACATTGAAAATTTTTGTTTGTGATATCTATACTCAAGTACAATGTGACCATATAGTAATATGACTTTATTCACATTCTTGTTCCTGAAAATAATTAAATCAAATTGAATACACACAATTGAATCGAAATTATTTAATTTTGAATTAATTATGGAAACAAAGTAATTCTTTTTCTCGTGATGTTCCCTGGGTTACACAAAATGCGTTTCATTATCGGCCAAAAAATAGCTTCAAAAATCGGTCAATGAACGAAGACTGAAAAATAAAAATAAAATAACTTTTTCGTGTATACGAGTATTAGCAATAATTAAATTAAATAGACTTCGGTGAGTATTAAAAGCTCCTGTGTAGTTTAAGCAAAAATATTTTAAAACATCATTATGTTAGGCCATCGAAAAATTACAACATTTCGGATTAATAAAATATTGCAATAAAAATTGTTAAAATATAATAAATTAAAATATACGATTTTTTGAAATATGTAACATATGTATTTGAACATTTCCAAGAATTTAACACCTTTATTCAGAACAAATTTATTATTAACAGGAGCTGTTATTAATTATCATGAGTAAAAAAAGGTAAGGAAAATGTTTCAATTAATTAAAAATCAAAGCAATGAAAAAAATTTCTGTTTTGCATTTATGATTTCTAAAAGGTAGATAAATATGAAGTACTTACATAAGTATATATGCATGTATGTATAGTACATACATATATATACGTGATTTTTTTTCCACTTGTGTTTTATTTATTTCAATTAAACATTTTATTTGTTCGTGTATCATGTTTTTTATTTTGTTTTTTTCATTTTTATATTTATTTTTGTTTATCTTAATTATGTTTGTTTTTCATTGTTCAAACTTTTTTATCAATGTATACATATACATATAAATTTTCATAATTGTAGAAAGAAAAACAATGAACAAAAAAAAATAAAATAAAATAAAAAAATAAAAAATATCAAAATATTAAATTATGATGAGGGTATATTCACTCGGTATTTCATTTGTATCATATATGAATTTGTTGATGTGAAAATTATATATTTATTTGCATATATAATATATGTACATACATATGTATATTATTTGATAATAAATTTCACATTTATTTTACTTATACTAATATATTTCTGTATTATTACATACAATTTATACTTATATATGTATGTACATATGTATATACATACAAATATTGTGTACTGATAAAATTTATTCTTGCGTAAATTTATATTTTACATATAATATTAGTATATTAGAATATATAAATTTGCCTGCATTACTTTGATTAATGTCCTGGCAAATATTATCAGTATTTTGTATATACAAGATTCATGCCCATACATACGTATAAAGTATGTAAATATATAAGTATATATATATATATATATATATATATATATATATATATATATATATACATATATATAAATTGAAGAGTCTTATTGTAATAAAAATTAGTCTCTGTCCATTTATGCATATTACATATATACATATACGAAAATATATACATATGTATGTATATTACATTATGTATGGATAATAAAAGGATATGTTGATGATTTGTTCGCCTACGTACACATGATGATATAATATGATATAATTACTTACGCATATACATCTTATAGTATATGGGTATATAGAAAATTTATAACAATTCAAATTTTAACTAAGTTCATTGTGCTCATATTTCATATGCGATACGATAACATGTACATGATATCTATTTATCACATATACCTTATAGATGTACATATGTATATACAAAATTTTATACATATATCATATAATAAAGGATTAAATTTTAAGAGATTAAATAAAATTATTTACTCAGAAAGTTCACGTTTATAAAACATATAAAATTCTACATCTAAACGTAATGTACTTAAATACATGTGTAAGAGCATTACAAAAACATAAAATGTCCTTGAAAATAACAATTCCATAAATCTGTGTATATTGAAGTTTTTTTATATGCATCATGACCATCATCATTTATAATTTTATATACACATGTACTTTACAAATAACTTATGTATATATTTATGAATGTACACATGTACATATATCTTATATGAAAATTTATTTGAATGTAAGTGACATCTCCTTTTACAAAAAACATTAAACACATGAATAATTACAATATTTTGAAAAGAGTACATAATTAACTATTTTAAAGCTTCTTTGAATTATATAACGTATGATTTGTTCATGTCATGGTATTATGAATGAAATCTTGAATTTACTGAAATAAAAACAGAAAATACGAATGCTTTTATAAATTGTACACATAAATTCGAAATACGTATATATAATTTTAACGCATTTATAATTCATTTTCAAAGCATAGTCACCTTCATTTTAAATAAATACTTGGCAATCTTTTATATTCAATTTCGAATATAACGAATTCGTCTTTTATTCTCATTCTTTGATTATCAATTTTTTTGTATTTGGAAACTAAAACAACAACAATCAAAGAAGAATAAAGTAAATCATATATACATATATGTAATATGGTATCAAAATAAAATTTCTGTGTTTCATTAGAATACACGTGACTATGTTTAAAAAAACAGAATTTTGAATCTTTTTGAAATTTTTCTGAAAGTCAGATATTTTTTTCATCGATGTATTTTTAATTAATTTATTCTTAGATTCGGTATCTCTTCAATTTCAGTATGTTGCAAAGTTCTTCAAATTTAATTTCTCTTCATAATCCTGTCATCATTATCGATTAATATGTATGTCAGTATGTGTTAATGAAAAGATAAAAAAAAAATAAACAAATCTTCATAATAAAAATGAAATTAATATAAATGTCATCATAATGAAATAACTTTCAATTTCGATTTTATCATGTTGACTGATGTTTTGATTTTTATTTACAATTTTTTTTTTTAATTTTTAAATATTTATAACCAACTTGAAATACATGAATAATATTTTATACATACATAAGTATATTTTGTAGATACATATTTAAAATTTCCCACGCAAAAGATCAATTTTATAATGAATTACACATAAACGTTACTTTACTCGTGTGTTACATGTATACATGTACAGGAATTTTCACATTTAAAAAAAATTATAATAAAAGACAAATCACTTTATACAATATGTAAAACGTATACATACATACTTGTATACCGGGTGTTTGATATTAAATATTGGTGTTAAATTAGCAAAAATTTAAAAACGGATAGTCTCATCAAGATATGTCATTGCTCTAAAATAAAGGATAAAGAAGAAAAATTTGTAGAAAAAAAAAAAAAAAATTGCAAAAATCTTCAAACCGCCATACCATCGAAACCTTTGTGATTCGAACCTTCTCTACAATTTTTTGTTTGTCACGGTGCTTATTTAACACCAAACACCCTACAAATGTATGAATTAAATACTAATGCAATTGAATTTTTCGAGTCAAAAGCTGATGCTTTTTCTACCTAAAACACACTTACATAATTTGTATGTGTATCAATATGAAATTTTTCATTTTGTGATATATATTTTTACTTTTACTCTTATTTTCAAGATTCTAAAAAAACGGGGTTTACAGAGCTATACGTATTCAAATCATTCAAAAACACAAATTGAATAAAAGACCAAAATAATAAAAAAAATTTAAAAAAATTCAGTGATTGAACTGCAAAGAAATGAAAACCATCATCAAGTATGAGTGATTAAGTTTTTTTGCATTTTTTTCCATTAAATAAAAAAAAATGAATGCTGTATGTATGTGTGTGGATGTTTTATATTTTTAATATTGATGAATTACTAGATGATGGATTGAGTTCAACACCAGTTTCAAAAGATGATTAATGACTTTGAAATGAATATAATATTCAAATATAGTTTTTTTTTTCTATGCCGAGTATTATACAATGTTTTTGATTCTTGAAGAGCTCTTTTTTTTCATTTAATTTTTTTTTTTGAATTGTAAATAAAAATGTTGGATAGAGAAAAAAAATCAAAAAAAAACACAATTTCAGATGCATTCAAAATTTAAATAGTAACACATATTTTGTGATATATTAATACTATGAATAATGTGATGAAAAATATTTTCATCATCGGAAATGACAGTTACTGGTTGATGAAAGCAAATAAATTGTGTTAAAAAAAAAAAAATTAAAAGAAAATCTTTGGAAAATTAATTTTAAAAAATCGATCATGAAAAATTGATTTTTTTTTTCGTTTAAGTTATTGGTGGAAAATATGCATTTGTCTTTCCTGGAAATTAAACAAAAAGAACTTTGAAAATTTTTTAAATTTTCAATGAAAATTATTTATTTGATTTTTCGAAATATAAAAAAAAATTTCAACACTATTTGAATCTTTTTGTAGCATTACATCTATTACAATTTTTCGGTCTATATAACATATCATAAAGCAAAATGTCTGTTTTTCATTTGAATTTATTTATAATTCGTCCAAAAAAAATTTTTTTTCATGTTTAATTAATTTTTATTTTATTTTTTTCAAATTTTTCAAAAGTGCTTTTTTTTTCATAACTAAATTAAAATGTTACAAAATGCTTTTTAACATATTGAAATAATAAATATCATTCGTTCTATATAAATAAATTTATGAAATTTCTCTGTTTTGATTTTCATCAATACAAAATACAATTTTCTTGTACATATACACGTATATCAAAAGCAAAAAAAAAATAAACAAATTTCTTTCTGTCAGTTAAATTAAATACAATTAGTATAATAATTCATCCATTTATTTATAAGTCAAATTGATCAACATGTTGTTGGTTAAGTTAGAATTTTACGTAGAATTTCTATGCACAACAGTTTGACCTGTTTAATTGTATGCTTCGGTCAAGTATTCATTAATTTGCGTATGGTCTACATATTTTATTTTAAACGTATGTAAATGTAGATATTAAATTAAAAAGTTAAAATGAAAAAAAAAAAAAAAAAAAAAAACTGTAGCACACACAAATACAAAGATCAATCTAATCTTAGTAATTAAAATCATCAACATCATCATCATCATTGTAATCATGATCATCTAGAACTCTCAGTTTCATCTGACAAAAAATGTATACAAATCATATGTATACAATAAACAATTTTTCATCTTACACAGCATGCGGAACTTTTGATGTCAATCATCAACAATTACACAAAATTAAAGACTGAATGTTCTTGTGCATATATGCATATAAATGTTCATATGTAGTTGGAAAAATTTTTAAATTAAAAAGCTGTAAGTGCATTCGAAAATTTGGTTTTTTTTTTTCATTTTAATAAAAAAAAAAAAAAATTGAATGGAGTAAAATATAAAAAATATCCGTATGAATATAAGAATACCATAAGACCAAAACAAGAAAAAATGTTTACATACACATGTATACGACTGTATTTAATCATTTAATCAACAGTTGGTTTTTATTATTTCAATCAGATTTTAAAAGATAAATGCTATTAAAAATTATATTAGAGAGTTTATCAACATTTGCAGATTTACAATCACAAATAAATTGTAAACAAATCCCAAATTTAACTATATGTACACGTATACATATTTTATTTTATTGAAAAATTATTTTTATTAGTTTTATATATATGAAATAGTCAATTTAATCAATCAGTAATTTAGTTACGTATGTAGTACAAGATAGTCTCAGTTAAGTGAAACTTTTTCTAATAAAAATAATTTTCTAATAAAATGTACATATCTTCAAATTAAAGATTTGTAGTCAATTTTTAATGGCAAATACATGTTGAAAACCTCTATATCATACAATTTTGTTGATAAAATGAATTTCCAACAATGTTGAAAGCGATGTATTACTTACAGAAATAAAATATAAGAAAATAAGTTTTCAGAATTTTCATATTTATAAACATTCGTCCTTTCCTTGTAAACAGGATATATCCTGTATGCATAATAGTTTTATGATAAAATAAAATCCAAATTTATTCTTTAAAAGATATTTCCCCTAAAAATGATTGAAATAAATTGCTGAATGAATTTTGGAAATTTTTCTCATGGGGAAATGAATTTAGTTTGCATTTGTGTAGAGATATTTGGATGAATTAACGAAAGAAATATGAAAGTAAATTTTTGAAAATAATATTTACGTTCCTCTAATGCACACTTTGTACTTGTATTTATTCGTTTCACAACTATGTACCTATGCAAGTAGCTAACACATATTATACGAAGCATTTCTAGGCTTTATGAGTATACATGCATATGTGGAAAATTGTATTTACGTTCGAACGTATACATATGTATATGAACATACATTATATGGACCCATAATGTGGATGCAAAAATAAAAACTTAAATAAACAATTAATAATTTTAGATTCTAATAAACTGACATAAATTACAAAAGAAAAATAATATTTTTATTATTTTGCATGAAAACATCTGTAGAAGAAATTTTCTTTTTATATTGTATACAACATATGAGCTAGACATGAACATTAAAAATTTAAACCACATAACAACATATGCACATTTGTTTTAATTAAAGTAATAAAAACACATTTTATACTGTAATAATGTATGAAAATGTTTGTATTTCCCTTTTGAAGTGAAGTATACATAACCCATTTACGTAAGTTGTCTAAAACAAAAAAAAAAAAAAAAAAAAGAACAATCAAGGCAACAAACAGTTTCAAATGGGTGGTGAAATTTTCTTTTTAATTTTTTTTATTTTAATGAGATTTTAACTCATCAATTCATATCAAATTATAAACTAATACAAATCCATTAGTGTCAAACTTCAGAGAAAGTCTTATTTTTTCTTTTGTTTTTCATTGGATATAACAAAAACAAAAAGTTGAAAAATGTGGAAAAATTGCCTTCAAGTGTGTGTATTTTCTTCTTTAATATATTTTCTTGTTTAATTTTATCTTCATTTCAGAACTAAACTATTAAAAGGATTCTACATGGCATAGATAGTTGCATATGTAAAATACAAATTTTTATATTTATAATAAAGAGCATACATATGCACATATTACATGTGTAAATAAAAAAAAAAACAAATAAATTTTTAGCACTTGACTCAAGAACACAACAATTTAAATTACACATACATATACGTATGTACATTTACTGCTACAATCAACTAACATCAAACACTAAATTTTTTTTTTTTTTTTTTGCCTTTTTTTAAAGCACTTTAAAGTTAAACATAGAAAGTATGTATATTTGTGTATGTTTGAATGTAAGATTAATTCAGATAAAAATAAAACGAAATTTCTTCTGTCAGTATTCCAAGATAAACAAAATTATGATAGGGCGATGACATTTTATATCATATACATATTATTATGAATATACATTTAGGCCCGTATTCATCAATGAAAAGCCTTAATTTTAAAATTTCAATTTAGAGTTACAATCATCTGTTTTAAATTAAATTGAATTTTTAAGACAAAAAATGTTTTAAAGTGTTATGAAGTGTTTGTTTAGTAGTCACAAATTCATTCAGCCTTACCAATAACCGTTTACTAAGTCGTTAGTAAGGACTTAGTCTTAAATTTTATATGAGATTAGTCCTTAGTAACGATTTAGTAAACAGTTATTGGTAAGGCCCATTATGTTTGAATTGGCACCTTATGACATGAATGATTTTAACTCAAAAGTAAACAAATACATATGTACATGCAAATAATTAAATGTAATTAAGTACCTACATCTACAAATTTGAACGTAATTCAAATCTCAATGGTGAATACGAGCCTTAATATGCAATATATTTTATATAAAATTTTTTACTTTGTATTATTTCTCATTTTCATATATTTTTAGTAATAACACACACATTATATATGTATGTATGTATGTATGTATACATACATATTATATTTCATATTCATAATGGAGATTATGATTATGCGATATATGAAAATTTTTCAATTCAAATCCATTCAATATGCAATAAAAGATAAAATTTTTTACTTTAGTATCATTGTGTACAAAAGCGATTTCTATATTTAAAATTCTTACATTATTACTTCAAGTGAGGTACTTCAAATTTAATTTCTATATATGTACATATACATACGTATATAAAATGAATTCATTTAAACATGCATATTATATGTACATACATATTATAAAAGATGGATACAGTAAACTAATAACACATGTGCATATGCATAATGATTTTGAAGCTAATCAGGCACGTTATTTCGTGGAATTCACTTTCATTTTCTGCAATATGATGTGATATCTATAAACGTTTTTCATGAAAATTTAAATAAAATAAAAACAAAAAAAAAATAATGAAAATACCTTAAATAAATATTTTTTAAATACGTTTATATAATAACATTTAATTTCGATTGGGGTATAGTGTAATCGTTCAACGTTCGCATACTTCACTGAACATACACTCACAATATGTTTATATTTTCTGATGTTTTTGAATTTAATTAATCTCATTCTTTGGCAATTACAATATTTACGGTGATTAAATATATATATTTTTTTTATTTTTCCAATTTGTTTTTTTTTTTTTGCTTTAATTTTTCATTCGGTTTTCTTTCGAAATATCTTTGTGAATGAATTTAACCATTCATTTAAAGAAGTTGAATTACAACACTATAAATGTTTAGTGTTGTAAATTTATTTCGAGTTCTTGACAGAAAGTTCAGAACATTTTAAACATATTGTAGATGCTTGTACACAGAGTATTTGCATACATAGTACATCATTTATGCGCTCTTTATCTATCTTATTTTTGGTTTTCATTTTATACTGATATAATTTGAAAAAATCCAAAAATAGATTTCATTCATGATATTTTGTTAAAGAAAATTTCGAGGAAAAATTATTGAAATTTAATGTGTACAGCAAAGTACGTACATATACATTTAAAATATTTAAAACTATTTCATTTAAATATTTTTATATGGTTCAATTCAATACAATTTAATGCAGAATGATGATGATGATGATACTTGTCAGTATGTGTATACTGGAAAATACATGTACATATGTATATTTTTTTCTGGATATTTTATTTTGAGCGTTTTTAAATCCGTTAAAAACAGCACGTCTATAAAATTTACAAAGATTAAATTGAATTGCTTTTTATTGTTACTTTTTGCATGTTCACATGTACATTATGCTCTGTACAAATACATGGTATCAAGAATTTTTGTTAATTATACGCCTATATATTATACATAAACATATGAATGCAATGTATCATGTTATATTGGTTCACTGTTTTGACATGAATCTAAATTGACGTAAAACTTGAAACAGACAGAAATTGTTTATAAAAAAAAAAATTTTTTTTTTTAAATGACATGTTAAATGTCAACACCTGCTATTATTTGTGACTTCCGGAGATGTTAAATTAATTAATGACAAAAACATACATACATACATATGTATGTATGTAAAATTATTTAATTTAAATTTTATTACGTATTGTGTAAGATGAACTCTTCATTTCATTGAGGAAAAATATTTCCGTACATACATATATGTATATAAGCACTAGACATACACACATACTGAATTTTTATGTGATTTTTAATTTGAATGGTATTATGTTGCTATTTAATTCCATTGTAATTATTTTCAAAGGATGCTTTTATTAAAAATATCAAAAATTAAAAATATACATATGTATGTACATACAATGTAATCTAAATGAGATCTAGAATTTTTAGAGGCAGTTTTTACATGAAAATTTGACAAAAAATTTCAAAATATTTCAAGACAATATTTTTCGACTTTTATGTCCTTTCCTGTGGGATACCCTTTATATGCATATCTTTTACTTTTTTTAAGTTCTATTAAAGGATATGTTCACATGGAAAAAATATTTAAAAAAAAACACATGAATTTATTATTAAGATTATAATGTACCTATACATGATTATTAATTAATTTTTCATTGCTTTTAAATTTAATTGATGTTGTATATAAAAAATATTTTTTTTGTTTTAGGTTTAAAAATTTATCAAAATGTAAACTTTTATAGAAATGTATGTAAAAAAAAATCAAAACAATTACACTTACATGTACGTGAAACTTTTTGAAAAATTAATAATAAATGTATGTATGTATAGGTATAAGTTAATTGATATAATTAAAATGTTGTAATAAAATATCAAGAACAAATTTTATTTTTCTGAGATACTTTTGAATTTATTTAACTTTTTTCTCTAGTTACATTCTTATAATATGTCAAAGAAAAAAACAATTTTTTTTTCTTAAAAAGTTTTTTAAAGTTTTTTTTTGTTATTAAAAAGGAAAACGTAAACGATTTCATAGTACGGAAGATTTTTTTTTTTTTTTTTTAAATAAAGAATACGAAAAAAATACTATGTATATTGTGTAGACGGTAAACAATTGAAGAAAATTCCCTTAAGTATTCAATTTCTTAAAATTCGATCCCTTTTCTACTTTAATGTAATTAAAAAGTTGGCTATAAACCAAATTTCATAACTTTATTTTTTTTCCTTTTTTCTTTTATTACTTTCTGTCTCATGCTTGTTTTTTTTTTCTGATGTACATAAATACGTTCAAATAGTAAATGAATACAGGAATAAATGTGTACGTTATTATATCAAGTTAAGGTGTTCCCATTGGAGATGCGATGATTTCATTTCATTTTCTTTTTATGCTACAACAACAACAACATAACATAATTTTAGTTTTTAATCCATGTACATATTTTAAATTAAATTCTTCTTCATATTATTAAATAAAAAGGGGGTGAGTAAATATTCTTCGAATTTCAATGAAATGTACAATGTACATTTTGTATGTTTCTATGTGAATTATATATAATTTTTTTTTTTTACTTTATGTACAGTACATAACAAAACAGAAAGAAAATAATCTGCTTTTTTTTCTTGATTTTGCCTTAGAATAACAAACAATCTTCAAAAATTCGATATTAGTTACAGTCGACATATCGCGTGACTATTCAAGTGTTGTTAGATATCCTTCACTTTCTTGTACATGTAAAAATACGAAGAATACAAAATTTGAAGCCTATAAATAAATAAATAAAAAAAATTTTTAAAAAGAAAAAAAAAATAAAATAATATATCTGAGATTTCAGATTTCTAGTATAATTTTATTTGATTTTGTATTTTATTTGATTTTTTTTTTATATTCATTTATATAAATTGACGTCTTTTAAACTTTTGATGTGGGGTAAGAAAATTTGATTTGAAGGTTACATATATTATTGAACGTACTACATAGAAACATGGTACATACAAACATTGTAATAAACAAACTTATGAAGAGAAAAAAGTCCAAAAAAAAAAATATTTTTATACTTATGTTTCTGTTATCTCTTCTACTAACTCTGTTATATGGAAGTGAAAATTGGGAATTCTATTTGAGAAAAAAAAAAGAAAAATGAAAATTCTTACATATGTCTGTATGTATGTGAGTAAAAATAAAATAAAAAAAAAATATATTGAAACTGATGGATACAGAATATTTTATTATAAATAAGATTTTTATTATTATTATTATTATTTTTTTTTATATTTTTCATAAAATCATATTATGTATGTCCACTGTGTATTACAAACATTTTACAAATAAATTCAAACGATATTTTTTTAGAAAAAAAAAATTTTTTTTATTTTTGTTTTTTTGAAAATCAAAAAATCTCGTCTATCAAAAGCCGAGGAGTTTAAAAAATTATTATTAAGTGTAAATTTTATTTATAAAGAGATATATACTTGATTTACTGACAATTTGGAGTGTAAAATAAATAAATCAAATTTGTAAGAAAATCTAATCAAAGGCACACACGTAGATATTGCATGGAGTTCTCTTACATCAAGGATATTAAAAAAAATATATTTCACATCAACCTCTGCATTTAATATCACATTTATATACTTGATACGTTCTATACTATGTGGTTCTATTAATCATTTTGTATATGAAAATTTTGTAGAAAAAGCAGGGAAATAAAATATCCTTGATTTGCCTGGTACCAATTGATATACTGTAAAAAATAATAATTGAATCCTTATGCATAATAGATATAATTTAAATCTATGTTATATTTACCTAAAAAATTGTATGTTCATAAAATTTATACATAGGGGTGAGGATTTGCACGTAAAACATTATACACTTAGATTATAAACTACTGGTATGTACATATGTATGTATGTTCTGGAAGTGATTTTAAGTGAAATGGAATATTTTTTAAATTGTATATTCTTTTGACATTTTTTTTTTTTTATTATTTTTTGTCATACATATTTCACGTGCACAATTTCTGTATTGGATACAGAACTTACTTACGAGTATACATAATGTACATATGTATGTGTATATCATGCAATACAATCATTTGAAATTTAGTCTGATCGATTAACCATTATTGTGAAACCATCAAAACTATTTCAATCTTACAAAAAATAAAAAATAAAAATAAATAACATAAATAAATAAAAATAAAATAATAATAAAAAAAATGTTGTGATAACATTGTGAAAAAAAAAAAACAAAGATCCAAACAAAACACGATGAGAAACTTGAGATTCATAGAAAATTAGAACAAAAAAATATATTTGTATGTATGTACCTACATAGCACTTTGTTATCATGAGTATCCTCTATCACGCGAATGGATTTAACAATGTGGGGATTTATGAATAAAACTGCACGTGACTTGAATACTTATAACCTATTTCAAAAATAATATACACATACACTTACATTAAAAAACAAAAACAAATCACGAAAAAAAAAAGAGCATTGTACTTAGAGAAGATGTACCTAATAGGTTGTTTAGTATGTAATATCTATGCATGATATTCTTCTGTTTTTTTTTTCTTTTTAATATTTTCTTTTAAACACATAGATTTGATTTGGAATTAATTTCATTTTTATGTATTATGTATTAAGGATACATTTGTTTTTGTTTTTGTTTTTTTTTTTTCTTTAAACACAGAGTATAATACATATTTTTTCCCCTTTTCCATTTAAAAATATTTAATTTTAAATGGGGTTTTTAATATTTATGTATTCAAAAGCATCCTCAAGGATATTCTTTTCGTTTTGTTTTTTTTTTATTATTTTGGAATATACATACATATGTATATATAGCTACATGTATATCGAAAAAAATAAAGTTTTTGCGTGAGTATATTAAATATAAAATATTCTGCAAAAAAAAAAAAAAAATCAGAATAGATTTGTTTAAATTATGTATTTGGTTTCAACACTTACATACATACAAATGTATGGGTATGACACACTTTTGTGATTAGTAGAAAATTTTGTTTGCGGTTTATCGATAATCTTTTAGCGGTTCTTTGAGATTATACGATTATATATTAAGTAAAAAATTTGTTCATCCGTTTTGGTTTCTGATATATGAATCCAAGTTTTAACAGAGTATGAAAAAGTATGGTCATGGCATTGACGGTATGTGGAGTTTTAAAACGTCAAGAAAATGTATGGGGATATGATACCAATACAATCAATGCAATTTAAATGAATTATATGGGATTATAGGACAAGTTTTACTTGATGTTACAATTTCGAATTTGAATTTGTTTAATGCATTTTAAAATGAATTTAAAAAATTTAGAATTGTAATATGTTCATATATCACTCAAACTCAAACATATTTTTAATTTCATTTTGATAACATCATAAATTCAAGATGGAATATCTTGTGTCGCCTGTAATGTGTCTTAAAATATTATTTTACTTATGTCATATTATATTGACTTTTATGATCTTCACATATTGTTATAGCAATTTTTATTAACTGAAACGTTTTGTATTTATTCAATTTAATATTATTTTGCAGTTTTTTTTCATTTTTTTGTTTTTCCATGATTAATTAAATCAAGAAAACTAAAAGAGAAAAAGAAAATGGAAAAACAATACAAAAGGCAATCCTGTCATCACCTCATTTCTACTTTACGGGCTTTAATAAAGAGCTTATTTGTGGATATGTGTAGGTTTATTTTTCGTAAATATTTTATGATTGTGCCATATACATATGCACAATTACTTTAACATGTGCGAAGACTAAAATCGTTATTATTGTTTGTTGACATTGTCCATTTGTCGTTGAAATAATTTAATGGTATTTTGGTTAATGCCTTCAAACAAAATAAACAGAATATGTACATGTATGTATATGTATATGAATGCGTGGATTCATAAAAATATATATATTCCTACACATATACACTCACACAAATCTTGTGTATGTTTATTGCATTGCCATCATCATCATTGCGGTATGTACAGATTCGCATATATTACTTCGGGATCAGACATCATGTAGACCTCTTTATGCAGAGAAGAAAAATATATAAATATTTTTTTTTTATGGTAAATGGAATTTTTATAGTATTTTTATGGAGTCACCATGGTGTAGATTCGTTTATATATTACATATATACTAATATCATACCACATAATAAACAATAAATGATACTTAAAATAATAATAATACACAATTTAATGTGTAATCAATTTACTTTTATTCATCCATATATAAAATACCACTATCAATACGTAATATACGCATATATATATATATAAAACACATGTTATATGTATAAATACATGCATACAATATGTGTGACAACTGCAATGATAGTTTAACTTCAATTTTATGACAAACATTTAATTTTAATGAATTTTTATTCATACATATAATAATATTATCTGTTCCTTTTTATCAAAAGGGTGCATCAAATTAAATTTCATTCATTTAATTGAAAGCAAAACATGAGAATGGTTTAACATAGTTTATGAATCATCCTATAGTAATAAATTATTTTTCTTAAATATACGAGAAAATTGCAAAATCATGACAAAAAAACAATTTAACAAAAAAATTCATTTTATGCATATAAAATTTGTGAATTTAAATTAAGAAGTATTTAACTTCATCGTTTTTATGTAATAAAAACATCTCATGGTGTTGTAAAAAAAGGACATTTAAGAAAGATAATGTTTTTAAAAACAATATTAAATGTTTTGTAAAAATGCAAATATAGAATAAAATAAAACGCAAATAAAATAAAAAAATAACCCATAGACAGAGATGTACAGCTTACATCCACATAATATGAAGTACGTACATACAGAATGTCCCAGAGTAAAGAATACAAAATGAATTTTTCATATAGCTCAGAATGCTCTTAGCAAAACCTCGTTCTAGGTTTCATCACCTACAACCCCTTCTATCTTGTCCTCCCTCATTTGAATTTTTCTACTTTTGTAACACAGTAGTTTGAAAAATTTCAGATACTTGAGGCACATGACGTCATGTATCGGGCAATATTTTTTTTAATACTTTGAACTGCATGAAAAACACACTTTGTGATCTTGTCTTTGGCACACCCTAATAATGTTAATAGATACGCGAGTGGATTGTACATTATGTGAGTATTATCCACGAAAACACCTTTACTTCACATTCACATCTCGTTTTTTGTGTATTTAATTTAATTGTGAATTACGATTTAAAGTAATTTTTTAATAAAAATGTTCATAAATTGAATTATTAGTATTATTAAAAATTTTTAACAAAGCACACAAAAAAAAAACAAGAAATAAATTTTTATTAACAATTTTTTGTATATGCACATATTGTATATTCACATGTGTGTATTTGTATTGTATACGTAAGGTAATTGTTGTAATTGTGAAAATCCTTTATACATACATATATATATAAAATATACGCAATGCATATAAATTGCCGGGACCGTAAATTTAAATCAGGAAATCCGTCAAGTCTGAATTCAAAATTTGTATTGGATACAAAAATATACACAATTGTGTATTTAATTACATACTCACATTCAACCACCTTTGTATGAAATGTGGGCTGTTTTAAAATTTTTTTCACATATGTATGTAAATGTACGTGTATTATTTCCGTAAGATCTCACGTATAATATGCATCTTTATTTCTATTTTGTTAGTTCTTTACTCATTTGTATCTTAGAAATGAACCATATACAATGTATTGTACATTTTGATTTTTTTTTTTTTTTTTCATTCAAAAGAACTAAAATTGTTCGTGCTATGTACAAAATAATTTCAAAAATATCTATATAAAGTGAAAATTATTTTATTCAACCATACATATATTTTCTAAAATGATTTTTTTTTTAAAGAATTACAAAACGGCCAAATTATAATGATAATTATGCATGTATAAAAAGTTCGTGACTGAGCGTGATTTTGATACCACAATATACAAAACAACAGGTAGAAATATTTGTGTCCTAGACTTATATGTATAATAGAATACGTGTAAACGTAATTTTTGCACTGTTGTACGTCCTAATTAAATTTTCGCTATGTGGAAAATTTCAGTTTGGAATACATACATACATATGTACTATATATAGTATTTAAATGGGGTGGTATGATGGTTTATTGTTATTTGTTATAAAAATATAAAATACACACATATTAGTTTATACTACACATGGTATACCACACACGAAACAATTTTATTATAAAATTTACAATTATATAATATATGTTACGTTTATACATATGTAATATATAAAAGAGAAAAAAAATAAATAAATAAATAAAATGTGCACAAGTTAATGTATATTTTATATGTGTTATGTATACGATACACGGTAAATTATGTGGTCGATATGTATTGTACACATACAAAAATTTGTTCAACTAGCATAAAAATAAAAACGTGATACGTACAAATACACATTACAAGAATACTTTATGTATCTACAAATGTATATAAAGATTCAACAGGATCATTCATCATTATTTTTTCTTCTACTTTGGTAGAATTTGTTGCATTTATGATAAATGGATTTATATTTTCATAATTTCATAAGAACGCCGTGTTTTAGCATCTGTATCGTGTTGCTTTATTGTTATTATTATATTGCTTTAAAATCCTTCCAACTATAAAATTTTCCCCCCATTATAAATATCTTATATTGTACAACGAACATGTATAATAATTTAGTTGATTGTTTCAGGAAATTTCTCTTCTATATTCGGTTAACTGTTTCTTTATTTTAAGTTTTCCTTCTTTTTTTTTTTTATTCATTATAATTATATGATTTTGAATTTATATAAAATTTTCTTTTGTGTATTATCTCTCAAGGATGTTGTTATGCTAATTATTTTGTTGAGATAATTGAAGTCGCCGTTCGTCACCATATACAACTAGAATACATCCTTTCGCTGGTATAATATATACAATCGGTATACCCTTAACATTCTTTTTTTTGTACGTATACTGAAGTTTATATGTGTGTGTACAGATACTGATACATATGTATATATACAAACATATGCAAATAAATACCTAACTATAAGAATTTGTACGATATATTTACATCATACCATCAACATATAATAAGAATAAAGATATTATTCATATTTTAAGATGATACTGAGAAAGTTATTCACTGCTAATTGGATACTTTTATATAATAATTTATCATGCTTGAAAGAATAACTTTTTCTTATTATATGGACATTAAAATATAAATGATGAAAATATAAGGAGAGTAATTTTAACTAATTTACTTTAAAATACTCTTGTATATACATATATACCCGTTCATTTAATATTCACATTTTAATTTGAATACATTTCGTTATAACAAATTTACGATCAGAAACCCTTTCATATTCTTATCTTGGAAAATTTTTGTACATTTTGGCTGTATTCATATTGTATTTATGTTTGTAAATCACGATTTATGGACATATAAACAGGCATCAAATGAAACTAAAAATCATTTTAATAAAAAGTCATAATTTTCTTCATATATTTGATTATAATAGGTCTGTTCCCATATTTGAAAATTTGGTGAAATTTTTAAAAATTAGTAAAATGTTGCTTTTACTTGTTATTTTAAAGTTTGACTAAACAGCTATTTAAAAAAAAAAATAACGCTCAAAGTTAAATTCAAATTTTCTTCTTGATTTTTAGAAAACTGCAGTTAAGGTGGTTCCTATACTTTTAAAAATTTATTCAAATAAACTAATTATAGAATTTTATACTTGACTTTGGGAGGAGATTTATAAGTAACTTAAAATTCTATTTAAAAGAAGAACATAATTGACATGTACGTGACAGAATTTCAACTTCTTTTTTTTTTGTGTTTTATAAATTCATACATACTGTATCGTTTTTCATACAAATATAAAAATTTTAAATATAAAAATTAATTTTTAAAATTGAATTTATAATGATTTTATATATATACATACATATGTACGTAGGTGTACATAAAACAGAATTTAATCAAAAGAAATTTCTAACAACATATTTTATTAAATCTTATTAAATTTCTTTTGTAAAAGGTAAGAAAAGTTGAAAATTAAAATGCTTTTGTTTATTTCCAGTGTATTTATTTCATATATAAATACACATGTACAGACACATAGTCATAAATTAATAAGATTTTGAGAAACGAATACACACATACGTATGCATATATTATTGTAAAAGGACATAAAGGAGAACTTTTTACTAATTAAAGAAAACATAGAATTAAATTTAAAGATTAATATCGAAAAATAGCATCAAAATAATAATAATAAAATAAAAACGCAACAAAAAAGAAAAAAGGAGCATAAAAGCATGAAATGAATTTTTGAATAAAGTTTAATAATTGAAAGAATTTATAAAGAAAACTTGTCAAATACAAAAGGGTAAAATGAATAAAAAAAAAATGTTTTTCTAAAATTCATTTTTTAAATTTATAGTCATAGTCATGTGTATTCTTTTGAAGCACAGAAAATTTTGCGTTGTTACCATCTTATCAATGGTGTTCGCTTTTGATTGTTGTTGTTATCGTTCCCAAATGACCAAATACAAGAAACTGCGATAATTAAAAATTTCAAGTGAAAAATTACTTTGTCCAAATAGAACCCAAAAGTTTACGAAAATACTGGTGTCTATGCCTACAAAATGAGAAAAAGTAATTTTTTTTTTTTTTTTTTTTTTCAATTAATTAACAATTTGAATTTTGAAAATATCATTTTCATATTCACGTTACGTAAGTATGTATGTGTGTATATCATATTTACTACTTTGTTTTTAGAATTAAAAAGTTTTTAATCGGATAAAAAATTACAAAAGAATTGTGTAAAATTGAGTTTAAAAAATAAAATTAAATGGTAATTTTTTATAAATTTATTTTTATTTCTTTAATGGACGATTATTAATATCTAATTTTTTATTATTATACACCGAATAAGAAACAAAAAAGGCATGCGGCAATTTTTTCATACAAAAGGATATTTTGTAGCACGTGTTACTTCGTTTTCATTATAATTTATAATACAATAAAAATAATAAGAAAATTAATATGAATGAATCTTTTTTTTTTCTTGCTTAAAAATTTCGTTTAAAATTCGACTATAAGAAAACAATCATTAAATCAATATGCAATTAATCATAAATTTAAATTCAATGTGACAATAAAAAATGTTTTAAATTCATGATTTAATTTTTCATTTAAACAAAAAAAAAAAAATAAATAAATAAAACAAAATAAATTGAGTATCAAAATAATCCAATTGTCAGAGTTTTTTTTCTTCTTTAAACATAAACATAAACATGAATAAATTCACATTGCTATGACCCTTATTATAATATTGTTTATATTATTTAAACGAGTACTACCAAGTACAACATACACTTGCTTACACATACACACATGTATGGAGCAGATTATAAATCTGAATTCGACAAAACAGATATCATTTATTATTTTCTCTTCTTTTATAAATTTTAATTTATCTTTAAATTGGAATATGAAATGTAATAAATGTGAAATTGAAGTTCGTTTTTTTTTTATCCAAACTATACTTTTTTAAGAAGATGTCAGTTAACTAATTAAATTCAATTAAATAAACTTATTTTAAATTACATTCTATAGCTATATATAGTTTACTATTAGCCTAATTTCAATAATAAAAAAATAGATAGAAAATAAGATTTTATACAAAGTTAAATTTTATTTTTGTTGTTCCGTTTTAAATTAAGCAATTGAAATGTTTTGTGTAATTACAAATATACAGATAGATGTATAGATGTAAATATATTCTGAAAAGTATATGTTATGTAAATACATAAGTACATGCATACATACATGTATGTACATTACATTTTACATTAATCATTCAAAAAACCGACATTCTATATCGGTGGGATATAGAATGTCGCGATTCCAACAAATCAATCACTTTTACATGCCTATCATCAATCATATTAAGAGTGCAAACCGCAATTACATTTGTACAATATACGCTTGCTGCAATGCCTCTTTGTTGGCCTATCGAATTTTATCAAGTAAAAAATAAAAAAAAAATAAAAAATAAATTAAATTAAATTTTTATTTATTTAAAAGAATAAATTGTACATGGAATTTTCTAGATAAATAAAAAAAAATCGATACGATTTTCAAACCTTTAGACGTGTTAGTTACATGGGAATTTCATTCTGTTTTTCATTTTTCTTGTTCACATTTTTTTTTTTTTTGCTTTTTTAGTACGCTACCTACAAAAGATATTGATTTTGAATGTAATTTTAACTTGTTGGAATTTTTCATGTACATCATTTACATATTTACTGCAGTATGATTTTAAAACAAATGTAAAAAAAATCCATAACGTTTATTCATACACATTGACGTATACGAAATATGTACCTAATTAAAATATGTATGTAATTATTCCATCATTCGAATAATAAGTCTATTATTTTGCAATTAACATTCATCTTCTCAGTCAACATGCAAATATTTATGGTTTAACATATACTGAAATTGACTACAGTTTATTTTTTTAGCATAGTCATCTGTATGTGAATTGGCTACTTTTTCTCATTCATTTTTATTCAATTTGAATAAATTCATCTTTTGCTTTCATTTTTTCGATTGCCAGCTTTTTGTATTTTGAAAAAGAAAAAACAACAACAATTAAATGAAAACAATGTAAATAATAATATAGTATAAAGATCCAAAATTTTTGTGATCAACACGAATGCACACGACTATGTTAGAAAAATCAACCATAAAAATTTTAACAAAAATAACATAATGATTTCAAGCATCAATTCTTACATAATTTGTATAATGTATGCGTATACAAGCAAAATGCCAATTGACAAATTTTTAAATTGATTATGTGATTTATTGTATAATATGAAAATATTGTGTGAATAAACATGACAGAAAATGAACATTAACTAAAAAGACGAGAAATAAATAATTACGAGAGAGATTTATTTCTTAGGCATAAGTAATTGTATTATACTCGTATATAAAGTTAAACATAAAATGATTTATGAGAAATGTTCACTTTGACGCGTCTTAAAAAATTGATAACGTTATATTTCATCTTATGTACTACATAGGCTAGAAAAAAAAAGCGACTTGAAAATGCTTAACGTATAAACAAAATTTATCTTGTGATTAATTAGTTATAGCGTACACAATTATGTTGTCTTACGTGTACAAATTGTTTGAAGTTATTGAAAAATGAATTTAATTTCCCATCTTTTTTTCCTTAGATACTATTCTAATTTCTATACACTTATATATGTCTTCTAAGATGTTAAACAAAATAAAGAAATTGATGTTTATGAGATAATATTACATCATATCGAAAAATTAAAATTAATTATTATACAAATATATAAAAATATTAAATTAAATTAATTGATATTGTGCGCTGTATTTGTACATTAGATTTATTTTAAGAAAAGCAAAGTCTATGTATAAGAAAAATCTCCTATTTATTGTACAAAAATTTTTCAAATTTTTCAGTCAATATTGTTAGCATATAAGAACCTAGTACCCTAGGCACAAGTAAGCTAAATAATAAATAGAGAAACTGAATTTGGAAGACAAAAAAAAATCCCTTGGTTTTATATGCGTAATGTCTATGCAAAATCAAATACAATAATGCCCCGATTTACATTTCGTGATAGTAAGTACTAATTTATGTATGAATGTACGTAAAGGGTCTTTTTTAAATTGAATATATACTTATTTTTATTTCGACCTAATATTTTCATTAATCTTGCCCCTAATTAAACGAAATTTGTATGTATGCACGTATTTATATATTTTATCCTGACTCACAAGAGTTTTGTTGGTACTAACCATTGTGTACCTTATAGGAGTAATTTTTGTATTTTTAATTTATTTTTCCATTTATGAATATTTAGAAAATTTTTCTTTTTTTTAAAACTATTTTGAAAAATGTGTACATGCGTATATATCTTTTCCAGGTACTTTGTCTATCTTATTTAGTCTATCTATGTATTTTATCTATCCTACTCGTATGTATGTGAAAAATATAATTTGTATATTTCATGTTTTTAATTTAATTTAATATTTTTTAAATTTTTTATTCAAGTACTTGTGTATGTATGTTATTTCAGTATTTTTAGTCCTTCAGTTTTTTTTTACTACATATTTTTTTACACACATAACGCATACAAAAATGCATATACCATACACGTTGTTTTAGAGACCATAAAAGTGGCAAACTTTTAAACATATGGGAAAACTTAAACTTTTAAATTTAAGTGTATCTACTACGTATACAATTTATAAAATATTATTATACACTGACACTAGAACTTAAATGTTTTTATGCCTTCTTTACAAGAAATTTTATATATGTATAGTATACGTGTGTACATAGAAAATATAATATAAACAAAATGTTACAAAAAAAAAAAAATGATAAAAGAAATCTTTACGAGAATTTGTTAAAAAACAAAAAGAATATAAATATGTACATACATATGTATGTTTTTTTCAATTTTTTCTACCTTTTTTCAAAGGTAGGCAAAACCAAAATAGAAAGTTTTATTAAATTTCGTATATGCTCATCATTCTAGAAATAAAGTTTTAGAATATGTATCTGCTCTTTTTTATATAAATATATGTATGTATATATGTGTATAACTTCATGCATACGCAATTATTTATGTAGTCAAAGTCAAGTCAAGGCATATTATACTAAAACGACTATACTGTTAAATTATAGAGTGTGTCTCAAAATAAATGTCGTTCAGTATATTTTATCGGAAAGTTTAGGTTGTTTCTATGAGAGACTAATGCACAATTTAGACATGCACAGTGTTTGAATGGGGCAATGTCTCTTGAAGAACCCTGTACGCCACAGCTAAGGTCTATTTAACAAAGATTCGACTGAAATCAAATGAAAAATACCACAGCTATTAAAATTCAATACATGTTTCAAGATATTATTTTTTCACAAATATTTCAGCTTTTTACGTATCATCGTATATAATTTTCGAGTGGAAAAATTTGTGTAAATTAAAAGAGAAAAGATTTTCTCCATCATCATCTTCAAACTCGGAAAATTTTACGAAAATCAAAAGATATTTATTTATCTTGATATGTTAGTACAGAGATATATCCAGTATAGGCTAAGTGACATTTATTCTGAGACACCTCATATATGTTTCTCCTGCTTATGAATAAATTCATATACATACATATTTACATATGTATACAAATATATCACATTATATAAAAAGCACCTTTTTCAGTATTATCACTACATATCACATGAACATACAATTTTCTTAAAAAAGGAGTTTTTCGTTTATATTATGAAAATCTCTTTTCTCAGTGATCAAGAAAATTAGTTGTAAACTTGTTGTATAAGGTTTCAAATTGTTATTACATATTAAAAGATTTTTAATATTATACACATACAGGTATGCATGTATATGTATGTACTTACGAATTTCAGAGTTATGTGATAAATATGTATGCATATACATATTTAGATTTACATAAGTATATATTTATTTATATAATATGTAATTATACGTTTTATAAGAGATATAATGTAACTGGTGTATAATGAAGTGAAGTTGAATGAAAAATTATTTATTACTTTTGATGTACTTAATTACAAAAATTTTCACATGCTATTAAAGTAAAAGGATTATAACAACATTGAACATGTAGTGAGCGGATTAAATTAAAAATTTAAAAAAAGAAAGAGAAAAATCGTTTCACATTTAAAATAAAAAAAAAAAAATAAAAATCAAGTAAGTATGTACATATAAGTAAATAAAAATAAAATATGGCAAGACAAAACAACCTAATGTGCTTTTAGTGGTTTTTCAAACTTTTTTTGCATATGCTTACTTTTAATAAATTTGTACATATACACACATACAAAGGTAAATAAATTTAATTAGGTACCTTAATGAACTTTTACATATATTCTATGAAAATATGTATGTTTGTATGAATATGCAATGTATACGTAATACATGTATTTGAAATATTTTTAATTGAATTTCATACTCCTTTTTTTACATTTTATTGTAATAATTCAAGAGAAGAAAAAAAGAAAACTTAACATTTTTCCTACTAAAAAACTTATTTTCCATAAATGCAAAAGATATAATTATTGATCTTATGTAATTTTTCATGTTCTATCATATTACACGCCACATTTTTCTTAATAATAAAAGTATTACATATTCACAATATTCACTATTCATGTATATACATGTAATGTGTTGTACTTTAATTTTTACATATGAGAAAAATGTTTAAAATAAATTTTCTTTATTTGTGTATATAACGATGGGTTCCGAAACGTTCAAAAAATGTATTTAGATACGATATTGCTACTGTCGTTGACAATTACGATGCAATGTACCCACATTTTTCATTTTTTTTTGTACCCACAAAATTAACCGGATGTGTAAAATTTAAATGTCTAATCTGATTTTTACAACGCATCTGTTCCTGTCTTAATGCAAGAATTTTAGAACTTGTTACATTGTATTGACACGGTGTTAATACGTTTCAAAACTCACTCTAATATATCCTGTGTAATAAGTACATACGTAGTATATTATAGTTGAAAAATTTGCATTTAAAAAATTTGTAAAATAGTAAATATGTATTATTTGCAAATAAATTTCAAAAAAGTAATAGAACACATTTTCCATGACATATGCCAAAGTTTTAAAAGATAATAAAGAAAAATTATAAAAGAAATTTTAAAGTAGTTTTTCTTTAGAAAATATATTGTAATAAATGTATGTACCTATGCATTAACATACACACATGCATATGTTGTAAATGTCAAATGCCTGCGAAAAGGATACAAATTTATGTACATATACATATACGTTATGTACTTTTACATACATACATACATATATGTATATACAATAAATGGATGGTAATAATCATCTATGACCAAGGCAATATTCAAATGAATTTATTCTCTTATTCATAAAATGAATGTACACATTATTATATGTACATTTTCTTCCAACATACGTTTTGTTAACTACCATTATTAACTTACATGCATACATATGTATATTTATTATGTGTAACATATATAACGCGATCAACATAAGACTTTCGTATAAATTCCTAGCGTTAATAATGTATGCATATAAGATATGGATTTTGTCGTTTATATTATGGTGCTTTTATATGGTGTATATAGTACAGTTATAAGTCATGATGACTTTTCAAAATAACAAACAGCCCCATAAAGTCAATTTAAAGGAATCCTATTTTAGCCATTTTAGCTACAGGACAGCCATATAATCTTAGTAATATTTATCGCTTTTCTTTTTCTTTATACGTATTGCATCGTTTTATACTTATACATTTATATATGTATACTTATATACATATGTATATAATATTATATATTGTGTCGTACATATGTAAATATATTTAAAAAAGAGCCCTAAGCAGATGAAATCGATTCTTGGAAATTTACCAAATAATAAATATAATATATAGGTATATGTAAAAATGTGTTCTATGGATGTATACAGTTTAGTTTAGTTTATAAGTGTATGGTTATGTGTAGTATAACCATAATAAAATAGTTAAAATTCTTTTCCTTTCTAATGAAAAAAATCTACATATGAGATCATAGAATTTTTTGCCAGAAATATAAAAATTGTTAGTGCATAATATTTTGAAACTATTTGTATTATGTCTGTTCTAATAAAATGATCATGATGATTATACTTACATGTACGAATGCACATGTATACATACACAATGATGATGAAAATTATTTAATAACAGTATTGGCATATTTAAATGTAATGATAATATAATATTCAAATAGAATTTGAACTAAATATTACAAGTCTGCATTTCGTACAAGAACTTATTAATCTATAGGTACATACATACATATATGAATGCAGTATATAACTGACATGCATGTATTACAATTTTGTCTCTGTGTTTTAGATCCTTTTCTGTATTATAAAAACTACTTATATAATCATTCACAAATACATTAATATTTATAAGTATTCACAAGATATTAACGAATTAAAACTAATTTAATTGGGTCACAAGATATCGTGTTGATAATTCAAATATCTTTTTTTTTTACTCAAATAACTTCTTCTTTTTTCTATAAATTATGCTGCAAAAAACTACATATAATGTAAAAAAAAATAATAATTTCTTCGATTTTAATGTAATTTCAAAAACAGTTTTTTAACATTACATACAATGGATAGAACAGAAAAACAAAAATTATATGAAACATGTAGCAAGTATCATCTAAATTATTCCAATTTTACTACAAATGTAGCGACAAATACATGCATGTATATGTTATAAATGTACATATGTACAGATATGTGTACATATGTGTAATGTATGTATATATACGTATTATGTAAAACATAAAATGTGAAAAATGCAGACGGAACTTGAGTCAGCGGAAAAATGAAAATTCATTCATTTTCAAAAGACTTTTCCATCTAACATATGCATGTATAAACAGATATATGTACATATGTAATACATATATACATACATTACATACGTATATACATATATGTAATTAATATTTTTTTCCTTCTACATCTTTCATAGTGTTAAAAAAATGAACCTTTGATAAAAATACAGAAATGATTTTTTTTTTCAAGTAAAAGTATCAAGTAAAAGCGTCAAAGAAAAGTAGATAATATGTGAGACCAAGACCAAGATAATTTTTGTTAATGCAGTCCTGTATAATGCATTTTAAAATTTATTCATGTCTGTTCGTATTGTATATGCGTATTTGTATGTATTTTATATTTATACATGTTTACTTGTGTAACATATACATATAAATTTATGCTAAGAAGTACATACATTGAAAATGTATAAAATACATTATGTTTAACAAATTAATATGATCATATTTATGTACACAGGGTGTTACACCGAATTACGTGTATAGTTCGAACATGATAAAAGGCTTTAATGAGACAAGTAAAAGATCATTATATAAAAAAATAAATTGTGATACTTTGACTCAAGTTAGTTCGTAGTCGTAGTCAGTCGTAGTTTCATGATTTTCTTGAATAGAATATTTAGGATCGTGTTTTCTTTATTTTTTTCGTTACACGAAATGCACCAATTTCAAGATAGACGAAAGTTCTTCTCAGTTCAAATGAAGCGAAGAAAAAAAAATGTATATTTTTTTAAAATAGCGCTATTGTTAGTCCTTAGTCCCAATTAAACAAAAAATTACAAAAAAGATTATTCTTTGAAGAACATAATACACCCTGTATTAACAGAAGTATTAGCGATCACACATTCACAGTTTTATGTTTTTATCATTTTTTTGTGTGATACATTTCAGCTTTTCTTTGTTGAATAAATACTAGCGAAAAACAAAATGAAAAGAAATAAACGTTAATACAAGTATCAAAAGAAAATACTAAATATGTACATTACTATGTGTGCACGGATGTGAATCTATATTAATTTTTAAAAAATGTATACGATAAGAAGAAATAAAATTAAAACAAAAAAAAGACGTTAACAATTTGATATGGATTAGGAAACTTTGAAATGATAATAATAGTAAATATGATAGGAGGAAAAAGTGGTATAAAGAAGATTAAAGTGAACTGCATTAGGATAATGAAATGTAAGGTCATGAATAAATAATAAAGTTTTTTTTTCCATACTTTATTTTACATTCATTTCTTCTTGTTTTACTTTGATTTGTATTTTTCCTCATTTTTTCAAAATTATGCATTCGTTTTTTTATTTTTCATTAAAATATAGAAATCTGTAGGAGCACATACACATGCATAGAACAATTTTCATCATTAGATGAAAGATTTTAATAAAATCTTGATATGAATAAAATTAACATAAGAGGGAAACTAACTATAAAATATGTGCGAAATACATGAGAGAAAAAAAAATTTATTTTGTAAAAATGGCCAAAATATTTTTACAAAATTTGACATAAAATTAACATAAAATACCAATCAAATCATATAAATATGGGCATTCACAACTAAAGTATGCACATGTGTGTATGTGCTTAAAAAATAAAATCACAAAAAATTTATAAAATTATTTTAAATGCATAAAACGCCATGTATTGTATTTACAACTTATCACACTATATATGTATATTCAAATTTTTTTTTCCTGTATGTACATATGTGTTGAAATACATATATAAACGTATGTATACATTTACATTTATTTACATATACGAGTATGTACGTATCATGTACAGCAACCGTGTAAGGGCTAATATTCATATTTCAATATTTAATATTTTACGTGGCTTCATATTATATGTACCTAATTTTATTTAAATTATATTATACAATTTTTTACATGTAAACGAATTTCTGTAAAAGGAAAAATTATTTTTCTGTATGGAAATATTTTCATCAAAACAAAAAAAAAGCAAGGATAATTAATAAATAAATGCACGAAAAAAAAGTAATAATAATAATAAAAACCAAATAATTTACATATCAATAAATAAATATGTCGGAAAATTTCGAATATTAAAATGGAAAACACGTAAAAAATAATAATATGTAAATGAAAATAAAAATCATATATGTATGTACATACTATATAATGAAAAAATGAAATAAATGACAAACGGAACAAAAACCGTATCCAAAAAATTATTCCAATTTAACGCATCGATCTTTGATAATAATTTGTGTTAAAAAGATTGTTTTTTTGTTTTTTTTTTTTTTTTTAAATATTAAAATTATATAATGTAGTTCACCTAAAATATTATAATGTAGTGTTGGTATGTATAATAAGAAGTAAATACATACACATGTATATGTATACTGATATGAGAATTTACTTTTAATAAATATAGCAAACATCGATTGCTACATACATACATAGTACATATTTATCATTTATATACAAAATCAGCTTATTTAAAGACTGAAATTAAAATTCAGTCATGTATACCATTACAGCATATGCATAATACATATGTGGCTCTGCTATATACAAAAGTATATATACAGTGTAAAACATGTAAATATAATATATATTAAATAAAATGAATTAATATATTGTTATGTAAACATACACACATGCTTCTGAAAATATGCATGAAATATAAAAATATTAACATTCATGCAAATTTGCTCTTTTTTAATACCATACAGTATGGTAATTTTGTAATGAATTTTGCATACAAATGTGTTTTTAACATATTTTTATTTTTTATTTTCTACTTTTATACGTACATACTTATATGTAACTATGCATACTGTTATATATTGACTCATATGTATCTATATTTCGTCGTTCCATACACGAATACATATTATATAGATCTTTATCCATGATGTGTTTAAAAAAGTAATATGTACGCGACTATTTATTATATGTATTTACTTGGTATATTACTATACTAAAGTCTATGGAATATACATTTTATTTTATATGAAAGCAATTTTTATACTATTAAATTGTTATTGAATTTTTATTTCATCGGTCAAATTTAACGACAAACGAAAAAAATTTTTTAAAAATTTTTGTCTCTTTAATAAATATAAATTTATTGCAAAATTATCCTTAATATATAATTTTTTTTTTTTACTTACGCATATAGACTTACAGCTAGCGACATAAAAGAAAACGCGAAAATGTTCACAATTTCTTATGAAACATTTTTTTTTAGTGTAAGACACAAAATTAAGTAGAAATGAGTTCAAAGCTAACTAAAAAATAATGCGCTAAAAAGGATGAAAAGGACCAAAATCATGATAATTCATATAAAGAAGATTAAAACTAAAAAACTTAAGTATGCCTTTTTTATGCCACAAGCTTTAGTGTACGATGATGCATTTGCGAAATTTTTTGTTCACTATTTTTTTTGTTTTTGTAACAAAGACTATAAATTTTTATTAACATTAATAGAATTAACATTTAAACATATTAAAGTTTAAATGGTATTGAAATTTTGTCTGTTATAGAATAGAGATATACAGAAAGTACAAAAAAAAAGTAAAAAAATAATGCTTGATGCTTGGCTTCACATTGAATTGAAATAAAATCTCTTAACCAATTTGCATAATTTTTTCATTAAAATGAACAGAATATAAAATTTAAAATTGTACTGTATGCGTAAAACGTTCTGTTTAAAATTATTATTCGAAAATTATGAAATCATTTTTTTAAAAAAAAAAAAAAGATACAAAAAAATTCAAAATTCACATGTGTGAATGAATGCGGGCAGTGTTATCATTTTGCTGCAATTGCATTATTTTTATTGCTTTTTACATGCATAATTAGTACATGTAAATTTATTGTCAATATAACAGAACAAATTTTTAAAAATTTAAACGACAGCACTGATTGCATGTCCGTGTAATTAAAATATATTTTTTAAGTGCTGACGTGTGGAAAGTTTATGTTTGTTTTTTTTTTTACAATGATTTTAAGTTTATTTCTGCGAAATATGTGCAAATTTTTTAATATTTACATTTTTTTATATTTTAAAATCTCTTTTTAATTCATAAAATACATTTTTGTTGACTGTTTTTTTTTTCACACGCGTATATATATAATCCAATAATCAGTTTTATATTTATACAGGGTGTTACAAAGAAAAGGTCACAAAATGTTTAAACTAGAAAATCAAACCCCTTAGATATGAAAATAAATTAAGAAAATGAAATTATTCGAAATCATTTAGTTAATGGTAATATCGGTGATATGATAAAAAATATACGACTTGATATGACATATTTTTAATATTTCTAAATTTTATGGATAGCAATATTTGGTACTCCTTAGCGAAATCAAGCATTTCAGAAAAACTTACTTTATAAATATTCTTGAATCAAGTTAAATATATATACATATGTATATATGTATACATATATGTATGTATTTTTTATTTTTTTAAATATTTTTTGTATTTGTTGAATTGAGCATTTTTAATGTTATTTGAAAGGTTCGAAATTGATTACTCTAATTACAAAAAATGTATTTATCGTAGAATCCAATAACTTTTTACAAAAATTTTGTAAATATGCATGTATGTGTGTTTATTATCGATTACGTAATAAATTTCACATTATCATACATATATTCAAGTGTTATTGCAAGTGTAAACTTTTCGAAATACTTGTATATCATATTCGAGTGATAGTAGAAAAAGTTCTTTTTTATTTTTTCTTAAATGTAATTGTGTACAAATCATGTGTTTTTTTTATTTTTATAATTTTCATTCTACATAAGACAACTTATCTAGTTTTTCAATCCTAAAATGAAATTTTATCGATATTAAATGACCGTTATGAAACACAATGTCGTCAAGGAAACGTTCGTTCAATAGTCTGGTAATAGCCAATTTAGTTAACAATATACTCGTGCGTATCTTTATCTTTTTGTTGTGTTTTTTTTTTTGTTTTCTTTATTCACACACTCGCCCATATAATAAAATTGCATGTACACACACATATACATTAGAAAAACTAAAAAGGAAAGTGGAAAACAGGAAAAGACGTATATCCGTTAAAAGGACTTTAGGACAAAAGTCAATTTGAGTTGTAAATAAATGTACAGCCAGAGAATGAACAAAAAAAAAAAAACAAAAATGAAAGTCCCTCATTTATTGTATAAAATCCCCACAATTATAGTAAATTAGGGTCAGTTGTAATGGTGGAGCAGTATTATGAACATAAATTTATAGGAAAAAAAAATTATTTCTATCCAAAGCATAATACATACATACATTTCATTTCATCTTGATGAATATAACAATTATTATATGAGTACTTACACAAACAAAAAATTTCTTTAAATTTATTCTAGAATTATACAAAATAACAAAAAGACAACATTCCATTTTCATTTAGACTTTAATTAATTTTCATTAAATGTGGTCAACAAGTTGATGAAATGTGCCACCAAAATGAAGTTAAACTGTATACCTATATAAAATTACAGGACCGCCAGGCTTGGTAGAATCGTTTATTGTTTTAACACGCTACAACTATTAGTATTATGGGTATATAAAATGACGAAAATAAGAGACAAAATACATTATAGGGACAAGAGGGCACGTCAAAATCTAAATTCGTATACAACAACAAAGAATGGTATATCATTTGCGTGTAAAATATACAGGCAGGATATTTAATTTACAATTTGTACACAATGTCGATAACTTTATAGAGTACATCTATATAACAAACACTAAAAAGTATTTGAATTTAATGTAATATAATGACAACAATTGATGACGATAGTCACGAATGAATAATAATCATTTCTATGTGAAATTGCTTATCTACCTATACCTAATACATATGCATTGTATATACATTGATATTTTGTACATTCAGTTTCGGGGAGTATTTTAAAAATATAATGATAAGGAAATTGAAACTCATTTAATTTATAATCAATGATGAACGTAATTACATTCATTACAATTTGAAAAATATAAATTAATTGAAAAAAAAAAAAAAATTTCAATTAAAATGAAGTGTATATAGGTTGAGTTTCGAAACGTTTAATTGGTGGCTTAATGAAAATTTTTAATTCCAAAACGCAAACAATCAAAATCGTAAATATTTTTCTAATACAATATATCAGTCATATCCATTTTTTTATAATCAAAATCGTTACTACATTACAACAATTTTTTTGGCGTTTTGAAACTCACTCACAATTTTAATTCCATTATTTTACAGAAATGATTCAAATTGATGTTAGCCAATTATTAGATTTTATTTTCTAACATTCTTGTTATATCTTTTTCTATTATTTAATGATTGTTACGTACAAAAAAATAAATAAGAATTTTTCGATCATCAATTTATTAAATTTTTCCTTTTGACCTTATCTTTTTAAAATGCAAGAAAAATTTCTTTTAGAGATTCTTATGTTACGTAACACTTATCATTCAAGTTACTATTTTGCTTTTATTTTATTTTATTTTTTTATCAACGTGCAATATGGATGGTCTCGTATGCACATAACAAATTGTATCTGATTTCTAATTTAATTTGACTTTATTCTGTGTGAACTATAACCCAAAATAAACACCTGTGACTTATACAATCCCATACAATTTTGTAATATATGAAAATAGCAGATGCTGTTGATTGTACATCTGTATACAAGTAAATAAGGAAGAAAAAAAGGATATTATTTTTTTTTTCATATGGTATGGTTACGTTTTAGGATACATAAAACTACATATTAACTTTCATGAACTTCTTGTTACGAAGTTTATTACATAATGTACATTAATGCATACAGGCGAGTTTAACATAGAAAAGGCTGATGATCATTTCCTTTTATTATTATTAATATTTTTTATTTTTTTTTTTATTTTTATTCATTAAAATGTTTGCGTAATATGAAGATTTCATTTCATTATATTTCTGGCTTTTAACTTTGAAATTCTTATAATATGAATATGTAAAATATTTTTGTTACATAATATTGTAACATTGCTGTGGTCTTACGGACGTACATATATACATTTATAATATTACGTAAAAATTATACTTATACATTTACATAGATGTTACTTATATTATGAAAATTTAAAAACTCAACACATATTTACTTTCATTTATTTTCTTCTTTTTTTCTTTTTGTTATTATGATGATGACCATTTCTCTAAGAGTATGCAGTGTGTCCAGAGTAAAAACCATCATAGTTTTTGCATGAAAACTGCAGACTTGTTCAAAGGATTTTATTCAATATAAAACGCTTTCAGAAAGGTGAATTTTAGAAAGAGAAGATCTAGAAGGATTTTTTTTGTTTTTTTACTAAAAACAGTTTGAAATACATGAACAACGCATTTTGTAATTTTTACTCTGAAACATCCTGTATACACATAGCTTTAAATAAACTTAAATTCAAAATGAATTTTCAATATATTTTTGATTACATTTTTTTTTTAATTTTTGATGTTTTTTCATTAACATCATGAAACGTGACCTCTTATAATATTAAGTAGATTTACATACTATGATTGACATAAAAGTCCATTCATGTACATATATAACAAGTACATGTACATACAATAAATCATGTTTATTTCATACATAAATTTATAAAGTACAATTTCATATAATTTTAAGTATCAGACGATTTGTTATTCCTATTTTAATTTTTTGCTTGTGGCAACTTAATATTATATAGCAGTGATGTATAGAAATATAAATGAAAATTAAAAATCATTGTAATATGTATATACGTATGTATTCACATCTTGAATGCATGTGTACAGTAGTAGTAGAAATTCTATGGTTATAAAATAAGTGGTTTTTTAAGTGTTAAAAGTAACATTTCTTTTCTGGTACAGAATATAAAAATATATTCGGGATTGAAGAATAACATCATAAAATCATGATGTTTTATGTTTCATCTACAACATTATATTAAAAAAAAAAAAAAATCTTTAATCATATTGTTGTTATACAAAACAAGGATAAATTGATGTATGTACGTATGTACGTCAGTTAGCTATAAAAAGAATAATAAGAGTTTGAAATTTATTTATTTTTATTTTTATTTTTTTGTTTTCCTAATGTTTTATTCAAATGTAAATTTTAGGCTATATAATGTAATAATTTATAACTGGAAAGAATAAATTAATAGCATCGAAATTTTATACTATACAATTTTATAGCCAATTGAAAAACTTTTTTCTATTATTTAAGTCCTCTTTTTTTTTTGTTATTAATATATTGTTTTTCTTTTAATACAAGTACAATATTTTCAATACAAAAATTTCAATCAATTTTTTTTTATAGTTTAGTTATTTTGTTATTTACGTTATTTTCAAATACATATTTGAAAAAACGATTTAAAAGTATTACAAAGTTGAAATTTATTTTTTCTCATATAACACATTATCCGTACAAAAAAAGGGGTGTTGTTTTAAACAATCGCTATATTGCTAAATATTTTCAAACAATTGCTATAAAATTGTAATATTCAAATATTTTTTGTTAGACATGAACATCCTTTAGGTTCAATTGAATCTACACACGAATGTACGTATTACAAAGCCTTTCTTCTATTTTTCCATTGAGATATAATCTAACATTCCCTTAATAGCAGACTGTGATAAGAGTACAAGATCATATCCTCGATTAATTGAGATAATACTGTCATAACGAGAAAAAAAAATGAACGATATAACATTGCCAGTGTTGAAAAAACTTTTTTAATGAAGTATAAAAATACTTAATAAAAATTTCTGTTTACATTTAGGAATACAAAATATTCGAGACGATAAAAGTTCATTCGTTTTATTTGTACATGTATAAAAACAAATTGATTCAAGGATATTTTGCTTTAAAAAAAAGGCTTATATTTGCTTACAGTTTGCTACTTTATTTTATTTCATTTTTTTATTATATCATTAAAGCATTTTTTTTTTAAGTACAATTTGTTTATTGAGGTAAAATTATATCCATTGACCTTATTAACTTTCAGAATACATAAAAAAAACTCAGTTGTATGAGGAATTAGGACAAAAATTTTATTCGAAAAAAAAAATGAAAAGTTAAAAATTAAATAATTCATGCACTAACATGAAAAATTTTTTGAACAAAGGTCATGAACACAGAACAAAATAGGAGAAAAAAGAAAATGAAAATAAAGAAATTTTTTTTGCAGATTATCCTTTGTCATAAATTTAGACATTATTTATTTCTTCAAAATTATGATGAATAATTTCAATCAATTTCGAATTATTATTTTTTTTTTCACTATTCCATTGCAATTGCTAGTCAATAAGTTTTAATCGTTTTTTTTTCCTTTTAAATTATTTTTAAAAGTTTTTTAATATTATGCAAAAAATCCTTTTATGTTTTATGGAATATGAACACAAAAGAATAATATCAATGAAATTCGTGGAGAATTGTTCTACTCTTAAATTTTATTCATTCTAAAAATAATTGAATGAAATTTTGGTGAGTTTCGAAATGTAAAAAGAGTTTGTACTGATACCGTATTGCTACTATTCTGATATGATCTTTTGTGGTGCAATAAGTATATGGATACATTGTATCGAATGTGCGTATTTTGCATTTTGAAGTTTAGAAATTTTTTCCATTCACTTATTCGACCGCTTATTTTCCACTTTTTACTATGCATATTTTAAATAAATGTCTATAAAGCGTATGAAGCGCGCTTGTAAATTACTAAAGGTCAGGAATACCGGATATTTTATCAAATTTTTTCATTTATTTATTTAGTTATTTATTTTATTATTATTTTTTTTTAAACATTAATCAAGTAAAATGTGGTATTCTGTTGTATTATAACATCATGGGAATTTGTATACGTATGCAAGTGTTTGTATTACTGAAATCTCATATATTTTATATATGATGTATAGCTTTCATGTAGCATTTCATTTAAACTAGTCATTTCTCTTTTTCATCATTATCATCATTATTATAATCAACATATTCACTTGTCGCCCTCTTAAAACATGATATCTAACATATACGTGTACATACAACAATATGTTTGTATACAACCTGCACCTCATATGTACAATTTAACATAAACGTATTTACATAAATTTGTAATAAAATAGTCTCAAATATAAATGCAGAATGTCATAACATTCTAATATATAACATAACATATTAATAATACTATTGTATTAAATATATGTATATTAAAACATGCAAGATACACATACACAAACATATCATTATATACATATGTACATATGTGTGTATCTATCAAATAAACAAACATACATATACAAAATACTAACTAACCTTTAATTTCAAAATTCAAAACGTGACTGATATGCATGACATGATGTTTCGCATGAATATCGCATTAACGTGCAATTAGTTGCTCTTGTTCTTTTCAGATAATATTATTTGCATTTAGCTTCTTCTACCTTTTACCACCTTTTGGCTTTTAGTAGAGTACTTTTTGGTACTATATTACATATTTACACAAAAATATATTATACTGTCTTATTCAAATGTGTATCTGTGAATGCAAGCCACATAATCTGCATACGTACATTATAATGTATACTTCGTCCATGATTTTAGAGCAGTAAATGTTCATTTGAAAATTCTTAGTGTTGCTTCTAATCATTTTTTCCAAACTGCTTCTTTAATTAGAACTTTTCAATTTTCTTCAATGATTTAAAGCATTTATAAGAAAACTTTAAATTTATTGTCATTTTCTCTATCACTTTTTGCTTAATAAGAACTGCATACTTCATTCGTTTGAAACATTTTTTCTTAATATTCAAAAAATAATAGATGCATGAATCTATTGAAATCCTTACTAAAAATTGGCAGCTTGGTCTAAAACGACTAGGTGTGACTTATGGTAGTGTGAAACTGGCTTATTTTCAAGCTTCAAATTAGTTTAAAAGGAGAAATTATAAGGATTTTTTTTCCGTAACGCTTATTCAAATTGTGAACCTGAAAATATTAGTATTAAAGACTTGGACAAAGTTTACCTCGTACTTATGTACATGTATACATCTATGTATGTATGTAAATAAGACAAATATCTCATGCATTCGTATTTATATAACGCAGGAGGCAAAAGGAAAAATACTAAATAAATTATAATGAGAAAAAAATATATATAAAAGATAAAATATTTGACATATTCAGATGAGAATCTCAAGTAGTAAAGCAACATGTATATGAACAATATCAATGTACGGTGCAAATGTATGGTTTTAATATTCCTATTTGTATAATAATGATAATAATAAGAGAAATGATAGAAGTTAAAAAAAAAAAAATATAAAAAAATACAAAAAAGAAAATAAATATAATATGTTGACGTAAGTGTAATGTACACGTAAAGATATCTTTCGTCTGCAAGCTGTATGTTTATTCGTTAAGGATATTACGTACGTACACATATCGTACGTAGAAAATATAGAAATGAGATCTTATGTAAGTACATATGTATGTGGGTGCGAAAATTAATGTTGTTTTTTCCTACACATATTCTACTTACGTCCATATATATACACATAAATAGTGTATATTAAGTAAGTAATGTTAGTTTGTATTTTTTTTTTGTATTATCTACACTTTGTTATTTTTTGAAGAAAATTTTACATAAAATTTCATTTTAATATTTCACCTTTATTTTTCTTTTAAATTCATTTATGAAATAGTAAACAACAATAATAAAACGTATGAAATATAATAACTAAATATACTCGTAATAAGTCTTATTCCTTTGTAAAACCTATGTACATACATATGTATATAAAGTATCAGATACATCATATGTATGTACTTGTAATGTACTTTTATATGATGGTTTTAAAATGAATTTTTCAACTTTTAGTGGTTAGATTAATAGTTTTGATAACTTCTTTTAGTGTTTACTCAATTTGTCTACATAAAATCTTACTGCTTTTTTAACATATAAATGGTAAAAAAAAACTACAAAATTACTTTTAAAAAGTCAAATATAAAATGAAAAGTTCATCATCGTCGTCACCATAACCATCAAGAATAAAGAAAATGGAAATCTAAGTAAAAACATAGCAAAAAGTAAAATATTTACTTTTAAATGTACCTATCTATACACATATACATATGTACATTTAATATTCGTATACAATGGTTTTTTTTTCTATTTTTTTTTTGCCATTTAATTTTGTTTTTCTTTTGGTTTTTATATTTGATATGTTTTTAAAAAAGTGTTTGAAAAATTTTCACTTTTCCTCTTTATTTTAATTTTTACTCAATATAATATACTACGAGTATATCATATCTATACATGTATTCAATTCCTTTTTTTTCACTTAAATTCATAAGTGAAAAAAAAATGTACGTTAAACTAGGAACATTTTTTGTTTGTTTATTCCTTAAGTATTTTTATTTTTTCTCATTTAACTTTAAGTTTGTAAAGTTACACTTGCTTTTATGGCATATGTACACTATTAGAAGAAATTTAAAAAACATTTTCTAAAAGTTTACGTATATTATTTTGGACATATACGTACATGGGTATATTATGTGAACATATTTACAAATTTGTACTTAGAAATGCATGTACAGAAAGACGCATGTACATTATGTTATATCCTGCATTTTCTTATATCGTTAGCCCTTAAGCTATAACCAAAAATAAAGAAGCAATGTAAAGTAAAGTAAAGTGAAATAGACACACAGCTGTATAATCAAATGAGTTCATTCATAACGTACGTGAAATTTCAGTTTATTCAATTTTGTCAATTTTAAAATGTCGTTTCTCAGCACAGTTATTGTTATGTCTAGTAAGTATAGTACTGTGTATTTATTGTATTTTTTTTTTTTTTTTTTTGTAATTTCAGTTCATGTTACTATTACGTTCAATACGTAATTTTTGATATCCATATGCTACTTTTGTGAAATTTCTTAGTTTGCTTCACTTTACTATACTTTACATTCTCAATTTTAGTTATAGCATTATCTATAGTTTTGTACATGTACAGCATAAACGTGTATAAAATGAAAACTTAAATTTCTTGTTGAAACCCTTTTTTAACACTAATCAGTTTAGTACATATGAAAAAAAAAACAGTTTGTTAGTAAATATACAATTTCCTGCCTTAAATGATAGTAAAGGTATTAAAAAACAAGGAAGAAATTTGATTCTTTATGTACATAAACATACGATGATTATATTTAAATTATTATACTTAATATGTTAACAAACCACTGTTATGTATGTGTTTTGTCTTTGTATGACATTAAAAACTATAAAAACCAATTTTTCCACTTGAACCACACATGAAAGTTAGTTTTTAGCCATCTTTTAAATTAACACTTGCATATCCTTTTGAATTTTTAGAAAATACAAATTAAAGACTTGAAAAGCATTATTATGGTAAATGTAAAATTCACACACACAAAAAGTATGCATCCAGAGACAAAATAAGTAGTGATGGGAATTTATGTATAAGTATATCTACAGTTTTGGTTAATAAGGATATGTCAAGCAAAAAAACAAAAAGATCAACGAAGTAAAACTGAAGTTGCTTTTTTAATCACATACACACACATTATTTTGTTTTTAAGTTTAAATACAAACTTTTTTAAAAAGATTAATTAGTTCATGTATGCACTTTAATACACGTAAGTGTAATAAATGTTAAATGAAAAATAAACAAATTTATTCATGTAAATAATAGAAAATACTATTTAAATATATAAATATGCATATTTTTCATTCACGTAGTATATTGTGTGTGTGTGTGAATGTTTTAAACGACTTATGAACTGTGAAGTTACTTTGCAATAAATTTTTTAATATAGTGACACCATGGTGTCATCGAGTTTACAAGGAGTGTCATTACAAAATACCTGGTTAAATTAAGGATTATCAAATTTTGCTTTCGAAGTATTTTTTGAAACTGGTTCATTTCGCAAAAGAATTTTTATTACCATTAATACCAATATTGTGATTATTATTATTTCCACCGATCTTTAAAATGGAAAGAAAATTTTCATCTTTATTCACGTACATCACGATTCACGAGTAATGATATTAACAAATGACTATGATACGTCTATTTTCCACTGATTAGTGGATTCAGTTTCTTCATTATTTGTATTCGAATAACGCACCTTGTAAACTTTATGCCGCTATGTAGTGACACAAATTTCAATTTTTTTACCTCCCACAGGAATTAAATTATAACGTTGCACAATACACACACACATACGCGTATTCACTTCGAATATATTTCACTATTTTATTTGCCAGAGTGTTTGTAAATGTAAATTTCAATTCTAGAAATATAATGATAATAAATTATAATTCTGTTTAATTTAATTTACTCAATTACCTTAATTTCTTAAAATTTTATTAATATTTATATTAGTATCTAGGTATCTATATATATTTTTTTTATTTCTTCTTCTCTGTTTTTTTGGTACTCTTAATGTACAAGAAATTGTGTTTAGCATAAATACGAAAAGGTGTTTTAATGTAATTCGGAAAAAATATTTATGCTGTGAAAGTGCCATTAAATTCATTTTTATTTTTTTTTATTTTTCTTTAAAATAAAAGGTAATGTTTCTTTTTTATTTTTTTTATTGCTATTTTTTTTTTTTTTTTGTATTATTACTTTCAAGTTGTCATTTGAGGATAATTTTAGGACATGAAAATGTACAATTCCGCTACTCATTTTTCTATTTTATTTTTATTTTTTTATTTTTTCTAAACATTATAGATAACAATTACCTATACGTAAAATTTGAAACAAAAGACTGACACCATTAAAGACAAAATGAAAAAAAAAACTGTGTTTCTGTATATACGTTAAATGGAATCACTTACTAAAGCATATCACGTCGTCAGCATCTTTTATAATGCTTGTTACAAAAAAAGAAAAAAAAAACAAAAACAAAAAAAGTTGTGAAAAAGAAACTGAGAATAAATAAGTAAAAAAGGCATAAAAATGTCTGTATTTTACTTTTTTTATACTATTTTTAAAACAAAAAAAAAATAAATGTAAAAAAAATAAAAAAACAAATTCATTGCTTTGAAGCGCACGATAAACATATGTATGTACGTACATATTATACCTTAGATGTTAGAAAAAAAAATAGCAATAAGGAAAAGAAAAAACATACACAAACACAGAATACTTACTTACGTGTCATCTTTTGCTCTCTTTATTTATTTTAATTTTTCATTTGGGAATTACTTGAAATTTTTTAATTTTTTTTTCCTCTAAATTTCGCATTATTTTTATTTTTTATACTAACATTCTTAAGGGAAAATGCCATTTTTTATTGTTAATAAAAAAAAAAAAAAAACAACAGGAGAAAAGCAAATTTTATTCTTGATAAAATGTAATAAAAATAGAAATTTTATTAATTTAATTGAATATTTGTAATGACCATGTGCATATGAATAATTTGACCATATTTACTTCTAATTTGTCCTAAGTACATTCATGGTGAATAAAAAATTGCGAAATAAGGCTGCGTTCGGTATTGTATTTTATAATAGTCAATCGTTCAGTTTTGCAGTTGCCAATCGTTCGATAATGTAATTTGCATCAAATTTTTGGCATCTGTTGAATCAATCATGCAGTTCTTCAAAATATGATTGATATTCTTCTGTAAGCAAATGACAGTCAAAAATTTGCAAAGCATCAAATGATATTTGTACAGTAAGATCAAATTACGTATCGGAAGAGAATCAATTGACACAACCGAAACGCAGCCTAATTTAAACTAGTGTTAAATTAAAAACGAATTTGAATCTCTTTGGTTCATACGGCCATAAATGTTTAAACTAAAAATCTGTACACATGTATGATTTTTAATATAAAAAAAATAATAATAAAAATAACACAGCTAAGCACATCGCAAACCTAAAATTAATTATCAAAATATTAAACAGTAGAACAATTCTCACCAAATAGTAATCATCTGCTATTATTTACATAATAAAAACGAATAATTAATGCAATATCACAATAAAAAAATAACATATAGTTATTAAAATATTTATACATCTGTTGATGATTTACAAGCATTTTTATAAATATAGGTACAAAACATATAAAAATGGTAAATGTGTACAAATTGATTTATTTTATTTTATTTTTAATACAAAATTACATTAACGATTTCTATTCTATATTTTCAGTTTTTGTATCACTAAAATTCAATATAATGTACGACATACGTATTGTGAAATGTACATTTCATGTTTTGAGAATTATTTAAATAGAAAAGTGTGCTCATACATTTTTTTATTGGATAATTCTGATTTTCAAAATTGAAATACACTTAAATATAGTAATCCTCGTAATCATATTGAAATTTTTCTTTAATAATAAATAAATAAAACAAGAAACGAAATAATGATTTTATTTTGATTTTTTCTTTTTTTTTATATCGCACCCTTTATTATTTTGCAAAATAATAAAGAAAATCATCATCAATTTGATTGAATTAAATCCTTATTTTGTTATACATACATATATGCACATACATGCTTATGCCCCTTATAATATTCAATATATTGTTGATGTAAATACCAATGATCATACCCTACATTTCCGTATTGAAATTGTATTAATATTTCCTTTATTTATTTATTTATTCTTTTTTTTTTTTTCTTTGCTTTCCATTCGTTATTTTGTTTTTTACATACATACATGCACTGTAATTACATATACAGACATGCAGACAGACCAACTAAGGTAAACAAATTAATTCTATAATCTCATTTCTCAATGTATTTATACAGTTCTATGTTTATATAGTTGTATACGTACACATATGTACATATATAGTACATACGTATACCTTTTACATAGTCGTGGTCATTATTTTCTTATGCTCTTACTTTGATTATTATTATTATTTTTTTTACATTTTTTTTTCTTGCTTTTTAATTCTACCATTGGAGGAAAAATTAAGTGGAAAAGGAAAAATAAAAAAAAATCGAGAAAATGATTGAAATGAAAATACCAACAAAATTGTATTTTACAGAGAAATAAAGACCAGAATAATATAACAATTGTTGTTTTTATCTTTATTTTGCTTTTCATTTTTTTTTTTTTTGCTTCTAAAATAAACAATAACAACAAAAACAATTTTTTTGAATTGCAACGTATATTGTAAATATTGATATAAGAATTTATTTGCAATAAATTCCGCGGCATCTTTTCACATATTGTATAAATTTTTTGTACACATATGAATGTGTAAAATATTGAAAATAAAAATGTACATACGTCTGTACAGTGTACTCTACGACATATCGAACAAAAGTAGGATAACAAAAACTGAAAAAATATTTAAACAAAACTGCAAGTACATATACATACACATACATATGTATGTATGTAATTCAGACAGACGTCTATTGTTTGATAAGGGTGAATACTGTAATTGTATTCAATGTTTACATATGAGGGTGCATTCAACCTAATGGTATTAAATAAAAAAATTCAAAAACTAATACTTCTTATTAAATTGAACTTTACGATTCGTAGTAAAGATAAAATAGACGACAACAGAAAAGCCCTGAAAAAATATACAACGTGAGCTAAAAAAAAAGAAAATAAATAAATAAATAAAACATGAAATCATTGTTTTTTTTATTTAGAAATTTTTGGATCGAAAAATATCAGAAAACAAAACCCAGAACAACTAAAAATTCAAGTTCAGTTTAGCGGGAAATTGAGTTTTTTTTTCATAAAAGGAATAAAAATTGAATCAGAATGAAAGCGGAAATAATGGACATCAATTCACATTTTTTCGGTTTTACACAAAATATTTCTACGGTAAAATGCGTACGGTATGCCAATATACTTTTGCTTCTTTATATGTGGACTTTTTACATATTCAATATTACTAAGGGTATTTTACTACAATTCATTTTTTCTGTTTGATTGGTTTATTTTGTTCTTTTTTTTCAATTTTTGTTCTTGTAAGTTGTTCAATAATTTATTTCCTTGCATACCGCATGCATTGAATGAATGCCATCACCATACAATTTTAAGTATACGAATGTGTTTAAGTTTTCCTCAAAACTATTTGCAGACGATTGAACAAATATTATTATTATTATTATTATTTATTCGTATAGTATACGTAATTCTTGTACTACAATAATGCATATACGATTACCAATTGATGTAAGAACGATTATTCTTATAAATTAAATGAGGTGAAAATTTATGTTTATGTTAAATACATTTTGCTTTAATACATACAATATGTACAAATGCATTTTTAGTACTAATCAGCTTCAATTTTATGTTATTCATTCATTTATGGTAACGTACATAATTTTTTATTTACGTATATTTTGTAAAAAAAAAAAATTACAAATTGCAAATACATTCAAAACCAAAACTTTATTTTAAATACATGCTTTAACACATTGTGGTCCAATTTAGTAATGAGTATTTCTAGCAAAAAATTATTCTTGGCTAAAACTCCATCGACTAATTATTCCTCTCCTTCCCCAGTCATACCCATTTAATATATTATAAGACATTGGAAATTTTCGAAAAAATAATTTGATAATATTACAGAATTATTAATGTTCAAAGCTTGAAAATGCCGTTTTGCACGCAAAGATGGTTTTTCAGACACTCTGTACAATTTCTGTATGGAAAAATTTTGATCAATTATAAAAAAAAACAGATATTCTCTACCAGTACCTTTAAATTTTAAAAATTTCGCGAAAAACGAAGGATATCATATTGAAACATTTATTATTTAAAAAAAATTTTTTTGCTAAAGATCGAATTTCGTTGCCTTTACTCTGAGACACCCTGTATAAGTACATATAATTTTAAATTGCATTCACAAATATAAGTACCATATTAACCACGTTATTATAACAAAAATGGAAAACAAATCAATAAACATAAATTGAAATTTGTGGCGACCTCTTTCCTGAAACAAAAAAAAAAAAAAACACGTATACATATATATGTAAAGTAAATACCTATATATGTACATGCATGTATACACATACATATATATATTTCAAAAACAAAACTAATAAAACCAAAACCAAAAAATTAAATAAAACTTGAATAAAAAGGAAAGAAAATGAAATAATACACAGCAAAAAGATATTTTTGTTTTTGCTTTGTTCAAGTCATTTACGTTTATGCTGGAAAAAAAAGAAGCCAAATAAATTATGATAGAAACGAGCAATTAATTTCTCATTAGGGGGTGGAAAATCTTGTATGTACGTGCACATGTATGTACATATGTATTTTGCGATAAAGACAAACAAGTGTTTATATACACAAAGATTCATATGAAAAATCATACACAAGTTTGTAGTTTTATGTTGTGGATTGTTTTTTTTTTTTTAATGAAATTTTGATGATAAAGGATGAACAATAATATACATAATTGAGTATTATAATTGTATGTACTTGTAATGTCTATTATAATTGTCGGAAAATTCAATGAAGTGGAAACCACTCAGTTTTTTCATTAAAATCATGTTTCATATGTGTACGTATGTGTGGCATACGCTGTATGTTTAAATACATATTTACTGTGTTCGTACACATGTTTTTTGAATAATAAACATACATATTAAACTGAAAATGAAATTTATGACACACGAAAAACAACGAGGTAATGAAACAATTTAAAACATATTTTTCAAGAAATTTATGTTTTTATTTTAATTTTTAATTAATTTCTATTTTTGGTCTATTATTTTGATAAATTTTATTTTCAAGCAAAACAAATACAAATTTAGGAACATGAATTCCTAATTATGTAAATATTCATCTATTTTTAAAATAATAATTAAAGACATTTAATTATTTCACTAATTAATGATAACTGGGCTCCTTCTTTCTTTCATGTTGTCAATAGAGCTATTCAACAAACAAATTTATAAATAGATAAAATTAATTTTTGTATTTGTACTTAGCATGATTATAACTAATCATGATTTATTAGAGCAATTCTATAATTTACTACTAGCAACACGTGTTGCAAATTACAAGTTGTAAAAAATAATCAAAACAAAAAGTCAATTAAAAATAAATTTAAAATTTTTTGCTATTATTTTTTAAGTCAATTTTTGTAAAGCTTTTGGTACTTACGGCCGTATTCATCAAATAATATGACTCGTTGGATATTTTTACGCCCTCTAAAATTTCACCACAGTCATCAAAGAAGATAAAATTAGTAATTAAAATATTAAGAAGTAATCTTAATCCAGCAGATTGATGAACGCGATTTGTATTGACATCAACATAATTTTAGTTGATGAATAACTGATCTTGGAGACAATACTAGAACTAAATAAAATTTTAGTTTTCCTTTTTTTGTTTTTTCTTCGAGAAAATTAGGTAACACATACATATCAAACTTACGTAAATCTCAGTTAAATTTTGAAAATTAAAAAAAAAATATTTCTCCTCAATATTTCAGTTACACATGCAACAAGTTACATCATTGTATGTACATAAATTCTTGCCACTTTTTCAAAGATTTACCTTTATAAAGTCAAGTGGATTTTTCAAAAATAACGACTCCTAATATAATTTATTTCTATTTTACTTGATTGATACGTGAAAAGACGTATCGTTTTTTGTTTCTATAAATTTAAATTATGTGATGTTATATTTTGAGATTTTCAATTAATTTAATGGTTTTTGCAAAGTCACGTAAACCATTTATAAAATTTATTTAAAAAAGAACTTTCTTATTTTTTGGAATAATATTAAATTAAAAATACATACGTGATAAGCGACTGTATATGTTAGAATGAAAGACATACACCTACGATTAACATCTAATTGAAACATGAATTTTATTCAACCGAAAAAGTAAAAATGCTTTCAATTTCAAAATTATATACAATTTACAGCCATTATTTTTTCATAATTTGTATTTTATTTTTATTATTATTGTTGTGTTTTGTATACAATAGGTATTTATAAACTTTATCAAATTGATATATGTTTTTGAACAAAATATGGAATATTAAAGGACGATATATGAAATCAAAATTAAAAGAGGGTATAAATAAAAAAAAAAAAACGTTTAATTTGGTAATTTAAAGGTTGTTAAATATGAAAACCAAAAAAAAAAAAATATATATATAAAAAAAAAATTTTCATTTTTATGATACAAAATAACAAGTTTACGAACCATTTAAGCTACTAATAGAATTTCATTGCAAACCCGACAAAAAAAATTTTTTTAGAATGAATGGACATACATGTATGGTTGCCTTATGCTACAGAAATTTTATTTATTATTTTGTATTGTAGCGAGAGTATACGTAATAAAGAAAACGTTTGTGTGGTATAATTTATGATTTATGTATGTATGTACAAATGTATGTATGTGATATCTAAATGTGTAGAAAACAGGGGTTGATTTCGTAATTAAAATGCAAACCAGCAATTCGACGTTTGTACTATTTATGTATAGGTAATAAACCCCTAAAAGAGTATAGGATTTTTCTACACATGTTTTTTTTTTAATACGTGTATCCTCAAACTCCAAAACGAATCAGTTTTAACAAAATATAGTGCTAGAAATTGTTTCAATATGTGGCATTTAAAATTTTTGCTTTTCTGTTTCATTTTGATAAAAAAACAGACCAATGCATTTCGTGCTCAATTATACACACATACCAACACACAATGATACGAAAATGCAATACAAATGTATATTTACAAAAAACAAAAAAAAGTAATTCATTTGTTTGTTTTTTTTTAATTATTTGGGTGAACATACGTAGTCCAAAAAATATTTAAGTTTTTTTTATATATGGCTCTCTCTCAGAAATGTCCTTTTTTAGGCAATTAATGAAAATTTAAATTGAAAATTTAGTCATAACGTGCTTTAGAAACGACAAAAAATTTATAAATAAAATATATACAAGAAATCTGGTATAGGATTCCTACACTCCTGTTCGTATACCCATATGTACATATGTATATAAGATAACGATATGGATATTTTTGTTGTAATTAACAGATACACGTTAAATTGATGGCTCATTACACCATTCTGCCGAGTTAACATAATACATCAATGTATTGCAGACTTGTGTACATGATATTACAAAATATTAAAACACTATATGTATGTGTAGCTGAGGCTTAATAGATACGTACATACATATACATATGAAAAATATATAAAATGTACAATGAATGTTTATATGAAAACCTATTATTAAATCTATTATTTTCAAATAATCATATAGGTTGATCCTTTCGTGAAAAACAATTTTGTAACAAACGTATATTATCGGATTAATTGTTAAAATATTCAAGAATATTGTTGTGACTCATGTTAAAAACATTGTTTAGTAGAGCGACACATATAAAATAGCATACATATGTATGTATATGTAACATATAATATATTATATGGATATATGATAAATTGAATTTATAAGAGAATTAGATTTTCAGAATGAACGAATAAACATCAGAATATTGCATTAAATGAAAATCACCATACATTTGAAAGAACACTGTCATTTATATTTTTACAAAAATTATGCGTATACTGCACTTCAATATATGTACGGATCTATACGTGTACACATGTGTATATATATTGTAACATATTTCAATAAAATTTGCATATAGGCTAATTTAAATTTTGTTTTATATCCCTGTGTAAGTACAACACACAAAGAATTCAATGTTATTTGTGCCTATGTAAATGTGAAACCGCATGTGATGTACAGGTACATTAAATAGCGAAATAATTACCAATTTGAAATGCATTAGATAGTAATTAATGTAATTTTAAAACAATGAATAGGAAATTTTTTTTTTAAATAAATTAGGTTTATATCGCATCACTTGCAAAATTTAATTCTAAAAATTAAATATCTGTTAAATGATTTTATGTTCATTCAATTAAGAAAAAAAAAAAACTGAAAAAGGCAAATGAAATGATTTAATTCTTATCTTGATACAAGTATGTTCAGTATGGGATTTTATATGAAACACAAAAATTATTGTTACTTTTACTTACAATTTATTATTGTAATCGTTGTATTTGTTTATGTATCACCAATGCACATTCCGTCTAAAATTTTTTGCATATAGCGTTTTAAGGACTTCAGACTTTTGTCTTGATAAAATAATAAAAAAACAAGCACACTCAGAATCTCATACAATAAATGAGTTGAAAAACAAAAGGATAAAATGAGAACTTTATTTTAATTATAAGTGTAGTAATAAAAGAATTTACGAAATGCAGTCTAATAATGCTGGACAATAATTAAATGCTGACGTACTCAAGTATAATGTATAAACAAAGAGCATAACTGTTAAAAGGACGAAAATAAAAACAATTGAGTTTCGAAAAACACTATTAATACAATGCAAAAAGTACTAAAGCATCTAACTTGCAGTTACGTATATACATACATATGGGTATATATGTATATATTTATATGAAAAATAAAATATATTAAATATATGAGAAAATGGAAAAAATCAAACATCAAAGTAAAAAATATGCGCATTCGATATAATGAATCAATACATAATTTGTACCCGAACAATAGTAATACCGAATCACGACATATTTTTTTGATATTTTGAAACTCAGCAAACGTTGCTATTAAAACTAAATATTCCGTATATTTCATCTCACACTTAAAATGTACGAACGAACACATACATATGTATATAGCACATAGTATCAAAATATGCGAAAAGAAAAATACCGAACGTTCCAAACAATTTTTTATATCAAAACAAAACTTAATGAGAAGAATTTTTGTATTATATACATAGATTTTATATCTAATAAAAATAATAATAACAATGATAGTAATAAAATAGTATTGTAATCGATCAATATATGAAATGCATTTATGTTGAAAAATTCCTCTTGACACTATCTCACCTCCTTTTGGCGCAACAGCTCGATGTAAGCACTATCTCTAGTGTACTAATAAAAAAAAAATTAATTAAAATAAGAAAAAAAATTTTTTTTTTTTATTTCTTAATTAAATTATTTTACGATATACAAACATAATCGTATAAATAATTAATATCCTGAGGACATATATACATTTTGGTAAGGCAGTATGGGTTATAATGTATATTTAAAGTAAAAGTTTATGCGTGTAATAAAAATATCATTTAATTATAATGATTATGACTGATTGATTAATTTAATTTACAGGAAAATTATTGATATGTATTAGTAGCGCATTGTATAATTTTTTGGGTCAAAATCGTAGTATTACCGCATCACAAAAAAAAAATCTTTAACGTTATACGTACTCAGATAAAAATACAGATGAGATAAGAAAATATTTTATTTAAAATCTGTACATTGATTACAATCAAATTATTTTCATGGATTATTCTCATTTTGAATTTTTTTTAAAAAGTTTTTTCTAACTATAAAGTCAACCACCTTTATTACTAAATCAGATTTTTATGATCAAAAATATTTTAAACTTTATCTTTATTTTGAAAAAACGTTTTGCATGTTTCAAAATCTTTAATAAAAATCTGAAAATAATTTTTTTTTTTTTTTAAGATTAATTTAAACACTTTAGTACGTGCATGTTTATATTCATGTAATATGTGATAACAAAATTTTCACCTGAATATTAATCTTTTTGCAAAGTATCAAATCGTTATTTCTATTTATATAGTACACGTGTGCACTATAGAAAATCCGTTTTTATAACGTTTCGATAACAAAAGAAGATGAAGGACTAAGGTATTAAAAAAATGTAACAGAGAAAAAGTATACAAAAAAAGACATACCAAAAAGAAAATGAAAAAGAAAAAAAAAGAAAATTCACTTCATCCTTTCATTTACAAATGAGACGATATTTCATTTTAGAATAAATGGTACAGGATATATCTTTTATGTCCTTTACAAGAATATATACGTATCAGTAAAATATATATAAAAGTAAGACCTAAGTAATTGTGAATGTCGTAGATGTTTTGTATACTATTCATTTACATACATCCGTATGTGTATATACATATGAAAATCTACACACACGTACACATCAGTTTGAAGCAGAATATTACAGAGATGATGATATGGTAAACTGCTAAAAAAAAAAATAAAATAAAAATTGTTACTATAAAATACACTGGGTTTTTCTATTTGATATTTTATGTATATACGTATGTATATGGCGTCTACAGTAACTGGTAATTCAACTTGAATAAAAACAAAAAGAAAAGACAAAAAAATAGAAAAAGAAAAAATTTATGTAATGGACGCTGAGAAAAATGTTAAGAAAATTTAAGTAAATTGAAATCATCAGATCGTATATCACAGACATTTTTTAATGTCTTGAATATTTTCCGTTTTTTTTTTTTATTTTTTTTTTGTTACACCTAACCTTGTTTTGTATATCCTGTTTGCTTTAAATTTTATTCAATGGTCTTGTTAAAATGAAGCATAAAGGAACTTTTTTTATTTGGTATATTCGCCCTATTATATTTTTTATTTTGTTTTTTAATGAACACATACTATGAATAAAATACATTATATTGGACACATGAAAATATATGCACCCACTATATTCTTTTAATTGTATTAAGTCCTGCTCCATTAAGCATGTACTTGTGAAAATGCATATAATTAGAAGAATATATTCTCATCCATATAAATGCATACACATGTACATACTAACATACATATATATAGCACATGCACATCCATATATGAAATAAAATTGATTTCCATTTATGCACATATCATATTGAATATATGTATGTACATACATACATACATGTACGTATATGCACATATATACTATGCCATGTGACGATATGTGTAGCTACTCATGTAGGTGAGTATGAAATGCTGTTATTTGTTTTTTAGAATTTTTATACGTTTGTGTTTATGTCACGTCGTCCTTTTTGTTTTTATTTACTTATACATACATATGATGCTTAAAAGCGTAAAAAACCATTTAGAAATATACTATATAATATAGACAAACCACTTTAATTTACTTAGATTCTTTAAATACAATTATTCAATACTGTCTGTATACATGTATGTATGTATAAATACATGTATACATATACATATGTACATATAATACATCTATATTATTTCATATCATATGCATATACGAGTACAATTATGAGAGTATTTATGTATATATGTATTATGTAGTTATAGAAATGTGTACCATTATTGTCGTTCAGTGCTCATTTTATTGTTCTTTTTCCTATCTTATACATTTTTTTTTTGTTTTAACTTAACTCACATATAAATGTGTATATGTTTGTTTGTAATGTACGTGAAAACATACATACATCCTGTACGTATACATAGGAAAGAACCTATATACATATATACACAGAATATTTTCCAATGCTAAAGCTCCAATAAATCATCTCTCTAAGCTTTTACATTCCGACATTAATTGCAATTTGATACTTTGGTAATGTTACAGAATAAATATGCTATTCTCTGATGCTACTGTCTACATATACATAAATAAATTTATATATTTGTGCAATATATAAGTATATACATATATATACTTTTATGAATTATACACATTAAAATATACAATAACTAATGGATAAAATGTATGAATTTATATATTCACTCTACAATTTATTTCTATATGCTTGATATACATACATATGTATATTGTATGCATGCATGTATAGTGAGAATTTCATTTTACAACATAAAATTACTTTCCAGTATCTGGCTTAAAATATAGAATATCTGATATCTTTATATCAATGGTGAAAGGATGTTTACAAAATATAAAAACAATACATAAATATAATATAATATATAATATATAGTATAACACACATTATCTGTACTACATGTATATGTTTGTGTACATAAACTAGAAGGAACGGTAAAAGATCAATGAAAACATGCCATTATGCTTATGTGCAAAATTTTATATTCTTTCAATATTGAAAAATATTTGGCAAAATAAATACGAAAAAAAAACAAGAAAAATTAAATTAAGGCAAGGAGGACAAGGATAAATTGATTGCGAATTTATTTTTGAAATGAGACATATTCGTAATAAATAACGAACAAATTATGAATTTTTTATTATATACGTATACATCTACATAACAAATATTGAGTACATCTTCTTCATTAAAAAAACAAAAACAAAAAAAAAATACATTATAATGGAAATTTATTCACACAGCATAATTAATTATAAATTTCAATTTTTTTTATTTACTTTGATTTATTTGCATAATTTTTTCAAAAGGATATTTCTCATTATTTTGATTTGTTGTAAAATGAAACCATTAATTTTTGTTTTTATAGAATTTTATTTTAAATTTTTTTCCTTCTTTGTGACAATTCGAATAATTTCAATACTTAAGGCTAATCGCATGGAAACACTGAAAAGTGACGTGTTTGGTGCAGCAAATTAGAAGGATATATCTGCCGAAATAGGTACAATGATGATCTGTAAAAATTGTATAATGACATAAATATTGTCAGGCGGGTCAAAATAAATCGGTTTCTATGGCTAAGACATATTATCATAAAAAGAGGAGGCAATGACGCCACGAAAAAAACAATATTGTATGAAAAAAACAAAATTAAAGGATAACCTGGAAAATTCAAGACAAGGTAGTTAGATAATGTGAAATGTTGGACAGATCGAAATGGAAAGAGTTCTTTGAGCAAACCAAATTCCATGTACATAGTGCTGATGATAATGTATTATAATGAAAATGTACAATATATTAAAAAAAATATTTTAGAAAAATGAAAAGTATGAACAGATAAAGTAGATTTCTGTTTTTTTTTTCTTCTTATTTTACCTTTAACTTTACAATAATGTACGCAGTTATAGTAGAATTACTTATGTATATTAAGTACTGTACAAAATTATATAAATCGAATTGTATGTATGAACATAAGTAAATATCAACAGCACAAAGGATTCTAATATGTAACCTCAGAATCTAAATTCATACATAAATCTTAACAATATACAAATTGTTGTTGGTTATTTATCCTTGCTAGCCCCTTATTGTTATATTTGTATACAGACACACAACACAAGTGCATTGATATGTAAATACATATATACTGTATTATATTTTTACATTGCTTCTTTTTAAATGAATTATGTGTACATATAAATTTATATACAGACACCATTATAAATAGTGTATGTATATGTAAAAAGTAAATGAAGCTCAAAATGAAAAGTCTGATGGTTTTGTTAATGTTATATTTATACAGAATCATGAATAACCATTAGCCTAGAGAATTTTGAAATCTCAGCACTTTACACTCAATAAAAAAAAAAAAACAATTCATATTCATACAAGTATACATGTGTTATTTTGCTTTCTAACACCGATAGTTAGAACGGATATCTAAATATGCTACTGTATTTGTAAGTAAGTTCGAACTTTAAAATGAACAACTGTAAAACCACAAACCATTTTTATCCTTTTTTTTTGCGATAACGTACTAAAAATTTTTAGATACAACATTATCTTACAATTGGTATATACAAAATAGAAAATTTGTAGGTGGATGGATGTATGTTGTAGATTGCATTTTTATTGATACGTAAATTTTGTAAATTGTTACGATATAGTAACAACAATCGTGTAAAAATCCCAGAAATATTTCACAAAAAATAAAAAAAATTAAGGTTGTACATGTCAACGAAACAAATATAATAACAGAATATAAAAACAAAAATTCAAATACAGGATAATACAGGATAAAATTTAATACAGTGAAAAAAAGAGCAATCAATGAAAAAATAGAGTATGCTAAAAATAAGGGTATAAGAATAAGAAAAGCTGTTCGAAATACCGATGTGTTAAGTAAATGTGTATGTGTATATACATACATCTATAGCACGTATTTATTTTACACATGTATAAATCTAAATACATAAATATAATATTATATTGTAGATGTTGGTATATGCTAACACATGAAATATTACAATATTTAAGGACACTTGAAAGGATATGCTGCGTACATACATATACACATGTATCCTTAGAAAACAAGAATAATAATGTCTACATTTTTATTATAGAATATATAAGAACAAGCACAACAACAATGTTAAATTAAGAACAACAAAATCATTCTAAATCCTTTAAAGCTAGTCAATGTACCAAAGGACAATGACAAATGGTTAGTTGAAGAGGTTAACACCAAAGGTATATGTTTACACTTAATCAAAGTTAAAACCCAAAATGTATATACATACATGTGTAATTATGTAAACGTACATATAAACAACTATGTGGCTGTGTATATATGTATTCAAATATTTATATATTTCCTGAAACATCCATAATTCATGAAATACTTTTAAACATTCTGGATAAAATGAACAAATTAATAATGATTTTTCGTTATTTTTAAGATTTTCTATCATGATTTTGTTATTGTATATTACAGTGTATTTGATATATTATGAAATATCATGTATATCAAAATGTTATTTTAATGTACATTCTCCAATTAGATATAAACGGAAATGAAAATAAGTAAAATGAATGACCATTTAATTGTTATCAATTATTGTTTAGTTTTAGTTCAATACATCACATATATAAATTTGAAGTGAATTTTTGAATTCAGAATGCGATAAGAGTGTAATAATACGAGACTATTACAATATGAAAACGTAATTAGAAAAGGGAATTATTTCTGGAAAATGAAGAAAAAAAAAACCTAAACAAATAATGAAAATTACATTAAAAGTTTTAATGAAAAAACAGAAAAACGATTTACGAATTAATTAAAAAATTCTAAACCACAGGTGCTTTTACACATTTGAATTTTTTTATTTTCTTGAGAATTTATTTCGAAAAATAAAACTAATAATTCTAAAAAAATTATATTTTTAAAGATAAACTAATTCATCAATTTTAAAAATTTTTCGTTAAACGAATGTGATTTATTTTTTTCAATTTTTCTAACATTCGAATTGGTTTACTCTCTTTTTTGCTTGAATTAATTAGATAAAGTATTTTTGAAATGTAAAATAGAGATAAATTAAAACTAAAACCCAAAAGCAAGACTCATACTCAAAGAAGTCAGTCTTGGAGTCTTTCGTTTAGATTTTGGCTTAAATTAATAAAAACAAAAATTTTAAAATATTTCCAAAACAAAAAACTAATTGACGAAAATAATAATAATTCTTTTTTACGATAAATTCTCTTTCATAATTCATTACTATTTTTTATTTACATAAAATAAAAATTATTTAAATTTTATACTGCAAAACCCTCAAGACCATCCACTTATTAATATCAATGAAATATAAAAAAAATACAGCAAGTTAGATAAACAATTGCTTTTTCTTTTCCTCTTTAGAATTTGATTCAAAAAATTTTATTTTTATTTCGTTTTTATTTTTTTGTTTCTCGATAATTTTATCATCGTAACCAACAATTTGTTTGTGTCAGTTGTTTTCATCCTGTAATTTATTATGAAAAACAACAAATAAAAATGTGTCAAGAAAGAAAAAAAAAAAACAAATCACATACATAAACAGATCATAATTGTACAGAGGAAAAGAAAAAGTAAATCGAAATTACAACACGTAGAAATAAAAAATAAAAAATAAATAAATGAATTATAGATAATATGATATCATTCATTACAACAATTTCATTTATAGGTGATGGTGTATAGTTATCATTAATTATAGGGTCGAAGACCTAAAAACCTAAAATAAAAATTAATCACAATTCCTGCATAATTTTACCTTCATTGACTTTCTTAAGTCTAGAAAAAAAAATCACAAAAACAAAACATTGAGAGGAAGATACAACATTTCTTTCCCCTAAAAATTATACAGGTGTATAAAATTTAATTCAAAAGATTGATAATTTATCATTTCCAATTTGATGTTATTCTATGAATTAATAGGAATAATTGATAATCAGTAATAATGATAACACTGGTATTAGCATACTTGTACATATCAATTTAACATATGGACCTCTAATATATTTTGAATTTTATTTATTTAAATAGAAAATTCAAAATTTTCCAAATTATGAATTTACATACATAAATTTTTTACCTAACTCATTTTACAATGAATAATCGAAGTAAAACACCAGAGTGTTTTGAATAATTGATTATCCTTTCATTTTTTTTTCTATCAAAGATACTCTGAATATTTTTACTATATTTTTGTGGCCTTAATAGGTTTTTACATTTTTATTTGTATGGAGTACACATGGCAAAATAAAGATAATAGTATTCTCTACTATCGTAGACAAAATTTTCCATGTAAAAAGAAAATAGATTATTTGCCCATCAAATTTATTTACTTTATAAATGATACGCTCTATACATGCATCGGTCTATGCATGAATTTAAAAGAAAAATGTTCGAATAAAAATATCGTAATCTCAAAAAATAAAAGTACTAGAAAATTCTCATTCATCATATTAATAGTCAACTTAGAATAATTTAGCCTCATTTTCATGTCATTTTTGTGTTATATTGTTACTTTCGTACATGAAAATTTTGTATCTTTTCTTTTTCCAATGTATACGTATTTTGTTTTTTTTTTTTAAATAATATTTTTCTTTCGTTATAAACGTTATAATACCTTATAAGTACAGTTCTACACATACACAAAGGTTTGTCAAAGTCAAAAAATATCAAAATATATATAAAAAAAAGAAGATGGAAATTTATGCACAATTCCTTTTTACATAATAAAATTATCCGTAAAAATATAATACGTAATGTACATTAGAATTTCTTATATGTATGTTATCATTGTTGAACAAAATTTGAACAAGACCTTTATGATTTGTTTTGAAAAATGATTCTTTTCTTAACTCTGTGATATAAGAAAAAAAAAACAGAGCCAAGGATAATGAAAAACAACAAATATGGCAGAAAAAACAAACAAACATAATAACAAAATGCGAAATTTTCTATTTTATATGCATGTACCTACTTAACATCACATTTGTGCTTTTTTTTCAGTTGATGTTAAAGTGACAGTAAACATTGTTTTATAATCATGAAATTTGGGTAATTCTAAATTTGCGTTAAGAATTTATAATGTGGAATGGAAATTTTTTTTTTATTCATACGTTTTTTTCCTTTTTTATGATAGAGATTTAAAATAATATCTTCTTTGTTTTATGACAGTATACATATGAATTATACATAAAATGCCTACAACAATTATTATTCCACAGGAACATTATTTGATAAAAATGTATGTGAAAGTTTTTTTTTTTTTTTTTTTTTTGAAAAATCAAATTAAAAATAGTTTATCTTTTCAATGCTAATGATGTCATTTTGGACAAAGTAAATCATTATAAAGGCATTTTTTAAACTATTGTAAAGATCAAATTTAAAAAGATGTCACCTTTCTTCTAGTTTCAAATGGATTCGTCCATATATTGTCATAATCTGCCTTTTTACTGGACCTCTTGCAAAATGTTCTCTGTACACAGGAAAATTAATTTAACATTAAATTAGAAAATTAGAAATTAGTTTTTTTCATTACATTTTCTAGAAATTTTATAAACTCTAAACCTAAAGCTAAGTATACACGATAAAAAGCTTTTGCTTCCTAAGATTATCATTTGAAAGACATCTACGAATTCTACTAAATTTTTAAGTCTCTTAATGTACACATAGATCTCTTCATCTCTGTATCAAAATTTTCATTATTATTTTTTAATAAAATTAAATTAAATTTATTTGTAATTCTAAACTTTATTGAATTTTCCTTTTTTTTTTGCTATTTTTTCTAAACTTTATTGAATTTTCCTTTTTTTTTTTTGCTATAAAATTTTACACGTAATTGCAATATGGTTTTTGTAATTCTAGTACTTTACTTATACTGCTATACATTTTGCATATACTACGAAATACGTATACAAAATGTTATAACAAAAGACAAAAAGTAAATAGAATCGAGTACAGTAAATCTTAATTAAGATAAAATTTCTTTATCCACGCTTTATAAATTGTTAAAAAGTGTGAGTGTTAGCATTTACATAATATATTCGAATTTATTTGTTATAATAAGTTTGTAGTCAAAATACATGCATATACTTACATATCTGGTGATGCCGTGATGATAATAACAAACGAAGCGATATAATGTATGTACGTTTATAACATACCGCCCACTCCTAGAACAGTAACAAAAATTTTCACTAAAATACGTATTGTACCGACATGTGTGTAGGATAAACACTACTGTTTTTGATGTTTTAAAATATGCGCATATGTATGTATATGTTGTATATTAAATTACATAAATATAAATACGTACATATCTATGTATATACTTACATACATTGTTTGTATAAACATAATGATAACGACAAAAGTGGTTTTATAGTCGCCAAAATAAATATAATTAAATATTAGGTATGTTAAGTAAAAGAAACAAACTGTTCTGCTATATGTAAAGGTTTTATGAGCATATCGGTACATTAGTTTACATATACAAATATTTATACATGTATTTAAGTATAGTAAAGGATTTACGTTTCATATCGTACAATATTTTCAAAACAAAAAAAAAAGAAAATAAGAAAAAGAAGAAGAATAATATGTGAATATCTGTTATATAAAATTGTAATTTTAAATTCTTCACACCTTTAAAGTGTGAATTTGACACGTATCCCAAGAGAATCTCAAGGGGAATCGCTAATGAGTTGTTTTTCGTATGAGAATTACGACTCCCTTGGAGGCTTTAATTTTAATTAAGTGCCACTGTGTTCTGTATTTTTTCAATTTTATTTAACAGCCCACTCAATTTTATATATGAACGGATTCAAAAACAGCAGCAGCGGTATGTTTTTGCTCATGTTAATTGGTATGTACATAAGAATGTTATACAAGAGTATAAGAAGAATATAGGGAGTTTTGTTTTTTTCAACCTTAATTTAAATCATAATGTGGAATGTTGTAGTATAAACTGTTGAAAAAAAAAATAGGTTCAAAGATAAAAATAAATTGAAAAACGAAACATAAAAGTAGAAGAAAAAACGAATTAATAATTAATTGAAAAATCTTAAGAAACAATCATGCAATCTACCACTTATACGCGTGTGTTGTCAATTTGAGCGTACAAACTTTTATGAAATTGAATAAATGAAATTAATTTTTTTTTTTTTGTGAAATGATATAAATAAAGCTACGACAACCTTAATGTCTTCGACAATAATGATATTCTTATATATACTTTCGAATGAAATTAGTAATTCATTTTCTTTTTTCGTACGTAATTAAGGTTGAGTTTTAAAACATAGTAATATCATATTAAAATAATGCAACAAATACTAAAACATGTTGAGACAGAAATAGATACATTGTGAAAAATTTCGACAGGATTTAGATTAGGATATGTAAAATTTACGTAATTAGTTGCATTGTATCGTATCATTACACATTTTTTGACATTTCAAAACTCATCTTAAAATTAAAACAAATTTTAAAAGAATATTTTTCAAACAAAAAAAAATCTTTTACTTTCCGTTCAAAATACTTTTCTACCTTTTGGCAAAAAAAAGTACAACTTTTAGTAGGAATTTAAATAATTTAATATGTACTAAAAAATTAATTTACTTTTAATTTAAATTTAAAAAAAAAAAAACCGAACACAACAACATGAAAAAGAAAAATAAATTTCATAAATAATCGATAACATCGAAGTCAGTAATTTTAAATTTTAGCAAAACAAAATACAATTAATAATTTACATGGAAAATCAAAATCAGTCACCGTTAACAATAAAATAACCTATACCCATGTACATTATAGGTATACTGTTTACAATATATAATTATATATATGTATGTATATTTATTGTAGCCAACAATATATATTTATGCATCATTATAGGTACATACATATTTACGTATATGTATTTGATATAAATCAAAAGTACATACATATATAATTTAGTAATATACAGGGTATGTCAGAGTAAAGATTATAAAATGGGTCTAGCTCTTATACTGAATCTCCGTCGCTCTTAAAACTCATCCTTTCTCGGGATTGAAAAATTTTGAACACATAAGACCCATGACTCTGAACTGCGAAATGAGTCTATTTTGTGACTTTTACTTGAAGACGCCCTGTTTACAACAATGTATATCTGCATATATTCCTACATAAATGTACAAAATAATGTATAATTACGACAATATGTACAAAGAAAAATGAATAGTAATAATAAATTTAAAAAATTGTACCTACACCTTTTTATTAAAAAACAGGACAGGAAAACAAAAAAATAAACTGCCATTTCCATATTGCAACTACCATATAAATGGTACAATGGAAATAGTAGATATGTATGTATAAAAAAAACTATCAACACTACGGTATACAGTACTAAATGCTAATAATTATCGACATCATTTGATATACGACCAGATTCTATCGACGTTTTTATTGTTATGCATTTTTTATATGTTATGTACATGTGTCCTAGCAAAAGGGCATAATAAAAAACAAAACTCACCCCCAATTTTTTTTTATTATTATTGTAATTTTTTATTTCTTTTTTATTTTTTATTTTTATCCTTTCAATATGGTGCATTCAACTTGAAAACATTTTTTCCGCTATACCATATCGTCATCAGCCAAAATACATACAGCCATGTTCATATATACGATACTTGCTTGTAAACATGTAAAATATACAATTTAGACGTGGTGTTGTCCATTACTATCATCATCCCTTGTTTTTTTTAGTTCAAACATATCCTTATAAAAACTCATAACATAACACACTCACATTTTTACATGTATGTATACATAGTCAGAATTATACGTAGAAGGTGTACACAATACGCATGTAAGATCAACAAAATATTTATATACATATATAAAAAAAAGATAACGATATACAAAATAAAAATTGTACAAGCAGAGAGGTAAAAAATGAAAATAAAATCAAAACAGCATGAAAATATATATAAAATATAAAATGAAAAAAAAAATGAATAAAGCCCAATAATAAAATAAGTTGAAAATCAAAAAGGAGAAAGAAAAAAAAATAAAGCGTGAAATGGAAATATAAAAACTAAAAAGTGTATGCATGTACAGCTTGATCCGACAATGATTTTATATAAATACACATATTTTGCCACCCTCATTCTTTAATAAATGAAAATAAATAGAAGAAAACTTCTTAGATTTTATGAATTTCACTTATTTCTCTTTGTTTCTATTTCCTCTTCGTTAGTTTCCGTACTAAGAATTTCGAATACATTTTTGATGAAGGGTAAAGGTAAAATGAAATGCACGGATGTAAAAAATTGCCAAAAAACAAAAAAAATGTGAATATCAAATTTTCATTAACTTATTATTACAGATAAAGAAAAAAAAAGAAAATAGAAAAACAAAAATGATATAAAATTCTTTGTTATGCGTGTAATGTTTTAGACAGAAAAATAATTTGAATAGAAATAAATTCATCTGTGTAAATCTTGAGGATCTTCAAGTGTACACATACATATATTGTGCAATGCAATCTATATGATACTTAATAATGACTATTTTAATCATTTGTATTGTCACTGAATTGTTGATATATACAAATTTTTGACAGACTTTTCAAGAATTTAATAAAATTGGAAATTAGTCAGGGCAATAATACCAATAATTTGTATTTTCTGAATTTAATAATTTTATTAATTGAAAAGGATTAAAATGTTATTTGTATTGCGTTTTCATATTACCATTATATTTATATGGAAAATTATAGTCAAATTCATTTCAAAAGTGAAATATTTTTGAAAGAAGATTTTTAATTAAATGAAAATGAAAAAAAAAAGAAGGAAATTTTCTTACCCCATTTCACACTCTACTCCTTATATGTAATAAAATCTATAGCATGAACAGAATATGTATGATGGTCGTATGACGAACTTTTACGCATATAATAAACAGGATATACAGGAAAAAGGCTCAATCTAAGTTTATTAGCTAAGTTCAGTTGATTTATGGGCGTTTACGTCCTTTTGAAATTTGTAAAAGGGATGAAAAAAGATGGGTGGATGAATATACTGTATGCATAAGACACCATAAATAGCGAAAAAAAATTATAAATAAAAACAAATTATATAGAATACATACGTTATGGTACATGTTGCTGAATTATATTTCTTTTCCCCTTGTGTGAATATTCACAAAGTAAACTGTTTTTTTTTTTTGTTTAAATGTTTGTGTTCTTTTTTTTTCTAAATATACATTATAATGTTCAAATTACGTAGTGTGTGATTTTACACCCTCTAAAGAAAAAGCATAAAAAAATCACACCCCAGATAATTTGCAACCATAAACAATTCTTAAACTCTTTTACTTCGATGCTTTCATTTCGGGGTATTTTTTTTTTTTCATCATTTTATTTGTCGGCCAATTCGAAGAAAACATGAAGGAATACTTACATATGTACATCCACATGCATATTTACAAGGGGGTATATGAAAAACTAATAAAAAATTCAATTTGATCATTTCAAATCGGGTTATAGGCAATATTTGGTAAATTTTGTATGATCTTTGAATGATGTTGGTAATTATGAAGGTAAAAACATTACAAAAAAAAATAATAATAATAAATATCATTTACAGTGGGGTAAACTTTGATTAATATAATTTAATATTAAAACTTTGATTAGTTTTTATTGCTTAAAGCGTAACTGTAGATATAAACTAATTTATAACTTTGATTTTCGTGATATTTCATGTATTAAAAATAATAAAATTTTTCGAAATTATTTCTATTTTTAAACACTGCAACTTGGCCAAACTCTTGAAACGAACAACAAAGTCTGAAAACTCCGCTTACTAGCCATGCTTAGAAAATGAAGAAACTCCCTTGTACACATATACATATGTACATATGTATGTATATCACTTGCCAGAACTAGAACAGTCCTGCTTAGTGCTTGATAGGTTGCGCAACTCCGGATTACCAACGCTTTTTCCTGTATCTCAGTAAAACAGATCTGTTTTGGTCGCAGTATTTCAACTCATAATTAGACAAACCAAAAAAGGTTTTTTTAATTTTACTTTTTTGGGTTTTAATTTGATGTGAATTAAATTAAATTGTGATTAGTCAAATGAATATTTCAATTCATTTATTTCAATTCAGAAGAAAATTCTGTTAAGCATGATTTTAAAAAATTTTTGTTATGTTTTATTTCAACAATTTGTATTTGATGCTTAAAATTACGTGCGTTCGCAAAATTAAATTTTCTAACATTCAAAAAAAAAAAACAATACTGGGAGAAAGTTTTTTTTTGAGTACAAAATTTTATACATACTGTAATTACTGTATACATTTACTTCGAGTTCAGTATAGACATTCACAAAAAATTGGTTTTACTGATGAGTTTCAGTAAAATTTGAAGTATTTCAGAATATAATTTTCCTTCTATTCATAATATTAGTAAATAGTTGTATCATATAGTACTACATATAAACTATACATACGTACGTGTTTTTCAAAAAAAAAGAAAGGAGATTGAATAGACATACATATGTAGATTATTAAGAGTATTGTATATAAAATTGTACAAAGGTCTTAAATGTACGTACATACTCTGCACCACATGAAATTTTAGGGTGGTTATTCAAAGGATTAAATTTTCACCAAAAATAGGCAACATGAGTAAATAAACTACCACACGCAAAATATTTCAATAGTCGGCTGTAGATTTATTCGTAGTTGTCATCAGTCATTTCTACATGTACATACATATATCGTCTATATAAAGAATTTTTCATAAGTGTTATGTTGCCTTTATGATGTGAACATTCATATTTTTCGCATACATTCTTGTACTGTATATATTGTCGGTTTATGTGGTCATCAACATGAAATATATTACAGAAAATCCTATCCTTCGAAATAAAAATCTCCTTATCTGTGTATATGTACATATGTATATGTGCGTATTTAAATTTGAGGATAAAATTTAAGGGATTTACATACGTATATAGTTAGTAATGGTCAAGTATGATGATATCAAATTATTATGTACACTTATTTACATATAGAGATGTGCGTATTCATATACAATACATATACATATGTATATGTAAGTATGTATATGAATGTGCAAAATACATTTGTATTTTGTCCATTCTTTCAATCATTCATCATCACATCAAGGATAGGATGTTGATGATCGTTTCATGTCCATCGCTTTTTCCGGATGATGAAATATCAACAAAAGGAAATTTGAGTATGAGTTTTGAACGAATGGATAAAATGCTGGTAATTAAGTCCTATTATAATTTTTTAGGCTACTTTTAGATGATGTTGTTTGATTATAAATTTACTTCTATTTATGCTTCTATGCATATAACTCACAAATTGTATATGTAAATACGTATGCATGTGTATGTGTGTACGATGAATTTTAGTCTAAAAAAGCGACAATTTGACACTCTCCAACAGAGATGTAACAAGATTATTTTTTTGAAAAATAAAAGCGAAAAAAAAAAAATAAAAGTAAAAATATGTTTATGTATTCGTAAAAAATACAAATATGTATATAAAAAGTGATTAAAACGAAAAATGATAACGTACGATTTTAGAGTATGTCACATCCATTTTTACACTATACGATATGACAAATCTGTATTTTTAAGGTAATTCTATGACTATGTTTAAAATACGTGATATAAAATAACCTCCGAAATTTGAAGAAAGAAACTTAAACATCCTTTTATTATGGTATAAATTATCACTTTAATTAAAGTCACAGCAGGGTGTGGGTGCATAGAAAATTTTGTAAAATGAATCTATGATATAAAATTACGTGTGTACATTTTATGTGACATTTTTTGTGCTTTTAGTTTTTTTCTTTACAAAATTACTTGCTACATGAATTAGCATTTTATAAAAGTTTTTGATTAATTTTACTACACATTCACATGTATTTACCGCAAATACGTGTGTGTGTCACGTACATATATATTCATTTTAATTATTGTTTTTTTTTCTTTATTCAATTGAGCGATATATGTATGCAAAAGTTCATCATACACAGCATATATGACTTAAAAGATATTACTCAGCGTGAAGCCTAAAGTATATTCCAATGCATATACAGTATATACACATAAATGAAACATACACGTGACAAAAAAAATTCGTCTATGTATATAATTATGTAAGTTCTACTTATGTATATATGCGCCAAAATAATATATACTCCATGGTGTGTTGATGTATGGTTTAATAGGATTATGCATTTATATCGAAATTGAGAAGTAAATTTTTAACGCTAATTTTATCAGCAAGACAACAACCGTTTTTTTTTTTATTATTATTTCATTTTGAAAGGGTGTAAGCACTTTAAATAATTCAATTTTTTTTTTCGATATTCCGCAAGAGTAGTCTATTTGTTTATTTATACAGTCAATATGAAAAAAATATTAATGAAAAAATATTTTAAATTTTAAATTTTGTAACAATAAGTGAATATGTATGCATATTATGTTTATATCATTTATGGACATGTGCATATACAAATATTTCAAAGCACATGTATGTACATACATATGTACATATAAATAAAAGCGCTAGTGAAATTCAATAACTTTTCGTTGGTTAGAAAATATAAACATTGGAAAACAATTTAGTTTAACCGTCATTTAAAAACAAAAAAAAATCTTTTTGTTTCATAAAAAACAGTTTAATTGGTTTTATAATGAACTTTATTTGTCTAATAAATAGCTAGCTAGCTATAAATAGCTAGTTTGTATATGAATTTGACAATATTATCCACCCGTACTGTACATGTCACATAATATGTACTTTATTTTATGTGTATATTATTTGATGTGGTTAACGTATGTTTACCGTATACCCTAAAAAATAAGGGTTGTATATATGTATTTCTTTTTCCCTATGTACGCATAAAGTAAATATTTGATTCAATTTTTAATGAAATTTTTTTTAGCATAACAATTTTATTTAAATTTTATTTTTTATTGATTTTATTAAAATCATTCCAAATTTTGTTTTTTTCACCAAAGTTAAGAATTTTAATTAAAAAAACAAAAATTTAAATGTTCACATATACGAACGAACGTAATTTACGAGTACACATATTTTGTTATACTGAATGTCCTACGAATTTCTAAAGAAAGAAAGTAATTTGTTTTCTAATAATAGAGGGGTTAAAATCAATAAAAAAGAAATGGTTTACAGTTTACAAAAAGAAAGCAATAATACATGCATAATTGGAATGCGTGAAAAAAAAATGTTTGTACCCTTTTATATTTTATTAGTGTATAAACAATTTTCACGATGACAAAAAAAAAATCCTTTTTAATGACAGATTTTTAAATGTGATTTGCAACAATTTATATGCCATTAATTTGAAAGAAAAATAACAATAAAAATAAATTAAACATCATATACAATTTTTTTTAATAGCATACATGTACAATATTTAAAATTTCTAAACAATCATGTTTAATTATTTGATGATAAACAATTATAATTTTTGTTAATATGCATAAACACAAATTTTAGGCATTATTAGTTGCATGCAAAATTTCATTTACATAATATTTAAGGTACATACTTAATTCGAATACTACAGTCTGTCTACTAATTCGACGCAGTTAAGGCCTTATGAAAATATACATGGCTTTTTTCTTCACTCATAATTTCTAATAAGATCATCTCATGAACAGTATTACCACAATTTGTAAAGTTATCATATAATACGACACGGATTTTTTTAATATCGATATACAGCGACCTATGTCATTTCCATAAAAGCCTAACTGCATCGAATTTCTAGAGAGACTACAGAAAATTTTCAAAATCATCATCGTTATGTCCATACTTTCTAGTTATGGTATTCAAAATCAGCAATATTTTAGTAACAAAGTTTTGATATGATACTCATGATTATGATAAATTTCATTTTTATCGACGCCACTTACTTTGTAAGAATTATTCAAAATTTGAAGATGTGAACGTTAATTTTGAAAATTTGAAAAAAAAAAACTTGACATTTTGGAAGCATAACAATAAATAACAGAAATATTGGCCACAAAAGCCTTTCGTTGTCAAGAAATTAAATTTCAATTCTAACTAAATCCAATACAGCCAATATTCATAATTTTAAAATTAGATATGTGTGTCATTAGTATAACATATTTTTACAAAAAGAAAAACTGAAAAATGTACTTACCATTCACACTATATCCTGAAAAAATAAAAAATAAACAAAATGAATATTTAATGCATAAGTTTAAATAACATAATATAATAGTATAATGTGTGATTCTGTATAGTGAACAACTTTTTCACTATTCATATGCACACACACATGAATGTATGTTTGTATTTTATAAATAAATTCTATATGAAAGTATTATTTAAAATTTGAATTTAATTTGTGCTTTGTCATTTCGTATACAAAAAGTGAATTTATAATTTTGAAGTAATTTTGTGAAATTTGCATTTTTGCTTTTAGTAATTTTAATATTTATTTTATATAAAAACATATTGAATATTTATTTAGTATTTTTTTTTTTTTTTGTCATTTGAAAATTACATTTTGTTATCGGTAATAATATATGAAACTTTAACATCAATATTTATTTCATGTTTTCATAAAATCCCCTAATGCATGTTATATACACATATCCACATACATATATGTATGTATGTAAAATAATAACGGTCGATCCTCAGCCTAATTAATAATAAATCAGTTAAATATTTTTGTTTTCTTTATTTATTATTTTGTTTTTTTGTTTTTTTAGTTAATAAATATTACCGTCAAATTTAACATTAATTATTGTTGATTTTTGGTTTTTACATTATCAATTCGTTTTGTATTCTTGTGTTTTTGTATTAACACAAAATACATAATGAGATACATAATTGTGTTTGTACGTAAAATTGTTCATAAATTTGTATAAATGGGGGGTGATTCGTGCATATACGAGTATACACACATTTTTGTATATCTAAAAAAAAAAAAAAAAAAAATTTGTACAACACTTTTGTTAAGAAAAATTTTCTACAATTATATTTTGTGCAAATTGTACAAAAATCATTTGGTCATTGAGTAAAATATTCGAAATATGAATGTAAATTCATTTTTGTGTTGGTTTTTCATGCAGTCAAGGTGGTAGGTATGCTATTTATAATTCTGCCGATCAGGTGACATACAACACAAATATGTATATTTTAATCTTTTTAATATATTATGCAGTGCGTTCTGTATACAGTCCTTTTTGTTTTTTTCTATACGAGTAATTCATGAATATACATGAAAAAAAATTCTTTGTTACATTACAAAATGTACTCGTATTCCCTGTATTAAATACAGATTATAAATCATAATTATAATTTGTTTATTTCTACTATCATTTAGTAGCTGTATAGCAAAACGGTTAACAGTGATAAGGACATAATGATAACACAACTAATATAAAACGATGTAAAATGCATATATTAAAATTTTAACATGAATTCAACATACTGTATACATTTACATAATATTATATAATATTTATAAATGTTAAAAAATAAAGCCGATAATGATAATAATAAAAATCTACAATATGTATACAATACACACACACATCAAGGTATTAATTGCATTTATTTTATTCTATGATTATAATGAGAAATATATGTAAATGTATAAAATTTAAAATATTCTTAATAAGTACATTATCCATATTATCTCTACATAAATATAATATATAAGGTTCATTATTATGTACCTAGAAAATATGAAAATTTGTGTTAATTATTGGTATGTCAATGCAATGCAATTTATTATGTCATATTTTTAACATAAAAAAAAAAATAAATAAAAAAATAATAATGGGTATTTTCTATCTAAAATATTTTATCTTTGTAACAATTTTGTATGGACAATGCTTATTATGAATTGTATACATATATTATAATTTTTGCTGGCAAATAGAGTAAAAAGATTGTAGATAAAATAAAATATACGACCACTTGTTTTAAAATGAAAAATATACAGATTTATTAAAAAAATAACAAAAAAAGCAAAAAAAATTAAAGGTAATTATGTTTAATTATTTGCTGTTTAAATATTTTATCAAACAGAAATTTTCATGAATTCATACCTACATATTTTGTGTTACCTGAATTAAATTACTGTTAATATTTTAACGTGAATCCTTTTTTCCTTAGGATGTTTTTTAATAAGAAAATATTTATACTATTTGTTATGATTAAAGCTAGATTAATACTCAACTCGGATGTTGCACTAAAATTTAATCGTGTTGCATGAATGTAGTATATAAATAACATTTGAATAACATATTATGTAGGTAGGTAGGTGAAAATGGCCGCCCACTCATTCCCAAGCAAGCACAATTTGGCCAAAAAATCCCATTGTGATACTATACGAGGAATTTCTTACAGAAACATATTATGTATAACAAAATAGACATTTTATTAATTATTTTAAATTTCCATATAAATGATATTGACAAACATTTTATATTGCATTTACTAAATAAAATACCATACAGTATTTTCTCGAAAATTTTTACCATCATCGATTTTAAGAAAATCTTATATGAAAAAAGTTTTGTTTGTTAATTACATACTGGTACACATAAAATTAAGGAAAATATCGTTGACTTTAGGAAAAATTATATATCATATCTTTTTCAAAATATTTATTTAATTTCTGTAAATATTCTGATACATTAAATTTATGTACAGTCATTCAAATTGTACGTAAATGTACATGAATTCTTACTACTTTTGCTACTACTTAACATTAATGATAATTGTACATACACACACATATATGAGATGTCATAAAAATAATTTTTGAAAGTTTTTCTTCACATTAAACATATTATAAACACATGTATAAATTCCATACATACATGTGAAAGTAAGTGTTCAGAACTAAAAACATATACACACATATACATAGTTAATGAAAACTATATGAAATACATCAAGAAAATAAAGAATTAAGAAAACTTTTATTTTAACAAAAAACTTTTTTCTTTAGTTTTGATTACTTCAAGAATCGTATATGTAGTAATATAATCTGTTGAACGAAAAAAATGAAAAAGATTTTTCCTAAAAAAAAATTTTTTTTTTTTTTCATTTTGAGACAGAATGTACGTACTTACGTAAAAGTAATGTAAAAGTTGTATGATGTGGAAAATTATGGAAATTATTATTTAAGGACGATTAGCTTAAATGTTATTTTACTTTTAATATTTTTTGAATATATTACATTACAATCAAAATAAAATGTTTTTAATAATAATAATAATAATCATCATCGTTAAGACAAATATTTGTAATTTTTTTTTTCTACAAAAATTTTGTTAATTTACAAATACCAATCTACAAAATTACGTTGAAAATTAAAATTTTCTGTATTCTGTATTAAGCGTTCTGTAACTACATCTGACCTGTAGTCAGATTGTTGCAGAAATTTGTTTTTACTTGTGTAAAAAAGATAGGTAGAAGACAGAAAATATGAAATAAAATCGTTAAATTCATTTGTTTGCTTTATGTACTTTTTATTACTAAATTTTATATGTTTTTTTAAAAATTCTAAATTTCTATTTAAATTATAATATTATATATGCGCGTGTATGTATCGATATACGGATATCTAAAAATTAAATGTTAAATTTTTTTTAATCGCATAGACAGGTTAATAACATTTTAATAGATTTCCCAGACAACAAGATAATTGAAAAAAAAGGAATTCTTCTTGAACTTTTTTGTAGATACAGCGTTAAGATATTTTTCAATTAAACTTGAATTTTCACCTCTTTAATAAAACAAAAAAAAAAAAAAAATTAAAAAAAAAAGAAACGAAAATATAAAGTACTGCGAAGGTATTTAATTCAAAGTCAAGAAATGTATAATACATTTTCAACACTTCATTTTTAATTTCAGATTCATTCTATCACAAAACAAAATACAGTAAATAAATTGAAAGGCTTTAGTTTTTCTTTATGTTTAGCAAAAAAAGAAAAAATAAAACGTATTTTTTATGAAAATTTGCAATTATCAAGTATTTAAAAATATCAAGAATTTTTCATTTTCCACCTTCAAAAGAAAAACAAAAAAGAAAAACTAAAATTCTATCCATTCGTATAATTTTTCATCGTGTTTTGAAAAAAGAAAAAAAAAATCATTTTAAAAATTTTTTTAGACACTCTACCACGAAAAGAAAAATGTTTTTTATCTGTTTTAAATTTTACTTTTTCATAAAAATTCATAACTAACTAAATTTATTTCATTTTTTATTTTTATTTATTTTTTTTTTTAAATATTTTTACACTTTTGGTAAATAACAAAACTAAAATTTCATTTAATATTGAAATGAGAAAAATTTTCAAAAGTAAAATAAAATATGTACATACATATTATATACATTTATTTTAAGAAAAATAATGATAGAATGGATAAAAGAAAAGATATTCAGGATATTTTAATTCAATTCCATTTTTTTTTTGTTTAACGTAAAAGAAATTTACTGTACCGTATATAATAACAATTTTTAGTGATACAGCAAATGAATTAACATAATTTTATGTTTCATTTATGCCTGGTTTTTAGTCTCTTTTTTTTCTATTTTCATGTTGTTTTTTTTTTTTTATTTTTATTTTTTTCTTTGACAAAAAATTCATTTGATAAATTTCTATGATTATAACTTTACCTATGCATACATTTCTGGGATTGTATGTAGAGTAGATAAAAAAATACCCGCCCCATTGGTGATTGGTTTCATTATATTTAAAAAATATACGTACCCACATACAAGTACAATGTCTACATATACTATATCTATTGATGATTTTCAGCGATTTGTCTTATAGAAAGGAACATTGAATAGTGTGCATAAAAATACAAAACTTGATGGTTAAAAACAAAATTGTTGAGATTTGTCAAGGTATATCATTTTAAATCACATTCAAAATATTCATTCGATTTCATATGAAATATTTGAGCATTTTAGTAGCTTTACTACTGAGACACATTTATTAGAAATTTTGGGGAAGAAAAAGGCATGAATACTTCTATAAGTCATTCACTGTAAAACATTTATAGACAGAGTATAACGAAATTCGTTTTCCGTTTGATATCAAAAAAGTTAAAAATTGAAAAAAAAAAAAATAAATAAAAAACGAGAAAATTTGAGTTATGAAAGGTTTAGTGTTTTTTTCCTTTTTGCATAAAAATATATGCAGGCATAGATAATATAAAGTAAAAATGTATTGGAAAAAAAAATCAAAATCTCATGCCTGTGAAAAAAAAAACCTAAAATAATGAATAAAAAACTGACGAAGGTGACGATGGATTCAATCTTGATGTGATGACATTCAAGTAAATAAAGAATAAAACCTTTTTTTCATTCCGAATTTGTTTTTGATTTCTATTTGATAAAAAAAAGAAGAATTTTGTTATTACCCTTCTTTTTCAAAGTGAAATTAATTAAAAACATACAGTTTTATCAAACTAATTACTCATTTTCAATTTCACTCTCTTTTTTTTGTTTTTTATTCAATCTTTCTGTAGGAAATGATTTTGTCCTTTTCTTTTTTTTTTCAAATACAAAAAAAAACTTTATTCCCAATTAATTATACTTGAAATTAGGAATACCGTGAAAAAAGGATAAATAAGATTAAAAAAAAGAAGAAAAAAAAAGAAAACTCCAGCATTTTATTTCAACAATTTGTTGGCTTCATTTCTATTCTTATTGTTGTTTTTCTTCCTTTTCTTCAAGGATACTGTATTGAAGCCATAAGAATGATTATTGAAAAGTTTGCACTTTTAATAACAAAAGAAAAATGTAAAATCTCTAAATATAAAAATAAAATGTGAGTTTGTGTAAATGCAAAATTTTTTAAAATATGTACAAAATATGAAAATTACATAGAGTAAGTGAAAAATAGAACTTTTTTAAGGATGTATATGTATGTGTATTGTATTTATTTTATAAAAATTTTTAAAACGGATTCATTATTCATTTATTAATTTTTTTTTGTTTTTTTTTTTTTTGTATATTTTATTCTATTTTATTGTTTTTATTTTCTATAGTACATATATCGATTTATAATATTTGAAAAATAAATTATACAAGGTGTCCCAAAATAAGTCTTAGAAATTATTTTATTTTATTACACACTAGTCCCATCAAAAAATCATCCTAGATTCCACTTTTCTAAAATTTACCATTTATGAGATATTTTAATTCTTTTTTATTTCTCAGTCGACGATCTAGAACTAATTTTTTGCTACGAATAGTCTGAGAATTATGAGAAAAATTTAGTTTGTAACACTTGTTCTTAGACATCCTGTATATAAGTACCATACACATATACAAGTGTTTTATATGCATATGTGCATACACACACATACAAAATAAATGTAATTTTTAATAAAGGAAAAATTTTAAGAGAATAAACGGGTGTGTAAGCTTTTATGCAGTATAATATTATATTCGTAGATGTGCGTATTCCATAGTATTTATGTTTATGTATACATTATCATATTACAACAAAAAAAAGAAAAATATACAAAAAAAATAAACCCTTCAAAGTAGAAAAGTTTAATCAAGGAGAATTCTTTTATTTATTAAATAAAAACAAAAAAAAAAAATTAAAACGAAAAATAAAATAAGAAAATAAAAATATATAAATGTTATATTATATAAAAATCTTCAACACAAATATGGCAGAAGTTAAAGTAATTTTCCTTTTCATTGATGCACATAATCTTAAAACAACTTTACATATATCCATATATAAAAAGTATAATTTTTTTTTTCTTATATCTTGCCAGAGAAATCTTCAATTTTCTTCTTTATATTAAGAAAATTTTGTAATTGTTAAGAAAAACTTTTGTAAAGAAAAATGAAAGTAAAAATCAAAAAAAAAAAAAGATAAACAAGAAAAAAAAAAAAGATATACAAAAAGTAAAACAAAAATCAAATGTAATATTATGTTATAAAGGAAATATGAAAAGTATTCAACGTAGTCAAAATAAAAAAAGGAAAAAAAAAAAAACATTGCATGATTAAAGTGAAAGACATCATCGTATATTATGCTCACATATACACAAATACTTATGTACGTATGTACACAAATGCGTACATATTGTAAAAGTTGTGATGGAAAAAGTTTTTCATAAAAAGAACGACTAGATTATCAAAAATGATAGAATTAAAGTAATAATGAGAATGAATATAATTGTAATTAAAATTTTTACTTTATTACAAAAATATTAAATGAAATTCAAAAAAATTCTTAATTTTCATACATGTATCATAATATAATTAAAATATTTTTGGTTTATTTTCAATTTTAGATATCATAAATACATACAATAATGAATTTTTATAAATAAATACATATGGTTTGGAGATGAGTATTTTTTGCTTTTCAAATTAATACTTGATACTTCTATTTGCTTCTATAAGACATGCATGAAAATTATTTATAAACAGAATATAGATATGTAGTATATGTATGTAAATTTTTACTTGTACACAATATACACAAGTACATATTGGGTATTTTCATGAATGTGTTGTCGACGTGTGCTAATGACTCAAATACGCTAAAATTGTAATCCGAATTGTCAACTGTACATGCACCCATTGCAGTTGTTTGAAAGCGACTGAGTACATAATTTCTGTAAACTTTGCAGACTGCTTGAATTAATGAACCTGATACATTTCCACAATTGCACTGGAATGAAATTTATGAAGTTGATTTTTTTGCAGTCAGCGTCGACGACGTATTTATGAAAGTACCCATTTACATAACGCATACGTAATTATTAATTCGATCATATTAAATCTCCTATAATGGTTGAATAAATGATTAATAATTATGTTAACTTCATTAATTATTACATTATAATCTTTTTAATAAAACATGTACAAAGTAAAATTCTAAGTAGTAAGATTTCATACTGCTTTATAAACATGAACATTAGTTAGTTTTATTCGGATTAAAAACGTAGAAAAAAAAACAGAAGTTGACACGCAAATATCGTCAACACATTTACACCTTAAGTTATTTTATTTTACCATATTTACTATAGGTGTTATGAAATATTACGGTCATCTACTTAAACAAAATCAAATGTTAAATACACATGGCTTAATCAGTAAATTATTTACATGAAAATGTTTGATTTGATAATTTTGTAAGTATGTATAATCATGCACGACATATTAACCCTAAGCATATAACAAATATGTACATATGTACAAATTAAATCAAAGCAAATAAGCAGCTTATTACGTAATAATTGAAAATGTTACATTAAATCTCCTATTCTTCTTCGAAGGCATAACAGCCCCCAATGGGAGAAGCACTGACAGTTTTTTCATTTTACAAAAAAATTGCAGGAGTAATTATCTAAACATTTTATAAATCCTTTTTCTGTTTTTTTTTTTAGAAAGTAGTATTAAAAAAATTATAAAAAAAAAATTGGAATTAAATAATATTGTAATTACTCATTTTCAAAAAAAAAAAAAAATTTATAATAAAATTAATTATTTATAAATGATATTAAAATTCATGATTTCATCCTTTTTGTATAACTATAGAATAAAAAATTATTTTCATAATATTAATAAAATATTCACTATAAGATAGCTCAGCCTTTGACTTTTGAATTGTTCTAATAAAGTTTTGCACCTACACACATGCACATTTTTTAACTTAATTATGTGTATAGCATTGCAAAATAATTCAAAATAATATAAAAGTTTGTTAGTGCACGTACGCAAGTAAATTGTAATTAACTAATGGAATTCTTAAGGTAGATACACAATGAGGTTTTAAGACTTCCTTGAAGTTTTGTCAATTTTACATGCTTTTGAATTTTGAATATATTAAAGTGTAATACGAAATTAGATTTCACAGCTTAGCTCTATGTAAGGTACAAGGAAACGATTATTGTATTCAAGGAATCGTAATTCATACTTTCTTTAAGGAAAATACCTGAATGTGTTTTCACCTTTATGGTCTATTATTAAAGTATAAACGAAAAAGTACAAACAAAACAATAATGAAAATAAATAAGTAAAAATAAGAAAAATTGTATTAATAACATAAAAATAAACTTTGCGTGCGATTACCTCTATGGAATATCAGGAAATTTTTCATTTCCCAGACATTAAAATTGACATTATGTGTATACATAAGTACATACATATGTATGTGTGTACACCTTTGAATTAAATTTTAAGTTTTTTTTTTTATTTTGAGTCTTTGTAAAAGTTTATTATGTACGTTACGTATTTTATAAGCATGAACATGCATATAATCTATATTTAGAATTTTAAAATTGCATCAAATTAAAGAAAAAAATTAAATATGTAATACATGTTCGAATTTATTGTTAATTACATGATGACCTTTGCATGTAATGAATTTAATGCAAAATGCAAAAGATATTAACTTACATATCACGAAAATGCTACAAATAATTGAAGTTAATCAAAAAAAAAAAAACATAACTCTTTAAAATTCTATGAATATTTTTTGTTTTTTTTTTTCCTTTTTTTAGTCACAAAAATAAATTCAAATCAGAAGGAGATTTTAAGAAATCTGTATGTATGTATAACATATCAGCAGGACATACATACATATGTATGTATATGTATGTATGTACATATGAGTACATATTATTACTTTTTGTTATTAAGGTATAGTTGTTCATTTTTCCTTTTGATTACTTTTCGGATATTATCTCAGTTTGATAGAGTAAAATAATAACATGTTTGTACATAATATTATTTTAATAGAAAGGATTTATAAAAGAACAAAATATTATTTACATGTCAACAAATGTCATAAAAATAACAAAGTTATATTAAACGTGTGTATAAACATACATACATATATAAAAAAAATACAGACATCTTTGATGTTTAATGGATTTTTGTATTTATTTCTTGTTGATGTTGATTTTTGAGTAAACAAAATTTTCTTAATGTTGTTTAAAACAGCACAATATGTAATTATACGCAGATACATAGCCATACGTTTGTACCTTGTATATGTTCGTACTTATGTATACTTTCTGTCGATAAAGATCAAAAAATTGTTTTAAGTACTTTTTCTTTTTTTTTTTTCGTTGTACTAAGGCTTTGATAAAATCTAAAAATTTTATAAGTGATGTCATTTTCATTTTATTTTTGTTGTCATCGTCATTATCAAAATTATCTTAAATTGAATGTATTGTACATTATGTACAGATGTACTTATATATAAAAAATATAATAATAGAAAATGATAAAGGATTCTCTAGTATAATCTTAGTAAATTTTTTTTTTAAATTCTGACAAGAACAATATAAAAAGTGCACAATATAAGTTGTCTGAATTTCCGCTTTGGAAGGAAATTACTTGACATTATGATAAGATTATTTCTTTTGTTTTTATATAAACTTTCATTTTACAATACGAAGAATTTATCATCCTTATGTTCTTTGTATACAATTACAATCTGATGTGTACATACATATAAATATGCTTGTATGTACTGTTGTCACAACAAATTTTCACAGATGTTTATGGTACATACATATGTATATATGTAAGTACATAAATGTGCTTATGTAACGTATATGGAATGTCCCACAATAAGTGATAAAAATTATATTTTTTTATGGCTCAAACTGATCCTATCAAAAATTCGTCAGATCCCAGCCTCTCACTAAAATTAATCCTTAAATGAAAATTCTCGAACATGTGAGGTACATGACGTCGTGTATTGGACAATATTCTTTGAACCACCCTATATACCTACCAATTTGAAAAGCTTTAATTTTTTATTTCGATATTTTTTATTAAGCCTCTTTTACAATTTTCGAAAATCATTGCCATAATAATATGTAATCTATGTCTACTATTTGAAATGTAAAGTATCTCTCAGCGCACATCATTTTTTGATTTGAATAACACCATTGATAATATAGTTGTTATGCAATCAACAAAATCACTACTTAATCAACTATCAAAATGATAATGGGGATGATATAAAATGACAGAGATGATGAGATAATTATATTATACGATATATACACGACAGTATAAAAGCCTCACATATTATATATACGTTATACACATTAAAAAAAAAAAAAAACGATAAAGAAAAACTAAATCCGAAATGAAAATTTCCTGTTATAATGTGGTTTCCAAGGATATAAAATTAAGTATTTGTGTACATCATGAAAATGAAAATTGACTATAATACTTTATATTTAATTTATATACACATATGTATATATTCGTATATACGTATGTACATATAAATTAAAGGCATACGCTCTCATTTATCTCAGGTCTTTTTTATACAAAAAATAAAAATAAAAACGTCAACATAAATAAACTATGTAAAAGTAAAATAAGATATGAAAAACTATAGAAATAGAATACATTACATTGAAGATCACGTGTCTAAACCAGATGTAAGTACACCGTACAATATTTTGTGTGTATATTATTCGAACTATAATCTTTAATATCAATATCGTAAGCGTCTTATTTCTTTAGAAAAATATTGCACAGCTTTGATACATGGATGCAAATGTTAAATGAAAATCAGCTGTAAGCAATATACATTTGTACATATATGAGACAATTCTATACACAATTGTATATAATATCATCCACCCACCATAATCATTGATTCTGTTATTACTGTCACGTCCCGTTCCCTAACTCAATTTATACACTATATAACCCTACTATTATGTGTATTCATGGAATCAAGCAATAGAATTTGTATGTCTATATAATCAAGTTTTCCTGATCCTTTCCTAAACAAAAAGATAACAAGAAAATTCAATGATGCATTACTATTACTTTTAAATTATGTTTTGTTTGTTTGTATAAAATACACGTTACGTGTATAAGGAACGAGTTAACATCGATGTGTACATGTAAAAATCGAATCAATATACATACCTACATATATGATATGTTGTATATGATAAAATTAATATAAAAGAGTGCCAATGGGCTTGTTTAAGGATGAGTATAAACACGTGCACAACTAAGCTGATTTTTTGTTCCTTCTTTTCGTTCTTAAATTGAGAAAAATTATTTTATACTATAGAACATAATGTTCATATAATGTGGCGTGTACCTAATATGTAAAAGGATCAAATAATATTATAAAATCGGCATAAAAAAACTATGAAGGGACCTGGTAGTCATGTTACAAAAAATGGGGATGATGACAATAATATAATGATTACATTTTTAATGTGTAGTAGATATAGACAGACACATTTTGTAATTATAATGCACACTTTTGGAGTTGTATAGCAACAGAGAATTTACGTGTTACTATAGAAACATAATGATTTCGATTTTTAATTTAAAAAGAAACTTATCTTAAAAAACTTCCTGAATACAAAAGCAAAAGGAAAACCATCAAGAAGTGTTTCCGCTTTAATAAAAAAATTTTCAATCTTTGTTTTTAGCATAACGATTTTAATAAAATCATTTACAAATCAATTAATCCTAGGATACATGGACGTACGTATTTGTTTACAAGTGAGAGTATTTAGATGAAAATAAGCCCATTGTGATATCACATAGTCCTTAGGCAAGACTAAACCATTTTAAGCTCCTAACGAAACTGTATACAACTTATACAGTTAAAGACAGTTCCCAAGAATCTAGATTCAGTTCTGGAGAGGGCTCAGTGAAGGTTCTCGATAGTCTCCTCTTTCTCCTCAATGATGTGTGTAAAACAAGACTCACTTTTAAAAATGTTACAACATATTTTTTTCTAAACACGTACTTACATGCGTATACTTTGATACGCATATGAACACACACATTATCCATTTGTTTATATTATAAAATTTTTAATATCTACAAATCGAATAATGATAATGAGTAAGTAATAAAAGTCAAGAATGTTTTGTGATATGAATTTAAATGAGATTTTTAAATTATAATAAAAATGGTTTTAAAAGCATATACATATAAATGCGCATGATGAAAAGGACATAATCATGTATTATGTGATTTTCATATGTAATATATCTATGTATGTATTACACGTATTAACAATAATTGAATCTGTGATTGAATATTGAAATATGCAAATAAAATAAATATTAATATTGTTCAGTGTATACATATGTATACATATAGGTATAATGTTGAATTAACAAAATTACATTTGCATTACACGATAAATACATATTGATACATCTGAAATGTTACATGTTGAATTGTAATTGAAATTAAAATTTGTTGTATTACTTAAAGTATATTAATTTACATTTAACATTTTTGAATTAAGTAAATCTATACAATGCAATACAAATGAAACGTCCATAGGATTTATAAAAAATGTAATATTTAATGCAGGTATTAGAATTTTTGACTTTTAATTGTAAAATTGTCCACACTATATTATGTATCATCTTTACACTATTCACATAAAAGGTATTTTTCAGATATGCAAATACGTGTGTCTAAAAAGTGGAAAATATGAATTTGTATATTAATTTACCATGAGATTATAAATTCTGATAATAAAAATTTATAAATAATAAAATATGTTTAAACTTTTTGTTAGTTTTTACTATTAACACTTATTGAAAATTATTATTGATAATCTTCTAAATACTCGTCCATATGTAGGTACATGTGTACAAAATTTATATGCATTTAAACTTTCGTATGGGGTTTCATGTAATATCTATGTACATAAGAAAAAAGTCATATTATTAAACAGAATTTTTTACTATGTATTTTGTGTATACACATACGTACGAATTGCTCTTATAGAAGTCTGAAGTACATATGTTTAACTAATACTATAAAAAAATGTATAAAAAATATTCATACGTGGGTTAATGATAAACGTACGTTATAATAAACGATTCTAATTCGTTGAATATTTAAGAAAATTAACAAATTTTATATTTTTATAATTTTTCAGTTAATCGTATTTATTATTACTTTTTAAGTGAATTCTTACCCATTAAAAAAAAATTATTATAATCTACTAATTTACCTTTTTATTCCCTCTACCTTTGAACACAATAAAATTGAATCGTTGATTAGACACGCTTGTACGTAATGTTATAAAAAAAAATAAAAGAAAAAATTGAAATTATTTAAAATGATATTGATCAAGACCTAATTGAACTGTAAACAAATTATCTTAATAAAATAAACTTATTTTGTTTATTGTTTAATAAAAACCTGTTTTAAATTTTAATTTACAAATATTTTAACAAAATTAAAATAAAAATATGTATATGTATGAAAATAACGAAGAAAATATTGTTATCATCATTTTAATACCATTAAATCTGTGTCTGAACAATTCCCAACATAATAACAAAAGTATCTGAACGGTATATGATGTACAAACTTGATAATCGCATACACAAATTTATTTATTTATATGTATATGTGTGTGTATGCATGTGTGTGTATACAAATACAACTATTTTGATACATCATCATAGAGGATATCATCAAGGGAGTAATTTGGTTAACGACAAAGAAGCCCCAAAGTTACTTATAATGTGTCTACATTTTGTTGTTACTGATGATGCTGCCATAGATGGAAAACATGTCCATTTCAAGTTAGGCCAAACAAGTATATTGTATGTTTAGTTCGCTGTGCACAATTATATAAAATTCTCAAGATAATGTATAGATAGTATGTACATGCATGAGGTCAAAATTTTATTTTCTTAACTTTTGTATTCATTTTTCGGTTTCGATGCGTGCATGTGCAAAAAAAAAACGTATAAAATTCATGACAAAACAAAGCATAAATTTTATCAAAAAAATAAAAATAACGTTTAATTCTTCGAATAAAGTTGAATTTATGTATAAATGAAAGTAAAAATATAAGCAAACCAAAAGTAAACATAAATGCAAGAAGAATAAAACATAAAAATGTTGATAAAACGAAAAAAAAAATATATATATATATTAAGAAGTCGTATTATTGTTATTATACAAACTCCATTTGAAATTGTAAGAATTTCTTTATAAAGAGACATACATACATAGATATATGTTTATACATACGATACGATACTTGCATCATGTTCATGTATGACACATAGAAATTATAGATATGCAAGAGAAAATTTTATATGTTTACTTTATAACGAATTGAATTGAGGAAAAATCAAATGATATTTCGCAGAGAATACGTAAAGAGAAAAATTGAATAAAAAAAGGTCTAAAATTCATTTAAAAAATTCATTCTTATTAGTCTAAATTCTCTGAAATGAGAGAATTTCATTTATATTTTTAGTCCATTCAGTAATCGATTAATTACATTTAAATGGTCTTTAACTGAGAATGCGCTCTAAATCATTTCATGTCCTTTTCCTTGTATTACTTTTCGTTTAAATACGTTAAAAGGAAAAAGAAACACCAAATTTTTCCTTAAGTTATTTTTGTTTTTGTATTTTGTTTGTAATGAATAAATTTTTGAAAATTTATTTATCCTGATCTTGACAGCACATTGTCTCAACATGATGTATGTATGTACATCTATGTATATACACGTGGCATAACAAATTAGTACATGGTGCAATTTTAAAAGTGTATAGAAAAAATTTAAGGACATTCGTGTCCTGTTAACATGTAAAATTTAAAAAAATTTATATATTCGTGTTCATTGTTTTTTTATATTTTTTTATTAATTTCATAAGTTATAATATCGCCCTTTCTTCACTTTGTGTTCATTATTTTGAAAATAAATGTTGAAAAAATTGTTCATACTTATTTTTGAATCAGTAACGGGCGCATAAAATAATGCATGAATACTTGTTGATTATTCGGAGAATTCATAATGAAGATTTAGCGTTACAAATAAATTATTATAAATGAAATTACAAAAGTTGTAATTCGTCGTAAGTGAAAATACAAAAAATTTAGTATCATTCAAGTATCGTGAATTTTGAAGCAAAATTTTTCCAGATAAATGAATGAACAATTGATGTTTTTTCTTTTGCGTCAATTATATTAAAAATATTTTTCACATTCCTTAGGCCTACATTAAACGTTGAACTCTCATGACCTCACAAAACAAAAGTCTTTCTAAAACTCTAAGTGTCATATGTAATGATGTTTTTTTTTTCCTCTAGTAATTTGGTTGATTAATTACGTAAATTATCCTCTTAAATTGTACGCTTTGTGTATCAAATGTCACAGATACTTGTATGTAAGTAAAATTTGTATTTTTGTATACATAACAATCGAATTTTGAATGGTTTAAAATATTTTAAAATATTTTCATGTACACGTGTATTGTATACGTGAATTATAAACGCACACATATAACACTCTTACATTTCCTGCGTGCGTTTCATAATATAATGCATGTGTATAAAATTACAATTGTTCATTTTTCTACAATTTTCTTTTTTGTTTCTTCTTTTATCAAATTTATTACTATCATCAAAAATATATTGTTTTCAATTAAGAAATAAAAATAACATAAAAATATTTTTTTTTAGTAATTTGAGTTTTAAATAAATGAATATCTTTTCAAAGTGACAGATAAAAACTTAAAGTAATAAAAAAAAGAAAAATTATTTAAAAGAAAAATAAAAAAAATAAAAGAAAGTCAAAATGAATATAATATTTTGTCACCTTACTACCGTGTTTTACTGTTCTTAATTTAACACAATATGGGTATGTCACCATGTAACACGTACATATTCACATGATAAAATCTAACAAAATATTAAACGTTTTGTTGTCATTATTACTTTATTGTATAGATATACAGGAAACGTAAAAAGTCAGATGAAAAGAAATTATACCTTATTTTTAAAGCATTGTCATCTGTACTTTGAATTGATGTTTTGTAATGTTCTCTTGCAATCAGTTTGAATAAATTCAGTTTTCTGCATTTTAAAATGAAAACAACAACAAATCGAAAGAAAATAATGTAAATGGATAATATGGTAACAACGAAAAATTTTCGTGCTTCAGAATGACTATGACTATGTTAGAAAAATGAACTTTATAAATCGTGTTACCTGGACTGAATGTTTTTTTTTTTCAAATTTCTTGAGATTAAAATTTTTATTATATTTTATATGCAATAATATAATAATCATGCAAACTACTTTTTTATTTTTGTGATAAAATGACGAAAATAACGCTTCTTTTGAATTTAAATTCATATTTTTTATATTCTGATCATTTAAATTTTTACGTTCTATTAGTACATTGTATTTTAGTATCGTCAATAAAAAGAAGAAAAATTTAAGAATAAAAGAAAGCTGATCTTATCCGAAAGAAGCTGAAAAAAAAAAGAAATAGAAAACTAAATAAAAATTACCACATTAATTTTTACAAAAGAAACAAAAAAAAGATATAATCTATACATATTTGTGTATACGCATTTGTCGAATATGCACATGTACGTGTGCATGCTAATCATTTTAAAGAACGACCTTATAGGTTATCAGGTAACATGATCTTTACAATCGGATGCTATAAATCGTTTTTAATTTGGTTTTAAGCGCTCGTGATTTTTTAAATTCTGATCATTCTGTACTATAGTATTCTATACGTACGTACATACATATGTGCATATGTGATACATTGGTATTAGTTTAAAAAAAATAAAATAAAAAGAAATAAAAATTTTTTCTGACTCTAAAAAGATGCATAAGAACAGATGCAGCAAATACTTGCTTGTATGTAACTTTAATTTTAATTTTAGTTGCCTGCATTTTCATTGATACATTTAAAACAGGTTATACTTTATTTTCAAATGAAATCTGTTATGTATATTTTTATTTTAAGACGTTCTTCTTATAGTCAATTTTTTCTTATAGATTATAGATTGACAACAACGAGTAGGCTTTGTAATATTTTAGCCACCAACAACCTTTTTCACTATACTTCAACGCCTTTAACAAATTGAACTTGTTGGACCATTTTGGATTATTATTATTATTTTTTTTTATATTCAACGTAACATATTGCAATAAAAAAAAGCAATCTTAACAAGAATAAAGGAAAAAATAAAAATGTATGAGATTAAAAATCTTTTGAATACTAATAAATAAGATAATCGATCTCACAATATGTGTACATCAACCTATAGATACAAAATGTTCTGTATATAAAACGATTTAATATCAGAAAAGGAACATTTTGAGACCATTATTATCAAATGAAATAATCTTTTATAAAAGCTATAATTTTTCCTTACGAATTTTTTCGTTCCACATGTACATACATACATATGTACACATATAACGTATGTATTCAAAATTAAATAAAAAATAAAAGAAGTGAAAAAATAAAAAAAATATAAAACAAATAAATTACAATATATGAATTTTCGAACGACGTGAAAATTGTTTGTAAAATTATGATACCAATTTTTTGCACATAAAATTTAAAAGAAATATAATAATAAGAAAAACGAAAATGAATGTGTTCAAAAAATAATAAAAGGAAAATATAACAACAACGAAAATCTTGTTCAGACTTTATATTATGTCCCATTGCATGCACGCAAGCATAAGCAAAACCAAAGAAAAATAAATGGAAAAACAAAACAAAATGTACATTTTTTTCCGAAAAAAACTGATTTTAAAGTACATATATAACCGCTATACATGAAATTTCTTTAAATTGCATTTTATCATATGTGCATGTATGTATACATTCTTATAACTTTGTAGTATCCATATGGATGCACAATGAGTTTCAAAATCCTGTATTAATACAATGCAACATGCTCTAAAACGGCTACACATTTTATGCATCGGTTAAGTAAACATCCGAAATTTTGTGAATACATAAATGATAACAATTTTTTAAGTCGCATCTACATATTTGAATTCAACAATATAGTCTTAGAATAACGAATGAATTATAAATGAAATAAGTAAAATAATTTGTAAATAACCAAACAAACATAGATATGGATATTTGATGCAATGTATCAATAAGTTATGATTGTAGTAATATCCTGTCACTGTACATTTTTTTACATTTCGGAACTCACCTTATATTCATACATACGTTTGTACATATTCACATATGAATAAATGGAAGTATACAATCATGTAATCATTTTTGTTGTGTAGGATTGACTACAAATAACATTAAATTAAAAGAAAAAGTCAAAAGCATATTATACGAATATATGAAATAAAGCAATCCTTATTGTTTGTAAGTTATGCTATGTGGCAAAAATACAAAAAAAAAAAACAAAATTGTTCAAGGGATTTTTTTTTCTTTTTTCTTTTTTTTTTAAAGAAAATTTTTGAGTGGGTAGAGATTCGTAAAATTTGCATCATTACCATATACCCATTATATGTGAATTCATAAAAAAAGACATATACTATACTGTATGTTGTATGTATAAAAATGATTCTTGTAAATTAGCCAGAAAATCTGTGCATTCAGACATTTGCAATATTATGTACACATGCATACATGCGTTATAATGACATGTAATAATGATTTAAGAAAAAAAAAACAAAAATGAAATAAAATTAAAAATATTTTATTTGTATTTTCTTTAAAATTTTCATTAAATCATAAATTTACACAAGATTTAACAAAATTTTATTTGCCACAGTATCAAGAGAAATTCAATTTTAAAATAGACAAATTTAAAGTTTTTGTTTTTTCTTCATTCGATTTATTTTTCCTTCTTTGTAACTTGGTAGTGTGATGACAAATTTATGAGAACAAAACAAAAAAAAAAAAAATTAAAATTATAATTGCATATACTGTATGGTTGAAAAATATAAATTTATACGTTTTAACGAAAACAAAAATAAAATTATGAAATTATGATATGAGAAATGAAAACAAAAAATAAAAATCACAAGAAAAAAACACTAAATTAAATGAGCTCAATTTAGAAACTTTATATTTTACTTGCATACAAAAAACAAAAAAATAAAAGAGAGATTGTATCTTCCACTCACATATGATGAAAGATTTTTTAAACCATCTGGGAAAAGATAAAAAGAAGTCAATGTGATGTTTTTTCTTATATATGTGTAACATGTATTCAGTACAAAATGTAGAATTTTTTTTGAAAAAAAAATAAATAAATAAAAACTTTTAAGCATTGAAAATTTAAAATTAGAAAAAATAACAATAATAGAAAAAAATATTTTCTAAAAAAAAAAAGAAATAGAATATACATTAAAAAATTATTATTATCTGATGAATGATATGTGCGATGTGAAAGCGAAGTTTAAAATTAAAAATTACTGAATAATCATATAAGTATTTTGATACAAACGATACACATGCATACATCATGGTACAAACTTTGAGTATTACATGATATTATTGCTTTGAACTTTTGTTGCTATTCCTTATGTATTTAAAGCATTAAACCCCAAATCTAAATGCAAGATTAAAATTTAAAGAAGTCAACCTCAAGACTTATGTTAGCAAACAAATTCAATCTTACATTTAGAATTAGACTTTAAACTAACAAGCTATATATACTCGCACATATAACAAAAATAAAAAGAAAATAGCGGAAAAATTAAAATTATTATTAGAATCATTAAAAATTATGATTTTTACTAAAATTTTTACTTAGAGAGATTTTGCATTATTCTGTAATTTTTCATTAAATTTAATTTCTTTGATGATTAGTACTGACTGACAAATGTTTTTTTTTTGTATCTTGTGTGTATCATATGGAATATGTATTTAATTTTTGTATTCTTTATAATTTCAAATCCAACTGTCACGTTTTTATCTTCTTTTCAAAATCTTTTCATTTTGTATATTTGTTTTTCATTGTATAAAATTATAAACATTTTTATAATTTCTGCCATTGTACATGGATGTTTATATATAAAAATAACAACAAAATTTTTGTTTGTTTTCTGTTCATCTGTTATACCAATTAAATGACTTACACCAGCTGACTTCCTTTAACTATTAAAATGGCAACAAGATTAAATAGCACATATCATCATGTTCAAATATGTACCATCATCATAATATACGAATTATTATATATATTTTTGCAACATTTTATGATATGAGTTTAACCAACTTCAACGTTATATCTTATGGCTATACAAATCTTAATCAAGATCATCATCATAATCTTTATGGCTATACATATAATGTCATCATTATCGTTCTTATATTAAATATTTTAATGTAATACACATGTACACACAGTATTTAATATTTGTATAAGTATTTATATTAATAAAAAAAAACTTTGTAGTTATTATGTTATTATTTATCTTGATTCTTATTATTAACATTATTTTAGTATTATTATCATAATCATATTAAAAATATTGTATTTGAAAAATAAAAAATTTATATCTACATTTTTTGTTCTTTCTTAAATATGTTTTATATCTATTAAAAAATTATAACATCACATATGCACATTTTATTAGCACATTCTATAAGTTTATACTTTTTATGAATACAAATTTATATCATCTTGATCTTATAATGTAATTGCATTTTGAATATTATTTTTTTTCGTAGATTAGTATCAGCATTTCATAATGAAAAAGATTTAATCTATGAATTCTAAAAATATAATTTGCTACCATACATATTAATATGGAATGCAATAAATATCTATGTAGCATATCATACAATGTTAGCTCAAACATATTAATAAAAATATATTTTATCGTTTTCAATGAAAAATATTAAAGTAAAAAATTCATAAAAAAAATCTCCTTAAAATTTTAAAGATATTATTATGTTATAAAAATATAAATTATAGTCTGTCTATTAATTCGATGCAGTTAAGGCCTTATGGAAATACACATGTCTTTTTGTTCTTCTCTCGTAATTTCTAATAAGATCATGTCACGAGTAGTGTTGCCACAATCTGTAAAGTTATCATATAATACGAGATGAATTTTTTAAATATCAATATACAGAGACGTTAAGTGCTACTACTTTATGTCATTTCCATAAAACTCTTAACTGCATCAAATTATAGTTTACAGACTATAAGTAAAAATATTATTGATTATTTCGAAGATGTGACAAATATCACGATATGATAAACGATGATATGTGACGATATGATAAATAAGATAAACATAGAGTGTTAAAATAGTGACGTATCAAAAATTTACAATCAATATATTGCAATTGTTAGATTCCTAACTAATAAAATACTTTACATTATTCTAATTCGTTATTTTGTAAATTAATTTCATTTTATCAATGTAATGTAAATAAATTTTTACAACTTTTGTATATAAAAATATGGTCTTAGTCATTTTACATAAAATATCTTATATACAAATGTATTTCAGTTTCTTTACTTGGAAGCTCAACATTTTTGTACCCATTCATATATATATTCATCTTATTTACATTTTGGTTTATAACAAACCTGATGTAATCACTTTCTCGTCATCAAATTTTCACTTCTTGTTTAATTCATTTATTTTCATACAATCACAACTAACATAACAGAAATAATGTTAAAATAAATAAATTCGCTTATTTTATTTTTTTTTCCTGTTTTTTGTTTTTTTTTTACTTCATTTCAATTTTTTTTTTCTTTTTTTTTGCTGTACATTTGTTATTTTGCTTTTCATGAAAAATTAATGAAATTCAACAAAATTTAAATTCTATAAGCATAAAAACAAATTTCAACCACTAAATAGATTTATAAAAATGAATGAAGAAATTTTCTCTAAGAGACAAAAAACATAATAAATGAAAATAAATGTAAAAAAAAAAAAATAAATCGAAATGATATGAAACTATATGTGTTTACTTGTAAAACGTACGTGCACTATATATTCAGTAATAATAATATACGGTGGAAAATAGTGAAAATTTTTCGAATACAAAAAAAAAACATTGTGTATATTTTTATTTTATTTTAGTACATATGTATGTACGAGTATGTACGTGAAATACAGCATAAAATTGTTTCACAGAAACTTGGAAAAAATGGGGGGATATACATACATACACATATTCGTATGTATGTGTGTAAAGAGTGAATTTTTACACATTACATGAATTTATAGAACGAATATATATTTTTCGAAGCTATTTTTTTACAATTTCAATTTTTATATAGGAAGAATTTCATTTTTCAGGACAAAAACAAAAAAAAAAAAAAAAAATTAAAAGGATACAAAAACCCATTCATTCAACGCGGTAAAAATTCGGTAGCGCAACTGTATACCAAATTTTACATACAAATAAGATAACATGTATATACATATGTATGAACACAAACAAAATTAGTATAGATGCATGTACTACAGATAAAAGGATATTATGTATATAGTATACTATAGAAATAAATGAATGGCATAAATTCGAGTCACGTGCAATGCGAAAACTTTTTCAATACAAAAACGAATATGTTTCTTAATCTAAAGCAATCATGAACTTGTCTTTTAATACTTTCAAATGTATAAAATGTATACATTCAACGTATACATGCGTATACACACGGATATAAGTATTACATTATACGTATTAAAATGTGTAAATTAGAACATATGTGATAAAATATAACACAATTTCAATTTATCTGTTGTACAATATCTTATCTTTATATGGAAAAAGTATAAAATTATTTCATATATAATTGAAGGTGATAAACTTGTCGGTATAAGAAACCTTTAACATTTGACTTATGTACACATATAAATTTGCCGTGAAAACATTTTTTTTAAGTATCAATTGTGATATCATTTCAAAATATTTCATTTTGTCTTCTTTATTTATTAATTATTTTATTTTAACATACGGGGCATTTTAAAGGGTAGGATGCTCGAAATAAACTGATCCCTTTAAGCATAAGTACACTCGCTCGAAGACGAATGGGACAGACACTGGTACTAACTTATCTAACATAAAGGTCAAAAAACTAATTTAGTGTATTGAGTTTACGAATTTTTAAATTATTTTCAAATTTAGCAATAATTAAACTTCTGACTTGTTTTTTTGGCTTTTTTATAAAAATTTAGATACACACAGTATATGAAACACACTACGTACATACATATGTTTGTATGTGTCTTGTTTTTAAACCCCCAGTTGTGCTTTTTTTTATCTTTAAGTTATTTATTCAAAAGTTGTCCTTATTACGAAGCAAAAAAGAAAAAGACATAATATAAGAATATAAAAGGATAATCAAAATAAATAGGCCTTATTATAAGTCATGAGATATGTAATATTTCTACGTATATGTACGTGTATACATATCATATTTGTATTCTACATAAATTTCAGTGATTTATTTTTATTGATTAAAGACTAAAATGACATGATCCATTGTCACGCTTGTTTTCTTTTTATATGCATATATTCATTTCATTTTGTTATTGTATATACCTATATACCTCATTTTATTTATTTATTTATTTATTATAATTTTTTTTTCTTTATTTTTCTTTTAGATGAATGACATACATTATAGTAACAATATAATAAGATTTGTTGTTATGTTAAGCGAAAAAGATAAAGATTGATAATAATGGTTGCTATTTGGTATATAATATTATATTGGAATCTGAAAAAATACAATATCAATGTCAGAGAATTATGTTGATCCTATAAGGATATGAAAAAAGGATATATATAATTCTTCGGTTTTATAAACTATGTAGTTGATTGTACCGGATGTCAACAAACCATGTCATTTGTATTTATACATTTTTTTTTGTTTATGTCAATATTTTACCTTTTATCGGCAACTTTTAAATGATCATATTTATATAATAATGTATGGATTTACTGAACTTGTATGGTAAACATCCGTATGTTACATATTTTGTATATGTTTGTATCTTTTCACATATTGTGGGTAATTTTTTTTTCAAAAAAAGTTCATTTTACTAAAGCAGTTTAATTAGGCTGCAGTGTCGAGGCCACCAAACTTCATCTCACTCCTCGTACCTTACGAAAAAAAAAACAAATAGTCATGTGTAATTTTCATGTAATATAAAAATTTGTTTGAAAAATTAAAAACCGAGGAATGAAAGCAAAATTTGAATTTAGTCAAATTAAATTCGTAATGCATCCAAAATGCATCTAGATGTATGTAATATAAGGATACATCCAAAATTATGATATATAGCTTTTTGATTCAAAATATTTATTTGAAAGCCTTTTCGATGACATAACATTTAACCTTGAATAAAAATGTATAACTTTAATAAAAATAAGTTTATGTAATAAATTATTATTAGTAATAAAAATAATCGTTTTATTCAATTTTACAAAAAATTTATTTTCGAAATCACATTATTTAGATAAAAATCGACAATCACATTGAATACAAAATATCAATAATAATTTGATTTGTTTTATTTTATTTTATTTTTTGGATACTTTTCAGTACAATGATAAAAGTCAAAAGAAAAAAAAATTAACAATAATAATAATAATAATGGTAAAATAATATTAGTAAATTATGTACAATGTTCATTCTACTACACAAAACTAAATACATACATACATATGTATATGTACGTATGACCATCAAACCAACATTCAAAAAAAAAAAAACGAATATCTATATAATTCTATAAATTATATTCTTATATGATTATACCTATAGATATGTATCTATGTGATATTAAAGGAAAGATAAAAATAAAATGTCACAAATGTGAACATCAAATAAGTCTCAATACGAATATCAAATCCTGTCAATTTAATACACATGTACATATTGTACAAAAATATAAATTCTTCGAGTGCTTTTGAATGAGATTTTTATCTCATAAATATTTATCGAATTTTTATTTTCATTTTATTTTATTTTTTATTTGTTTTGTTTTCTTACATATGAAATAGTTTCGGTTTCGTTTATTCTCTATTTTATTTTTATATCCTAGAAAAACAAAAAAAAATTATAAGAAAAGTGTATTAAGGAAAAAAAGAACAACATACACAATTTTCCATAAATAGCATCTGTACAAAGCTTCATGTATAAGGTCTTGTTTTAATACAGTACCTATAAGGTATAGACAAATTTTAACAAGGAAAGTAAAATGAAAAAAAAAAAAAAAGAAAAAACTGAACTATAATAATAATAATAATAATATAATCAAGATATTAAAAAAAAGCAGAAAAAAGTTTATCCACCTGGTATACATCAATGTTATTCCTTATTACTATTTTTCTATGATTTTTTGATTTCTGAGATTTTGTTTTTTGTTGTTGTTGTTATTTTTATTCATTTTGATCTTAGCATATTTTCATGTACCAGGATACATGTGTAAATGTATTGCGATGTGTGTGCAAAAAAAGTTTTCCTTATTTTTGATTACATATTGCTATTGCTGATCTTTTTTTTTTTGTAAAATATTTTGCAAAGAAAAGAGAATTAAAATTAAAGAAATCAAAAAAAGTACTAAACGAATCTACAGTATAAAGTCAGAAAAAAGAAATAATAAATATATAAAAGTATGTAAGTATGAATTTAGAAAATATATAGCAGTACTATACATTATATAGCATAGTTACATCATTTCATCATTTTCCTATGGGAACGTACAATTCTTGTGCCATTGATTCAACAACATATACTGCTGATTCTGATGCTGCTGACTTTGCTTTACAGCTCACAATATATATACATACATATGTATGTACTTACATATGCATACGAATTCATATTATTATATGATAAAAATGCTTTCATTTTGTGATTTCGCTTCAATTGGCATTAATAATTCAACATTACCAATAAATCGTCGTCACAGAATCTCTAGAGAGGTAGTTATAATACATTTTTACGTGTCTTTTTTTCTCTTCTTTTTCTGTATTTTTATTTTATTTTTGTATGCATACATACAAATATATCTAGTTTTATTTATTATTATTTGATATATACATTTTTTTTTATTATTCAAAATAAAATGTTTATACATACAATGAACATAGATATGGCAACAATGTGAATGTATAACTTTTGAAAAAACACATTCAATAAGAAAAAAAAAAAAAAAGAAAGGCATACGTCGAAATAAAAAAGTATTGAACAGGTATCTTAACATCAACAATTACATTATATTTCAATGTACTTACACATACATATATTTTCAATTTTACCTTTATACATTATATTTGACATCATATCTATCACCTTTCTATTACTCGCACATAATATTTGATATTATATTGATGTACATATTCGCTTCATTTGTTACACTTTTTGGTTTTATGTACATATACGCGGTGTCCCAGAATTAGTGTCATGAAAAAAAAGTTTTTTTTATATTAGAAACTGTCCCTAGCAAAAAATATTTATACATTTCTTTCCCTGAAACTCACTCTTTCTGAGATGTAGGAAATTGAAAATTTTTCGACACGTGAGATACATAACGTCATAAATTGACCATTGTCCTTCGAAGCTCAAACCTGGGCCTTTCAAGCAATGTACATATATTGAAATCAGATGAAATTACCCGCAGTTATTAAAGTTAAAAGTTCAAAAATATAGTTTTTGGAAGTATGGTGGTTTTTTGATTACCCTATATATTTTCTTTTACTTTATTTTTTATTTTTATTACTTTTATATGCGTGCACATACATTGTTGTAAACTAAAAAATATCACTATAGTGAACAAACATTTTAATACCATCCAACTGAAAAATATTTTAAATAAAAATTTTATTTTTATTTTTTTTCATATACAGTGAAATGCAATATAATCGTATTTAAAATAAAAAATACGAATATTTTATGAGTTTGAATATGGCAAAAAAAAAAAAAAAAAAAAATTAGATAGCTGAATAAGTTTGTTCAAATTTGAAACATTTATAAGAAAGTTTTTTAAAAATTTTCTTTAAGTTTGTGAAAAAAAATTCACAATACGACAATACCTAATATCGCTTTGTTTTGTGCTTAAAATTTTGCCCGCCACAGTAATTCATTAGCATTTAAAAAGCAGAAGTAAGCAAAAAAAATTAAATAATATTTTGTATACAAATAATTGTGTATGACAATTACTTAGAATCAATCAAAATACAGATACAAATATTTCAATCATTTTTGTATCACTTTTGACAGTGTTACAAAAGTAACAAAAAAATAAGCAGAAAAAAAAAAACATTTTCTGAATCAAGAACAGATGAATAAAATTCCACCATGTTATGTACTATATGTACATCTTCATACCTGCATTTTATATTTGAAGTAAAATAGTCAAAAAAAAAGAAATTATTTTTTCTTTTTTTTTTTGTTTTATTTTCGTTTTGTAAACATGGCGTATGTTTAGTTTACATCTGCATAATACAGAGATACACACACAAACATTGCATTCAATGTTCTTCTTCTTATCATTCAAAAGGTAACATTTTTCTATTATTATTTTTTCTTCTTCATGTATCTACATAATATATAAGTTGTTTTTGTGATAACATTTAAATTCATATTTTCACGGTTTAATATTCATATTCAGAAAAAAAAATGGAAATATGAATAAAAATAGAAAATAAAAAAAAAATAATTTTTTTTTCTTATTTTATTAAATTGAATTGCTCTATTGCACAGGTGTGTTTCTGTTATTATTAAAGTGTAAGATGAAAGAATGCTTCAAGAAAAATGAAAATCAAAGTGAAATGAAATGAAAAAGAATCTTTCAAAAATACTAAATTTCTTTTTCTTAATACTGTACACATATGAAGCCCTATGCAATAAAAATTTACATGAGTACGTGCATATTTAATATGTGCAGATGTAAATATATGTATGTATGTATGGAAACATATTTTATTCACATATTGACTTTGATTTGATTCGATTTTCATAAACTACATACATACATATATGAAAATCTATAGTACACATAAACGACATCATGAAATCATTTTATTATTATTTCATTTTTTATGTATTTTCCTTACTTTATTTTCTTCTTCAATATTGTATATTTAGAAAACAAGCCATACTACTTGTGTGTATACTTTGTGATTAGATTTTAATTTAATTTCTTTAAATTGAATATTATAATGATACACTAAAGAGTCATATGATAAATACAACGATATTAACATTGTAAAAAGAATTAAGATTAGTAAATAACCAGTTTATTGGCCATGTAATGCACAAAAGTGAGGAAAATGCTGTTAATAGAATAATTAATCAAGTGCCCGATGATAAAGGTAAGGTGGGTAGATAAAAAAGCAGATCAGTTGGATAAGGTAAACTTAGAAAACTATACATATTAACAGTTGAAGACTCTGCGCTGTGTATAGATACATATGAATTCGGATCCTGAAGTAGGCCAATACTCACACCAGTCTGTAAAACCTATGATGATTATGATCTTATTGTCATTTTAAAGATAAGACTATGTAAAATTATTACGTACAAATTTCATGTATTCGTTTTTTAGTTTTATCAGAAGAAATTTTTCACAAAAAAAAAACGTTAGAAATTTAAAATCGATTTTTTTTGTTTTTTTTTTCTTTTTGAATTCTGTAAACTATGCGAAATGCATTAAAACAAAAATAAGCGTATAATATAAATAAATAAATAAACAATAAAATCAAAAACAACGGAATGAAAGAAATACAGATATAAATAACTTAAAAAAATATAATGTAGGTGAATAGAAAAAATATTGTACATATTTAAAAAAGTCAACGTATAAACGGCGTTCTTATTTAACATTTATGATATTTCCTTCATTTCCATTATCATCAGCATGTAACAACATTTAATATTAACGAAAAAGAAGAAGAAGAGAAAAATAAAAAAATAAAAAAACAGCAAAAAATGAATATGGTAATAGGCAAAAACAAAAAAAAAAAAAAACAAAAATGTTGACTTTTTATTCATATTACTGAATTTGTTCAAGCTTTTAGTTGAACAATTTTTAAAGTGATGCTAAAATGCCTGGTAAAAAGCTTTCTTTTGTAGTTTTTAATAATAAAAAAGGAATAAGAGGATGGAAAAGAAAAATTGTTGAAAGGGAAAAAAAAGAAAAAAAAAGAAAATGTACAAAGAGAGAAAAAGCAAAAAAAAAACCAACATTTTTTATTATTAAAAAAAAAAATTTTTTTTCAATAAGAATAGGTAGCAAGGAAAGGAAAAAAAATAATAGCGAAAAGGTGAGAAATAAGAACAACAAACGATGAAATATGTGAATGTATGTTGTTATGAACGAATGTATAAAAATTTTGCATGAATACAGTGCCGGTAAGGAAAAACGGTAAAGAATGTAAGGCATACATATAAAATGAAGGTGATGTAAATTCTTAAATAAAGATTAAATGTATTCAATTTTTTTTTTAAACATAAGTACGTATATGTGTATGAAAGATAAAATGGATGAAGAAAAAAAAAATGAAATAAAGGCTCTATTGAAATTTTAAAAAGATACTTTTTAACTTCAATACAAAAACTACTTCATTTTTGCTAACAGTAATTTTAAATTGCTTAGACCTGTATATATGTACTTATGTATGTAAAAAAAACTAACAAACAAACAAATTATGTACGTACATACTTATAGTATAAACTGTTCGATTTAGAAATGTACATTTTCCTTTCAAATTTTTTTTCTTAACGTTTTTTTACTAAATTTAAAATTTTATATGAATTTTCCTGTTTTCCTTTTATTTACCTTTATACTTGAATTTATCTTATCCAATGGAGGAAAAAAGATACATTTTTCAATAAATCTTAATATTATGTAAGTTATTTTCCATTTTACCTTTTTTTATTTATTGTATTGCTTGTACAATGTAAATAAATCAAAAATTTACAAAATCACTTAACGATAATAAAGAAATAAAGTATTTTTAATAAAATTTTACTTTTTCTCCTTAAAGGTAAATACCAGGAAAAAAATTGTAATGTTTTCATATTGGAACGTCTCTATATCTTCATCTTCATCAGTTATTTAAAAATTCGTTACATGTGTATACACACACAATCTTAATACCAATGGCATACATCTAATTTTAAAAATTAGGAATATTGGTGGTATTGATACTGCCTAGTATGATAAAATCGTCCTGAAAAATCATCGTAATTGATGATTAGGCCCAGGCTCACATCGAGATGTTGCGCCGAAGTAAGGAAGTATCGAAATTCTTAGTACTGTATTGACCTGACCTGACACAAGTGACAAAACCACGATTATGGTGAAATTTGTACTTTTTTTTTTGGTATTCGGGCAATACTATAGGTGGTACACTAGTTGTATGTGCATGATTTTGAAGATTTCTAGTATCAAAACTAGATACATACATACATATGTGCCTTTAGTATATATACAAGTATTATTTCATATTTGAAAAAAAAAAAATTAAAAATTAAATTTGAAAAAATTTTAATTCTTTATTAAAATGAAAATAGAAAATTTTATTACATAGATTCAAATAAAGTTACAAAAAACATTGATTGTACTGCTCTAATTTAGTTTCATTTTTAATTTTCAATCTCGTAAGAAAAAAACAAATTTTTTTAAAAATATTTTTCTTAATTTAAATTGATTTATGTCACAAAATATTTTTTCATACATGACATCAATGCATTGTAATTTATTTAAAAATGATTGGATTTTATCGTTACAGTAATTAAGAAATGTGACATATAAAGAACATACATAAGTACATATAAATTCATGAAAACTTTGCATGAATAATTTATCAATGTTCTATTGTCACTGATAGATACTGAAGCATCATTTCATTATCTTCATCATCACCATCATCATCATCATCATCATCGTTTGCATTTATTCAATATGAAGCATTCAGTTTACTTTGTAATATATGCAATCATTTTAATTGTTATATGATAATATCTGAATACGTTATATTTTTCTAATCATTCATATATCGTATTAATCAAAGTAAAATGGGCTCTATCTAGGAAAACACTATTATTCTCTTTTATTTTTCATTTTCCAGGATGAGGGAAACAATATAAGTAACATTTTAGTGTATACCATTCATGTATGTACGTAAGTAAACAATTAATTGACTTTGTTCAGCTAATCCGTTTGTGAGATGAAAATGTAAATTTAATCAAAGATATTCATGTATATGACTACATGTTCGATAAAAGAAATTATACATATTACAAACATGTACGTATACATACATATGTATGTATGTACATTTACTATTACTTTTATGAAATATACATATATTTATACAATACATAATATATTAACATAGCTTTGTATTTTATACATTTTTACTTTATTCCTTTTTTACCTGGTCGAGTAAAATAAAAATGGTGTAAAAGATTTAAAAAAATTTGGAAGCCTTTTTATTTCAAAGTGAAATACGTTCATTTTTTTAAATTTTGAAATATTTTAAATTTAACAGTCGTATTCGTTCCTACGTTCAACAGAAAAATAGATTTTTGATTGTAATGCTTGACAAGGTTAAAAGTTTCAATTGATGTAATAATAAATCATTCTAAAGGACAAAGTGAATTGTACGTTATTGGAATTTTTAATGAAATATAAAATAATTCACAAAAATAAATGTTGGCAAGTAAATAATTGATTTTAAAATTTTTTGCATATTTATTTACTTTTTTTTAAATAAGAAAGTTTAATAATAGAAATCGAATTTGGTTTGGAAAGTTAATAATGAAATGAACATTTTTGGTAATGGGTGTTAGATTTCTTCTCTTACAACGAAATAAAAAAATAAATAACTGAATTATTGTTAATACAATTGGGTGGAGTTTCTATCACTCTGTTGATCATTTTCATATGAAAATACACACCCAGAAAATTTTAAAAGATCTTTTATTGTATCTCATCAAGTCTTTTAAATGTTTCTGATGTTATATTCACGCCTATAATTGCATGAGTTTTTTGTATTTTAAATTTTTAAATTTTTTATTTTTTATAAACGGACGTGAACATTTTTGTCAACATATAAGTACGTCTATACTTCGTTTTTGAAAAGTAAAATTAAATAATTTAATTGATTTGAACCAATTCTATACTCTGTTCATTAATTATATGCAGTTAAGGCAAGTCCCATAATTTCAAATTAGAGCTTTTTATGAGCAGTATTACCACAATCTTTAAAATTTTCATACAATATGAGATGAATTTTTTTAAATATCAATACACTATGATGTACAATTATACTACTTTGTTGTATAATACCTTAACTGCATCGAATTAGTAAATAAGGTATAAATGGTATTATAAACTATTTTACACTTTGAATATGAACAAAAGCTTTGAATATGGACAATATCATAAAGTCCAAAGATTGACTATAAAACAATCTATTTTCAGATTCAAAATATAAAAATTAAATAAATTAAGAAAAAAAATTTATGAAAGTAAAAAACAAAAAAATAATTCACAAAGTATATATATACATATATATTTTTGAATTTTTCTCTTCTGTACAATAAATGAATGAATGCACATTATAGAATCATCGTGTGTAATTTATAGTAACACCCATTTTACACAATATAATTTTGTCGTGTTTCAGATGTACGGATGAGCATGTTACATACACATTCAAAGTGAAAACAAAAGAAAAAGTATTTTCTGTTGTATTTACTTTTGATTTGTTTTTTTTTTCTGTGGTTTTTACTTTACTTTTATTCTTAAATATAGAATTCAAAGAATACTCCATAGAGAATTACAAAAGAAGAATTTTTTTTTTTTTTTTTGTCAAATGAAATATTTGTTTTCCACTGCATTTACGAAACTATGATAGGTATTTACACGCTATAACGTACGTACTTATATTAAAGTATTCAAGAATATATATAAATAATGCAAACATATACGAACATGTATATGTACTCGTACAGAAAAGAAAAAATTGATGCTTTTTGAAAAAAAAAACCATAATACGTTCGTCTATAGAATTTATTTCATTCATTACTTTGAAACATACAAATAATTGAATACGAGCATTACATACCTTTATTCCCTTTGGTATTATTTGTTTTATTCATTTTGGTGGCGATTAATTAAAATCCAACGTTGTAGGTAGCTAGAAAAAATAAATGAAAAAATTAAATAAAAGAAAAATGATACGTTTAACGCATTTTAACTTTACATTAGCAATACATAATGTGAATGTAAACTATTACAAAAACAATGTACGTTTACATATTTATGTCTGTAAGTACATGAGTACGTGTATATTCATGGTATACACACACAGGGTGTCCCAAAATAAATGTGACAAACTACATTTTTCTTACCCTTTATAATATCATACACCTCACATGTCTCAAAGCACTCAATTTTTTATATTTCAGAAAGAGTAAGTTTGAGATGTGAAAGGTATCTATAACGAGTTTTGGCCAGGAACAAAACGAGCTTTAAGAAATGTACAGTTTGTAACATTTATTCTATCCTTTAGGACACCTTTCATTTGTATATTTGATATAATTATGCAAGTATTTAACTGGTGTTGTAAAACAGATTAAAATAAAAAAATAATAAAAGAAATAAACCAAATATAAATATAATATATAAAAAGAATTTTCATGATTAATGCTCATTGATGAAATGAAATTATTTAAATGGGCTTTATCTGAAGTGAGATAAACCACAGAAATTTTCACTTTTAATTCATTTAGTTTTCCTTTAAAAAAAAAACTGTGTTAATTGCATTAGCAATGCATATGATTTAATTTTACAAATTGATCATAGATTGATTTGACATTTTATATATTCAATAATATTTGCAACAACGGATGTACAGTTTGAGCCGGGTACTGACAAATGACAATTTCAATTTTTGTAATGACATAAACAATGTTAAACTTTAAATGCACGTGTGTACTTGCCCATCTAATGATATTCTGTTGTGTACTATAGGAAAAATATTAAGTAAATTTAAGAAAATATAGTCGTTACAGTAAAACCTTAGATAAAACTGACATTAATAAAAATAAAAATAAATAAAAATATAAAACAAGAAGTTATAAAAAAATGTTCTATTGTATTTATCATATGCACAAAAAGAAGTAAAATTTCTATCACGTTTGTCATAAACTACATAAATAAAAAGGGAAAATAATATAATAACAAAGGATAACTCAAACAAAGTGTCATTTGAGTCATTGTTGTGGCCTGTAATTGGTACTGACAGTACGAAATATTTTCATTTAAAATTACTTCACACATCATATATTTACAAGATATATACATACATACACGAGTAATGAATGTCAAATATGAATATAAGATTGTAAAAATGAGGGCGATCCAAAAGATAATTTTTTAATCAAAAGTAAATATTGTTCAAATTCAAATTTCGTAAAATTTTTTAGAATAATTATAATTAATAATTACTTTTAATTATAATTAATCATTTTCTCAATGAAACTCGTATGCGATTTAGAAAAAATTTTATTCTAATTATTTTTGTACACCTTGTTAAAAAAAAACTGTATAAAAATACAAATACAAACATTCCAGTATTTATACCATGTCATGATTATGCTTTTGTGTAACTGAATCCTCTAGCGAAAATTGAAACATCCGTTGTATTCGGATTATATGTATAAACTTACATCTAAACATGTTGTGTATATATTTTACACAAATTATGTGTACGTTTTAAACTAATACATAGATATATAGGTGTAAGATCATATAATTTTTAAATGAAAGTTAAACAGGATTTTAGGTGAATTGAACTAAAGTACATCATATACGGCACAAAACTTTAATATGATACGACTTAATAAGCACGACAGTATGTAAAGTATATGTTACGTATGTATTTTTCATATGAGCATCACGTTATGTCAAATAGGTGAAGAACAACAAAGAGATAGGTATATGTATCAGATATAAGAATCTTAAAATACATTTACCTAATGGGTTCCATTGATCCCCATTGAATATGTGTATACATATGTATGTATATAAACACTAGACAGTATAAATTCTATCCATCTATCCATCTATTCATCCACAAATGATATTTAACAAACAGGAAAACCCATTAAAGTTAGCAGAAAACAATGAAAATAAATGAGACATATACGGCGTCAACAGTATAATGGTGATAGAATTGATGCCTTATTTTTATATATCATCGTTCTATACCACCCCCATAAACATTTTTTTTAACTTTATCCGTACCTGTGTCTATTTTTCTATATACATAGGTATGACATCGTTTTTATCATCTTTTGTATAGTCAGTTTGGTTTATTTTGTATTCTTTACCAACCCTCATTTATAAGAAAATTAGATTTTCGAAGACGTGAGTGTAAACAAATGATGGCAACGTACATTTTTGTTGAATAATTTCATATCTCTATACATTAGTATGTGTATGTATGTATGTATATGTGAAACAAGACGAGACACAATTAAATTGCGAATAAAAAGAAAAGAACTTAATAAAAGAAGAAAAGGAATATTTTATTTAGTTGGACGTGAATTATAATACCATAACAGATTTTCTAAATAAGGGAAAATTAAGTCAAATAAAAACAACCTGTATAATTGTTTGAAGTTAAATGTATGCAAAAATATGAAAATGTATGTAGACAAAATCATTATATAATTCATAAAAATGAAATAACAGACAAAATACAACAAAATACAAACAATTTTTGTACAGTCGAATTTTGTTCGAATATTAAAGTAAGTAAAGAAAATACAAGGTGTTTCATTTCCCAAGAGCTTTAAAAAGAAATTTGTGTAATTACACTTTAATTTGAACGGAAAACTGAAATATACTTTTAAAAAATGATAAATAAAATTGAAGCAACAGTATAACATCAAGATTATATATAGCGACTAAATCAATACCAGTTCAAAAATATTATTTACATGTATGTATGCACGTACATACACATACATATGAAAAATAATAAAAAGAAAAACTTCTTAAAATGATGATCATAATAAACTTACATTGAATTCTAACATAAATGAATAATTTCTTCATTCAACTTATGTGTGTTCTGTATTTTCCTCCTTTTAATACTTATATAAACATATAAATTTGTATGTATTTCTATTTTTATTTTTATTCCATAATTTTGTTGTTTAAAAAAACAACGAAGAAAATTAATAAAATGAAAAATATATATTAAGAATGAATAACAAATAATGTGCAATATACGTATAAGAATTTTCAAACATACATACATATGTACATATGTACCTATATATGAAAATTTTTGTTTTATATACTCGTACATACATAATATATTTTGTATATGAATATATTCATTTAAAAATTTATGTTCATAAACATAAAAACGTTGTAATCCAATTTAAAGTTTTGAAGTAAATTTAATTTGAAATATAGCGTATTGTGTATTGTCTTGTAAAATAATGTATGTAAGTATATTCAAGTAAATATGTTGTATTTAAATTAAATATAACACAGTCATGTATAAAATTTATTAAATCTTACAAGAAGGATAGAAAATACATAATTTGATTGTTTTTAAATTTACATTCACATAGACAAAAAACATATACATACATAGATATAAAATTCAAAACTTTTCTTCAAGTGCAATTAATTGAACGATTTATTTTTCTTATACATATGTACATATTTTTGTTTCTTTTCTAATTAAAATTTTCCACTAAATTTATATGAATACAACTATTTGAACGAGGATTGATCAAAATGTTTTTTTAAATATATTTCAAAATAAAATAAAATTATTTAAATATTTGTAAATTGAAATTAGTGAAATTCTAAAAATGATGTAAAAACTTTTTTTTTGGTATATTTATTTTTTTTTTTTTTGTTTTTAATTAAATTTAAATCTAAAAATTATTTTGGTTATTTAATTTATTTCAATCAGATTATTCGAATGAATAAAATTTATTTCTTATTATTCAAATTTACTGAATTTTCCAATGTGTTTTCTTTGGGAAATTAAATTCTATATTTTTTAGACTTAAGTTTTATTTACTACGAATTATTGAAATTATTACCAGTACGCGTGACCAATACCCTTAATTAGAAATGAAATCTAGCCAAAATAAAGTAGTAACGTAATGTAAAAAGAAAAATAAGTTAAATATTTCAAATTAATTCCGTTTCGAGATACTAGATGTTCTGAAATTTTACAGAATGAATTTTGAATTTATTTATATTAAAATACATATGTACATATGTATGTAATTCACGTTTGGGTAAACGTGTATATGCTCATATATAAAAGTGGAAACCTAGTGTGTCATAACATTGCCATGGTAACTGATGGATAAATGAAAATCATTTACTCAATTATTTTTGCAGTAGTACGAATTGTTACAATGGTATTAAATTTACGAAGAGAACGTTAGTTTTTTTTCTTTTTTAAATAAAATTACGTATTTTACGTATAAATCCTTTTTCATCTAACGATTCGTTACACATATGTTTGTTATTTTAATTTAGAGAATACTTAAATCAATATAGCATTTATTACGAAAATTGCGGTTAACTAAATTTATTCAAGGTAAAAGGACATAATATATGATAGAGAAAATGATACCTTAAATATGAAGTAAATTTATTAAAAGGGATAAATTTTATTATAAAAGAGTGAGCATTCGTAACTTCAAACAGGATTGATATAAAGTATTACAATGCATTTTTGTTTTTAAAATGTATTGATTGTGTGTACATATGTACATATATTTTTTGTGATGTAAACATATTGCGAAGGGCTGTTGGTAAAATAATGCAGACAAAGAATCTGAAAAATCATGTTATTCATTCATTAATATGTAAATTATAAAAAAAAAAAATTAAATTGCTTGAATTTAATGAAATTTGTTTTTTAATTTAATATTTGTAATTTATATACACACTATGTTTGAAAAAGAAGCCATTGAAAGTGTTTAAAAATTGAATAAATTTGAAATAAAATTAACCTGGAATATATATTTATGCATGTGTTTCATTGCTTATGTCTTCGATTATTTTGCTGAATGATAGTCGAGTATATTTGTACATATATGTATGTATGTATTTTTACCTTCTACATCAACAGAACATTAAATTTAAATGAATGGAAAAGAAATAATCTTACACAATTCCTACATCAGTATTGTTTTGAATATATATTATATATTATTTCAAATTTTTTCCAATTATCCTTTTAAAATATAATTAACGTGTTTAATTTAAAAAACGAAAAATTGAACTTTATATTTTTGAAAAGTATATTTCATATAAAAATTCATTTTAATTCTCTTGAAAATAAAACAAAATATCGTTTTTTTTTTAAATAAGAGAAGGCTGAAAACAGACAAAGAAAATATAAAATTTATAGCTTAGCTAAAATGAAGACGTAACGTAAAGAAAATTAAAGTAAGAAATTTTTCAAATGTAGTTTGCGGATTTTAAAAATGACTGATTTAATATAATGAAAACGTAAAGTAAAGTTCAGTACAATATTCTTCAATTTGTTAATTTCACTGTATTTCTAAAATAACAGATTGAAAAGTTAACTTTATGTACCCTTCTCATCACATATTACTTTGACAATTCAAAGTTGATGAAATTGAATAAACTGAAGATTACGTACATTACAGGTGAACCTATTTGATTACATAGTCCACTTTTAGACAATAAGACACAAATGAAAAGACACTTTTCAGTATTTCCAGTGTAACGGTCGCAGGTAGTCCGTAGGTACCGTGTAACCTCATACATGCCTCACTTCCTTCACCCGGTGTCTCATGGCACAATTTTTCATATGTGTCTAAAAGGCCCCATAGCTGCTTAGATATTTTACTTAACTTAACGTTATTACTTCATTTTGGTTTTAGTTTAACACGTGTATTTATTATGATATTGATGTACATACCTAAATTTCTAAAAATTCCTGAGGTTTATTTTATATTTATTTTATTATTTTTACTCCTAAAAATGTGTAGAAGTAAATTGTAGTTTTTTTCGTGTGAATTTGTACTTCTGTGCAATTTTTGTACACATGTAAACATGCTATGCATGTAATATACGTTTCGAACTAAATATACATACATGTATAGTTAAATTGAAAATTTTATGAAGATAATTAGCCTCTTGTATGTGCAGTCATGTATAAAATCTCCGAATTAAATTTCACAAAGTTAAAAGAACCCCGAAAAATCCTTTTTTTTTGTTTCATTTTAATCATACATATTTTATTTCATATACTTGCATACACATATATGTACAATGTATACACACCTTTCATGTATTCATTATATATACACGTGTACGAAAACAAATATCTGTTCCGGATCAAGTTTTATCTCATCATATAAAAAAAACATAACAGCTAAATTTAAAGGTTTCCATTTTTTGTAGTTTGAATTTATATTAGTATAGAGATTTTATGAAAATTGTACACTATACATTTAGTGTGTTACAGAATCAACGAAAGCCCATAAAACTGAGGATTAAAAAATTGTACAGGATGTGTCTATTAATAATAATATTGTGCGTTTTTTTCCGATCACTCAAACAATTTTGTTGATTGTGATATCGAAAAAAAAGAGATTTATTTGGCTTTATTACTACATAATACTTTTCAGAGAAACAGAGCTAAGTAAAAATTAATATGATAAGTAGAGCATATTTGTAGGATGATCAAAGTCTTGCAAGCGGTATGATACTCTTGAAAATCCCTGTAAAAATCCATAATTGCATATGTATGTACCCATACAAAAAATACGGATAGATGTTGTACAATGAAAGCAGACTCATCATAGATGCTGTTCATGGATGAATACGCATATAGACATGTACATGTGAATGTCTGCATGTATGCACAAATATGATATTCAAATAGAGAAAGGATTTTTGACCTTTCATTTTGAATTTTTTTTATATTTTTCTTTCTAAACACCACAATATCATTTCTCTTTTTATATGCTTTCTCGCAAACAAAGAATCAACACCCTCTATATTACTCTCATATTATGAAAAAAAATTTTTTTTTTAAGTGATTTCCATTTTGCATTGCTACCGTAACTTACTGTTGAAACATTATAAATGAATTGTATCTGAGGCCGAGTTTGTATAATAATCATTATAATCATCATCAACTATTCTATTAAAAAGAAGCACACAGAAACAACTAAAAGAGTATATAATATAACCATACTATAGACACTACATTATCCTTCTCTAAAAATTCGTGAGAATTTCAACCAATTTAACACCTGACTTTATGGTTCAATGCATTTATCTTTAATTAAAATATTTTTTTTTTATTTTTTATTTTTTTAAAAAGTAGAATATAAAATAAAATGATGATAAAAAGGAAATGTTTCTGAATAATCGGAAAAATCGAAAATAACTAGAAAAATTAAATTCAGTTATATTGGAGGAAAATTAAACAATATGCTATTTCTCATATTTGCTCAATATTGCAATTTTAAACATTAATTGATTTTCCTTTTTCTTTTTTTTATTTAAATTTTTATAAAAATTATTTCCTTTCAAAATGAATAAATGAATTTTTTATATAAAATATGAAATGAGTAAAATATTGAAATCAACAAATAAAAATTTAAGCAATAGGTATTATTGTTACAATTTTTATTTTATAAAAAAATTCCTACATGCATTTATTAAATGGAGTATGTATAGCGTGTAATCATGTTTTATCAAAACTTTGTATTACATAGTTTCTATGTATCCGTATGTATGTGTGTATTTCGTAAAAATTTTGAGAATGTTTTGAATTTTCAAAAAGTTTTTAATGTATAGTCCAAACCAAGTTAAAAGAACATTATAGTATAGATTTTTTTGTCTGTATTACTGAAAATTTGAAGACCTTAATGATCTTGGAGATAGAAAAATGTGCCCTAAGCATCTCAAGTAAAAATCTACACTGACGTAACACTGATTTTAAAACAATGTGAAGACAAAATATCATCATCATTAGTAGTCTTTCAATTCAGGACGGGTCCGAGCCTCCTGAAGACAATCCTCTCCTCTGCCATCGGTTCCTGTGAAAAATTTACGACAAAATATGCACATGTGTAAGTGTATTTTCTTCGCCGCATATGAACGTAATGCATTATAAAATGTTTTTTCGAGTTGATTTGGACTATATGAAAATATTTTGTACATATCCTTATGTGTACATTGGACACATATACGTAAAATATGTATTCGTGAATTATGAATACCCTGTCATTTATGACAGATAAATTTTTAAATAACTATATCTAACATACATCATTATATATTAACATAAATCCTTTGAAAAATAGCTTTTGAAATTACAAATCTAGATACATATGTACATACATATGTACGTATATATAAAATGCATAATGATGTGATGATGAACTTTTTGTTTATTTGTAAAAGTACATATAGTCAAACGACATTATTACTTGCAAAATGTACATACATTATTGAGCTTTGAATTCTGGCATATTTTTCTGTACCAGTAAATTTTCTATTTAAAAATATAAAATAAAACAAAACGAATAGTTTGAAAAATAAAATTTTATCAACTTAAATTTGAAAACATAATCAAACATATACAGAGAGTATCACAGGATTCAACGATATGATAATGACAAAACTGACAAACAAATAAGTAACAAAGTACGTGATATGATGATACTTGTACATAACAGATTAATGTCATTTTGTAAATCCGCAAAAAAAAGAATTGGAAAAGTTTGATTGTTTCTTGTGCTGATAAAAAAAATTTTTTTTTTTTTTACAAAGTATCATCTGGCACATCATTAAGTTGTTATCAACATTAAAAAAATAAATATTTTACAAAAGTATTCAGTGAATTTAAAATGATAATTTTACAAATTAAATTTTTCAATTTTTTTACGTTCGCTTTTTGTTATCATAAAATTGATAAAAATTTAAATTTTTATTTCCTTCATTGCTAATGAAACATGGTACACACATGTACGTATTTATAGCCTGTCTACTAATTCGATGCAATCAAGGCCTTATAGAAATACAAATGTCTTTTTGTTCCTCTCTCATAATTTCTAATAAAATCATCTCACAAGTAGTGTTACCATAATCTGTAAAGTTAGCACATAATACAAGATGAATTTTTTAAATATCAATATACAGCGACGTAAATTGGTACTACCATGTACTACTTTATGTTATTTCCATAAGACCTTAACTGCACTGAATTAGTAGACAGACTATAAATGTTTGTGATTTTTATTTTGGCATTTATGTAACGTAATCTGATATTTAAAAAAAAAAAAACTGTAACACACGTATTTAAATTTTTTTTATTTTGATTCTCTTGTATTTAAATGTGAAATGCAACATTTTGTATTACCTGTAAATGACTTTGAAATACAATATTTTACATATGAAAACAAATTAATGTACATAAGTAAAATAATGAAGCCATTCAAAAAGGTCATAAGAGTTTCCTTATTGTATATTTCATTTTTACATGAAATACGTTTAAGTTCTAAATAATGGGATTATAAATGTATGTACGTGAAAATTATGAATGGTATACCGAGAAAGGAAATACATTTAACTAATCCTATTCTACATGAGGAAATTGATTGATGTTTGAGTTAAAGTCAAATTATCTAAAAATTTAGGCTTTCTTCAAGAACGTAAAAATTTACACAGGAAATAAAATAAACTTACACAGGAACGTAAAAATTTACCGCGTTTTGGAAGAAAGTCTAATATACAGTCACACTACACTTGTCAATAAAATGTAATGTATTTGTAAAATTAATTTAATGAGCTATACATTGTGTACCTTGATGTTGTAGTAATTACTTCCTGTTTTTTATACTTTGCATCTAAAATTGATAGTAACTAATAAATCAAACTAATTGCTAAATATGCGACTGATTAATGCATTACATAATAAAAAAAAATACATTTAAATATATATAAATTTTTTTTTTTATTTACAAACAAATGAAAAGTGTACAATTACCATAAAAACATAAAATTTATATATTTATAAAAAAAAAACTTTTACAATTTTAAATTTAATTACTCAAATTTAAAAGCAATGAATTTGTAATTTTTTTAAATTATTTTTATACAGAGTTAATGATGAGTACACTTAATTATACGATATTAACATTATTTTCTGTACAAATAAACACATAAATATGCAGGAACGAATGTTAACAATGCAATGGTAAAACTCTATTATTCTTAATAAAATTTAATAAAATAGAAAAGATTTTATTTTTGTAAAAATGCAAATTAAATTAAAAAGATTTTTTTTTTGCAGTTTTTCGTACTTTCACGGTGTATTTTGCACAAATTAAATTAGTTTATAATATTGTCTATCAAAACAAAAGAACTCTATAGTAAATTAAAGCCAAAGAGAAATAAAAAAAATAAAAACTCAAACTACTTGCATTAAATAATTGACTATAAAACTGGAAGTATGAAAAGAGAAAATAATTTCAATAAAATAACAGAAATATTTATGTACGCTTTAAGTTGTAAACACAATACGTTTACAACTTATATACCGACCACAAGGTATCAAGTATTGAAAATGCTACAAGAATAGCTGCAAAGTAGTTTACTTAAATATAATACGGTTATTAATTGCCAGATTTTAATCACAATCAGCGTTGTCAGGCTTTAATTAAAAAACAACTGGAAATTTTTTGTTAGTTATTAAACGTTCAATAATGAATCAAATAGAAATAAAAAAAAAATTATAAATGTAGAGAAAAAAAAAACAAAGGATTGAAAATTAAGGATGAAAATGAAACGTCAAACTCGGCAAATAGAAACAGATCATAGTTGCACAGTAGCCAATTTTATTCACTGTTGTACGTTTAAAAGATTTTTGGTAGTTGAGCGGTAGTCGATATCTGGTGGTTAGTAGTCGTATTGTGGATTCACTTTTATGTTATCTTTGTATGTACATTGGTAATTTTTAAGATAGATGTTAACTATAAAATTTATTCATTTAAACTTCCTTAAAGGTTTCTAGACAAACAAATTGGTTGAATTCTTTTATGTATACAATATTAAAATATCTACTAAAAACATTCAAAAATTTTATTATTACTCGTATTTTATTTTTTTAGTTGAAAATGTACAATACAAACTTATTATCTAGTTATAAGTAACTCATTTTATAATTCAATACATATGTATGTATATTGTACATATGTATACGATATAGTTTTTCTGTCCTTTTATTTACAATTTTCTTTTACTTTAGTTTTATACTTTAGTAATTTCAAGTAATCAGGAACATTTTGCATTTTTGCAGATTTTCTTTTCGTTTTTTTTGTCTGTTTTACGAGCATACAAAAGTGTAATGTTTCTACAATTTATATTACAAAACATAATAAAATATTGTATATGTATGTACATATACAGTAAATAAAGTATTTTTGCTGATGTTTTTCTTCAGTTCGTTGTTTTTTTTTCTATTTTGTAGTTGTTTTTTTTTTTTTTGAAGTTGAAGTTAAAGACAAAAATACAAAAAATAAAAAAGACCAAAGAAGAAAGAACACATAATAACGAACTTTCTCTTTTAACTTTATTAATGGCCATGGCAAACGACAGGATAATTAAAAGCACTTTCAAAGTGTCCAGTTTTTCACGGTCTTATGCTATTAAAAAATATACACGACATACATTTAACTTTTATATAACTGATATAACATATTTTAAATTTTATATACATATGTATGTATATAAATATATTATTTTAAAGTTATGTGAAATGTAACAAAAATGATAGTCAACATGTACATGAACTATAAATTTGCTGTTTGAAGTAAAAAAAAAAAAATCAAGAGGATTTCTAAAAAGTATATAATGTATAATTATGTTTGTATATGTGTAAAATATTTCGTTACAAATTTTCAGGTAAATACCGGAAAACGTACTTGAGTTATTGTTTGCCATTACAAAATGCTCCCATATACCAGACAAGAAAAACAAAAAGTCAAACTTTTTGCATTACTAAAATATTGTACATGAATATATGTACCTATATACATATATATAATATATTTATGCATTTTTATTCAACTTCGGCTGTTTCAGTTTAACCGTGTTTAACTTTTTCTCATTTATTGTATATTCATGTACTGAAATTTGTTTGAATTGAAACATTCAGTACTCTGCATGTATTATTTGGGCAGCTCTATAAATTAAATGGACTAAAATAAAAAGCATAATTTTTTTTTGTTCATAAAAAAGCGAACTGGAAGATTTTTTTTTTTATGCGCTAAAATACGAAATAATTTTATTAATTTTATAAAATGTAATTTTTGCTCAAAAAGTTAATATATTTATTACACGCATATTTTTATGCAATAAATTCATTTTTTTTTCCCTTATTTATTTATTTATATACGTAATAAAAAATGTACCATATTTTTTTTTAGGATAACTATAGCAAATCCTTTCTAAAGACTTTATAGCATGATATTAATCTTTATACACGTTTTTTACAAATCGTATAATATCAATGGAATACTCAATCAAAGTCCAGTAAAAAAAAACAAAATCAAACTATAAACATCCTATATACAACCAAATACAACATTCGAGTTACCCTATAAAATCAAAAATAATACAGTTATAATACGTACAAAATATCATTATGTAAGTTTATTAACCCTCAAAAACGTAACATTTATCCTTGATATATAGTTCTTGAATTCAACATGTTTCACTTGATTTTAGTGACAGATTACGGGATTTCAATACGATTTTATATACAATTACAGGGCTAAAATTGTCTCTGTTATCTACATACATACTTACATATATATGTACATGTATGTATGATTGTAAATATATAAAGATATTAATATTCTATAAGAAAGAAAAATTCAAAGATTATTACACACACACACATACATACATACTTCTAACACATATATACAAAAAATTTAATGATAAAAAGGGCGAATAAAGTCTAAAACATGAAAAAAAAATTACATAACGTGAACGATGACGTATGACACAAAAATAATTGGAAAACATGTAAACGAAAAGAAGAAAATAAAATTTGTTACGGTTTTGATTTTCAGGTTTCATGGCATTATAACAGAGATTTTTCTATTAAAATAAAAGACATAACGTACAAACCGATACGATTATGTATGTACATATGTATGCGAGTGTATTAATATAATACACACATGTGTTGTATATGAATGAATTTTTCGTGATGTTAATTTCTTCGGCTTCTTCATTTTCTTTCATGCATTTGATTTTACGTATAATATCTTCAATACCTATTAAAATAAAATACAAAATCAGGACATTTTCTGTGAAATGGTATACGTATAAAATGTATACACAATATGTTTACATGCGAATATGTACATATATGAATTCTCAAAGGATTTGAGGGTAAAAACTAATAAAATTGAATGAAACCACATAACCGCAAAACTTTAAGACAGACGATTGAATATATAGTGTGCCGATTGTGTGTATGTGTGTAATTTTAACATTTACAAAAATCTAAAACCTAATACCTAATATGAAATGAAATCGAAGACATGCAGTAAAAGTGATTTGTTTTTAAAGGGGTTAACATTAATAGTGAAAGTATTTTTCTTTAAATATTTACATTTATAGTAAAGTAAAAAAAAAAGTAAAGAAAAACAATAAACGGTAAAAGAAAAAATTCTCAGTTACACAGTATAACTTCTTTAAATGTTGTGAAGCAATAGAGCTGCGTACAATATGCAATCACAAATAATTTCCACTTAAATTTTAAAAAGGTGATTGAATTAAAATAAAGTACCTTTGTAGTCCTGTTTAGGACTACTTACAAATATTAAAATTACAAAAAGGGTGCTATAAAATAATCGAATATTTTTAATATGCAAGGTTGTTAGGTGAATTGTAAGGTTCTGTATTTAAATAAGGAGCTACTAGAAAAGGAATAAATATTAACTATAATTTTTTTTTTTTTGTTTTTAACGATGAATAAAAAATACTATATTAACTATACCCTGAATTATCCACCCTCTCGATATAATAACAAACTACAAAACATCCCATATTATATAATCACGGTGTATGCGGTAAATATTTGATGAATAATATGACAGTTATATGATATGAAATGAACTCATGTGGAAAATGATATTTTCTTAAATAATTTTCGTTACTCTTCTTTTTTTTTTTTGTCGAATAATGATAGTTCATAAAAAATTTGCACATATGGATGCATTCCCGTCATCATCAATACACTTTTCGTAATATCGCATACATTTACACTTACCTAGCACGTTATACGTACGATGACACATGTACGAGCCGTGAAAAATCAACTATATAAAATTGATCTTTATGCAGAAATTATTATTATTACTATTGACTCTCATATGCACTATACATACATATGTACAGTACGTATATTGAATCCCTATACTTCAAGTCCTCATAACTACTACATGTACTCATATATTATTTATGTATGTAAAAAAAAAAAAAAAAAAACAAGGAAAAACAAAAATTGAACTTGATGGTCAGAATTATTGACGGAAATTACATAACATAACCAAAATATTTTGTAATTCATTAAAAATGTCAAAGTACAGATACTTATTATTACCATTATGAATTAAATATTCGTCTCGTAATAATTGCAAACGAATATTCATGCATAAAATAAATACATATATCATAAACATATATACTTCTGTGTGTTATAACATTTGCATGTACATAATATAATTATATGACATTGTGAAATAAATGTGCTTATATGTATAGTATGTACTGTATATATAAATTGCATTTATAAATGAGTTTATGATTGGAATTATCGGATTTAATCATTGACGCAAAAAATATACGTAATCATCAGTAAGTAATATTAAAATTACATTTGATCGTCATATTCTTGATTATAATAAAATTTATTATGAAGTTAATTTATAGAGCATACTCACCACTGCAGTGTCGAATGCACGAGGTTTTTTTATCAAACGTTTTTTTTTTTTTTTGTTTTTTGTAATTACATTGAGAACTTGTCCAACTAAATACAGAACGAATTTATTTTTACATACATACATATATTAAATTTTACATATGTACATACATATTACGTATATTTTCGTTTTTGTTAATTACATTTTCCCATTTAAAGTATTTTATTCAATTTTCATCATCCAGAGTATTAAAAGTGAATTTAAAATGAATTTATTGAAAAAAAAAAACAAAAATGTATATATTTAAAAAAAAAAATTAATTGGATTAAAGATCAATGAAGCTTTAAACATATACATAATTTGATTTTCAACTGAGAATTCGTAATAACATCTGATATCAAAACAGTATGCATGTATGTATGTATGTACATGTATAGGTATATTAAAATATAAACGATACACAGTATACACATACATATGTAGCAAAATTCTGTATGCAATATTACTGATAGTAAATTAACGCACTTTGTCATCATTATTGAAAAATGTAATTTTATTTACTTCTATAAATGATTTAAATGGCTACTTATACTTTAACACAAATCCATATGAGTATATGTATAAATTAGTACATAAATGTCCATTTTGGAAAAAAGATCTAAAAAAAATTATAGTAAAATTGATTTACTTTTTAGTTTAATACATGTCAATTAGCAGTTAATTAAGGAAAAATAAATGATTTTATATTTTTAATTTTTTCTGATTTTTCAATATTTTATGCTATTGGTACATGTATATTATAGTTTATGTTCCTAAAATTAAATTATCTATAAATCTCAGTAAGAATTACTTAAACGTATAAAGAAAAATTTAACGGTCCTATGAACGATAAATCAGTCTTCGAAAATATCATCATTGTCAACGAATTTGGCCATAATTGAAAAAATTTGTGAATTTTTAAAAATTTAAAGGTAGCTCCAAATTGCAAAAAATCTTTAATTGACTTGTTTTGATTTTTCTGAGATATTTCATATTACATTTGATGAATTTTTTTATTTTTTTTTTAGTTTTATTTAAATTTAAACATTTTGCTTTTTACATATGAAAAGCTTTAAGGATTTGAATCCTTAATATTCCCAAATTTCGAAATTTAAAAGCTTTTCTGTATTAATCATACGCATGTCTCGAAACATCCTAACCGAATAAATTATTTGAAATACTATTTATTTCAACTTTTTTCAAACAGAGTTCGTCAGTTAACTAAAGATAGATAGTATTTAAATTTTGAATTTAAAAAAAACATTTTATCCCAAAAATTAAAATTTTTAAATTTGAATATAAATATTTTTGAATGTTTAAATAAGGTTAGTAAAAAATTCTTGATTCTAAATTACAATTTTTTATATTACTAAAAATGAAATTAAAAATAAATTATATTGATTTTATTTCAAGAATAATGTAACTTTAATAATTTTGATCTATGTTTGTTTTGAAATGATTCTCATGAACTATGAAAAATTTTTAAAAATGAAAGGAAAATTTTATTAATTGAAATATTTTGTTATCTTTAAAAATGTACAAAAACAGGCAATTTATTTTTTCTATAAAAAAAAATTTTAAAAATTCGGTAACTATAAATAAATATTTATTCAAAGTTATTATTATTTGATAATTAATAAATTGATATTAATAAGCTATTAAATATATGAAAAAAAAAATTTTTTTTTTATTCTTTTAATATATCATCGTAATAATAATAATGAAAAATATTTTTCATTTTAATTAAACATCTGTTTTCGAAATTAATTTCATTGATCAGAAAGGGAAAAAGGAAAAAATATGTACACATACAATAAAATAAAGAATAAATATACATATATGCATTAATAGAATTTGTTTTGTACACAATAAAATTTTCATGTACGTATCTACTTAATTTCATTAAAATTAATTAAATAAAACATTTTTATTACTACTCTATAAAATAAATAAAAATTCAATAAAAAAAAATTAATAATATGAATTTATTATTATTTATTTCTTGTTTTATTTATTTTATTTTATTTTTTTTTTGAATTTTTTCCAATATGTTTTTTTGTTTTTTATTTTCTTTTGTTAATTTTAACTTGTATTTAAACGAAAGAAAAATAAAAATAAAATTTCACTTTGTAAACATAAATAAATTGCTAAATAAATTATTGCTATTTTTTTTTAAACGTTTTTCTATTTATTTTTTTCTTTAGAGTTTATTTATTTTATCGATTAATATGCATGGAAATTTTTTTTTTTCGTTTGTTTGTATAGTATATTACTATGTGCATATACGTATTTTATATAAGTTTTTTAGACAGAAAAAAAATTTAATTTTCAATACTTTAAATAAAAGTAATTTTCACTTTATTTCTTAGGTTTTTTTTTTTGTTTTTGTAATATCTTATAACCACAGATCAAGAAATGTTAAGATACGGCAATGGTTGGTATGGGAGAAAAGCTCAAACTTTCTTTGAAAACAAGATTATGAAAATATGATCATTAAAGCCATTTCCTCGGAATTAATGCAGGATGACCCAGATGAAAATAATACTTTTTGTCATATAAACTACTTCTCACATACATATGGGAAGTTTTTTTTTTAAATTTTGATCACATTAAAAAATGAAAATAAAAATTAAAACACAATATTACAGTGTCGTTGCTGATTGTAATAGATCTGCTATGGCTTATAACCTACTGTTTTTATTAAAAGGTGACTTTACCTGGGTAATAAATGAGAAAAAGAAGTACACAAAAATATAAATGAAATTTTGTTCACAGACATGTTCACCAGCCATTCTAGTTGATAAATGCATACAGTTTAATCAATGAATGGAAAATAAATATTTGCATATTGATTTTCTTTATTTTTTTTTTTATTGTTTGAACTTTTACACACCTTTTTTTATAATAGGTATAGTTGGTATGTACGTACATATACTTATTATGAATAAAATTTCGTTAAAAGGTAAACATTTCACACCATCATCATAAGGTCGGGCATTAGTTCGTCATTACTACAGCCGTTATCATTAAATCGTTATTTGTTAAAAAGTTGCTCTTCGAACTATAGTAACAAGCCTCTGTGGAGGCAGAAGGAAAAACTTTTTTGCATACACACACGCACATTTGTAAGAACTCATCCGAATATTGTACAAATATACAAGTCTGTGTACCATTAATTCACCATACCACCCTGTTTGTCATAAATTGACTAACATCCAACAAATTTTTGCTAATACAGAACTGCGTCAATACAATCATATCATCTACTTTTTCATCGAACTTAAAATGTATTCTTTCAATTTTCGTACAATCTTTTTTTTTGTGTTGTTTTTAATAAAAAGTCAAAAACGTTGAAAAACAGAAGCATATTGAATAACAAAACAGGAGAACAATGTAAATAACAAAAAATAAAGGAAAACTCTTTTAATCTGTAAAAGGCATACAACACGTATTACCTAGACAATATGTCTATGCATGAAAAATTACTTATTTCAAAGTTTTTCAATTTTAGTAATATATTAAGAGTCGTGCACTCCCCTATTTAATTTTTTTTTTGTAACACCTTTTCAACAAATTTTTAAATTTTCAATTTTTTTAATATTACAAATAATAAAGTAAAATAAGAACCTCTGTTTTATTAAATTGTAAAGATGCCGTCAATAATCGATTTTATTTTTCCCATTCTGTTACCTGTAATTTTCTAATTCACAATATGGATGGATGAATTATGGCTGCCGTCATCACTGTCAATAGATAGATTATTTAAATTTAGATTATAGATTTATTAATTCTTTCTAATAAATGATAACATTTTTATGAAATTGTACGCAAATTTCTACAGTGACTATGTGCGAAATTTAAAATTTTTTAAATTTTTTCATCAACTTTCTTTATTATTCCTTTCCTATAAAGAAACCTTTTGGCCACCCAAATTTCGGGCAGTAGTACAAGTAGCTTGAGGATTCTGTAGCTCAATTGGTAGAGTATCGAAAAAAATGGTTAAATCTTATCACATATGTTCTCTATTTTAACAAATTTCAATTAAACTCTGATTTAAATCGATAGCCCATGATAATGATGAATTTCGCATACAATTATTATAGAAATTTTTGATTACAAGCAATTTGCCTACAGGAAAATAGTTTTATAACCAACTTGAATCCACATAATCTATATTCATAAGTTTATTCATTTAAATTCTTTCTGAATTGGATGCAACTTAATTCAAATTTAATAATAAATTCAAAGTTTTGTCAAAAAAAAAAAAGTTTTACTGTTCCAGCATGGTTTTTGTTTTTGTATTTAACTCAATATTTTCTTTAACTTTATTATATGTATCTACTACAGTCCACACTTATTACATAATAATTTGGAAAATTCCGATTTCTTATTAAATTTTCTACAGTATTTTATGTGTACATACATATGTACGTACATCTGCATCTCTTTAAGTGAACAACTAAATTTAAAAAAATAAATAAAATAAAATAAAGGAAAAAAAAATAAAATGAAATAAAATAATATAAAATAAAAATAAAAACAAATTGAAAAATGCAATAATGTCTAATTTCGAAGTTATTTAGATTTTATTCCAGAATTTAAAGTACTTTCATTTTATACTCAAATCCTTTTTGATTTTCATTTTTCTTTTTATGTCAATATATTTTTTGTACTTGTATGTATACAAAGAAAGGACAATATAAGAATAATGAAGAACGAATTATAAGTTTTCTTATTTTATTATTTTGCTTAGTAAAGCAGCATTCCATTTGTGCTTTGGGTAATTTTTTTTTCTCACAATTTCTTGTATCCTTTATTTTATAGTATCCTATGTTTTTTTTTCTGTTGATGTAGTTGGATTTTTTTTTTTTTTTTTTTTGTTCTTGAAATCTTTTATTTATAAATGTCATTCTAATTTATTTTATTTGTTATTATAGTTGTCGTTCTTGTAAAAGTGGGGTACCATTGCTACCTATAACAATAAATTGCTATTCATATTATATTCACTTTTTAGATACATACATATACTTTTTCTTCATTTTGATACTACAACAACGATTATACTATTGTTAAAATTATTTTTTGTCATTTTCCATTTTCATCTTACTATTATATATTTGAAATAAATAGCACACCCAACAGTATTCAGATGAAAATAAATATGTATACTTTACTCGTATACATATGATACAAATCGTATAGCAAAATAAAAAAAAAAAAACAACAGGAAAAAAAAGGATGTGATTATGTTTGTATTGGTTTGCTATCAATTGTAGAAATTTATTGCTCAATCAATGCGCCATGTTTTTATCATTATTTGCTTTTATTGATACGTGGCTATATATAAATTGTGGACTGTATGCATATACATACATATGTACACGTTGATGTACATATATAAACAAGAAAAACTTAACCTTTTCAAATTAAAGTATACATACACTCGTTTATATGTATGTATGCAGACTACCGAGTACACATGTGAATATGCAGACACATGTATTGATTCCTTTTCATTTGGTCCTCATTTTACTTTATGTATTGATACACAAATTACCACTTTTATTTATTTTTTATTTTAAGGGACAAGCGTATATGTGTTCGAGTATTATATCTAATGACTTTGTTTTATTTTTGTGTGATTGAACTTCTCACTGACTTTTAATTTTTTATTTCAAAAAGTTAAAATTACACTAAATTTAGATTTTCTTTTCTTTAGAAAAAATAAATAATAAAATGCAAAATAAAATATTTTTTTCCTTCATTGACGATTGCTTTTAAAATACTTTTATAGACTCAACAGTTTAATTTTATATTACAGGTCTGTTCTCGTACTTGAAGATTTGTATAATGATTGTAGACTGCAGTAAACTGGAGATCTTACATTTTCATACAAATGTTCCTTAAAAAACTTAACTTTTCCTGGTGCAAAATTTTGCGAGTTCTAGAAGATACTAAATGTTACTCCCACTGTGTACTTATTTGTTTTGACTTTTGATTAAACAGCTACCTAAAAGAAAATTAAAGTAAAATTCAAATTCATTTAATTTTGAAAAAATTTCACTCACGTTATTCCTATACTTTTTAAAATTTTTCCCTACTCAATAAACAAATTACAGCGAACTTTACAGTTCACTAAATTGAGGGAACAGACATTATATTGCCACCAATTTAGTTCAGTTTTTCAAATGTTTTTTTTTTTTTTTTTGCAATATTTAAATTGATTTTTAACTAAACAATTCATGAAGTTTTCTCTTTCAACATTTTTTTTTGTCCTTTATACTGATAAGCTTTGATTTATTATTATAAATATTCAAATTTGATCACTCAGACATTTAATAGGCTATACAATCAGAGTATTGACCTTTGAAAAATAGTGGTGAAAAAAGAGGAAATCTCTTTTAATACGATGAAAATATTTAATTTGTTTGTTGGGCCAAATTTTATTTTGTTTTTTTTTATTTTTTATTTATTTTTTTTTTTTTTTGTTATTTTAAATTTACTTCGCACGATTGATTTTTCTGTCTGTTGAGTGTTTTTTTTATTTTTATATACATACATATTTATTTTTTTATAATGTGAAAGGTTCTGTTCGACTTGATAATCAAAAATTTGTGGAAGATGGCACACGATACAGCTAAATGGAGGCGAAGGATAGGGAAGCTAAAACCTACCTAGGATTGCAGTGTTACAGGAAAAGATTTTTTTTTTGTACATGTACATGAAAGTAAAATTCAGTAAAAAATTCATACATTATTGAAAATATTTTCAACATATTAAAATTCACAATAAAAATTCTTATAAATAAACGATGATAATTCTTGTATAAATATTTAAAATTGTCTACTATTTATCGATTAATAGACACAAATAATAGAAATGAGTAGAATGAAGTTGTACACATGTATGTGTGATGCAAAGTTTAAAGTTTAAAATGCCTTATTTAAGGAACTAGCATATCGTGAATTTTTTATTGGAATAATGCACTGTGACTGCGTCGATGACATTGTATAATATTTGTATCAAAATCGTATTACTACATCACAATAAATTTTTTGACGTTTTGAAACTTACTCAATACTTTAAAATCATTTTATTAAAATTATACAAAAAAAAAGAAAATTTTCTTTTCAACCATATTGAAGAAATATAAGTATGAACCTTACATATAAGTACAAAATTTATTATTATTTAATCCCCGAATTTTCATCTGCTCCAGCCTAAAATTTCGACATTATAACCCCACAACGTAAAGTGTAGTAATAGAAAAAAAGAGAAAATACTGTATATCATCTATTGGTCGCCCTAACATACATACATATCATTCCTTCATTATTATTATTATTATTTTTTTTTTAATGAAATTTCTGACATTTCCGTTTCCTGATTACCTCTACCCATATCTATGGATAACACAAGCGTTGCTTGATAAATACATAACTCGAAAGAAATTTTATTTGTAAGTAAGTGTGTCAGGATAAAATAGGACAAAAGTGTAAATTTCTGTATGTAGAGATTTATGCTGTTATACAAGAATCATGATGTACGTACACAGTATGTACATGACATTTCGTCATTTTTTTTTTTATTTACCTAAATTTTTATATTTTGTTTTTTTATACATTCTCTACCAGATTTAGAAATATGGAATGAATTACGATAAAAAATTTTTGGAATTTATTAAGTTATGACAAGATTGTAAATAATACTTGCTTGCCAAGATTTATCAATAAATTGATGCAAAAAGTTTTTCTTATTACATATTTTCTTTTCCTGATTTCATTTTTTTTATGTCCTTTTACCTTCAGTTTTCATTTCGCTTGTTTTTTTTTTTTAATTTTTATGTTAGATTAGCAAAGTTGAAAATAATGACAGAATATCTAGAAAGCTACAATAAGAAAATTTTTGCAACATGTAGGCATTTCAAATTTTTTAGAAATATTTTTCTAAGAATATATAATATTTATATTATGTTATTTGGGAGCCAAGAAGTATTTTCTTTTTTTTTTACAATTTTCAATTTTCTTTTTATTTTCTTGCCTTTTTCAAAATAAAATTTCAATCACGTTCATTTATATGTACGTATTTTTGTGAAAATACCTATCGTATAAAGGTAGACGGGTGACATTTCCAAAGAATCAGAACAAAAAAACAATGAGAAACTGAGGAAAATGTATTGGAAAAAGGTAGGTATAATGAAATAGGTACACATAAAATGAAATTATGAGTAATGAAATATGTACAACCTTTTTCGTGTTTTCTCTTTTTTTTGGAGTCATTTTAGGAAAATTTCTGTTTAATTTTAAATAAATTGTAAAAAAATTCCCAATTTCCGAATTTGAAATTAAAACAAAAAATATAAATGTTCATACGTATACAGTGTGGTTCAAAATAAGCATTACAAAGTATATTTTACTTTGAGTTTAGACTGTTCCTAATAAAAACTCGTTTTAGATTCCTCGCCTATCTAAAAGTTATACAGAATGATCTAAAAACCACATAAGTTTTCGCACGAAAAATTACACCGTCATCCGTCTCTAACGAGCTAAGTATATTGTGTTTCAACATTATTAAATATAGTAAACATCAATCGAATGGGCAAGATGGTTAAAGATACATATATAGTATTAACGTTAGGTGCCTTACCAAGGTTGAATTTTAGAGAAAATGATTCTAAAACAAATTTTTGGAATAGTCTTAAGTATGAGACATTTTGTGACATTTGTTCTAGGATAACATACATGTTGCAATAATTATTTTATTGCTATTTTTTAATTATTATTTGAAGAATAGAAATCGGCAATAAAATTTAAAATCGTTATTATCATTAAGTTCATTAACTTGAAACTATCAAATTGACATTTTTGTAGTTATGATTGTTATAATTGAAATTTGATAGTGAAAGATGTTAAAATGTGGAAAGCTTTTAGCATTAAAGTAGCAAACTGAAAAACAATAAAATTTATTAAACGATATAACGATTACTTTTCAATATGATTATAAATGTACATTAAATTTTGTGTAAATATTTAGATATATGTAAGTCAATACATACATATTGTATATATCGCATATAAACAGGAAATTATAGGTAAATGTTTACAACACATATATTATAGTTGATAGTATATACATATTTATATTTATTTATTGATTGCAGATAAAAGTTTTCATATTGTTTCTATTAACGTACACAAAATACGTATACGATTATGTATGTTTTATCTTATGTACTATGTATTATATATTTTTTCTAAGTATATATACGTATGTACATATATATGTGCTTTTTAGTCAATGTGTTCACATTCATAGATTCACGTACATACATATATGTACATATGTACATGTTAACGAGAAATTTATTTTATCTCTATCAAACGTTTTTATTAATGCTATTTTGTTTTTTACGACTTTTTATATTATTTTTAATCAATAAGTCAATATCTAATTTATGTACATATACATAAAAACAATTTCTTTACGTACAAATAGATCCTTATTTTTTATGTACTGGTATGGTCGAATGAAATGAACGAATAAAAGAAAATAATATACAAAATAGTATGAATACAATTTTTTGAGTTAAATAATCCCTTTGAGTTATTATAAATAAAACAATTTTAAAAAGGAAATTCTGTCCATTTACAAATACATTTGTGTGTTTTTATTTTACTAAATATTTAACATAAAAAATGAAGAATTTGCATTCAATAAAATTTTTTTGTTTTCTTTTTCAGTATTAAAAACGACATTATGTATGTAATTCTGTTATCGATTATATTTTAAAACATATTTTTTTCCCTAGCCGGACATAAAAAAATTTTTTTCTTCACTTTTATATGTATTCATATGTATCTATGTATACACATTGCAAAAAAAAAATAAATAAATAAATAAAAAAAAATAAAAAAAGAAATAAGTGTACATATAACCTATATAAATATGTATATGTATACATATGTATATTATATATTATATTTATAGAACTTATTATATACAACAGTTGGATAGAAAAAATGGATACCAACATTGAAAAATTCAATAAAAATATAAATTTCAAAAATATGTAAATATAACTAAGTAAATAAAATAAAATATGATATAAAAAAATTAAATTCAAAAAAAAATCAAGTGTAATATTTCAAAGAATTGAGAAAATGTATTTCAAATTTTTAATTTATTTTATTGATTTTATTTTATTTTAAATTGAATAAATTGATATTGATTTGCATATTTATTTAAATTATATTCTTATTACTGAATATTATTAATTATAGATAAATTATTGTGATGATCAATTATTTATTACTTAATTTTTCCACTTAAAAATGGCATAAAATTTTTTTTAAAATCAAAACAATTTTTATTTGCAATCGTTCTAGATTTTCCTTTGAATTATGTTTAATTACTCTAAAATCTAAAATTTCTATATTTTTACTTTTTATTTTAATTTTCTTTATCATTATTTTTAGAAATTTAAAAGACATTTCTTTAAAATTTCTAAAAAAGATGATTTTTATTCTATTGTCTGGTGTATTGTATTTTCTATTTTTTCTAATTGTACGAAAATGTCCACAATTGATTTGAATATATTATTTTATTATTTAAATTAATTGCATACCATTAAAAATTCATTTACAAATTTAATTTCATAAAATCTTAAAATAATTTAAATTTATTTTCATTTTCAGCATAACATTGCAACTACCTTTTATTATTTTTATTCCTTTCTTTTTTGTTCTTTTTGTTGTAGTTAAAATTAGATTTAATCTAATACCGTGTTCGCAACGAAAGAAAATGAATTTAAATGAAAAACAAAAAAAAACAAAAAAATTGTATGTACATAAAATGTTTAATTTGAATTTTGTTTTTCATTTTATGAATGTAAATGATTTTTTTTGTCCCTTCGTTAAGAGCCAATTTTAAATACAAAATAATAAAATCGAGAATCCTTCTAGCACATTTTAATGCTCATTCATATATACTTAAATCCATATTTAAGCACATAAATGTACTTAAATGTGTAGTGCTTAATATACACATGTATATAAAATGTATAAAATACGTAAATATATATACATTGTATTTCTACATATAGTATATATCTAGGTATGTACATGCTTATGTATGTAGAAATTTGCAGGCTTCTGTATACTTATATAGGTACATATACATATTAGTGATATTAGGTACATATATATTATGGGTATATAATTATGTATTGCAGCAATCCACAGAGCTGCCATTACCGCAAAGTACTTGAATTTCATGACATTGTTGCAGCATTTCATTTAGGTATGCATAATATTTTTCTGTACATGGAGAATTGATTTCATACAAGTATTCAAGCAACAGTAAATTGGTTAAAAAGAAACAATAATAAGAAATAAAGGTAAATAACTAGAATAGATTTGAGTTTTTAGGTAATAAAAATACTATATAACACAGGCATTCATAAGCACATATGTATGTGTATGATTATACAATTTCATATATCTTTATAGAATCTTGGTTTAATACATTATATTCAGCTACAAAAATTTCTTCATGTGCATTTTATGCATATTAGAATGGCCATATTGTATACAATAATACAATAACAAAACACTGGTGTGCCATAATAGTAAAATTGATATAGTAAACCTATTCAAAAGGATCTGTTTCTATACACAAAAGGATAATAAGCATTTCATCATAATGATACGTATTTTCAGTATTATTGTTGACGTAGATAACTTTATTCCATTCATTTACATATACCTACTGGTGTTGATGATGGTTGTTAAATCTTGTACAAGATTTTATTTTTGCTTTATCCATACACAGATTCAAAAAGCCTTTGTATGCATTTCATATATATGTACATATACATGCACAGACTGATTTAAATATTTAAAAAAAGTTAAGCGTTATACAATTTTTTTCGCAATCAATTTCCTCAGGTTCCCGACTCAACATCCTTAAAGTTTAGCGTTTCTTTTCAAAACATCGTGATGTACTTTACCACTTCAGTATAGCTATATCACCACTTATTATTAAAATAATTGTCGAGACAAAAGCAAATACTCATATGTGTAAGCATTTTAAATTCCATACTTCACATAGCATCTTTTAACATGAAAGCTATCATCAACTAACAGCACAACATAACTTCGGTTCCATTTATATCATACTATTAGGGGAGCTTTCAATTTTCCGTTTGAATGGAACAAGATCCTAATATGTACCGATTAAATCTGAATCCACATAGACGTAGTGCAATTTTTATTTATATACTTATACATAAATATATACAAGTAGTAGTCTGAAGTGGTACATTTTGTACATACAGTATGTACTACATGCTGTAAAATCCTTTGTCCGATATTTTATATGATGTGTAGTTAATTTACCTCTGTGACCTATGAATTTCTACAAAGTACTCACAACTGCATCCTTATATCTTTGCAATAGCTAAAATTAATTTGTCATGTGATATGAGTTTCAGATAAATTCAATTTTATGAATTCAATGAACGATTGTTTTTTTTTAAATCATTAAAACGATTCACCCAAATAGTGGGTAATAATATTTTTAGATAGTAAAAATATTTTCTGATATGCACTGAAAACAAAATTTAATTATGTTTTGTTTATGTTCCAAACCGATAGTAATAAAAAATGTTTTTTTCGAAAAATATTTTATTACATACTTTAGCTGTATTATAAATTGATGAAAAATTCAAAAGCACATTTTAATTTTTAATTAGTTCTGATACTTTGTGTGGCAATACAAATATCTCTCATGCGTATGTTATACATATTTCTGAGAATATTTCATATTCGGATAACTTGTTCAATTTGAAACAAATATTTTACATATTTTTCATGTTCTTCATATTAAGCAAAAATATTTATTCATATAAATTCTATAGATATGTATGAATGTGAAATATTTGAAACATGTTTACAAAAATTTTATTGTCAAGGTTTTACGCGAATGTTATAACATTTATTATATAATTTTGTATAGTTTGTACATATGCATCTGACTACGTACAGTGATGATATAATATGCATATTAAACATTATAAGCTTGTGAATACGCTACATTTATAATAAAACGTTAATTAAAAAATTAATTTGCTTAATTTTACATTTTTATATTGTCTCATTTTAATCGTACAATTTTATTTAATATTTTTAGTATTTTTTTTTTTTTTAATTATTTCATGCTCTTATAATAAAAAAATATTATAAGTATAATTGATGCTTTTTTTCAAACTTTTTATTGACCTAATCGAAATAAAATTTTGCGTTCTTTATGCCTCATTTTTGCTACTTTCAAAAATCGCTAATAGCATTTGTAATGTAAGATAAAGGTAAAAATGGTTTCGAAAATCTGCAAGCATTTTACTTATTTTTCCTTTCATCTAGAAGGCGGTTAGCATTCAGGACTGAAACGCCCTGTATAAATTAAATATTTCTTTTTTCAGATAACTTTAATAGTTCGTACAATAAAAAAATAAATTAATTTCAAAGGGATCAAGTACAAAATTAAAAAATTTATATTATATGATATTATTGTTTTTTTTACTCCTTTTATTTAAATAAACAAAGTATATACAATACAATACTTTGTTTATACCAACTTTTTTACAAGTTATTTATCAAAGTATTTTTTAGTACTTATGTGTCACGAAAACAATGATTAAAAACAAAAAACCAAAATGAAAACAAAACAAACCAAAGTAAATTTTTCAAAAACACAAAAATCAAATAACAAATTAAGAAAAAAAATTTTTAAAATGAGAAAAACTTTTCAAATTAGCTGATTTATTTAATTTTTGCTTTTAACTAAGTATTTGTTTTTGTCTGTTTTTTTTTTAATTTTTATTTTGTTGGTTTTTCCTTTTTTATGTACACCAATACGAAAGCAAATAAATTGTATAGTATACTAAAAGTAGAAATTTTTTACGTATGTACAAAAAAAAATACTTCATATATACAACTCTGTACATAAATGCACATTAATCTTATTGAAGTATGCGACACTAATTTAGAATACTTTGCTATGTATACATATGTACATACGTACTAGATACATCAATGTGCGTACACTTGTATATATAACGAAAGGGAAACAAAGAAAATTCTATTTTTCTATTTATATTCACAACCCACTCTATTAAATTTCTTTATTACCATTACCATCATGGTACCAATTTTAACAATGGCATTCTTTTAAAGTGCAATAAATTCTTATACGCTCTTATAGCGATTTACATACATACAGACTTGTATAAATTTATATTTGTATTTCTTAACTTATATAAATATTTTTCATTATGTGTGGTATATGTATATACATACATATGTATGTATGTGTGTGAAGAAAATGAAAGAAGAGGTTTCTTCGTTTAACATCACACTTTATTTGAGTTTACAATTTTCTTTTTGTGCTTCTCTATATTATGTTTTGTTGTTGTTATTTTTTTAAAACTTGATTTTCAATCCTTTTTTGTACATTCCATTGAAAATTCCTTACCCGTAATACTTTAATATATTACAGAAAGTTTATAGAAGAAAATTTAAAGTTATTATATGTTACACATTTTTTTTCTTTTATTTTTTACTGTATATTTTGTGTCTGTTATTTTGTGCTGAATACGTACATTTTTGTGAATTGTCTTCTAAATATAACATAAAAATGAAAAACGAAAAAAAAATGCAATTTTTTTTTTTTTTGTACATCGTGTACAATTTGTATGTGGAGACGTACTTATAAGTCATACACCATGGTAGAATGATGTTTACAAGATATGTCATTAAGAAATACCTATTTCAACCAAAGACTAACAAAAATTGGTTACAAAGAAATTTCAATAACGACAAAAAATACATATTTGAAACTTATAATATCGCATATGTACATATGTTTCTTTATTATATGTACATGTTTGTGATTTTATAGTTAACCAAGTTATTATTCCCAATAACTAAAATTTTTATAAAAAGAAAATTTCCAATTTTATTCACATGAATCGCAGATATTCAAATTAATGAATAACAACCCTATTTTCCGGTAACGGTTGCAAATTTTCTCTGTTAAAAAGCTGTTCTCCATTTTGAGGATTCAGATTTTTCATTATTTACATAAAAATGACATACCTTATAAACTTCATTTCGTTATAGCATGTACGACTGATTTTTTTTTCAGTAAAAATTTTCCATGATATATCTTTTGTGTCTTTATAATTTTCTCTTGGTTTTTCTCTGTTTTTTTTTTTTTAATTTGCTCTGAAAAGTATAATGAGTGTACAAACATAGTCACACATAGATGTTCCAGAAAGTTAAAAAGTAATTAATATTTTTAATTGATTGACATGTCTTTTTTTCTTTTTGATTTTATAAAATTAAAAATGATTGACCATTTAATGTTCAATTTTTGGTGTAGTTAGTACAAATTATTGTAATAATTGGTTTGAAGCAAAAAAACAAATATAATTTTTTCATTTATTGTAAAGCAAAAAATATTTAAAAAAAAAATAAAAGACTAGATAAATTACATTTTAAATATTTTATCATTATTCAAAGTATTTTAATTAGCCAAATTTATGTGACGTTCTGAATGGTTCACATAAACATTTTTATATAAAAATTCTAAATTAACAAATTCAATATAATTTTATAATAATTAGAGCTTATTAAAATAAGTTAAAAATTTAACAATTGCTTTTATTATAGTTGAAAAAAAAGTTCTTAAAATGCATTCAATTAAAATATAAAGTACAAAGCAGTTTATCACTTTAAAAAAAATAAAAATAACGAATTGCCGACAAACAGGGTGTATAAGGTAATTCAGTTTGATAAGCTTATTAGCCCTTGATAAAGTATTTATTCAACCGGTCGACCATTGAAGAGCATCAGAAATTTTCTGATCTCTTTTAAAAAAACATCTCTTTAAAAAAAAGGAAATTCCGTAACTATCCAACAATTGGTGATAGCAAATAAAAGTATTCACCCGAATTATAATGAACCTTTTGATTTTTCCAACCAGATATTAGTTAAGGCCTTACGCCTTACAGTTTAAAAAATTATTCAAAATCTAACGAACATTTTGAACATTTTCGTAATTCCCGAAGACTCTACTATGTAATGTGGTCAACTCAAACGCAAATATTCAATTTTTATCAAACTGAAACACTCTGTATGTATATAAAAATTACCATTAGTATAATTCATTTTTAAACTTTTGCATTGTAATAATTAATTGATGTTTGTCAATCAATTAAAAATTTCAAAATGTTCATCTTAATTATAAATTTCTTCAATGAAAGAAATGAATACATATTATATGCATACTTTATAAATTATTTTTGTTGTAAAATCGATCAAATATTAAGATACGATAAGAACTATTCATGTATAGATATATAAAAAGTTAATGAAGCTTAAAAGTAGGAAACCATTTTTAATATATATTTTTTTTGTTTTGTTTATGATATTGAAAAATTAATACACATATAACAATAAGCATGTAATAAATGAGTTTTTGAGTATGAAAAGAAAAAAAACTTTAAATGCCTTGAGCAAATTTATAAATATACAAAAAAATTACTCCTCATTGTTGGTTTCTGTTTTGTTTTTTTTTTTTTTTTGTGCATGTTTTCAGTACAATGATATTTTTATGTATTCTATTAAATTTATAGTGGTTGCTTTAAATAAAAATGAAGATTACTTTATATGCTTCCAAAATGATGATACATGAATGTATCCTTTTTTTTTCAAAAAGAATTTTTTCATTTAAGATATCCCTGTATGTTGTTCATAGATTTACAAAAAAAAAAAAAAGAATTTGTGAAGAAATTCACTACGTAGATAGTTTTTCGCATGATATGTAGGTTGTCTACAGTTAATTCTTTTTTTCCTTTTAGTACGTGAATTGCATTAATTTTGTGTCCCTTCTATCCTTTACATTGAATCATGTCTCTTATAACCTTTAAAAATCTTTATTTTTTCTCAACCACTGTCCCTAATCCTGACATTTTTGATTTTATTTTTTTTATTTTCTTATTGTTTGCTTGTCACCATAGAAATCTATTGACCAAGTACGTAAAACTAACTACGTTTAAGTAAAAATAATATTTAAACACACAAACACACATACTCGTAATATCCCACTTTAATTTAATGTTTTCTTTGTTTGGCATCAGTGACTAGCAAACAAAAATGAAAAACAAGAAAGAAAGTAACAAACACATTAAACAAAAAAAAAAAAAAAAACAAAAAAAAGGGACTTGAACCATTATTTAAGTCTGAAAATTATTCGCATAGATCGTAAAGTGCAAAGTTTATCGTTAGGAAAACTTCAATGACATTCACTATATACGGATGAATATTACTAAATTACATACATAAAACTAAAAGAAGAATATATACAAAAATGTCAAGTTGTGTGCATCAAAGAACGAACAAATACTTTAATATGTACAGAATCCTTTGAATACGGTACATACATACATGCATAGCTATACGTCTTTTGCTAGTATAAGGGTTTTCAATGTACATAAATTTCGTTTGTCTTGTATGTATAGTCATTATTCCATATTATACCTGTAACATTTTCATTGAACAATTTTCATCTTAAATAAAGTAAATTAAGATCTATAGTTTCATAAAACCTCGAAATTTTTTTATTTTATATAGCTAACTATTAAAATCTACGATATATTCTTACACGTAATCTGTCCTTAAACATTTAATTTTATATTCGCTTTTTTTTCTTACAGTTTCATTTTTATTACACTTTTATTCGACATTTCAATACACTGTATACGAATGCAGACACATACATACGTGCGTACACATATGTTTCATTCACATATAATTGCACCTAAAATTATACATACATATGTACATGTGTGTACACACATATAAATGTACATTTATTTTTAAATGAAAAACCTACGTACACGTATGAAATTTTTCATTAATTTTCATCTAATTTCTGTTCTCATTTTTATGTGTGATCATTTTCTTTAACAAAACATGAAAAAATTGTTTTTATTTGATACACCCATATATGTATTTATACAGGATATCCCAGAATAAATGTCGCAAATTAAGAATCACAGATTTTTAACAGTAAAAAATAGTTTTGAATCCTCTCTAAATAATGGTTCATCATTATGAGACATAGAGAATTGAAAACTTTTGGACACGTGAATCACATGACATTATAAAATGTACAGTGTTTTTTGAACCGTCATGCGTATTCTTTTCATTATTGTCAAATATTAAAACTGAGATTTGGGATTTTCTAACAAAAGCGTTACTCATTACAATCAGATGAGAAAGTCCGCTGTTAAATACGATGGTTTTTAGTCATCCTCTGAAATTTTCAAACGGAAAATATTTGCGCCAATCAATAAAAAGAAGTTATTTCCCTGTAGTTCTCATAACGATATTATCTGGAAATATGTTTGTATCAATTCGCACTTTAAGAATTCAACTTTGAACAAAACATGATTTGTGTCATTTGTTTTTGGACATTCTGTACATATAAAATACCAATAACTTGTGTTTTCAAACCATTTAAAGTACAGAGAAAAAAAAGAAAAACAGAAAAATGAGAAGCAATAAAAAAGTACAATTTTTGAAAACGTGAGAAGAATTAATTTTTGCAATGACTTTAAGTAAAAAATATTTTTTTTTTTTTTTTTCAAAACGTACGTATAACACAAAATAACAACTTTTATCGTTTAATAGTTATGTACTTGCACTTTTTTCTTTTATTGTTTTTCTATTTTTTTTTTTATTTCTATGCATTTAAAGTTTATTTATTTTTCTTTAAAAAGTTTTTGTTAATTTTGTTTTTATCATCTTTCTTTTATTTCATGTTTATAAATTTTTTCTTCTTCTTATCGTGAAGATGACATTTTAAAAAAAGAAAATACCTGCATTTAATTTTTTCTTTGTTTTTTTTTTTTTTTTTTTTTTTTTGTTTTTTTAAATTTTTCTTTTCTAGTATTTAGGTGAAGGTGAAATTATTTTTGCGAATCAGTTTTACTGTCGTAAGGTTAAGTTTAAGTGGTACACAAGTAACATACATATGCATGAAAAACTTTACATTCACACAAATATATCTTTAAAAACTCAACGAAAAATTTAAAAAAAACTCCTAAAAAAACACAAAAAGAAATAAAAAAAAAGGATTCATAAAAAGTTAAATGTCGGTATTATGTATTTTACCACAAATGTATGAGCATTAGAAAATTTATTAAATGCCAACAAAATGAAAGAGTATAATATCAAAATAAAATTGCTTTCATTTATGAAAGGATTTACAATAATTAGAACAGCTTTTAAATTTTCTTTTTTGTTTTTCATTTGATTTTGAAATATTGCAATTAAAATGTTACCATTTTAAGAGATTTTAATGCTTTAAAGTTTACATAATTATTGTATAAATAAAAATACAACAGCATGTTACACGTGTGTATTAACATTTTACGCATGATTTTACAACAATTTGGTTTATTTTTAAATATTTATACTCCATACACTAATTCGATGCAATTAGTGTCTTATGGGAGTATACGTGTCCTTTTTCTTCTCTTATAATTTCTAATAAGATCATCTTACGAGTAGTTTTACCACAATCTGTAAAGTTATCATATAATACGAGATGAATTTTTTTTTAATATCAATATACAGAGACGTAATGTGGTACTACTTTATGCCATTTCCATAAGACCTTATCTGCATCGAATTAGTGTATGGAGTATAGAATCATAAAAGCATTATCAATAACAACTTCTTAATAAATTTGACAAGGATACCAAGTTTGTAAATAAATTTATTAAGAAAATTCATTTAAGTAATTAACTTGTTCTAGAAAATATTGTCGTGTGCTCAAATTACAAAAAAAAATTTATTTTAATTTACCCTTGTCGTTGTACCTTGAAAAACAAAAATTATTTTTATTTTTTATTTTTTTCTGTAATGTTGTAATAAATACGTATGTATGTACATATGTATGTATACTTATAAAATTTTGCAAAATTTTTAAGAAAATGTTGATGCAATAAAGTCTTAAAAAAACTTAAAAATAAAAAAGAGAATTTTGTTTGTAATTTAATCATCTAGAAAATCAATTAATTTTTATTACATTACCATAGTTTCAATACTTTTATCATTTTTTTGAATACATTTCATATTCACAAACTCTGTAACGTAGTATATTGCAAACGATAAAAAAAAAACAAAATAAACATTTTAATTATGTTACCTTGGAATCGAAATTATGTACATCAAGATAAAAAAAAACATTTGAAGAAACCTTACATTAAAATCTTTATTTTTTCTTCTTTTATTTATTTATTTTTATTTTTTTTTAATTTTACCTTTTTCATAATTTTAATTTTTGTTTTTCTCTTTTTTAATATTTGAAAAACAAAAGTAAAATATTGTTGAAAAATAATTTCAAACAAAAATATTGATATAAACCTAAACCAGTAAAACAATCAAAATAATCAGAATAAAAAAAAATTCAACAACTATACCACATTTTTGAAGCATTGTCATCCGTATTTTAAACAAGACTTCTTCTCATTCTTTGCATTCAATTTGATTATGACTTTTAATTCTCGACAACGATTATCAAAAAAGTATAACATAAATGATAATATGGCAACGTTACAAAATTTTTATGTTCTATAAGGATACAGTTGACTACGTTTAAAAAATAAACATTATACAATATCTCCTTTTTAAAGCATAGTCACTTATACTTTAAATAAATTCTTGTTCTTTTTCTCTTAATTTAAATTTATTTTTACTGCTGTTTTTTGATTCCCAATTTTTTGTATTTTATAAAAAAATCAAAAACATAAATAAAATCGCAAGTATAAATGACGTAATGTTTTCATGTTCCATATACGAACATATATTAGTATGACTATACTAAAAAGATGAATAATAAATAAATTGCTTTTGTTTTATTTTAAAATAATATAAGCAATTTTTTGTTTTGGTTTCATTTCATTTTTGAAAAATTTTATGAAATCAAATTATGAAAATACTTAACCTCAGTTTAGTACCTTTTCTTATATTGTTTTTTTTTTTTTTTTGTTGTTAACTTTTTTTTCTAAAAGCATTATATAATTTTATTTTTAGGATATGACAGGAGTAAAAGGACTTCAAAAAAAAAGTATAGCGGCATGACTGATGATGCTCGAATGAAGAGCCTTATAAATATATGAAACATATACTTAATGCGCTTTAAAAGACCAAAATAAATATTATAACTTACAAATTGTTTTTTATACAAACATATATCTATAGTATATATATTATAAATTTACATTGTGGTATACACCCCTTCCTTTTACTTGTAATAAATCCGTCTCTATACTTATATTTTCCACAGTTATGCAATATATCGGTTTATGGTTTGCCTACATATGTATGTATATGTATATATGTATGTATATTTTCTTTAAAATTTTACACATAAAGTAAATAAACAAGGGAGGAGATACATACATACATATATACGTACTTATGTACATATAATATTTAATTTATTTTGTGCTTTACATTTTCTGTTTTTTTTTTTTTCAATATTAAACTTGGAAAAAGCAAGACTAATTAACTTCAAAGTAACATGTTTTGAGTTATTAAAATGAAAATGACACCAAACTCTGATAGTATATAAAAGCTAGGGAAAATTAAAATACAACAAAAAAAAACCAAGACAAAATGCTTATACATAATATGATCGTATTATATTGAAGTGACGTAAAAGGACATAGAAAAATAAAAATAAAGCTCAACAGCCCCGAAATAAAAATACACACAAAATTATTATCCTTAGAAAAAGTTTTGTTATTTTATTTTATTTTTTATTTTTGTTTTGTTTTTTTTTTTGTTTTTTTTTTGTTTCCGCTATATTATTTTAATAAAAATAATTAGGCATGCAGACTAAAAGTTCTTCCGTTGTTTTCATATATTTTTATTTATTTATTATTTTCTTGTTCGGTAACTTTGACTTTGATGACATAATCCAAGCTCTTCTTTACATCCATACTCACAATTAAAACAAATATGATGTTTTATAGTTCATTACTGTTTGAATGGTTGGTTGGTTGGATTAATTCTAACTACCTACACACAGTTATGTATCAGAGTGTACGTAATGAAAAATTCATATATGTATATACACGCATACATACAATATGTACGCAAATATATGTATATACTCATGTATATAAGAATGTTTAGTAAAAAAAAAAAAATTCTAATAATAAAAGAAAATAATTTACCTTATTCTGTTTCCTTTGTAAGTCACATGATATGATAGAATTTTATATTAGGAAAAGTAAAAAAAAAAACAAAATAATTCTTATGGTGTTGACGATAAAAAGAAAAACAAAAACAAAAAGATTTTAAGAGCAAAGGACTAAATACATTATTTACAGTTATGAGGTCATACAAATGTTCTAAAGGCATGTTGAAGTTGAATGAAAAGAAGAAAAAAAGCAAATACAAAAACAAAATGGGAAAAAACTGAAATATAACTTTAGAAAATGAAACATGTAGTAAAAAAATTTTTTTAAATTTAAAACAAGACGCATATGAAAATATTAAATGAAAGAAAACAAAAAAAAAATGAAAGATGCTTGTTAATAAAAGTTAATAGTCCATGGACTATAATGTCTTTAGGGTAATGATCACAACACGGATAAGCAAGGAAGGCGATATATTTTTATACAGTATTCCTTTTTTTATTTCATTTAAATTCACATCGTCAACAATTTTCCAAGTATATTTGAATTATAACGAAAAGTAGATATTCTGTAGTGAATAGGCAAATGATTTGTTGCCGGTTTTTTTTTTTTTTTTTTTTAAATAACTATAAGGCAAGTTAGAAAAGAAAACTGTGTAGCTATTTTTCCATTAATGTTCTTTTCATATTAATTTTTCTTTTGTTTTCTTTCGTTTTTTTTTTGTATTTTTATTTTTAACGTAAAGATAAAAAACCATTTCCTGATGAATGTAGTTCCGATACATATACGAATTAAAATTTAAAAAAAAATATCAACTCTAGCACTATTATACTTAAAAATGGGAAATGAATTCTATTGTAATATGTAGATTACAGAGTAAATAATTAAACTAAAATAAACAATTCGATTTGCGTATAGGCATAGATACGTATGTGTATATAAAGGGTGTTCCAGAAATCACCGTATATTTGCCACGAAAAACATTTTTTAATTTTGAACGGTAATATCTTTGGATTTTCTCATCTGTCTCAAATAAGTTATACGTTGTTCAGAAAATAATGAATGTTTCAAATCTCTGCTTCAATAACAGACTAAATGTGAGTCGAAAACGACGGGGTGTTTGAAATGATTATTCATTAATAACAATCCGCAAAATGTAATTAGTAGCACTTATTGTAGGATACCCTTTATCTTTATACTGATACAAGATCACATATAATAAATTATCATTATACCCTGTTCATGTATAAAGTTTACAAACCAAAAATTAAAAAGAAAAATGAAGATTTTTTCAGAAAAAAAAAATTTAAATGAATATATGAAATATGTATGTGTATACGTGTATGTAGTTCAGTGGATTTTTATTGGTTTGAGCTAAAATAGAATAAAATGAAAAAGAAAATTATATTCATGTTGAAAAGAAAGCATCTTAGAGAAATAGCAAATTTTTCAATTTGTTCGAGATAAGAACATGAATAAATTAAGAGTCCTTGGCCATTTTGTTTATTTATTTATTTTTTTTTGCAAGCAGAATGGATATATAATTCTATTGCACACTTATATATGTACATGTAGATAAAATTTTATAAATAAATAAAAGGAGGAATATTTAAGTCATAGCAGTCAGCAACTTATCAACAAATTTGATTCAAAAGTTAAGTATAAATTACATAGTAGGTATATATGTACGAGTATGATGGTTAATAAAAAATCATAAATAAATACGTATAAACATGAATAATGTGAACAACTGCTACATTATGCGTATGGTTTTATTTTTATTTTTATAACAAAACGTATGTCTTTGACTTGGAACTTGGGAAAAATGGAAAGCTTCTTATTTTTAATTTTATTTTTATTTTTATTTATCTGTTATTTCTTTTTTATAGTTTAAAGAAAACAGCAAAATTATCAAATTACATTCTAGTGAATAAAAACATTCATTTTGTAGATACATATAAGTTTCTTTTACCTACAAACAAATTATTCAGGAAAATAAAACTGATAACATAACAGAAAAGATTTAAAAGTCTTTTTAACACTTATCAATGTAAGTATACAGTAAATTTTGTTTGTTTAATATTTTTACATTATGAATTATTCAAGGAATAAAGAATAAATGATAAGTTGTTAAGAGAAAGACAAAGTTTTATGAAACTTGACAGATGAATGTCATTTTAATATGTTAATTTTATCAACATTTAAGAACGTACGTACATAAAAACATAAAATTTGTAAAAACTAAAGCGATCATCACAGGATAAAAAAGCAAACAGGTTAATTTGTCTAGTACAATAGTAATTTTACCATATTTTATTTATTTCATTCTTCTAAATTTTATCATTTTTCGATTTAAAAAAAAAAGTTTCTATAGTTCCTATTTGTTTCTTTAATTAGAAAGCCCAATTTCTAATTCAAGACTTCGATTCAGGACACATACTCAAAGAACTCCATCTCAAGACATATGATACCAATCTAATTTAAATAATGTCGTCACAGCGTGTCACAATGCCACCAACATTTGAATTACTTGTTATGATTTGTTATATCCCATACTTAAAAATACACTTCAATTGTATAATCATAAGCTAATAAATTCAAAGTACCAAATATAAAAAAAACTTCTGTACTAATTCAATTACAATAAATGAATTTTTAATTCATTGTTTTTCCGCTTTTGTCGAGAATTGTTTAATTTTCATATTAACTGTATGCATTATGTAATTATTTATGTATTATATATTGTCCACATCATGTAGTTTGGAGTATACATATTTTGTAATAAATAAAATTGATCATAAAAGCTTTTGAATACTACAATTAGTTTATTATCCGACAGGAACATTAAATCCTGTTATGAAAATCGGCATATAAAAATGATCAATGAATGGATAATTATAATTATGAGATGAGAATTTATTTTATATGTATTCGTATCCTATAAAATATTTTTTGTATCACTAGATATTTCTTTAAAATGTAACGTGTGTACTTCATGTGTATTTAATGTAATATACGAAAAGATAAAAATCCTTGATAAACTTTAAAACTTTACATGTAAAACACATATGAATGCAATAACGTTGAAATTAAAAACAAAAAGCAATGTAAATTTTATTTATAAAATTAGCCACTATAACAATATCCTTTATGAGAGAAGCTAAAAATAATAAACATAGTAAATGATTTACGATAATCCGCATCCTAGTATATTTCAGTAATAGCACAGACCAAAATGTATTTACATATACATATGTGTATGAATATGAATATACATACATATGTATGTACTTAAATTTATGAGTTCAGAATATATGTATGTATATAACTATGTACATTAAATGCACACACATTAACTATTGCTTGTATGTTGTTCTACATAAATTCATAAAACTTTTATTTTTACATCAGCTATATAGCCATGTAGTGGTACGTATAGTTGTACATAGATGCAAATATGTTTTTTTTTTTTTTTTTTTTGAATTAACTTTACGCATGTACTCGCGATAAGAGCCTCCAAACCAATTCCATTTTAAATTTAATGAATAATAACCACACGTATATGATACAATTAAAAAAAAAAAAATAGATAGAGGAGCACTTTGACACCGATTATTGTTGTTTCATTTGTTATTTTTATGTAATATAATCACCCTAACAATATAATAGCATTAACAAAATATCATATTGCTAATATTTTTGTAGTAGAAAAAATGTGCAGAAATAGAACACATATACAGACGAAACGCATCAGGAACTGAAAATATAAATGCCACCATTATTACTATTATTATTGTTTTTTTGTGTACATACTATATACATATATACATAATTACACGTTTACATATATATATAGCCACAGAATACGAAAATATTCAAGCATGAATTACTACATACATCCATATATTCAAACTTATGTATACATGCAAATAAAATAAAATAAGAGAAATGATAAAAATAACCACCAGTAGCATCATCGGTGTAGATATCCTTTTAGTGTAGATATCATGTGTACTGTATGTATATATGTATGTATGTATGTACCTAATCGTAATTATGGAAAGAGAGAGCTTGGGTCACATTTAATGGAAAACACTTAGCACTGTAATTAAATGTTGGCCATAATCCGTTTTCACTCTCGGGAATTATTGTTGGTACTTTGTCATTGTACATACAATTTCCGTTGAGTATTAATTATCTACTATATATTATGTATATGAACATTTAGTGCATGTACATATTTACTTATATACATATATGTATACGTACATATGTATATACATATTTTATGTGTACGTTCACAAATGTATTTCGTATTGTAACTTTTTATCTGGTTTCCTACATACAAATTTACACATACTCGTATATAATTTTCATTCCATATACATACATATTATATGTGGATACAATGTAAATTTTCAAAATTTTTCAAATCCCTTTCTATTTTCCATATGTACTTTAAATATCATATTATATGCATAAATATTTTATTTAAACTTTTCTACAGTTGAAAAGACACGTATTCCTGTACGTATGTATACATGTACATACTATATATGTAAATAAAAATGTATATAAATTTCTTTTACCACAAATTTTATAAATTCACATATATGTATGTATGTACATTATAAATAAGTACCAATACATGCATGTATCCTGAAAATTCTTATATAATATCCTGAAAATTTTTGTATAGTTTTATGCATACATATTTGGTTATTTTATTTATTTGGTTATTGTTTTTTATTGTTGTTATTGTATCCTTTTCCTTTTCATGAAAACAATAACAAAAAATAATTTCTACATACAAATACTTAAACATACATATATTTTTTAAATATTTTTATATGCCTGTATTTAAATAAATTCAATAATATACACTTATATAAGATATATTATACACGTATATAGTTATGTGCAGACGTATAGTTAAGTGTATATTGTACATCACAAAAAAAATGGATAAATGAATTTACATTAAATTTTAAATATGAATTGGGTTTGCATATTATATGTACATGTATGACTATATACATATACGTATAAGCTTTTTTAATATAGGTCAACTTGATTTATAAATCATCATTGTTTAATGATTGGATTATAAGCATATCTTAAAATTATGAGGATTTAAAGAATTAAAAGATTTTTCAAATTGGATTTATATTTTTGTATGAAAATATATAAAATAAAATAAAATAAATATTTCTATATTAATATTTTACTTTATGTATTCATGTATCATACATGATTATTTGTTATTATCTTATTCATATGCACGTGTATAGGTATATAAGAATATTGATATGGTTAAAATTTGAAAATTTTATAAGATATTATATATTGTTGTAGTTAATCACACTGTATATAATTAATTTATAATACACATTTTATTTTGTATATACATTTATATGTGTTAGTAAAACAATAGGGTGCAAAAATTTTATCTGTTATAAAGTTAAAATAAAATGCTATATATGATGTTATGCTAGAATTTATAACTTATAAAATGAAAAATGAAAAATTATGCTTAGTATGTATGGTTAGTATAATTTTTTTTTTTTTTTTTTTTTAGAAAATGTGTACAACATGCAAATTCGAATATATAATTCAAAATAAGCATGGGGTTTAATATATTTCAGGTGTTTAATATTATATAAAACCGTACATGTGTATGTATAATGCAATAAATTTTTGATTATATAAATTAATGTATACGTACACATATCTGATACATTGTGCATGTTAAATATCTAAATTATAAATTATAATATTTACAACTAAATTTTCTTGTCAATTAGAGATTATTTATGTAGTTCTACATGAAGCAATAGAATTGCAATTACGTATGTACATACATATGTATAACATTTCTCTCATTTTTTGTTTGTTTTATTTTTTGATATAATTGCATAAACATATGGTTAGTAAATACATAATTAGCTTTTCAAAGCAATAAATTTATCTAATTTAATGTATTCATGTGAGCGTGTATTATTAACAAAACATTTTATTTAATCGTAACAGTTTATGCATAAATAGTTTGCATACATAATGGATATCATATTGCTATTCTGGAATTTATGTTATTTTATGCAATCAATTTTGTTTAATTACAAATTTTAGTATCAAAAATATATTTTGAAAAATAAATCTCGTAAATATAAAAATTTTGTAAAAGATTAACTAATACATTTTTTGTGTTCCATTATAATAATAATATTTTCTTTTTATTATAGTCTCGATACTATTTCGATGCAGTTAAGGTCTTATGGAAATGACATAAAGAAGTACCACTTTACGTCGCTGTATATTGATATTAAAAAAATTCATCTCGTATTATATGATAACTTTACAGATTGTGACAACACTACTCATGAGATGATCTTATTAAAAATTATGAGAGAAGAACAAAAAGACATGTGTATTTCCATAAGGCCTTAACTGCATCGAATTAATAGACAGACTATAGATTTGTTTTTGCCAACGTAAACTTTGTTTTGCATTACGTCGCTATATATATTTTGTCAATTAAAATTGTTGATATATTGCTATTTTACGTTCGTTCATTAAAAAAAAATTTACAATTAAAAGAAAGAAAGTCAGTGATATTAATCTTATTATTTAATTGATCGCATTTACATACACTTCATGAAATACATAATACGTTATTCAATTTTTGGGCGATTTTTTCAATAAAAGAACAAAAATGGAAAACCACTAAAATAAGATATAGATACCACATAATCCACCTACATACATAAAGCATATAAAGGTCAAAATTAGGTTGAATAAAGATAAAAATATTTCGCAACAAAATTATTTTAACTTATGTTTTATTCATATATTGTGCGCATTCATGGAAATTTAAATTGAAAACTTATTTTATTTCATATGAATTTTACATTTATTCAACATTTTGATAAAAAAATTTTTTACTGTACACATTCATACAATGAATATATCACCTATACACATGAGTATATCCTTTACATACATATGTACATATACATATGTAGTGAATCACATTTTATGGGAAAATAGATGCATTTATATGAATTTGTCAACATCATGTTAACTTTTATAATTTCATATAAATGTGCAATTTATGCATGTAATTTAAAATATGTGTACATACATACATGTGCGAATGTTGCACTTTACAACATTTATAAATTTGTAATTGAACCTACAAACATACATATGTGTATGTATGAAAAAGCAGTCAATTTCTAAAAAAAGGAGCAAAAAACAAAAAAGTGTACAATCTGCATGTATTACATATTAGTTTTATATTCATGAATTACTCACAATTTATTTCATGTTATACGTTACATTACACATAACTGTTACCTTTGACTGATATATGCAAAAATGTATTTAAAAAAAAAAAAAAAGAAGCAAAATATATCGAAATAAAAATTTATATACATACATCCTTTTTGAAACAAAATTGAACATTTGTGATTTCATCGCATTTGTATGTATGTGCGGTAGTTTTAAATAGTGCATGAAAAATATGAAATTTCAACATTTTTTCTGATGTAAAAATTTTTTATGAATAATCAACTTACAAGCATATGTACATATGTATGTATGTGTGTATGTATCTGATAAAATTAAATGTAATACATGAATGAGGAAATGTAGGCCATTGCAAAATTCAATCATTTATGTACCTATTATTAAAAAAAACGATAATAAAAGTTCAGAATGAAAAATAAATAAATTGTTGATGGATAAAAATATATAAAAAATATGCACGTACAGAATGTATCTTTTGCGTGAAAATTGCGTGGTTGAAATTTCAATATTTATAACTTCGGACTGTTTCATTTAATTCCAATGAACTTATTAGAAATTCTTAAGTTTCAGACTTGCTTTGCAGAAAACATAAATTAACATGTACCTCATGAACCAACATTTTAAATATCTCAGAAGCGATGAATTTTAAGGCGGAGAATGTGTACAGAAACACTCTGTACCATATGACCAACTTATTTAGCACAAAGTATGGAACAACCCGTACATATATTGCACACAGATATATACATACGTACATATCAGAAAAATAAGGATAAAATTAAGGGACCAAAAATGAAAATTTATTTATGATAAAAATTTTTAAAAATCCTTTAATCATCGGAGATCAGTTTAGACACTGCAAAAAAAAATTTCTTTGATAATTCAAAAAAAAATTTCTTGTTATTTTAACAAAAAGTGGTAGAGTATAATGAAAAATATTTTGTTTTAATTTCCAAATTTTTAATATGTACACCTTCAAGATGATGCCTTTAAAGTGCATTCACATAAAATATTGGAAGCTTTTAAAAATGAATGAAATTTCATAAATATCATGCAAATTATTTAATGTTAAAAAAATTGCTAAAAATTTAATGCATTAAATTATATCATTTCGTGCAATTATGATTAAGTGAACTTTTATTATTTTATTTTATTTTCAATTTTATGTTTAAAAAATTTTTTTTGTTTTCATTCAAAATTATGTTATACGAGTATTTAATACAGAAAATGAAACTCTACATCAAAACTGCAATAACCATCAACATGAGCTGTGCGTATATATGTACATATGGATAAGATCACATGTATTGTACTCATACGAGTTATACGTATCTAGTATCTACATATGAGCATTTATACAAAAGTTATGAATTTTTGTGAAAAAGAAAAAAAAATTTTTTTTAATGTTTTATTTTGATTTTATAATTTGCTTTTTGTTCTCTTTTGTTTTAATTATTGTAAATAACATGCATCAATGTGAGCTATTTTTTTTTTAAATTTATTCATTTATTTATTTTTTTAAAGAAAATTTATTTATATAGGAATTTTTTTTAAATAATACATATTAATGGAAATATGATAGCAATTCAATATTTTTGAAAAGGAAATTGTAATTAATTTTTATTTAATAAATTATATTATTGATTTTATTAATAATTTTTTATACTTAGTTCAGTACTGACACATGCACATAGTATGCATAAAATTACAATTTAAAATTTTTATTGATTTTTATTTAATTAAAAATAAAAAGAAAATAAATTTACAAATGTTACGTGATACCAAGTGATACTTATATATATGTACATATATACGTTATCCGTGTCACTGTGGCAGCATGGGTAATGGCTATAATACCAATATCCTAGTACCGATACGAGATGTTTGTCCAGTAGCCTTATTGAAAAATAGATAAGATTCTCATAATAACTTAATTAAAATGAATTAGAAAATACTAACAAAAAACTAACTAACTGTAAATAATTTAAAACAAATATATGTACGAATAAAGTACTTTAAATTTGTTCATTATTAATTTTCTGAATGAATATTGTATGAAGTTATTATCAGTTTTATAGCTGAAAAAAAGAGAAAAATAAAATTTATTTTTATCTTGTATCAAAGATCGTTTTCTTTTTTTTTTTTTTTCTTTTTGTTTTCTTTTTTTCCTCTTTTCCTTTAAATTCAATAATTTTATTTCCGTTCATTTTTTTTTCTTCTTCTTTCTTTTAACGAACTTTTTTTATCGTATTTATTTTTATTTAATTTCTTTCTTTTTCTTATACTTTTATTTGAACATGTATGTTATAGTGGGTGGGATATAAGAACTTTTCAATGAAACTCCTCACGTTTGAGTAATTTTATAAAACATTTTTCCTAATTTAGTTTGAATTTTTATTTTTGAAAAACAAGAAAAAAAAAAATAAATATCGAAATGAAATTTAATACAGTAAAATAAAATGAGTAAAAAACAAAAATGAATGAAATAAAATTTAAAATTGAAAAGAAGTTTTACTTTTACATGTTAACGCATACGTTTGATATGTACATATGTATACATTTTTCTTATCTTTTGTGATATTTTGTAGAATAATTCTTTTTTTTTTTTTTAAATTGGCAAATAAAATATCTACTACTCTAATCTATGATAAATATAAAAGTACTGAAAATGTTATACCACTGCATGTCCTGTCTTGTTTTTGTTTTTTTGCTTTGTCATTGCATTGAATGTTTTTTTGTCTTGTCTATTTTTAATTCTTTATGAACAGAAATATCTTTAAAAAGACAATAAGATGTCATAATATTATTTTTATAATACTTTGTCTGAATATTTATTTTAAAGCAAAATAAATTGCAAAAAGTAAAAAGAGACATGAAAATGGAAAAAACTTATTACACCTGTTGATTTTGTTAAAATTTAAAAAAAATAAAATATAAATGCATACAAAAAACCAAAGAATAAAAAATTTACTTTTTATTAAATAAGATAACACTTAAGGTGCATAAGATATATTTTAAATTTCTAAAATAAAGCAAAAAAATAACAATGAGGAAAAAAATATCTTTTTGTTTACTTAAGCTTGAAATATCCCTTAGGATAAAATTGATGTCGTAAGTACTTTTTTTTGTGAAGTATAGGATATTTGTAAAAATAAATACGAACTACGTAATGAGGATAAAAACAAAAGAGCTGAACAAATAAAAAAAACGTATAAAGCAGTAAAAAAAGAAATTAAAATTTCATGCATTCTATTCCTTTGTGTCCTTGTACGTATGTAAAAACAGAATCAAAAAAAAAAGAGGAAGTAAAAATATTATGCATGTAACATAAGGCATTTAATTTAAAATAATTTGTCACTTACCAGCTGTAGTTGAAAGTTAAAGTACACACATCACGTAACGTAACAAGGATGTTGTATTGCTATGTTGTCCCTCAGAAGTGTTCTTTTTTTTCTTCTTTTTATTTTACAAATTGTTTTTTCATATCAACACTTTGATAAATTATTATGTTCTTGTTCTTGATACCATTACATATGTATGTATGTACACGCGTACGTACATTTCTTATTATAAATGTTAAAACAAAAATTACAAAAAATAAAAATAAAAATCAAGAATTCTTTATTTTTTTATTACTATCTATGAAAATGTTATATACGGTGACAACAAATAAGAACCACATATGTATGTATGTATATGTATATTTTTAAATTGATATAAAAACTGAATAGTATTAGATATTGAAATGTTTTTTTTTTTTTTGTTAATAATTTTATTCAAATGACCGTTTCCGGACTTCTTTTTAACATTTTGATTTGAAAATATCAAGAAATTAACAATTATTAATTTCCATTATAATTCACCAAACAATATTAAACAATAAACATAAATGTTAACTTTGGCGGAAATCATATAGGAGATTAGATAACGCTTTCTATAGTGTTTTTCACAATGGTTTCTATGTAAATATTTCTTTTTCGATCTTTCTATTGGACCATTTACCAAATTCTAGTTTCGTTAGCGTTACAGGATTTATCACCGTTTAATCTTCCAACATATTCGATTCATTGCAATTTTTTAACTTTTAATTTATAATGTCTGATATCGACTTAATGATTAATTCGAATTTAATAATATATATTTGGTGCAATGTATAATTATAATTACGTCTCAAAAAATAGATAATACATGAACATGGTCAAAAAAAAAAAAAAATATTTAAAAGCTTTTAAAATTTTTAATCAAAAAGAAATTGATTTTAAAAATTAAAAATTAAATTCTGTGAAAAATTTACTTTTCAATTTTGAAGTCTTGAAATAAATTTGGTAATGCTTGCTGATACCATAGATAAGATTTTGAATAATTTTTCGATGTTGATACCATGGTCTAAAAAAAAAACTCTTAAGTACTCTTACAGTATCTTGAAGGTGTTATAAAGCACACAACATTAATAGGAATGAAAAATTACATTTTTTTTATTCTCTGATTTTATCATAAATTTGTTTTTTATTATATGACATAAAAATATAGAGTTGTGTAACACCTAAATTTCACACCTTAAAAGAAAAATGTTTACATGAAATTGTTGTCAAGTAAAGAATGCTTTTTATTTAATATAAATACAAATTTACATGCAATGCAAAAGTATATGGCAGAATAATGAAAATGAAAATAAAAATTCAAAATGTTGAATAAAAAAAATTTGTTTTTATACTTTTGTGTAGTCATTAAGTTTAAATGTGTTTGTTATATTATATCGTGTATAAAAAATGGTTGAGAATGAGGAAAAAATTTTTTCTCAGGAATGACTGGTCAAAAAAATAAGTTTTAAATTTTTCTTTTTATTTACATACACAAAGGTAATATTTTGCTTTTTTCTTCACAACTTCAAATTAAAATAAATTTTTCATGTTTGCTTTATTGTTACATATTTTTTTTTAAAAAATGTATTATAAACAATATTCTTCAACAACAATCTGACATTTTTCAAAATAAAAATGTTTTTATTACAGAAGAAGAATTTTAAAAAAAATGATAATACAACATACTGTAACATTGTAATTTTCACATGTACAGAGTGTCCTAGAATAAGAATAGTTCAAAACTTCTTCCTAGAATTTTTCACCCCTTCTGAGATGTTGAGACAACAAAACGTTACACACTGGATAATATCCTTTGGATCACTTTGTACATTTGAGTAACGCTTATTGTAAGCTGAGAGCCCTTTTGATAATTTGTGATTAAAAAAAAATCCAAATATTACAAATTTTCAAAATTCATGCTGAAAACATTATTTTAAAATCAAATATAAAAAAGTTTTCCTTCATCAATGTCTTCAAACCCTGAAAATTTCACGGTAATCGAAAGATATCATTTTCACATATTTGTGACATTTATTCTGAAACATCCTGTATAAAATTACAGTGCACTTTGACTTTTTGTATCACTAAAAAAATAGAATTAAACAAAAAACAAATCTTTTTCTATGTTATTTTCAGTTTTTCGTTAGTTTTATTCATCCTACATCAAAATGAAATTGTAGATGAAATTAAACACAATTCTATATTTTGTACATATGGTATATACATTACAAATGATTATTTTTTGCCTTCATATAATACTTAACTACGTCCTCGTAAATTTTAAATTTCACACTTTTTTTTCCTGTATGTAGTTGGGTTTTGTTAAAAGTGTTTAGTTTGCTGGCCGATCCGGTCCGGTCATATCAACCTGATGACATTTTTACCTTTATTATTTTATTTTTTTTTTGTTAAAAAAAGAAAACACGTTAAATAAATTGTAATCACGTATAGTTAAAATTTTTCTTTCTCTTCCTTTTATAATATGTACATACATAAGTACGTATGTATATGAATTTTTGATATGTTCTTTTTTGCAATTTATTCTCTTTCTTGTACATTTATTATTTTAATTCCTCAAATGTCTTTTTTTTGTACTTTTGTACACACTTAAGTAACGCAAACAAATAAAAAGGAAAAACTTGAAAAATTTTTTTTAAATGTTAGACATTTTTATTCACCTGTGCAATCTACAAATTATTATGCAAAATTGCTTTATAATATGTACAACAAACGAAAAATCTAAAGAAAATTGTGACTAAAAATTTGAATAAAAGAAAGGAAAATTTACAATTGCTGGAAAATGAACAAAATAAAATAAATTTCTAAATGTTATATAATACATGTATTATAAGTCTAAAGGACAATAGAGTTTTTATGCTCAACAAAGAACCGTATACGTGATCGTTGAACGTATACCATAACATGAAATAAAAATTTACAGAAAAACTTTTAGACATTTTTAATAGGTTCACTTTATCTTGACTTTAGAAAAAAAAAACATTTTTCTGTGCAAATACAGGCTGTTCACAATTTTTGTCAGAAAATATAATTTTTTATGTATCATTTAAACTGTTTCTAACAAAAACAGTTATATACGTTCCTATCCAAAAAAAAAAAAAACACTTCTATTGAGATACAGCGAATTAATAATTTTCAAACACGTAAAAGGTACATAAACATGACGTTATATAGTATATTGGAAAATGTCTTTTTAATTATTTTATGTATTTAATGCATATTTACTAAAAATAAGATATGAGACTACGAAAAAGTCATTTTGCAACACAAATTATGGAATGCCCTTTATATGTAACGTTATGCATTTCATTCATTTAGTGAAGTATACAATCAAGAATCTTTGTAAGTATTAACTGATGAAATGAACAAAGTTTTTCGTTTAACACGAAAATTAAGAAGTACGTACACATCTAAGTATATACATGAATGTATACATATGTATGTATGTACATACGTATATAATATTGTATGTATGTAAATACCGTATCCTGTACACATTTTTCTCTGCCACCAGTTTGTTTTTTTTTTTTAGTTTTCTTTCTTATATATACATACGTTAATATGTACATATTTTTCATTATATATTCTACGTATATTATTGTACAAACACACATACATCTGTACATCTGCTTTACAAAAAAAACTAAAAAAAAAATGTTTTCCTCACTTTTTCATTTCTCTGTAACAAAATACTGCTATTATAAAATATGTTTGCAATTACGTTTTATGAACTTTGAATAAAGGCTTTAAATAATAACAAGAAAGCATTTATTTAAAAAAAAAAAGAAAAAATTACATTATTTTGATTTTTTGCTATTTTTTTTATTATTCATTTTTTTTTCTTTATAGTAAAAATCATGGAAACGGAAGTGGTTCATATGTGAAAAGTTTTCCGATTAAAGTGAAGAAAAGTTTTCTTACATCAAGAATATAATATTCAGGTCAAAATGTTAGCAAGAGCAATTCTAAAAAATGAATACTTACAAAATATAAAATAATGATGATATGATCTTGTATGTACGAACATTTACATATACCTATATACATTTAACGTACGTACATACACATGTGAGCATACTGGTACAGATATGTATATAAATATTCACGTATCTGAACACTTTTGTATACAAATTATATTTTACTTTTCTTTTACTATTGTATTTTCAGACTTTATAAATATGTATGTATGTACTCGTATGCATGTAAATGTTAGTATGAAAACATGCATACACATATGATGTACATATATACATAGGTATATGGATATGTTTTATAAGAATTTCCTTTTACATACATACATATATGAATATGAATATTGTGATTACAAAAGGAAGTGTAAATTTTTATGCACCTTATGTAAGTGTATTTTCAATGCAAATTACTCACTTTGATATCATATTTTAATTATACTAAATCATTTTTCTTAATAATGCTTAGTGATAGACATACATATGTATGAGTGCGCGTATTGTAATTGTATTTTATTGTTTACTTGATTATATGATGTGTTCAGATGTGTTCAAGTAATTTGAATAGACGATTATCCATTCTTGTATTTATAATAAAAAGAAAAATAAGGAAACGATATTTAAAAATTTGAATATTTTATACACAAATGAAGAAAATTTAAATTTTTATGTTAATCGGTTTACACTGTTTATCATAATAATGAACTGAGAAAAAAAATTGAAATAAATGTTATAAGGACATTTTAAAAATATCAAAAATTCAAAAAAAAAAATGAAATTCTTCACTTTCCGTTTGTTTTGAAAAAAATTAATTGAAATTCTTGAATAATTTGAAGCTGCTCATTGTCAAGTACACATGCCTACGTACATACATACGTATATGTCTCTCTGTCCACTATAATTACATATATACAATTAAAGCCTTATGGAAGTTACATAGAATAGTACCATTCTATACATGATTCATATACATGCACGAATATATTAAATATTCAAAAAATTCATTTCATGTTTGTATGAAAACTTCAAACGACAATCTGCTCGTGAAACACTCGAATTAGAAATTATGAGATTTATGCCTTAACTACATATATATATAAACTGTATAGATACACTGTATATATAAACGTACTTGTTTTGAGATAAGTGAACAGACACGTTTATGCATTTACCTGCCGCGCGGCGATATAAAAGTAAAAAATTAAATATTTTATAACAAATTAATTGAATCATAAAATAAACGTTAGCACTTATTATTAAAATAAGAATACAAACTAAAATTTATTATTTTTAATAAATTAATTCTGAATTAAATTTTAATGTTCATACATTTTTGTATATCTATTATAAATTTGTATATTCATTAAAATTTATATGAATTTTAATTTTAATTGAAAAATTTTATTGTACAATACAATCCATAATGTATCAATAAAATTGAAAATTTTCAAAATTGAAAATCGTATTTTTAATATACCTATACATACATATGTACCTTATATATCTGCAAAATTTAGGTGGTTTACCGCTTCAACATAATGTTGGGATTGGTTGTTATTCATTTGATGTATACAACAATTTCATTATATGTATATGTAGTAAATTTTGTGCATCCTACAATATTCTACACAAAAAAAACTTTTTTTTTTTTAATTTTACATGCATGCTATATAATAACGAAATTTCTCATATTTTATTTTTATTTTTTCAACTGTGTATCATTTTTTCATTTTGTTTTATTTTGTCGTGTGTTTCCTTAATTTAGCTTTAATTTACATTTTGGGTTTTTTATATGAAGGTTTTCACCCAACATTCCTAAAGGAATAAAAGTTAATCAAGTTGGTTTAATACAATCAGTGTATAAAATGCACATATAAAACTATAAAAGCTAAACCATATGTGTATAGATAGACACACATTAACTCATGTCACGAATGTAGTATACACATATGTATGTCATGTATATTGCAAAAATATTTGATTATATTTGACTTTAGTGTACATAACAGGTTAATTACATATGCAATATGTGTATATATGCAGCAGATGTATCTGTATTTTCAAAATTCGAAAAAAAAAAAATTTTTTTTTTCGAATATTAAACCACATATTTTGGTATGTGTGTTGCATTTCTATGAAGGAAAATTATACGTGTACATGAAAAAACAAACACAGGCACAAAACAATATAATACAAAATATCACGTTCTAAAATGTACTATTCATACGGATGCTTCTCACATTCCTACACATATTTACATATGTATGGATGTGTATACCATTTCGTTATATATTTTCTAAAAATTAAAACATGTAAATAGCAGAGTATGTACATATATCTATAAACTTAGTATAGCTATATTTATGATAATATATACGAAAATCTAAAATACTCAACTTTTACGTATAATCTTGTATGTACGTACATATACGTATGTACTGTATATAATGCATTTATGTGAACTTGTACTCATATATGCATAAACAGTATTTATAGATTTGTCAGATTGTTCTTCAGGTACGAACATTTTAGAGTAATAATATTCTCGCTAATATCATTTTTGATGTTGTTACTGTTGCCATTTTTAACATATGATAACGTAAATATGATTTTATATATTTAGGCGGATAAAGGAAATTTTTCGAATTTACATACACATAAATATGTATTCGTGTAAAAAAAAATTGTTTCCATATTTATTTTTATATTACAGTTTTTCTAAATATCATATTGTAATATAAATGTAAAGGATATGGGGATATGCATACAAGATTGTACATTGAAATACACACATGCACACATATATGAGTACAATACGTGTGTGTAGACATTTACATATACATAAGTGTGAGGAATTTTCGTAAGGATACATAATAATAATAATAAATACAGTTGAACTAAAAAATAAACGCTTACTAAATACTTAGTAATTTAAAATTATATGAAATTGAATCAATAAAGATGATGAAAATATGACCCGGAAAATCAATACTGAAAGCGTAATTGTCCTGAAAAATTGCTCGTTAAAGTTAATATTTCTTTTAAAAAAAATTAGAAAAAATAGTCAGGTATTTAGTATAAATTACTAAATTTTTAACATAAAATTTATTTACCTAGAGTAAACTGATATTTTTTTATTCACTGTATAGGCTAGATACTTTGCATAAAATCAAATATTTTGTCAGTTATATGAAATTTTGAAAATTTATCGAACTGTTATGGGTGTGCTCCGGTGAATTTCAATTAAGTCAAATAAATTTCATGTTTACATATAAAATACACATTTCATATATGTACAAATTAATATACGAATATGGCTGTGCAAAGGTATGTGCACGGCACGTACCGTTTAAATCATGTACATATGCAAGTCATACGGGCATATTATTTTCTTCGTTTTGATCGAGAAATGAAATTTACATATTGACAGGTGTTTGTAACATATGATACAATGTCATTCTTGTTGTTATTATTGTTATTATTATTTTTTTTTATTATAAATTTTTCATTTTCAGTTTTTCAATTTATTTATTTTTATTTTTTTTTCATATTTTTATTCAATCAAAAATATTTTTTTAACATACACACTAATGGTCTGATGCGAATGTGTACGTGTTTTAACGTTAACATGACATTGAATATTGAATTTTGCTCATATCTACATATAGAAATATAAGATATATGTAAACGTACAAGTAGAAAAAAAATTTATAAATGAACATAACAAATGTTTATCTTTATTAAAATTTTTAAGCATTATAAATTTTGAACTGAATTATATAATAAATTGCACCATAACACAAGAAAACTGATGAATAAAAAAAAATTTTCCCATATTGTGTGTAAATGGCTAAGATTGATGTAGATGTAAAGGATGTAACCTATGTGCATAAATTATTATTTGCATCATATATACGTCATTCTAGTGTACACCTCTTTTCCATTACAAATGATTAATATTAGACATATGCATATACATACTTATGTATATGCAATTACTGTTACTGTTACAATTTATGTTGTTTATCAATTGAAATTGTAAATTAAATGTATTAACCTCACCTTAAAATTACAAAATATATAAAGATGTTTATGACTATGATATTGACTAAACAAAAGATAAAAGGTAAAATTTACTGTACATGTAATATAACATTTATAAACATTAAATTAAGAAATATCAAAGTAACTGTTAACATTTAAACCATATACAATGTTTTTATTATACATTATGTATTATTCGTAGTTCATACAATATCATACAATTCATTTAACTTTGACATCAAAGGAAATATGTATACACTGGACTTTATACCACATTTACAATTTATTTCATATGTAATTATTTTATAATACAATCTAATGTACAATACACAAAATACAATGTTTAATGACCAAAAAACACATGTAAATGTAAAACGTATCCAATCCATATTACATTACTTTTACATAATATAATTATACAATGAATATTTTACACATTTGAAAATAAATTCATGATATGTTACATGTACTGTACTATACAACCATGGCTATTCTGTACCTATTTAACAGATTCTGCTAAGTTGATTTTCTGCTAATTTACATACAAAATTAACGAATTTTAAAAAGTTTTGCATGAAAATTAGCAGAATGACAAATTAGCGAAAAATGTGGAGTACGACCAGAATAGCCATGGTATTTTTTGTATATACAATTAATTTTATGTGAACTTTAATCACTTTGAAATGAATTTAATTAAAAATTTCCATACATAATCGTATACTTATGTATGAAAGTTTGCATATGCATACATATGTATGTAGCTATACATATGTTATTTTATTTATTTTTATATTTTATTGGTTTTACACTTTTTCTTTTAAATTTAGCTGTATATTATTTAAATATTATACAGAATGGAAATTGTTAAATTAAATATGCATTTGTCATGCTAAATATTTTCTAACCATGAAATTCATAAATTTCAAATAATAATAATTATTATATTTTATTTTAGTTACATGTCCTGCAATAAATTTTTATGTATAAACTGCAAAATTGTACAGACAGAATGTAAAAGGACTATTGTGTAGGTGTACGTATTAGTGTGTCACGAAATAAATGTAACTCAGACAAATTTTTTGGAAATTTCAGACTGTTTCTAGTCAAAATATCGTTCTTAATCATCCCTCAATAATTCACTCCGATATGTATGAGACATTAAAAGTTATCGGTCATACACTGTCATAACCACTTTGTACACCGTAGTCGTATATACAAAATAAAATTGATGCTAATGTCTTTCAACAAGTGGTTGAGATCAGATAAAATCTAAAGAAATAATTAAAATTCAAAAATTTTGTCTTTTCCCAAAAATTTATATGTCATCCTATAGAATTTTTATATGCAAAAAATTTTGCCAATTAACAAAAAAAAGAACTTTATCATAGAAAATTCACGAAAATGGGAGAATATCGTTTATTCAGTATGATATGAAAAATGCTAAATTTGCATTCAAATTTTTTCATAGTGAAAAACGCATATTTTTATTATAAGACACCCTGTATATTCCACAAAACTTAACTTTATTCATACATATGTATGTACTTATAATTTATATTAATAGAATACTTTTTTTTCCATAGGATTACTAAATCTTATTTGATGACACATAAAACCACATGACATTAGATTCCTGGTGAACATACTTTTATTATGAAATTTCTAACTGTTTGTATTTATATTTCTCTTTTATTAATATAATAATAAACAATATTAATAAAAGTAAAAAAAAAAATAAAAGTTCAACCATATTTACATGAAATTTTGTATAATGTAATTTTCATGAATGCATTTTATGTGTAAACATCGCGTGCACAATAATACGTACATACATATATGATGGTATACGTACTCGTATATTATGCACATGTAAAAACTTCGTTCAAAATAAAAGATTACATTTTTGAGTATGTACAAGACTTGGTATACATACTTATTACACAAAGAGTTGATATTTATGTGAAAAAGAGAATAATTAATAATCTTTTATAATTCACATTTCAAAAAATTAGCGATTTTATTAAAACCAAAAAGATTATCGAAATTTTTTTTGGTAATAATTTGTATTTTCAAATATACCAAATATCAGGTAGATATTTTGTTGTTTGAAATGGTACATGATATAAATTCAACTTTACATAAATTCATCTAATTATGAAGCAAAAAACAAAATAATTTCATTTTTTGTATTTTGTTTTGGTTTAAAATGTTTCCCGATATTTTTTTTTTTTTTTTAATTTTCGAAAGTGCATCAAAACATATAAACACTCTTCTACTGTTTTTTTTTTTGTTTTTGTTTTTGTCCTTATACACATAAAGTACAGAAAAATAACGTCAAAGTAAATTTTTTATTTACTACAGTTTCATCTGTAACCATATGAAAATGTGTAGATAGTACGAGTATGCAAAAGTATATGTTCATGAATTCTTATAACTCACAATAAATAATAAAATATCCTGAAGTAAGGATATAATACTAGTTGGTTAGTTGTTGAAAAAGTTCTCTGAAAAAAGTTCATCATAAACATATGTACATACATTATTCAGAATTCCAGTAGAATCTGCATACATTAGATTTCATACATGTAAATCACAATTTTGTACCATTCCAAAATTGAAACTTGCATATTTGTATACCTCATGTTTGTGTGTGTTCATGTATGTACGATATTTTGTACATATGTACGTAAATGTACTAAACTATTATTTTTCCCGTTACTGTAAAAATGAGGCGAAATATGAAAGAAAAATTGTGTACGTTCAAGTAATAAGTACACAAAAGGATATAAAAACAGCACGGTATAAAGCTATCATATATGTAATTCATACAAAATCATACATATAGTACATATGTACATATATACACAAACATATTTTTGTTTACATGAATACATAATAATAATTTAAAATCTTTATATTTTTCATTTCAAAAAAAAAAAAAAAGAATTTTTTTATGGTTTAGTTAAGTTGATTTGTTGTTGGCATATGGTTATCCTTAAATTCAAAATATTTTAATTTGAAATTTGGTCCTTTATCATTTTCATTTTTAAGTCAGTTTTTGTTATTTTTAGTTTATGTTCAAAGGTTTCTTATTTATGAACACATTATCATTTGTACAAATATATAAATAATACACGTGCATATGTATATGCATGTATACGTATATACCTATACATATGTATAAATGAAAATATTTGTTATCCATTTGTGGATTTATTTTTATGGTTTATAAAACTTTTTCAGTTACAATTTAATTAAAATAAAGTTGGTCGTTTTGGTACTTAATTAAAACTAATGTAGTAACACAAAAATATGATATTTCACAGATGCAAAAATAAATAAACGATAATTCTAAACATGTGTAATTAATATGAACATATAACTGGAGAACACATACATGCAGAAATTTTTTTTTTTTTTTCTTAGAACAGAAGATAATAATAATCTTAATTATATTACAAAATTACTGAGACATGTACATGTACATGTATTTTTTTCATTTAATTACATTATGATAAGTCCTAACCTAAATAAAGAAGCTTACGTAAAATACAAGAAAATAGGAAACTTTATGAATATATAAAACCTACCACCACCCAGACGAAAATTATGAAATTTAAAAATAATAAAAGGATATAAAGAAATAAAGACCATAACAACTTCATTATATTGTATACATAAGAATAGTTCAAAATGTTAATCTAATTATATCAATAAATATAAAAATAAAATAAAGTCTATACACATATTGTGTATGTTTGTATGTATGACACACCAATATAATATGAATTCGTTCTAATAAAATCATTTCATTAATAATTTATGTTCGTATATACTAAAACCTAAAATATATTAATATGCATCATACTTTATAGAACAATTTTATTTTTTCTTTTCTATTTCTAATATTTTCGATATTTCTTTTTAATTAGATCCCAAGGGTTATTAAATGTATGTATAATGCATACGATACACCTGAAATTACATAATTCTTAAGTTCACATTTTATTTTTATTAGGTCACAAAATATATACATACATACCTAAACAAAAATATAACATAAACTTTTCCATCACCATTATTTCAAGGTAGTATGTCTTTTTTACCATCGCACCCTCTGTACTCAGTGTACACTGTCTTCCAATAATATCTGTTATATCGTTTCGTTCATCAATTTTGTTCCTTCAAAACCATCGACATAAGAATACAAAAAAAAGGATATGAAAGTCCAAAAAAAAAAATTGTAATAATAACGAAATGGGAATGTGTACGCGAGCAAATATGTAACATATAATCGTATAACATGAACGTATTTTACACATATACATGAACGTATATACCAATGTACATACCATATTCGATATCACTTCATGAATCATGTGTTATACATTTTATATTTTTTCTGGTCCATTTTACAATTTTATCGATTGTAAAAATTTATGACTTAATCAATGGATGACACATTACACCATATACATATGTACATATGTATCCTGATAAAACATTCGCCTCACATTATATGGACACATATAGTTCTTATGTATGTATACGTGTACATGTATATCCGTACATATGTGTATATGTAATTCACGAACGATATATATTCATGAATAAAATAAGCACTTTTATATTTGTCCCTAAAACTCTGAGATAATAGATAAGTATAATTCCAATTTAAAAGGTACATAACAGAACATGTCATGTAACATAAATTCATAAATAAAAATTATAAAAGATATTTTTTATTAATTTTCTCATTTTAATTACATATATTCTAGAAGATTAATTTAATTTTTATTATTGATCTCTATTGTTTTACTTTTTTTTAATTTGATATGTGAATAACAAATAGTTATCATCACATATCGATATTCATTCATTGCAGTACATAATACATGCTCATAACTTGTACGCATACATATATGAATAGCATGTTTTATTTTTCGAATTTTCAAAGAATAAAAACTATGTACATTAAATGAAAAACCAATTTTCCATAATATTACTACAAAATAATGTGTATATATTTTTTTTTGTTTTTTGCTTTTATTTTATTTTCTTTTTTATTTAGCTTTTGTATTCCTTTTACTGCAGATGCGTGTCAACTTAAATTGTTTGTAAAATTTATAAAAGTTTTATTATGTACTCTGTTTTTTCTTTATTGCTGTATGTATTATTTACATATACGTACGTAAATGTTTTAGAGGAAACCCATAAAAACCATTTTGACCGCAAATAATGGATCCATATATGAACATATTTATATGTTCATTTTGTAAATTGTCTACGGTCATATCTCATCTATGCATTATAAAAATTCTGTATAGGGTGATTTAGTACAAACGATAAATACAGACTGAAATTAAATTTAAAAAAATTAAACTGTAATTTAATAGAAAAAATTTGATTGCTAATGTTTGGTACATTTCCTTGAGAATTTCAAAAATGAAACATTGGTTGATCCTTCTTGTTATTTATATATTTTTTTAAATTTTTACTAATAATCAAAATTAGGACATTATAATATTAATATTTGTAACTGTATCCTAATTTCTGTAATTTAGAAAATATGTAAAAAAATTTTTACTTTAGAAAAAATTATTTCCAATCATTAGCAGTGATTTCTGTTTTTAAAGATCAACATCCTGCCGACACACAAAAAATGTGTACGTGTATGTTGTATGCATTTTATATTTTATTTTCATAATGTTATTCCTGAATAACGTAGAACATTTTTATGTATGAATGTAAAAGCTAAAATACGTATGTACAAGCATTCATATATATATATAAGTTGCATACAAATTTGTACATACATATGTACATGCATATTTACATACATATGTATGTATGTACAAAAAACTGTATGAAAATTTTCTTTTCGATAAGAAATTGGCATTGATTTATCCAAAAAACAAAATTTTTTTACTTTTTTTTGCACTCTATTTTGAATAAATCTTGGCATTGGTTTAAACAAATAACAGATGCTAAAGCTCTCAAATATATGTATATATGTATGTATGTTTTAAAATACAACATGCACTTCATCTTCGATAATACGATGTGATATTTATAAGGAATAAAATACTTATTTTGAATTCTATATTATGCATCTGACTAAATATGTACACATAAAAACATGCATAATGCTAACATAAGATCATCATTGAGTTTCGAAACATCAAAAAAATTTTTGACAATTATGATGCATTGTATCAAATGTCCATACTTATTTCTGTAATGTTTGGAAACTTTTTTCATTTATATTTGATCGATTATTTCAATTTCATTTTATTTAATTGTATTTTAATCTTTTATAATATTTAATTAATATTAACATCAACTACGACTGTTGTTAATTCGAATATTACATACGTTAAACCATTTTTAAGATTTATGCATATATTTTAACAATCTGAAAATGTATGTGTTTCAGTTTTAAACTTGTTGCATTGTATTAGTACGATATTTATAGATTTCAAAACTCACCCCATGTTATGTGTACAATACTATACTATATAAAATATAAACGAATTGATATTTTGGTATGTACTGTATTGCCAATATTGAAAAGATATACATACATATGTATGTATATATGTATTCATAAAAATCCTTATATATATACGAAAATACACATAATGTGTGTTATTTATTCATGTATAACGTATGAATGTACCAATACACTAAGGATTTTTCCGCTTATTTTTACTTTATTGTTCATTTTTGTTTTGTTTGTTTTTGTTTTCTTGTATATGATACATGTTATCGTATTTTTATATGTGTTTCACACACAATAACAATAATCGTATATAATGATAAACCATAAAAGAAATGGAAAAAGATAAAATAAATTTACATATCAGTCAAAAACATGCATTTTTAGAATAGCATATGTACTATTTTTTTTATTCATATGTACGTATATATGTACATACGTATATTAATATGCATGCACATAAAAATATATGCAACATACAATTTTTATGCACAAATACATTGACTGCTGTCAGCATTAGAATTGAGTACACTTCAAATCAGGAAATTGAAATTGAAATCAAACAATATAATCAATTTTTTCTTTTATTCGTCTATTTGTTAAGGTTGTTCTGCAACGAATGCAGTAAAGTTTTAGTTTTGGTTCTAAAATATGATTAGAATTTTTAATTTCAATGCATAATAGTTAAAATAAAATTGATTAGAATTTTTTTACAAAATCAAATTATGATGACAATTAAAATTAAATGTATTAAAAATATTTCATCCATACAGTAAAACTCACAATGATGGTGAAGTTTGAAAATACAATTTGAATTTTTGCATAAATTGTGAAATAGGCTTAAAAGAACAGATACATACATAAGTTCATATGTATGTAAGTAGAAGATGTCTTATCGCATGTATTGATTTATTTTATTTTTTATTTTTTACTACTTTGTTAATTTTGTTAAATAAAATTATCCCATTTTTTATTTTATATGTAAATTAAGTAACTAAATTTAATATATTATACGTTCATACATATGTACATACATACATATATTTTTATACATGCATTTTGCATACATACTTTTACACATGTATATGTGTATGCAACGTGCATAAATTTAATTTTTTATAATATCTGTTATAAATACATACATATATATAAATATGTTTTTTATAATAAATTATCTGTTCGATCTTAAGCCTGTTCCCGTACTTAAAGATTTGTGGAGTGATTTACAGTAAACTGCAGATATTCGTTCTCGTACAATACTTACAAACCAACTAAATTTTCCCTCTTGCAAAAAGGTTTCAAATTTTTGATCCTGATAAATGTATGTATGTAGCTTCTATTTGGTGCTTCTTTGTTTTGACGTTTGATTAAATAATCGTCATTTTAAAACTAATTTAGAATACAAAGTTCAAATATTTTTTTTTTTTCAATTTTCAAAAAATTGCAGGTAAATCGTTTTTATATTTTAAAAATTTATTCCTACTCCACGAATTGCAGAACATTGCAGCTGACTGAAACAAAGGAACAGACCTCTTGACTCGTTTTACAAGCGGATTAATATGGATTTGGTACAGAGAATTGACTGTAATACATATAACATAGCAAATTATGTGTATTTTTTTTTTTTTTTGGAAAATATTTCTTCATGGATATTTTATCGATAATCCTTTTAAATCGCTTTTTTAATTTATCTACTCATGCATTTATGTACAACTATATAAATGTGTATTTAAATATGAACTTATACACACAATGGCATGTACGTACATACAAACGAACCTAATTTTTTTACTATTACCTACTATTTTTTGTTCTCTTGCTTTTTATACATTTTATTTTTACCTAGTGGCCCAATTTGTTTCGGGTTTATGTAGTAATTTATAGCTACAATTAAAAATTTTCATTTTTATTTTATTTATGCATTACATTTTAGTATAATATAAGTATGTATGTAAATTTACATTGTTCAATGTGTATGTACTTGTATTTTAAAATAGTATTTTTACGATTACCAAAATTTCAAAAAAAGACAAGAAACATCAACTTAAATATAAAATAAAACTGTATGATTCTGTTTTATTTCATATAATTTGCATTTGTATGGTAATATAAATATTGGATGACATTTTTATGAACGTTGTAATCCTAGAGAAATGATAATAAATGGGAAACAATCAAAGTTCATTATTTTGTGGCATCCACACGTACAAATATAGCTTTACAGTACATACAAATATAAGTACATTTACACGATCCTTTATACAACATGTACTATACAATTTGTTCACATTCGAATATAAAAATTTTTTATATAGAATCTTTTATAGTATATAAGGTAAAATTTTGTGAAGCAAAAAATTCCATACAAGAGAAAATTTAATATTATGTACATAGAAATTATTTTGGTTTTATTGCTATGAAAATATAAAGAAAATGAACAACAGCAACAACAACAAAAATGAAAGAAAAATCTATGAAAAATAATCATTCTAAAATCCTTTTCAAAATTATTGTCTTGTTTTTTTTTTTACTCTCTTTTTTGTCAAATTTTAACAAAAGATTTTAAAAGCGCATAAGAACATCAGATTTTAAAAGGAATTTTCTTATAAAATAAAATTTTTAATTTTATTTTAAGTATTCAAATAATTTTTATGATGAATATTAAATTCGTTTTTCTTTATCGTTTATTTTGGTTTTTTTTTGTATGTTTTTTGTTTAATTTATGTAATAAAAAATAAACTTTGATTTGAAAAATTTATTATTCAAAAATGTAAATATATAATTTTGTGTTATTTAAGGTGTTAGGATTAAATGTTTTGCTATTAATTTTTATTTTATTTAAATAAACAGAAAAGTCAAAAATTTTATTTTATGTTACATAAAGAAGGAAAAATGAAATAAAATTTCGTTACATAGGCATAGTTTTATTACTTGTTCAATTTTTTTAAAGATTTTATAATAGTGATGGGTAAAATCATTCATTTAATTGAATCATTCACTTGGAATCATTTGGTCTGATTCCTATTTTTCGTTCTTGAACCATTTATACTCTGACGCTATGAGTTTTAATTTGTGTTTTAATTTAATAATTGTGTTTTTAATTTTAATTCAAACATAATTTGAAAATGAATGATGAAATTTCCGTTGATTTTCAAATTCGACTCAGTAACTGAATGAATACTAATTCAAATGAATAAAAGAGATTCAAAATAATATAAGGGTTTCACATTCACTCAGTTCAGTGAACCATTCGTTCTAAATCATGCATTATTTCATGAATTATGCAGCGCTACCCTATAAAATTTTATTCACGAAAATATTTATTAATTTCGTTTATATTACCAAAAAAAAAAAAAAATTAGTAATTTATAAGATTCACAGTTCTATTTCTTTATATCAATTTTAAATTTAAAATGCAACAAAAAAGAAATATGTAATAAAATAACGTTTTTTTTAAATAAAAAGGACAATATAATAAAAACAATAAAATTTAGAAACAATTTCAATTTCCATAAGTATGTGTAGTACTTATAATAAAATTATAACACTTCAATTATGCCTTTAGAATACTAAAAATTTTCAAAATGAAAGTAAATGTAAGAAAGAAACAAATCGATAAAGAAAAAAAGGAAAATTCAATTTAACATAGTTCTACATCTCTATTTGCACCAAATACTTTGTTACATACGTACTGTTAAAAAAATAAGAATATATTTTTCTTAAGTTTATATAAGGTTCGATTATAAAGTCTGACACCCAATGATAATGCCAGCATCAAAGATAGCATCAAACTCACGACATATCGTTTAATGTCATTTCTTTCTTTTCAATTTAATGAGAAATTGGATACATAAATTTTATTTTACTAAAATTAAGGAAAATCATGAATGATTTGATGTTAAAGCAAAATTAAAATCTTTTTCGTAACAGCAACATATAGTATATTGTCGGTGGGATGCTAACTCTATTGTTGGGTTCAATCGGGAAGACAAAATCGAAAACAAAAAAAAAAAAAAAAACAATAAATAAACAAAAATGAATACACTTCACATATGACATTTTTTCAATACAAACACAGATTTTTACAGTGAATCTAATGATTATTGTGAAATTCACATTTACCATGTTGTTTTGTTTTTTTGTGTTGAAAGCATTTCAGTTCGTTTTTCAGTCTTAGTTTTTTAAAATCGTATTTTTTTTTTTTTTGTTTTTCTAAAAGGTCGAAAAAAATTGTTAGATTATTGTAGAATAACACAGATAAAATACAGCATGTACCTAGGTATATATACATTTGTAATAACATTACTGACACGTGAATTTTGCCTGCAGGTTATATTTGATTAAATTCCAATCACGTTCGATTCTCAAAGGAATCAAAATCTCCTTATACATATATCTTTCTTTCTACATGTACATATGTAGATTATTATTATATACAATTTAGTTGTGAATACATATTTTTTTTATTTTCGTGTATGTACTGACAACTAAAATGTACAATTTGAGATTTACTACAATTTTATACCTTTACATACACATCCATGATATGCATGTACAACATATGTATATGAAAGGCAGAAATATCATAGTGTTTTTGAATGTACTGTATTCAATATTAAAATGGATTATTACGTAAAGAATATAGTAGCTAGCACGTATCTACAAAAAGTCCTGTATTGAATTGAAATTTTTTTGGTTAAAATTATGCATTTATGTATATCAAATAATATATAGTATACCTATACATTCATGAAATTCATGTGTATTTTCATGTACAATGACAGTTTAAGAATTTATATTGAAGTAAAAAAGTAGGTATACATATATGCAATCTATTATATTAATACAACGGAATACACCTTAAAATCCTTTTTATTCGATGCTGCTGATGTACTTTAGTTATTATACAATACAATGGTAATTTCTTTTATGTTGTTATTGTATTATATATTTTCCTAAATCTCTGACAATTTTGTATAACATTTATTTTATATCTACTTATGGTATTACAAATGTATAGAACTGAAAATACATGCCTACATAGAAAGCAAGGTACATATACGTAGAAGTAAGTATACGTATACCTTAAATAATGTAAACATACAGAGTGTGTCACTTTGATAGCAAATGAATCTATATCAAAGTGTACCATTTTATTTCTTGAGTTAATGATGATGATAATATAATTGTCCAAATTCCAACAAGGAACGTTGGAATTTAGTAAAATCTTTTCATCTGAATCTATTTGAAGTGATGATTTATTCAGTCTCTGTCATTCTTTGATAATGATTCTTCGCCATGTTATTGTGGGCTTCACCATTCTTCATTATATTTGTCAATTATATTCTAATGCTTATTTACCTTAGTCTCTACGCAAAGTGCAAGATCATACTCTTGTATCGGTATTTACTATTTCTTGAAGTATTTCAACAAAATTTTCTCACTATAAACACAACAAAAATTTTCAATAAATTAATTGACATACTAAAACTGACACCCTGTTTGTGTGCGAACATTTTGTACATATTTATGTAATTCTGAAACATACATATAGTACTTACATACTTTGTTCATTTTACAATCTTAAAAAAAAAGACTAAAATACATATAATCATAAGCTCTGTAATTGTGACAATTGTTACAGCCTCAACTTTATAAAATCCTGTCATTAAATGTAAACTCAGATTTGTAAGAACAATTTTAACAATATAATATCATTGCCATTGCTTTCATGCATGTATGTATATGATGTACTTTTATCTCAGCAATGCATATATTGTAAAATTTAAGAATTACATATACATGTGTGTGTACGTGTAAGTCTTAAATTATATCAAAAATACTATAGGCAAGATCCTCTCTTTTTATTTTCCTTTTCTTCTGTTTTTGTTGTTTTCGTTTATTTATTTATTTTGTTTTGTTTTTCTGGTAAAAAGGAAAATTTGTGATGTGGACGAGAAAAATAAGAGACTGAGAATTTCGTTTGTAATATTTTTCTTTTTTCTTTTTTGTAGAATTATTCAGGGAATACTAAAACAATTTTTATGATTGTTACATTATTTTTGTATGAGTTTCCAGCATAAGTACAATATAACGAGTAATTTCATTGCAATTTTCTAATTTTCTTTTTTTTCAAGTTTGTTCGTTTTTTTTTTCAAATTATTAAATTTTTGTTTTTCGAAGTGTTTTTGAGTAAAAAGAAACAGAAAATTACTCGTTCACATTGAACTTTTAAAAAGTCGTATAAATTTTTGATTTTATTGTATTTTTGTAAAATAATAACAATAATCTAAAAAATCAAAATTTTATTATTTATTTTTGTATTTGTATTTCATTCAATTTCTATTTTTTCTATGTATGAGTAACTAAAATACGTGATTGATTACATTTCTTATGAATTTTTTATAGATAATACAAACCGATTGTGTTAAAAATAAATTTATTGATTTAGAAGTCCTTCCATGTACTCAAGTTTTTTTTCTTTAATTTTCTTTGATTGATTACAAAATTGTATTACAAAAATAGAATATAATTTGGAAAAAATTATTAAATCTTTATAACAGACATGTGGACATACTTACATAACATATCCTGTGTACGCATATATTCATTCATTTTACAAATTACAGATTGAAAGTGTTATAATTGGATTATTAGTCGTATACAAAAAAATAAAATAAATAAATAAATAAATAAATAAATAAATAAATAAATGAAATAATAGATAAATTTTTTATCATAGTAAAATTTTCATTTCATTTTAGGAAAACTTATATTAGAGAAAATCCTAAAGCAAATCCGAAGCAAATAGCGTTCAAGTTTCAAAAATGAAGTTGTTGTACATACAGCAAAATTTTTTCAGGTCACTCTGTAAATTTTTTGCATAAAAATTTTTGTATTAATTATATGTATGAAACAAGTTCCCTTACCAGTATCCTCAAACTCTGAGCATAACATGAAAATTGGAGAATATCGTAATGAGATATTTGAACTTTGAAGTTTTTTGTTAATTTTTTTTACACCAACAAATTGTTCACACTCGAATGACTTCATATAAAAATGATAATTATACTTTTATACATACGTAAACATGTAATATTTTGTTTTTATGTATAGATATCATAAATTATAAGCAACCTAATTTTTCAATTTCAATAATAAAAAGAAAAACTTCCTTAATTTTCTCTAAACATCATATTTAATGTACTTTAAATCATTATATGTTATTTTATAAATTCTATAGTATGTGCTGTGTTGTAAAATATACACTAATTAGAATTATTATCAATTATATTTTATGAGTGATATGAAAATTTGTATATGTATGTATATAAGTATATCTTTTCAAATTGGACTAATGTGCATCCTTACATATAAATTCTTTTACACCTTTGAATTGAATTACTTAAATAGCATATACACCTGAACGCACTTACATACCTATACATACATACATTCATCATATACATATACATAATATACAGTTATATTCACATTTTTTACATATTTAACATGGCATACAAAATTCTGCATATACTTATGTATGTACATACATATATACATATCTAGGTGTTACATATAGATACTTAATAATTCTGACAAAATAATTACTCAATATTTGAAAATATTGCAATATATTTAATTCATAAATGTATATATGTATACAAACCTATACTTAAATGTACATATGTACATAATTATTCTTGTGCAATTAACGTATACACCAATGATATAAGCAAAAGGAAATTTATTTTACATATATTTGTATAATAATACAAGTAGTAAATTATTTTATAAAATGATTTGTAAAACGCTTATAAAGGGTAACCGCCAGTTTGCAAAATTTAGTTGAACATCATAACATCTATATAGAATCCTTACAACATTTTATTAGTTATCACACACATATACACACAAGTATATATTATATATGTATCAATGTTGTTACTTGTACATACGTAAACACCCACTACCTATGCATACATACATATGTATAGGGATGTGTGATTATAACGTAGTCATACATAATAATTGCATACATGTATCTAAATCTATTTACATTTACTTATACTTACATGTCTACTTGTATGTGCACGGATGTAATGTAAGTACATATTTACGTATCGATTAGTTTTTAATTGTTAACTTAATTCACGTACATAAAATGGTTGTTTTATATGTAACGTACGTAATATCGTGTGTGTAATAAAATGCATGTTTGTACGCAACAAATCTATAGAAATTTTAAATACGATATATGCACTTAAAATGAACAATTCCGTAAGTAATACACTTGATATAAGTTTTGTGATATTTATAATATGGGTTGTATATACTTATATAAATAGAATCAATATCAAATAACCTAGAAATCGAGTAGATTCTTCTATTTTATGTTTGTTTGTGTATGTCTTTTACATCACAAATATATGTATTCGTATGTATGTATATGTAGCTATATAAATAAATGAAAACTTTAATATTTTGTTGTTTATGTTTGTACAGTATGGATTTAAATGTACGCGCATTTGTGTATATATAATATGTAAGTGAGCTTATGTAAATTTAAAGTTTTAAAAAAAAACAATACATTCCACAGCAAAGTGTACTTTGTACGTAAACTGTAATCATGTTATATATTCATGTAAATATGTACTTATTTTCATAAAATTTAAGTGTGCATATACAGGATATTTCATATTAAAGTAATGCAATATGCATCTATTTTGAAGCTTTATTCTATGTACAATCCGATTTAAATAATTTAATACAGATTTGGAATATATGAAGTGAATGGCATCATATAATTTGCAATTCTTTTGGACTACTCTGTATAAAAAAATTTAAAAAATTTCCAATAAGGTGAAATTAATTTATTTTAAAATCGACAATGATATATTAAATTTTCATTTAAAATGAAACAGAAAATTTATATTAAAAATTGAAAAATATAATTGATTTTTTACTAGACAGTGTAGACACAGTATAAGTTTTAGGGTAGGATATACTTTGTCATATTTGATTTGAGACACCCTTTGTTGAAGTGATAAATAAACGATAAGATTTTCTACATTTTACTTAATACTATACATTTACCATACGCATACATTACATATATGTACACAAATTTATATACATCTTCTAATTACTTATGTACATGTACAATGTAAGCATCCAAATATGTGTATGTAGATACTTATACATACATGTCTTATGCATACATGTCTATAATCATAATTTTACAGAATTTGATTACATTCTAATGGATATTCATCTCACACTTTAAACATATTATTTAGTTTATGCATATTGCATATCCTTCGTAATGTGTATACGCATACAAACGATACATACATATATAACATTTAGATGTGTATAAAGTAATTATTTTCACATGCATTTATGTACAAAATTTTGCAAAATTGTTAGCTGCCAGTTATACTATATATAGCGATAATGATTATTACATCTTAGTCAAATATGAAAGCAAAATAAACTGAATAACTGGGAGCTCACGAATAGTGTTGGAACAGTGAAAAAAATATATACATATTAAAATATAAAAATATATGTTAAAGCAGAAAAAGCAATTTCTATTTTCCATAACTTCCATGTAATATGTGAGTGTGAGACTCACATAAAACATCAAAAGTTCCATTGGTCATTACATGTATCGCCTATATTACCTGTGAGGTATTCAGTGGCAGTTACACAACACAATACCTATAATTAATTAATTACCTTCCACTACGCTGTAAGTTTAGGCTTATATGATTGATTCACGAATTATTCAGCATTTACTCACAATGCATTGCATATACATAAATACGTGTATAACAGGTATTTATCTACATCCCTGACGTTTTGTAAAACATCCTAATAAATTTTTATACTAATAAATGTAAAATGTAAACTTTATATGTAAGTGTAAAATAATTTTCAATTTTTGTGCATCACATGAAAATCTGATTAGGTGTACAAATAATTTTGTTTTATAATGAATTTACATACAACGATTAATATGAAAGAAAAAAAAAGTATATAATTATTAATTAACTAACCATGTGTAATATTCAATAAATTAATCATCTATATTTCATTTAGATTAGTTTAAATTCCAACGTACGATGTACAATGTAATTATTATACATGTTCTCCTTTTAATATTTAAAGCATTATAAATGTACTTTTACTTGATTCAATTATAATCATGAATTACCATCATTTTTTTTTTTTGTATTTACCGTTATGATTACCTTTGTTTTGTTGGTCATTAAAAATGTAATAAGAAAAAATGTAGTTTTGTAATTGCATTATATCAAGGTACGTATACTCGTACGTAAATACAGTTTTTACATTCGTGAAATAATTTTATAATAAAAAAAAAGTTTTTTTTCTTACACATTTAGCGTAAATATGATTGCAGCATGATGTGCATCAGATGAATATTTTTTTTTTTAAAATTATTATTAATTTATAGCATTTAAAAATAATAACTTAGTTATGCAAAATGAAATTGCAAATAAAATGATAGGAAAAAAAAGAATTTAAATCAGTTAAATCTTATTAAAAGGAATGAAAATTAATTTATTACCGTGAAAATGATGATGTAGAAGAAAATGAATTTACTCATTACTAGAAAAATGAAAATGGATTTACAGCTCATATTTTTTCACATACTACATAGGTAATGTAAAGTTATTTTATTAATGTCACTTCGACTGTCCGTATATATGTACATATGCTTTGTAAATTGAAGGTAAAATTCTAATTTCTAACAATAAATAATTTCATATTTTTATTACAAATAGCGTAAAATAAAATTTTGTAAAATTGATTTATTCATTCATATAATAATATATATAATAATATATATTATTATATATATATATATAATTCATATAATTTTAATATAATTTCATATAATATATATGAAATATATATATAATTTTCTTTGAAAACTTTTTTTTGCACAATAAAAATTTTCTCTTTCTACTTAAATCATTACTTACTCAACTTTAGTTAAAATAAAATATTATGAACAAATTATTTAAAATTAAAAATATTCATAGAAAAATTTAAACTCTACTTTCATATTTCAAATAAAAATCTGAAGCACTTTATGTGTCTTGAAAATTTTAATTCATTTCTGTATTCGTACTATCAGCAATTTTTTTTAAAGTGGAAAACTGCATAGGTACTCCTTTAAATATTAATCTTCTACTCAACTTTGGTAGACTAAAAAGTTATTAAATAAAAGAAGACAAGAATAAAAGTTTTGAAGGTATAGGCACTGAATCAACACCAAAAAAAAGATAATGAGAAGCGAACTAAAAAAAATTTGAAAAAAAAGGATATTACAGTAAAAAATGAAAACGCTAGGGTAGGGTACCTATTAAGAACCTTGCTGATCAGAACTCATTTTGTACTTAAGCTTAAAACCATATTTTCTTTTATATCATGCGTACGTGCATGTGTATGCAAAAAATGATAAACAACAAAAGAGCATTCTAATTAAAGTCTTATGTTTTTGTATTTTATTTATAATTTTGTTCTTCTTGTAGATGTGAGTATATAGGTATAAATCTTGTGGTGTCTTTTATTATTTTTTTTTGTTCTTCCTACGTTTCATTTACATATGTGATCTGATATGCATAATAACTTTGTACATATTATGTGTATTTGATATTATCCTGTCTACGAGTGTTGTACAATACAAAAGACAATTCTTTAACCTACACCTTCTATGAGTTTTAATCATTATCATCATCATCATCATCGTCAACAGCTTCATCATCATCATCATCATTTTGTTTCATTTTTGTTTCATTTTTGTTGTCACTGCTATTGTCTCGAAGTCATTGAATTTAAAGTATGTGTTTCAAGCATTCATATTATAATGTGAAATTCCTAAAAGCTATTCATCTATATATGGCACCTAAATTCTTTATATAAAACTTATTCTGGGAATAAAAAAATAATTATAAATTGATATTTGTATGTATACTGCATTGTTAAGCATATCTATTCATAATTTTAAAAAACATTAACAATAGTGTATGTGAGATCCTTTGAAAAAAAGCCACATATTGTATTTTATACTGTTTTTGTTTTTCTATTAAAATGAAAATTAATCGAAAATATGTACCTCTTTCAAAAAAGGAAAATAATGAGTTTTCCTTAGGACAAAGCGAACTAATATTAAAGTTTCTCATTTTATTGACATGTCTTATCTTTTGTAATAATGAGATTATCAGTGATTTTCGAAAGGTCGTAAAATTGTGTAATTACCGATATTACTACTATTCTGATAGAGTTATTGTACAATGTATTGATGCATTGTGTCGAACGTGCATATTTTTTAATGTGATGTTTTGAAACTTTTTCCATTTATTTGATCGACTATTTTTTATTTTTTAATACGTACATATATATATTTAATTTAATGTGTCTTCTACTTAACAACTGCAAAATTCTAGATGCGTTTTTTCTTTAACGAATGCGTAAAATTTTGGATATTCGATACGTTTGCTCCTGATATTACATTTGTTTGGGTTTTAAAAGTTTTAAAACTTGTTGCATTTTATTAATACGATATTAATACGTTCCGAAACTCATTGTTTTCATTGATTTTATTAATTCTCAATTTTTGCTATCAACTTGATATTTTTCTTTTTACTTATTTTAAACATGAAATTAATTTACAAAAAGTAAACGTTAATTTATATACTTCAACTTGTAAAAAATAAAAAATAAAAATTTTATAAAAAACAGAGTTTATATGCTATAATGTGTAAAACAGAATGCTAAGTATACTGCACAATAATGTACATAATATGAAAGTATATTAAATATCTCGCGTACATGCTATAAAAAAAGACATGTTTCTGCACTTGATCCTTATCTATGATGATGATATACATAAAATAATAATCTTTAATAGGTTGTTAAAATACATTAGTACGTGTACGTATACATTTAATGCTCTATGAAGCACATAACTAAAAAAAAAAAAAAAAAAAAACATTGAAAAGTAGCAACAACAAAAATTTTAGATAAAGTGGAAATGGAAAATTCTTGGAAAATTGATTTTCGATTTTTCTCAACGAAAAAGCTTTCAAATTAGTTAATCGTCTACTGTACTTTAATCCTTATATTCAATATTTCACACATAGACATAAACCTTCATATTCATATACATATGTATGTACCTATATACATTTACTCATATCGATATCGTCGATAAAATGAAATTACTTTTCTTTCCAAACAAATTTTATCGAAATGTATTTTACTTTATGATCCATGAAATATATCTTTTAAGTTTAAGAAAATTATGTCATCGTCATCATTATCATCATCATCTTATGATTATAAAATTACTGTTTTATTTCACATACATTTTTGTGTATACGAATATGTATATTGTACATATCTATGTGTATATGCATGAATTATGTAACAGAATCTAAGTATCTTAATATCAATAGATTATTATCATGTACATATAACTCAATTTAATTGTCAATTACACTATAAAATGATAACAATAAATTGTGTGTTTCGTATACATACATACATTTGTATTGTACATATGTATATGACATAATATAAAATGAATAAATTAAATTGCTTTTTAAAAAAAGAAAAAAAAAAAACACAAATTTCGAATATTTCATAATATCGTTCTCAATAAAACAATAAAACTTTTATCAAAATTAATAAAAAATTATTATTCTTTTGTATTTCTGCAGCAATAATTTTGATATTTAGAGTCTTGTATTTTGATTTGGGCTTAAATTATAAAATAATAATAAATTAAAAATTTTCAAAAACATAAAAACAATTTATGTTTTTTACCTACTACTATACGTAATTCGAAAAACATTTCGAAAGAAAAATCATCTCAAAGTAAAGAACAGAACATGTATGATGATAATGTATACAGGGTGATTCAGTTTAGCTTATACATAATAATGGAGGTGATAGTTCGAAAATAATTTTATTATTTTTGATGAATATGATAGCGATTGTGAAAATATTTAACAAATAATTTTGGCTTATGAAAACGACCATACATGATTAAAAAATAAATTCATCATATCAAAAACAAAATCAATAAATAAAAATAGCTGGTCATTACGTGCATGTTTATTACAGATGAGATTTGATCATACATATTAAAACTTAAATGTGTGTGAAAACGACATTTTGATATGTATGCATGGAAACCCTTTTATCCTTTCTATTAAAAAAAAAAACAAAACAATAACAAATCAAACGTAAGAGATTCTAACTTTTCAGATTTTTTTCTTTTTACATTTTATATCCTCGTCTTTTTCTTGTCTATTGAAAGTTTTTCTATAATTTTCTTCTTTTTTTTCTCTTTTACAAATATTCCTTTTAAACCTTTTTTTCACATACACACGAATAGATTGAAAAATACCTACAAGCTTTATTTGAACCATATGGGACATCAATCTGAAGTTTAGTAAAAATTATGTTTTTTTTTTAAAGTAGACGGGTGAAAAAAAATAAAAGTTATAAAATAAACAAAAATAAAAAAAATCAGAAAGAGAAAAATGTGTTGTAAAGAAAATTCTACGATTTTCTTTTTTTTTCAAACAAACATAATTTCATTCTTTTAAAAGATTTTTCATTGTTGGAATTTATATGTTAAAAAATTTTATGTGTGTATCTATACATATCCACGCATAAACTCAGGTGAAGATTTCATTGTTTGTATGTGGTATGGGATTCACACACTTTTTTTATGTATTCATGCATACACAATACATTTGTATATCCTTTAGGGTAAAATATATTTATATGTATGTATGTAACACATTTGAATAGGTAATGGGTTTTTGGTCTTCGAAAACAGTGTTTTATTGTTTGAAAAACATTGTAAACGAGTATAACATACATATAAGAAAACCCCTTTTTCCTTTTCTTTTGTTTTACTTTACTTACTTCCCAAGAGAAAAGTTTATACTACATTTTCAATGAGTTGGCATGCGATTTGTCGATTTTGTTATTTTTACCGTTTATTTATTTTTTTTTATTTGACATGAGAATGCCAAAGTGATAAATCGTACACTCATCTACATATGAACATACATACACGTATGTAGATACACGTAAAAGTGAGTATAAAACATTTTGGTATGAAAAAAGAAAATCAAAAAAAGAAGAAAAATGTGTTCAAAAAACAAAGTAAAAAGTACAAAAAATAAATAAAAGGTGAAATAAGAAAAATGGATAGAAAATACGTACATATGTATGTACATACAATTGTATGTATTGAAACTTTGTGGTTGCATAATATACATACTTACTTATATGCACGTACAAATATTAGGATAATCATACACATATGTACGTACATAAATTCAATCATCGATAGTATCAATTCCCTTTAGTAAATGTTACATTGAACTTTATATAAAAATTCAATGGTGTCAGTAGTATTAGTACATATTACAAGTACACGTGAATTTTTATCTAACATGTGTCTATATAAATAAGTTAATAGGTGTATGTATAATATTTGAATCATTTTTATATACATTTTCTATTTTTTGCTTATGACATTTTAATTAATTTCACATTATCCTTTTTGTCAATTTTTATTTTTGTTTTTACTATAAACAAAATCCTTGAATCTATTATACTCTTGAAAATCCTTCATTCTTTAAAGTAATTACAAAAATATATTTTATTTGTATTTATGTAATATGTTGCGGTAAAATGAGAAAAAATCTATGTGTGCGTATGCACGTAGGTATAGATATCAGTGGCCACCCATTTACCACCAAACGAATATAAAAACTTTTATATAGTATCAAATAGTATGTAAATAAAAAAACGTCAATAAAAATTAACAATTTTATTTTTATCAGGACCTTTAAAAATTTCTTCTTTTTTTTTTGAGGATGGTTAAAAATGTAATAATAAAAGTTTTTCGGATTGTACACTATTTTAGCCAACAGATTCTTAAAAAAAAGTAAAGCAAAAATAAGTATTTCTAATTTTTTTTTAAATTTTCTATAAGCAATTACCAATTTTAAAAATAAAATATGGATTGATTTGCTGTATAAAAAAAGTTTGAAACTTTTACGGCATGTCATATGAACATTATGCATACGTACATGTGTGAATTGATGAATGACGAATACACAGGAATTTTATTTTAATAAAATTACAATAATTTGAAGCATAACGAGAAAATTCAAATATTTTTCTTAACTTACATTAAAATTATAGTAAAATTTTCTAAATTAAATTCAAAATATTTTTTTTTTCTATTTTATATATTTTCCAAAAAACAAGATAAAAATGTTGTAGAGAAGATTTAATGTACACAGATATTTTACAATAAAAAAAAAAATGTTTTACAAAATTCCTTATTCCATTTTGACATACCCACATACATATCTTTATAGAGTATCTTAAAATATTTCTGGTATACTTACATGTGAATCAAAATCTAATATACGTACGTGATTCTTGTAAATGTAAGTATTAGAAATATTTTTTGAAATGTATGTTATTTAAAGACATAACATTACCATACAATTTAAAATATATGTGTTTATTTTGTACTCTATGCTATGTGTATGTATAGAAAAAAGTTAAATACTTAATGTACATCGTACGTACAAGTGTATAAAACGATCAGATTTAAAAACATTGAAATAAAGATACATGATGACTTCAATTTATAAAAGATATTTCCTACATTAAATCCTATTTATTTTTGAATTTTATTTTATTTATTTACATTTTTTTCTCTTTTTTCCTTTCATGTCCTGATTTTCATTGTATGTACACATGATTAAATTGTATACATACATCAAAAATAAGAAATCGAATTCGTTTGTAAAGTTTTTTGTTTTTTTTTTTTTCAATTTCCAATATTTTTATGTTCTTTCCTTAATTTTTTTTACCTTTTTTAAAAAAAGAATTCCCAAATTAGATTGCAAAGCTCTGTCTTAGATGTTTACAAAACACTTAATATGAAAGAAAAAAAGAAATAAAACGAAACATACGTATGTTTTGGGATGTGCATACGTATGTAGACTCCATACTTTGTCTATTATATCACAGTATGTTCTATACCAGTAGCAAGTAGCAATTTAGTTAAAAATTGAAGAAAAAAAATAATAAAAACGGAAAAACGGAAATCATCTTTGATGATGTGCAGCTATGTATCTACATAGCCAATTCTATACTCGTATATATATGATTCTTTCCAAGTATGTTTACACAGTCATGCATACAGTTAGTACATCATAATATATCTCCTTAATAACAGTTAGCAACTTCATATGTATGTAAAAATATTTGAAAAATAAGAAAAAGAAAAAAAAAAATTAATTGTTTGTAACTAAACTTACAGACTAGACAAATTTTTGTGTTCTCATACGTTATTATGCGCTTTTATGTAATGTACATATTATGTGCATATATTTGTATTCATTTTACACAGTTTCATGCATTTGAATACATACAAATTTACATATTATATGTCAAATTGTTAGTCACTTGAGTATTGTACTTGGCACTATACTCATATGTTATATTGTCAACGCATAGATGCTATATACCGCTATTGTAATTTAACTTTATTTTATTTTCCTTAGTCTGTTATTAAATGTCATTTGACAATGATAATGATACAGAATGTTGATGATGTTGATTTGAAAAAGAATACTAGAAAAAAAAAGGAAATAATAAAAATAATAACTATGCTACTCTTTACTACTTTATAATAACAAAGCTTTTCAGAACCATTCATTCATTTATTCTATCATTTCCATATAATTTCAAGTCCTTGAATAATAAACAATAAAATAAAATAAAGTTAAATATAAATACAAAACAATAAGATAAAGGCAAATATAAAATTGAAACAATTTTTTTTTTTTTTTTAAGCAATAATTAAAGCTTGTCAAGTGCAATTTGATGGCTTTGTTTTAGCTAGTTTGTTTTATTATATATGTTAAATTAATCACGTATACGTACGTATTATATTTGTTTTATTCTCTTATCATTTTTTTTTTTTGTTTTTTGTCTGTAAAAATAAAAACATGCACTTTCATTTTTATTGACTTTGTTAAATTTTTATTATTTTAAACGTACATTAATTCATAGGAATATGAAAAATTTTTTTTAATGGTCCTTTTTTAAAATATACAGAGTGTTTCAAAATAAATGTCACAAACTATATTTTCCTTATAGGCCAGATATTATCATTAATATATTTTACCGATCAGGAATTAAATACACAGGATATTGACCATTTTCGGACGGACAATTTAAAATACCCTTTACCTCAGACGACGTGAATTGTGAAAGAGGGTAGGGAGGTTTGTGCCTGGAAAAACCTTTTGCCAGGAATACTCTGAGCTTTGATAATTCATCACACTTATTCTAGGACACAATCAGAAGTATTAAAAAAAAATTATGTTTTTCAAACACGTAATTTTAAAAACGCAACACAAACAAATCGAATATATATATTATTGAGAAATATAACTGCCGTTCATTGATATTCACCGAAAATTTTAATTTAAACAAAAAAGTTTAATTTACATTTTCAGCGAGTGTCCTGCATACCATAATATAAGAAGAAAACACAGAATTGAGTACGAAACTATAGGAAAGGATACAATTAGCAATATGCAACAAATCACCAACTTCCTCAAAGAGATTAACATATTTCACAAAATCTAATGAAAACATAAATTAATATAGCTCACATTCAACGTTACAAGAACCAACACAATATACTCGGTCCGAAATGACAGACTTACTGTTGGGCGACCAATAAGTAACCCTAGAATAATAATAATAATAATAAAAGTTTAATTAAAAAATGTTATTTCGACATACAAAAATACGATTTAAATTTTTTGGTACTTCAAGTACGTTTATCAATTTTACTTCTTTTTTTTTAATTAAGTACATATGAAATCAATTCCATTTTAGAGAAGAAAAATCAAAGTAGAAAATGATTCATTTTATTTTATGGTTTTCGAAGTTCCGTTATTTTTAAAGTCCTTGATAAAGTAAATTATCCCGCTATGACAATAATTTATGTGAGTTATTCCTTTGATTTAAAAATGTTGGGTACATAACAAACACATAGAAAAAAATTTCCATAAAATGTAAAAAAAATAAAATAAATAAATAAAACAAATAAATTATAAGATTATTTTTGTATTGCTTTCGATGATTACAACAATTACTTGACATTTTCTATTTTCACGCTTTCTGCGAGGGAGTAATCCTTAACTTAAAAATCATTCCATATGTATACGTGTATATGTACATAGTGTTAAACTGTATTTTTGTACAATTTACGCGAGACATATGTATGTATATGTAATGCCGAAAATGTTTGAGGAGGAGTCCTTAAGCGTATTCTAATAATATACAGAAGCATTATAATAACCTTTAGGGAAAATACGCTTAACGAAAACATAAATGATATTTGATATATTTAAATCGTTTATTCTTGTGCCTTATTTTTTGTTTTCATTTATGGGTGGATGTATGAATTATTTTCCTCTTTTTTGTTTTTTTTACAATTTTTATGTGTTTCACTCCCATCCTATTTTGTCCTTGGTAACTGCCGATATTTGGTATATGGCATTCACATACATACATGTAACTATCAATTGCTAAATCGTCTTGTGATAGAAGAAATCATATCAACTAAACAACATTATTAGAATAAAAAAAAGTATATAATGATAAAAGGAGGCATAATAAAATAACAAAAAAAAGAAGAAAAATATGTACATATATATACCAGAAAACATTAACAAGAAAATTCGACCATTGTGTTATAAATTCCAAAAGTCTTTGGGGAATTCATATTTAAAAGAAAATGATATGCCACATAGATCTTTTTTACTTATTTTTCTTTATTTTTATTTTTTTATTTTTGGTTTTGTTCGCTTTGTTCATCTTTATTAAGATCTGTGTTATGGTTATTATTATATGCTTCTATATTGTACATCAATGCCGTTATTAAATGATATTTATTTATGTTTGTTATAAAAAGAAAAAAAAAGGATGAAAAAAAAGACAGTCTCTAAACAAATTCAAATGATATGATGGTGGCTACGATAACAAGAACAACAATAATGATGATAATAATGGTGCTGGTAATGTTATATACCATCCCTCATCTCGTTTAATTCTTCTTGTTCTCTTGTTACTGTAATATTATCTATTATAATATTTTTGAATATATAAAAGAACATTCAAATTGAGCGTAACTACTTACTTTAAGATCAGAAAAAAAAAATGCATAAAGGATGGTTCAAAAGGTATTGCCTAAAATATGAAGTCAGATTTCTCTAAATCTCTAAATTTTTGTACATCAGAATGGATAGATTTTAGAGCTGGGATTGTGGGTCGGTTTTTTATTAGACACAGTCTATACTTCTAAAAAATAGGCTGAGTAACATTTATTGTACAATACCCTATCAGTATTTTTATTCGACTTTTTAAATCGTACATATTAAATTAGAAGAGTAAAAAAAAATTGCACCAGATTTATAAGAAATAATTTTTTATTTTGTTTTCAAATCAAAAATAGACAAGAAAAAATTATGTAACAAAAAAATAAATAAATAAATAAAACAAAATAAAGAGAAAAAAAAAATTTTTTTTGATATTAAATTTCAAGAATGAGATTTAGTTTGTAACAAAAATACAGACAAATAAGGATATCAAAAAACATTTCTCTTTGGCTTTCGATTTTCCAATGCTGTCTTTAAAGGACGATTTATATTTCACACATAAAAAATAAACGAAATGAAAAGGAACCAAAAATTTAAAATACAAAAAAGAAAAACTTTTTTTGACAAATATTTGAACATAGAAAAATAGCCACCGTGATGAAATCCGAAACCAATAAACTAAAAATGAAACAAAAATAAAATGAAAATCGCAAAATAAAAATAAACAACAAAAAAAAACTTTATTCTGACTTATGTTTAAATATTTGTTAGAAATCAGAGATTTTTTTTCTACACGTACTGTGTGTGTAGAAAATGAAACTTTTTTAAAAAAATTGTTTGTATCCGATAAAATAGTATTTACACAAAGTGAAAAGATTTTTCAAAAATAAAATCATATAAGTTTTGCATGAATTTTGTTGTGTATTTTATATTTTATTTGACTTATTCATATTTTCAAATTCAATTTTATTTTTTATATTTTGTTTTTTTTTTTCTAGACATTTTTGAAAACAAAAAATTGAGAATTTCGTATCTGGTACTTAGATACAGCATCAAAAAATATTTTCTTTTAAAATTTCTACACAATGTACGTATATATGTGCGTACAGATGTACATGTTATGTTTACCTATTAATTGTTAATAAATATACTTTCTTAGTAACAAACAATTTAACTTTTAATTAAATATGTTTTAATCGTCTTAAATAAAAGTTTTCTACATGATTTGTTTTTCAATTTGAACGTACTTATATGTACATACATACATCTTTTTTTTTGTTTTTGAAAGTGATATAATTTCAAAATTATTTAAATCCGATTTTTGATAATCGCCTTGCAAAAATATAAATTTTACAATCTAAGAAAATTTATGAACAAAAAAAAAAATAAATAAATTACAAATTTTATAAGTTCAAGTTTAGCTTTTCCAATTTGATTTTTTAAACAAAAATTAAAAAGAAGATTTTTTATTTATTTGATGGAGATTAATAGAGGTTGTAAGCACGTAAAACTCGAAATACCTCTGAAATATGTATAAAAAGTGAATTATGCCACTTTAAAAATTAACAGTTCGATTGAATTTTCTTGTAGTAATTACGATAGTCAACTTTATTATTTCTATCTTAATTAGTGAATTTATTTAAATAAATTTTTTTTAAATTAACTTCATATTATAATATGTTATTTTCCTTTACCCTTTGTTTAACAATTTTACTTTCATTGACATTGTATTTATCTTTCATTTGGATTTTTTTGGGTTTTAATTGGATGTTCATATCGTAACTTAAAACCATTTCAAAATTACATACATATGTCTGTACTCTGTAATATATGTATGTATGTATGTACATAATTTCAACGAAAAATACACTCAATACTTGATTTTTATTAATACAATATTTCCATTTAATTATGATTTTGTTTGATTTTACAATAATTAACGATGCTATCAATTTATTTATTATTTTCGAATCATCCATATAAGATATAAATTGAAAGCATATGCATGAATGTAAAATTAATATACAGAGTGTTTCAAAAAAATTGCATTAATTATATTTTTCCTAAAATTCAGGCCATTTCCATCTATAATTCATCGCACTTCTAAGATGGATGATAGAAAGTTTTCGAATACACAAAATACGTGATGTCATATTTTAGGGAAAATCTTTTGAATCATTCTATGTACGTATAGCTTGAACTGTACTAAAAACGTTGTGATGTTGTACGTCAAAAATACTCTACATTTTAGAAGAGCTAGAATGAAAGTGGAGTCTAGAACAATTTTTTGCTAAGAACAGTGTAAACTTTAGAAAATATAGGACGTATCGTATTATAAACTATCTGAGACACCCTGCGTAAGGTACCTTATTTTTTTGTTTTATTTTGGCATAAAAATATTTTAATAATTTTCTGCTAAATTAAGAAGGAAATTGGATTTTTTTTATCAATTTTTTAAGAATATCAATATCAATTTAAAATCATTTTTCTACAATGTAATAAAATATAAATAAATCTTTTTCTTTTTTTAAAAAATTTACATTTCAAAAAATTTAATAAAATAAAATTTAAATACATTCATGATTATATTTGCGATTTTATTACACACAATAATTTGATGTCACAGAAATACTATTATGAGTACTCTGAACACTTCTTTTTTGATACTTTTTTTCAATGTTTTTCCTCCATCCAAGTATGTGTTATATATACAGTATACATACTTATGCATACTTGTACATAAATATGTATATATTCAATATCATTTACCACATTTTTAACGACTATTATTATCCTTAATCTCTTTAACACTCTCAATGGCTCTTATATTCTACCTAAAATAATCACAATAATAATAATCGTTTAAGTGTACGTATGTATGTATTCCTGTATAAGGACAAAAAAAAGATTTTTCCTTTTATTTTTTTACACAAACACAGAGTATATTTTTACCTAGAATACGCATAAAAGGAGAATTAAATTGAATTGAAAATATTTTTATTTCCAACTAGATATTGAAATGAGCAAAATAAAAATTTATAATAAAATTAAAATTAAAATGAAACCACTAACATTTTTGGGGGAAAACATTTTTTTTTTGCTTTTTCTTTTAAATTGCTTTTATTTTATTTTATTTTATTTTTTTGTCTGGACGAACAAAAAAGTTAAATATATGTAAATGTGAATATATGATACATTATGATAATGATTATTACATTGAGCTACAATACTTCTGGCTTTTATTATTTTTATTTTTTTTTGTATAAACCATCATCATTATTATCATTATTATCAAAAACAACAAATAAATATTTTAAGTTCATTGTACCATAATTGATTTGGCATACATCCAATTTATCTACACATGTACATACTATATAAAATTGTTTTCATCTGTATTTAAGTGTATATATTTTGTATATCATTCATACATAAGAATGTACGTATATGTACATGTACACAAATATTTAATAGTGATGAAAATTGAAAGCTACAAATTGATAGCTTTTTTTCTTGTTCATGAAAATCACTACAAATTATATCGTCTGACAATCATTCTTCATTATCAGAGACAAATTCATAATCAACAATCGAACAAAAAAACAATTCGAGAAAAACAATTTAAATATATCTACAGATGAAAACGAGAACTTGAATTAATATATAAAAAAGGAGGAAAAAAAACAAATTATTATAACTAAATAAAACAGAGGTTTACTTTCATCTTTTCAATTGGTTTCCATGTAAGAAACTACATACGTATTTAGAAACTACAATTTAAAAAACGGTGACAAAGAAAAGCTTTCAATCAGATTTAAAAAAAAAACATACAGAAAAATTTTTTTAGAATTTTTTTTATGTTATACATATAATATTTCCATTGAGAAAAGCTTTTAATTCGCTACAGATTTGTCTAAAGCAAATAATAAAAAGGAAAATATGGAAATATTCAAAAATACAAAAAAAAAATAAAAATAAATAATGATTTCTACCTTTTTTAAAAGTTTATTCGTGTACATGTATAACTATATTCGCATTTTAATTTTCACTTAAATCCTTTTTATGTTTAAAATACTCAACTAATACTTATCAAGTGAATAACAAACGCTTTGAATAGTGTCACTATTTGTATTAGATTTCATATCCTTTCCTCTTTTTTCTCTTGGGTTTTATCAAAATAATTTTGTTTTTCTCCAACTATTTTGGCTTCATATCCTTTGTCTTATTTAATCATTAATAACAAGAAAAAAGCTTTGTTTTTTCTTCTAATAAGGATATATACACTAACCATTTCTAATGATACAACATAATAATAAAAACAAATGAGCACAGAAAACATACACTTTTACTTTACATAATTGAAAAGCTATATTGTTCTCTTATAATATCGTTTATTTTTTATCATACTGAAGCATTACACATTATATTATCTTATACATTATAATTTTTCCAAATAATGTAAACGTAAAAGCTTAACAAAATTTTCCTTCTTGCACATGATTATATTCTCAAAAACTAAAGGATGTATGGTGTATAAAATAGTAAAGCTCACTTTGTTTACCTTTTTATCCATTTTCAAAGAAATTAAAAAGCTTTCACTATTCTCCAGAGATTTTCATATTAAATTCCATCGTATAAGATCAAAAATTTTATAGTTTGTGAAAATACATATTGTACTCTATAAATAGGATAAAAAATGTCTCAATATAAAACGGTAAAATGAGAAATTGTAAATGGGAAAATTGAGAGAAAATTTTTCGTTTTTCTTTTTTTGTTTTATTTTTCAAAATTTTTGTTATTACCACTCTTATAGTAGTACATATGTATGTGTAGCTATTTTATTTTTGTTATTATCCTTTTATTTGTTTTTTTTTATCATACTGTATATTATTTTGATATTTGTGTATATCAAAAAATTTATATTTTGATATCAACATTTTCTACATATAAATTTTTTGGTGAGATTTTTAAATCAGTCTACGACGGAGTTTTGATAAGAATCATTCGTCGGATAATAAAAAGGAAAAAAGGATAACGATATTCGGTAAATATAAAAGTAAAAGTCAAAAATAACACGCGCGTTTTTATATCAATATCAAGATATATAAAGTTGAATAACAAAAATCAAAACAAAATAGAAATATTATTTAAAAAAAAAAAGTAAATAACTAAAAAAATAAAAAAGAGCTTTTAATTTTTCATAACGTCGATGTATTTTTCTTTTAACTTTCCATTTTCCGAGTTTTTTTTTATTTTATTTATTTATTCAAGTATTGCATTTTAAAAAGAAAAAAATAAAATAAAAATGAAAGGAAATAGGAAATAGCGGAAACATTGAAAGATTGCTGTGAATCCTTTTAATTTCCCTTCGCTTATAATATTGAAACAAAAAACATGAAATATGTACGAGTAAAATAAAAAACAAAAAAGGCACATTTAAAGATATCCTTTGGGTTATCGTTTTTTTTTTTTCATTTTTTGTATTTTCCTTTTTAAAAATAAAGTATAAAATGTTGTGGTTTTATTACAATGAAAATGTTTTAGTTATTTTATCAGTTTGTGCTCATATTTTTAATACATTACAGTAAATAATAATTCAATTCTAAATTATTCTATTTACTATTTCATTTTGTTAGTAGTTTCGTAAATAAACATTCAACAAAAAAAAGAAAATGTTTTGTTATTAATTTTTTTTCTATTTTCATTTTTTTCTTATTATTATCATTATTCATTTTTTCACTATTTAATTTATTCAATTTATGATCATTCTTTATAATATCCTTAGTCATGTGACGCGTGTCGAATTCAATTAAATGTGTTTATCTCGTCTTCTTTTTAATAAAAACAAAAAAAAAACAAAAAATTGTAACAAAAAGGACGTTCGTTTTATAGTTCGTTAAACGTTAATTTCTTTGACATTTTCGTCATTATTATAATTACAACAAGCAAATAAACAAAATAAATAAATAAATATATAAAAAATAAATTTATAAATAAATAAAATGAAAACAAAGAAAGTTTCGTTATTTCGTATATTATGTGAAAATATGAAAGATAAAATATTAATGAAAAATAAAAGTTTATGCGAGTGGATTGCCTTATTTAAATATTCAACAATTTAAAGCTATACACATATATAAAATGTGTGTAATATGTGTACACAAAATATTCTACTGCATGTTAAAATGTTCAGACATTTAAAAAAAATAAAAGTGAATCTTTTATCATAATTTTTTTTTTTATTTTATCCCTATACGTAACTAGAACGAATTGAAAATAAAAAAAATATTTGATTTACTCATATTTCATATACGTATGTATGTACTTATTCATGTACATCATGAAATAGATTTATGTTTTGTTTACGCTTTTTTTTTTTTTGTATCAATTTTAATTTTTTTTCTTTTCATTTCGTTTTTTAATTTTACTTCATATTCCTCATTTCTCATAAATGTGTACTGTGTTTGTATTTTGTGTGTATGCTGTTAAAAATATGTGGCAGTAATAGTAATCATGCAAAATTATATTTAAATGATGAGAAAAATAATCAGAAATATATTTTTTTTTTTTCAATTTATTTATTTATTTTTTTTAATGAGAAATTATGAAGAAAAATCGAATAAATAAATAAATACAAAAAAAGAAGGAAAGAAAAATATCTAAATTAAATGTGTAAATATTTAAGTAGAAAAATATAAATTTGTTTTATTTTTTATTTTCTTTACTTAATTTGTTTATAATATTTACGTATACGTAAATAAAATTATAATACTGATAAATTACGAATAACAAAATGTGTATATAAAAAAAATATAAGTATATGTATACAAAAAAAATTTTAATTCGATTATATTCGATAAATTAATTTAAAAAATTAGATAATAAAAAAATCAAGTGAATTTCAAATTATAAAAACTTGTGAAATTGTTTTGATATTATTATTATTAAAGTTTTTATTAAAGTGATTAAATTATATTTTTTTCATATTTGAAAAAAAAAATTGTTTTCATGGAAAAGTTTTTTCGAATTTTTTTTTTTTTTTAAGTTTTATCTTAGTGATGGTTTTGGTCATTGAGATTTTATAGTTTTATAGATAATCTGTATTTTCTTTTGTTATGTGTTCATATAATGATGATGTGATTAGTATCCTTGTCACGGAAAATCGACTACAAGGAATTCATCACATAAATCAGAAGTGATCATTTTTAAATCATTTATTCTAACGGATCTTTTTTTTAAATTTTGATTTTATTTCTTCTGTTTTTTTTACTGAATTTTAAATACTAGAAAATAAAAACCGTGTAACGTTTAAAGGAGCAAATTGAATGCCATATAGAATTACAACAATAAAATACTTAGTATAAAGTGATAAAGATTTTAATTCATTTTTAATTTTTTTTTCTTCTTCTAATGGTATAATCAAATGGATTAAGCGATTATCAACTGACAGGATACAAATAATTTAACCACAACAACAACAGCTTATTTATTTTTTTTTTTTTTGGATACTTGTATTGTACTTATTTTACATGTGAATGTATTTTTGCTTTTTCAACATATTTTTATAACTAAAAATCTAATGTGACAGACAAAATAGAAAATAAAACAGAAAAACAGAAATTAGAAAAAAAAACAAAACATTACACCATTGTTGTTGGTCTATTGTTATCTTTACGTGTTGGGTTTTTTCAACATTGATTTTGTGTATCCCAAAGGACGATACACGTACGTACAAAAAACATCGGTAAAAACCTAAGTACATATATACATGCATAAATAAAAAGAAAAATAACAAAAATAAAAGAATAATAACAAAAAAAAAGTTGTTCATGTTCTTCCTTTTACATGTTTTTCTCTTTTGGTTTTTACATTAATATTACTTTATACATAAGTATTTGTATATAGAATCAACAGCAAAACAATTAAGCATACTTATACACATACATATGTATGTATGTATAAAATAACATATGATTAATTTAACTTTTATGCTTTGATAATGTGCTACATTGATGGATTTCTGTGATTTTCATTCACATAAATGATAAGGATATACGTGTATAATGCTTATAATAATAATGATAATCGTTCATCAATTAAGCATAGAAAAAAATAACAACAAAATACCATCATCAGTACCAGTAAAATTAATCGAAATAACAACAAAAATAATAATGCCAATAACAATAGCTATGTAGTGCTTGGAATTAGAATATTGTATATCATCAAAACAAAAATTTCATGTTCATTATTAGTATAGCACGAAGAAAAAAATAAAAGAAAAATAAATAATCTATTTAGTCATCTATAATAAAAGTGTAGAGAGCAAAGAGGAAAGAGAGTAAATGAAAAACAGGAAAACATAAAAGCATGTAAGTGTTAATGTCCGTTTTTCGTCAATCAATTTGTTAATGTATTTACTTTCTAAAAAATAATAACAAAAAATGTCAGTAACAAAAAAAAATATATATGTACATATATAAATATCCCCACGACATAAATAATTTTTTATATTTTTATTTTATTTTATTTATTTATTTATTTTTTTCTTTGTTTATTTGTCTTTTATTCTACTACCCCACTAACAAAAAAAAACAGGAAAAAATTTTCAAAACACTTTTTTTCCTGTTTTTATTGTTATTGTTATTTTTTTTTTTATTCCCAAACCTTTGTCGTAGGACTGTTTAATTGTCACCAGTGTATACTACAATTTTATAATAATGGGTATGTTTTGAGGTTTAACCCATCATTAATTTTCTTTTAGGTTGTTTTCTTCTTCATGCACAAATACATATGTACGTATATGTATATTTTTTTCAGTAAGTGGTTGATGTCACGTGAAAATAATTTTCACCGTTATTTGTAACAATTTTCTTTTTTCCAACATATTACATATTTATACATATTTTTTTTATTTGTTATTATTTTGTTTATATTTTTGTATTACTCGTATTTTATAAAAAAATACAAGAATGGTTAGGTCAGGTTATATCAACATCGTAAAGTAAATAACATGCCGGGCAATACACACATACATATATATGTATGTGTACATATGTTCATATGCAAAAGATATACATATTTGAATATTTGATTAAAATTAATTGAGAAAAACATTTTTTTTTTAAACACGGCATTTTTTGCTTTTTTTGATGAATTATACATAACATACATATGTATGTAAATAACAAAACACAATCGTTTAGAGTAAAAACATAAATACCAAGTGAATTTTTATGCAAAAATAATAGTAATCATAACTAGGAATTACCAATGTTACATTTTAACATATTATTATTAAGAATTATGTAATAATATAAACAAAGTAATAACAAAATGATTAAAATGAGATATTTATGAAATAATTACACAAGTGATAGATAGGGATATACTCGTATGTACATACGTTCCATCTGAAGGCATTTATTTGAATTGCACATATACTATAAATACTACAGTGATTTTGAAAATGTATTAATATAATATTAATTCAATGCAACAAGTTCTAAAACATCATTAATTGTATCAGACCAGTGGTAATATGAACTGTGTTACTGCAAATTTTTTGACATTTCGAAACTCACTGCTATTTACAGTTTTCATATCATTAACCGTTTACTATTCCATCATACATGCATGTACTATACATAATGTGTATTCATTGAATTAATTAACTCCATTAGGTATTTCAGTTTTACTTTAATAAAAATTCTTACTTATAATCCTTCTTAAATGTGCTCTACAGTACAACAACAATTTTGTCTAGGTCTTTTCATGAATCACTTGATATATTCTACAATTTAGTATAATGTAATGCATGCATTACGTATATATTTTATAAAGGACATAATCCATACATATGTACATACATACGAGTATGTACGTGTATGAAATTTCTCACAACGTTGGTGAAAATATAAAGGATTTATAAATGCTAGAATTGTTACATACATATACACACGAATATACTATCAGTATAATTATTTTCTTTTTTCATTGGGAATGCGTTTTCAAATGTAAATGTGTGAGTATGTATTAGGTATATCTAATGTTATGTTTGATATTCATGTGTGTATATGTACATATTTATTCATAACTGCTTATAACGTTGTATGTAGTTATCATACCCCTGTTTTAGTAAAATATACGTGCTTAAATATTTATGTATGTAAGTTCATACATATAGATACAGGTATACACAATTGTGTACTAACAAATGATATATTTATATTTACACAAAAATATATGAAAATAAGTGAGTGTAAAAAAGCTAAAATAATTCCAATACGGCATTTCACACAACCATACACAAAATATTTAAAAAAAACGAAAGAAAATTATAAAAAAACAGCCGTAATAAGAATAAACAGAAAAAAAGAGTTAGAATGAGAAAATCATTTACACCGTCGTCATAATAAATCTTTTTCAGTATCAGATTGTTGAATTGCCACTAAATGGACTATGAATCTAGATAAATTGTTCGAGATTTATTTTTATGTGTAAAAAATTTATTGAGTTTATTTGTAAATTTTATTTATTTATTTTTTTTAATACAAACATACATATTTGTATTTTGTTTGTTTTTTTTATTGTATTTTTGTTTTTATTTTAATTTTTCTTTTATATCATTTACACATGTATACGTTTGTAAAATGGGTCTTTATAATTTTGTTTTTCTTTTTCACATATGTACATTGAATATTTTATATGTAACAAAAATTACATTCTATTGTCCTTTTATTTATTCATTTTTTATTCATTTGAATATTTATTTGTATGTATAAAATTATCATGAATTTTTTATATACCCGTACGTATTCGATTACATTAAATCTGATAAATTAAATATGAGTTAGGTAGGCGTAGGGTGTAAGCTATTCGATTAAATAATCATGTACTAGTCAATTAAATCTGCGCCAATAAACCGCAGAAACTCAGCCTGTCAAGTGACTTCATGCTCATCAAAAAAATATCAAACAGAGCTGTTCTCTTTCTCATTTTCCAAGTATAGCTCGCCAAAGTATATTGCCAAAATACAGTCTTCAGTCACTTGTGTTTATCTGCACAATGTTCTCATCTCTTAATAAAACAACTTGTGTTCGTGTTAACATATCCTTAATTGTTTCCCTTTTTTAAATTAGCAGGCTTACATGTATACATAACATATGTATATGTAAATTGTGTTTATTTATTCAACTTCTTCAACAAACATAATTTTCGTCTTTAAGGCTATTATTATCTATTATATTTAAGGCTATATCTATTATCTTTTTCATTATAATTATTACGTACACTTATGTAACAATGTAAATCATAAAACTATAAATAATAATAACAATAATGATAATAATTTTTAGTGTTACACATAAGGCCTTTCCTATATTAATCGCACTAATTCTTATTTCCTAATATGTGTGCTGCCTAATTATAGCTTTACATACGCACATATGAAACTACTACATATATGTACATATATATGTATAAACACATACATATATGTATATATAAACACATGTGTATTTTCGTACAGAAAATAATTATATTACAATATGAAATAATATATATTTAATATCCTATTCTACCATCCCGTAATCTTCAATAATAAATGTTACATGTTACACCCCATTGAATCCACTATGTAAATACAACACAAATATTGTAATCATGCCCATCAAAAATTTTTTCTTCTTTATTTTTGTCTTGAATTCATTTTCTTTCAATGTAATCATCTTTTCCTGATTTTTGTGCTTTTCATTTAATTTTTTTCTTATAGTTTTTATGTGTAGACATACATACATATTTGTATATTGTTTAATATGTACATATATTAATTATTATATCCATGCGTATTTAAGCAAATAAATTTTATCCTTACAAATTAAACAAATAATGTACAATTATAATAAGGACACATATCCAATTTTGGTATTAGAAATATTCAAAATCATGTGTGTAATAATGATTAGTTAGTCACCTAGTTTTGTTCGAACAGCAGGAAAAATATTCAAATTTCAAAACTAGTCAATTTTAATATAACATTTATCGTTTTAAAAAAAAAATCTATTCGCACTTACAACATTTAATTTGCAAAAATTTGATAAAATAAATTTTAAATTTTAAAAATACAACAAATTAATAAAATCAAAACCATGAATGTTATATGTACATATGTGTCAGTCCAATTTAATACTACGAATTTAGTATCAATATTAGTAATATTCCTAATTTAAATATTAGATACATATGTGTCATTGATATTAAGTGTATTTGGATATGTTACATACATAAATGTAAATTGGACACACATGAAATTTGTAATTATACAAAATCTTTCATGTACATGTGTTTATGTATTATTATTCGTGAAGTATATACCTATATATGCTATCTCATTATTCTCATGTGTTATGCATCCGCACACACACGTACATATCCATTTAGACGCATTTTTAGTGAATATAAAATCTATATTAATTCAGATCTGTAACATGGATATTCATATGAATGTATGTATCAATAAAATTTAATGTGCACACATTTAAAGCATATGCATGTTAACAATTTAGAATAGGTATAATACATACAACTGCAAACATTCATTCATATGAAATTAGAATTTAATATAAATTTTATGTATTAACAAATAAATAATTATGTATGATTATAATAGTAAATTTCGAATATTTTAATTGGCATAAAGTTCTATTTTGATATAACAATAATAATAACAATAAAAATAACAATGATAACATTATCAATGACTGTTATTGTTGAATTAAACATATACAAAATTTATAATATATTTTGTGTAGTACTGTAATAAAACATTTTAATATTGAAAAATTATAATAAAGTTAATGAACTAAAATTTTAATACTTTTATGTATTATTCAGAAAATATTTATGCACGCGTATTAAGCCATGTATGTAGTACATACATACAATGTGAAAACACAATGAAATGAACATAAAAATTTTAAACATTTTTTAATCATTATCAGTTTTATTTGGTAATTTGGTTTTGTTACCATAACATAATCATTATTATTTCAATTTTTTTACTAATAATATTCTTTTTATTCCTTTGTTTTAGCGTTAACAAAATTTATTTCTAAAAGCATAATTTTAATTAATTTTTTATTAAAAATAAAAATCATTTATAAAGTCAATCAAATAAAATTTCACTTAAATAATAATAAAATAGAAATTTATTTTTCCTTTTCAATTTTTAAAATTGGCTATTTTTATATTATTTTTAATTTCGGTTTTCAAATTAATTTTATTTTAAATGTTATATTGAATTTATTTTCCAAGAATTAAATATATATTTCTGGTTAATTTTTTTGTATTCTAATTTTTTAGTTGAAAATGAGATATACATACATATAAAAAAAAAAAAAACGTGAATATGTGTTAATCGATATCACATAAATTAAAAATTATATAAATTCAAATATGTAGAACACATATATACATAATTACAAATTCATACATAACAATGATAATATATTAAATTTTAAACCATAAATTGAAATTGAAACATCAGCATAAATAAATTTGATGTACGAATACATAAAAATTATATACATACATATGTATGTACATATGTACATATAATTTTCATATCCTTTCACGTATATTTTGTTTATACAGGGTGCTTGGTACTAAATAGCCTTTTTACCTTTTTTAGTTATGAAAAAAATCAGTGATTTAAAAATAAACTCTCATTACATAAAAATGCTCTTATAACAAATAAAAAGTTCATTTAATTCTGTATAAAATTAACTTTTTACTCCATCTGTCTTGGTTCAGAAGCTACATATGTATATCCTGTTGAATGGTGATAAAAATTTGTAAATTTTTGGTAAATAAAAAGGTAGTTATTCTGTGTCAATGAAAGACCACGGATTTTTTTTATTAGGAATTTTTATTTTTATATTGTTCAGAGTTATAGTGTTTTTCAAAAAAAAAAAAAAAAAAAATCAATTTCTCTACTTTAGAAACCGTTGAAATTTCTGTACCCTCCACCACCATAATATGATTTTTCGCTTGAAAAAACCTATTTCTAGTTTTATTTCCTCAGTATAAAACACCTTCTATAGATACATATGTACATGTTCATTACACAAATCTTTCTTGTTAAAATTGTTTTGTTAATATTCTCATCAAATCTCAAATAAATTTTGCTCAATCTTAATATTTTATGAGCAAAAGGTCAAATGATGGTTAACCTATCTCTCTTATCAACATTTTAACCACATTCATGTATTAATATTCATGCAATTATTATGATGTTATACATATATATATATATATATATATAGGTATATATGGCTTATAATACATGTATACGTAATTTTTATGACTATAGAAAATTATGTACTCGTATACACATTATATGCGGCAATGACATACGTATAAATGTGTACTCATAAATTTAAATTTTAAACAAACTGCTGATGATGGTAATTTAATTTTAAATTTATCATTTACTTATACATATACATACATACGTATACGTATATCTAGTATTGCATGAAAAACATAAATAATACTCAAACAAAATTGCTTACTAAAATGAAAATCTTTTAAGTTTTAGTTTTCTTGACATCAATAAATAAATGAAAACAAACACATACGTACACAATCTAATAACAAACTATAAAAGATATTTATATGCATAGATACATATACATATGTCACATGTATGTTAAAGAGATATTCCATTCGCATATGTGTGCTTATAATTGTATAAAACATTCTGAAATAAAAAACTGCATGCGAATAATCGATATAGATAACTTATGGCTGTATGTGTACTTTATGTTGTCCTTTTAAATTCATTTTTTAGAAATATATTAGTTAAAAGTGTAAGTTCGTTAATACGTACTATTTATTATTTTGTTTGAAAGAACTTATATACTACAAAAGCATTTTTAAAAAAAATTATCCACCCATTCCGTGTATATCGAACTTTTGCTATCCACATTTCTAATCATTGTACATGTACATATTTTTGTACAAAAATGATATGTATAAATATTGTGAATATAATGATATATTATAGCTCATCAATACGAAAAACTTAACCACAAATCCTTAAAAAAAGAAAATCCTTATTATATTGATTTGGTCTTTTTTATTTGTTATCGTTTTCCATCATTTGACAATGAACATGTGTTACCAAAAACATACATTATATATACGTATGATATAGTAAACACCTATACATATGTGTGTAGAAAAAATATTCTGATCATCGATAATTTATATACGTGTACATTCGTGTTATTTATTCCAATCGAAAAAAAAAAAAGACACAACAAAATAAAAATAATTGCGGTGTAAACAAAACAAAAATATTTCCATTAATTAATAGTAATAATTTTTAAAATAAAAAAAAAAAATTACAAATATAACTTACCTTAAAGTGCTTTCTGTTTCACTTCTATTTCTGATTGAAATAAAAATTTGTTCTATGTACAGCCGTTGTATTTATGTACCTGAAATAAAAAATGAATTTTTTATTTTTTTCAAAATATTATCTGTACGTTGATATAGTATGCATTAATGAAAAATGCTTATAATTATGATTTATTTTACAATGTTAATAATCTTCGAAATTATATCAACTAAAAATTGAAGTTCTAAATTTTCGATTTGAAACTACGATAAAATTTCATATGGGAGTTCAATAGCCCAATAAAAAAAATTATGAAAATAAAATTCAAGAGCCACTGTGCGATACACCCTTCTTCCCTAACGTTCAAAAGGCAAGTGAATGAAATAAGCTTTGTCTACCTCTATTCTATTATGCTATTGAACTGAGTACTGACCAGTGCTGTCGTTTTGCTTTCCTTGAAAGTAGTATTTAGCCTTTTTTTAGGGTAGTATTTAGTGTTGGAAGGTAGTAGATTTGAGGAATATTGAAAATTTACATGGATTGGTAATATTCAAGATTTAATAATTTTTTGTAATATGTAGATTTCAAATCAAAACTTATTGCAAGACTGAATCTAAATATATTCTAATTCTTCACGAATGAAAACCTGAAAGTGCATCTGAATCGGTGTTAAAAACTCATACAAATTCAAATTGATTGCATTTTTTAAAAAAGAGATACAAATTAAAGTAATAAATACAATTTTGTTTTTAGAATTTATTGGATTTTATTAGAAAAATAATATGAAATAAATTTTTTTTCATTTAAAAGATTAACGCAAGTAATTATAATTAAAAAAAAAATAAAAATAACATTTCATTTTTAAAAAATTAAATAACAAAATTACATACTAATTAGGAACTTCATTATTTCATTTTAATTTAATTTTAAATAGTTTATTTGGTATTATATTTGTGATACTTCCTTAGAAGATCATTTGATGGAATGAAACTGATTGAAGATGTGGCAGAAATCAATTCCTTTGATATCATAATGCTGTTGACAGTTGCAGTCAAAAGTGAATTTCTTTTTTTATCTTTAATTATATTTAGTTGCGAAAAAATTCGTTCTGCTGCTGCACTGCTATGTGGTAAACTAAGCAAACTGCCTATAAACGGTTGCAGATTTGGAAACTTTTTTCATTCAAAGCGTTTCGCATCTGAAATACGTTGTTCCAAAAGTCTTCAAAATCCATTTCTTTCATTTTTTCAGATACAGTAACATGATTTAATAAATATCTCCATTCTTCATCAATTTCACTGATATCTGCACTTGCTAAATTTGGAAAAATTTCTATTAAAGGAACTAATGTTTAGAAAGAATTTATTTTTCGAAAGTTTTTTGAATGCTGATTATCATATTCATTATTGTACAGCACAGCCAGATTAAAAATTTATTTTAATCAAAACGATACAATGAAAAAAGCAGCGAAGCAGCAAAAATAGAATACAAACTTCAGGCAATAGTAGTAGATTTGTCTCGGGGGTAGTAGAGTAGCAAAAACCTTTGAAAGTAGTAGAAATACTACCATGGTAGTAACTTCGGCACCACTGGTACTGACTGACTAGACTAGTACTTGCTAGTACTCTTCCTATGTATACCGGACCAGACCAGTTTACATGAAACATGAAATGATGAAAGTGAACTAGTGAACAAAAGTGCGAAAGCTAATTGGTTGAGAAATGAGAATGAAGACATGTACAGTGTACAGGAACAGATACAGTACAGGAATACCGTTTTAAATTGCATTAAAAATAAAATTATTTCGTACGGAATATTCGAGGGTCCTAGTAATTCTTCATGTGAAACAATTTTTTTATAAATAATGAAAAAGAAAAACACACATACTCCAATAAAGCATGCACTGAGAATCATTATTAGATAGAGTATAGTGAAGTAGTACAAAATTTCTTTTACAAAAAAAAAAAAAAAAAAAAAAAAAAAAAAAAAATCTTATCTTCATAAAAAAATAATAAATAAATAAAAATTAGTACACTTTGATATTCTATGAAACAGAATATTCAGATTACACAAATTAAAATGAATACAACACGTTTATATACATACAGGTATGTATGTACATAGAGATCGTATGTATCATGTACTAAATATGGTATAGACATGTATATAATCAAAATATCGTATTAAGAAAATGTATATACGAATTTCAAATTTCATTTAATTTAATATAATTAATGAGATTTTCCAAGATTATACACTCTAATGGATTCAAAATGAAAATACTCTATGTAATACATGCAGGTGAATATACATACATACATATGTATGTATATTGGTATAAAATACATATAAGTAATTGAATTTCTCTAACCAAAATGTAAATACTGTACCCTCAAAATAATGAATACAAATACAGGTGTGATAAATTAAAATTTAGCAATAGAAGTAACAGTTCAAATTTATAAGAAATAAACCAAAAAGAATAGAACTTAATGAATATAAAAATAAACAAATAAATAAATAGATTTTTATACATACGCAGAAAGTAACTAAGAAACGACGCGAAAATTATTTTGTATTATAATAAACCCACTTTATCTATTAAACCTACTTCAAAATCAATTTAGAATCAAATACCATTAAATTACTTCCAGATAAAAAACGAAAATTGTTTTTTATTTTGATTGCTTTTCCATTATCTAAAATAAAAATTTCTTTTTTTTTATGTTTTTTTTTTATTTTTTATTTTTATTCTTTTTAAAATAAAAGTTTCTTTGGTATTTTGTAACAACTCAACTTTTTTCACATTTTTTCCTGTTTTTATTTTTTTTTGTATGTTATCTGTTTATGTGACCTTTCTATTATTTAAATTTATTGAAAACGTATCAATTTAATAGAGGAAAAACATTTACTTGTATTTTTATTTTTGGCTGTTAATTGTTACGTCCACGGTAATAAGATAATATTTTTTTTTTTTTTTTTTTTGAAATGACAAATCGGATATTATATTTATTTTCTTTTCTCTTGTAAAAACCTTAAATGAAAATTATTTGAAAAAACAAAAATAAGAACTAATAAAAAAAAAACTTCATAAACATTTACACGCAAGACTATAGAGAAATTATAGAAAATGTATAAAAATAATAAAATAAAAAAAAAGGAATAAAAAAAATTAATCGATTACTATAATGAATATAAGGTATGTATGTATGTACAAACAAAAATTATAATTTGTTGAAATGTAATTATTATTAAGCCTAAAATAAACAAAATAATGAAGCAAAATGAAATACTATTACTTTAGTAACTAACTGAAAAAGCGAATAAAATTAGCTCAATTGAGGTTGATGTCCTTCTTTTGTTTTTATTAATTCAACATAATAGATAATGAATTTGTATTTAATGCTCTTTAATATGAAAATCCTGGAAAGAGGACATTTTGTTACAATTTTTTTTATTTTTTTCGAATTTCTATAGAAAGTACATTAAAAATATATAAATGTACAAACAGAATACTGTAATTTTTATTTATATCTTTGTTTATTGATATTTAATTATGTAACGTATTACGCCATTGAAATGTGTAATTAACATAAAATTCTCATTTAAAACAAAAAATTCAAAAATAAAGGGTGCTTTTAAAATAAACTTATAAGTTTGACGTGTTTCAGTTTAAAATACCTATTGAATATCATTTTAAAAAATTAGTAACTAAGTATCTAATTAATTACACGAGCAATAATAATTAAAATAACAGAAACTACATCAAAGGCAATTACATATGTACATACATATCTATGTATGTATTTACATTAAAATTCAAAAATCGAAAAACTAAAAATGGAAATATTATTATAAACTTTTTAAACACGTGTAGGTACTTAATTATCTTATCTTTATGTAAATTACAATCAAAATTTTTATTAGCTGCATGTCTGTTAACACCCCGTTTTATTGAAACCTATTTATGTATTGAAATTAGACTAATGACATACATTTAGAATTCATACTAGGATATAAGTATTGCATTTATGTGTGTGTATGTATACGTCATATATACATATGTATGTATGTATACATAAATGTGTTTCTTCCAATGTTTAATACTTGTACTAGACAGAAAATTTATTAGTGTATTCGAGTCAATTTTTAGAAAATAAAAATATAAAAAAACTTACAAATATCAGTTGATACTGAGCTTCGCGTATTTTAGATTTATACTGGATTAACGTACTTTTGAGTACGTACATACATACGTATGTATATAAACCTAATCATTGTCCTAAGAATAATACCATATCAATATCCTAGTAAGAATACTACATATTTGTCGATAGCCTTATTTCCAATTTTTAAAAAATAATCGATTGAATATAGTTTTCCATGTAAATTATATTTTATTCAAAAATTTCTTTAGAGTAAAACTATTTTTAATCAATTTTTAATCATACATAATTACTAATTTAGCAAGAAAAGAAAATAAGTACTTTTCCATATATAAAAATAAAATTTTTTTTGTAAATGAGATAATGAAGAATACAATTTTTTTCGGTAGTAATAAATTCAAAAGGGGGAAGAATAATAGTTTTAATAATAATAATAAAGATAATAAAGAACCTATTCAAATATTATTATTATTATTATTATTATTATTATTTTTACTCCACATAAAATATTATTTTATTGCTTTTACAGTTGAAGAAAAATAAAATATTTTATATAAGGACACGAAGGAACAAAAAAAAACTTTAATTTTCATAATTTTATTACTTTTTGAGGTTTTTCTTCAAAAATGAACGAACTTTACTATAAAAATTTATTATATTAAAAATAAGTTATGAAGGACCCATCTACAATATTAGTATAGATATATAGTATACATATTATTTATGTATGTATGTACATATATCATTTTTAGAAATGAATGAATGAAAACGCATAAAAAAATTATTGTATGCATATTTTTATAAACTCATTTTTTCATACATACATATATCGATGATGTACTTTCTATAGTTGTAAACTTTAACGATATGATAAAAAATTTTCAAATAAATTAAATTTGTTTGGTGTAGAGAAATATTTTTCTCTATTTTCTTGAAAAGTTTTTTATACATACCATGTATACATATAATATGTAAATTTGTTACTTTATTAAAATGAAATTTTATATTGATGTCTAAATAGGTTGTTTACATTCTATGTAGTTCATTTGTATTGGTATATATTTTCATATGAATATTCATAGAATCTGTGCGATATGCATGTTAAATTTAGTTAAAGTACTAAGTGGCATTTGAAAAAAGAATTTTAAAATACTCGCCTAAATTCCTAAATTAATAGCGATACCCGAAAGATATCAACAATTTGGATATTTGCACAGATAAAAACTATTAAATACGTTAATAAATGGAACTGGAAATTGTTCAACTATTTAGCATTTTAGCACTCAATTCGCACAGACTCACAGTAATATTTGTACATAATACAAGTAAAACGTCTTTGCACGAACATACTTTTTGTTACATTTCTTACGACACGTATTCCATAGATACATTTGAATACTTTACGTTATTTTAAATGCTTTTTTATTTTTCTTCTCATAAAAAGAAGAAAAAATTTTTTATCTATTTTCATTTCACTATCATTTACATACACAGTGGAAAAGAGCATATAAAAAGAAACGAAGAAAGAAAAATAAATAGATGGAAAAAAAAAAGAAAAATTACAATAAAAATCGGTAAAATAAAAGCTAAAAAAGAATTTTATTTTTGAATGATAATCACACCACTATAATCCATTTTCATACATATACATAAGTACATATATGAATGTACACTTTATGCAGCATAATATTGTGATAATAACAAAATAATTTCATAAAAATGAAAAGCTATGCGTATGTGAAAAAAAGAAGGGAAAAAAAAAGTGTACATAAAGTCAACCATAAATTTTTTTTTTGTTTGTAAACACAAAAAAAAGAAAAAAATGTAAAATAAACCTTGTAAAGGAAAGAAAATTAAGTTTTACAAAAATAATATGCACCATTAACCTGATCTAACTTTGATTTACTTTTGTATGCATTTTCTTTATATTTCTTACAGTAAAAAAACAAAAAGTTATCTACTAAGTACGTATTCATAGCATTCATTTTTATCATCTGTAATGTAGTGCATTCATAGATATTATAGTTACTTTTTCATATTATTGGTATTAATGCAGCTGACATAACAAAAATAATGTAAAAATCTTAAAAATAGTTAAGATTGAAAAATATGATAAATAAGTGAATAAAAATGAACGTATTCTATAAAATTAACTTTTATATGAACATCCGTGTATATAATTAATTTTTTTCATTACATCACTATCATGAATACTGGTTTTATTTGTGGATGTTAAACCTAAAAAGAAATTACATTTTCAATACGCCCAATATATACAGAATACATATCTTTTATAAGATGTATGAAAAAAATGACAACCTAATTTTTGTGTTGCTAATTTCATTTACATTTACAATGACAAAGCACTATAATCGACATCTTCGAATGAAATGATTTAATGAATATTTAAATTTTCAAATAAAAGGTACTTAAAGATACTAGCTTTCTATCAATATTGCACAAAAAATATTCCAAATTAAAGTGTTATTTCGCTATGATGAAAATATCTTATTTTTTATTTTTTTGTAGTCATTAAAATATGCTTGGCAAGAACTAAAAATTATAAATTTTCCATTCATTGTAGCCTATTCTACGATAAACAATTTCTCACGATAGATGATAAATTTTTTTTTTAACTTTTAAATATAAAATCAAATATTTTAAACTTAAAAAATAAATACATAATAAATTCTCGAAAATATCTGAAAGACAGAGGTATAAAGTTTTTCAACTGTAATACAAACTATCAGATTTATGTAAATTCTTATATATAAAAAAAAAAAAAATTCATATAACCACTTGACCTCACCACTTGACTTTAAGAGAGAATAAACTTCAAAGATTTCTGATTTTCACTAAAACAAAAAGTGATATTTGTACTTTTTCTTGCTTTTAAAATATTATATCGTACGGTAGGATGAAGATAAAACTTTGAAAGTCGATTTGAAAACAATAAGAAAAGAATTTTTTTAAATGATGTCCTCTGATTTTTGTAAAATTTACAGGATGTGAAAATGCTGATGTGGGACAACACTTCTTCTTCTTCTTCCAATGGTACTACAGCCCAAATCGAGCCTTGGCCTTCTCTAATGCTTGCCTCTACTTCTCTCTGGTTCCGGCCGCCGTTTTCCACTTTCTTTCGCCCAATAGAATTTTGGCATATTCCTCTACCACTTATAGTGATAAAAAATTTTCCATACAAAAATTATACTTTTTGGACAAAAAATGGCATCATTAGCATCAGACTTTCTCATCAAATTATACTTTTAGTCATACCTTATCATTAGAAAGGTTCGGACTGTACTTAATGTACATTAAACATGATTCGAATACAGTGCATCACCCATGGCCGCATGGGTGATTTAGATGTACATGACATCTTGGTCATTTTGTGACATTTACTTCAAGACACCCTGTAACAATATTATAAAGTTCCTTTTTTGTGTTAGTACAGTATTACCAGTGTATTACGTAATATCATTTAAATGTTGTATAGTAGCTAAAACAAAATAATTACTTTCATGACAATACAGAAAACAAACTCCAATTACTCATCAAAAAAAAAGTTTAATAATAATTCTTTTCTTTTCGTATTATTTTCATGTTTTGGCTTTTAAAGTTTTTCTAATTTTTTTTTCTTTTTCTTTTTGTTTTACATTATTTTTATTGCATTTATTTCTTATTTTTACTTATGTTATGTACATGGTTTTCTATTCTTAAAAAACTTTGACATTATGAATAAATAATAGTTGTATATTCATGGTGAAGAAAAAAAAACAAATAGAATTTTATTACTTTTCCACATTATCTTATACTTTTTTACAGTTTGTGACTATATATACATTTTGTTTTTTCTTTGTCTTGTGTTTCATTTTTTTTTTCAATTTTCCAATACCCTTTTATACGATATTAAAAATTTGTTCCTTTTTACAAGAGTTTTTGAAAAGATGAAATTTTATTTTTGCCAATTTTTTTCTCTTTTTGTCATTTCTTTTAGTATTAATATATGTCTTCATCAAACCTCATTCCTTATATATATATGTACATAGGTGTACATTTTGTTCTAGGTTTTTTTTTTTAATATTTGTCTTTTTTGTTTTTTCTTATTAGTATATTTATATATTTATTTTCTCTATCATTAGATAAAAATCTTACTTAACCAAATACATACGCATAAAATGATAAAGCTATTCAAACATTTTTTTTTTTATTAAAAATAAAACATAATAAAAATATCTTGGATCGTCATAAAAAGAATAAAAAAGAAAATTTTCAATATGAAAATATATAAAGTAAATATGTACACATAAGGATGTGTATCGTATATAAGGTGTTCCAGAATAAGTGTTACAGACTATAATTTTCTTACATGTATGTACTTCAGACAAAACTTTCAATATCACAAGATGATCTTTTATATAAATACATACATATATGACATCCTGTACATACATGTATATGAAAAAAAAAAGATTCACAAAAAATGCAATAAATTGAGAAAAAAAAATGTATTCGATGTCCTTTTTTTAGAGCAAAAGAAATAATAACACATAAATTTTCGTAGTTTTGTACTTTCAAAAACAGAAAAGGGTAAAAATCAAAATTTTTTGTTCATATATTTTGATTTCATTTTGTTTTTTCTTTTTTCCAAGAGAATGATGATGAATTCAATTGTAATAGTGGAAACAAGGAAAAATTGAGTAAAAGTTTAAAATAATTCAAAAAGTAAAAACAACAAATTATATCCTCGTTTATCACATATGATATACCTATGTACATATACATATATGAGGATAATATATATTATGTGTACATAAATGAACAATTTTTTGTGTACATATGTACATACACATGTTTATAGTATGTAGATAAGAAGAAAAGTACATTGTGTCCTTTTAAAAAATTGTTGTTGTTATAAATTATATATTATAGCTATATTACACATAAATAAATATAAGATAAAATATGTATTCCGAAATGATGAAAATAGTATATTATATATATATAAGTAATAACGGTATTTCTTGTGAAATTTAATCATGCAATACACATTAACATGATACACATCTACAAATACATAATAAATTATTTTTTATAAAAAAAAATTTTCCACTTATATACAATTTTCATATACACTGTACTGTTCTGTTAAAAAGTCTTTAATGTTATCGCTGTTTTTCTTTTTATTTTCATCGATTTTTTTCTTTTTTTTATAGTTTCTTCGCAAATTGAATTTTATTTGAAACTTTTGAATGAAAAGTAAACATACATTTTATGCATGTGTGTTCACATCATTACGTCAAACATTTTGTAAACTTTAATCTTCACTATACATGACTATAGAGTTATATATTATATAACATGTACATGATTACGTGGTGAACTATATTTTTGTATTCTTGTACTACTTTTCATTCTTTTTACAGTATATTATTGAAATAAAAAGTTGAATAGAAAGAAAATGAAAAAATTTATATAAACTTACATAGTATTAAAGTTGTAAGATGTGAAAAATTCAGGATTATTTTTATTCTATTTTTATTTTTATTAGATAACAAACATATACATCATATTACTTGCATATGTATGTATATTTATATAAAAGGGAAGGAACATCATAAATTTTGTATAATGAGACATGCGACATCAGTTCGGTTTCAATTCGTTTTTGTATACACATGCACATAATATTTTCACATACAAATTTTACAAATTTATATATACCATCATTTTACACATACACATATGAATATGTATACTTACATACATATACATATATATTACGCAGGGTATAACAGCTTAACTTAATAAAATAAGGAAAGCATATAATATCCTTCAAGTCGCATGATGGCGTACATACATATTCGAGACGAATTTACTCAAATTGAAAAATTACATCACATAAATCATACTCTCATATTTGATATCTGCCATTTACATGATTAAGACTAGAGAACTACATATCTAATTAGGCTTTAAATCACAAAAAGTTTTTCAACTTCCTTTATTTAAATGTATTTTATTTTGTTGTTAATTTTTGCCTCTTTTGAAATATCAATCTTACAGGATTTTGGATATAAATGTAAATTTAAAATACTTTTTCAAAAATTTAGATATCAAATTTCCAATTTCGGAAATTGTAAAGGTTATTGCACTAACGTAAGGATGCTTGTCCGTTTTTTTTTTAAAGCCAGATATCAGTAGAAAACGAAAATTCATCTTCATGGATTCATATTGTTTTTTCTTCTAAATTTTATTTTTATTTTTTCTGAGCAACCACGTGCTACCAAATATCTAATACACCCTATACATACAATTCACACATCAGTTTGTCATTTTATTACTATTATAAATTTTTTTTTGTTCAGCTTATTCGTATATTTGAAGACTTTTAACAAAAAGTTTTGAACAATATTTTCGAGTCATTCACATATACATTTTTATTTTTACTTTTATTTTATACTGTTTTTTTTTTTTTTTTTTTTTGTTTGTATTGCTACTAAATGTATTATATATACGTACGTTATATTATATGTACATTGCATATAACATATTCTATAACTTTTCACATATGCAGATAATACGTAGCTCTTTATTTAATGTACTTTCAACATGCTTAAACATTAAATATTCATAAAAAAAATATATATGTACATATAAACGTCTGTATGATGGATTGAACATTAATAAACTCGCTGAAAGGGGAAAAAAATATGAATTGAGAATATACACAATAAGAAAAGATTTTCTATTTTTTTTTTTTCAATGTTAGAATTTGACTTATATACATACGTACACTATACATATTTTTCCATGGTTTGAGAATAACTTTTTTTTTTCATTTTTAAATTAAAAATAAATTTTATTTATAGATCAAAATATTTAGAAAATATTATGAAAAAAATTTAGAAAAAGAAAATTGGGTACATATGCAAAGTATGATGATGTATGTATGTGCCATTAATTTTCTTTATTAATAAAATATGTCAGTCAAATACATTCGTATTTTTGAACATACGTACATACATATGTACTTATGCATGTACTTCATATTATTGTAAATTTCAATAGATTTTCCTTTTTCTATGATTTTTTTTTTCTAATTTTTGCACCTTTTTGATAGTTCCTGTTCTTATCTGCATTAATTTGAAAATATTATGTATAGGTAAATTAAAATTAGTTCAACATATTTTATCTCACATCTTTATTTGTGTTAGTAAAGAATTTGTAAAAATATTTTGTTCTTAAAAATAAAATAAAAATGCCCCATTCCCAAACACTCGAATCTTACAATCTTCAAAACAATACAAGTACATTATAGTACCCTTTTTTGTGCAAACATACATCTAATTAAAATTTTTTGCCGATAGAATTATTTCTAGTGTTAACCACTTGTAATTTAAAATATTATTAATATACATAAAATTTAAAAATGGTTTCAAATATATTTGTATATATACAATACTAATCCATGATAAATAAATCAATAACATAAAACAAAAATTTGATTTAATTGATAAAAGAAAAACAAAAACAAAAAAAAATTATTTTTAAAAAACATCGAAAAAAAAAATTAGTTCATATCCTTAAGAAAACAGAAATTTTCCATTAAGAAAAGAATTTTTCATGTTTATCATTATAATTTAATGAAATAATAAAAACAACGAATTAATAATATTATCCTATCTAATTTATTTTATAACGATCCTTAACAATTTTTGTTTTTTTCCTTTTAAAAACGTATTTTTATATAGATAAAAACTTTATGTTATTTAAATTATTATCATCCAATTATTTGAACATTAAAAGGTCCTTAAAAAGAATGATTTCCTTTTTAAATAGATGAAAAAAAGAAGATATGCGTCTATAGTACCTTAAATATTATATTTCTCAATCGTATTACCAATTATAAATATGTATGTGTATATACAGTGGTGGCGAATAAAACAGCGATGATTACAAAATTATTATGAATATTGCAATTTTTATTTAATCGTTCCTATTTTATTTGCCACCACTATATACTTATGTTTATAAAAAGAATAAAACCGATTTTAAATTAATATTTCAACTTTTTATCGATTTTTTTCTTTATCTATTTGTTTCTTCAATGTTTTTCTCTTTTTATACTAGATAAATTGGTTGTTATCTGATATTCGTTATTAAGTGATTTAATGGAAAATGTCTTTTACTGGATTTACTTAATTATATTTGCAATTTATAATTTAATTATAAAAATTACATATATTATCCTTTTTAAGAATATTTTTAAGTACGTGAATTATATAACTTCAAATTTCTTAGATAAAAATTCTTTTGTAACTTTGAAAATTAGTATAAAAGAAAAAGTTGATTTTGTATTTTGAAATTAAGTTCATTTTTCATCATTATTACATTCCGCCTTTTTTTACATCTTTATTATATTCTGTAAATTATCATGCAATTAATTTAATGCAAGGAAAAAAACTGGGGAAAAAAAAAGAGTAAAACTTTCAATAACGTTTCTGTTGTACAAGATATTAAAAAAAAATAAATAAATTGCTGCATTCATTATAACTTTTAATCAGAAAAATAAAGACAAGAGTTTTGTAATACCTACATTCCAGTTTATTTTTTTATTTATACCTTCACAGATTGAAATTTTAACCCCATACTTAACTGACGTTTATTTTGTAATTTTCTCATTTTATTACTTATAACCTTTTTTATAGCTTTTTTTTTTAACTTTTCAATTATTTCAATTTTATATTATTTTCTTTTATATGTAATTTTCTCCTTCATCTTTTGAGAGTTTAGTAGCTCAATAGATATAGATTGTTAGCTTCTGATTCCTTTAGTCTCAGATTCAATGCCAGTCACAGACAAAAGAAGAAAAATCGTATTTTTTATTGTTTGCTTACTTTATTAGCACCTTTACCTTACCGTACCACATCCATGTTCACTCAATATTGAATACCAAAGCTTTCTGCTTGCTTATAGTACATATGTACATATATATACACTAATACCAGTAATATTGATCGATCTCTAGTGGTCAATCCGACCATCTAATTGAGTTTGTTTTCTATACTTTAATAAACCCAGTGATTCGAAATTCATGTTAAAACCAAATCAAAACATATTCTACATTCATATTTTATATGCAAAAATGTAAGAACAATTTTTTTTAAATTTTAATTGAAAAGTACAAACGTTAAGAAGTAATTACTTCATTAGTACGCAAAAAAAAAAAATTAATTTATTAGTAAACCGAGTACAAATAAACGAATGTTTACAATATAGTATATGATGTTCTGCTTTAAAAAATATTTAAAATTGAAAATTATTGTTGTTATTATAATGTTTATATGTACGACTTTGTTACATATAATTTCATACATTTTCAGGTATATATATTATGTATACTTTTATAGTGTAAAATAAGTAATTTCTGAAAACGAAATTATAACTAAAATTGTAAACAAGAAAAATAGGATAGAAATGAAGTAAATTTATGCAATCGGTTGTATTTGTTATAAAATGTATATAAATATACAAAAATGAAAGCGAAAAATAGGAGTATAGTAATGAACCGTATGAGAATTTTTTTTTTTGCACCACGAACATAAATAATAAAAAAATAAAAAATTTAAAAAAAAAACGAAATTATTACGGAAAAAAGAAAAAATAAATAAATATTAAACGGAATGCAGGAAATTTCAATTTCACATCTACTTGAGTTTGTATAAAAACTAGTTCAGCTCATAAAAAAACTTGTCTATATTTTATACCTATACATGCATGCTGATATTTATGTATGTATATAATATATAATAAATATAACACCAATTTGTATATTTATACTATAGATTTTAACTTTAACTTTATTTACTTTCATATTCTAATAATAATATTGTACAGTATTAAATTTTGATCCTTGTTTTCCTGTTTTTTCAATATTTTTACTATTTTCTTTTCATACATACATACATATGTATGTATATTTCATACATATACATAGTTATGTTATGCAAGATATATAACGTTAAATAAAATTTTAACTTTTCATTTTTGTTTATAAGGCTCATGCCATATAAATTCAAATTTATTAAATAAATACGAATACATACAGTTTATATAGTTAAAAATACACATGTATATTATCATATATATTTACCTACTTATATATAAAATATACCTATTGCTTTCATAAACATAAAACTTTTCAGAGACTAAAATTACTATTGAAATTATGACGGTTTTTCTTTAAAAGCAAATTTTTGTATTTAAATATATGAATGTATTTATCTCTGACTATACAACTATTATAGAAGATAGCAATTTATTCATATTCTCGTATATCTATAATATACACGAATACATATACATATGTGTGTTAAGTATATGTATAGTAAGTAATTTATATTTATATGCATCTGCATATTATGTGTGTAAATATATTTTAAATACTATTTTCATAGATTTTAACTGTATTTATAATAGCAATGTGTAGTACCAAAGCAAACATAAATAAACGAAAATAGTCAAAAACTTTTGAATTTTATGTATAATACATACATGTACATATACATAGTTTTATTTCAGTACATGTAAGTTATAAAATTATACTACATATACTCGTACATATTATTATTGCCTTAAAATCATCCCTGAACTAATTTCTAAAATTCTCTTGAGCAATATATAAGTTTTGTTGATTGAAGGCCACTTTTCAAAGAAAAGAAAAGGATGAGCCAAATTCAGAGAAACTAAGTTAAAGTATATATAGTAACAGAATAAATGTATAACAACAAATCAAAGGCTAAAAACAAAAAAAAAGATATTCAAGGATACTATCTAGAAGGAAAAAATCTTTTTCACATTTATACATAATATTTATGAATAGGCCTCCTTACAAAACGCAGTAACACAGTATTACTACGATATATTGATTTCTAAAACATCAAACTGGAAAATTTTTGAAATTAGAAATCAAGTCGAAACGTACTGTTGTAATATCACCTGTGTAAAATTTAAACAGATAACGCAGTTAAAAATTTTATAGCCACAAAATGTTTTTTCCAAAAGTGAACAAATACTTTATCAATATATTTTTAATGTTATGAAAATTTACAGTATAGCAATTGTCATTTACTACGAAAATGTTCACGTTTTGGAAGAAGACTACACTTGTACATGTGTATACACATGTGGTTATGAATTTTTTATATCTGATAAAAATATCATAGATGAGATGACTTTCTATTTACTAAATAAGTCCTTTTTTCTCAAATTTTTCTTGGTACATGCCAATATTTAAATTTATCTGTGATGAAAAATTAAAACAATAATAGTAATAAAAAAAGGCGAAAAACTTACCCTGTTCACAACATCATGTAGAATAAGTGAATCCTTATTTATTTCAAAACTTCAATTTTGAAAAATTTCCTACAATGTTTTTTTTTTTGTTTTTTTATTTATTTACAACACAAGAATATATTTTATTCACGCATCATAAACACTTGGGAAAACGAATCAAAATTTGTATAGGTATGTTATAAAACAAAACATAGTTTATATCCACACACTATTCACACGGAAAATAAACAATCACGTTTTGTTTTTTTTTTTTTTTTTTCATTTTTTTTTTTTGTATTGTAATAGCATTGAAGCCGATTTCACCCATTTTGAGTCATTTATTTTAATATCCGTTCCATTAATATTGACTACTACACAACATACTCGTATATATATATACACTGTATAGGCACTATTTCATTTTCAATATTACGCGCGTAAATACAACATTTTTATACATATGTATGTACGTCCTCGCCTCGCACTTACATATAAGTAAATAACTACATACATAAATGAGTACGAATGTAAGCTTTTTTTTAATTTTTGATATGCACAGAATAATCTTCTATTCTTAGATTTTTTTAAGCCCAATATTAACACTTTCTCCATTTTCTTTGTTCTTCTTTTTGATTTCTCTTTTATTTTATATTACGTACATATATTTAATTTTTTACAAAATAACAAATAATTTTCTTTTTTTTTTAAATCACTCGCGCACTTTCTAATACACAATCAGTGTGGCCAGATTGGGCGGGTAATTGTTGAAAAAATCTGGCCACAATGCTCGCATTAGACGATGTTGAGTTATTACTCACATATAGCACTTGTCATAATTCATCTTTATTTTTTGTTCTGCTTTTTTGCAAAGTGCAATCAATGCAATTACATAATACAATTATTTCTTTGATATACGTACATACAAACCTGACGAAATACAGCGAAATTCATAATTTTCGATTAAACTTTTCAATCGATAAATTTCCATTTTCTTAATTTTCTTATATGCAATGCAGTTTTACATATATGGTTACGTACCGTGTATCTTTGCTAATATGTGTGTGTAATGAAAATTTGTAATTATATATCTAGTTTCTATTTCTACATAGCCATAGAGAATTTGATAATAATTTTCGATACAATAAAGTACTGTTCAAATCGTTACAAAATTATGGAATTTTTACATACAGTTATCGTTGTATTGAAGTGGGAAAGGACTAGCCAAAATTAATAAGTAAGGTAAAGCGAGAGAAACTTAACTTGATCTTATTTGATTATATAGCTTTGATTGCATTTTACCATTACCTTACTTTACATTACTTTTTCATTTTGGTTCTAACTATAGTTTTCATATTTGGAATGAAGTCTAAAATATGGGCTCTAATTGTTATATTCGTTACACTGCCTTCTTTACTGTATAAAATATTCTGCATATAGAATGACTATTATACTTTAATGTTTTTTCTCGATGATAGTAACATGGATCAAAAGTCCATTTCTATTTTTATACAGTATTTTTGTACAGACTACATACATATGTACATACATACATGCAGTCCTTAATCGGATTCATTGATAGTACTGGGCACGTTCCAAATTGGTGCTCATAATACATTATATACAATTTTGATTCTTATTGCTTTTGCTTTATTTTATTCCTCTTCTTTTTTTTATGTTCTTGTGTTATATAAAAGTGAAAAGCTATATATTCATAAATACTTATATAGAAATTTCTCGAAATATATAAGCACAATCAATATAAGTGTAGATATTATGTGTATTAAATATGTGTGTACAAATTTCAAAAATTTGTGGTATTGTTCAACAATGTAAAACTATGTTCTATGTCCTCTATTCTATGCATGTATGTATGTTTGTGTGTTCATGAAATATATTGTTTCAAAATATGGTTGGCCATTCTTTTGAGAATTATGGAGTGCTGTAAAAGATAATATGTATGAGATTGAAATGACCGAAACTAACAATTTATTAATGTTCTTGAACATCAATAGCATATAAAATGTGGTGATGCTTTTCATGCCGTTACTGCAGCATACAAAGCAAATGTTATTTACCTACACTGTTACAAAAAAAAATTTTTTTATACGATTTTTGAAAAAATTTCTAAAATAGACTTTTAGATTTTTAGGATGGGACTTTCATCCTATACAGATAGTTCGAAATATAAAAATTTATTACCTGCCACACTTTATTACTGACGGAAATTTAATTTCACATAGGTATCTAAAATATGTTTTATGAGGAAAAATTATTCATTTTAAAAAAAATTGTTAGTTTTCTATTTTAAAATCTGATAAAGTAATAATTTACAGTACATTTTCAAGGAAATGCACTTTTTAAATGAAAATAAGAAGAAACTTCAATACCATGCAACCTTTTTTTAATGAACGAAAAAAACAAAAATTAAATAAGAGCAGTAAATTACCACCGAAATTAGAACCTTATTAAAATTCTATCATATTTCATTCATTTTTATCTACATACATGTACAAATGTATGTGTTCATGCATAGAAGCGAGTAATGTAAGTGGCTACATCATGTTTCTTGTATGTTAAACAGGCTATACCAAAACAAAAATTATATCTTTCTCCGTATTTATGTTGTTTTCCTGATATTTTGTGTTAATGTAGATTTTAATGTCTTATTTATAGTCGTAACTATAATAGAAACACACATACACAGACTTATGAAAACTTCAAGCATTTACTATTTGCAAGAGATTTTCCTTGATTTCGTTGTACATTTAATGGTAATTTATTAGAAATTAATCATCAATTTCCTTCTTTTTTTTTTGTCCTACATATAGAAATCTAAGAATGCTGACTTTTAGGTATATAATAATAAACACACGAAAACAAAGAGAAAAGAAAATGTTTAAAAGCTGTTGAGATGAACAAATTACATAAAAATATGAAAAAGCAGTGAAAAACAAAAAAAAACAAAAAAACGTTTTGCTAATGAGACCATCTCATTATTTTGTCTATTTGATAAAATCATCAGACAACATCTCTTCTCTAGTGGGATTAAACTTCTAAAAATTCTATCATGTTCAAATATATAGTCATTAATTGTCATTTATTTGCGTACAGGCCTATAGAGTTGATAACTACAATGAAAATTAATGCCTTCTTTGCATTATCTTCAAAAAGAGAAAAAATAAAATTGTAATTTTATGTTTCTAATTCCTAATATCAAAAGGACTTTTGTTATTTATTTTTCTTTTTTTTTTTTTTTGTGAAACGAATACAAAAGATGTACTTCAAAATTTTACCAAAATTATGTAATATCAGATAATAAAATACAATAGCGTAAACGATGTTTACTTATATAAAATACAAAAAGAACATTATTATTAAAAGCCTTTTTTCAAAATAAACTGTCATCTTCTTTTTTATTTTCGTCATTTATAAATCGTTTACAAATATGATTAAAAATTTATTGTGCACAATCTACAGTTATTATATTAATGTACTTAAAATCTTTAAGATGTTTGAAAATGATATGAATAATTATATTTATAAGGATTTTATTCAATTCAATAAGATATTATGTATTTTCTATAAAAAAAAGGAAGTACATTTAGTCTTTTCTATTAGGGTGTAACTCAACATTAGAATCAAATGAGAAAGTCCCGAGCTATTAAAGTTGAAAGTTTAAAAATGCCATTTTTCATGCATAAAAACACATGATGGTTTTTGAGTCACCCTTTATATTTTTTGTATTTAAAAAATTTTGTACCACTTATAAAAGTAGATGTCTCCCGTCTGATATTCCTAAAAATTTTACGAATATCAAAGGATATCATCTTGAGATATTCAATGTTTCATATCAATTACAAAAGCCCATAAATTTATGTATAGTAGGTAGGTACATTGTTTCATAATAAGTTTCGTTTATTGCTTTAAATTTCGTTTACAAATTTTGCTTTAAATATTATTTCCTCCATTCTAATGCTTCTAATAATAAACCTCATCCTTGAACTCTGTTTGGGTGTATTACATATTCCTACAATAATATCTACATATGTACATACATAGGTACGTAATTATTTACATTCAAAATATGAAGGATATACCAGTGATATATGTATGTATAATGTAACTGTGTACAAAACTAAATTCAAAGTAAATATGCAAATAAAATGAAGAGAACTCAAATCCTTTTATTTATGTGTGCGGTTGTAGTACTCGCATACATGTAAGCTGATGTCTATACGTAAATATATGTATGTATATTCTTGTGAATATTTTCTTCTTATTATTATTTTTTTCAAATGTACATCAAACAAATTTACAAAATATATTAAATAAGAGAAATGATGAAAAGCAAAAGACATTTTGTTTTGTTTGAACTTGTAAAATTCCTTCATTTTTGTTTTTCCTACATTCAATAGAAGAAAATAAATAAATGACACTCATACGTATATGAAATATTTCTAATCTCATTATAATGTTTATTTTGTTATATAATTTACAAAAATTTATAATATATACTTTGAGGAATACAAAAAACGAACATTCCCCTATACAGGTGGTAAAGGTGTGATTTTTTTTTTCACTACCTTATTTTTGCATGAAATTTGTAGATGTTTTGCATACAAAATATGTTACTTTTTTTTTTTCTTTTTTTCTTTTTTTTTTAAATAAAAAAATAAAAATTCATGAAATTGCTTTGAATTAATTATGAAATTAAAACTGAATGTTTAGGAATAAAATTTGATATCTTAAAGAAAATTATTTTAGTACAATTTGTTCATCCACACACATATTATATGTAAAAATAAAAAAAAAAATTAATAATATTAATTTTGTGTATTTTAAAAAAATTACTTACGCAAATTCAAAATTACACGATTTTCAATTTTTCTATTTAATAATTGCAAGATTAATGAAAATTTTTAGCTCGATTCAAAAGTATTTAAATATGTTTATACCTATGTATCTTTAAAAAGTATAAAAGTCCAAAGAAGATCGCGTGATGACTGATGAGTGATGATTGCACAGCAAGGAATAGAAAAAAAGCTATTCATTTACTATTCATCAACTATGAAGAATGAATAACAAAATGGCTTCATCCCGCCAGAAAAATATATGTACATTTTTTTTTTTCATTTGATCAAGACATAAATGTCAAAATATCTTTTTTACATAACTGAGTTAGTTTTTAATTTTTTACTATTTAAAAACTATTTAAATTTTTTTACTATTTAAAAAAAAAACTATTTTATTGAATTGTACAATGTACATATCTTCGACTATATGTATTTTTTGTTGTAAAAGCTTAATCTGTGTTAGTACTAAGGTCAAAGACTATTTTAATAATAAATGTCTAGACTCTAGACTCTGTACACTAACTACCTATATATGAATGGTACACATTTAAAAACTTATGGTCGAATACACACATATGTATGTGTGTCTTCTTTCTTCTCTAAGTAAGTCATTCATTATACATTTCAATTTTTAAGGTCGCATAAGTTTTTACAATCTCATGTGGTCTTTTCGTCTTTTATCTTCGTCTGAGCTTTTTCATTTTGACTTTAAAAAAAAATCTATTAAAATTGTTCACACAAAATCAGATGCATTTTTTGAATTTGTTAATTGTTTGTTCACATGTAGAGTGCAGTGCACTATTTTAGTTAGGTACCTATATGTACATACTACATATGTATGTACTACGCCTGCATAACTATAATTTTGGTTCTTGCTTGATTCATGTAAATCGCAATTGCATTGCAATACTACAAAGTATCTACTATCTACTATCAAAGAATCTATCTAGTATCCACTATCTAGCCATGTCCAGTGACTCCAGCCAGCCAGCCAGTGACTCAATTCAATCAGTTCCTCGTGTAACTTCGCGGTTTGTGATTGCGGTACTTCAAATAACAATATAAGTATTCATATTCGATTTATGAATTCTCATTAATTTTGATTACGCAAAATAAATAATAAACGCTAATTGAAGTTTATTGGACTTGTTAGAAAAATAAAAAAATGCTTTTATTTTCGCTTTTACGTACCATGGAGATTTTATGCATGTACATAATTTTTAATATTTAATTTAATAATAAATGTATAGAAAATAAACTACACAACTACATGTAACATTTATTGAATATGAATGAAGAAAAGCGCTCTTTTTGTTGAATTTTCCTTTCGTTTTTTTTTTTTTTTTTTTTTCTAATTGTATTTTGTGTTTTTCTTTATCATGTTAGGTACATATGTACATCTAGTATGTTTGTTGTTCATTTCTTTATTCTGCTAATATTATATTAACATTAAAAATCCTTTGAGATTTCTTTTTTCAATTTATTTTATTTACTTTGGATATTAGTTTTCCTTTTTTATTTTTATTTTTTTGCTTCATCACAAATTTGATATTCAATGCTTAAATGTATATACGCATACAAATATAAAAGCAATTGCATTCGCTGTGTACATACATGAATACTTCTAAGTTCTAACATACATATGTATGGATTAATGCATGTTCATGTACTAAAAATAAATATTTTATTGTATTACCTGCCATTTACCCTACATAAAGCGTATTATATGGTCGCAACTGCTACTATTTTAGCTATATAAGAAGAGAAGATAATGAAAACCAATTTAAATGTTTTTCATGAAACTCCATTTTATTTTACTATTTCCCTTCAACTGATTTTCTTTGACATAAAAACACAACAAATCATATGCTAGATACATACATGCATGTGTATAAAGATTGTACGAACGTATGATTCTGTAAATATAATATGTAATATAGTATACAAAAATAATATAAATAAGCAACAAAAATTCAACTTGAAAATTTTCAGAAGCAATCAAGTGTGACAATTTGATTCGTTTCCAAAAATAAAGAAAACTTATGTACATCGACATATACATGTTTATATGTATGTTCAATGATGTGTGCATAATATTGATCCAATACTGTTCAAAAAAAAAAAAAAATGTTAGCGATGTTAAAGATCTACAGGTAAATATTTTTCTAAACATAATATGTATGTATCTACACACGTTTGCATGTATGTACGTAGGTGGATACATACATATACATAATTATTATTAAATGTGAGCTATAGAGAAAAACGACGAGATTTTTGATATGAAAGTGTTCTAAATACCGTTGTCCTTCGAACTGAATTTTTCTTTTATTTATAGTATATTTACATTCATATGTATAAATATTAAATTGGATGCTTATCGTATGAAACTCAAATATTTCTATAGTCGTCGTACGGATGTATGTACATAACACCTATAGTAACAGGGCAAAATCACACCCATACATATATTTAGGTGTACATAGTCGAAATGAAAAGAAAACAGTAGGTACAAAATGAAGAAAAAAAATTCGTCAAAATTTTTATGATGTCTTTAGCTTTTTACCCACGTATGTACATACTATTTTGTACATGTGTAGATATTTACGTGTATATGTGTACACAAATTCTATTCAAAATTTATAATTTGAAAAATTTTTATATTATTTTTGTATGGTATTAAAAAATGAAGCTCATATGTATATCGAAATATACTGATATACGTACAAATGAAGATTTTCATAATTCATTATTTGCCGGAAACGTACATAAATATATGCATATGTGCATATACGAGTATAAGACTTTACATGCACGAAAATGCATAAAGCTTGTATCGTACTTATGTTATACATTTTATTATTTTAACTAGCAAAAATGATTTTAAAGCATCATATAGTTGCAATTCATGTAAAAATTTATGCAACTAAAAAAAAATAAAAAATAAACAAAATCCATGTAAAAATAAATTTTCAACTCGAATATTGATTGGCACTAAAATGAACACTTTATACTCGTATTAAATTAATATAGTATAAAAAAACAATAAAAAAAATTTATTTCGAGTTATTAGAAATGACGGTGAGTTTCAAAACTGATAAATAATGATGCAATGGTTTGAGATTTTGTATCGTATGTGCATCTTTTTTAATTTGATGTCTGTTTAATATTTATTAAATTTAATGCATGTATTTGAATTTTTTAATCATGAATATTAGTTGAACTCAAATAAATAGGTTTATTATTATATATAACACGGCGTGCGCACATGGTAATGGGAACAGAAGTTCAATTTACGTCTGTTTTGTGTGTCTATTATTTAATATTTTAATTTTTTAATAACATAAAAATATAAATAAAATAAAATCCAAATGATTTTCGAAAATTATTTATATTTTAAATAAAATACTTTATAATATTACAAATTATTTCATAATTTTTTATTCAATTGTTGGAAAATTCATACGCTAGATAATTAGTGTTTTTTGCCTTTTTTGAATAATGATACTAAATAATGAGCAGTTCTAGATTTCAACATAAATAATAATTATGCTAATAAACATGTTCATTTTGTAACTTATTATTGATTGTATTAATATTAATTTTTAATTTTTTTTTTCAAGTACAAAAGTGATGTGCTTAGTTACTAAATATTTATATATGTGATACATACGTACATATACATAAATTGTGTTCCAAAAATGTTTACATGTGTCTAATACTGCGTACAAAATATACATTATCTTAATAATTTTTCCATTTTATATTTTGTTCATTCATCTAGAATATGGTTATATCATATTGGTTTCCATCATCTAAAACTAATATGTGTCCAGATAATTTGACCATAATATCCCCAATACTATCTATCCATAAACAAAAGAAAAAATAAACAAACAAAAAGGATACAAAAAAATTTCAGAGAGAAAAAAAAAACTTCTTCAAATTCAATGAGCATCATTATCCAATTCGATGGTCTTCTTTACTAATATCTTTGTTTTTGTCTGCTTTTCATATACTTGAAATATACATATGTATGTTTTCTATTAATACAATTATTTTAATCCTAAAGTATGTACAATACATCAATGTATACAAATGTTGATAAATATTTTCTTTATATCGTATCACTACCAATTTATCTCTTGTATAGAAAGAAAAAAGAAAACAAAAATAAAACGTATTATCCATTTCATAAAAATCCTGTATACACTGTTGTACATATCAATATGTGTTAAAATGTGTATGAGATATACGACACAAATCTGAACGTAAACACAATGAACACAATTTCCTAGTCCCCATATGTTGTTTCCGTATCACATCAACATCACAATTTTCTTCTTGTGAGATCATTCCACATTAAAAACGTTTTGTAGACAATTTTCCTTTTTTTATCTGTATACGCTGTATGTATGCAATATTCTATTTGTATGTATTTCTTCCATACTTTTAATCCTTTTGATATATTTATTTTCTTATTTTTTATTTTTCTTTCTTACGTTCAATTATGATATTCTGCTGAAATATGTATGAACGTTTACACCATTTACGTGCTGCAACCAAAGCCAAATACCTTAACGTACACAATCTGTAATAGACCTTCGTCGAATTGTTTTTTTCTACATTGCAATCCGTTGTCATTGATGTCGTTATTGTAGTCACATACAATCCGTGTCATCATATCCTACACTTGTATTCATTGAAAATTTTAATTCCACATACTTAAGGAAAAACAGCACCCTTTTCACATTGCACATTGTTTAAGATATTATATATGTTGTATTTTGTACAGTACACATATGTATGTACAGTATACAGGGTGTTTGTACTTATAATGAGTTATTCGTTGTTAGAAAGTACCTAATCTAAGCTTTAATATACAGCAAATAAGATACATACAAGGTAGTTTAGCAAACATTTTCAAAAAATGATTTTATGTACTTTAGGTGTCCCAAAATCTTTACAGACCCCTAATTGTAAGTTAAATTTCCCAAGCAACAATTTTTCTCCTGAAATAGTCCAAAAAATATTATGGGTATCATTAGAGTCGCATCGATTGGAATTACCCTGTATTAAAAAACAAATACTCAGTTTTCATTATAACACCATATTCCTTATTATATTTCGTTTTCTCTACATAGTATACTTATTTATCTTGAAAACCAACATTTTGTTTTATAAATTGCAAGAACTGTCTGTCGAATCTTACCACCATCATTCTTTATAATAACAACGTACAATGCATTTTTCTTTTCTACATAGAAAACAAAAATCATTAAAAAAATATATATGTATGTATGTATATTTTATACATAACCTAAATAAAAAATGTACATATGTACATATATTGATATTGGACATGGCTGTGTACTTTTGATAATAGCTATCAATATTGTGCTACATATGTATGCACCAATAATTCTTTTTACAATTTCTGCAGGCCACAGTTGCCAATGATAACGAAACCGTAATATATCTTGACAACAATCGGCTAACACTTCTTCTTTTTCATTATAAGTTTTTTTTTTTTTGGTTTTGTTTTTCCTTATGTTGGCTTTCTTTTTAATGCAAAACGCAAAGCTTTTCATGGTCGTCTAGATCCTTTATTTTACTAATTCTACAAACATTTTATTTGTGGTTATCCTTATAAGTATCAAAGATTTTATTAAAACAATGTATAGTGCATTTTTACGTAAATATGTACATATATACATACGTGCACAAATGTATGGATCTGATTGTGAGTAAAAGAAGCTAAAATTACCAACATGAAACAGTATTGTTTATTTGTGATAGTCTATGTATATAGCAACATAGTTATTGTTGTTCATTTATCATTTCGTATTTTTTTCTTTTTATAGTATTTCCGGGAAAAAGTATAAATAGAAAATTTTTACAATTTTTTTCCACACTTTTACTTTATTCTGTTTTGCTATTCATTTTTTTATATTTTTATTATTATTAAAAAAGGAAGCAATTTTCTTAATAACGTCAACCTATGTATAGTTACACCCATATTTTATTCCTATACTAACCAACCCAACTTATATATTTGTGTGCCGTACATACGTACATACACATCTATGTAAGTTTGTTGTGCACATTACAGTGTACTTTAATATCATATGCTTTACATTTCGACCTAAAGCACAAGGTGTAATTTAAAATTATTAAATTAAAAAAAAACATACTAGCACACATCCTTACAGGATACAAAATAAATATGTTTGCATTTTCTATTTTCAACTCTTAAGATATTTGTGTTAACGTAATTTTTATTTTTTCACCTTTTTTTTAAATTTCTTTTTTTTTTTTTTAATCTGTTATTATTATCACTAAATTTTATGTTTGGTTAGGTAGCTAGATATTCGTCTACATTCAATTTAAATGTCAAGCACAATGAAAATTGTGCAGATCTCTTGAAATTTTAATGGAAATTGATGTATACTATAGTGTACTCGTACCTTTGAATGTATGTAAAGGTTTAGCCATAATAAAGAAGTTACGTAATGAAAAATAAAATAAGAAACAAATATACTTCAAAATTTATGTATTAACCATAACAAAAATACAAAAAGAAGTTCGGCAATATTTATTTGAATTCATTGGATTTTTCAAATAACAAGTTAACGTACGAAATTGAACAGACTAGAGTTGATGTACGTACGTACATTATAGATGAACTCATTTATTTACTTTATTTGACTTTGCGTTACGTTTTTATTTTGGTTTTACCTTTAATTTTGAAAAATAAGATTAAGAAATGTTTTACTGCAATTCGAATTGTCCGTTGGTAAATTGCATAGTAATGCAATGTTCTTGTTCTTATATGTACACAATAGTAAATATATAGATAAACATATACTTTAATAAGTACAATCATACATTTTCAGTTAAGTAAATATAAAATATAAGATTGACGATGATAATAACAACAACAGCCACAAAAATAATTTGAAAACTCTTTTCTAGTAACGGAAATAATTTACATATTTACTTTAATGTGAATACATACATATGTACATTGTGAACTTTATGACAGGCATGAATTAGTAATTTTACAATATTATACCTATCTACGTGTATAATTACACAGTACTGTAGTTAATATTACATGCAAAATATATTAAAAAAATATTACAAACATGCAAATGTTTATATGCAAAAATGAAAGTTGATATTAATGACTATATTACGATCCTTAAAATTTAAGCTCGAGTGTTCTTGTAAATTTTTTTACAGACATATTTACATACATGAGCAAACATTTTTACTAATTTGTATAACACATTATTTCTTAAAAGCTTAAATTCGCATACAAAAGTGCAATGTACAAGTTCAAAAGTTTGATTGAAATAAAATGTACATTGATAATTACATGCATATACAATGTTTCTATATTTATTTACATAAATATGTACCTAACCTCAAAATAGGATGGGCATTTATATGACATTATTTAAAACATTTTGCACTTTTAGTGCAGAAAATCTTTTTATCCTTTTTTTCCCCGTTATCCTAGTGTGTAAGAAGTCTCAGCTAACATCCGTTTAATATTATCTTCGTTTGTTCTACAGAAACACTAGAAAATACCTGTGAACATAATATCAAAATATATAAATGTGCATATCACAAAAAAAATATAAGTACGTATGTAAATAGAATTAAATTTTATGAACAAAATATAGGTAAATGAATATATACTTAGACATGTACTTATATCTGTATATGTATACAACGTACATACGAAATTAAGTTGATAAATAATAAAACGAGCAAATGGAACAAGAAAAATTTTATAAAATGACAAAATTAAAATGACAAAAACAAAATTTTCACTAAATCCAACACCTTTTAGTGCTGATAATTATAATCATATCATGAACTTTATTGAAAATTGTATATATACACTGTACATGTACGTACATACATATTTATGAAATTAGATATAACTTGTCACCAACTAAAATTTTCATAAGGGACATAGACTTCTCGTATCTACACTCTGTATGTTAATGATTTTCAGTGCATTGGAGAATATAAAACTCACAGTTCTATCCATATTCTCAAAAGGCATCCAATAAAAGGAAAATTCAAAAGACGTGCACAATACCTTAAAATCCGTTTTTCGTTATATGCAAAGGCAAAACGAAATAATTATTAATTAGCAATTATTTGCGCTATTATTTCTAGAAAATATAAGAAAAGAAAAACATCATACATGCATACACATATGCTTCTACACGTACTCCTAAGGCATGTATTGAAAAACATTAATAGACAGAGTATACATACAAGTATACATACATCTTGTTATATTTACGTTTGTAAAAGATAATTTTATTCAGGTAGAAAAAAAAGCGAATTAAAATTTTTATTTTATATTTTAATAAAATAAATTAAAAGATAAAAATGAAGAAGAAAATATACGAAAAATAGAATTAAAACAGATTAAAAATGCATACTTATGCTTTGTATGAAAAAAAAGAAAAACAAAATATTTTCATAATTTTGACAACAAAATATGATGAAAAATTTTTGTCTCTCTTTAATATTTCATCATACAAAAATTTTTTTTTTTCAAAAATTTATGTATTTTTGTTTAACAACGTTTTATATTCTATTTTCCTTAAATAAAGAACACAGACGTTATGTGTGTATAAGTACGTGAATATAAACCTACGTGTGTATAAAAAGTAAAGTAAACGAATAAATTTTCCTAATTAAATTTTGTTGTTGTTGTTGTTTTTATAATTTTTTTTCCTATTTTCTGAACTTTTTCTATGTCATAAAAGTTTTTACAAATTATATTCATTATACTTTGTGGTAGTCAAAAACTTTTCAATCATATTACAAACCACACATTTACATAACGTACGACATAACGTATCACATTTCTGTATATAAATGAATTAAACAATTTGAATTTTTATTTTTTTTTTTTTTGTTTTTAAATCTGTAAACTGAAAAATAATGATTAGATTAGTTTAACTTTTTTATTTATATGTTAAAAGCAAAAATAATCAAATGTATACGTATAAAATATGCTTTATCTCAAAATAAATTAATTAAAAAATTTATATGAAAATACATGTACATATTAATTTACATGCATATGTACATAGGTTTGTTCCCATACTGCATATTTTATGTTCCTGTACAAATTTTCTGGGAAAAATCTCAACTTTTCTTTTTTGCACGAAATTGCAAATTTTAGAAGCTGATAAACATTAATTTTACTTGCTGGCTTTTTTGTTATTAGAAAAACTAACCTAAAACTCATGCTAAAATTCAAATCTTCTTATTGATTTTAAGTAAATTTCAATCATGTCGTTCTTGAATGTTTTAAAATTTATTTCTATTTTATAAATAAACAAAAACTAGAACATTACAGCTGGCTGAAGTACGGGAACAAACCTAATATCTATATGTATAAGATTCTATATAGCTTGAAATGGAGTAAACTAAAAATTCTTTAACTATTAATTTACACTTTATATATTTTCGTTTTTTTTTTTCACAAATACTCATACATATTCAAATTTTGTTAATATACAAAATTGAGATTAAAAAAAAAATTGTATGTAATTTTTTTCCTTTTTCGTTCTCCTTATTTTTTTTTTCTTCTTTCCTTTTTTCTACATAATCCTCTTTGATAATATAGTAATATTATGATCGCATTAAGAAAAATGAAAAAGTGTTCTTTTTTCTTTTTTCTTTTTTATTTAAATATTTAGTTAAGTATGTACATATGTACATTCAGTGTGTATATAGAAATATACAAAATAATTTAGAGAAAAATATATGCATTATAGATAAAAAAGAGAGAAAAATTTTTTTTTTATTACATACATACATATACATATGTATGTATGTATTCACAAAAAGATAGAAATAACGATAAAATAACAAATGATGATGGTACTACTACAATATATAGAATTTAATTACTTTTTGTAAATGGAAAATTTAATTAAAGTTTTTCCATGCAAAAATAATCCCACTGGGGTATTGGAATTTTATAGGGAAAATTTTTATACATTTTATTTTCATATACTTATATAAAGCACAAATACGATATACATACATACCATATACATAATTGTATATAAGTATGTATCATATTCTCTATGGTATTTACGTGTATAAAAAAATGTATGACAATCCCCGAACTGTATTAGATTAGAAGCAATTATTTATTATATGCATATTTGTGTTTAGAAGAATATAAATAAATTTTATTAATTCAAATAGGAATTATTGAAAATGCGATCAGAATATTTGATTGAAAAAAAATATATATAACAAAAACAAAAAGCTAAACAACAAAAAAAAAAAAAAAACAATTTTAAAAAAAGATAAATAAAATTGGGAAAAAAATATTTGTACATACAGTGATGTAATGAGTAAAAGTAAGAGAGGGGATGAATTTAGTTTAGTTGTAGCCATTGTTGGTTACAAAATATAATGGGATATATGTATGTTTAGAGGATTTGTATTCAGTTGAGAGAAAAACGAAATTTTAATTTTTCCTTCTATTTTCATTTGTTTTATCGAAACTGTATTAAATTCAAATTAGATTTCAATATTAAACAAATATAAAACAACAAAAATGCAACAAAATTGTATCATTTTTCGTTTATCTAACTGAATTTATTATTACCTATGTGTTAGCTATTTAATTTTCATTTTGATTAGAATTCAAAATTGAACACCTGTGCCGGTGCGTGTATTCAGTATTAATGAGTTGCTATCAGTTGTTATTTTTTCCTTAAATTTTTTTGTTTTTTATTTTAGATAATAAATATTCAAATTATTATCAGTATAAATACAATTCATATTTTTATATTTTAAACAGAGAATAAAATATATTTCCAGCAATGTTGAATTTTAAAAATGAAAATAAAATGTAATTTGTTTAAATGAATATTTTTAAATAGATTAACGCTAAGCTGTAAAACGTGTTGTACAATTTTCGAAATTTTATACTAATATCTTTAATTAAAAATTGCGATAAAAATTGCTTTCCAATGAATTGCTTTTATTTTAATTTAAGCAACTTAAGTATTTAATTTATTTACATATTTTTTTACTTTTTTTTATTTTTTTATTTTTTATTTTTCTGTATAAAAAATGTTACACGTGAGCCACGTAGTTTTTTTATTTTCATCACAGATTTTTTTTGTATTACATTCAATTCTTTGAAAATAAAAGAAAAAAAATTTTCAAACGTATTAGAAATAAAAAAAAATATAAGAAAACAATGCTATCAATTTTCTTCTTTTTTTCAAGTTTTTACATCGTTTTTTCCTTTTGAAATTTTGCCAGTTAATTTAAACAATAAATTAAATAATGGAACACCTATACGTATGAAATACATAAAATAATTTTGAATTTTTGGAACGTATTTACTGAAATAAATTAAAAGAAATTTCTCCGTAAAATCAGAAAATCTATTTAAAAATCCTTTTTTTTTTGAAAATGCTTGTCCTTAGGTAAATTTGAACAAACTTCTTGATATCGCCTATTTTAGGTGAAATTTGCCTATACAATGTGCTTGTACAAGATATAAAAAAATTAAAATTTAGAAGCTAATATAAAAAAAAAAAATTAAAAAAAAAATACTTTGAACATTATGTACACAGCTGGCGATGTTTTGAAAATACAATTTTTAGATTCATTATTTTTGTTAATTGTAAATGAGATAATTTTAAATTATAAAAATTAAAAAATATTTAACTTAAAAAGTTTCCTTTCAAAATGCAATTATGGCACTAACTTTTTGTATATATTTTTATTTGTATAAATTTTGTATAAATTTCTTTTTTTTTAATAGCGTTATAAATTATCTACAAAAAAAAAAATCATAGAAATAAATTAAATGCAACAGTTTAAAATTTATTTTTGAAAATTCACATCACATCTAAATACTTAAAAAAAAACCATTATACGCATACATAAAACCTTTAAAAAAATTAATTTAATTTATTCAGACAAAAAGACTACGTGATGTATAGTATATGTACGAATGATTGCTATTTATACTACTATTAAATTTCACATGTATCCTTTTTTTTTCCATTATAATTTATATAATATGATCAAGTATATTTGCGAAATGAAAGAAAAAATACAAAAGTACTCACACATAAATTTTTTTTTTTTTTGGTTGATTTTTATTGTTCCATATGATATTCGTAACCTCCATTCATCTTACACATATAAATTGTCTTTAAAAACCTGTTGAAATTTTATTTAGATATGTTAAATTTTACAAAATACACATGAATACATTTTTATACAAATAAAAAAATTTTTATTTGTACAACGTATACACATTATCATGTATTTTTATGTTAAATGTTCAGATGTACGTATACGTACGTATAAACCAAAGGATAATAAAAAGTAGGCAAAGAAAACGTTAAAAAGACAACAAAAAAAAAAAAAACAATACAAATGTAGATGAATTTTAACAAAATAAAAAATTTATATAAAGTTGTTTTTCGAAAAGTCAGAGTCTTTATTTTATTCAACAAAAAAAGTGTACTTTTATTTGCATAAATTTTGAATGTATGTACGATAATAATTGAAATAAAAGGAAATTAAGTATACAAACAAATTATACATATGTACATATGAACCATTTTCATACACTGAAACATGTTTTCTCATTTTACTCATCTGTTTTTAATTTACGTTATACGATTAAAATTCATATATGTATGTATATTTTTCAAGGACGTAAAAAAACATAAGAAGAAATGAAAATTTTGTGCAATTAAATTAAACGCACAGTCATACAAATAAGTTGTTAAAGTTGAAACAATATAAAAGAGATGTGTAAACACATACATACATTAAAAACAAATAAACCACGACCACGATGTTAAAAGTTTTATAAGGTGAGTCATACAGATGTAAGCAATGAAATGTTTGACTGAACCCATCAATCGACCATTGTAGAAAAAAACGAACAGCTATACAGATGTAAAATAGGATTGTTAAATTGAAATAGTTTTTCGTTTTTTTTTAATTCTTATGATATACACAAATAAAAGTGAAAAAATTTTTTTAAATAAAATGTAGATCATTGGAAATAACAATTTATAAATTATAAAAATGATCATCATTATCATCATCGGCGCAACAGCTCGATATGAGCTAGGGTCTAATCATCATTACGATAAGCGTGTACGATATATTCACCAAATAAGTATTTTTTATAATTCAAAACCATTTTAAAAGCAACATTTTGAAAATAGCTTACTTAGCAGACATTTTGCAATGACTCACCTTATGAAAAACTTAGGATTTAGAAAAAACATAAAATAAGAAAATAATTTGGGTGAATAAAATAAAAAAAATTTGTATATAAAAATTAATGCAATAATGTATTCTTAGGATAATGTTATTTAAATTTATTTAGGATAATGTAAATGTATTTAAATTTGAATGTATCATATTATACACCCTTCGTAATGAGCATATGTACGTAAATTTGTATATTGAAAACGAACCAAAAATTTCGTTGTCAAGAAAATTTAATTTAATAATTAATTAAAAAATAAAGACTTCAAAATAGCGTACATTGCAGGCACATCGTCCTCTTTTTTTTTGTTACGAGTTTATAGTTCAAGTCATACTTTGGAAAGTAAACATTTAATTTTTTAATGTTTTAATGTTTACAGTCTGGCTGACTGTTACTATCCTAAATATTCGAAAATTTAATTTTACCTTTCTCGTACACATTGTTCAATTAAACGTATTCAAGAACTTTGACCAAAACTGAATTTAAAAACTGCTTTCTATAATTTTATGACATTCTGTTCAAATCAATTGAACTTCTATTGTATGTACATACATATATACATACATACATAATATGTATATTAATCAATTATAATTATACCATTATACTAATTTACTTACTTAGGTATATACATAATTATTCAAAAAGGTATAATTAAATCGAAATTAATCCACAATTATTTTTATTATTTTTTTATTGTATTGTATAATATCATATCATAGTTGATTTATAAATATTTTGTTTAATTTATAAAAAATTTTTTAAACAAACAATAATAAATTTCTAACATAAACAATCTAATAAAAATATATTTTTTTTTCTATTTACTTTACATAAAAAGTTTTAAATCTAAAGTGTACACAATTGTTTTAAATTAAAATGTTACAGAACAATATATACCTATGTATACTTTATATGTATGTATATAATATGTAAATGTATAATGTATACTTTGTATATATTATTCGATAAAATGTATATACAAATATTCTCATGTAATATTTAATTCAATCAATGTTTACTTTACGCTATCATATAAATTTTCTTTAATTTAATTTAAATATAAACTTATAATTTGAATAATATTTTAAAAATATATGAATATAAACAAATATATAATTGTATGTATATTACAAACACTTTAAATAAAAATTTAATTTTAAAACTTTTTCAAAAATTTTCACAAATTTGATTAATTAGAATATAGTATAATCAAATTTTCATTTTTCTTTAGTTTATCATCATTGAATAATATATGTTTGGTGATGATGATGATGATGATGATGATGATGATGATAGTGACAAGGATGACGATGATAATGATAATATTAATGTAATGTTGATGATGACATAATTTCGAAAATACAAATATATAAATTTTCCGTTTTCTTTTACATTATTCATGCTTACATTATGTATATGTATGTATGTATGTTTGTTTACTTGTTAAATAGATCAATTATAATTTTTTTTGAAAATTTCATATTACGACAAAATTAATAAAAGTTAATTTAAATAATGATTTTAATCCTTTTAAAAATATTTGACTAAAAAAAAGTTAAAAAGGAAACTTACTGTTTATCTTCATGTGTGTATGTGTGTGTGTGCTTTTGTTTCACTTTTAAATTAAAAAATTTTTTTATAAACCCTTAAATATAATTGGAATGTAAACATTTTCTATATTTTATAGAACATGTACCACAATAATTTCATATAAAATGTGAAAATTGTTATTTTTCTTTTATTTTTTATCAATGAAACATTTTCTAGAATTCGTACTTTCTCATTGCTCAAATTACAGTTTTCATTACAATTTTGGTTTTTTTTTTGAATTTTTTTCTATTAAAAAATGAAAGTATTTAATTATAACTGATGTTATAATTAAAATGAATACTGAAAAATCATTAATTATTTCAAATTTACGTTTTTGTAATATTTTGTGCACATATTCAGTATGATCAACATCATCATTTTCATCATTTTCATCAACATTGCATCGTCATCATCATTGTATCACATTGCAATACAATTTTTCTAATTGCAATAGAATATGTCAACAGCTTTGACACTTTTTTTGTAGTAATAATGTGTTATAAATTTTTTTTCGATTTAGTTGTAGGTACAGCAAAATCACTTGAAATCAATTACAGTATATACATACATAGCAATAATAAGACACAGTGTTAGTACTTACAACAGTTTTCTCCATTGCTTTTATTTTTCAATATATAGTTCACATATATACATTTATCTGTGTACAGTTCTAGTTATTATCAAAAAACTTCGAACTTTAATCAAGAATACCATCATCATGATAATCATCATCGCATATCATCATCGCATCATACATATCCATATGTAGTATGTTAGCACATGTAATTTTTCAAAAATATTATGCCTGCTCTCTTATCACAGTTTTTCATTTTCATTTCATATATAGTCTTCATTATATATAAACTACTCTTCATCACATCCACAATATTATAAAGTGTTTGACGTGGAAAAAATGGCAAATGATGTGTCTCTGATTGCAATCGCGAAAATAATAATAATAATAACTATGTTGATAGTAATTATGCTGATGACGATGATGATGATGATTATGAAAATTAAATTATGTTCTCTTCTAGCACTTCTATATGTTTATGTCGTATCCACTATAATGGTGATTGTATGAAGTGTATGTGTTAATGCTCTGCTAAATGTAAGTACATTAGTTTACACAGAAACAAGTACACACATACGTATACACATTAATTTAAAAATATATGGTATTTACTCATACTCGAAGAAAAATGTTATGAAATGAAAGTATGTATACGTTTTTTTTTTAAATTCCCTTTTAAAAATTCAAAAAGAAAAAATCTAATAAACAACAAGTGAACCTTATCAAAACGATAAATAATTGCTTCATAACGAGTACCTATTTGTATACATACATATATGTACAATCAGATATGTGCATTTTCTGAACATACAATAATGATTGCTGAAATTTTTATCTTTAATCTGCAAACGTACATTTTGAATAGAATATGATGAGAATATATGTTTGTATGTTAAGTACCTTTTATATGATCTTATTAAAGAAAAATGAAAAAAAAAATTTAATCCTTCGATGTACATATAAGAATTTCCCTTTTATATACCCTCTTATATCTTTTATACATTATTTGCATGCATGTTCATTTTCAGTATTTATAAAACATACGAAATAAACAAATCGGTTTTTATTGATATAAAAAATTGTTCAAAACTTTATTATATTATGGTTTCATTTATTGAAACTTATTGAAAAAATGTTTCTCATTGATTGATCTATATAATGATTATGTCTTTCAAATATTTCGTTTTTTAGTTTTTTTTTATTCTTTTTTTTTCTTAACTTTATTTATTCCAAATATTTAAATTACTCGTACAAGCGGGTGTACTGTATATATATAAAATTAGTTGCATTAAAATCGATACACAAGGCTTACAATGTGAGTAAGTTTCAAAACGTCCAAATATTTGTTGTGATGCGGTAATAATACAGTTTTCATACAAAATGTATACAATGTCAGTTTGATGCACTACATCAAAAAAATTCACGATAATATCGTAATTAATACTTGAGGCGGTATTTAAACGTTTTGAAACTCACCACATTGTATCAAGTACACATATACATATGTATGTATATATGTATACATATGTAAAATGTAAATACTATTATGATGAAATAATATTAGTTGAAATGTTTAAAAATACATGAATATAAAATGAAATTGATAGAAAGGATAGATGGATTACAAAATAACGTATACATGTATGTGAACAGTATAAAAATGTACAAATAATATCATGTATTCAAAAGATCCTTTTTGTATATATTATGTACATAGAGAAATAGAAAATGAAAAGGTTGACATTTTGAAGGATAAGATGGATAAGTTTTTCAAGTTTTTTTTTTTTTTCATTTAATATTCTCATATCATCCCCATTTTGATTTTTTTTTATACTGTTTTAATTTTTGTGTATGTGTTTTTTTTTTACCATCATGTTCTCTTTTTCTTAAATTGATATAATGTGTGTTATCATTTTGATAAATTTGTATAATATGTGAAACATACGCACATACATATATGTTCAATTTTTCCGTATATGTAAAACTTCTTTTAAAACTCTGTAATGTAAGAAAACATGATGTGTACATGTTAATATATATATGTACGTCCATATGTATAAGGAATACATACGGAAATTTAAGATAAACATGAAATTTTATATGTACACAATATGTATAAATATTAAGTATTTATAATAAACCAACAATGGAATGTGTATCTCAAACAAGTATGATTATTAATACAGGGTATACCAGGATAAATAATATCAAGTCCATTTTTCCTAACGTAGTGGACTTTTTCTTTTTCAATTCTGCTATTTGGCCTTCATTGTCGTAGCATACAGAAAGTATCCATGCCTGTCTCCACTCTGAGAATATAAAACGCCTTTCCTTCTCATCTGTTTTTTTTCCTCCTTTCGCTTTTTTGAAAACCAAGTTTTTTGAGATAAATATATTGGATGAAAAATTTCTTAACTTGGTTTTTCCATGTAAATAGTAGTTATTTACTAGAAAAACTCTTAACTTTAGAAAATATATAAACTTATGACATTTATTCTAAGACATCCTGTGTATACATATTAATATCTTTAAAAATGTCACTTTAGTGATGTATTGCTGAAAAAGCTTCCATTTTCAATTAAATATGTGTAAATATATTACGTACATGCATAAGCATTTACTTGTACGTATTTGGTAGTAATGATTTTCATTCATCATTTTTCATAAAAGAAAATTTTATATGATACATAGTTGAACACGTATAAAATCAGTATGAAAATTCAGCATATAAAAATGATACACACTCAATGCATGATAATACATTTTTATGTTCTTCTAATAAAGCTTTATCGATGTTCAAAAAATTTTTACAAATAAACGATATTGTATGTACATATGTATATGACATATACATATGTACATATGTTTGTATTACATACATATAATGTATGTTTTAGTAGCATAATATTATTATTACAACCGTCATCATTATCACTATCATCATTGTCATCATCATCCTTCATCGTTTGTATCATCAATATCACCGTCATCTGCGTAATGAATTCATGTATAAAAAAAAACAAAAAAAAAATTAAAAAATATTCTGTACATAAACATAGAAACATAATGGCACAAGCATACATACATTTTTATTTCATACAACATGTTATTACAATTTAATAGAAATATGGTTGAATTTGTTGAAGCATTTTTTAAAAGTGATTGATGATTTTTTGATCTGTTGAAAGTTTGCCGTTTTTTTTTATTTTTGTTTAAAATTTTGTTGCATTGCAAAATTTATTCAATTTAAGCTGTGTATGTATATGGAAAAAGAATATAAATGATATAGTTTGTTATTTAAATAGAGATAAATTATATTGAAGGGTAGTTGGAAGTACTCATTTTGACATACTTTTACTTATATATGTACATACATGTATTAGAAATTATTAAAGCTAAAAAAATTTATGTGTTTATAAATACACATATTAGAAAAATTAGTTTTTTTTGGCTTAGTTTATTTGGAATAGGTCCAAATAAACACTACCCTTAGTAACATATACTGTTCAGAATGGACACTTTTCAAAAAGGACTCTACGACAGATACGTGTCGTTTCAACACGAAAACAAAACTTTACCACAAAATTAATTATTGTCATATGTATGTATAATGTAGATATGTACTTATGTATGTGTACTTATTTAATGTTTAAAAAAATTAATTAAAATTTTCAAAATAAGAAAAATTACCAACACAAAATAAAACATGCAGAAATTATGTATATGTTTCATATCAAAAAGATTTTTTAAATGTATTTATACATATATACAAGTATATGTACGTTAGGTATGTATGTAATACGAGTATATTTCTGACTGATGATACGAAATGTTTAACTTTTTTTTTCATAAATAAAATACAAATTCGAAAGCTATTGAACAAAAAATTAAAATTTGCATACGCATGTATTATGTGTGTATGTACATATGTGTATGTGTAATATACACTATACGAATATATACAAATGTATAAATATTACAAATGAGAAGATAAGGAAAAAATACAATAACCAAAATTGTGGTTGAATGATACAATTCTATAATTCTAGGGTGGTTGATGGAAATTTAACAGCTTTTTTCCGCTGTTGTTTTTTTTATATTAATATAATATCGAAACAATTACAAACATACATATGTGTTGTGTCGAAACACATAGGAATGTATATGATATACGAATATGTACACTTAAGCAGATATATACATACTTACTATAAAAAACCGCTTTTTTTATGCGAAATTTGTACATGCGAAAAACTTTATATAGGTACTTATTGGAACTATGTATATATACCATTTTATTATACATTAAAAATTCACATCTAGTATTCAGTATAATTTTTTTTTTATTTTTCGATGAAATTCGATGTCACATAAATGATATGTGTAGAATTTCTTCTTTTTTCATTTTTGGTTTTCTTTTGTAAAACGACTGACGATGAAGTGTATTTGATAAATGCTCCTCTGGGAATTAACATATACAAATGTATAAATTCAGTAAGTGTTAAAAAAAAACAACAACCACAACAAAATATAGTGGAAAACAAAATATACAGAAAAATTGCGGAAAAATCAATTTACACAAAGTGAAAAAATAAGAAAAAATATTGTATATATATGTATGCATACATACATATGTATGTATGTACGTACATACTTACATTTTTTTCAATTTTCAAAATAAAATGGTTTTCGAACCTAACGTGAATATAAAAAACATGGGAAAATTCTCGTATATCATTCCTTGGTACGTGTATTGTACACATGTATGTATGTATGCAGAACGTATAATGTATCATTTTATAAGTATGACAAATGAATCAAGAAAATTATTCAATTTTCAATTTCTTAAAAACAAGATTTATTATATTTGAAAATAAATTATAGAACAAAAAAAAAATGAAAAAAAATATATACAAATCATGCTATACATACATATGACATTATAATTGCCTGTAAATTACCAAAAAGAAAAGAAAACAAAAAAAAAATTAATTCAAATGAATTTGCATGTATTTTCATTTTTTTTTTCTTTCACCTAGAGCATTTTCCGATTCTTCGCCTACTTCTCCAGGTTGCCTTGTCTTGGATCGTTATCAGATCTATATTAAGAGCCAAGTTTTTCTTGGTCTGTCTGATTTCTTCTTTCTTTCCTCAAATATTATTATTCGGCTTCCTCATCATATGACCATACCAACGTAAAAGGTTTCTTGAATTTATTCAACGATTGGAATAAGTCTCAAACTACCTCTAACGTGGCTCTAAATTTATATTGTCCGTTCGGTAACATTACAGAACCATTTAAGTACGAGAATTTCTATCCCGTAATATTTTTGCTAAGTGTGATATATAGCATAAAAAATATTTTCCATTGAATGAAATTTTTAATTTTAATAAAAGCCCAAAAAAAATCACATTAAAACATAAGTGGTATTTTTATACCATTAAAAATGTAATAATGGCATAAAACTTCGCTTTTCGAAAGAAAATTAGTAAACTTTAATCATCTTCCATTATTCTAAATTATTTGACTTAAAAAAAAAAATCTTTTTATTATCTCTTGAGATTGTTCTAAATGTAGTTTCATAATAAAAAAAAAGAAAAATTTTAACATATTTGGCATAGTTCTTTTATTGCTAAACAAATTTTTTTATAATATGTACGTTATTGGTATATGTGTGTATGTATACTATACATACGTATTGGTACTCGCATAAAAATTAATACAAATTTTTATATATTATTTACATGTGTATAGTATGTACTATATATGTACATACGAACATTGACAGATGATCTACATAAATTTTGGATCACATCCAAATACCTATATACATGGATTTTGTTTGTTCCCTCAAAAATACAAATAAAAAATGAAATTTTGTTTTCTTTCATTTATATAGTATGTACATAAACGTACATATAGAAAAATTTTATTATATACAAAAACTTTTGACCCAAAGTCTTAAAACTTTAGCATTTTTCTACAAACTAATCATATCATGTATATGAATATAATCTTCCGTATCAGATCTAATTTTTAGGACAATATACATATATATTTACAAAAATTGTTAAATACATGAATTTCTTTTTTATACATACACAAATATACATATATACAAAATCTCTTGATATTTCATTTAATTTAATACATATGTATGTATATACGTATTAGATAATTTCATTTATATTGTATGATGATTTGTATGTACATATGTACATATACATTATATATGACCTATACATACATATATATAAATTTATTCAGATAATTTCATTTTATCAGTCTTTTACATACTAATCTACATTACATAAAAGTTAGTTACTTTGTAGAAAACTCTTATAAAAGTCTAAGTAATTTACAAAATCCTGTATACATTATGTTTTGGTTTTAGTTTACTATATATATGACCACAATTTTGTAATGTATATCTTATACATATAATATGATATTCCATTTGCTTACACAATATATTTGTAGTAACGTAATATATATCTGTATCTAAAATATCCGAATTATTTTTATGCGTTTACCATCGTTTACCGTTGTATCCATTTTCATTATCGCCGCTAGCAAAAATTAAAATATCATATCAATACTAACATGTACATATTATATGTACATACATATATGATACAAAAATGCTCTATATACGTTTATACACATACATTCACACATACAAATATGTGAATGTCAATGAAATACAGTAGATAAATTTTTAAGTTTCAGAACCAACAAAATTTAGTTGGATATACTACATAGGCATGGTATACTAAAACACTGTCCTTGATAAAATTAGTTTATTTTTTTTCATCCCAAGAGACTAAAATCTGTTGTATTTAAATATAAATACAATTCAAAGGATTATCATATTCAATGCAAACAATAAAAAAAAAAAAATAGTAAAAAAGAATCCTATATTTTAACAAAAAAGAAAAAAAATAATAAACGTAAAATATCCTTTCGTCCTTACTTTATTGTTATATCTCATATAATATTGTACGTACATATATACAAAAAAGGCAAAAAAAAAAATTATATAATAAAAACCAAAAATAAACTATAAACTAAAAGCTAACTAAACTAAATTGTACATGTATATGTGAAGGTATTTACATATTAATAAAACTAAAAATGAGAAAAAAAAGACATTTTAATACGTCCGCACATGTTATAAACGATTATTTTTTGTTTCATTAACTACATTATCTGACCTTGTTTGCATTTATTTCATTTACAGTGCTACAAAAAAATTATAAAAAAAATTCTTAATGTTAATGTAGAAAGGCTGCACATGTATCAATATTATCATCAATATATCGTCATAATTATTGCATCAGAACATTAATATTATACATATTTTAACGTTTCGAAACTCAACTTTAATCGTTTTGAATTTTCTTAAAATTATCCATATCCAAATTTTTTCGATGCTTAAATAGCGTTCTAAGTTTTTTTGTAGCACTGTATATAAAAAATTTACATAAATTACTTATATGCTTGAACATGTACATATTCACATGTTTCGTAAAATTTTATACATACATATGTGAATATTCATACGTATGTACATTTATTTTTTTCCGTTTATATACGTTACATGTTCTACATATGGACATGACATTTCTATAAAAGAACAAAAAAATAAAAAATAAAAAATTTGACAACATTTTTCTCAAATTAAATAAACTTTGTTTTTTTAATGTTATGATTATTATTATAATATAGTTATTCATAGGTACATATATATGTTACTGTATGCATGTAAGTAAATAAATGGCAGGCTATTATGTATGTTTTTATACATATGCAAAAAATCTGTTTTTAAATGAACATTTGAAGGACAGAAAAGAATTTTCTAAAAATAAAAATAAAAAGTTTATAAAATAGTAAAAACATAAGTGTCCAAAGAATATACATACATTTGTACATATGTACATATCGTACTACAGGACGAGTATACATATGTATATGAATTGTACATTTAAAGGAAAATAAAACAATAGGAGTTAAAAACATAAATGTAGAAAAAGTAAAGGTTAAAATACATTAAAGATACGTGATTGCAATTTATATTGTTATCATTAAATTTAACTCACCGAAAAAAAACAGCAAAGTTGTTTTGTTTTAAAAATATATCGTAGAATATTTTTATTATGTTTCAGTTCAAATAAATTTATATACATAAAGGATCAAAGTTAAACTATAGAGATTTATGAAAATATCCATATAAATGGCTTACAAAATAAAATGTTATACTTAGAAAATTTATGTTACCTTTCTTATCGCAATAGTCACCTCATAATATTTTTTTATCACACAAATTTTATGACCCATTACGCATCATTCAAATGGCCTTTTTTTTGTATTTAATTATATCTTTTTATAGTGTCATTTTATTTGTTCTTAAATTCAAAGAATTACAATCTTTTATAATTAAAAATAAGACTGATAATGATCAGGAAAATGAAGTTGAACTGAATAATAAAATGGTTTTTTTTGCAGTCATATAATATAAAGTTTACTATATACATAAAATACACCTATGTATACAAAAAATATACTGAGTCAACAAACAAAAAAAAAGGCGATGGGCAATGTTAAATGATAATGGGCATTTTGGTATACGCTTTGATTTTGGTATTCGATGCGGCTACTCCAAAAGAATGCATCAATCGAAAGCTCAGTTCTGTAAAGGAACAGATCACGTTGTAGGAAATATGGGTGATAGGCCGTGAATTGTTAAATTTTCGTGATTTGGACTTTTCACAAAAAAATGTTTTCAACAAAAATTGAACGATTTTAAAAATGTTATCAAAAAGATTCATTTGTTTGACCTTTAAAGGATATTTACAAATTATAATCGTATCTAGACGTTTTACGCTAAAATACATACATATATATGTATGTACGTAATAAATAGATAAAAAGCCTTTGGTTATATTATAAGTATGTATACGTACTCAGAAATTATATAGAAATGTTAATTTCATGAATCAACTAATTTACATAAGTGACGAAAGTTTACATTTGTGAATTATAAGAAAAACAAAAGAATACATATGAGTGTAAAGAAGCCTAGTAAAAAAACATATTTTCCTATATGCTAATCAAAGTCAACCTTAAGGGTGAAAGATGAGTCTAAATAAAAGATGAATGTTTTATAAACTAATTTGTAAATACAAAAACAAAAAGAAGGAAAAAAATTAATTTCAAACAAGAAGTTTTCTAAAACTTTAACTGAAATGTTTTTCTTTGAAAACATTAGCAGGAATACAAAAAAAATTTGTTGTAAGATCAAAATCATGTAGATATGTATGTAGGTTTACTTGTATGTACTACACACTTAGTTAAATAAGTACGTATCTGTACAGTTATGTATTTATATGTATGAACGTACATAATATGGTATTATATAAAGAAGAATAAAAGGCCACGCAAATGCCCCTAAGAAAAGAGGGCTTATATTATATAGTTACCTCAAACGTGAATGTTGTGTTCGGTGAATAACCTATACGAAGGTAAAAATTTATCAAATTACATAAAACGTGCTAAAATATTTTCCCTTTTTTTTTTGATTCATTTTCTCTCATTTCACTTTTTTTGTTTTAGTTTTTTTTGTTTTTTAGTTCTTCATTATCATTTTATTTTATATGCTACACCTTTATCCTACATGATTCGCACAGGATATACAATGAAAATTTATGTTTATAAACATTTATACAAACATCGCTATTGTCTAAAATTGTATATACACGTACATATAAAATATACTCTATGTGTGCTCATAAATTGTATCCTTTTAAAACAGTAAATGCAGTGTATATCTAATTATTTCTCAGGTATCTTACATGCGTTCACAGACAAAAATATTTTTTCTATATAATATACTATACACTACATACATCCAGATATCAGCACATACATATGTATATATTTATATGTATGTATGTATAATATCCATGCGTACATCATGTAGCTATTTATGTCTGTTCATCCGTGTATACATCTATTGTGAACACATTATCGTACATATTTCGTGGTCTTGAGGGTGACCTTAATTGCTTCTATATTTTGATTTAGAAATGATGAAAAAGAATTAATAGCAAAATAAAGTTTGTATACACATACATTTACACATTCTCCTAACATAAAGAAAAATCATTCTAAAGATGTGTATATACGCATACACAAGAAATCTCATGTTACACACATATACGACAAAAGTTTCATATGTAAAATACACAAATTGTTCTTTGAACTTTTCTACAATCCTCTTTCATTTTGTTTTTGCTTTTTTTTTTCAAAATAATACAAAGATAAAAAAGAATACAAAGAATAACAAAAAAGCACACCAAGACAAAAGTAAAAATAGAAAAGAAGAAGAAAAATAAGAAAAAAATGGTAATTAATGAGCTGCGATAAATGTGTTTATGTCGGCTTTTGAAATACAATACCACATACAACTTTACGCTTTTGTATACATATACGTACTCCTGTACACAAAAATTTTTTTGTATGTACATATATTTCTACATGTACTTGCATTAGTATATGTGGTAAAAAAACAACTTACGATTTTGACTTTTTTTCAGATGAGAATAATAAAAACAAAAAAAGAAAAAAAAATACAAAGTAATAAGAATTATGTATACTCTGTTGCTTTCATTGTGCCCTATATATACACAGAACGTGTATGCGTAAATAGATGCAGGATGTCACAGAATAAGTTTCGTTAACTATATTTTTCTTAAAGTCCAGATTGCTTCCAGATCGTCGTCTTGGAATTCACCCTTTTTGAGTTGAAATGTATAATGTTCATATTAGACAGTATCTTCCAAACTACCATACGTATTTGTAAAACTCATGTGTGCAACAATTTTCAATCCCCTATAATATTTCGAAAGAGATTAATTTTGAGGCGAAACGATTTAGAAAAATTTTATGGTAGGAACAGCTTAAATTTTAAGGAAAATATAATTTGTAACACTTATTCTGGAACATCCTATTTTAATACGTACATATCTCTAGAGTTTAATGTATATGTACAAGTATTATATATCACAAAAAGTAGTTATATTTATTACTTTACTTTTATCAAAGAGACAAAAATAAATACTTACACGAAAAAAAAAAATTCCTGACTTATATTCCAAGAGTGCAGAAAAAACCAAAAAAAAAAAAAAATTTTTTTTCTGTGTTTTTCTTATATCTGTAACTAGACCATGTTTTTCTAATTAAGGTAAAATTCATCTTCACATTTGTCATAATTGCTAGGATTTATGATATAATAGGGAATGATATTCAAATTTATATGTTTATATGCTCCTACTTATGTACGTTTATACATTTTACGTATGTATGTATTTATACTGCCTTGTAGATTATTTGGAATCTTGTAATACATGTGTAATGTATACGTATGTAGTAGGCACGTATTGTGTAGTATATTAGATAATTTATCATAATGTTATCATTATGGATGTACTTCAAAAAAAAAAGTATATATACATATTTTTCCTACCAATTTACGTTTTTTTTCACTCAAAATTAAAATAATTTTCTTAATAAAATGGTATTTAAAAATAAATGAAAAAAAAAAAAATTGTCATTTTATTTCTTTTATTATGGCTTTCAATTTCAAACTTTAAAAACTATTCCATTTTATGTAGAGCATAAAAGCTCAATAATTTTTTTGTATTTAATTCAAATTCAAAATTATTATAACCGAAATAAATAAAAAGATTTCCAAAACCGTGATTAGGAAAAGCCGAAAAAATGTTTTTTTTTTTTTTTTTTTTTCAAAATCTTATAATTAAAATGTATGAATTCATGCTAAAAAGGATAAAAGTACATTATTAAGGAATATGAATTATATCATTACACATACACAAAGATATACAGAATAATTCGTTCCCATATACGAATAAAAAAATTAAAACCATAAAAAAGATTAAAGAGATCAAAGTGAAAAACACATTAAAAGGTTGTTAAAAAATGTATGGATGAAAAAAAAAAATTAAAAACAAAACAAATATTCCAATAAAATGAACATAAAATACATACACATGTATAGGTAGTTGTAAGTGTGTCAACCACAATATAAATTCAAAAAAATTAGTAAAAAAAATGTGTGTAATATTGTAACAAAAAATTAAATCAAAAGTTTTCATAATTTTTCTCATCTTTGAGTTATTAAACAAAAAACAAAGGTACACATTTTTATGAATTACTCTATAAAATTGCTATACGTATACGTGCATGATGCACACATAGCAAGTACATTTATACTATAAATATGAATGAAAGATAACAAAAGTTCGTGTTTCACTTCTATAGTTTTTGCGTTTACTTTAATATTTCTTTTAATACAAATAATGTTGAATATAGTAAACAGTGAAATGCATGTGTAACAAAAATATCCTTGTATAAAAATGCATTTTTTTTTTTTATAGATGATTACTATAGATTATGATTTTTCATGTTATACTTTTAAATTAAAAAATTAAAGTATAAACCAATTCAGAAGAACTTTTTACAATGCGTTACTTTACCGTTTACGCAGAATTTAAAACAAATACTTGAGTTCAAGATCGTAAGATATTCAAATTGTTTACATATGCATCAGTGAGAATATTTAAATGAAATGAGCTGGTCAAATTTTTTTTATCTTCAAGATTAAGATCTACATATTATACACGTGGTTCGAAACCCACTTTAAACTATAGGTGCACGTATGATATAGAATCGTCTTGAATCGTAATGATAATTTAGGCCTTGGTTCACATCGAGCTGTTGCGCCATTGATGATGATGATACACAAAATCTTGACTAGCATAAATAGAAACTTGTGCCAAAATGTTCTTCTGAGTTGGTTTCAACTACATTGATAACGACTGTAAGTATGTATTGTACATACATCCAACCTCTATACACGTACATACAATAACAGTTTAAAAAAAGAAGTAAAACATCGGTGTTAAAAGTTTTTATGAATTTGAAAAAAAAAAATAGGAAAAAAAAAAAAAATTTTCTTTCATGTAAAAGGAAAAATATCAGGAAAAAAAAGCAAAATTAGATAAAAGTTTATTCCTACATTCCTCTGTTTCTGTGTTTTTTTTTCTCAGTCTTTTGTAAAATTACAAGATGAATTTTCACTAATGAACTAATATTAAAAAAGAAAGAAAAAAAAATACAAAGTAAAACCTTTATCCTTTTTATACAATAACACATTTTTTTTTTAATGTTTTGACATTGCCACAAAATTTTTTAATCAATCTAATGAAGTGTCTTGAAAATTTAATTACTTTTTTTTTCTTAAGAGAAACTTTTTTTTTTGTCTATTATAGATTTCGTTTTTCGTTTTCCTTTTCTATTGTTAATTACTAATTATTTTGATTACATCCTATAGAGAACTTATATGTATATACAGTGAGCACGCGACAATGACATTAAAATTAAAAATATAATTAAACTTTTATACGCAAAAACAAAAAAAAAAACAAATAATGAAGAAAATTCGACAAAAAAAAATATATACAGATATAGAAAAAGACAGACAAAAATAATGAAATGTCGAATCGAAAAGAAAAAAAAAATTAATTTGTAAAATTATCGCCAAATCTTTGTAATTTTACAGTATTATGTGTTCTGTAAGACAAAATAAAAGAAGCAACAAAAATATTGGAGATGTGGTTAAAAAAAAAAAAAAATAAATCAGTTAAAGAGTTTCTTGAGGCATTTAAAATTTTTTTCTCAACTACATACATATATTTTGTTCTTATCTTCTTCATCGAGAGAAAAAAAAACAATTTTCCGCTAAATTTTCTCAAAATTGTTGATTTTATTTTTCTTTTCATTTTCTACGTAATTTTACCAGACAACATAAATGATAAAGGTTAAAAAAAAGGGAAAAAAATATTTCTTTTTAACAGCCAGAATACATTTAATAAATACATAAAGATATGAAAATTAGGTCAAAATGTTCGTTAATTTAGCATTAAATTTACAATAATTCGAAATAATTATGGAAAATACGGTAACAATGTGGAAAAAAAGGATACAAAAAATTTATTATTATTATTATTATTATAAAACTCAATTTTTTAATCTTTCTGTTTAAAAAAATCACCGGTGTAAAATCTATTAAAATGTAGAAAAATAGTATATCGTATAAAAAATATAGTAACAAAAAACAAAATTTTGCATGCTTTACGTACGTATTTTATACATAGGATGTCCCAGAATAATTGTAACAAATTATATATTTTTTTATAATTATAAATTGTACTTAGGTAAAATTCACCTTCTATGATATAGAAGAAGAAATTTGATAATTTTTAAACATATGAAGTACATATAGGCCTTATTTGTGAACTGCTCTGTGTTTTTAATTGAAACACTTTTTTTTCCTTATAAATGGGTAAAATAGTCATTTTTGTATGAAAATTGTTCAAATCGGATGAAAATATTCTGAGTAATCAACGTTCAAAAATTTGGAAATAATTTAAACCACAGGAATGATCTAGTTTATTACACTTATTTTGGGATGCCCTAATTAATTTGTTTTTTTATAATACTCTTCAACACATTTTTAATATAGTGCTTACATTTATTCTATGTGTACGTACTTATTTTAGAATATAATGTATTAATTTATGTACTTACATTTAACATTATTTGTGTCTTATAGACCTTACATAAGATTGTCTTTTAGCTTTCATTTTAAAAAAAAAAAAAAAAAAACAGAATTATTTTTATTTATCATTAAAAATTTTTATACCATTTTTTTTTTGTTTTCTGTTTTTGATTATATTTTATTTTATATACATATAAAAATTTTCATTTAACAGTAAAAAGATAAAAACAATTTTTTATTTTTCTGACATTTTTCTCTTTTCTACCCTATTTTTGTAGGTCTTTTTATTCCTGTTATCTCTCTAAGAAAAAAAAAAAAAAAAACGGAAAATATAAAAAAATATTATAAATAAAAAATCTCGAGAAAAAAAAATTTTTAATAAACAATTTTTTTTTGTTTCTTTCTTTTAAATGTTTAAAGTAATTATTTTATGAACTTTATGTGCAATTTATGATACTATTTTACATGTTTGCTTCTCTTGTTTCTGTTTCAAACAAAATAAAATCCTTTTAGCAAAAAAAAAAAAAAAAAAGAATTTTAATTTAATAAAATTTAATAAATGGGAAAAGAATTTTCTTTTAATTATTTTACTTAAAGAAAAAAAACCTTTTTTATTTATTTAATCATAAACATGAATACATATTTATGTACAGAATATCCTTTTTAGAATTAAAAATGTATCATAAATTTATTTTGAAACTTTATGATAACAGAATTTATTTTCGTATAACGCATTTAGAAATGTTTGATTTGAATTTTAAATTAAAATTCATTTTTATATAAAATTTTCATTTATTATTATTATTTTTTTTTAAATATATAAAGAAAATGTTCAACTAATTACAATATTTCATTGTCGTCTGAGTTTTTTCATTTATTTATTTTTTTTTATAACTTATATTAGTGATAAAAAAAGTTTAAAATAAAAGTCCTTGATGTAATCTATCTTCTCTTATTCTCTTTAACATTGTTTAATATTTTAGTTGGGTCTTCAGAAAAAAAAAATGTTTATCCAAATAATACTTTATAAAAGTTTGTATTATTGTTTTCATTTTCATAACATTTTCTTGTTTCATTACATTTACGAATTTATCATTTTTATTGAGCAAAACAAAAAAAAATTATTTTTTTTTATATAATTTTTCATTTCTAATTGAATTTATTTTTAAATGTATTCTACACAATGGCAACAGTAATTTACACTTTCAAGGACAAAATACTAATTTTAGTGAAATTCTACGAAAATTAAAATACATGAACATTAGATCATTAAATGACATTAATAATTGAAATAAAATACAAAATATCAAAAATATTAAAATTTATAACAATAACAAAAAAAAAAAAGAAGCAAATTCAGAGGAAAAAAATTTTTTGTACTCATTAACATTAATTGATATGTTTTCCTTTATTGATGAAAAAACTAATCATCAATTCCACTGAATAATATTAAATTTTTATAACGAAGTATCGATTCGAAATAATAATGTTGCTTCATACAGGGTATTTAGTAATTAATTTGTGATTAATTCAGAAATTTAATCACAGATTCATCGATCTCAGCAAAAAAGGTCGAGTGGAGACGGGTTGACATATAAGAGATTTTTCTCCTTAAATTTCTAATTACATAATACGAAACACTCTGTAGATTACAAACATTTCAGTCATTAATCCATTTTTCAAACTTGAACTTATTGAAATTATTGAACGGTTTTTAACATTTTCATAAAAGACAAAACACAGACAGACTTGAAAATCACGCATTTTTGTTGTGTTTTTATTAATTTTTACTGCCATTTTCCAATTAACGTTTGTTATTGACATTATTTTACGAAACAGTAAAAAAACAAATGCATTTTTCATGTTATGGCATTTGAAAACTTATCTTTGGATAATTTAAATTTGAATAATTTTGCATTCCATACCGAGCCCTTACATTCAACTCACCCCTCGTTGCTCAATCCTGCTAAACAGTAAATCTACTGATGATAGATCCTAGCATTTTTGTCTTTTCAAGGATTTGCGTAAAAATTCCATTAATAATTCGACATAAACATTTTATACAAAATTAAAATGTTATATAAAATTTTAATAAATGAAACTTTTACAAATTTTATTATTATTAACGAAATTAAATTTATTTATGTATTTAAATAAAATGTGAAAAAAAAGGAAAAATTGAGATGACAAGAAGAAAAATCAGTACACTTTAATCAATTTCTGTTTTATTTAAAATTTTTCATTTTTTATGTGTACATGTAGATATGTACATATGTACATAAATAAAATACAAAAACAAAATAATTTTACGATCAAAAAGGAAAAATTAATTACTTTACAAAATGACGAATAATTAATTTTTCTTTTTCTTTTCTTTTTTTTTTCTTTTTCTTACTCTTCATGCTTTTTATTATTTTTATTTTACTATAACATGTTAAATAAGATTTTAATAATTTTTCATCTTTTAATATTATTTTCTTATTTCCGTTCATTTTCATTTTTTGTTCTACAAAAAAAAAATTTTTTCTATCTTTTATATAAATTTGAGCCTAAATTCATTAATTCACTTCTACATAGAAAAAAAAAATTTTTTTTTTTGGAGGTATTGAAAGACTATTAACTAAGAAAATCGATACTCAATGTTTATTAAGATTTTATTTTATTTTTTTCTCGTTTGGACAAAAGATAAAACAAATTTTGAATTTGAAATAATGCCGGAAAAAAAGCATTTGAAAATTGTAAAATCATTTAAAATACAATTAATTTCTCTTTACATTGAATCTATAAGGTAGATAGGCATTAGGCAGGTAGATAAAATGGCCACCCCCACTTGTCATTTAGGCCTAAAAGGATCATTGTGATGCCACCGACACTGATTGTCATAACGAACCCAATTTATCTATTATGTGTACGTACATGTAATATTTTGATACTACATTTTCATTCGCATATTTTCATATTGGATTTTTAAGAAAATTCATACACTTGAAAATAATGATTAAAATGCTTTTACATTCACAAAAATTCATAGAAATTATTTAAATGTGTCTGATATTATCTGCTCAATATGAAATAATGAATTAGATTGTTAACAGGAATTAATATGTAAACCTATGTGTATATAATTTTTTATTTAGAATTAAGTATTTTAATTTTTAAATTTTCTTTATTAAAAAATTTAAAAATATTATTTAGGACCCATTTAAAAATTTTTAGTTCAAAATGTCCTTTTTAATCATAAAATTGTTATACGAAAATACCATATCCTAGAATAAGGATATTATTTTATTCCCTATATAAACGAAAATAATTTCCGTGTTCTAAAATAATTGTTGTTTATCTCACTTCTTAACGATAAATGCGCCATCTTCAGTAATTGTTTTTCATTTGAGTCCTAGATAAAGGTTCAAGTATAAACAAATCATATGAAATGAAATTTCGCAATTTCTATATTTGAAAAAAAAAAAAAGAAGAAAAATGTTTCAGAAATATAAAAATTTTAAATATCCTTTTTATTTATTTCTTGAAAGCTTTTCATGTACTGTTAAAAAATTCTTGATAATTTTCATTTTAAAAAATTATTCATAAAAATTGAAAACGTGGAAAACAGGTACCTGGTACGGTACGAGATTCTATATCAGTTAAAGTCACTAACATTGTCGCATCTACAGGCTCCATTTAAAGGGCATTCATAAAAAGTTCGTCAAAAAATCGAATATTATTCATCCATAACTGAAAGGTACATATAAAAGTATTTTTTTAATAATTTTATGCTTCTATTTATGGCGGGACCGCAGAAGTTTTTCACGTACAGGAAAAATTTTTTTTTTATTTTTGTGTTTTGGTTGCAAGGGGCAATATAAAAATGTTATTTTTGTGACAGCAACAAGCCAAGCAACTTTTTAAATAAATAGATACTCTTCGGTTTTACAAAATGTATATATACGCGCCCTTTTTTATAAATCGTAAAAATATATACAACAATGGTTGTATCTTCTGAAAAATGGATTACATTCTGTTATCATTCACTTCAATTAGTTAAACAATTGATTACGTTTAAACAAACAATATAACAAATAATCCCATAATTCATTGTATAACATCCTAAATAAGTGAAGGGTTGGTTTGTTATATTCTTTACCTTCTACTTTTTTGTTTTTGTTTTCGAAATTTTTTTTTTTTTATATAAATATAATTCAACTTCAAAAATAAAATATCAAATACATATCTTTATATTAACTTAAAAAAAATTTATTTATGTTTTTCTTTTACAGATCAAAAAATTGAATGCTGGTTCAGGAAACATAAAATATTTTTTGTATTACAAGAAAATAATAAAATTTGGAAACAAGAAAGAATCAAATATAATATAAGTGAAAATGTCTAGTCATTCTGGAACGATTGGTCGTAAGCGGGATTATTACATAAGTGGTAATCAAATTCGTCGTCAAAGATCAGCTGAATGGCAAAGTAGACATGGTTACAGTAGTAGTGAAGATGAATATCAAAATAGTCTACAAAATGTTGGAAGTTTTGATACACAATTATTAGCATCACTTTTAGCACAAAGCCAACAACTAGCCAGTAAGTATCTTGTTTTACTTTTACAACTAACTAGTTAAAATTGATACAAATTAGAGAAAATTCAAAAAAAAAACTTTTTTTTTCTTTTTCTTTTTTTATCATTCAGATATAGATAGATCATATCGTTCAGACTGTGATAATGATGAAGTAACTGAATCTTTATTAACTGAATATCCACAATCTTATCAACAAAATATTATAATGGGTTCACCACATCCACCAATTAAATCAAGTCGTAATCCATTCGCTGTCAAATATGAAATCCATCCACCAACAGATCCGGAACGTGTATCATTTTCTGGTAGTTCTGCTGTTTTAGATCGTTTACAAACGGCTGAAATTAATGTTAATAATGCTAGTGGCAGTGGTTTAAATGCAAGTGGTAATAATGGCAATAGTGGAAATAATAATATTAACGGTAGCGGTTCAACTTATTTACAAACGAATATAACCGTTAATCCGGCTAGTAATGGTACAATACGTTCAAGTCGTTCGAAAAGCGGTCGTTTAAATCGTATTAGTGGTATGACGTCTTCGAGTAGTGCAACATCATCGAATAGTAATCCTGCGAATCGGTCGGAACGCGAACGTCAAAAATTACGCGAACAACAACAACAACAACAGCAATTACAGATTGAATTAAAAGAACCCAGTGAAAATTTTTCAGATTTGGATAAAAATATTTTTGAACCTCCACCAGAGCCAGCTCCACCAGAAATTCCACCAAGAACGCAATCATTATTAACATCAATTCGAAAACGTTCAGATTATCAATTAAAATATGATGATAATGGTGATCAAAAGCACGAGGAGTTTATACCGCAGAGTCAACAAAAGGGTAAGCTTAATTTTTTAATAAAACAATATTATAGGCAAAAAAAGGATTTTAATTTGTGAAAATGTTTTTAGGAACATTACAAAAATCCTGTCTCCTTTACAATCAATTTATATTCAAATAAAAACTTTTGATGAATTCAAGTATTAACTTTCCTACGCGCATTAAAAAATAATTCCATTACAATAATTTACCATAAATTATTATTATTTTAATTTTATTTAAACAATGTAAAAAGTTGTAAAAGATATTGCAATCCATGTTTTAATAATGCGTTACTATTTATGTTCATGTTCAACTGAAAATAAAATTTTATACGAACATAATTACATGCTTAAATGATTTTCAATTATTCTGATCGTCAATTATATCACATTATATTATGATAATAATTTGTCATAAAATAAGTCCACATCATTTCATTATATTTCCTTGTAAGTGAACATAATATCACAAAATATTATAGTTATAATTGTTTTAAGTACAACATTTAAATGTCGAAATATTTAGAAAAATAATAAACATTAAAATATGTCATAAAATTTTTAACAAGCATTAAAAGTATCAAACGATGATATGCGACATATGTGTCATAATATTAAGCATAAAACATAAAATTCAATGAATGCATTCAACATGTACATATAACACCGTGAATGAGTATGTATATGCATGTGGTGTAAGTTTTTCCTGAGGATATTATAAATTTTAATATACATATTACAAGTACGAGTAATATTTGTTTATTAATCTATATAAAACGTACACACGACTACATTTGTACTACAATTTTGTTCATATATAGTATTTATTGAATTGTACATGCATGTACACACCACAAAAACAAAAAATTAATTTTGTACACATGTATCATCATCATCATCAATGTCATCATAAGTCAGACGTATCAGACGCTCCTTTCCTTTGTAATTCGATACCAAAATTATTATGTTTCTTTGATTAGTGTTAAAAATTGAAAAGTTATTAAAACATTACAAAAATATACTTTCTATCTTATATGAAGAGAATTTTTTTCTTGATGACACATGTTCGTATGTGTCTTTACATGTATCTTTATATTTTTGAAAGTTTATTTATATAACAATGAATTTTTATTGAAAAAACATTAAATTGAATGGGAATCGAATTAAATGAAAAATGAATTTATTTTGAATTTTTAAATAAATTTATAAATAATTAAAAAAATTTCAAGGTAAATTTAAAAATAAGTTGAAATAATTAATATAAATAAATAAAATTAATTAACTTTTATTCAACAAGAATTTTTTTATCCCTGAAAAACATCAATAATAGTATTTACAGCCATTAAATTTTTTTAATTAATTTTAAATGATTTTAATTGATCCTGTTTCTAAAAATTTATCAAGTATGCTTAATTTTCCCAAGTAAATGTTTTAAATTTTTTTTTTTCTAACTTTCTTTTATATTTATTTTTACTTTCAGATTACCTAATGGCAGCTGATAATTCACGTTCAAGTGAATTCCCATCAAAGTCAATTACTTCAAGCGACTCACAAAGTCAACAAGGGTAAGTGATTACCTTAAAAAGACATTGATTTTTTTTTTACATTTTCCCTGTTTGAATATTTTTGTATTTAACATTTAATGGTTTTTATTTTGCCTTTCATAAGGAAAACTCTAAACTTTGTTTTCTTATTTTTTATTATTATTATTATTATTATTTATTTTTTTTTTTTGGTTCTTGATTTATATAATTTCTGTATTGAACTGAATTTTCGGTGATGATAAACTTCGTATATTCTCTTATTATCTAAACAATGAAAATCATATACTTAACAAATATGTACGTGCTACCGTGTACAAGAGAAAATGTATCGATGATTTGTAATTCTACTAAGGTTAAGTTAGGTCCATAGCTTGCCATTGAATGAAAAACAGCCATCACATGCTCAGACTAGCTACAGTTGAAACTTCTGCTACTCTTTTCGAAATTTGCTAAATCTCTTTAGGCCGATATCTGTATTTTTTCCACTCTCCTAAAGAAATGCTGGTTTTGTCAAATAACTTGTGAAAATTAATTATTATTAAATTTGAATATTTGTTATCTCAAAACTCATAATTTATCTATCTACTGAGAATCAGAGTGATCTTGTAGATGTAGTGGTCCAATTTTACTTGTGTTATTATGAAATTTTAGTATACAATTAGCGAAAAATCAAAAATAAATTCAATTAAAATACAATATAGTTACTGGATTGAAATTTAATGTGATTAAATATTTACTTAAAATGAAACGATATTCTGAACTATATCTTTTATGGAATTTTTTTATTATAAATTATACGTATCTTTTAATTATCTTTATTGTAAGGATTATATTTTGTACAATTACTTAATGTTGCACAACTTGAAAAAAAGAAATAAAATTATTATTTATAATAATGCTGTACAAGCAATATCTGTTTGCAATACACTTTAATCTTCATTCATATTGCAATTTTTATTTTTAATTCATATAATATTCGAAATGCAATAAAAAAAATTTGAAAAAAAAAACGTTTAACCTTTAGTGCATTGAATTTTCACATAAAACATAAAAAAACTAATTTTATATATTTTGTCATCTGCAATCTATATACATATGTATATACATATGTTTCAGGAAGAATTCATCATAGTACCTTCTTGGCATATGCAGACAATATGACTTTGTTTACTTTTTATACAAAAAAATTTTTCAATACATATTTTTTTCTTCAATATGATGATATTGTACTTATATTCATTCAGTCTATATATGTTACTTATAAACAAAAAAATAGTTCATGTAATATTTTGTTGTATTTAACCTACACAACGATATCATAAGAAAGGAATAAAGTAACATAGAAAAAGTTGTTCAAAATATATATTGAAAAAAAAAATCATTGAAATAAAATTCTCTTTAGTATGTGTAACTTTGAATTGCTGAAATATAGTATGTTTCAAAAATCTTCAACAATAAAAGAATGAAATTTTTTTTTTTTATAAGAAATATATACATATAATCGTACAAATACAGTCACATTACTTTTATTTTCCTTCAAAAATAAAAAAAATAAATAAATAAAGAATAAGAATGCATTTAAGAATATATCCTTCTTATGAAGGATTATACACGTACACGTAATAATATATTGCATATGGAAAATGATTGTATACGAAAAAAAAAAAGAAAAATAATATCTGAATTTTATGATTAAGTAAAAATGTATATAAATTCATAAATGAATGTTCGTAAATTCAATTTTTGTCCAGGTAAAAGGTAAAAAAAAAAAAATAAATACATAACTGCATTTGTGCATGTTAACAAAACCAAAAAGGATATAATTCATATTATATTTCACAGTTGTAATATTTTTCAAAAAAAAGTAAAAACTAAATAAATAAAAGAAAAAAATTCCTGGCAAAATAATAATAGATGTTATGTGGCATGTACACGAATTACAAACCCTGAAATTTTGTAAGGAATAAAGATAAATAAAAATTCATTTATAAAATTGACGGAATTATTGATGATTTGAAACGCCTTTATAAAAACTCATATTGTCATAAAATAAGTTTTTTTTTAAGTATTGGATAAATTTAACAATTTGTTGTTGTCGTTATCAGTTGTGGTACTACATATATATTTTGTATTATTTTTCCTCTTTTATATTTTATTTACCTTTTTAATTTGAAAAAGTAAATGATAAATAATCAAACAAATTTGTTACACTCAATTTCATTTCCACAAAAAAAAAAAAAAAAAAAAAAAAAATTGCAAAAGATCCTGAAATTCAAATTGAAAAGATTGATATATTGCATGAACAGATAAATTTTTATTATGGATTTATATTTAAAGAAAACAAAATATGTATGAAGGTAGGTACTTAAGGAATAAAATATAATATGTACCTTTAAACGACTAATTGAAGTATCTTTTCTTATTCTGTATAAGAGGGTATTGTTATAGCATTTAAGTACTTATTCTTTATATGTCATTTATGTAAATAAAAAAAAGATATTCTAATAGAAAATCTTTTGCCAAAATTTTCTTTCTTAAATCAGCACATGCAATTTGCATTTGAAATTACATGGAAATAGATTAACGAAGTTTTTTAAAAAATGAATATACATATTTTTTACATTATTTCGCTACTTAGAAACAAAAGAAAAGGTGTAAAATTTTTGTTTTATGATGCCTGATCTATTCATAATTATTATTAAACTAATCGTCATTTTAACATATTCTTTATATTTAGATATTGCTAATTATATAAATAAGATAGTACAAAGTAAAAAACCATTATTATTATTTCTTTCTTGTTTTAATCTAAATTTTAATTTCATATTGGGTTTCTTTGCGGTACGTTTAATTTTCGAAGATTGGACCACATAACGTACATTTTACTTGGTATTACTGTAAAAAGATCCTTGAAAAAAAATTACTTTTTCAGCTGTTGAACATTGTTTTTCTTTGTTTTTTAAATGTTAAATAATTTATGTGAAAACTATTACAAATTCATTAAATTCATTTTGTATAACATTGTATTTATTTACACTGTATCAAGGATCAAAAAGTTAAAATACCAAATGATAGATATTTTTAAAAAATAAATTAATTTCATTTTATTTATATACCGGAAATACAAACAATATTCAATTATAATCTATATAACACCCTCACCCTTTTTGTTTTTCTTTTATTACACATACATATACTATATTTCCTATTTAATAGACATGAAAAACAAATAAAAACATAAATCGAAATCTATTTAGGAAATAAATTCTTAAGTCCATCGACCAAATCAACCAATAAACGAAATATATATTTCAACTAATCAGCCACATACAAGACTCATATATCAAGTGTTAAAGTCATTCAATTCAAAATATAATTCTTTTATTTTACGAACAATAAAACAAACAAAAAAAAAACAACATGAATAAAAAAAAGATGTTATTCTTGGCTAATACAATAAATTTTTATTCTTTACTTGGAAAAAAAAACAACAGCAATATAAAATATAACAACATTCTATAATTCAGAATGGAAACGCCTCAATAAATTGCATTCAAAACATTTACACGAATAATTTACTATATTGAACCAAAAACAGGAAAATAAAAAAAAAACTAAGAAGAAAAAAAATAATTATTTAGAAGAACAACAGATATGACGCGTTATAATTAAACCAATGTGAAAGGGTTGTATGTCACACAATAAACAATGTTACATTTTCGTATGCATACATATGTACATATGTAGCTTGTACATATACATATGTATATTACAGAAAATGCAATTTAAATGGAATCACTCTTAAAGCAAAGGGAAACAAAAAATTGAAAACATAAATTTAATTTTTTTTTAAAAAAAAGTAAAAGGGATCTCATACACGCGTGTAAATACACATGTTAGCAATTAAAAAAGATTAAAAAAATGTAACCGGCTAACAGTGTGTACTTCACGTTGATGAAAACGATTACAACTCCAGTAAGCTAATACAATTAAAAAACAAGAAAAAATACTTTGTGATCAAATATAGAATTTAAGAGGAAAAATAAGATGGACCAATTTAATAAAAATAAACTCATATGTCTTAATTTTAAGAAACTGTAGCCAAAGAAAAGAAATCTGGAAAATTGAAAAAATGATTTTATAATTAACTTTGACATTCATAAACTTCAAAAATAATCAACCTTGACTGTTAAAATACTCAAACAGATTAAATTACAAACACTGCATTGTATTTATTAGGTATACAAATTATAATTTTGATGATATTTTATGTCTTTGTGCGTATTTTGATAATTTTCCTCGACATTTTTTGAAAAATTTCAATAAATTGTATTGACTGTACCATTCACTGCATGATTGTAGGAGCTCATAGGAGATTATACCCTTTTAATCCCACCAGACACACAGTATCAAAATCATTTTTTTGATTTATTCTGTCATAGGATATGTTTCTTGTAACGGAGGATATTTTGCAAAGCTACATAAAGTAAACGATGATTGTCCAAGTGTCTACTGTTTTTATCTTTTGATTAGAATAGAAAAATAATACGAGTTTTCGAAAATGTCATGTTATGCACAAATTTCGATATTTTAGGACCAATATTTTTCCTTTGAATTGTCCATTTCAAATTGTCAGAATTAATTTGTATACCTAATACAATTATTTATTTATAAACAATATTTTAAAATGCTTTAAATAAGAATTTAACTTTTACATAACCCGAATTATTTTATGAATTTTACAACGTTATCGGAACAATGCATTATTGAAAAATTCATAATTTATTATTTAGATTATAGTTGTATTAGTGATTACAGCATATATTTATTTTATAATGAACGTATAGTTAAGGAAACATGATATTAAGTCAATAAATTTAAGATATTTAAAGATATTAAGCTGGTTATTACGATATAATTCACATAATTATGTGTTGCATTATACATATACATATGTATGTATGTACATGGACATGCATGCATCACTAGCGTTACATACATATGTAATGCTGTATATTTATAGAAACATGAAATAAATGCACATTATATTTTGTATCACACTGAAAATAATTAAATAGAATTCTGTTTTTTTATTTTTGTATTGAATAGAAAGGCTTCCTTTCATTTGGGGCCCTCTTTTCAATGTACTAAAAACCACAAAATGAAACGGTTTATTAGGCAGCTATTTAATAGATGCGTTACAATATTAATAGTATCAAAGTTATTCTGCAGTTGTGGTCTTGGGGAACATTCAAATAATATAAAATGTGAAATTATCTAATGCTCTTACTGACTTTATGTACATGCATTTATGGAATGATATGCATCAAATATGCATACGGTATGAGTTGAACACAGACGTATGTATTTTATTCGAAATACACTACAATAAAAGTATTTATCAGAATATATCTAAAAGGCAATTTAACAGATTAAGAAGAGAAAGAATACACATATAGTGTACAATTACGAACATTCATGTTTTGTACAAACATACGTGCATTTGGTTGTACAGATATTAAACATGCTATGTACATGTAGTCAAGTAAAATATGTATATATTATATAATATTTTATTATTTTATTTATTACATAAACGTACATTATACATAATTTACATACTGTATATAAGCAACTGAATTGATTATTACTTTGTAGTGTGAGTACGTAATGTTGATTTGTTCCACGGTGACGGTGTATTAAATTAATTTCTATCCTATGTGTAAACATTATTGGTGCCTGTCTTTATCATACACTGTTTAGTATATTAATATTTATATTGCATACAGTATGTATGTACATACATACATATGTATGTACTTATGTACGCATAAATCTTTTTGAGTGTTTTACTTTATTTTTTTAAATAATAGGTAATTTGGAAAAAATTTCATTATTTTAAAATCTATAAATAATTGGTTAAATTACTATACAAAAAATATACATACTATATATTTTTTCATTAAATTTCATTTTATTAATACATGCAAATAAATTTACGAAATAATACAATTAAGTAAATTAATTTCAAGGATATAAAATATCAAGTGCAATTTTATATTTACTTTAAATACATACATATGTATTTAAAATAACATGCTTTCATTTATGTATTTTAACATAAACATGCAGCATTCTTGATAGGATGCAAAATATTGAAATAAACGTTATGTGTTTAGTAAACATTGAATAGAAACTTGTATAATCTATCCTTTTAAAACATACTGCTGGGAACTTGTATAATCCATCCTTTAGAAACATATTAAAAGAAAATTATGTACAATCAATCCTTTTGAAACATATTGTAGGGAACTTGTGTATAATTCGTCCTTTTGAAACATTTTGAAGGGAACTTGTGTATAATCCTTCCTTTTGAAACATATTGAAGGGAACTTGTGTATAATACATCCTTTTGAAACATATTGCAATCAACATCGTTTAGAATCATTATTTACCATACTTTCTTCGTATGCTTAGTGTCAATAAATTTTGTGAATGAATGAATGAATTCACAAATCACAAAAATCTTTCTTTCCCCTTTTCAAATAAGTTCCAATTTAAATGAATATTTAACATACGTCTAAAAATAAACAGATCCTTTTTTATGGTTTGATAAACTGCAAAATGAACTCTACAAAACGAGAAATCATAAAAACATTCTACGTGAATGCGCTGAATGTAGAAGGTGTTTTTACCACATTTTTATGAACTATATTAAACGTTCATTCTCCACAAAACATTTCGTTCTATCATATAATTTCATTCATTTTAAATAAAATCGACTTCAATTAAGAGAAACGTCGAATCATTCGTTTAGTCTTTATACAAAATAACGAACAAAATTTTATTCTCCAGTTAAATGAATAAAAAATTTATTTAATCAAAGAGTAGTGTCTCTTCAAAATATATAAGTCTATCGACCTTCAAATGAATTCCTTTTTTTTCCACTCTGATAAAATGTGTATTCATCAAAAATACATATTTTTTATCTATTAATTTTTTGTACTTCGTTTTGATATTATGATAAAAATCAAATTATTAACATATAGTAAATTTTGTCATAATTTTAGTATAAATTTTAATTTGACTACAAAATATTTTTCAAATTTTTAAATTATCAATTTTGAACCAAACTTAGACTAAGAACGTACATAGAAAAATATTATTCTCATGATGGTCACCAATTTATAGTTCGATATTTTTAATAATGAATTTTGATTTAATTTAAGACAAAATATTTATTTTGTAGTTTTCCAAATATCGACTTAAAATTTTTATAAATTTTTTCTTGCCCTTAAAAGAATGTATAGATATACGTATGTGTATGTACATGTTTTTTAAATTAATTTATGCATTAAAACTTCAAAACTAACTTTTAAGAATTAAATGTATGATGATACATAGCATTACTCAAGTATTCAATGTTTTTTTTTTTTTTTTTTTTGTAAGAAAAGTTCTGTGGCGCCACTTTTTAGGAATAGAAAAAAAAAGAAAACAAAATTTATCAATTGAAGTTTTAACTAAAAAAAAAAAAAACAAAATAAAAGTGAAAAAATAAAAAATATTTACGTTTAAAATACATATATGTATGTATGTACACATACATATGTATGGTATGTATGTATATTTGATATATCTTCATAATTAAGTACTCCCAACTCCTAAAAATGAATTAAATACCATATGAATTAAATTTGTGAAGATGTAGAGAAAATATTGTATAAAAAAAAGAAAATTATTATTAAAATATTAAATTAAAATGATGAAATTCTCTTACAGCTAGATTAAATAACATTTATTTATATTTATTCATTTTCTTTACATTAAAATTTCTCTTTAAAATAAATTCATTTTAGACCAATTGGCAATCAGAAAGATTTAAATGAGATTTTTAGATACATGAACATGATTAAAAACTCAAAAATTATAAATTTGAAATAATAAACAAAAATTAAAAAAAAAATCTACATATATTACATACATACAAGATATTTTATTGTATGATTACCACTGCAGATCATCGTGAAAAACATAAATTCATTTAAATCGGAAAATGAATTTCACTATATTTTCATTAAATATATTGTTTAAATTTAAAAAAAAAATTATTTGCGCAAACTCATCTCAGTTTTGAATGGTTTTTGTTTTTTTTTTTTTTTTGCTTTCATTTATTTTTATTTTTGTTAATTTATTTTATTCTACTATTTAAAATTATTTAAATTTAATTTTTTTTCTATTCAGTTTATTAAGAAATTTTCATTTTAATTTTCATACCAATTTTTTCAAAAAGAAAAATCATTGAAAAATTTATAAATAAATTCATTTTAAAATTTAAAGAGAATCCTTGAGAGAATATATTGTTTTCCACACACACATTCTTCTTGTTATCATGATCAAAATGAATCAGGACAAAATTTAATTTCAAAATGAAGAGAATTCTTGAGAAAATGCTTTGTACATTTTGTTGTTGTCAGGATTCAAAAATGAACCAGAACAGAATTTTATGTTTTTTTTTATTTTGATTTTGAAAAAAGATAACAACTGACTCAACTCAGGTCTCAGATACACAATATTAAATTCTCATATAAAGAGTGAGCAAATGCAGTAAAATATATACATACATATTTAATATTTTCGTTGTATTTTGTTGATGTTGTAGAAACCAGTTTATTTTGTTGAACGAAATTTATATTAAATACAGATTTTTACTTTGCCTTTTACATCAATATAAGACTAAATCTCCTTCTGTAGTCTGTGTAATTTGGATTTTATTTTATGTATAATGAATGTATCTCTAAAAATGAAATAAACATTCTCACATGAAATTAAATGAAATATTTTATTTCATTTTTTGAAACAGAATATCTCTACCAAAATAAAATATTCTAACTAAACTAAAGGCCAAAGAGATAGTGTTAAAAAATATAACGAAGAATGAAAAAGAAAAAACAAAAGTTTTTTTTCATTTTTCTTTCTACATACACTTTCTTTTTTGTTAATGTATAAAGATATTCCAATTTGATGATGATGATGATGATGACGATGATGATAATGATGATGATGGTGTATTATAGTCTCATTGAGTTAAAAGTATGCAGTCTTCAACATTTCGTCGGTTCATTAAGACGTGTATTGGATTTATTCTGTACTCACGTTTTTATTGATATTTATTTATTTTTTTAAAAAAATAATAATGAAAACAAAATACATTTTTATTTATACAATATTTGATTAAATAATGTATCAATGAAATAATTAGATTATGTGTGTAAATGAAAACAATTGAATTAAAAGTAAAAATTTTTTTTATTAAAAAAAAATTACATAAATATTGAAAAAGTGAAATAATATCTCGAATTTATTTTGTTTTAATTTTTTCGCTTTTTTTTACTTTCTGTTTTTCTTTTAATAAAAGTGTATGTAAAGTGAAAATTTTGTTTTTGTTTAAACAATAAATTGAAAATATTCTAAGTAAATATAATTTGTGTTTGAATAATAAAATTTTGATATTTATATGTACATATCTGAGTATGAAAATATTATGTAAATAATTTTATGTTTTGTGTTTTTTCTTGAATTGATTACGGCTAAATGCTCAAATAATAAAATCCAAAAATATATATATATATATATGTAAGTGAAAATCTTTAGTGAAAATTATTTAAAAACAAAAAAAAAACATAAAAATAAAATAAAAAAGGATTTCATGTAAACAGGATATTGAAGTAATCTATAAACAAATGCTTTACAGAATTATTTAAAAATAAAACACATATGTAGATACTAAAGTATACATATTTATACCGAAACACATAATATACTCGTAGGTACATAAAATGAAAATGTTCACTACTTTAATTGTAGCACAATTATTTTCATTTTAATAAGCACCTATGGAAGGGGTGGAATTTAACATGAAAAAGGATATTCAATAAACATCAATATAAACATTAGATACACACCTTAATTTATTTATTTATTTTTTTTTCCTACTTTTTAAATAAAACAGAAATGAAAATTTATTTAGTATTTATTATATCTTAAGGTGAATAACTTATCCTTTAAAAATAAATTTAATTTATTTTTTTATCCTCTTTTAACTTTTAATTCAATTTTCTATTTTCTCCTTTTTACTGTCTGTTTTTACTTATTTATTTATTTATTTTTTGTTATTATTTTTTGTTTTGTTTTTCTTTTAACTTTCATCTTTTATCACTACATTTTACTTATCATCACTCATATTTAATTGAAAGTTTTCAATTTTTATATAATTTGATATCCTTTATCTATTTTTGCTATACATTTTCTTTTAAAAGTTTTTCGTCACATTTATAATGATGAAAAGAGAAAAATATAAATGATACTATAAGAAAATATAAATACATGTACATATGTATATATACACATTGTGTATTTTATTATATAAAAAAGAAAGTAAAAAAAGAAAAAAAAAATTCAACAACCAACTAAACTAACATTTTTCAATATATAGGATATAATGATAATAAATATCGATACATATCAGATGAGAAGATTATTAATGTGAAGAAAACTTCATATGTATGTATATCATATAGTTTGTATAATATCATAAAAAAAAAGAAAATAAAAATAAAAACTTTATAAATACAAAATATAGAACAGAATAGAGCGGAATGAAGAAAAAGTTTTCAATGTTTTGTCAATATATAATATAAGTATAACGTGATATAACATTATATTAGACAACATTACATAGCATGTGTATGTACATACTATAACACGATAATGATATTAAAAACATATAAAAAGAAATGATGGATTACCACAAAGTTCATGTGTTAAAGTTTTCTATTATTTTCCGACGGTTTACATTTTTTTTTCTTTTTTTAGAGATTTTCAAAAAGGTATTTGTTGGTTTTTGGTGCAAAAATATTTTTAATGTTTCAATTTTTACAATACATACTAGATACCTGTTTAAAATATTTTATTTGTTCTTTTACAATAAACAAACATACATATCAATAAAATTTCATCATATCTCGTTGAAACATTGTGTCTATTTTATTGTTATATGTAAAGGCACGTATGATAGAATTGTCTCGAAAAATCATCCTAATGATGAGCCTATGCTCCCAAGAGGAACGATAAAGGCCTGATGATGTAAAGGTACACAACTAATTTTGATACTAAAAATTTCCAAAATTATGCATATGATATGTATGAGTGTCAGATTGATTCTGTACTACAAATTTCGATACTGTTAGCCAATACCAATAATACCGCTAATTTTAAAATTACATTTATGTCATTGATATTATCATTTTCTATTGTAACATCCTCAATTTTTGTCAATATTACACGCTACGAACTACGAGCTTTACATATTTTTTTTGTTATCTATTTTTCCTAACTTACAACGATTTATTATTATTTTTCGAATTGAACAAGAGACACACAAATTTGGTTGTGTTTTTGTTACATATGTACCTACAAAACAATTAATTTTACATGCACGTAATAAGTGCCATCATGATGATTAGCGCATATTAAATATAAAATACATAATTTTTCTTAAATAATAAAAAATACGATCTAAGATTATCATTTTATACTCTATACATTTTTATTTGTAATAAATAAAATATTTCTATATACTGGGTTTCGAGTTTTTTTTTTTTAATTTTACTGTTTCATTGTAATGTTCATTCATTCATGTCTATTGTGGTATTTCAATGTGTATATACAAAAATAAAATAATAAAAAAAAAAACAAGAATTCTGTAAAGAGAAAATTATCGTTTTCCAGAAAATATATGTATGAAAATTTATTTTTTAAAGAATATTGTGAATTGGCATTATTTATCATTTTTAAAGTGAAAATATGTAACAAAAAAATAACATGAAAAAGTATAAATAAAGAAAAACATGTTCGTGCACATTATAAAGTGAGTGAAATTTTTTTTTTTTAAGTAAAGTAAAAAAAAGAAAATTATTACACAAAAAATATGGAAATTAAGAAAGCAAAAAGAAAAAATAAAAATGAAATAATATAGGAAGAAAGTGAATTGTGTTATTTTCAATAAATCTATTTCATATCGTCATCATCGTCATCATCATCTTCATTGCTATATCTTTGTCATTGTGCTTTTTTATTTATTTATTTATTTTATATATTCATTGTACAGAAAGTCCTTGCATTATCAAACAAAAAAATAAATAAATAAATAACATAAAATACACGTAAAACCGTATAAAAACGAAACAAAACTTGTGATAACTGTGTCATAATAAATTTGTATTATCATGTGTACGAGTTATTTTATTTTTCTATACATATAAGCGTGCATAAATATAAATTCACTTACATACAGCTTTTATCAACTTATTTTTTTTTTCTTTCCTTAATTTTCTTTCTTTCTTTTTTGTCTGTTTTGTGTATATATTCCCATACATGTACGTTTAAGAATTTTCCCACTTATTTTTTCTTACAATTTTCTTATTTTCATTATTTTCAAGTTAAATAAGGAAATATAAATGTGTGTATGAAGAAAAATAATCTGTGAAATATAAGAATAAAGAATACAGAAAAAAAAACAGACACGAATACGTAAAGAATAAATAAAGAAAAAAATAAAGAAAAAAAAAAAACGTTGCAAAAAAAAGGATATCAGTGTAGTGTAATCTTCAACAGTGTATTTACATTTATTTTATTTTACTTCTTTTTTTTTTGTACAAAGTACTAACCTTGTGTTATAAGTACGTTTTCACACTTTGTTTTTTCACATTCATCCTCTATGTGCTTCAAGAACACTGATGAATTCTGGTCCGTTTCCTTATAATAATATGCGATATAAAAGTTCACTTTTCTGATGATGGTGTTTCAAATGTAAGATATAAATTTTATTAAAAAAAAATTTTTTTTTTTGTCTTTTTTCTGTTTTCCTCCTTTTATTCTTATAAATTATAATAATAATTTAGAGTTTGTACATAAAATAACATATAAAAGTGACTGCCTGTTGTTTCTCGATATTTTGATAAAAATCTTTTTTTATATTCAACGTATATATAATATACAATTTTATATTACTAAATATAAATTGTGATTACAACATATCTACATATAATATTAAAAAAAAAAAGTTTATGTACCCGATACGATAGAAAATTTTATTTTAAAAAAAAATGTCAACAAAAAGGATAAAGATATGAGAACAAAAACATGACTTAAAAATATACGTATATATAAAATAACGTATCACAGACAAATTTTATTCAAAAGTAAGAAAATAATAGAACAAAAAAGTTAAAGAAAAATAAAACCATATGTGTGTATTGAATATTGATAACATACAAAACATATAGCAAATAGGATATAAAAATCTAAAACAAACGACAACAAAAAAAAAAAAAGAAAAATTGTTATTACATTTGTTTTTTTGTAATGGGCAATATTTGTTTATCACAGGATATTAACAATAATATAAATGAATCGAGAATTTCAACACATTTCCTTTTTTTCCAATTTTACTTTTTCACATTTTTCGACACCTAAAAACAATTTCGAATTTGAATTTCATATCGTTTTTCTAATACATACATACGTATGTATGTACATATATTATTTTTTTGTGAACGTAGTCTAAAGAAAAGATTTATAGTCATTCATCCTTGAACTTTTTTTCTTTGTATTTTAGTTCTTCTCAAAGTGTTACATATCACACATATTTCATCTTAAAAAGTGTAGAAGATATACATACATATGTACATATATTTTATATACATACATATATGTACGTATTCGTCATGTTATATAATAAATACTAGAAGACAAGACACAAAGTCATTGATTATACTTATTTTTGTAATACATATACTTGTAATAAATAAAGGATACCCATTTGTACTGCGTGTATATGTCGTATAGGGACAGATAGTCTAGGTCAAACAATTTTTAATTATATTGTATTTCATTATCACATACTACATATCTAAAGAAAAACAATATCATGATACTTTACTTTCATTTTGATTTTAGTTTGTTTTGTACAATACATACTTTGTTTTTATATATGTATATCTACCCCATGTCACATAAAATGTCTTGTACATAAATTAATGATAAGACATAAATTCGTATGTGTATAAAACATTACATAAAAAGTTCTGTAAAATGGTTTTCTACAGTAAAAAGAAATCATTTTTAAATTTACAAAGATACAAAGATGTATACCTTTTCTTTCGTAATTTTCAAACATTTCATCGTATTTTTATTTTTCATTTGCATAATTTATCTTTAAAAAATACACAAAAAACAAACATGAAATTTTTCTTTTTTTAAATAAATAAAAAAAAAAATGTCAATTAATTCAATTTCGTGTATGTCTACGCATAATTTCATTACAAGTAAAAATAAAAAGAAAGATCATTTGTTATTTAAATCAGCGTCATGAAAAGTAAAATTTTTAAAATTATTTTTTTAAATTAATTTTATTATAAATGTTTGCAAAAACGAGACAACCACCAACATACTAATTGTTTTGCTTAAAAGTGAGATAAGTTCAAAATCCGTTCTTTTTTTACATAAAAGTATAAAATTTGGATTTTTTTTTAAATTAAAACTTGTGTGGGTGTTAAACAACCCAAACTTTTACTACAAATGTAAAATCATCACATATCTCAGAATGTAGAAAAATCGACTTATCCCGTTTTCAAATAAAACAACTCAATTACATACATTATTCTCTTAGATTTAATTACAATTGAAATTTTGTGATAATTATTTTTCATATGCCCCAAATGTTCTTTAAAAGGAAAATCACTTTTTTTGTTGATTGTCACAATCAATTGAATTTACTTTTATCCTTTTGGATTTGAATTGAATTACATGCGAATATCATGATTATTTCGTAAAATTATATGCATGGGTCGCTGTCATTTGGTCTCCGCATTATGTTAAGTATGTATATATTATATTTTGTATTATAGTGATTCGCATAAAAAGATTTAAAACAAAATGTAACGATTACAAAGGGATTATTGTAGGCGTAGCACAGAATATTAAAGTTAATAAAATATGTATGTGAGTGTATCTTTGATTTTATTTATAATTACAAATTTAATTTATTTTTATATGCCAACAAAATGTTAAAAACATTTTTTTTTAAAGTGTAATAGTTACTTGAATCATATTTAAAAAAAAAAAAAAACTGAAACCTAAAATCCTTTTTGTGTACATGTGAGAAATATTATTTTGTATGTTAGTTCTAATATGGATAAAATTATGAAACTGAAATTAAACTTTTGGAATTGTGCCATATGAAATATTAATACAAGAAAATTTCAAGTTTTTTTTCTTTTTTAAATTAAATTTTTTTTTTCTTTTTTTTTGTGTTATTATTTATAAGTATTCTTCTCATTTTGTACAATTTAGAAATTGCAAAATTGTAGTATTAAGTAAGTAAGTAAGTACATACGTAATAATAGAACACATATATGATTCGATTATTTTTGAAAAAATAATTTCAGATTTTTTATTGTTTTTGCTTCCATTTTATTTTGAATTTAAAAAAAAAAGACAAAAGAAAAAAAAAATAGCAACAAAAAACAAAAATTCGATTCTGGAAATATGCCAAATTTATGCATAATTTTTCAATACATATACAATACAATATACGTATTATGAATTTAGTAAAATTTCATGTTTTCATTGTATTTTAAAATTATTTCTATACATAAATATAAATTCATTGAATGATTTATAAAATCATAACCATTAAATATAATAATCACATAAAAAGAAATTTTAATCCTTAAAATTTTTGTATAAATCTGTTTTCATTCTAAATATTTTTAATAATAATTTAAAAAAAAAATTTTTTCCTAGTCTTTAAAAAAACAGATTAAAAAGAGTAATAAAGTAGAAAATAACAAAAATTTAAAATTAAATTTCTCAAATTTTATTTTCATGTGTTTGTATAATCGATTTATATCGGTCAATTAAAATTCAGTTTAATTTTCTGATATTCAAAACAGTAATTTTTAAAAAAAAATAAATAAACCAATGTAATATTCGTGTACGCAATACAATTTTCAATAAAATATTAAAATATTTTACCATTCAAAAAAATTAAAAACAAATTTTATTTAAAAAAAACTGATTATTGTGAAAACTGTCAATTGTAAAATTAATGCATGACAAGGGATCAAAATTTTGAATACATGAGTACATAGGATTAATCATTTTGTATATTTAAATCGACATAAATGTTTGGTCATTTTACATTTTTTTCTATGAATTTTAAAAGCTGAAAAGTAATGTGAAATTTACAAAACACATTGTTTGGTAAAAATGTTTTTCTTGTTTTCTGTGAATTCAATTACATGTTTCGTATTTTCAAAGCGTACTCATTTTTATTTGAAATGAACGCTTTGTGGTACTCTTTTATTCTTTAATTGCCAATTTTCCGTATTCATAAAAGATGATACGATAAATGATTGTTATTATAATTAGTTCCATACTCCTTTTAGGAGCGTACGGTTTTAACATATTTCGCCCATTTCGACCTGTCCTGAGCCATTCTTCGTAGTTCTTTTACCATTTTACCCATTTCACAATAAATGATAATACCTTAAAAATGCGAAAATTGTGTACACCCATAAAAATACTCAAGACAATTTCAAAAACTTGAACTTTAGAAATTCTTGTAAATAATTTAATCTAATGAATTTTTTAAAAGAGGATAAAAATGTAAAAAAAAAATAAAGTAACATAACTGGAAGATTTTTGTTAAGTTCTTCAAGTAATTTATTTAATTAATTTCTAAAAATAAACTGTATCTCTAAAATCTATTTTAAAATTAGAAACAGAAATTCGTTAATGATGAATACTAATTTATTAGAAAGAAAAAGTTCAATTAAATTATTGAATTTATTCATACTCGTAAAGTTCAATGTAATATTCAATATTCTAAGAACAATTTTAAAAAATGAAATTGTAACAAAATTAGAAATAAAATTTGTTAACATACCAAAGATTTGAATAATCAAATTATAACCTCTCGACTACCAATTTTGTTTATTAAATTTCTGTAATTCGATATTTATGATTGTAAATGTACAAACGGAAATTCATACAGAAAATTTATAATTTTAGAATAATTTTTTATTTTATATGTTATTCAAAATCGAATGCTTTTCATAAACTCATTTTACATTTATCTAATTGAAAATTACTAATTTGAAAAAAGTAACGATAAAATTCTAAAATTATTTTACTTATTACTAAAGAAATAACAACGAAACAGGAGCTAACAAAATTGTAATACTGAATTATTATTTGTACAAAAACTTGCATATACATATGTATCTCTATATTCATCGTAATAATTACATTTTAAATGTGTTATTTCCTTTTACACGATTGAATTGTTTTTTACCAACATTTTTGTTTCCCCTTCTTTCTTTTTCAAATTAACAAAAAAATTTCTTTTATTTTTTAAACCTTTTTCGAACAAATGTTACTATATTTTTCTTTAAAATTTTTGTTTTTTTTTTTTTTTTTTGTTTATATCAGATGAATTTCTATTTATTTTTTTTCTTTGTAATTTCAAATTTTCAGTATATCTGTTATAATAATATGTAATTCATTTTCAAAGGTGCTATTATGTCAATTATACGCGTAAAATTTGTTACGGCATTTTGAACTTTTATATTTTGCTGTTTACTACTGTCCATTTTCTGTTTTTTAGTTGTGTCTTGATGTTCTGTACATCTATCAGTTAAAATATACTTAGTATCTAACTAATATACAAGTATTAGTTACTTATAAAAATGTAGATATAATAAAAGCCGAATATGTTCTGTTGTACCAATGTGAACATAATCTGTGTTCAAGATTTTCTGACCAATTTACGTCAATATGAAAAAAAAACAAGTAAAATTTCATTTTTGTTCTTATTTAAAGAACAAAACCAAAAAAAGTAACAGGCAAAACGAAATAAAAATAATTTTGATAATTATTAGAATATTATAATTGAAATTGTAATAATAGGAAATGATAACTTTTCTTTTATTAACGCATACATACGTATGTACATATACATACTACAGGTTTTTTTTATTGTTTCCAATTTTTTTTTGTTCTATTTTCTTGATTTAAAATTTGTCTTCTTCTTTTTCTTAACAGTTAAAAATTCTTTTTAATTTTTTATACTGTGTATTTTTCATACATGTGTGTATGATAACACAAGCAATTATTAATTTAAAAACTTTTGTTCCAGAAAATTAAATTGAAAAACTTATACATATTTGTTATGGTGGATATAATATAAATGTAGACATATGTGTACATTAAAAAACTAATTGGATATTCAAATTATTTTTTTATTTATTTATTTTTACACTAAGTTATTTGTTTAAATTAATTTATTTTTTTATTCTTATCTGAATATCTTTTTTATTTAACTTTTTTTTTCAATTTTTTGTTAATCATTAGAACATCGCTATTAATAAAAAATAAATTTTAATAAACATTTGAATTTATAATAATACTTGAAAAATTTATTTTCCATTTAATGTAAGTGAAAAATTGTCATTCTCAGCTATATATACGAAAAGAAATGGATAAAAGAAAATAAAATTGAAAATTTTTAAATTTTTAGTTTTATTATAGAATTTTTATCTTATAAATTATTTTGTATGCATTTTACTTTTTTTAACTTCAAATAAAATTAAAAATAACATAAAACTATAAATAATTTTTTAAAAACATTAAAATTTAATGCAAAAGAAAATTTTAAAACATTTTTCATTTTACATAGCTTGTATACATGTTTTTTTTCTTGTTGTTCCGGCATGTCATGGTCACATATTAAATTTATTTTAAATAAAAATATAAATAAACCGAATAAAAGGAAAATTTCATAATTTGTTGTTAACATTGTGCGTTATTGATTTTTGAATATTTGAATATTTTATTTTTATTTTTAAGGCACAAAACTTTTCCTTTGATTTCACAGTAAAATTATTAAATTATTATTGTTTTTAATGTCATGTACGGTGTTCTAGAACAAGTGTCATTAATGTGTGAAAAAAAAATGTATATTGCGACATTCATATTTTAAAACACCCTGCATACAGCAATAATTATGATTATAATATAAAACTGACAAAAAATATACATTTAATATATATTTAAATTTAAATATTTTCTGTATTTTCTTAATCTTTCGATGTGTTATTTAAAATAAAAAACTCATAAAATGCTCTACAACCAACTGTGACACCTACACATTTTTAGGTCTTTTTTTTGACAAAAAAATAATAATAAACATACTTACCTGTGAATGCATGCATAAATTTCTAATTGATTAAAAACATTTTTATAAATATTTTCAATAGTTTTTATTTTAATAATCAAAACAGAAAATGAATATATCGTAACGTTTATTTATATTCAAAATTTTTAAGACATTTAATTTTCTTTTTTTTTTATTTGAAAGTTTAAAATATAGAAAATTTAAAAAGAAAAACAGCGTATTTAAAAAAATGCTAATTTATGAGTTTGAATTCTTGAGATATATATACGTATGTAAATATGTATGTGAACATATTTTTATTTATTTTTTATTTTAATTTATGACAAAATAATTTAAAACAGTTAAATTCTCTTCTACATAAATGTTTTCATTTCTATAATAGGAAACAAATAATTTTAATTAAATGTTTTGTTATATCTTTGTTTTTTATATCTTTATTAAAAACCAAAAAAAAAAAAAATCATATTTTTTGTTTACACATGTTTATTTTTTGTAGATACATCATGAATGAAATTTCACACTATATCTTCTCTAATTTTTAAATTTAAAAAAAAAAAAAAATGAAAAAGAAAATTAATAAAATGTTTAAAAAATCATCAATTTTAGTTATTAAAAAATTTTGAAGTCAATACAAGTTGACACTTAACAGTTCATTCATTCTATTCTGTTTAAAAATACTTTGTACATACTGTATAGGTATGTAATATGCAAAAACATCTAATCGTACATTAACATTATCAATACGAGAATGTCTATGAGTTGTTCAATGTTTATATTGTATTCCACCACGTAATCTAAGCCTATTTCCTACTTAGATGACTAAAATACGTTTGTCCCTTGAATACATAATTAAATTTCTATTTTTATAATTAATTATAGTTCATATGTCGTTTATTGTGCGTGTCTTATTATATTTTTTTTTGTCTATTATTTTATTCGTTTCATAAAGATTACGACTATTTTTATGTCATTTAAATGCATTTACCTTAAAGTATTATTCGTTTTTTAAAGTTTTTTTTTTTTTTTTTTTTGAATGAAAAACCTAAATATTTTTAGATATAAAAAATTAAAACTTGAAGAAATGCTATAGTATATAAGCACACCATGTATATTTTTTAATAATGGATATATTAGGTTAAAGTTCATTCTATGTAGTTTTATTTTTATGATGTACACATGTTATGTTAAATTACATAACATAAAAACCGACAAAAAAAAAATAAATAAATAAAAAAGAAGTGTGTAAAATTATGTGTACAAATAAATATCAAATGCATTCACATATTAACAGATTTTATATTATCTTCTTTTTTTTTAATATTTCACAAATGAAATTAAAATAAAATTATTTTTATTATTATTCACTTTATGTAGAACGAAAACATAAAAAAAATTTTTTTTTATAGATTTTCACATGTAAAAAAGAATGCAAACATAAAAGACTCATGTAGTTATTTTTTAAATTAATTTATCACTTCTTTGAAAGATTGTGATAGATAATAATTAATATTAATTTTGATTATTTACAATTAATTCTAAAATTAATCGTTTTATATGACACAAACAAATAATACGACAAATATTTGATGGTAATGTCAATAAACCTAAAAAATAAATAGGAAGAAAATAGAAACTATATATTGGATGGGAACACATTCCTTATGTTATTTTCACTTTTACTGCATTAAATTTGAATTTGATTTAATTGATAATTGTTTAAAAAAAACAATATAGAACAGGACCTTGCTAAAAACATTTAGAACATTGTTATTTTTTAAATACAAAGTTCTGGTAATCATCAAATATTTTTGTATGATTTTTTTTTATTTATTTGGTCATACATACATGCTGTGCTTTTATTTTACCTTTGAATTTATCATATATCTAAAGTTCATTTTTTCAGCATAGTCAAATGTATTCTAATGAAGCTTTAAAATGTAGGGTCGTTACTATACTCTTTTCGGGATCAAAAAATTGGGGATCAAATATTGAAAGTAAAATAAGAATTTATTCAAATTAAATGCAAAAGAATGCAAAGAAACATTCATTTAAAATACAGGTGACTATGCTTTAAAAATACGACATGAACATGCAGTATAAGCCATAACTACAAAATATGTATTCGAAATTATGTGCATATTAAAGAACTATAATTTGAAAAAGAAAACTATAAATTATATAATATCTGTCAAAAATATCGAAATAAAAAGTATTGATAGAATTTATTAAATAAAAACGAAATTTAAATATTTGATATCTTTTCGGTTTTTTTTTCTTCTTATCCAAATTGTTAAAATAAAATAAAGACATTAAAAATTCAAAAAGAAAGAAAAAATACAGCACGTAAAGTTATAATATCAAATATTAGTCAGTGAATAAATTGTATTTTAAATGTGTGTGGGATTTTATACATACATACAAGAGCTCTTTTAAACTATCAAAAAAACCAGATTTTATGTCAAATGATATTCATAAAAAATATGAATATTTTAAATTTATCTTGATCATATTTACATAATACATCAAATTTGTTGATGACAATGAATATTAAATTTTTTTCTTGTTTTTTTTTTTCGAAATACAACTAAATTAGATAAAAAATATTTTCACATTGAATAAATTGTAAATTATGTATAATTATTATGTATTCTTAATTATCATTAATACTACAAAAAATATATATGTATGTATATAACGTATGTACATATGTATTTCTTTCTGATATCATGTATTGAAAACAAATGTTTTTCATTTAATTATTCATTTCTTTCGTAGGTTTTGTCACAAATTAGATTATTATATTCTACAATACAAATTTTTTATATTTTATATGTGATGTTTTATTGAATGTAGGACTAACCAAAAATTTTAAATTTTTGAACCAATTATAATTTGCATTATACAATATTTCTACCAACACATTTTAATTCTTTGATATCATTGGTCTGTTACATTTTGAAATTTTTCATTAGTTATGTACCATTCAGAATTAAATTTATACTCGTTTTGTTTTATACAATATACATATGTATGTATAAAAATCCAAGAATGTCTCGTCATATAGTCGTCATTATTATGATTATCATCTAGTCATCATCAACATAAGTATCATAACATAATTTAGTCAAATTCAAAAACAAAAAAAAAATCAAAAAATATATCTTTTGCTTTTTCGTTAAAAAATTCATCCGCCTTCATTATAATAACTTTATTATCCATCATATTATACACACTTGAATAGGCAACAACAGAAGCAAAAAGTGGTAAGTAGAAATACTACTACTTCCACTATAGTGTAAATATCATCATAATCTACTCAAAGTATATCAATTTTCTACTGTACAAAGATAAATAAATTTTCACAATTTTAAATAAAAAAAATTTTTATAACATTTAACAACAAAAAGAAAAAAATAGAAAAAATATTTATTTCTCCTTTGTATATGATATTTATTGTGGTTGTTGTTTTTACTTTTGGAAAACATCAATTTAAATTTTTCAAAATTTAAAATTTTTTTAATTTGATAAGATAATTTTTTTTTTTAATAAACGATGACAAATATAATAATAAAGGCTTTCTTACAAGATTAAAAACGAAAAAAAAAAACAAACAAAAATGAAGACAAAAATGAAATTTATTTTCTTCTTATAAAAATAATGAGATATGTAAATGTTGAAAATGTGACATTTTTATTTGTAAATTATCATCATTTTTGTTTTGGTTTGCTTGCATATAAGATGTTGGTGTATTTGTGTACATCAATGAATTTATGAATGTGTGTTTTGACAAACGACGAAAAACAAAAGTTTTAACAAAAAATGAATAAACTAAATGCAAATGAAAATTCATGACAGTATATGATTTTTTGAAAATCAAAAATATAAGAAGAAAATTTTATGCAATAAATTGAAAAAATTTAAATATGTGCAATACTAAATTAGAAGCATTCAAAAGACATAATATTTTAAATTTAAATTAAATATTCAATTTATTATTAAAAAATTTTTTTATTTAGTTTTCTTCAACTTATGCATATGGTTATGTTCTCATGTTTTCTAATTTGAATTTCATTATTTATCATTTTAATGTATACAATTTTAATTTAATGTCATAAAATTTATTTTTTATGACATTTTCTTTATGTCTGGTATTCAGTTTATGTATATGTATAAAAGTTTATCTACTTTATCTATTAAAATTATGACTGAAATAATGAAAAATGTAGAAATGAATTTAGTGGGTAACATATGAAATGATTGCTTTTAAAGTTATCTTCAATTAAACTCAATTTGTCTATCACTTTGTATTTAATTTGTGTTTTATGAATTATGTGTATGTGGTATTTTATTCTCATTCATTTAAGCAGTAAAATACAATTTAAAAGATAAAGATGAAAAAGATTTTTTATTATTGTTGAGAATAATACAAATAAACTACATCATTTTATAAATTATTGATATTAGGTCTGTTCCCGTACTTCAAAATTTATGGAGTGACTAATTGTAAGTTACAGTAAAGATTTTGCGTTCCTATACAAATTTTATATAATATCCACGAATAAGCAAATTCCAGAACTCTACAGTTATCTGAAGTACAGAAACAGACCTATTGGTATGAACGATTGATGGTAAATATCTGTCAATTTAAAATGTCTATGCATTATTTAAAAAATTTTTTAAAATTTGAGATACATAGATATGTATATACATATGTACGTATGTATGTATACCCTTCACTGAAATTTCAAAGCCCACAAGAAAAATCTTATACAGAAAAAAAACGACATGAAAATAAATGGGGACAATAATAAAATACAAATGTACATCTAAGATTTTTATTGTTATTAAATAATTGGCAAATAAAATTTGAAAAAAAAAATCATAGTCATGCGTTGTAAATAATGTGTGGTAATGTTGTACAATATTTCTGAAATAAATTTCTAAATGCATTAAAGATGGGGTAGAATAAAAAAATCAAATTTTATTAATTTTTACAGAAGATGATAATAAAGGGGGGATTTAAATTTATTATTTAAACAGAATAAATTTGAAATAAATTTGATGAATATAAAATGTAATATGTGAAATATTTAATATCGGCTTAACTTTCCTTCATTTTTTTTTTTTTTATTAATGAATTAAACTAAAGAAAATCTTCCACTAAATGGTATATGTTCTAATAGCATCGGAAAATACTTTTTTAATATATTGAAGAATTTTTTTTTATAACTTCTTTTATGACGTTATATTCTTCCTTTCATTGCGAATGTTGTAGATATACATATGTATGTACGTATTCAGAAGACACAGGAAATTATTTACAATTATTATTTATTACTTCTTTTTTTTTATAATGCATAAAAATTAAATAAACCGTCCAGTAGATACAAGAAAAAACAAAAATACATAAAAATTATTCACCCTGAAAATTAATTTTCTTTTTGTTAAGTTAAATATAAATGATAATAAAATAAAAACACACATAAAAAGTAAATTGTTATTTTGTTAATAAAGAAATAACCAATCAACTTTACAGTTAAATTTATTTAATTATAATCTTTTATTTGTAATTTCTTTCTTTAAATTCTTTGATAATAAGTTATTAAAAAAAAAAAAAAATAGAGAATACATTTTTTTTTCTCTGTACATTTTTTATTTCTTCATATTCAATTTAATGCTGCAGGTATATGTTAGGTAAAAAAATATCTGATTATATTATGTCTATAAATACGTATGTAGGTATTTGTTTGTAGCTATTTTCATTTTGTTTATGTGAAATCAAGAAAAAACAAAAACAAAATAAACAAAGAAAGAAAGATCATTGCCATTTGAGATTACAATAATACATAATAATTTGTATATCTCGTGCACGTACCTTGAAAATTGAAATTTTTTACGTTTATATATCCATATAATCAGCATGTTATCTATCTACACATTTGTTATACAAATAACTATTTCGATTAAAATAAATGCAATTGAACATATAAACAATTTTTTTTACCAATGTTCTTTATTCATACAAGCATATAATATCCAGAAAGAAGTCATCAACAGTGTTTTCTTTTTTCTTTGCTTTCTTAAAATTTATTCGTTTACATTACAGTGTGTGTTTTATACATATATGTTGGCAAGTCTAAACATGCAGCATAAAATGCTATATACATATATACGTATGTATGGATGTACTCATACCCAACCATATATACATAAGTAAATTAATACATGTACACATATATGTATATTTTTTGTTATTGTTGTTCATCTGTTTATAAACACATATCTTTTCATTATGTTAAATTTTTTAAAACTATTTTTCTTTATTATTATTTAGTGTTTTGTTGTTTTATCGAAAATGAAAAATTCGTTCTACTCATAGTATGTATATGTAGTATGTACACACAATGTATGTACAAATTATGTACATGATCGTAGATACTGTATCTAAATTGAAGATATAAAATTCTATTAAAATTGTAATATAATCTTGTACACACATAGAATTAAATTTCATTATTATATAATGTATGTACATTTATTAGACATATAGGATAGTTTATTACATTATATAAATTTATCTAATGTATAGAAACTGTGTGAACACAGCGCGAAAAAAAATATATTAAGAAAATAAATGAAACAAGAAAAAAAAAATGAATTAATAAAATTGAAAATTTCAATTTAAATCACAGCTTCTTATAATATGCATGGGTGTGTGTATTATAGTATGTATCTACGTACAAATATTATTTAAACATTTCTCTGTACGTTCAAATATGAATACAATGAAAAATATAAAACGCCTAGTGAATTTGAATATAGTACTTACCCATAATATAATTATTATTAAAGTTGGTTTTCACACCAGCAATTTTCAAAAATCCTTCTATACTATTAAACAAAAATTAAAAATTGAATGGAAAATATGTATGTATGTATACGTACATTATGCTAAGTTAAATATAAAGGTGTAAACCCATCGTCATCATACAACATCAACATCATTATGAACGTCATTTCTCGTCATCATCATTATCATAAAACATTTTTCTAGTATTGGAATAGTATACTAAGTAAAATTGTGGTATTCATTTATTCTTTTATACAAGAAAAATATATAATATAACAATTGAAACTAATCAACTCGCACCTATTATCTTCGCCAACATTATATATACATATTTTAATATAATATTCATCAACAATTATCTATACATAAATTTAAACACATAACGAATACGTGAGTGTAATAGCTGGCATATCTTGTAGTCCACCAAATAATATTAACAAAACGGCAGCAGAATGATCAACACTTAAAATTTTTGTCCAGTCATTGTCCGTATGCCGCCCATACCCAAAACATTATAACACGTTATTACTATTATACCAATACCTATAAAATTACTATGGAATATCTTTCATAAACGTAGTCATCTTGTTCTTGTTTTTTAAATTTTTATTTTATTTTTTATTATCAAATAATCATTGTTGATCAATCTTATTCTTTCACGTATCTCTACAAAGGTAAAATGTATGTACATACATTGTAGCCCATCTTCATCGCGTTGTATATCCATTTCTTGTATTGCTTTTTTCCCTCAATTCATTCTAATCATTTTTTATACGATAAAATTGATCAGTTACCCGATCGTGTTATATAGTCATTCTATATCCCATCAATTTAAGATGGGATCGTCTTAGTTTGGTATTCATAGGCAAAATATACATACACACATATGTGTATTTTATTTTATTATTTCATTTCATTTGTTTTTCTTCCTGTATTTATATTTCGTGTGAAGAAAACTGTTAAAGTACTCAAGTGTGACTGAAGATGGCGATGACTATGACGATGACTATTAACTACATATCTACATATAGGTACAATAATATTTTTGTTTTTTTCTTCACATTTTTCTCATTATTAAAACTATGTGATCAGTTTCATTTAGATTGTTTATAAAAAAAAAAAAAAAAATTATAATGAAAAGAATGTAAAATTTAAAAAAAAACGAGAACAGAGGTAAAGAGAAAAAGAAAGGTATGATGAAACTATAAAGAGTTTTCAGTTCAGCATTTTAAAAACTTATTTCTCAATTGGTTTTCCTGTATAATGTGCACATAAAAATAATGATCCTAAAAGAACAAATATTTGTAACCCAATCAATATCTAAAAAAAAAAACAACTAAACCGAAAAGTGTCAGATCAAGATGTGAACTAATCAAGCAATCATTCATTCTGTAATCAAAACAAGCCATTCATTAGCCAGAATAATATACGAATACAATTATGCATGTATGTATGTGTAAAAGTATTTTGATGTTAATAATAATGACGATGACGACGGTAAACATTTTCATTATTGTTTTTTGTATTATATATTTAAGTAAAAATTAAAATTAAAGTGGCAGAAGATTGAAGACAAGACACAATCATTATTTGGATCGGTATTACGGTTGATAGCTCATGAAATAATAATAATTATTGTTTAAAATGTCAGCTTGTTTTTTTTTTCTAAATTTTATTTTTCGTTCATTCAAAATAAATCATCTATATCGATTAAAACAAATAAAGAAATTGTAAATGAAAATTTTTCCGCTATAGAATATTCACTTAAATTAATGTTGTTTACTTTTATTTTATATCTTTTTTTAGGTGTATATTTTCACATACACGTGTACATACATACATACATGTGTTCTGTAACATGAATAGATATATTCTTACCAAAGATTTTAAATTAAAAATAAATCTCTATACATGTAATAAAGAAAATTAAGATATCGTTTTCAAAAGATACATGTCTATTTGGGTTGGATATATAAAATGGTTTAAATTTAATTGTAACAAAATTTTATGTACCATGAATTTTAATAATTTTCAAATAATTTTCATTTTCTTTTTTTTCATGCTACACGATGACTGATTCAAAATCAAATACAATTATTTTTATAAATTAAACAGATCAAATAAAAAAGGAAAATTTTAATTTCACGTTACAATTTGTAAAATAAACATTAATTTTGTTCATATAATTTTATAAAATAGAACCGTACATTGAAATCAATTATATACACGATATTTTCCCATAGGAAAAAGAAAAATCTAAACAAATTTAAAATTTCGAAATTCTGTGAACTTTTAAAGGTGTAATGTAATTTACAAAAAAAAAAAAATAATAAATTCTATGACTTTATCAAATTAATCAACGATTTTTCTGTTGACAGAAATTAATTCAGATATCTTGTTAAATATCTTATGATTTCCTTCCTATTACTAAATTCAATTCAAAGTAATGTCAAAGTAATTTTGTATGTACATATGTATATAGTGTAAAAAAAAATAAATAAAAATGAAAAATGTAGAAAATTTTCGTGTCAAAATATAATTGTTCCAAAAATGTCAGATGTAAATAAAATAATATATACAATATGTTTATATGTATCAAATTGGTATGATACAATAATTCAATTTTAGTTTTACAGGGTATCTCAGAGTAAAGATCACAAAATGCGTTTTTCATTGTCTAGATTCTTACTTATGAAATTCACTTGTCCTAAGACATAGATTTGTATGGGCATTTTCCATTTTTTATGACATGGAAAAATCGAATTTTTGAGCTTTGAAATTATTTATATTACACCTCACTTGTTTGAAAATTTTCAATCTTTTACATCTCAAAAGAAGTGATTATTAAATTTTTGCTACAAACTCTCTAAACTATACGAAAAACGCATTTTTTGACCTTCAGTCTAAAACACCCTGTATAAAGTACATACATATAAATTTGTCAAATAAAATAAAATGTATAAATTTACATCAATCATTTTTATCATAATGATTGCATGAAACAATCAATTCAATTTTTATTTAAAACATCCAAATATTGAATTGTTTATGTTTTTTATTATTTTAGGTGAAAAATTAAAAAATTTTTCATAAATGCTTAATGCGTATGCTATTTTATTTTGATTGCATGTTTTTTTGTTATTTGGTTTTAATATCACATATTAATGTTTATGTGTTATAACATACTTAAGAAAAACGAACAATAAAAAAATCAAAATTTATGTAGTAGTTGTGACTATGATAATTTTAGTGTTCTATTTTTTTTTTTTTATGTTCGAACATTTCATTTCCATTTTATGTTTATGTTAACATTATTTAATGATAATGACGTTGATGATAATAATCACGATGGATGATCAAAATGATGACTACAATAATTTTTTTTTTTGTTTTTTGATTTTTGTATAGATTATGTCAAATTTTGCTGAAAGACTTTTATAGTTTTATATATTTTCTTCCCGTGTAGTGTAAGAATATTATGTATGTATATGCCTTAGAATAAAAAACAAAAATTAGTGAATTATTTATAGGTATCTTAACCATCGATATAGGTACTTATGTACATGCAAAAGTAACCAAATCCGACAAACAAAATGTGAAAATTTTTCTTTTCTGATGTTCTTGTATGAATTTTATTTGTATGCTATTTTCATTTCTTATAAACACAACAAAAGTTATTATTATATCGTATTATCTATAATACAACATCATCATTATTAAGATATCTTTTCATCAATTTAATGTTCTCATTTCATGTTGTACGTTGTTTTCTTAATATATACTTATATAAAAATATTTTGTGTTAAACGTGAGAGTTATACATGTATACATTAACGAGTCCAATACATACAAATATCACATTTATATCTGATTTTGTACAGTTTTTGTAAGCAGATATTCATATTTGCCCAGTTAGAATGCATTTAGAAGATTTCTTGAGAAACAAAAGAAAGCATTCAGAATTACTTCCTGGCAATTTGTTCCATACTTTTCTTTTATTTTCCCAAGAAAATATTAAGAAGAAAATCTGAGTCTAAATTCGAATACGAAAAGTAAGGCTTATGAATGAATGGTGAAAGGCTTCTATTTCTAAATAGGATAGTATAAGATTTTTTTGAATAAAATAAATGCACGATTTTCAGTATCTTTATATGATAATAATGGTAAAACATATGTATATATGTATAATTGTCATTTAAAGGAGACAAAATTAAAAAAAAAAGAATAACTTTGAAACCACGTTTTCTGCATGTAATACACTATCGACATTTTCCTAAATCCGATATGATGCCGGCCTATTTTATTTTGATATATACTATATAAATGTTTATTCTTGAATTTTGTGATTTCTCTTTTATTTCTTTAATATGTACATATATACTTTTTAAATTTTTTCAAGAAATTCTTTGAAATTTTTTCTACTCACAAATTGTATAATGTACACACAACCCCATTGTCATAATTGGATTAATTCACGCATATAATATACATACATTTGTATGTATGAACATGTTGTGAATAAAATCTTTCTAATATAAAACGAATATATTATTTATATACACGTACACATATAAGTGACAACATACATTGTATTATTATAACCGTATATTCTATAATCATTTCAAAAGAAAAGAGTGTATTTTTATTTTTGTTGTTTATTCATTTATATATTCGTTTTATTCTATTTTTAATAATATTTGTACATACTTCATTCAAATATTCGGTACAGTACCATCTAAACAGTGAAATTCTTGGTGTAACCCTGTTTCATATTTTAAAAAATTCTCCAACTTTATTAGTTCCTTTTCTTAAGAAGAAAAGAAGTTTAAAAGTTTTCTTTTCTTCTTCTTGATAAACTTCAAAACATAATATTTTTGTTATATTTCACCTAGTAATGTTATCAAGAACATTGATTAGACAAATGTTAACAAGACCAGAGGAAAAACCTTGTAACGTTTTTCTGTTTTCAATTAATTAAACACTTAAGCAAAGTATGCACGTATATGTAAATATAAAAACATACATATTTATTGTTCGTATATATATGGAACAATTTCATACATTATTGTACAGAAATCGTTGTTACTTTTAAATCTCTTCATCTGATACTTGAACTGTGTATATTTAGTGCACAAAATATTCAACACTGACAATGAGAATTTTCATGTTTTTTTTTTAATTTTTTTTCTTCTTTAATTTTTCCGTCATCACAACAGTAATCAGAGAAAAAATCAGACATACATGAATTGTAGATATTGCATGTATACATTTACATTTTTTATGCATGTACATATACATGTTCAGAATTGATGAACCTATATGGAAAACGTATATGCACCTATACCTATATATAATTTATACTTGCAACGATTACATGTATGTGTACACAGAATTGTTAATATAATCATGACTTGTATGTATACATATATTATTATGTGAACGCGTTTTTACAATGAAAATTATGTTCAAAAATTGATTTAAAAAAATATATATCATATAATAAAATAAAACATGTATGAGGATTATTGACAAATAAAAAAATAAACAAAAATACATAAAAATATTTTCTTAAACATAAATTATATTTTGTATAGATTTTAATGATGAAATTAAAATGATTTTATATACTTAAATTGAAAATGAAATGAAAATATTGATTTTATTTTTAAATTATTCATATTCTTCTCTTATACTAACTGTTTTCGTATTGAATTCACACATACGTGGAATATATAAACATACAAAAGGATGTGAATTAACACAAAATTGTTATGATACATAACAAATATGTATTCGTACTTATGAAATTAAATTAAAATACGAGTAACTATGTATCTCTCTAATTAAGGTTGATTCTTTTGAGTTGAGTTGTTTACGAACTCTTTATAATAAGTAGAAATACACAAAATTCTTATATTAAATTTATTTTTTTCTTTAATCCGATAATATCTGTCTCAAGTGTTATTCTTCTATGTATTCAGTAAACATGAAATTATTTATAATTCCAAAAAGAAATTTAAATGAAATATTACAATATATAAAAAATATTATAAGTTTGAATAGAATATTTTGAATCGTTTTTTTTTTTCTATTTAAGTTATAATGCTTATGAAAAACACTTTATCAATTTTCAGACATTTTTAAATTTCATCTCCAATTACTTTCGTTCTATTAAATTAAATTTGGAACCTTTAAAAATAATCATTTTTTTTTTTTTGTAGAATTGTTCATTAAACCTTTTCTAATTTTATTAATTTTTCTCACTTAAAAGAAGAAAAAATATAAAAAAAATTATAATGTTCATGACTTTTTCTAATTAATTCATTTATATGAACCTTCTCATCAATGTACGTATACACGCAATATAATGTTTAGAAAGCGAAACCAAAATAAATCTAAATTTTTTTTGTTTGACCTTTTATTATAATTTGACGTAAATATAAAGGAAAGAATAAAAGATGATAAAAGGATGCGAATTGAAAATCCTTAATAATTAGTTGAACAATTTATCAATTAAACGTTAAGAAGGTAAATTCGTTAGGTTTATTAAAAATTTACAAATAATAAAAAAGGAAATCATTGTAATCTTTTTACTCTTTTTGTTTCACTCTTTTGTTTTATTTTACCTTTTTACAAAAATACATGCGTACACACAGCGAATGTACAATAATTTATTATCATCATCAGTTTAAGCGTTACAGTGCTTGATGGATTTTAGCTTCCTCAACTATTGAGCTTCGGATTTTCCTGTTTTTCATCTTCTTCTTCCAGCTATGTACTTTCAATATAATATGTACATATGTCAATCTGATCATCATTTTTTGAGTCTGTCTATTTCTCTCGTACTCCTCATTTCTCTTTCACATACGATTTTATGCATTCTATTATTGGCCACTCTATAAATATGTCCTTTAAATGATTTATGTTGGATTAAAAATTTTGCAATATTTAATATATTTAAATATCAATGAGAAACAACAGCAGTCATCGATAAATGAGAAATTAAATTAAAAACATTAACAATTCATTTTTTAATTTTTTACTTTTGTCGAGAAAATGAAAAAAAAGGAAACAGAAAAAAGAGTAAAATGTGATTTATTTTATTTGTCAACATTTTTTTTTTAATACGTTTTTCTATGTTTTTTTTTTCGATTGCAGTCGATCATTCAACACAAAACTGTAATTAAATTTCGTCCACTACTGTAACAGTTTGTATAATATATTTATGTATATTTATGCGTTTGATAAAATCAACATACATCAGAACTTTATAAATCATTTAGTAATCAAAATATAATTATTGATAAGCATTAAAATGAAAATAACGAAAAATAAACAAAACGAAAAAAAGGAAATAAAATGAATACATAAAATTAATAAATAAAGTGGAAAAATGTTTAAATAATAATGACATGAAAAAAGGCTTTTATTCTATATACGTTATATACTGTTGTTATACTTACATATACATAACACTGAAAACGCTTCAAGATTGTAGATAAAAAAAAACAGTAGAAAACAATTTTGTAACATAACAAAAAGGCATGAAAACAAAATCTAATAAATTGACTTATACTGTTCGTACGCAGAATAAATAAAATTTCTATTTTGTGTGTAAATACATGCATATACATACATATGTATGTTATATATACCCTTATCAGATTAAATTGTGATAGCAACCCGCACAAAAAGAAATTCATTAAGACGGTTGAATAGATATCATTTAAAAAAGGACTGTAAAATATCCCTCTATAAATACGACCGAGTTCGAGAGACCAATTTAAAAATAAAAATAAAATAAATAACAATAACAAAAAAAAATCAACATAAATAACAAAATCGTTATAAAACGATAAATCAATTCGTCCGTGTTTTCGGTTAATTTTAGTCGATTTTGATCATTAATTAATTCATTCGCGTTTTTACATATTTAAATTGAAATTGTGTATACAGTATACATCATATAAAGGAAAACAAAACAAGTAAATGTACGATTAAAAACGTTAAAACCTACAAAGAAAAAAAATTATACAATTATAACAAGAAAATCCAACCAGTAAAAAAATTTAATTAATACATATATATAAAAATTTGTAATTGTCACACGTACACAATAATGACCTGTCATGAAAAAGAAAAATTTCCGGCTAATTATAAATGAAATTAAAAATCATTAGTCATTATTATGTATTATTATCATCATTAAGTACATATACACACACGATATAAAAGAAGTATATTTACAAATTAAAATAATATTTATTGCTTTATATTTCGAGCATATTCATATATATGATACAAAAGCACATAAATAAAATTGTTAAAAATTGTATCTATATGAATGTATAAACAAATATAAAAATATTTATGCATTCTATTATAACGATTAAAATAAGGATTAACAACTTAAAAGTTGAACACCATTAAAATTATTACAAAAAGTGAAACAAAAATCTCATGTACACCATTTCCATATGAATATATCATGTACTATGTATTTGTACATGAAAATTTATTAAATAAAAATTAACATACCTACATACATTTTATTATAAATATAAATGAACGTATACACATATGTAATTAATAATATCTTCATTACGGTAATTCAACACATGTAGACAACATGTAAAATGTTGAAAAAATATTTTCGAATGTTATATATTTGCTGTGTTCCATTGGACTAATTTTAGTACTTGCAAGTACTCGGGAAAAATTTTTTTCAATGGAGTGGAGTTTGTTTACTAAATTCTAACTTTCAATTAAAAAAAAAATCCATATTCGAACAGTAAAAAATTTTCAGATTTTTACTTAGATTTTACTAGTGAGTTACATATGAATAATAATATGGCTAGATAATATCACTCCCAATTATCTACGAATAGTTGACTTAACCCATGGAACACACCAAATATTACATAAATATTCTTTATTTAAAATATTTTTATAATATGTGGTAAAATATACATATATATAGATACATATAACAAGAATATAAAAAAAAATAAAACATATTACATTAACAACACAAAAAAACCAATTCAGAACAGGAAAAAAAAATTTAAATTAAAAATGAAAACGTATAACACATATTAAAAAAAGGTATTATATTAATTTATATAAATTGAAAGTCATAAAATTGAAAAAGGATCCCTCATTAAATGGTCGATCTCTCTAATGCAAACAAAAACTATATATGTACATATTTGTACATTTTAATTTTCATTTATATACACACCTATTTTATATAGGTTTACATGGTATATATTTATGCGTACATATATAAAGCTATTTATCTATTTTAACATTAATTAATATTTTTTGTATTTTAAATTACAATATATAAAGTAAATAAATGAATAACTATTATACTATTTACAACAACCAGGACAATATAACCGTGTGATTTGTATACACTACAATTATTATAATAAATTGTTACAGAATATTTTAATTTTAATTTTATTTATTTTTATTTTCATTTTGGTTTTCTTTTTTTTTCATCTCATTTAAATAAAAATCTTTTTAATGTGATTCTACATATTATAGTTATTAAAAACATTCTAAAGTGTGTGTATATCTATATGCATATTATGCATAACAACAACAACAAAAAAGTAAACAAACAAACATTTAATTTAATATAAATTTATGATATCGTATTTATAATATAAAATATTGTAATAAAAATGACGATGAAATCGATTAAATATTCGGATTGTGATACTATCATGGATAGTTACAATCCGGTACCACCACCATTACCAAGAAGGGTACCACCAGTTAGAAATATTTATGCTGAACCATTTGCACATGAACCAAATCATCAAAATAGGTGAGTATTTTTCGAATATTTATTGCATTTAATTTCATTTTTATAGGATATACAAAAAGGATAATTATAATTTGTAATAAAATTATTATGTAATATGTATCCTTTTGAAAATGTAATATTTTCTAAATATTTACACTTGATGTTTTCAAATACCATAACATGTTAATGTTCGTATTTATTAATTAAAATTATTTGTTGGATATTTTTATGATCGCTGGAAATTCGCGGTATTCATTTTACACCGTATTAATTGAGTCGAGTTTTGTATCAAGTAATAAAGTCATATTTGTAGGATATTTTAAAGTATTATATATCCTAGCTGACGAATCCGATTTATTTTGAGCTAAAGATGCATTTGGTTAATGGTTTTGGGGCCTAAAAAACGATTGAAAATTTTTTTCTAAGAATGTACATACCTATATATTTTTATTATAATGGACAGGACAAAATTAAGTTAAAATAAAGCTGAAAATTTGAACAGCTAAAGTGAATTTCAAAATTTTCAATTTGTTTATTTCACACGCAACACTGTTGTTACTTATATATTTTCTTTTTTCTTATTTCTACCTTGGAATTAAATTTTCGTATATATGTACATATGTATGTATAACTTCAATCTGGAATATCATCAAATTACCAATTGAAAAGTGATATCATCACATTGATCGAATATCAAATATTTAAAATCTCTTTCACAACACATAACGTATGTATGTAGATAATTGCATACATTATATGTATATATTAATATACTTATGTACACATATTTATGTATACATATTAGGTACATGTTTGCATTATCACATAATCTTCATTTTAAACTTGAATAAAATACAACTATGTACGTATTGTATTTAAATATAATTATATACTTATGTATATATATTTATAATATATGTATATTTTATTATATCAGTATGTAGTATGTGTGTATGTAAATACATATATATATTTGATTTAAATTTAAATTGCAATTTCTCATTTTCATTTTAAACTCTAAACATTTTAAATAGAATTTAATGTGTTTTGCTTTCAATATAATATCGATTGGATCAATTGAAAATTTTTATTATTTAGTATATACTTTTATTACATACACCTATATATATATGTATGTATGTACGTACGTACATCTTTCAGCCATTTTATTTCTTAAATTCTGTTTTGATTTTAAAGACTTATAATAAAAGTAAATATACATACATACATATGTATGTATGCACCATATATCCAAGCAAAAAGCTTAAATATGCAGAGTGCCTCAAAATAAGTGTTAAAAACTGTATTTTGTTTAAAGTTCAGACTGTTCTTAGCAAAAAATCGTTAAAGATCCCTGTTTCCTAAAGTTCACCTCTTGGTAATTCATAACATTTAAAATTTTCAAACCCCTATATGCTATATCTTATATCTAAGAAGGTGCGAATTTCAGGAAAAGGACCCCAAAGATTTTTTTCTGAGAACTATTTTAACTAAAAAATAAAATATACTTTGTAATACTTTCTAGGACATCCTGTATATATTTAGATACAATTCACAAAATGAGCGTGACGTTCCAATAAAAAAAAAAATCCAATGAAAATAAATTTTTTTTTGTACAATGACGAAAATTTAGAAAAAATTAGAACGATGACATATCGATACATGATACATGATATAAACATATACGTACATATGCAAGTAATATACATATGTATATATAACTATACTGTTGCTATATAAAAATACCTAAAAATGTTTTTGTATTGTTAGATATCTTTGTGAAACAGGCTAAGCAGGCATCATCATTTAGAAGATTTGATTAAATTCTTTTTCTTTTTTGTCCTTTATTGCTTTTCTTCAGTCCTGTTGTATCTTTGTCGATATGTACGTAATTTTATTTTGTATTTTTTTGTCATTTTATGTTTCTTTTGTATTAGAAATGTTAAGATGATGAATTGCTATTGATGGATTAGCTCAATGGCATTTCGGCACTTGAAAAAATGATTAATGGCTCCATATAACACATAGTTCATCACCAATATAAATGACATTGGTGTGGTAAAAAAGTGTCAATATAACCACATAATGTTGTCACTATCTATTTTAATACAATACACATGTACATTTTATATTGCACAATCAGTCACTATATACAATCATGACACTTTTCGTTCCATAAGTATATACACTAAACCAACTAAATACCTGCTTTCTCCATCTACTAATACTTAAATAAAATACGTTCCCTATTAATTTTTTTTTGTCTTTTTTATGTACATACCATGGTATGGTACTTACTCAACAACTTGATAAGGGATATGTCCCTTTTTTATTGTTTTTATTTTTCCATTGGGATAAATTTACGAAAAATGTGTCGAAAAATATATGCGACCGAACGATAAGATAACCGAACGTTTGACACCCATTTAAAATGAAAAATTTTGCTGATTTTTTTTCTTTGTTCCTTCTTATTTCTTTGTTCCTTTTGTTCTGTACATTTTCCAATTTTTCATATTTTTTTCTGTTATCATTTTGATAAAATTTAGACAAGGTGAATAACATTCTTAAAGATTTTACAAAAGTTTTTATAAGAATTAATATAAACAAAAGTCAAATGAATAACTAGCGTGAGATTTTGTTTTTGTCTCTATATATGTGTACGTTATTGATGTACATTTACATGTATATATTTGTTTTTAAAACGCTGAATATTTTGAAAAGCCATTAGAAAAGAATTGTGTTATTGCCATGAAATTGATAATGTCTTGATATCTGTGTGGAATAAATTCAGTCATTTCTACCTGTCTAGAATTTAAAATGTGAAATTTTTAAGGGAACCAAAATGACGCCAACAGATGGATAATATAATTACAATCAATTTGGTAATCAGAAGCAACTTAAGAAGAAAAAAACCAATCGTTGTATTTATTTACCCTTTGGATAAGGTTTGCTCTGAAAATTGAATAAATTTGTGTAATGCTTTAACCAAAATAAAAATGTGAGATAAAGTAATGTAAAGTGAGAAACCCCACGAAAGTAACTTACGAATATCAAACATATTATACCTTGAACGTAACGGAGAAGTGAACTGAGGCTCGCAAAATATAAATACAATACATAGTGTTTCAGTTTATTTACGCTCCTTACGGCACATTATTTTACTAAAAAAATGATATTTCATACTTGACGAAATTGAACGAACTAAAATTTACAACTGCGTTTATATTTTATTTTACGTTACGTCTTTATTTTGGTTCTAGCATAATTGTGAGACATACGTACGTGCAATGAAAAGGAAAAAATATGCTATCGACAACGAACATATAAGAAAAAGTAATATAAAATAAAAAATAAAAAAAAGAAATTTGATAATAAAATTGAGAAAAAAACGAACACCAATGAAATTCAAATTTTATGTCTAAAATTTCCCTAAACATCTTGTGTATTTTTGGTTGATAATGCATGTATCATTTATGTCTTTGGTTCTGATATTAAAATGAATAAAAAAAAGGCAAAGGCAAAGGGTTACAGATAGACACATAATGTCAGTTTTCTTTCCATAATTTTCTAAATTTTGTATGGAAGATATTTTATTATTATATCACTATAGTATGAGTGTCTTTCATTTTATTACAATCACATAACGTATCCCATATATTTATTAACGTAGTCATTTCCTAAAAACAAAAAAATTTCTAGAAAGAAATGTTATTGTATAAAATATTTTTAAGAGCCAATAGTAACATCCTTTTATAAAATATATTTGAATTGCCATGTATTGCTTATTACAAATAAAATTAAATTTATAACATTTTATCATAATATTACATGTTTCGGTAACTTTTGAAAAAGTAAAACCAATGTTTAAACGATCACAGGATATTTATTGGACGCACCCTTTTAGATGCGCATACATACGCTTTGTATTATTATTCGTGATGTATATTTTTATTTCAGTTTTTTATTTCTTCTTTCTTTTTATTCCATTTTCAAAGTATTCTTAAAGACAATAATCGACGTTAGTTTGTATGTACATATATGTATATATAAAAACAACATCTTGCATTTAGATTAAATTTTTTATATTTTATGATAATCAACAGTCCAATACAAAAAAGTTTGACATTTATTCCAAGTTAACATAATCAGTCTATTCCTTATAAAAATGAAGGAGAAACCAGTTTCGTATAATAAAAAATAATGGTTTTAATTTTGTCTTATTGTTGACAAAATGTATTGTATACATAACTAAATTATCAAATTATTTTATGTCAAAATTTTAATTTTAATGTCAAACATTTTTCGTAACAGACTGTAAAACATCTTTCCATTTTTTTGTAAAAATATTTTTTGAGTATTTTTTATTTTTACTTTTTTTTGTTTTATTAAAATATGTATTGAAGTTAGCTATCTATAAAAACATGTTTCTTTTTAATATTATCTTTACAATATATGTATGTATTAGCTTTATTTTTACTCACGTACACATACACATTGTACATTTTTCGTATATTCTTTTGGTTTCCTTATATTCATGTAATTTACGATTGTCTGCCAATAACAAAATAACAAACAAAAATAAATGCAAAATACATTCAAAAACATATGAGAATTATATATTATGTATGTGTACAAGTTTGTTTTTTATTTTAAGGAAAAAATAAAAACATCAAAAAAAAAAAATTTAAAAAAAAGGAATAAACAAAAAAATATTAATAATAACTAAGCAAAATATGAGTAAAGGGCTCAAGTTTTTTGGTTGACTGACGGTAAACATTACGTATGTGAATACCTACAGCATATATTAACTTAATGTTTATACACATATGCAGATTGTGTGCACATATGTATGTATATGTACATCTTAAATATTACCCTACAAATCAGGCACCTAAATTATAAAATATTTTGTATATTTATTCACCCACCCATTTTATTTCAATGATATATTTACTTATGCTTGAACAAACTGCAACAATACCATTATATTTACATATTTATGTTTGTACACAATAATAATATAGTATATACCATAATGTAGCGTATACATAGAAACAATATTATATGTATATGAAATTTACAAAATTATCGATAATAACTATACAAAAGAAAAAACAAAAGTATAGTGTACATCTACTTTTTTTTTGTAACTAATATATTATTAGTCGTTATATACATTGATATGATATAGTCACAATATAATGTTTATATAAACATTTATTGTATATACTTGTACATTTTGTATATGTATATTTTGATAACATATTGATCCAAAAATTTACATTTAATACATTTGAATGCAATTTTAACATAAGCAAAAATCCCATGGATCCCAAAAGTGAAAATCGTAAAAGTGAAATATAATATATTATTTATATCTTTTATGTGTTTGTACAATGTGCATTATGTGGGTATATATATACGATATACATACATGAATATACATTTTATTATTAAAATTTGCATACGAGATATATAATGATTTTCAGTATGGATTTTGCATTGTATTTCATCAATAAATTTAATATCAAAATTGTGTATATATATACTTATTTTGAACAACAAATATACACGTATTCACATCTTTTTACATGTGTGCATACAATGTGTATACATATACCTGTACGTGATACATTTAAACTTGTATGTGTGTACATACGTCTATTTCCTTTTCTTTCTGCATGCAATCGAAATTGTAATATCATGTATTATACAATTTAGCAAGAAAATCCAAACAAAACTACGATACAATGAAGTACATAAATGTGTATACTCTTGTATGTACCTATATAGGATTATAGGAGCATTTGGAAAAATATAATCCAAACAAATGTACACAAACATGTATCTATGTACATACATATATGTATATGAAAGCAAAGCAATGAACACTAATTTAATGAATTTATTAATATGTATATGATTTTTGGCTAAATACATATGTACATACGTATATGCATGTAAAATTAATAATACTTTTAAGACAATATGACTGGACTTAATCCATTTTCTTACGTATGTACAAAATATACTATGGATCTGTCAAATTTTTTAATTCTTGATATTTATGATTTATCACTTGTTATAAAAATATGTGCATAATATATTTTTCAGCCTACCGAAACAATAATAATTTGAACTACCCTGTATATAAAAACAAAATATAAAGATGTAAAATAAATTTTACTAGATTATAAGATTGGTCTCAAGAGTTAAATTCTAATGAGAATTATTGTGTATTATAACGAATATTACAGAATATTGTTTTATAAATAAAATTTCTTACGTATGTATCACTCAAAAAATATGGAAGGCAAATATGAACACAATGTACACAATATAATACAAAATTATTAAAAAACACACATTAATATTTGTGTCCATGATTTACAACGTATGGAGGGTGTCTCAGAATCAATGTCACTAAATTAACATTTCTAAAAGCTAAAATTCTTTTTGAGCTTAAAATACTTATGTATGTAATATTTAAAGATATTTTACATTATCTTCCAAGTATGGCACAGGCATCAGATTTAAAATATAAATAGTTAGTATGTATTTCAGTACATACTTAGTTTATTGCTACTGGATTACATTGAAAGATAAATTGCTCTTAAAAATCTGGTCACTTTCTCAAGTCTTTTGCCGGAAAGTTTCTGCAAATAAAATATATTTAATTATATAAAATGTAGAATGTATATACACATATAGTATATGGTAAAGAAACTCTTCGTACAGGAATTAATTCATCTGTATATGTAAAAAAGACAAATGTAGAGAAAAGTTGTATAATATGCGAAAATAATTTTGTGGCAATTTACTAAATCTATTCTCGAGAGGTTTTGAAATTTTTTTTCTTTTTTTATGACAATAATAATAATAATAATAATAAAATTAATGTATTTACGAATACATGAACACATGTACATAAAAATTTTTGTGTAGTTATTTTAAATTTAGAAAGGAATTTGAGAATAAGCGGTAGAATTAATAGTATAATGTGGTTTCACTTTTAGTATAGCAAAGACCATTAAAAAAAAATAATAATAATAGTAAACTTTTGTTTTAGGAATGTGCTCCTCCGTTCGTACGTTTTCACCTTTTCTATAGCTAAAGTTGTACATTTTCATGTCTTAAAACACAACGTTTGAAAATGTATACATATGTATGTACGTTTATATCTAAAATTTTATTTTCTTAGGTTAACAGGTCATTTCCGTTGCGTGCTGTTGGGCATGTTTACATTTTATTATATTATATTTTATTATGTGCTTGTTATATACATGTGCTTTTATATGTTGTATACTGTGATTTTAATAATGATGAAATAATTTTGAAAATATTTTGCATACCTTTCAAATGTGAAATGTTAGATACTATAAGTTTTAGGAAAATTCAACATACTACTAACTATCAGGTGTGTGCATAATAAAGTGTAGATAATACGGAAAATATATCCAAAAATTTATGTTATATTGTTACCCATTACTGTTATACTTATTACATACATACATAAATGACAGTATAAGAACAGTATTATCATTGTTCATATTATTACAATAATGTTTTTACATATACATGCATATTATTACATGAATGAATTTCGAATACTTGTACTACCCGCTTATATGTATGTATATGTATTTGCTCTTTTAAAACATGTATACAAGTATACAACATAATTTCAAAATATGTACATATGTATACCATTATTAAAAGGATTTTAGATAAGGGTAAAAGCTTGTATAATGTCTAGTTACATGATGATTAAGTACAATAAGATTATTATTATAAAACACGAAAACTATATAATTCCAACGTAAATCATGTTACAAGTACATGCATATTTATGTATATACATATGTATATGAAAAAATAACGTTAAGGTATAGTCACAAAACCTAAATTATTCATTATATTAAAATTATATTAATACATAGTGTTGTACTAAATGTCGATTTATTGAAAAATTATATTTTCTAAATTATACTGTTTATTAATATAATATTATGTGTGTATATGTATGTATGTGTATTTGCATTTTAAATGGGTGGTAATTTATTATAATTGGAATATCTGATATTTGAATTTTTTTTTGGTTTTTTTTTTTTGTATTAAATTTACACAATAGAAATTTTGTTAATATAATTTTCCTAATCATGAACATATTATAGCAATTTAAATGATTCGTATTTTTTTATAATTAGATGATTGAAGAAATTTATATTTATTGTCAGCCAAATTAAATTTTAATGGTTCATATTCACCAACGAAATTTTCTTTAAATTCGTCTGAATTTTGAAACCATGCATAGCATATTAAATAAATTAAGTAAATATGAATCTACAATCATTTAAATAATTTTTAAGTGTGAACCTAATTTGAATGTTATTAGTGAATATGGACCTAAATATTGTATGGAAACGGTCTCTTTAATATAGAATACATTATTATTTCAACATTCTGTACATTATAATTATGAATAACGAATACATTTAAAATTTTTTAAATTAATTCAAAATATGAATTTAAAAATCATGTAAAAACTTTAATAAATTTATAACTACTATATACATACATACATATATATTGTATTCTATAAGAGATAAACGTACTTACATAAATTTCATACAAATCATTCAAATGTAAAACAAATTTTTTAATTAATTTTCATGTAGTTTATGTTGACTTTTATTTCATTTTCATAACATTTGCATAAATAATAAAACAAAAAATTTCCATTTATTATACATATTTGTTGAAGAGTAAAGAGAAAAAGAATTATATTAATTCAAAAATTTATTTTTAGGTTTAAATTTTCTTTTACATACATACATACATATATATGTGTATCTGTGTGCATGAAAAAATTTTATTGTTTCATCAAGTCAAAGACAAAGTTTTTATTTATTATAAATAAAACCCTTTTCATTTTCATGAATTTAATTTGTTTAGTTAAAAATCTATCATAATTTTCAATCTGTACAAATTTAATATTTTAACAAAATTTCAACAAATAAGCGTACAAAAGGCACTCAAAAAATTGTATAAAGCAATAGGTTCGAAATGAGAAAAAAAAACAAAGTTCATCATCACGCCAAAAATTAAAAACAATTCCAAAAATTCTTGTCATTATCATTATTATCAAAGGTCACAAAGTAAGCAGATGTCCATTTCATCAGTTTTGTTTATTTTCCTATTTATGTTTACCCTTAATAATATATTTTCACAGTTTGTGTAATAAATACAATAAAAATATGATAAATATAAAAACAAAAATTAAAATGAAAAAAAAAAAGGAAAATATTTATTCATTTTTTTTCCGAATAATTTTAATGCTAACCATGTCTGTTTTTGAAAACGGAAAATATATAAACAACAAAATGTGTGTATGAATATATAAAAGGAAAAATGAAAGTTTTTCCTTAGAGAATTGACATAATTAGTAACCCTCTTGTTGACAATGAAATTCTAAAAATTGCTACTACTCGAGACAATTTCAAAAAATTTATTTATTCCATCATCGTCATCATCATCATTATCACCATCACCATATCACCCTTTTTTCACAATTTGAAAATTTTCTACTTATACCATTACAATGCTTACACTTAACATCCTATCCTCCCCTTTATCATCAAACACACATTTATAAACATTATGTATTTTGCGTAATACTGTACATAGAGTTTACACAGAAATTATTTTTGTTTTTACAATTTATTTACCTTTTTAACTTTTCTTTCATCAAACAAGTACATATTATTTGGTTTTGTAAATTTTTTTTGCCTTTGCTTTGGGTTTTTTTTTTTCAGCAAAGTAAAATTTACCAATAGTAAATGCTCCAGGTGTTATATCCCTTCTGCCTTCCTTCGTCCTTATTTAATATTAATTTAACCTTTATGCAAGGTTTCCACTTTTTTTTTGCTTTTGTTTTTGCTTTTGTTTTTGTTAAATTACTTTTGGTAATTCTAATTTATAACAATATAATATTAAATGCTGAAATTTTTCAAATAGCTGAAATGAATGCAATGTATACAATACAAGAAAAAAAATGGCTTCCGAAAAACTGTAGAAAATTACCAAGATATATAAATTTCATAAAATAAAAATGAAAAATATAACTTTGTAGTCCAAGGACAATGAATGTTTTTTTTGTTTTTTTGAAAACTTATTTTTCTTCTTTATGAAATTAAAAAAAAAAATTATTAAGGTCCATATTCACCGGAGCAAATTTTTTCCTATAACAATACAATTTCAGCTTTTTAAAATGCTGAAATTGGGTGTTTTACACAATTGTATTTGTCGCAATTTAGGTCATTATTTCTGCCTTTCCTTTTTGAACTCAAAACAATTTAAGTAATTTGTAGTTGTATATATTAAATAATTAAAATTTATATTAAACTGACTTGAATGGTAAACGACGAATTTAAGCTTAATCTTGTTTGTGAATACGGCCTTAAAAATGCGATGGTATAGAAAACTATTGAAGAGTTAATTTATAAAGTTAGATTACAAACAGTATAAATGAAAAATAAACGAATTTTTTTTTTCTTTCTTAAATTTAATTTATTTTATTTCAAAAACAATAAATCGCTTCTTTTTTTTCCTGACTAACTTTTCATTACCCTATAGCAGTTATATTTAGTTTCTACCGTACTAAATTCAACATTTTATGAAAGTCGTTTTATTTTATATGTGTACATTAATATACATGTACATGAATTTTTTCACTATTCGAGATGAAACGCATTATTTCACCTTTGAAGAATGCTTATTTCTCACAATTGTGCATAAAAAGAGAACAAAATTAAAAATATTTTCATTTTTAAAACGGAACCAATTGTAAAAATGTAAATGAAGAAATGGGGTTGGAAAACCAAGCAAAACATTTCATATACTGTATATGAAACAAAAAAAAATAATAAAAGCGATCCTGCGACCAGAACAAAGAAAACGGTTTAAAAGAAATGAAATTCCACCCTATTCTTTTATGTTGAACAAAATATATTTTCTTTTTTCATATATACTTTTTTTTTAAAGATTTTTTATACAAACTCTTAATGTTTATTCCATCATGATCTGTTTTTTTCTCATTAAATTACCCCAATTTTTTATTAAGACAACGTACATTTTTGTTTTGCTTAAAGTTGATTTTTGAACATTAAACATACCACGCATTATATTATTAAAACATTCTGTACCACGCATTATATTATTAAAACATTCTGTACCACGCATTATATTATTAAAACATTCTGTACCACGCATTATATTATTAAAACATTCTGTTACTGTGTTTTTTGTGCCACGTTTGTTCCTTATTCCCTACTTGTATATAATATAAAATATTTATTAATAACTACAACAAGATAATTTTCTACATTAAATTAACTACAAAAGAAAATATAAGTAGTATTGGTTAAAAAAAAAAAAAATTATTAACTACATACGTTAAAAGCAGCAAGGATACACAAATGCACAGAATAACATTTTACCGTAAAAAAAAAATTCAGCAAACACTAATAGTTTGTACCTTAATTGAAACAGTGAAATGAAAAGAAATAATACAATACTTCACTTAATTACATTGTATTGAAAAAATAATGATGCAAATTTTGTTATAAGCGAATAAAAAAGGTAACATTTTGTATTCTTGAAAAAGCAAAAATGCATTGCCATTTTTGAACTTTAGACAAAGGAAAAATCAACTACACATATGTACATTTATAAAATATGCAACAAAAAATTAAAAAAATAAAGCCAGAACCAAAGTAAAGAAGTAACATATAATAAAGTAAAGAAAAGTAGTATTGTCAACTGAGTCTACACATGTATGTAAACTTCAGTCCGTTAGGTTTCGTCAACTTTGAATGTTATTAAAGTAAATTTCAAGTTATTTCTCTGTTATGATAAGACAGAAATATTTTTAAAAAAAACTTAAAAACTTCCCAAAGGGGGATACTGTGGACTTTAATTTAAATACATACATTTTGGTTCATGCATTATATAAATTTGAGTAATTTTTCCTTTATTTTTCATCCTTAAAATATGAAAAATGTTTATAAAGTTATAATATTTCATAGTCCTTTTTAGTACCTTAAATAAATATACAATTCATACACATGTACGATATACGTTATGTATACGTACATAAAATTCAGAAATAAATTTTACTTTATGGAAATATTTTTTTTCCTCTATTTTCAATATTCATAATCAGCATTATTATTATTTGTAACTGTTAGTATTGTTATATCATTTTCTGTCTTTTTTTTTTTTTTTTTTTAGTTCAATTAATAATGTAAATTTACTTTGAATATTTTAACTAGCCGTTTTGCTACAAATTATGTTTTTGTTTAACATGTATCCTTCTTTATTTAAAGAAACCGAAATATAAAAAGGTAAGCTAACAAAATAAAAAAAAAGAAGGAAAAATAAATGAGCGAAAAAAAAATTCTTTTGTATACTTTTTTTTAAATTTTTGCTGAATTCACTTTTAAATAATAATTATTAGACCACTGCTCCTTTCCAACAAGACCTCCAAACAATCCTACTAAATTAAAAAAAAAAAAAAAAAAAATGAAATTTTGTAACCTCTTTTGAGAGTTGTATAAAAGTAAAAAGGTTGAATAATGACGGCAGTGTTCACAAATGTAGTAAATAAAACACATGAAACAAAAGCAAGAATAAAATAAAGTAAGAAAAAAAAATGTTAAAGATACACAAAAAGTTTTTCTTTTACAATAACAGAAAAACAAGAAAAGAAAATTAAAATAAATGAATGTGTATATAAAAAATTCTCGAAAAAAAAAATTAAATAAATTTTGTTCTCTTTTTGGACATTTTAACCATACAAACGTTACCAGAATTATTTTATGAAGAATCAATGTTTATATGTACATAAAAAATGTCTTATACTGTATACAATCGATAACGATGAATTTGTTATCTTTTCTGTTTTACCCTTTTCAATAATATAATCTTATGCTATAACCAAAATAAAAATGTATAATAAAGTTAAGTGAAAAAGCCTCACTAAAGTACCTTACGCATATCAGGCAAATAACATATTAACCATAATGGAAAAGTGAACTAACGACCGATTTATATCTGGACATTTGAAAATATTTATTTTAATTTAGTTTACATATGCTTCTAATAGCACATTACTTTACTGAGAAATGAAACTGAAATAAATTATGAGCAAACTCATTTGATTATACATCTGCACGTATGTATATTTTACTTTACGTCACATTTTGGTTTTACTTTACATTGTTGTTTCTTCGGACAAAAAACTAAAACTATGTAGAATTTATAATAAATAAAAAATTAAGAAAACAAAAGCAAAAAAACATAAGAAATGGAAATTGTAAAAAGTTAAAAAATAAAAAATAATGTTTTTTTGTATAGTATATGTACATATTTTAGCAAAGAATATAAATGCAAGGGCGGTACAATGTAACACAATAAGGTTTGATTGTTATCCAGATCGTTTCAAAAACATTTATGTATACAATTGATAAATATAATAAGAAAAATTTTCCAAAAATGGAAATTCAAAAAAAAAAAACGTTCTTCTACATATAAAAATTATTTTTTATTTATTCTCATTTTATCGCTACATATATTGTACAACATGCATACATGTATGTGTTAGTGCTGGACATTTGTTAACTTCTTTTTAATTTATTTAAACCTATAGTTGAATAAGACTGGTTTATTATATGCAGTCAAGGAGTGTACCATATATACAAAGGCATGTACGTACTTTAGGTTTCTTATCCTAACATTCATGTATGTACATACATACACAAGATAACATATAGTCATGCACGTTTGCATGACAGGATATGACAAAATTAAAATTGTCACATATGTAAATCATAAATCAGAAAAATCCTCATGAATCATACATAATTATTGTATGTTACCTACGTATATACATATGTATGTATGTATGTATGCTCCTATCTATAAAAAACTGAATAAATAATTGAGAGTTTTCTTTTGTAAAAAAAAATATTCATATGTTATATGGCTATACATACGTTTTGCTTTATTACAAATATGTATGTTGTCTGCTATCGTACTTACACTACAATACTATGTACGTTGCTATACCTGTTGCCTTTTACCATTAATTCATTCTCTTATATCGTACACCTAAATTAGATTGTCGTAATAATTTGCCGCTAAATAAAAGATACATAAGTATTTTCTTTAATGGTAGAGTGGGCAGAGAATATGATACAGGCAATCGTAGTATATACATACAACATTTTAAGGTACAATAGGGAATCCAACCGTCAATGATATTAATTAAAAAATGAACAAGTTATTTGAATATGAAGGCACAGACGATCTAAATATGTCAAGAATATTATATTGCTTAAAAGTACATAGGTACATATCTGTACATAAATAAGTATGTATCACACATATTATAATAAAATAAAATAAATGTGCGTGTTTTGACATTTTTACTTCCGGACATATTAAGACCTCTTAGACCTTAAATTGTAAAAAAAGAAAAATAATGTAGATAGTACCAGTACATACATTACAAGCATTAATTGTTTCTTTTCCTTCTACATATAATATAAGGTTTACGTACATAAATATTTCATCACAACAGATGGTTTTATTTTGTAATTTAGGTTTAATAAAAAAAAATCGTATGTATTTCTCACGTTGACATTTAATTAGTGAAAAAGAATAATCATAACATTGGAATTTATTTTCAAAAAAAAAAGTAGAAAAAATAAATAACGATAATAAATTATAATTAAGAAACTATAAAATATATGCATAGAAAGATTATAGACAAAATTTCGTCCATGCAAAGATCCTGGTATTGTCATAGTGATTCATTCCATTAATGTTAAAAAAATACATAAACTAACGAAAATAAAAAATAAAAGGAAATGAAGAGAAATTAATCAAAAATTCATGTCACATTTAAAGTATTTAAATCATTTAATCATAAAATTTAAAAAAAAATAAATATTTTGAAAAAAAAAATGTCTAAATTAACTTTTATGATATACCATAATAAAGCAACACGTTTTAAATAAAAAAATTTATTATTCTTAGAAAATTGTATTTCTGAAATTGATAAGTATTAATTGCAAATATCAATAACCACCAAACCCAAAGAAAATGTCAAAAATCTTAAAATCTCATTAGGCCAATCATTAAAAATCAAGGTAATTTCCAAGAAAATTTTATTTATTATTCTAATCGAAATGAAGCAAAAATCTTATTAATTTTTTATTTTTTTTTTTAAATTCATTGTTCTGTAACAAAAACATTTTATTTTCATGTTATTGTTATAGGAGGACTAGCAAAAAAAAACAAACAGAAAAAGATAACTAATTTCTGATGAAAAAGTTGAAATGATTTATAATTGCAAATCCATCAAATCTGTGATCAAATAAACCACTTGTTACTATATGGCAAATAAAGCCCACCACTAATGTCTGAAACAACGTGTTATCATCAATATCGTGACGACCACATCATCTTACTAACTGAGGAGATAGATAATATTATGTCTAATCGACCGGAAATATTACCCACCTGACAATTACAAAATCTGCTATAAATAACTATATGAAAAAAAATCTAGACAAATATAACATAAAATAAAAAACATCAATAACTTTTACTTTGCCTAGTCGGTTTTTTTTTTAATTTCAAAAATAAAAAAGAAAAATGTGTATCTTTAAAACTGAAAATTACAATAGCTTCTGAAGAGTCAATTTTAGATAAAACATAGAGCAAAAATCATTTATTTTTCTTTTATTACGCTTCTTTTTTTGTTTTAATATTAATTCTCATCAGATATTTTATACATAGTCATTTTTTTTTCATCTTAAATCAACTTATTCATAAAATAGCAAACGAACAAAATGATTGATGACATTTAATGATTGGCCATCATTATCCGCCAAAAAGTCCATTATCGAAAGAATATACAAAAAAACAAAAAAAAAAAGAAGAAAATACGAGAAAACAGTAAGATATTAAAAGTAAAAACAATAAAAAAAAATTAAGACTCCATTGTGACTGCAGGCTATAAAATATATAATAATTCGAATATTTAAGTTTATAGTCAGTCCATCTTAAATATATGTATGTATATTCTTTATTCATTCAATATACAAATATGTAATGTATATTTATATATATTATATATATATTATAAATTATATCGTTCATTTCATTTTAATTTGAAATAAGAGAAAAACATGGTAATAAAATTGATCACCAACATAATAAAAATACAGAAATCCATTAGTAGCATTACTTGTTTCAAATCAACCACACATTTGTCAGCCTAAAAATCTATATACAACATACATACATACATATGTACATATATTTACTAAACTAAGAAAACAAAGAAATCACAACATCTTAAAAGCCTCAATTTCTTGAAGCGATTGGTTTATATATTACGATTACAAATACATGCTGCATCAATCTCCTTCACATATGTATGCATATAGTTATTTACGTATGTATGTAAAAGTTATAAGAAAAATACTCATTTGTTATGTGAAGATTTTTAATGTCTCCAATTTAATTCCTGCATTAAACATTTTAATAGTTTTTCCTAATCCAAAGAAATGAAAAAATAATAATAAGAATTTCTTTATTATCATGCACATATACGTTCATGTAACGATCAACGAGGGAATACAAGAATGCGCTATAAGAAATTTACAGACACTGCTGTATATTTTAAATTTATTTCAGAAAGTTAACAAAAAAAAAATGAAACCAAATTTTAAATTACTGCAGCTTTTCATACAGCCCTCTATAACCTTCCTAATTCCTGCACAAAAATGCATATGTATGTATCTATAGTTGTAATTTCAAGTTTGAAGTAAGTGCATAACACATGAAATTCTAACGTAAATTTTAATTCACTAAAATATATAAATTCAATAACATAAATATAGCGTGGGTGTTAGGATGTCGTGTGCTAAGCATCAAAGATTTGTCATTGTTCAACATTATACGTGTATTCTAATCATATTATATGTATACATATATGTTATACAAATTTATATATATATATACACAATGGTATATAGTTCATCCTAGTCATCGTCGTCATATATCCAATTTTCTTAACACCAAAGTTTGCATGTTAAGTGTCAAAGCTAAATAAGTGATAAGATACCCATCTTATTAAAACTACCGCTAAACCAAAAACTTGTGGTTATACACCATAAATATATACGTATGTATGTATGTAAAATTGTTCAGATATGTAACATAAGAATTATAAATGTCATGATATGTCACATACATGGTACAACACCATGTTCATGTGTAAAGTGTATTTATAATGCAGTATGTAAAATGGTAAATTGCATACGTACGTACATACATATATGTGATACAGTATTTTGTACAGATAATATAAAATAAGATATGCGTTCATTATTATTTTAAATAAAATAACAAGTGAGACTTCAAACTGTCAACCCATGAAAGATTCAATTAAAGAAATTTATGGCATCCCAATGAGTATTATAGTAAGATCTTGTCCTTAAGATTATACTTTTTAGTATTATATTTAGTCGTGGTTATTTATTTATATACAGATTTTTACATATGTATGTTCTTTATATAAATTGTATAAATGGAGTTCATATCCTTCTTCGATCATTGTCACTACTAAAAATTACATTGCATGTACATGTAATATATTTATAGTGTTACTGTTTGTTTTACCTAACGTGATTATTCAAAATCGTATTTAATCTCCTTAAAACATATATTACAATTATTTCTGCTTGTACATACCACGTATCCACGTACGTAATGCTTTTTTACTGCATTGCGTTCGTTTTATTTTATTTTATTTTTTTTTAATTATTCTAGTACAAAATTTAATGAGATTTCTGATTATTTTTATACTTTTATCCTGTCTCATATAGTGTATAAATAAAAACCTACATAATACATGTGTTACGAAGAAGATTCGTTAATGTTCATTTTTATAGTTCATTGTTGTACACATTCATATGTGTATAGATAATACTGAAGGTTAAATTGATTTTACTATTAATCGAACGCTGATATGTATACATACGTATTTGTATGTATTTACGAAATACAAAATGTATTGCACACTTGCAATTTCATATTATAATTTAAATATGTACATATGTATATTTTTATACATACATATATTAGTATATATGAATGTTTTTGTTTTCAATATAAAAGATCTTTGGGCACAATTTTCGTTACCGTCATGTATTTAGCAGCTACATACATGTTATGTACATACATATCTATGTTAATATGCATACGAATTTATCCACTTATGCAATTACAATAATTTGATTTTAAAAGAAACTTTCAATTGTAAATTGTAATTGAAAATGAATGTATGTATAAATTTATAAATGTTAGCTCTGTTCTCTTACTTCAATTAGCTGTAATATTATGCAATTTGGTTATATTTGTTGAATAGAGATACATTTTTAAAAAGAACAAGGAACAATTTAGTTTGCAGTTTTCTTTAGTAATTGTTGAACCATGGACATTACGAATTTACCATTTTCTAAAATTTGCAGCTTTCTGCAAGAGAGAAAAAAATAATATTTTCGTCAAAGATTTATACGAGAATATTAAATCTGCTGTCTGTTGACTGTTTAAATCATCGAATGCAGGAATAGACCTTCTTATATTACATTGAAGTTCATAGAATCTATATAAAAAAAAATTATCATATTGAAATGCTACGACATTTTGTACAAATTCTATATATTTTCACGTATAATAACATGTGTACAAACCACACTCTCAATACATGTACTTGATTCGATATTGTACAATTTGTTTAGTTCATTTATATTTAAATTTAAATTTTTACGTCATTTAAATACCACACAAAATAATACTGCATTGAAAAAAAAAAAAATTAATAATAATAATAAAAAAAAGAAAAACACTTTAAGTGTGTGTACGTAAATATATTTACATATGTGATTGTATGTATCAGAAACTAGAAAAAAAAAGTTTAAATTGAAATTGAAGAACAGATTGAATGAAAATTTATGGAATGGGAAAAAAGGGATTTTTATTAAATTTCCCCACAAAATATAAAAGATTCTGATTTTGTAGTTAAAATAGTTTATACGTGTGTTTATACATATATTTAATTGTATTATATGTATGTATGAAATGTTTCAATTTAAAATTTAACTATATGTATTTACGTTCATATATGTACATACATCTTTCTATCTATTCATTCATTCATCCATTCAATTCATTTTGAAACGGATGCTGTTAATTCAGTTTTTGGTATTTTAAATTTCTTTTTTTTTTTTCTTTTTTGATCCAATTTCTTTAAATTCTATACATAAAACACAATGTATAAAAATAAAAGATACACAATGCTATATAACCAACAGACAAACAAAAATTCAATGAAGTTGTTTGTATATGGTTACCACATACGTATATATGTATTCCTTTACATATCTCCAGTAGTTTAAAAAAAATACAAAATTGAGAAGAAAAAAACGAACGAGTAAAATCAAATATACATATACATATATACATTTTTATACGCTCATACATATAATGTCTCTTTTTTCAACTCTAGATCCATATATTTTGGGTGGTATATTAACGTTTTTCTTTTTCATTTGATATTCTTCAAAATCACAAAAGAAATGTTTGTAATCACATACAGACAATGAAGAAAACAAGTTAGTAAAATATACGAATATATTCAACATACATATATTATATTATTAGAAACATATACATATATTCATTATTAAAGTATTTTACCATACATAAAATAAAATACATTAAAGAGTTATTTGTATAATATCAAATGTACGGTACACGCAAGATTTACTAAAGTTCTATTTTAACAGTTTTAATGGTACAAATAATATTCGCATATACAAAAGTTATTTAGAGTTAGTTAAAAGTTTCAAATTTTAAAAATTGGTTATCGTTACTGATAAAACAGCTTTAAAAAAAAAAACTAACCCAATACTTGCATAAAAATTCAAATATTCCATTGAATTTTCAGGAAAATGAAATTTACTCTTTCCTATAATTTAAAAAATTTATCTCTATTCCACAAACAAAAAAGTTACAGAACATTACAGTTGGCTGAAGTAAGGGAACAGACCTAACATCTTCTCATACTCTGTTAGGATAATATAAAATATCATCTTTTTGAAATTTTGCTATACACGTCTAAGTGCATGAATATCTCTACTTTAGTTAGATAAATTCAATTAATTCTTATTTGGTGTTTACCATCACGTTCGATTGTTTTTGTTCATAAAATGGATAATAGCTTTCATACACATAGACATGCTAGACTAAAAATCTTTCACACTTTCCTTCAATGATTATATTTTGTTTTTATTGAAATTAAAGTCCTTTTTGATTAGTACTCGTATATTTAAAAAAAAAAAGGAAAAATGTTGGAAATAAGTCGTTAAATACAACACAAAACTATAAAAATCTTTCTAAAAAATTAAATAGAATTTTACTCAAGATTCAGAGAATAAACGAAGAAAATACATAGATTGGCATATTATGCTTCTTTCTGACTTCTTTTTACACTTTCAATTTTGTTCTAATATTATTGAGATATATGTATTTTGTATGATTGCAAATAATTAATTGTCACTGTTTGTTATTACTATTTACAAAAAATAAATAAAATAAAATAAAAAATCAATGTCGTGATAGTTGTTTTCAATTCCCACACGTTGTGTGTTCATTCATTCATATCAAATTAATCTGAAATTGTTTTTTTCTTTTTTAATATTTTTATACACTCAAATGAAATATTATGGTTTAATATATATTTACATAACGTAAATATGGAAAATTAATTTATTTCCTTTTTTTCATATACATACATACATACATAAAACATAATAAAAATTTCATCAAAAATAATTGGAAAGATGATTACTTTCTTATCTATAACATAGTGATTACATTTTATATAATAAACACAAAAACAAAAATAAATGGAATAAAACGTTACGAAAACCAAAAGAAAAATAACAAAAAATCTTTTATACATAAACATATATCCTCATTTAAAAGCAAGAGAACAGCATATAAATTCAAATAAAAGCATTTGTTTACATTTTAAATTTTAATTATCTTCATCATTTTAATTTTATTATTTTCACAAGAGAACATTGTTTTCATGTTTATGTTCTTATGTATGTACAAAGTATAAATATTCGTAATTGTATGTATACTTATATGTATGTGTTCACATGTGTTTGTGTACAATAAAATTTTTTGCATGCCTTTTTATATTAAAAAAAAATTTTTTTGCTTATTACTAACACCTACGTACATACAGGATCATTTATACACATTTGTGTGTATAAAAACACAATTCATACATTTTTTTGTGTATGTAAATCTGTAAATATATATGTAGAATATCTTGTACATAAATTCTTTGTTTTCTCATCCTAATGATGCTTTAATTTTCGGGAAAAATCTAAACATCACGGATCGTCTATTTTCATTTCAAGGATATCAATTCAAGTGAGTCTAATTAGATTTGTCATTTTTTGCTATGTACATACATACATATGTATGTACATATATATGTATATTATTCTTTTATACTACACGTTATAACACGTACATACATATATTACTTGTAAAGCTATTTGTTCGCGTGAAGTGTATAAAAACACATTTACGACTGTTGATACAACATATACATATTATATAAAATTTAATTTTAAATACAATTATGTAACATCATCGTATTCGTTCTTTTACATGTACATATACATATATTTTTATATATTTTTATAAATACATAGCAAATATCTTTTAAGATATACTCATTTTCTTTGCTCATGTTTATCTTTTTTCTTTATTTTTCTTTACATTCGTTTCTCTTATTTTCTTACGTACAAAGGACTTATCTTTTGATTCAATTATAAAATTTATGTTCTTCGCGCACAATAATTTTCTTTTTCCCTACATACACTATTTATATATGTACATATGATTTCAGTATTTAATGTATATAATACAGGGTAATACAAAATTATTTTACCTACAATTTTTGAAATGAAAATATCATTCGTCTTTATTTAATTATTATCCCAATTTTAAATTTTAAACATTTGTAGTTAATACGTTTGTGAATATTCTCACACAAAAAATAAATAAAATTAAAAATGTGATTTCCATCTTTAGACATGTAATTTTTTCAAATTTTCAAAGATCTTGTAGAAATAATTTTGAATTACCCTATATAATGTATGTATGTAGGTAATACACATGTACACTGATATACACAAATTTGTACTCACGAAATGCTTTAGAATTACATAAACAATGCATGTATATATTTATGTACATATAAGCAACGTGAAGAAAAACCAGGTGAAAATGTATTATATTCATATAATACATGCTTTACGTTAAGTATAATCAAAACCTTAATATGTTTATGTATATTATATACGAGTACGTATATAAATAGTCGAAACTTTTCTATACTTGTATCTGTAAACTTTTTTTCCTTTAAAAAACAACAAAATAATATCTTTTATATACTAAATGAATAATATACAATGGCTATGAAAATATACTATAAATACTTTGTTTTACATACATATACATTATACACACTCTGTCATATATACATATTTATTGTATTGCATAAATATGAAATTTTTTAAACTAAACAGAAATTGACTTTAATTTGAAAACAGGTTGAGTTTTAAAACATTTACTACGATTTTGATACAAAAACCGTACAATATCATTAATTTATTGAATTAAAAAAAAATTTCTTAACTGATGCGTTTTAAATTTAAAACAATGTTATAGTTTTTAATAGTAGTGTTTTAAAACATTAATCTTTACATTCAGGCGATATTTAAATATTTTGAAACTCACCAAAACTGTACACAACTTATATACGTATGTATAAAAGTACAAGTAGCTTCTTAAAATTTTCTTCATCTCCTTTTTTTAATTTTTAAAATTTTTTTTATCTTTCTATCTTTTATGTACCTTCGACATGCTTTAAGCTAAATCTTATTCCTAAAAACAAAAACATAATAAAAAAAACAAATAATAAATTAACAAAACAAAACAAGAAAAATAAAATAATAGCAAGAATATTAATTTAAGAATATAAAATTGAGAAAAGAAAAAGAAACAAGAAGTAAATATATACATTTAAAAAAAACAAAAAAAAAGGAAAGAAAAAAAATTTTTCACTTCATGAGAATCTGAAGGATATAAACATTAACAAATCTAATTTTGCATGTATATCAATATCCAAATACTTATTTATACATAGCGAATCTGTAAACTGTATGTATGTATGTATACATAGTTTTATCTCGTGTATAAACAGTCTGTCTTAATGTTTATTTACATACAATATGAGCAAAAATAATATTCTCCAGTGAACTTGGAAAAAGAAAACAAAGAAAAAAAAACGGAAAAAACAAAATTGTAAAATAAATGATAATAACAGCAAAAAAAAAAACCAAAAGGACATACGAAAAAAAGTTAAGAATACGACAATGAAAAGAAAAAAGAAAAATTCAAGTTTACATACTTTATGATTATATGTAAAATGTCCCCTAGTGATGTAAGGAAAGTTTTAAATTTCTATTTCCTTTGAATATAAATGTAACTTGGGCATGTTATTGAAATTATTATTATTATTACTTTTTTTTTATTTTAAACATTTTCTATGTTTATTTGCATGTCACGCATGAGTGTGTTAATTTATTTTGCCATTTTCCAAATTATTTCAATCAAAATTAAATTAATAAATTTCGAAAAAAATGTGTGCTTAATTCTTTTACATTTTCCTTTAGAATCCAACTTCTTTATAATTTTTAGACCATAATTCAGAATATATTAACAAAAATCTTATTAAACGCACGAACAAAAAAACAACAACTAATTGTTACGTAACAAACATGAGATGAAGAGTTTTATAAGGTAAGGTACTATATGAAATGTTTGGTTTAGCTAAGAAGATGTAAAATACAAGAAATATCTGAAGAATATATCACATTTACATTTTCACCATAATACCAATATTATAATTTAATAAATTATTATTTTCAATTATTTACCTTTTAATAAATAAAAAATTTTCAATAATATTCCAATATTTAATAAATGAGTATGACAACATTTTTTCCCATTTGAAAAATGCGATTTTCCTTTAGTTAAAAATCTGTTCTCTGATTGATAGGTTTAAGTTTTTCATTTGCCTACATCTAAATGACTCACCTTATAAAACTCATATCCTCATACTATCATTTATAATGAATGAATGTAATATGTAACTCTATAGTGTAAATTATAGCAAATTATTTTCAACTAAATTTAAAATTATAATTCAAAACCACAGTATATGTTTATTTTCTTTTACAAAATACTTATTTTTTACTTTTATTACATTTAGTATAAATTGTTGCTAGTTAAAATCTCATATATAGCAGTTTATTTTTCACACTGTTTAGCCATGGATAAAGGATTTGAATAATGATTATCTTAAATTTTCCGGAAAAAAGAAATATATAGTGACAGAACGATAATTTAAAATATTTTCTCTTTTCAAATTGTTATAAATAAATACGAAATACGAAACCATTTCTTTTGGTTTTATTTCTTCTTGACTGTGATTTTATATTCCTATTTCATGATGTTGATTTTCAAACTTTGAACATTATTATTATTTTTGTCTTTAAATTTTTTTTTTCTTTCTTTTTTTATAAAAGCAACAACAATAAAAAAAAGATTGAAAACTTTGGATAAAAGTTTTTGAATATAATAACAAATATAGAATCATTAGAATAAACAAACTGTAATATTTTACAAATTTAAAATATATATAATGTAAAATATTGTCATCGTTATATAATTTGAATTTTTGACCATTATTATGTAACCTCTTCTTATGTTCTTCCTATAAAATAAAATTACTTATATACAAAAGTTTGTGAACTATGAAAACTTTTTAAAATCTTTCTTTGATTTTTTACGAATTTTCTTTTATAAATTTTTACTCTTATAATAAATAGACATTTAAAAATTATTGCATTAATAATTTATAATATATTCTTTGTCTTTTTTTTTTCTTTGGTTTGGTTGTGTTGTATTCTGTAAAATGCTTTTGAACTTTAAAAAGGTTGATCGTGTCATTTTACAAAGGTTACAATAACTTTTTCTTAAAGAACACATTTTAATTTTGTTTTCTTTTTGGAAAACCTCAAGCACGTAACCATTGTTGTTGTATCTGCACTGTATCCTTTTATTTTAACAATACAAAGAACAAAAAAAAATAATAATCGTGGGCTATATAAGACAACCATGGTTTTCTCGTGCCTCCTTCATCTTATACATACAAACGTTACTTACATCAGATTCATTTTGTCTTTAAAAATTTAAATATTTTCCTTTTTTATTTTTACACGGAAAATTTTATATTTCCCAAGCAATTTTCATCTACATAATATATTTTTTATAATAAAAAGAATGCCTGTTTTCCTTAGTTTTCCATTTGCCGTTTTCCTTACAATGTTACAGTATAAAGCTGAAAATTATGAAAATGAAAAAAAGCACTTCATGCTCTAAGGTATACCTGCCTACATACATACATATACATATATACCTAAAGTAAAATATTAATATGTATAACGAAAAAATAAAACAAAAAATCTTTTAAAAAAAAAAATAATGAAAGACGAAAAAGAGGGCTGTAAAATGTAAGAAAACTTTATATTTTCAAGGATAAATATTTAATCATAGCAAAAAAGATTTCAACGTACATTAAATTACATAAACGCGTATTCAAGTATAATTTTGTTTATGTATAATATGTATACATTGTGTACTTATATTTTCTACTAGAAACCCCCCAGCCTACTAAAAAAATCAAAAATTATATCCATTTACATTTTATATAAATACAACGTACATATGTATAGGTACTGTATACAGTATCATCCCTAATTTATAATTCATCTGAGTATTTCATTAGGTTTAATTTGAAACACTTTCATGTTTTATAGCTGATAGTATTTTCTATATACACAGATGATTGTTGGCTTAGATATGACGATGTTATATAATAAGTACATATAATACCATTGCAATATGTAAGTATATATACATACATTGTACACAGCAAATACAAAAGAAATTTTCCTTTTTTTCCAATACCATGTCAGAATTTTGTTTACAAGGTATGTCATTTAGATATTAATAACGTAAAGCCTAAACCTACCAATCAAAGACTAGGTTTTTTAATAAAGAAAATTGTCAGCTACAAGTGGAAAATAAAGTTGTCATACACATTCACTACTTTGAATACTTGTGGTGGACGTAAACGATAGTGAAAATTTTCTTTTCATGAAAATTGAAATCGATGTAAAATCAATCACAAACTGAAAATAAAATTCATATCAACATTATGATTAAAAAAAAAAACAAAAAACAAAAGTAGAAATATTCTTTAAATATTTTTTATAATTCAAAACTCTTTTAAAAGCAACATTTGATAACTATTATGTATCTGAATTAGACATTTCGAAATGACACACCTTGTAAACTCATTCCATCATGAGTATGACTACAGGATCACATCACAATCATTTTTCTTGTACTAAATAAAGTGAAATATACAATATATTATCAATAAAAACAAAATGTACAAAATTAAAACATTCTAAAAATTATCCTGAACTGAATATACATAACTCGAGCAATAATATTTATATGTGTATAAACATAATGTACATATGTATATGTAGTTATATATAAAGTTAACTTTTCCTGTTTTTTAGCCATTACATAACTGAAAAATAATTTTAACTTTGGTTTCACTTAATATTTCCTAGATTTTTTAAATGAATTGTACATTGTACATGTAGAAAACATTTTTAGAGAAAAATTTTGAAACATTTATATATTCATGTGTGTACATTGCTGTGCGTTTTAGCATAAAAACATCCCTTTAATGTCATACATATATGACGTGTAATATGTATGAACATTATAAATGTAGGTATGTGTGTATATTTTTGAGTGCGGGTGTACGACAAAATATATAATCAAAACATTTTTTAACCCTATGACAATGAAGACGGAAGCCATGATGATGATGATGAAAATGATGACGAAGAAATAACGATAACAGAACGGAACGAATAGTGACGATGATGATGTTGATGATGATGTAATGTAATGGGTTATTTAAAATGTAAAGCCGCAAAATTTTTTTTTTTTTTTAATAAAACTTCCCTTACAAATTTTTGTGTGTAAATACAATTCAATGAGCACGAAAGTGTATTTCCATTTATTTACATACTTATGTATACATGAGTATATATATAGGACATAGATATATATACATGTGTATAATTTTACTTTTGAACAATTTTTATTCGTTTATTGTTATTATTTTCATTATTAAATTTCATATAAAAACATTTCATTTGTCTTAATATTATGAAAATTTGTGTGTGTATATTCCATTTTACCAAAGGAAATGGGAAAAATTTACAGTATTTATAATAAAACAATTAAACCGTAAATAAAACATATTACAAAATAAAAATATAAATTGTATATGATGTGTATAGATTTACATATGTACATGTATACACATCAAAAGAAATTATATGTACATACATAATGTATGTAGAAATGTACATATCCTTATATAAACGCTGTATTCCACATTTACGTATACTTACAAATACATGTATGTGCACATATATGTCTGTATTTGTACGTAAATGTGGAGTACAATATGCGTGCTTATAAGGATACTTTAAGGAACAAAAATATATTGAATTTTATTGTTTTTTTAAATCGCTGAAAAAGAAATCATAATAATAATAAAAATATGAATTTCGTTATAAAACAAGGGAATAAATTATGTACATATGTATGTACGTATGTGAATGTATGTCACGAGCAAATACTGTGTAATAATAATTCATATATTTTCTACCATATCTAATATACATTTCAAATTTATAAAGAGATTTTTATGATTATATCACGACAATTTTTGAAGTTTATGAGTATTACGTGTTGCGTTTTTAATTTGTTTTTACTTTTCAAATAATTTCTTCTTTCTTTTTTATGTATTATTATGATTTTAAGCGATAATGTGCTTTAATGTTTAACTAATACACATAACACCTTTCAATTTACTTTCATTTTTGATTTATTATAACAAAACATTTCATTTTGTGGCAACAAAATTTACATTATTGTATACTGCAAATATCTATCACATATTATAATGGTAATTTTTTTGAAAAAAAAAAAAAGTTTTTAACTAATTTGAAAAATAAACATCCTTATTTGAAAATAAACATTCAAAACGATATCATCGGTAAAATTTCAAAATGTATTATGAATGCATCTAGAAAGTATTATTTTATTGCACTGGCATTGCATGATTTTCGTATCAAAACCGTAGTGTTGCTTTACCTCAACTTTTGTTTTTACGTTTTGAAAATCATTCAAAATTAACATCACAAAAAAAAAATGATTTTGCCTCATACTCATTGTTTTATTTTCTTTTTTCTCTAGGAAAATGGCAAAAAAAACAGTTGAAATGTATAAAAAAAGGTAAACAACAAATAAAGAAATTTTCATTGTAAAAATGGAAACAAATTAAACCCAATAAAAAGGAAAACCGAAATTAAAAATTGTAACATATACGTACATATACGATACAATGTATGTATATGTAATAAAAAACTGATACTAATGAAAATAAGAGATTCACGGCTCATTAAATTTTACTACAATTTAAGAATCTACAAGAAAAATTTAAGCCACAAAATTATCATAATTATGTACATAAATTTATAAATATAAAATAATATACATACGTATACATACATACTTTTATGAAGAGAATTATATACAATTCTCTTGTCATTTTTACTTTTATCCCTTGGTATCAAATTTTCCACTTTTTATATCTTTAATTTTGTTTAGTGGTATTACACTTCCATAGAAATTAAACACAAAAAAAAAACAGGATATATGTATATGTGTTAAAAAATAAAAAAGGATAATCGAATTATAAAATGTCTGAATTAAGTGCATTTAATATTATTTTACACATCCATAAATTTTATGTCTTTACTACAAATAATTATAAATACTCTTCTTATCTGATTATAATTTTTGTTTTGCTTTTCTCTACAACATTGTCTTTTTCTTTTTCTTCTTCGTAATATTATCTTATCATTAATTTTTCTTTTTATTCAACCTTCATCATGAATTTCAAAAGAAAACAATTTATATTTTTAAAGAAAAAAGATAACGAATTTTCTTTAATTTTCTTAAAAGAAAATAATGAAAGAAAATTGTAATATGAAAACAAAAAAAAAACACATAAAAAAGCATATACAAGAAAATATAAATAAATAAAATAATTGCGTGTATGAGTGTATATCGATGTGTGTATGTACATAACGAACTTAAATCTTGACCTGAATACCAACGAAAATAATATAAACCCTTGAAACGATTATCTGATAAAATTTGAAATTTTTCTTTTTTTTTCCGGATTTTCAATTTTTCAAAGTTGACACAGTGTCCCATTTTCTCCTTCATTAATTAATTTTCATATAGAAATTTTGATACCTATATACGATTGTATACATACATACATATACATACATATATTTATGTGTAAATAGATAATTTAGATAAGTACACATACATACGTATTCTATGTGATATACATAAATAAGAACATGTATAAAAGGACACGTACATGAACTTACTATACAATATTAGGATTATTTTATTTATAATACAATTAATTTTATGTACATACAAAAATACATGTATCTGTGTTTAAAAAAAAAAAAAAAAACTTTTATAAATAGAACCTCTTTTTCAAGGAGTTTTCTATACATTCAGTATACAATGGACCTATTTATTTTTCAAGGTAAAATCACATCACGTACACGAAACTTCTCAAAATTAAGTTGTTTCACCTTTGTATTGTATATATGCCACCTAAAATGAAAATATCCTCACATACAAAAAACCTCCATTTCTATATCTTGATCTTTATATTTTTCAATTTTCTATTCACATTCATTGAATTTATTTCAGTTTTTCTAATTTTATTTCGGTATTTTAATTTTATTTTCTTTTTTTTTTCGGATTTTCACCTTTTCCATTTTTGTGTGTTCATTCGTACAATTTTATTGTTTTATTTTACTCCTTTTTACATTGATATTTATTTTATTGTATTTGTATTTCAAAGTAGGTTTTAATTCACATGACCTTAACACAAATATAACGTATAACTGATTACTATTTTCTGATCCCTACAATTTTCATGAGTATTATTTATCTTAAATTAGAACTAAAATAAAAAAGTAAAGTAAAGTAAACTTATCAGTTTTTATTTTCGAAACACAAAACCACTTTAACAAAGTGACAGATTTTATTGAATTTCAGTTTGTTTAAATTTCAGTGTACGTATTTTTACTTTACTTTACGTTGCTTCTTTATTATGGCTAGACCAATACTGATTACTATTTTCTAACTTGTATTATAGTTCTCATGATTATTTTTCTTTTTTATAATACCTTCGTGTGTGTATTATCCTTTTTTAAATTAAAACTCATTAAAAAAATTCTTTTTATATATTTTTACAATGAATAAAAATAAATCGATTACAAATCATAGATTATATTTTCATTTAAATTTCCTTTAAAATACTCTTTGAGATCCTCTAATTCATAAAATTTATTTATGTAATAAACGTTTATGTTTTATGTTGATATTATACCATTACAAAAACAATTTTATCCACATAAAAGGATGACTTCACCTATAAACTATATAGAGATACTTAGCAAAAAAGCCAACAACAATAAAATTTCGGTTACAGTCCTTACATAATATGCGTATTCATGTTTTCCTCATTTGTTTTGTTTATAGTATAACGTATCTGAAAATACAAACATGCAAAAATCCTTAACTTATTTTTATTATTATTTGTTTTTTTTTTTTTTTTTAGGAATCAGATTTGTTCCACAAACACACTTGAAAAAAGTAAAGTTACAAATATATAAAAAAGGTTTTCCACTCATACTAAAATAAAGTAATGACCTTAAGGATTACTGATCCTATGCATAGACGTTGTTAACAAAAATCCTTTTTTTTTTTTCATTTTACTTATTTATTCGTTTTTCCTTTATTTTCTTTTTTATCTTTCTCGTATTTATTTTTCATCATATACAAAACCTATTTCTTTTCTCATTTTTGTTTAGTTGAAGAGAAAATCACAGGTGTTGCACGATTTCACATTTTTTCGTTTTTTCTTCTTTTTTTTTTTTAATTTTTATTTTCTTACGTAAATGGTCATTATATCCTTTTTTTATTCTTTTTAAATTAAGAGGAAAAAAAATTGAATGAATATATTTTTAGTTTTCTTTTTTATTCTATGCTTTTCTCATTATCATCGTTCCTGTTTTACACATAAAAAAAAGGAAGCAAAAAAAAATGAAATGAAAAATAAATAGAATAACATTAAAAATACAAAAATGAAAAAAAATAAAAAAAAATTAATATAACAATAACGTCAAAGAAATCATCCGTAAGGAAACAACAATTTTTTTTTCTTCTTTTACTCTTCTTGCTTTTGTTTATGTATGCATGTATATTTACTATATAAGTATACATTGTTTTTATTTTATTATGTTTTTCTTTATATAATCAAAAATAGAATGAATAACAAATTTGATATTAAAGGAAAACGTATAAAAAAATGAAAAATAATAAGAGATTTTATGATGATGATGATAAAATGATAATGGTTAAATGATTTTAGTCTAATTTAATGGATTTCAACTTATTTTATACACTTATATGATTGTTATGCAGGGTGTCCTAGACTACTATACTTTTCCTTAAGCTGAGGCAATTCATAGTAAAAAATTTGACCTTTCCGTTAAATTGGGAATTGAAAATGTTTGAATACGTGAAATACATTACGTCATACATATATGCAATATCTAAATATGAATTGAATCTAAGAGATAGTTAAAAAGATATTACCGAATACATGAAATATAGCTCACATATTTGAAAATTTTCAGTCAGATTTTAAAACGATTTTTTTTCTAAGAATTATTGTCTAAACTATAAAAAAAAACAAATATAGTTTAGGACTCTTATTTTGAGTTACCTTGTATAGGTACGTGTACTTGTGTCACATATTTGGTTAGGTTAAATATATTTTCGTTATATTTTTACTGATTTTAATAGATATTGTTGTTGATGTTAATGTTGATGATGCTAAGTCAACTTATTTTGAAGATTTCTTTCTATGTAGTGTAGTATAATTTTTATGATCATTGTGAATACAACAAATTTATAACTCCAGGTTTATGATGAAATTTTATGAGGACTCATGTTTTTAAAGATTCAAAATTACACACCGCATCAAGAAGCGTCTATGTGAAATGTACATGTGTTGTAGTTGTGGATGAGTATATACTTATTCTATATAAAAAAATAAATACTTCCTTTACTTGATCACATATAGTGCATAAAAAAATTGTAAAAAAAACAAATAAATTCTTTACAACATAAAACAGAGAAACAATCAAAACAATAACAATGAAAAATAATTTTCTTACTTTTTTTTCAAGTACTAGATTTATAAGTTTACATAGTATGCTTGGTAATTTGTTCTTTTACAGGGTGTACATAATATCATTGACAATATCAAAAAGTCAAAAGTTTTATTTTTGTATAGTACTTCACTGAAAGCCACAGAAAACCCATGAAACTGGATGACAGTTTAAATTTTAGACAAATAAATAACTCATGATTCTCTTTTTAATTTCAAAATTAAATTTTTGATTTAAAAATTTTATGTGCAAATTTCATTATTTTCTTTAATTTAAGAAAATGTCAACAATAGGTCTATCAGTAACGGATTGATAATTTTGTGGCTGTCTTTAATATCGACATTTCCACTGAGCTTCAGGCATTAGCTGATGTTGAGTACCCCTCTAACAACTTTACAAGCTGAATTTACAGTTGACAAATCCTTTTAAGCATTTCTTAATGACAATTATTCTCTGCTTCTTTTGATAAATCCATTTGATTAATTTTGTATAGAACAGAAATTATAAAAAATAATTTAAAATTTTTACATTTAGACACATACTGTAGGCATTTGGTAATTTCCTTGAAAAATTCATTATTTTGATTTTATGAAAAATTGTTTTTATTACTTAAGAAGAGATTTACAACGATTTAAAAGAAAAATTGTTTTTTAATCCCATATAGTTGCAACTTACATGTAAATACATACAGTTACTGAATAGTGCACTTTTTGATAACTATTTTTATGTTCTTATACAGACAAATGGGTATGTAGTAGTTGTGATTATATATATAATAAAACGCGAATTACTTTTTTATAAATCTACCTACCACACATGTTTTGTTTTTTTTTCATGTAATATTACTTCATATATGTACATATGTGTAATCTTACTTCAAATAAAAAGAAGCTTTCAAGTGTAATCATAATAATCATTTTTATTATTTTATATTCATGAACGTGTATACGTTTATCTAGATAAATGAAGTTGAGAACGTTAAAGAAAAAATATGACGGTAAATACAACATACGTATATGTATGTAATGAACGTCGTAAAACAATAAAGAAAAACATAAGTAACAAAAAAAAAATAAATAAATAAATAAAAATGAAAATAAAATAAAAAATAAAATGTACCCAATGGCAACAGAAAGAATGCGTATTATAAATGTTCTAAGAAGATGAAAACTTTTAACTTATTGGTTTGAACATTATTTAGCATGAAGACCTATCCTTCATTTTTCAAAGCCATTTTCATTTTTATTTCATTTTTAAAATTTAATATTCACATCTACTAATATATGTATTTACATATAGGTATGTGGTTTTCGAGTGTATATTTTATTTAAACATTTTGTTACAAAAATTTCATAATGCATTGATAAAAAAAAAAATATATATATACATATATATTTTTGTAATTCGCATCATTTTTCATCATTTTCATAAAAATAAGTAAAACCAAGAATGAATAGATCCTACACATTTTAGAAATTGATTAAATTCTGTAACTTTAAATAAAACTTCTATTATAGTAAAAATGAAAAGCTGTTTTCGATTCATACAATATATGTGATAATTGACTCTTGTATTTCATAAACATACCCATAGTGTTAAAACAAAATTTTAAATAGATATTTTCCAGGAAAACACACATTCAACACAATTGGGTAGATATTTACTCGTAATATTTTGAAACTTTTTCTTCTAATGATTTGTATGATTTTTTTTACAATTCACACCTTAAAAAAATTTTTTTTTTGTATTCAATCGTTTGAATGCTGCTGAAAAAAAATATCAAATTTTCTTCTAATTTAAAACCCCAAAATTAAACCTAAAATAAAACATAAATTGTTGTTAGATATAGATATATTTCAGTATTTCTGATATTTAATTATAATTTTACAAGATTTATGCTACATACATATGTACTTACATGTGTATTTAATATTTCATTATTTTTCACATCCAATGTATTTTAGTGATGTATATACATATGTATGTATTTATCCATTTGATCATTTTATTTTTTTATCAATGTGATGAATGTATGATAAAAATGTAAAAATCAGTGGTACTCGATATATGAAAACAATTTGAACAAATAGAAAAAAAAACATGTATAAAAAATTGGATAACAATGAATAAACATATCATGCAAACAAACGAAAATTAAAATACTATACTTGATCAACCAATTAACAAGATTCTTTTATCGTGTCATATTTACAAACATGTATGTATGTATGTATATAGTATATATATAGATTCATACGTTTTTTTATTTCAAAAGATACATATCTTTTATATTTGTTTAAATTGTGTGTAGGTAAATAATTACAGTTGGCATTTTATATTTATTCTGTACTTTAACAACTCATTGTGAGAAAATAAATCACCTGTCTAGATGACTATCAATATCTTGTCAAAATATCAAAGTACATATACCTATATGGTACATATAAATATTTTTGAAATCCTGTTTGATTATTGCACTTGAAAACACGATATGTACATACATATGTATGCATGTTCATGTACATATCTACGAGTAACATTTTATATGAATATACTCTTTGAACGTGGATGAAATGTATTTACACAGATAAATGTACACGTAAAATTTTATATATAAATATACACAGGGCGTTCTATGGCCTTTCGTTTCAAGCTTTTCGTATAGTTTAGTAGACTAAAAAATATCCCTTCTGAAATCAGGATTGAAAATACTCTGACAGGTGAGGTGTATAAAGTTGCAAATTGGACAATATCTTCCATAATTACCATGTTTATTCAATTCATGTTTATTAATTATTATTAAAATTGAAACCTGAGCCTATCAAACAAGGCGTACGAATAACTCATTAAGTTCAAATAAAAAAATCCGAAATTAATAACATTGAAAAATGTCATTTTCATGCAACAAAACATGGTGGTTCATATAAACTTTATATCAATTTCAAAGAAGGATGTCCTCCATTAATTTCATCTAACTCTAAAAATTTCATGAGAATCGGAGAATATCTCGAGATAATCTTGAGAAATTCAAAGTTTTGTAACCCTGTATATTAAGCCACCAACATTGAAAATGTAACTATGTACACAAAAGTTTGTTTCTATAAAAAAAATAATAAACGACCTTTTCCAAAAAAGAAAATTAAAAAAAAAATGTGAAAAGAAATAATGTAAATATTATTTTTCATAATTAAAAAAAAAAAAAAAAAAAAAGAAAAAAAAACAATTTTCTTTTTGGGCATAAAACTTTGTTAATAAATAAAACAAATACATGCCAGCAACTTCAAATTTTTATTTTACTTTGTATCAAATCGTATACCATACATACTCGTACGTATATATACGTGTGAATGGCTAATCAACCAACACACAAATGTTACCATAAAAGAAGTTAACAATTTCAAATGGATTTATATAAACATCTTTTACAATCCATGTTTCTAAAGCTAGCGGCAATCAAAACTAATCTTCAAAGTTGTCGTTTATAATCCATCTACACATAGTGTATCTACATGTATCTAAAAAAAAAAACAAACTGTAAATATAATCAGTATCAAATAATATTGCCTGTGTATTATGACATATTAAAATAGTATAAAAACTTAGTAAAAAATTATTAACAAGCATATTTTCAAGTGCCACTATAATATGTATGTACATATATGCGTTATTTAAATGTGTACTACATCCTACGCATTCATAAGCCATTTATAATTTGAGTATTATCATCTTACATACGGGTAATATTTTTCATAATAAGTGCTTATAAAATGTAAGTACAAGTAGTAAAATAAAATTAAAAAAAAAAAAGATTAAAAATTTTTTTTAACATGATACTATGTAATATTTAAAGGATAGAGATATATTGTGTCTTACAATATTCCCGTACAGTGTATATCTATCAATATTGTATGCGTTTTCAATATTTCCGTTATTGGTAATATATGTTCATTATAAATGAATAAGAGTAAAATTATTTTTTATAATAAATATTCAAAAAAAAAAAAGAAAATGTTTTGAATTTGAACTATTCATTGTAACAACAATTTGATCGTAAATACATTGAAAATATTAAAATACAACAAGATATTTTTTATAACACTCGATAATATTGATGATGATCTTTATTTTATTCATCATTGCATTAATTTTCAAATACAAGTCTATTTAAATGTTCAAATAACAATAATAATTTAATCTTCAAATAAAAAAATAAAATAAATAAATAGAAAATTGTAAAGTTTGTAGCACATTTGATCACGTTTTTTCCGTGTATGTTTAGAATTCATGGTCTAGGTTTCAGTTTTTGAGTATAAAAAAAAAAGCATTAAATTTGATCATTAAATAGGTTTCATCAATGTAGACTAGAGTCATCTATTTTTTTTTTTTTTTTTTCAATTTAACGGTCGTAATCAAATGTTTGTCTATCTCTAGCCATATTTATGTTTATAATATTTCGTTCTCCTCACTATAACACGCTATAACTCAATCAAATAATAAATGAGTAAAAATGACTTATCTTCTATTATGCTTTTCGATCAATACCATAAGAAAATTATTCACTATTAAAATGTATAAAATCAATAAAAACTTACTTAATCCACTGTATTCGTATATAATGTATGGGCCATATGTACATACATAATTCAAATTTTAATCAAAAAATAGAAAAATTAAACCCAAATCTGAATGCAAGACTCAAAGAAGTTGATCTTTAGACGTATGATACCAAACCAATTCAAATAATGTCTTCAACTTTACAATTCTACTAACATTTAAAATACTTGTAAAAATTTTTTATATCTTAGATTCAAAATTTTGAGTTGGTTTTAAAGTCTTGCATTTGGATTTATTATTTAAAAGAGATTTTCCAATATGATATGTGATCATATCAAAGTAATTTCACTCTAACTATTTTTAACTATATGTAATAAAGCTTGTTAAATTTTAAATATGTATTGAAAGGATAAATATAATTTAAATGAGATACTTATACAAAAAAAAAAAGAAAAGAATGAGCCATATAAAAATTGAGAAAGCTGTTTTATGAATAAAAATAATAGTAATAATAATAATACTCAAACATACAAGTAATTAAAAAAAAAATAAAATACTGTATATAATTTTTACATAAATAAAACGATCATGAATGAATAAAATCATAAAAAATGCATCTGATATACGTGTGGTTGAAATTTGAAAAAAGATATAAATTGTAAAATCATGACGATAAGATTGAGAAAACTAAAATAAGAATTATTTGTTCATTTTATTAAACCATACTAACTTTGAAAAATCTATGAACATGAGTACGTACGTGCCCTATTTTATTTATTTACTTTTGAATCAATTGATGTTGTTAACTTTTCGATGTTCTGCGTTATCTATTATATCGAATTTATTTGCTTCAACTTTTTCTTTTTTATATTTCTAGTTTAAAAGTTATGTTTGTTATGAAAAAAATTGACCTTTTTTTTCGTCAAAAATAAAGATTTCTTTTGATACGTATACGCATGTATTATCTTAAGAATTGATCTTTAACTGTTTTATTTGTAAATTAATTTCACTTTAATTTACATACATATAGATTCACATAAAATGGAATGATTTCAAAACATTTGAAAAAATTTTAAATTTTAAAATAATTGCTATCTTTCTGATACACATTCTCGCTATTGATCAGATACAACAAAAATAAAATGAATTTGAATTTGAATTTTTTTTTTTCTGAACATCATTTTACATATTTAAATTTAAATCAATGGATAAGTGTATAAATAATTTTTTTTTGATGTTTTACTTAAAATTTATTAAGCTGAAACAGACATTTAGAAATGGCTCATCTTCTATCATTGCTTCTTGTGGAACAACTTTTTTTTTCAAATTAAATGACACATATGTATGTTGAAAATTTATAATAAGCAGTAATACAAAAAAACATGAAACACTTTACAGTAGCGATGATCTTACTCTATTAATTTTTTTTTTTTTTTTAAATCAATTGATCAGTAAAAGATTTATTATATTTAATTTTTGTTTATTTTGAACTAAAAGGCATTAATAATTTATCAAATTTAAATAAAATTATATAAATATTTAAATATAAAATTATATAAATTTTATTTTATAAATTTTTTCGTCATGTAAATCTGTAAAATATTATAATCAAAATGAAATATTCATTTATTATAATTGACTCATAAATTTTTATTGGTAGTCATAAATTTTTCAAATAGATATGTTAATTAATGTATAAAACTTATTTTCTTTAAAAAGAGAAAAAAAAAAGACAAAAATCCAATTTTGAATTAACGAAGTTCATAACATAGCATAAAATTTAAATTTCAAACATATAAATTAAAGGCGTTATTTACATTAAATTGAAATTGATTCTATGTACACGTTTGTTCAAAAACATGTCAAAAAATGATAGATGATAATAAATTAAAACAGTTGTTGTGCTAACACATTCTCATTCTATTTAATAACTTTCTCTATACCTGGTTTTCATCGACCCTTTTATTGAGGAATAATTTAACAATACAACATTAGATCAATATGTTCCTATATCATCGATCACTTAATCACATGTCAGATATATTATAAACTAGATCATCAAAAGTAAATTGATTAAATTAAACGTGATCATGAGTATCAAACAAAAATATAATCGGATTAGTCCGATTACAATGTACGGACATTAAAAAAATGAGTACGTATGTACATATACGTACGTACATATAAAAATTAAATTACTGGCTCAAAAAGGTGATACTTTAGTCGTTTGTGCAATTTCGTTTGCTTAAATATTTTAAACTCACGTAAAAATGAATTACACTCAATTCAAATATTTTATTTGAAACCTTTGAAATTTGAGGCAAAAAAAATTAAACACATCATTCACACAAATTGTGAAGTAACAAAATTTCTTAACGGAAAATTACTAAATAAACCTGGTCTATTCTATTTATGGAAAATTATTAACAAATCCCAGTCTATATTATTCTTTTGTTGCTATTGGTTTCCAATCTTTTTTTTTTCTGCATTTACTTATTTACAAAATATCGAGACGAAAATTCATAGAATACGATATCCTTATTTTTGATTTTCATTTTGATAATAAATCGGATTTAAGGATTTTCTTTCACACACATTTAGTTATTATTTTCCTTTTATTATTATTATTATTTTTTTTTTTTAAATACATGTGCATTAAGCACGCAATATTTTATGTACACAATTCTCATGTGTAATACGCTAGTCAACACCATTGGGTTGTAAAATTTTACATATTTTTATTTTATTTTGAAGTGAAATATTATATATAAATGAAAACGAAGAGAAATTTATTCTTAAATGTATAGAAAATATACTGCGTTATTTTATGAAGCCAGACGGTAAAGTAAAAAATAAAAAATAAAATAAATGATTTGTACAATCAAAAGCAAAAAAAAGAAAATAACTGAATTTTAACAGCAAATTTGGGTACATACATACATTTGGATAAAAAAAAAAAAGAAAAATTTTCATATCAAATGGAAATTTGTCTTTCTGTCTTTTATAAAATTGGAAATCTCAACGGAACATTATACAAAATTGACAAAGAAATCATAAAATAATTCGTAAAAGAAAAAAAACAACAAATTTATAGTAATAAAAATAATAATAAAGTGGAATTTGTTGAAAAAATTTTTAAAAAACTGTAAAAATAATATTTTACTAACTGAAAATATAAACTTTACAGGAGTACCTTATTACTGTACAAATTTGAAACCTATAACCAAATAATACCGTAATTGAAAAATGATTTTCTTTACTCATGATAGCTATGTATATGTTATGTCCTTTAAATTTATTTTATTTTTATATTGTAATATTATCAACCCTTTTTAGAATAAATAGTCTCCATATTCAGTGTTAGCGATTATACATACACACGTGAGTCATTTTTCTCTTATAGAGAACAACTTTGAAAACGTGTATCATAGCTAAAATGTGTTTTTATACCTATTAGAATGATTCAAGTATGTAGATATAATAATGTTTTGTTTATAATTGAAATATACAAACTTTGTACATGTGTAAAAATTTAGATTACCAATGTTAAAGCCCAACCAAAATACGTAAAATTCCATACAGTATAGCTTATTTACATTTTTATTGTAATTTATTTAAGAAAAAGTAGCACTTTGAATGTTACGTTTGTTCATGATACTTTAATTCTAGTCAAGCCTTTATATATAAAATTGTTTCGTTTATAAAAGCCCTAAATAATCAAAATATAACCAAATTCAGTTGAAATTACACAATAATGTATGTGCATGAATAGATGCTAAATATACTTAAAAAATAAAAAAAAAAGCGTATTAATGGAACCCAAAAAAAATTCAAATTTTTTCTATAAAATATACAAAATGGTTTCAAAAAGGTTTTTGAATATTTGAATAAGGAGCACATTAAATTCTTCCGGTTAGACTACAATTTGAAGTTATATTATATGAGATACTGATACCATATAATACTGACGTTGCTAATAATGATGATGATTGATATGTAAATCTAGTATATCTCATATCTGTAGCTTTGGTTATCAAAAAATATGTTATTTTCGTTTGTTATATGTTATTCATAAACATTCACATTGGTTTATTTGAAAAATAAACGTCTAAATAAAAAAAAAAAGATAGACAGGTACTTTAATATTTTCAGTGTATCTGTATAATACTTTTCTTTTTTTATGAAAGCAGTTAGATTATTCATACCTACATGCGATATTTGTATATCAAAATTTAAAAACGTTCATATCCTGTCGTTATTGTCGTCATCATCATCATCATCAATATCGCCGTCGTTATTTTTTATAAATTCATCGTTGTGTAAAGATGCGCAACGCAAATTTTGCCTGCATATTCCTTTGATTAATGTCCTGGCAAATATTATCAGTTAAATGGTATAATGATGATATTGAAGCCTCGTTTTTATTTTACTTCATAAAATCGCTAGACCATACAAATATTACATGAGTGAACGAAATATGTGTATATATTTATGTACAATGGTTATACTATAAAACGGTGCATAAGGAAAAGTTCTCATGTACATATTTAATTTACATACAGGATTTTGTGTATGTACTTCTCTCGTATCGTATATTTTATATGTTTTCACATATAATATGATATTTTATAGTGTACGGATAATGTGGTATAATATTACCGTCGTTATTGTTGTTATCAACGTTATTACCATTTGTTGTTTGTTTATTTTTAATTTTTTTTTTTTTCATTATCATCCTTTCAGTATTCCAATGTAAGTACCACAAATATGGTTTACAGTCTGCACATTCATTGATTTTGTTATAAAACACTTAAAAATAAGAATATGAATGAAAAATAAAGGTCTCGTTTAACGTAAACCGTAAGCTAAAATACAAACAAAAATGCATACCATCAAACATTAAATACATATATGAAATATTTGAATGCATTTGTCTTCTTTTCAATATACATTTTTTTTTAATATACTTTATCTCAATTCGATTTAACTTTGTTTAGGAGTTTTTTTGTAAATACATTCATAAACGAGTGCATAAATTTTGCATAATAAAATAATATTGATATGGGGGTATATTGAATTCTTGTACTTGCCGTTCCTTTATTCAATCAGTTCATTTTTAAAAAGGTATTCATTATATATATGTATATTTGCGTGTACATATTAATTACATTACAAAATTTCAAGTTTATGTAGCTCAAATTCTACTCAGACTAGAAGAAGTTAGACCTCAAGAATCATGAGACAAATTCACAACATAAAGTTCACAACCCTTCATATCCCATATTTAAATAAAAAATTTGAAATTTGCTGTCAACGTTCACATATTTAAAGTTAAAATTTTGGTAATACTACCGTAACCTTCAAAACACTACATTTTTATATACTAATGAATTCTGTTATAATTACAAATATCGAATCAATTCGTAATATTATCAAATCTGTGATAAAATAATATTGTCACATTACATCTAAAATGTTGCTCATTTTGGCGTTTATTTTACTTAAATGAAATTCTTGTGTTATTTTCCCTTACATAAATTATTATTTTCTTTTATTTATTTTTATTTATTTATTTTTTTTAATAAAACACCTTTAAGGTATGCGCGGATTTTCTTTGCACGTGATCTAATCTCAAATACATACAATCGTATTCGAAAATTTTTATTTTTGCATTTAGATATTTTACATTTTTATACGACATTATTATTGTTACTGTCATTCAAAAAAGATGACAAACAATTACAAAATCCTCTTTGTATATTTAAAAAAAAAGTAACGAAAAAATCAACAACAGCAAATTTCTTTATGCGTACATATTGAAAAAAAAAATGAACATTTTAATGGGGTACATATACAATGATGATATAACAAAAATGACAACTATGCAAAAAGAAATAAAAAACGAAAGAAAGGTAATATAATCCGTCAAGCATTAAACTAAAGTAGGATTTAGCTAGACAAACGATTGAGTTCAAAAGAAAAATATATTCCATTTTATTTTGTTGTGCATATTATAAGGAAATAACAAAAATCCTACTTGTCTTGTTGTCTTGTCATTCAAAAGTAACTGTCATTTTTCTATTTTATTTTTTATAATATACATACATACATATATTGTCCTTAAGGTAGAAATAATATTAATGCTTGCCCACCTAGAATCATCAAGCATTAGACCGTTTCAATTATTTTATATTCAGTTCTTTATTATAAATACTTTGTTTTGTTTAGGTATTGTTATTTCTATTGTTGTTAAAAGTAAAAAAAAGGAAAAAATGACATACATAATAGAGAATATAATAATTGAAGGACCCTTAAAAAATGCGCAACATATGGTTGCCAATTTGAAAGGATGAATATGAAAATGTCGTTTGATTGAAGAAATTTTTAAAAAAGGAATGACAAAAAATGATCAAACTAATGTTACCCATTTAACAAAAAATGAATATAATACAATACAATAAACCTAGAATTAGAAATAATAAGAAATGAGGTGCTTTTTTTTTTACTAAACTGAATAAATTTTAAAGATTTTCATTTTCTTCAACATTAATTGCCTTATGCTACAAACTGTTGGTATAAACAGAATTTACTCAGAATAAGAAAAAAAGGTTCATTTCATTTTATTTTCAAATAATATATCTTAAGATTTAAAAAACAAAAACGAATTATCTTTTACCTTTTCAATCAACTTGCATCTAATGTATATTTATGTATACAGGTTGTCCAAGAATAAAACTCACAAAATTCCTATTAATAAACTGTTCCACACTGCTTATAAAGTTCATCAGTTCTAAGATAAAGAGGATTAAAAATTATCAGTATGTGTAAGGTACGACATCGTATATTGAGCAATATCTTCTGAATCATCCTATGTACTTACATCAAGACTACTACAAAAGCATTTTTTATGACTTAATTTAATTCGGACACCCTGTATGTGTGTAACGCATGACATACAAATACGTATACATAATATTGAAGTTCAATCTAAAAGAAAAAAATACTTTTTTTTCTTTTACGTTAAGGATCCATTGAAATTCTTATTTTAAAATTCTTTTTTACCTGGATGAAATTTGTTTTGATATTTTTTTCTGGTCTGTCATTATCATTTACCTTTTTCTTCATTAATTTTTTTTTATAGTTTACAAGAATCAAATCGAAGTACTGTAGATTCTTTAGCTCACCTTACGTGCATGTATGTATACATTCATGTATCGAAACATTTTTTTTTTAATTTTTGGTTAACAAAAAAAAAAGTTTTTTTTTTTTGAAGATAATCTGTATCTGAAATTGAACATTTGTATTATCATCAGACATGATGTGTTTTCTTCATAAATTTGTAAAATATGTACCTATAAAAACTAACACATACGTACATTTTGTATATGAAATAAAAGAAGACCATAAGGAATGAGATAATAATATAATATGAACGAAAATACATTATATTAAAATGCACAACAGATGTTGCAGAAGAATTCTGTTCAATAGAGAAAAAAAAGTCTGAATATAATTTCATATAATATTATGTTCTTGAATGATTACATATATGTGTACATTTTTACATGAATTTATTACAATATGATAAGAAACAAATATATGAAGCACAGAACAGGGTTTTGTGTTTTTTTTTTTTTACTTATATCACAGCTTATACACATATTAATGCGCACACATACGCACTCATTTTATTTAAGGCACAGATATAATTGCATGGGAGGATGGAATTTAAAAAAAAAAAAAACGAATTTTTTTTTCTTATATTGAAATTGTATTTTTAGAGGTGTCGAAAAGTTTTAAAAAATATCTTGCACATGGGCATAATCATTCTTAATTATATAGTGTATATTGAAAAATGCTATATACACATACATAAAAACAGATTAAAATCTCTTCATACATACATATACAAATATGATTGTACATAAATAAAAAAAAAGGAAATTTTTGGGGGTTAAATACAAGGAAAGTAATTAAGAACAATTTATTGTGATTCATTCTGATTTGTAATTTAGTTCAAGTCTATATAATTAAGACAAATGATTCTGATGAGCCGACGGCTAGACACGTAAGTCTAAAGTTAAAACTACGCTGTATCATATAAATAAATTAAGCTAAAAAAAATGAAAAGTGTATCAGATTTATGATAATGCCGGAAAATTTTTAACATACTCAAAATAACCTTGTGTGATGCATTCGTGTACTGACAAACATACATTCATACATACATATGTATATGGCTATGACCTTCATCTTCTTATTTTGTTTGAAAAGCAAATTCCGTTTTGATTCAATTGACCTAATATTATTCATAAAAAGAAAATAAATTATTTTTCATCAATGCATAAAATTTAAAATTTGAAAGTTAGCCTTAAAATATAACAAAAAATTTTTTTTGTAATTTTTCCATTTCTAATATTTATAAAAATTTGGAAAAAAAAACTAAAATAAAATATGAAAGCATTTATTATTTTAAGGGTAAATAACCTTATGATTTTCAAGTGGTAGTTTATATATAAAGGTTAAGCCACCCTTAAATTCTAGTTTATCTACTCAGCTAAATTTTTGGCAAAATTACAAAAAACATGAAAATAACATATGTTCATACGTATAGTTGTACAAGATAAAATATACTAATAGAATAACGGTTTAATATCTTATTTTTTTTTCTATTTCCGGTTTATACTGGTACTTCATGTTATGGACTTACATCATATGTACGTACATATGTATACATACAAAAATATATGTCCTTGTATAAACATACAAAACAAAAATATGTACATTTAAATTGATGAATGCATACGTACATACATACATATGTATGTGTAGCTTTACAGCTAACAGGGATGAGCAATCAAAAGCAAATTGAACCTGATATTGTTGACTTCTGCTCTTAATGATATGTATATGTATGTTGTTTTCATATAAAACATGGGAAAATAGTTTTTATTAATCCTTTTGCTTACCGTTATCATCTTTTAAGAATATATATATATTTGCATAATTTTTCGGAACGCATACATACACATACACAAATATATGTACATTCAATATAATGCACAGTTATTATTATCTCTGTCATTATAAAATGCGTTCGTTTCTCTCTATCCTTTTTATAAATGAAATTGACTATTATGTTTTATTCATGTTGTTTTTATTTTGCAAATGTTTTCTCAAATTTTGTGTTTTAAACAAGAAAAACAAAAATACAACCCCATCCTTCCTTAATATTTTACATTTATAAAGTCGTTGTTGACGTTTTTGTTGGTTTTTCGTTAATATTTTTTTGGGTATATACATGTATACAGACAGTGGCCTGATTCCAAAAATATTTTAGAGTTTTATGTAGTTTTTATATGCACATGTACAAATACATCTATGTCCAGAAATCAATAAAGCTTCATTGAATTTATTCACTGAGGACGAGTAAATTTCATATCAGGTAACCATTGAGCCGCAAACTACAGTAAAACACGGTAGAATAGTTTAGTACTTCCTGATGATATGTTTCTTCTCTACAATATACTTTTTGTAATATACCTGTTTGTATGTGATATAGGACATAGACATGATATTCAACATTTTTGTGTTTAAATATATAAATGTATGTATGTATCTATGGTATATGTTTTATATAATGTATCTATGGTATCTACTTTATGTAGCCTTCTAAAATATAAAATTTCAAAATATCTACATACATAAATATGTGTATATTATTTAATATATAGATTGATTGCTTTTTCATAAGGATATAACCAAAAATGTGTATAAGCTTATATTGTATATACATACGTACGTATTACAATTATATATGTATGTACGTATGTATAGGTACATACGTAAAAAATATTTGTGTATTTTTGTTGTGTACATACTCTATAATGTACACATCTATTGTATAGCGAATATAATTTTATATGAAATTTAAGTCTTTTCATTTTACCTGTAATACTATTATTTATATGCTATATAATATAATATATTATGTATTATGCAATCATATACATGTATAAATATCGTATCGATAAAGTTTATTATTAAAAGATGAAGGGGTTGAATTGTTAAAATGGGGTTTCATACAATGTATATATAGAAAGTGAAATAGGTGATATTGGTTTAGTTCGTTGGTTGCTTCAACTCGGATATGCTTAACTTGTCTTGGTTTTAATTTAATCTACACATATATATATACAGATCTATATGTAATATATTTTACGCAATATGTAGATGCAGATTATTCATCTATAATATATACATATATGTACATATTTCCACATATAAAATATAATTTATGTACAATATATACATGCACATTTATAAATATATATTTTGTGAGTTGTACGTGATAGTATACATAGGAATATTATAAATTTTGTTAGACGACGGATGGCTTAAATGAGGGAACTTCAAATATGCAAATTAAAAGTCTCTTAATAAATTATCCATGAAATGTGATGGTTTCATGATGATCGTGAAACTTTGTTATGGATAAATTATAAATCCTTTATTTATACATACATACATTTATTCGTACATTATATGTGTATAAAAATTATTATGTGTATGGTTAAAAATAAACTAAATAAAATTAAATTCAATACGTTCAATTTAATATACAAAATTATTATATAAGATGACAATATGAAATATTGCACATTTATGCAAACATATGCATATATGCAAACAATCATAAAACCAATTATTCGATTTAATATTTTTATAATATTGTGTATTTATATTTTTGTACAAATGATTTTATTAAGCTTAATTTGAATAAAATACAAAATTGATTTATATTTACCACAGCAATTTTATATACTATGAGAAGTTTTAAATTCTAGATTTATATAGGTTGGCATATATTTCAAAATTTCATAATAAACTTTCGAATATATTTTATATACATAATAAATAATGAACACATAAAGTTTTCTTCTTTTTTTTTTTTTAAATAAATTGAATAAGAAAATTTTTAGTTTATAAATAATCAAACATAGATACATACATACACACATACGTATTACTTGGTATTATTTATGTTATTTACATGATAAGCTCCCAAGAGGTATACCTTCTGACGTTATCACTTTTGATATGTATCTTGTTTGTATCTTTATTCTTGTTTTTATCCTTTAAATACATTCATATCAAAACATACATACAATTTTCTATATATCTATGTATATGTATCTAAATTATGTATACCTTTTAACCCAAAGAAAATTGTGAAAATAATTTATAACACAACGTTGACATAAACGTAGATAAATTGATAACATGAATCTAAATGTAATAAATTTGCGTTAATTGCAAACCATCAAGTCAAGTGGAAGAAATTGAGGAAAATCTAATATATAGGTACATACTATTATACTATATATAGGTACTGTATGTATTTATGTACAATACAATGTATATGTTCTCATTTGTATAAAAATGTAAATTTACGTGTATACATACATATATCTGAAACACAGAGTTTACAATGTGTATGTGTATTATATTACGTATACCTACATATTATGTACATATACGTATATATATATGTATGTATGTATATTGCATAATGATATTTTTTCTTCTAAATTTATCATACACTTTATCAAAATATCTTCACCTGCAGTATTTGTACATATGTATATTTACATGTATGTATGTGGTGCGTACATGGAATAACATAGAGAAAGTATTTCTTTGTACGTATGTACTATACATATAAAATATTCAAGTTGTTGTTCAAAATCAAACTATAAAAATTATATAGATATGAAATACATACAAATTACACTTCTGCAAACATGCTCTTTTGTTAATAAAAGTTATATTTATCATCATTTGACAGTCTTAGGAATTGTTTTTTTTTTTTGCTTTTTTTACAATTAACAATCGTATTTCAATGTGCTAATTATAATGATGATAAACTTTTCTTTTGAAATTCAAAAATTGAAAAAAAAATTTCAGAAGAAAAAGTGGAAAGATGAATTTGTGAAAATAGTATAGACTTGAATTATTCAAAAAATCATGGCAGCCCACGATGAGCCACAGTGTCCTTAACCACTTTATACCATAGTTGTTTAATTTTTGATTTTCATTTTATTAAGGTCATCCCCTACCGCGTATGACCACCATTTTCTTGACCTTTATTATTTTCTAGTAACTGAGATATTTCGAATAAATATTTTCTTTGTAGTTCTGTTCTTTCTGTTCTTTGTATGCATTCTTATGAGACATCCTAGCCATAATTTGAGCCTTTAATAATCTTGCATAATTAAATTTTCTTCATTGATAATTTACACAAAATATTTTCCCAACTAATTTGTTATCTATAAATTATTTTTTTTTTTTTTTATTTTATACAAATTTTTCAATTTATTTATTCAATAAAATACTGTAAAAACAAAATGGTTCAATTATAGTACAAATAAAGTAAAACAAAAAAAAAAAAAAAATTAAAATAACAAACCGACTGAAAATTTCCACCTGTATTTCAACATATTGTTTATGTAAATATACGTTGGGGTACGATGTACCTTTCATTATATTGTATCTTATATGATCAACGTTATTTCTATATAATATATGTATAACAATTCTGTTGTACTCAAAACTTACAACTTCAATTAATATGCATGTATATACGTATATACATACTTAGAAATAAATACCCAAAAAACAATTTAAAATTTTCAATTTAATTTTACTCAAAAAAAAAAAAAAAAGATTTTATGTGATTTTAATGTGTGTCTGTTAATTTATTCTTCAAATATAATATTAATTTAAAAATACAATAAAATGAAAATAAAAAGGATGAAAAACAACAGTAACAAATTAAAGTGAAATTCAAGGAAAACAAAAAGTTTTTCATTGTTCGGTTTTTTTTTCGTTTTCACATATTTTTTCATTTAATTCAACATTTAATTAAAAGTTTTATTAAACAGTTTTGCATTTGAGATTTTTTTTTCTGGTCTGGTTTAATATCATGGTTGTTTTCTTTCCATTGTTATAATAATAAAGTTATTTTAAATTACTATCGAAAAGAGTAAATTTATTTTCAGTTAGCATTTGTATTTTCATAATGATATGGTATCTATCAGTTGTTTAAAAAGAAAATTTAATAAATTAATCTGTGTAGAAAATTTAAGATATTTTTAATTTGCGCAAACATTTTACCAAAATATTTTTCGAGTCTAACATTACTGCATTAATTGCAATAAGTACGAGTATTATGTAGATTAATTATTATTTTTTTAATTAATTCAGTGACTTGAATTTTATGTTTTTTTTTTTTTTTTAAATTTTTAAAATTAGGACCCAATAATTTGTTTTTGCTTCAAATTTTCTTTAAATGTAACATTTAGTATCCCAATTTAATCCATGCGCTGCCTATGAAAATAAAATTCAAGAGCCACTATACAATACCACCCATCTTCCCAAACAACAAATGACTAGACACTAGACTGCTAGTGCTATGCTGTGTCATGCATGTGTACATGAAATAATCATGAAAGTTAACACAACCAGTTCACTTCTCAAATACAATAGTACATTGCATATCATCAGTCTAATTATCCTTCAAGCTAATCTTCTTTTTGTACAACTTTTACTATTAGCGCTACAATTCGATATAGATTTTGGCTTCCTCAACATATGTATATTTCTATATCCGGCTTTGCAGTACCTAGATCTTAGAATTTTTATGATTAGTTTGTGTCATCAAGTGCTCATACAATTTTTTTAATACATGAAACAGTGCGTAATATTAATTTTTTTTCTACTATTTAACATAATTTTTTCCCTTTTTTTGCATCCTTAATTTTAATTAATTAATTCATTTGTTTTTTAAATTTGTTTTTTCTACAACACATACAGTATAATTAGGAAAAAAAACGTTTGTTTTTTTATTATGATATTAATGTGTGTGTTATACATTTATATGTGAATATTTATAAATGTATATGTGGTGAAACCACATTAAATTGTATATATAGTACACATGTGTGTGTTACATGTTTACATGTTATAAAATTTAATATAGTATTCACAAATGTTACACTTTTACTCGCACTATATATATAAGTATAGGTTAACATACAAATATGCTGCATATAAATACATCTACATATAAGTATATGTAAGTATATGTACATATAAATAAAATCAGATGCAATTATTTAACATTGCACTCAGACACGTTCACTCAGTTTTAATTGTAAACTTTAATTAGTTTAGGACTATTTATTTTTTCCGGTTTGTAAATATACAAAGATATTTTAGATAGACAGATGGATAGATATGTATAAATGAATAAATAAATATGTATGTATGTATATATAAAAATTCTGAATTCACCATATTTGTGCAATATAAATGTGTATATATAAATATATATATGGATTTAGAATAACATATTTGTGAGATTTTACTTGAATTTAATCGTATAATTTCTGCAAACATACATCGTACATACATATATGCGTGTATGTGAATGCAGTATACATACATATAGTACACACATATGTTAAATGTAACATTTTGCAATACATAAATTGTAGATGAATATTTTTGTAAAATATGAGACAGATTGAGATTGCATTTAAACTTACCCAGCTAACCAATTTGCTAAAAACATCATTTGTGAACGTATATTTATGGTATATGTATATGTACGTATACGTACGTGTCTCTTACTCCTACATTTAAAGTATTTTTTTCATTAACTTCATTTATTTTATTTTTCATGCTTGTTTTTTATAAATTCTAAAAAATGATCCACTTAAGCTTAAAACTAAATACAATTTTAACACCCTTGAATCTCTAGAGTGTGATTGCATTTTCTAGATCATCGTCATCATGGTAGTAACATGTAACAAAGCTGTAACGTATATTTTTCTAAAATGGAAAATGAATACATATATGTATATACAGATTCAAGTGAATGCATATGTGTTGTTATTTTTTAATTTAGTTTTTATTTATTCTTTTTTTTTGTTTTTTTTTTGTTTTTGTGATACTTTTTGTTTCAATTTAAATGTTCAAAAAAGGATTTCTAAATAAAAACAGAAAACTAATATTGTATGCTTAATACTAAAAATTGTATATAAATATTTAGGGTATACATTTTAGTGAATACATTTGTATGTATGTATATTATCATTGCAGAAATGCAAATAAACTATACAGTATATAAATATGAACATTATATATTAAATTACTGTATACAATATACATACATGCATATACATAGTAATGTAATATGAAATTTTGTTCCTTTTCCTCCACTTCTTTTTTTTTGCTTTTCTTTTGGTGGTGTCACACCCCATCATAGCCATCATTATAGCCAAACAAAAGTCCATCTAAACTTTCAAATTTAATTGCAAAACTATTTCGTTATAAAACATTCAGTTATGTAGAAATAACGTACCAATATAGAGGGTGTCCCAGAGTAAAGGTTACGAAATGCGGTTTTCGTGTAGGACAAACTATTACTAGGAAAAAATTATTAAATCTCCTTAAATTCAATCCTATTGAAACATAGGGAATTGAGCTTTTTCAGACATACATACAGACATACATATGTATGTACATATGTAATTCATTATATTGATAAACGAAGAGATTATTAGAACGAGTTTTAATTAAGAATATTCTCAACTATACGAAAAACACATTTCGTGACCTTAACTGTAGAACACTCTACCATACAAAAAAACATACATACATATATTGTTTTCGTATATATATTATGATATTTTGCAAATTCAGTATTTATGCCACTATTACGGTGGTTATACTATATACTAAATACTAAATATCGTTTAAAATCTAGTCAAAAGCAATTTTATACCGCACTCATGTATTTTATACGTTCATTTGTGAATGTGTGTAAAATACATATAGAAGTGCTATTTCAAAAGTGACAAAGTGTTCTTGAAAATTTAGTTTGACAATTTTATTATGCACACAAATGCATGTATGTATATATGTATGTATGTATGTACAATATTGCACGAATTCATATACCATACTTATGAAATTTTATTTATTTATTTTATTTTTTTCATTTTTTTGTCCTCAAGAAAAATTCGTTACCATTTTATAAACTCACCCTTTTTAAATTTCCCAACGTTTTAGTATGTATTATCCTGTACTACAAAAATAAAAAAATAAATAATAATAATTATGTATGTTTTCCTTCCTTTTTAAATCTTTCTAATTTTTTTTTATTTAGTTCTCTTGTGTACATATTTTGAAATTTCTATTTTAAATGTAAACAAAAAACAACTTATGCAAGTTAAAAAATTTATTTTAAAAAGAAAAAAAAAAATATATATATCTGCTTTAAATTGGCACAGCATTAAATGAAAAGTGTTCTCATGGATACAATCAAATAAAGAATACCAATACAATAACGTCCACTTAATTTAATATATAATACCATATAATACTGAATATATGTATATTTGTATTGTGCAATTGTATCATGTAAACACAACACCGACAAATTTGATTTTGTTCGCTAAAAGAAACACAGTACTAGCGAATAATGAATTTTCATGCAATTTTCATTGAGGCGCGATTGTTTTCTCTATAAGGCCTTACAACTAAAATAGAAGCTTGAAAGTTAATAGATCTACGATCGCAACAAACAAATTAGAATTAGCTCTAATTCAACGTACGATGAGCAATTCATTATCGTCATTTGTCGTAATTATATTCAGCTTCATAATAGAATGCGTACTCAAAATATTTTGTAGTTCGTCGGTATTGTGTTCACAGCATTATATACATATATGAATTCATTCAATTGTAATTACGATTGTATACATATGACGATCGTAGGGCTTATCAATTTGATTGTATTACATATTTGTATGTATATTGTATACAGAATGCAATTTATCCCACATATGAAGTTTCATGCATAAATTGTATTTTCGTCTGCTGATTTATTGCATTCATTCAAAGGATTATATTGTATTTATGCACTAAATAAATATAAATATACATATATGAATGTATGTATGCATTTTTTCCTTTTCGTTTGTATACTTCATGTTGTATATACTTTCTAGTTATTATTTTTATTTTTTTTTTTTTTTTTAATAAAAAAAAATAATGAACAGGAACAACGGAAATTTAAAAAAAAATATACAAAAAAATAAAAACAAAATTAAACAAAAAGCAAAATAAATAATGACTTCATATTAATAATACATAAAAAAAGGACGGAATGAATTTTATACGTATTTCAAGTTTAAATTGTGCATGTGCTTTATGTATGTTACGTGCTATGTACATACATTATATGTATGTATGCAATGAAATCGATAAATTTTTGTTTTTGTTTTTATATTTGGAAAAAATAATAATAATAATAACTACAGAAAAACACTCCTGTAACATAAAGGACCTCTTTGATATTTTTCATTTTCGTTCATAAATCGATAATCATGATGATGATGATGATGACAATTGTTATAAAAATGTAAAAAAAAAATTTTTTTCATAATATTTTATTATCATTATTCTCATTTCATCTATGTTACATAATAGATTATTTTATTGATTTTTGAAATTTTATTCATTTTTGATTTTATGTTATTTTACTTATTTTTCAATTTTTATAGATTGGCAGCCCCAATACAGGGTACAGGACAACAACAACAAATGTCTCAAAGTGTGTCACAAGGGAATAATGCTGGAGGAGCAGCACATTGTCAGTTAAGTGGATCATCACCGCTTGTTATGCCTGGTTTTCCAATTAGAACATCACATTCAGCTCATACACCACATTATTCGCCATATTCTCCATCAAGGTATGATGCATTTTTTTAATTATGAAGATACATTCAAATATTATTCAATTATTACTTAAATTATTCATTTTCTTATATAAAACTTATTTAAAATAATTTTTTAAAAATGGAACAAATAAACTGAATGAATTATGATTGGACAAAAATAAGCTGTATTCCAGCATTTGTTTACGGTTTGAATAAAAATATATCTGCATTGCATTGAACAATTGAACAAGAAAAAAAAATTATTATCACAATCTAAAACAGTATCATATCTTGAAACAAAAAAAATTTTTTTTCAAATATACTGTGAACATTTGAATTAATAAGATATAAAAGTATTCAGGATTTTTCACATATATTATAATTGTGATATAATTGAAACAGAATATTTTGTCTGTCGTCAAAAAGTTATAAAGAATTTTTTTTTTTAATTTATAAATTCATACATATACAAATAGCGTAAATGAAAGCTTGAATTTTAATATGAATTTTCAATGAACGAAATTACAAGGTAACACAAAAGTTTCTCCACAATCGATTTTATTTGGTAAAAACAAAAAAACTTAATAGAATTTTAGAAAAATAAGATTTGTTTTTTTAATTTAAGCTTAGAGTAAATACTTACACAATACACATTGAGATGATCAGGGCTTCTGGAAACCAGATATGATATTTTGTTTGTTCGAAAAGTGGGGTGAAACTTTTGCATCATCCTGTATGTTCAGTCATCTGCAATTCATATAGAATAAAAAAATTTTTATTCATTATATTTATGTATGATATCGCCTTTGACTATTATGTTATATCGAATTCGATATTTTATTAAAAGTTTTTGACAACCACAAAAAAAACACCCATCTAAAATTCAAATAATTTTTCTATACGTGCATTTTTTTCCTTGTTTTATTTTTCATTTATTTATCTATACAATAATTTTTTTTTTACTCTGTTAAGAAAAATATCTGCATTCAATTTAAAATTTTCTTCATTTTCTAGTTAAATTATGCATAATACATATTTTCTTCTTCATTTCATTTTTTTTTTATATTTCACATACATAACTTTATTTTCATATTATTGAAAAGTATAGAGCAAAAAATTTATTTTGTTATTTAGTTATTAAAAAAAAAATTTCTTTTTAAACTTTAAACAAGTTTATATTATTTGTCTTATTTTTTATTTCTTAAGTGTTTCATATCTATTCTAGATAAATATAGAAAACAATTAATTTCTTTAAAAATAAGAAGAATTTTTTTTATTATTTTTTTTTCTCATTTTTCATTAACTTCTTGAATATTTCCTAGTTCATTTTATTCTTATTACATATGTATGTACGTATTTGTACGTAAAAATATTTATAGTCTGTCTATTAATGAATTTTCGTGCATATCTTATGGAAGTATAGGTATATTTTGCACTAAACAATTGATATGGTAAATAGTGCACGTCATTTGAATTCTATTTTCATAGGCGAAGCGCGGGAAAGATGGATAGAAGTTCAAAATATTTTATGCTCTTTAGTAGTCCAATGCCAATAAACGTTTCCATGAAATATGCATTGATAGACGGAGTGTAAGTAGGTACAAAATCCTATAATATTGCATATGCTTAGTTTGTGTACACGTAATGTACAGCACATATTTTTCTTATATTATTAATTTGTTTTAAAATTGCAAGACAAATGAAGCAAAAAAAAAAATTTAAAAGAGAAAAAAGCAATTATAAAAAATTTAAAAAAAAAAAATTACTGAAATTAAAAAACTTTTTTAAAAGTCAAATTAAAATCCGTCGAAACCATAACTAAAACGAGAAAAATGATAAAACATAAGTAGATGAAGAAAATTATGATGTTTCTCACGTTGATAATAATAATATTTTTTTCGAGAAAAATTTTCTTTTCAAGTGATTCAATTTTCTTATATATATTTAATTCAAATTTCATGTACATATACATATTTAACGTATATGTACGTTCATCTACATTTAAAAATTTAAACAGCTTTTCAATTTATATACTTTTTTCTGCTTGTTCGTTTCAAGATATTCAAAATTAAAATTCAGTTTTTCATTATTAAAATATTTTGTTTAATTTTTACTTTTCATAAAATTAAATATATTACGTGTACCGTGTACCAAATCAAAGGCGCTATCGTTGTATCAATACGTCATACAAGCATATGTATACTCATGTGTCCACGTTGGAATGAGTTTACAAGGTGTATCATTTCGAAAAGCCTGGTTAAGCTAACAATGAAAATCCAATTTTCTACTTTTGAGAAAAGCTTTTCTGTCTTTGGTGATTTTTAGATCTTCATGTTCACATCTAAATGACACACCTTGTTAACATCTTTCCATCATGTATTCATCTATGTATAAGCATAAAATCCGCATACATTTTTTTTACATTAATTCTTTCAAGCAGTTTTTTATATTCTGTATATTTTTTTGCTCAGATCATCATTTAAAATTTTTAATTTTTCTTATTATAAATCTAACAAAAAACGTAGAAAAAATATAACATGTACATATATATACATATGTACTATACATACGTACAGAATAAATTGTAATTTTTTTTTTCTACATTTCATATTTCAAGCGTTATTATTGAATGAATCCTTTTTCTCCCACAAAATACGTTATCCCACCTATCAAAGGCATACATATAATATTTTCCATTTTTTTCTTGTTCGTTTTTCCATAAAAATGTATTTTCCTCAAACTTAATAAAATACATGCGAATACAATATACGAGAGTATAATCGAAAAATAAAGAAAAAAATCTAAAAAAAAAATTAACACTTTTATATTATTTTGCAATGAATTATCTTTTTGCTCTATTTAATTTATAAAAATAAAAAATAATAAAAACGTTTTTTGAAAAATCATTTTTAATTTTTAATTTTTTTTTTTTTTTTTTTTTGCTGTTCTTCATTATTTGTGTCGTTTATACCAGGTTTCACATAGATAAACGATGTCAGCACAGATGTTCCTGGAAATGCTTGAGTATCGCCTTAATACTATTAGCAGTCGTCCTAACAGCAATGCTGGCCTATTTTGCAGGTAAGTTTTCCTTTTTTTTTATGTTTTCTCGATTTCGTTTTTCTTTTTGTTTTTTTTTGTCATATAAAATGAAAGTTTTTTTTATGTGCATATACCTATGAGTGCATTCATGTACATGATAAAATATCTCCCATAAACTAAATTAAAAATGAAAAAAAAAATACAAAAAGATTTTTTTAAAAAAATTATATGTATATTAAATCACAAATATATACTGTTCAAATAATGTCTCAAACAACAACGGAACAAATTGTCAAGGATCAGAATATACACTGATATTTATCTGGATTTTTTTTTTTTTATTGTACACATAATCAAAAATGTGCACTATATATACACAGATGTATATGCATAAATTAATATATGTACATACATGTATTCATATGCATATATGTATGTACGTATACATATATATTTATGTACATGTATAGATGGATAAAAACGTAATTAAACTTTCTACGTGGCTAGGAAGGATAATAGAGGTAAAGAAAAAGTTTTCATAGGTCGTTTTTTTTTTAATTTTATTTTCTTCATTTTAATTATGCATATTCAGAGGATTCTGAAGAGGGAATACATATGAATCTATATATGTATTTACATAGACAAATTTTGTATATGAATGTATGTACATATGTATACGTATGAATATTGAATATATACATATGTATATTCACGTGTATTCACGTTTCATCTATATACGTACTATAATATAAGGGTTTTAAATTTTAAGTTAAAAGACAATTTGTATACCTTGAAAATAGAATTGGTAAAACGTTATGGATATTTGAATATATGCATGTATGTATGTATCTGTGCATCGTACGTACATATATTAATATATATACGATCATATGCTCTTGATTATATAAGTACGGTTGCACATCTATAAAGAATGATATACCGCTTATCATTTATACACGCTTGGATTGAATTAAATTAAAAATAAAGGGGGAATTAAAAATTAACTAAAATGTGCGAGAAACTAGATAAAATGAATTACGTATATACAAACAACATTATACAATTTAAATTGTGTTTACCTATACATACATTAACGCTAATGCACACATACACAATGTATTGTGTGGATAAGCAGCAGTGATTTTGATTTAAAAAAAAATTTAGTTCTGTGGTATGTTTAAAAATTTTTTTAAATTTAGATTTAATGATTAAATATGTTCGAATACGAAAATTTTGAGTACATTTAATGATTTATATTTAGAAGTTTGTGGTAATTAGTTATAAAAATTACATTACATTATCACATTAACTTTGTTTTTGTGTGTGAGAACTGGATTTACGTACGTGGGTGAATTTCAAATCGTCAAAAAATCGATTACGGTTTTGATACAAAAATTATACATTGCCACCACTGATATGTTGCATTATTAAAAAAATTCATGATGAACATTTTAACTAATGCATCTCAGAAACGATATTTCCCTTTTAGGTTTTACCATATTTAAACTTTTTATGGAAGCGGTAATTCAATGTTTTGAATTTCATCACATAACTTAATTAAAATTATGCCTTTTTGTTAAATTTTATTCTAATACATCAAAAGTTAATTCTAAAATATAAAATATGAACACGTTAAAACGTAAAATTTTGACTTTAAAAATTTTTTTAATTTTTTAATTCTCTTTTTTGTGCAATGAACTTTAAAAAAAAAAAAACTTAATTTAACGTTTTACGCCTGTAGAAACATTTTTAATTTTCATTTTCTAAGAATTATTTATCACCTGAAGCGATAAATTATTTGCTTCAAATTTTTCAAATATTTTTGTTCCTTTGAACTTTATCATCATAATCATTATCATCAATATCACTTATCACGTCATTAACTTTAATATTAGTAACTCAAACATTATTTAACACAAAAATATGCGAATAAATAAATTTAAATGTACACGTGAAAAACAAATATGTATGTATACCATATTTTTAAAGCATAGTCATCTGTAAATTTACAATTCAATTTTTTTTTTTACTTTCATTCTTTAACTGCCAATTTTCTTCTGTTTGGAAATGAAAAAAAAAACTAATATCAACCAAAAGAGGACAACATTAATGATAAAATGGAAACGAAGTTAAATTTCAACGTTATACAAAAATACACATGACTATGTTTAAAAAAATGAACTTTTTTGAAGTTGAATTTCTATTTTAATCACATAAATTCCAATTTTTCTCCAAAATCTCATTTATTTTCAATTGCTTCAAAAAAAGAAGCTTTTTAACATTCTTCATCCACTTCAATTTCATTTACTTTTTTTTATTTGTATATATTTATTTCTTTTTCTTCTTTTTTTAAATTTCATTTTCATTTATTTGGTTTTGCTTTTATTTTCATTTTTTTTTCTCTTCATTTTGTACTTGAAAAATAAAAAATTTATCTAATATATGTGAATATATTTTCTATCTTAAAAAGTTCTTTTTGAAGTTTTTTTTTTACTCATTTTTAGCATTTTCTTTTCAACATTTATTATTATTTATTAAATATTTACTTCGCATATACGTTTGTATACAACGTATATGTACACGAAGTGATAAAAAAAAGACAGAAAGTATGATGAACTTTAATATAATTTTTTTTCTCATAAAAAAGAAATTTGAAATAAATTTTCTTTTGAAAATTTATCGTTTTTCTTCATCAAATTTTATTTATTTATTTATTTAATTACTATCAAATATAATAAAATATAAAATTAAATTAATGAACATTAAAAATAAAAATCAGTAAAAATTTTAATTATTTATTATTTAATTTGAATTTATCGTATCCGTTAAACAAAATCTGCATTTTCTTTTATTATTATTTTTATTATTTTTGCTTTAATCATTAGTTATCTGTATTCCATGCACAAAGTGTATTCAATACAAGATTTAGAAGCAATACAATTCATGTACATATATATATAAAACTATAAATATAAATTTTTGTATCTTTTTTTTCCAAGGCTGTACAAAAATACAAATAGTTTCCTGTATAAAATTTGAATTGTAAAAAAAAAAGGTTTGTAAGCAAGATATAACTTTTTTGAACCTTTTTTTTTCTGTAATTTTGTATTCATTCTACTTCTGAAAAGTTTTAATAACAATTTTATTTCATTTTGATCGTTTTCAATTTTGTTTTGATACAACAAAAGCTTTCAATTTATACACATATACAGGGTGTCTCACAGTAAAGATTACAATATGTGAATTTTTTTATATAGTTTAAAGTTTTCTAATCTCTTTTGAGATATAGGGGATTGAAAATTTTTCTAAATTGACTCAAAAACCATCACATTTTACGCATGAAAAATTACATTTTTAAACTTTTACCTATGTTTATAAATAAGATATATCTTGTTTACAAGTCTCATTTCTTATATTTAAGGTGATTCAAAAGATATTGCATTCTGTGACAATGTTGTGTGACAATGACTGTGTATGTAATGTTCTTTTTCTTTTTAATCAAAAGCCCTGAAAATATTTTTAAAGTCATAATTAAATTTTTAAAGAGATGATTTTGTATTACGGTTAACGTATTTTTTAGTTTTTTTTTTTTTTTTTTAATTGTATATAAATAAGGATTTTGTGGTTTAACTAATATAACTTTTGCGTGCATATTTGTATGTACATACATATCTACAAGCATGACCGTATAGAGTGCTTATATCAGTCGTATCAAATTTAACTAACATTATCATTAGTTCAGATGAGACCTTCCATATATTTCTTGGTTTTGTTTTTTTTTATCTTAATAGTAAAACATATAAATACGAACTATATAAACTATTTCAGACAATAGAATTTTTCATCATTACCCACATACCAAATTATTCACATGTGTACAAATATCTAAGCATTTGATTATATCCATCACATAAACATTGGATTACTTTTTATTTTTCTTATTTTATTTTCCTTCTAAACGTCTGTTTCCTTTCCTTTTCGTTCATTTCATTTTCTTTTTGTTATCATTTTTTTTTTGTATTTATTTTGTACCCAAACAATTTACTATTTTGAATAACTTTATTACCGCATGATTGCACCATTAGAGAAACTCTCTTAAATGCCCAAAACTTTTACCATTAGCACCACAAAAACAGATTTAAATCAATTCAAGCATTCAAATAAAATAGTAATTATATATGTATGTATATGTACATTTGAATATATATTTTCACGTTTTAATGTATGAATATGAATACATGTATATGTACATAAACGAAAGGATACATGGTATGCGCTTTTATCATACATACTATATAAATGTAATTTTCTTTTCCAAAATTCCTTTCTATGAAATGAGAAATACAAAAGCGCGAGAATAAACTTTAACTCGTATAAACGTGTTATATTTATATATATGTACATACAATAATATATATATATATATATATAAGTTTTGATTATTACATTTCAAACCCAATGAAAATATTATGTGTAGTTGTGTGTATGATATGAGAAGGAAAAACAAAAGCTGTAAGTGTACATGTAATACACATTCATGCATACGCAACATATTATTTGTATGTGAAGGAAATGTCTGATACAGACAATATAAATGTATGTATACGAAAAGCTTATAATATATGTATATAAACTTTTTCCATTTGTCATCAAGGATTGATCTATCCTTTCAAATTGCATTTCATTCATTCTGTATACCGATTTATAACACCATTAATATACTTGATTTTTACAAATATACATATACATATACATACATACATATATATAAAGATATGTATGATATTTGTATTTAAAGAAATTGAAAAACAAATAACAATATGTGGAATGTACTATTCACACACATTTCCTATATAAGACATACATAGATTCTTTTTATCTGCTATAATATACATTTTCTAAAGATAAGTACAAGAATCAATTTATTAAAAAAATAAAAATAATAATACATCAAGGACATGAAAATAAAGAAAAAATAAAGGAAACGAAATCCTTTTTGTAATTCTTATAAATAACGAATACCATATGAGCATACGATATGTATAAAAAAAGCTTTTAAAAATTTTCTATTTTTCTAGATAAGCAATAAATAAAAGTAATAACCAAAAGGAATTATGAAGACAGATACACAATTTTTATTATCAATTGAATAAAAATTATTTCCAGGACGAAATAAAAATTAATTTCATATTTTTTTTCTCTTTATAAGTAAAAGTAAACAAATTAAAAATCAAAGATTTTGATCTTTTTTTTTTTCTTTTTTAAATCAAAAATTTATTTATTAATCAAAAATTATTTAAAAGTTAATTAATAAAAATAATGGAGAAAAAAATGGAAAAAGTAAAACATAATATATTTCATCTGTATTTACAATTTATTATTTAAAAACAAAATGAAAATTTTTCATAATAAATTTTTAAACATTTTTCTACTTTTGATATTCATTTTTTTTTACATGTACACATACAATATGTATTGGTTTGAATCATTTTTTATTTATTTAAAACGTCAATGTCAGGTATTTATTAATAAATACAGCCATGTCAACACTTACATATTTCTTTTTTTCGTTTTAATATGTACTTTCTTTTTTTCAATCTTTTTTTTTTTCGTTTATATTTCATGGTGTGGTTGATAATTCTGTTTTTCGATGTATGAAAAATTTTTAATATGTTTGTACAACGTATATACAGGGTATATGGTATTAAGTAGTCAGAAATTTAATAACAGATAGATCTGGTCAAAATAAACAAAATATCTAAGCGAGAGAATGGTGAAATGTAAATCTCAATGGTGTCGAAGGTACAACTGTTTTTTTAATCGTTAGTTTTCCTTATGTATACTTAACAAAGGAAAATCTTTTGGTTTTTAAATTGACGTAGAAATATCATCTCTTCAGTACAATTTCTCTAGGAGTTGTTACAAATTAAAGTCACAAATTTGCAAATTTTTACCTAAAATTTTAGAAAAAAAAAAAAAAAAACAGTAAATAAACACTTATATAATAAGTATAACTTTATGTACATGTATGTACGTACATACATGTGTATATTTCCTTAGACTTACACAGATCCTGAACGTATGTTTGAGCAAAAAATTGTACGTGTATAATATGTAAATTGATGATTTTAAAAATGTAAAAACTGATATTTCCTTGTGCATAAGTACATAAATTATACATACATACATACATACATATATGTATGTATGTATGTGTACATATGTATGTATGTATGTAGAAAAAATAATACATAAATGAATTATGATGATGATATTTCGATACCATTCGATATATAATGTAATTTTCGTATCTACGATATTAATAAAAATATTGGAATATTATATTGGTTCATGTGTACTATTTATATAACCTATATATTGTAGATACTTGAAAAATGTAATCAATATATATGACGTAAAATTTTTATATTACACAATATTTTCTGTCATTCAGCAGTATATAAATTTGATAAAATAAAAAAATAATAAAACGTACTACAAAATCATTTTTCGTATGTATTTGTGTTTTCCTGAATTAAAAAAAAAAAAAGGAATATAAATAAATAAAAAATTTGTTATGGTTTGATAGCAAACAATTGTATTGGCAATGCTTTTTATATAAAAAATGTACGCACACACATACATCTGTATACAACGATATCTCTTGAAAATTTTTTTTCTCCATTGGTATATTTTTGGGTGTAATTTATACATCAATATATTATATATGTATACGTCAATATTCGAATATATATATATATATATATATATATATATATATATACACGTATATGTATGTGTGTACGAATCAGTATTAAACCGAAAAACCACTATACCAACCAAAAATATCAAATTCTTATGCTGATCGATTTTATGTCAGAGAGATAAACGACTGCAGGCATCTGTGAAATGGGTTATGTTAGGATAGGATAGTTACATTATAGGGAATATAAAATTTATATTTTACATGTATATGTTTGTAACTATATACATATAAAATACAATTTATTAAAATTTATCCGTATATGTATGTATATTTGTGCAAAATATACAAGTTCATGCGGCTTGAATAGCTTTTAGGTGGAATGATATCAATAACAGAAAATGTTATATAACACCAAAAATGTATACATATATTTGTATTCTTATTACACACGTATACGTACATATGTAAAATTGACGTTGTAAGCTATAAACATACATATGTATGTACATATATTATATATCATACTTACATAGAACCACTTCAATAAAAGCACTTTTTTTTGTAAAAAGTGTTGTGTGAGTAAAACTCACACCAATGTAAATTCATACTTATATCTTATATATATACGGCTGCATATATGTACATTGAAAATTTTATTATGTGCGATGTTGAATTTTCATCATCAAAAAAGGATTAAAACTATTAGACAATTGAATTTAAATTTTTTTTCCCTATGCATGTACTTTGTTTAATACTTTTATGCGGTTACTGGGATGCAGTATTACTAAACAATTTAAACTATTTATGTATTTATGTAAAACTAAGTACATAGGTATCACAATATAAATATATCTAATTTATTTTTTATACATATGTATAAGGTATAAAACTAATAAATGTATAATTTGCCTATTATGAATATAAAAGTGCAAGTAAAGGCACATACGAGTATGTACATCTTTATTTACATTGAATTATTATAGCTTATGTACAGTGAGAAACAAAAAAAAGTAATAATAAGTCTGTTCTCGTACTCGAAACATTGTGTAATGGTTAACAATAAACTGCAAATTTCGTACTTCTCCTATAAAACGTTACAAATTTAAGAATTAAGCTGGTTGATGTTGCTTCTTGTTTGTTTTTTCATTTGATTCAATAGCGGTTAAATTCAATTTTATTTATTTTTATTTATTTATAAAGGTTAGAATAGTAAATGAATTTACAATCCTAACAGGGGGGGAATAGCACTGACTACAGAGGTCTACGGCTATTTGGGGAAGTAGTGTCAGACTCATACCCGAGGTGGGATTCGAACCCACGGCTGTTGGGATCGTAGACCTAGCACACTACAACTAGGCTACACAGCTGGTTAAATTCAATTTTAAACTTAAAATAAAACTTAAGTTTTCTTCTTGATTTTGAGAAAACCACATTTGAGAGCTGCCTTCTTTTTAAATAAGCAAGTTGTACAACATTGCAGCTGACTGAAATAAGGGAACAGACCTAATAATAATAATAATAATTGATGTAATAATATGTGTAGAGCAATATACATATGTATGTACTTATATAAAACATGATATGTTTATATTTAGTTCTTTGTATTTTCGGCGTAGAATATAGATTGATATTATAATGTATGTATGTGCATGTCTACAAATAAGTGAACAATATAAAATCAATATTTCAATTATGCACAATACAATAACAACAAATGTAAATTCTCTTCAATTTAAATAAAAGACAAAAAACTTGCAAAATAATAAAAAAAAGAAGATGCTTTTTTCAATTTGCATAATTGGCACTTTTTGCTAATTTAATTAATTGAACAGATGTTTTCCATTGACCTGAAAAATAAATAAATATGTACACAAAATACAAATAGTAGAGATTATAGTAGCACAATGTATGCACAAGTATGCGCAAATACATACATACATATATGAAATTACACATGGATTTAGCTAAAAGCTTAAAATAAAGAAAAAATTAAATAAAAAATGAATAAAATAAAACAAAATTGGAATAAATCCTTGATATTACATTTTCTGGTATGTTATTGTTAAAAAATTCATTAAATAGTAGGTATTCATTTTAAAAGTGTAATTTAATTAACAAACAAACAACAATATAATGATTTTAAAATATCTACACATTAAATATAACATATATGTAAATATTAATGTATATACATAAATAAATAAAAGGAATTTGCATTAACAAAATAACAATATAAAATTTATATTCTTCAATAATGAACTTTGACAGTTAGATAAATTTATTATTATTGCTATATTGGAATTTATATTATTTAAATACTTGTACGTACATACATACATACATGTATAATAATTCTCATGTATGTATGTATGTATATGCGCAAAAACTATTATTTAATTTATTAGCATCAGCTGTTATTATTGAATTATGCGATTAAAGTTGTCTGTTTATTTTATTATGTTCATGTAATATAAATGAACTATAATTAATTTTTAATTAATTTTATTTTTTTTTATTTTTATACATAAACATATTTATTAACACAAGGAAAATTGTTTCTATTGAAGAAAATCTTTAAAAAATAGAAAATTATCTATACATAATATGCTCTGTGGCCTATGGATAAAAATGAACGTTTAATATAACATATACACAATTAATTGACAGAGTATACAAATTCAGTAAACATAACTAAAATAAGATTTTTCCTTGGAAATTTCTTTCATGTTAAAAAGAAAATGTTCATAGTGAATTTAAAATTTTTTGAAAAATTTTATTTATATTATAAGATTTGAGCCAATTGCTCTTATAGTTTAGAAAAATTAAATAATAATTTATTCATTAATTTTCCTTTCTTTCCAATTTTTAATTTCTCTCTCAAAAAAAAAAAAAAAACAAATTAATTTTCCTTGCCAGTTACCATATGCTATTTCAAAAGACTGAATTAGAAGAAAAAAAAAATCAAGTTTTTTTTCTTTTAATTCCTTATAAAACGAACAATGCAGAGAATTGTATAAGCGTCCATCATAACTAATTACATAAATGTGATATAAAACCCTTTTTGACACTAAACCTTTTCATCAACAATTTATAAAACAATTAAAATGAGAAATTACGAAGATTGAAAAAAAAAAAAAACACCAAGAATAAAGGGTGGTATTTTCAAAACAGCGGGTGATTTAAACATAAAATTTATTTACTGTGCATACATGTGAGTAAAAAATTGAAGTCAACACACATACTAATACAATGATATGTAAAATATACATACATACATGAATTTAAAAAAAATTATTTTTTGTTTACGCGTATACCGCAGTATATGTATATTTTTATTTTAATTAAGTCTTTAAAGCATGTTTTATGATTATACGTACATACATATATGTACGTTATATAATATACATGTGCATGCATACAAAATATATTCGTTTATAAAGATATGCAGCAGTTAAAGTGACTTTTATATAGCAATGATAACTACAATGACGATGATTATAATGATGACTAGGAAGTTATCAAAGATTATAATAAGTATATGAAAGGATTTACTTTAAGGATGTATACAATATATGTACATTCATAATGTATGTTTAATATGCAAGGATGTAAAAGACTAATATGAAGTCGTTTTTTCTTTCTTATTTGAAAACTAAAAGTTTAAAGAGAAGGTGATAATAAATTATGATGAAAAAATTATCACAAAGGAAAGAGATGAAAATGAATTTTAATAGAATTTAAGAACTAAAGACTTCCACACTAAATTAACGAAAGTCTGTAAAGTAGTTGGTTAACGACAGTTCATTAAAAATTAAGAGAAAAAAAAACAAAATAAGAATATCATAAAGTAAATGATATTCATACACCCCTTAATGACATATGCTTTTATTATTTATGCAGTGGAAAATTAATAAGATCCTTTTTCGTATATTGGTTAACATATATAATCGGAGTATGTACAAGTGTACGTTGGAATACACATTTATGAATTTTTATTGAAAATAAATTTACATACTCGTACATATACATATGTATATTCATGTATGATTCATTAAGCTTTCATGTGTATATGTTAAATGTTTGCATACATATTTTTATTTTTTATTATTATTTTTTTTTCATAATTCATTTTTAGATGCTGCTCACATATAAATATGTGCAACACTCCCACATTAAACGTACTGTACTTAAACATACTATTTACAATGCTTTTTCATTTTCATATTCTTTAGAATTAGTAAAATTAGTTTTTGTATTTGTGCAAATGTTTGTTTGTATTTATAGATATACACATGTATTTATTTATAAAAACGTGAGAACAGAAATGGCATGCATTTAGATGCATTTTATAAGAAAGTAATATATTCGTGTACATACAAAAAGACATGTATATGTATGTGTATTTAAATATGTATATAAAGCAATTATTAAAGGCTTAAACATATCATTAGTAAATCTCCAACGAATTTTCTATTCAAATGAATTACATGTATGATAGAAATAATATATGCACATATATGTATGTACGTATGTATATATGTACGTTATATTTAAAATTCAAAATGATGATACTGAATACTGACGTACAGCATTGAATTGAATTAAATATGTAGTTATTACGTTTTGCATATACACATTTTATATTATTTACATATATATGTATATATATATATATATATATATATACATTTATATATGCTTACATAGTAACAGCAAGTTTATTTTCTAGTTACAGAAATATATAATATACTTCACATAATATACATATATTACACATGAAGTTTCTTTTCAACTCACTTCATAAATGGCTCAGCTAGAATAATCCTGGGAATTATACTGCATAAATTCACACCCTTGGGCATATAACGATTTATATAAAAGTGCATCAATGTGCACTGAACATATAAATATATATGTATATGTATGTTTGTATTTGTTTGTACGCAGGTATATGTGTGTGTACCTATACATATATAGTATTTCGCATACACTTGGATTACTTCATATATATACACTTTGTATATACTTATGAAATTTTTGAATGCCTACCGATATGTAATTTGTACACAAGAGCCATATTATAGAAATGTGCACATGTGTACCTCTAAATTATATAGTTATACCCTTTTTAAGTTGATATTTTCTCTTCATGTAATGCAGTAGACTAAAAGGAATTTTTACTAGTTTTTAGTTTTTTGAAAATTCTCAGTACTTAAATTTTTACTTTTATATGCATAGTTGAACTTTTATATATTTTAAAGTACAACATACGAATTCATACATAAATAAATAGAAATAAAATATAATAATATTTCTACAATATATGTACATATGTATAAGAAGAAAATTCTTTAAACATACTTTATAAGTTGAATTTTATCCCAAAGGTTGAATTTTACATACATACATATTTTTTTTTTTTTACTATTTCTCTGTATCTACAAACACACATACTATTTTCTTTTAGCTCCTCTCTGTTTCCTTGTAATTTTGTTAGTAGAATTTTCTAGGTTATGAATATGATGTACATACGTAAAAAGATTTTCAAATTACATCCACATATGTACCTACATAATATATGTAAAAAGTACACAAAAAAAACCTAATATTCTATGAAATTATATAATGAAATTTATTGTATATATATTCTTGCTATGTACATATAAGTATGTATTTTACCAAATACATCAATTACACATATGTATGTACATATGTACACATTTCTTAAAGTATTTAAATTTTAGAAATTTCTTAAAAACTTTTATTTATTTATTTATAAAATAGTACATATGAACTAAATAAATATATGTAATTGTACACTTATAACTCATGTACATTTTGAAATGTTAAGAATTTTTTTTATGCATAATAATGAATTTAAATAAAAAGATACTCACATGTGTATGTATGTATATACATCATATATAAGTATACTAACTAATGCATAGTTAAAAAGCCCAAAAGGACATGTTTAAATTGAATATAAAGTAAAATTCCCAAAATAAAATTTAGTATATTTAAAGGCAAAACGAAAAAAAAGCACAATATAAACTTTTAATTCATTTACATATGTATACATATTAGATAAGTATGTATGTACACGTATCTAAGAAATTTAATAAATACACAGGGTGTTTCGTGGCTCGATAGTAATCCACAAAATACATATTTTTGACTATATTTATTGTACCTCAAAAATCTAGAAAATTTTGGAAAACTGTAAAAAGGTGACGAAAAGAATATAAGATTTTTAATCGCTTAAATTAATACAAAAAATCAAAATAAGACGAAAATTTTTCAAAATATTTTCCTTTGATATTTTCATTTTTAGACATTTTTTCGTTTCTTGGCCTGACGTATTTCGGACGATCAGAATTAACTGCGAAACACCTTGTGTAAATGCGAATTATATACAAACGTACGATGGTGCACATTAGTAGAAATAATCAAAAAAAAAAAAAAAAAAAAAAAAATTGTAATAAATGCAAACAAAAATACATATGTGTGTACATATATGCAAATGTGCTTTTTAAATAAAGTCGTAAAACTATATATGTATGTCATACAGTATACGAGTATTGTACACTACACAATTCACATTACATTTATTGAAATATATGAATTATTGTTATTATTATTATCCTTATTATTGTATTCAAAAGAATTTCCATATGAATTTTTGTTTTGTCTATAAAATACACTAAAAATGATTTCCATTCATACATTTACAAATGAAACTTAAAAATGTCATTATATTTGCATATAAATGTTTAATAATAAAAAGCTAGAAAAAAAAACATGGAAAATTCTCTCAAAGAAAATCGTATTAACAAAAAATAAAAGTATGAGTATAGAAAATACGTATGAGAAATTTTATATTCAAAAAATCACCCTTACTCATTGTCTGCATAGTTTTCAAAGTACAAATTTCTTTTATTTTTCCAAGACAAAATAAAGAAAAGTATGTACTAAAAAAGTAACTAAGTAAGAAAGAAAAAAAAAACAGGAAAAACTAAAGCAAAAATGTGCAAACTTTTTATTTTTAGTTTTTTCTTTTTGTTCGTACATACATAAATGTATAGTCATTACTTATACGACAAATAGATTAGTTTGCATAAGTACATTATAAGTACGAGCGTACACTCAGAGCCACAGCATACGTATATTTAAACAGAATTTTGAAAAACAATGGAATATTTTGGTTTTATACAGGTACTAAAATACTAAAGATGTCGAAGAAAACTTATGCAACATTTGGATAATTAGAAAAAAAAAATTTTCAGAAAAAAAAACTACTTATAATTAAAACCAAAATATTCTGTTAGTTATTATTCAAATTTCATAGATTCAAAACTTATGTGTGAATATTTGTTCCTCAGACTGTAATTGTACCTATAAGTGCTATCTAATAAGTATAAATTTTACAAAGCCGTCCGTATACTGAAGAAAATATAAATATCTCGTACACGTTCGACTATATACGTAAATTAAAAAAATGTAACAAAAAAACAGCAGATTTTCAACTTTTTTTTACCTTGTTTTTTACTTTAAGTTTTAATATTTGTCGACGGAAAAACTAAAAAAATTAAAAAAATAAATAAAATAAAAACAAAATTTCAAGAAAATGAATATCATTATATTTAATGACAATGTCGTGTACTATTTTTCTACAGGGTATTTTTATAATTAAATGAATAATTAAATAATTTCTTGCAATTCTTTTTTAATGTTAATGCAATAGTACAGATTTTTCTTGTTTTCTCATTAAAAAAAAGGAAATGTAAATTTAACTCTTTTCAAGTGATTAAAATTTTCACATTATTTTAAAATACATAAATTTAGAGTAACTTTAATTTTTTTTAAAAAACAATTTTGTAATACAGTCATAAAATCAATACAAATTTTTAAAATGTATTACGTTTTGAGACATTTTTTTTAAATAGAAAAAATTTACCAATGTATTATAGTAATTTATATTGGTAAAATAAAATTTATTGTTATCCTGTTCTAAAATAATATTAGTTATTTTCTGAGGCAGCCAATTTCCAAACTTTTGACTTAGTTTCATAATTTCAAGATTTTTGTTTGTATTGATTTCGAGCATTGATAGTTGTTAGCTGATAGAAAACAGAATTTTGTTTTTACTTCATTATTTAAGTAGAACAAATTTTCGAATTTATGTTTTTAATCCTTAAAAATTGAAAACAAATATCGAAGTACATTTTTGGAAAAAATCTTCAATTTGCTTCAATTTAGCTTGTAGTGTCTCTTTAATGTATAAATCTTATTTATCTTTTAAAACTGCAATATTAATTTGAAAATCAATGATTGTCAATTATCGTCCTTATTTGATACGTATATTTCTGTTAATTTTACAAGTTATTCTTTATATTTACTCAAACGTTTTTTTTTTAAAGCTTTTAAATAAATAAAAAATAAGAAAAAGAAAATATTAAATTAAATTGATACACTACAGTTTTGTTAATCACATTTAACGAAAATATCGATTTAAAAACACCTAAATCCACTAACATACACATATTCTAGGAAATTCGAGTATTCAGGTGAGAACATGAAGTAAAATAGAAATAATAACAATAAAAAAAAAAAATACGAATCACATAAAAAAACAGTAATCAGATTACTTTACCTTTAAAAAGATCACAAAATGAAAAATAAATGTATGTACATATAGTACAAAGATTACGAATGTACGTACTTATATAAAGTATATATTTCACTTTAGTTATGTATGTTTTACATGTACGAAGAAAGAACAAAACTATAAGAACAGAATGTTTTATACTTAGTTTCTTAATACATATGTAAAACGTGTGTATATAGATACGTGTGATTTTTACATCATCACACTAATACATTTTTTTTTTAATATGGCAATAATATGTATTAAAAAGTTAAAAAATTGAAAAAAAAAAAAAAACTAAACTTATGTAGTTGATACCATCAAGGATATCATGTAAAAAAAATCAGGCAAAAAAAAATTGTGAAGTTACGTAAAGGATATGAGTACGTATAACATATTGATTAAATACACAAAGATTACGTTTACATAGATAACGCTACAGTTATACATACACGTGCATATGTATATTCATTACTTTAATGTTAGAAAAGCTTTCTTCAATGCAAAAAGAAGGTGAAAGGATCAATATATATAGCTACATTTTTTTTGTTCTTTTTTTTTAAATGAATAAAATGAAATACGCCATTATTTTTAATGGTGTCTGCCTTTACACTTTTCCGTATATATTTTGCTTTTGTTTTTTTTTTTTATTATTTTTATTATATTGAATGACTTTAATGGGAAAAGTTTAAACTTTTTCGGTAAGTAATTGTGGTAGTGTAGTAATAAAATTAAACAAAAAAAAATAAGAATAAAAAAAAATACAAAACTTGAACGTTTAGAAAATATTAAACATACATATACATACACATAAATATACGTTTCAATAAAAATGTATCATTAAATGTACATACACACAGATTTTCTAAAAGTACATATAGGCATAAAAATTTCTTTAATACAACGTACTACTTTTATATTTTTTCTGTATAGTTCATTGTACCATTAGGGAAAAAGAAAGACAAAGTAGAAAAACAAAATAAAATAAAAAAAATTCATTTGAAAAATAAAAGACAAGGCAACATGAAAAATTTTACATTTTCCTGCTTATTTTTCAAATGTTTAAGCGTAGTAACGTATGTTATATAATATTGTAAAAATCTAAGACCAAAAGAAAATGAGAAAGTATACAATTTTCATTCGCTTTAAAATAAAATTATAAAACAAAACAAAAAAATATAAAATAAAACAAAGTGGAAGTAAATTGGATTTGATGGATTGTAATCGTGTCAGTACTTAAGGGTTAAAATATACAATATGATAAATTATTTTTCGACTTTTTAAATACAATAAAACATAAAGAAAATAAACGTAAAATGAAATAAAACAAAATGTAATGAAAATATGTGCGTATAGCGATTTTTTAAAACTTTAAATTATCATATTTTTGATTAAAAATACATCAAATTTCTTTTTTGATTACTTTAAAATTTCACATTTAATTTTCATTCAAGGAAAATGCTACTAAAAAAAATTAATATAAAGCGATATTATGCAATTTAATCTCACTTTACTTAGGGCACAAAATATAAATAAAAAGGTTTAGATTGGAAAAAAACGTTCCTGAATAAATCATGGAATGCACAGCTTTATGATGGGATCCAGATGAAAGAACCTTATTATATCCAATCAAGTAATCCTTTAATTTTAATAGTTGAATACACGTTAATTATCATGATATTTTCAAATGGTTTTTATCGTCAAAATATCTTACTAAATAACTTCTTGACGGTATTAAAGATGGTACGTCCTATCCGGTTATCACAATGAGACTTTGTGGCCTAAGTGTGCTTGCTTGGGAATGAGCGGGCGGCCACCTCTACGTACCTAATATCCTGTTCAAAATCCTTTACAATTATGCTATCCTGTATACTTAATTGTTAATTTAAAAATAAATTACCCTTTTTGTTTTATCATTTTATATTTATACATCGAATGGACGAAGAATGGAAAGATTTCACGGAATCCCTATGTTCCTCATAAGGAATTTGGGAATTGTATATAACTAAATCAAACATTTAAATCAACTTTTATACAAATTGAATAGAAAACCAAAAATTTTTTACCCATATTTTTTTTACTAAGTATACAATACTTATATCAAATAGTTAAATTTGTTTTTCAAAGAATTTTTTTTAAAATAAAATGAAGCTACCATAACAATATTAAAAAAAAAAAAAAACTTTATTAAGTTTTTAAAATTTTTTATACAGATAAAAAAAATATTTTTTTAAGATGATTTTACTGATATTTGTAACACAAACCAATATTTTTTCTATTCTTTTTTTTTTTAATTTCTCTTTTTGATATGTTACAAAGTTCAAGGTTAAACTGGAAACTTATTTTTTTTTTAAATTCCATCTTTATTCCGATTTTCTTCAAAGATTTAAAAAGGTTTGAGAAATTTTTTCAACATATTATGTTAGTTGAGAGTATCAGAAATAAAATTTATGTTACTTTAAAAATTACAAAAAATGTAAAGTATTTTTGATTTACATATTTGCCAACTATTTCACACAATAAAATAAAATACGTTCACCTTCGTGAGCACTGGAAAAAATGGTTTTTGGGTTGAAATTTCTTTTTGTTTTTTTTTTTTTTTTTTTGGTATTTCGAAAAAAAATTGTTTGGACCTCATAATCACGACATATCAATGATTTAAACACCTAATTAAACAAAATACAGATAACATATAACGTGCGCGTTAACATTTTGTTCTGGTTGGGTAATCTGTAATTATTTTGAAAACAAAAATTTGAATAATTATTTAATGAGATTCTATTGAAATTTCGAATAATTAAAAAAAAACAAACAAACAAGAAAATAGAAAAAAAAAGAATTAAATCCGCCTATATAAACTAAAAATGTGTCACCGCATCTCGAACAAAAAAAATTCTTTTTTTGCCGTACATCAAATTTTAACTCAAAGTTATCAACACATGGAAGTTATTCTTTTTTTTTAACAATTTCAAAATTTAAATTTAATTAACAAAAGAAAAAAATGAAGAATATTTTCAAATTTATCTTATACTTAAACATTATTACGTTCTACGCTGCTTACGGAAATGTAATTTGATTTGTCGAATTTATTAGGTATACAAATTCATTTTGACGATTTGAATTGAGATTGAACCGAGAAAACGATCCAGTTCTAGTAATTTGGGAAAAGTGATTCTGATACATTTTATCTGGTGGAACCACAAGGATATGGTTTACTATAAACTCTTACAACCAAATCAGGACTAATCACTGTAATTTCTGTAATTGTTCATAGGATTTAAAAAAAAAAAAACCAAAATATGCCAAAAGAAATAAAAATCGTCAAAATTAATTTTTACACCTAATAGTAAAATTTATTAGATCATTTTTTGTTTTCTTTAAAAAAAAAATATATATATATATATTATATAGACCGATAATGAACTTCGAGTGACTAATATAAAATGTGAATTTAATCCAACATGGATAAAAGAAGATAGTATATGTCGTTTAAAAGCACGTAGAAATGCACCACCTGTAATTAATCTTGTTATAAAATTGAAAAAGCCAATAACTCATTGGATGGTAAAAAAAAAACAGTTTTTTTTCTATACCTTATATTATTGAATTAAATTCAAATTTATAGATTAATGCAGATATTTATAAAAAAGCAAACGGATACAAACCATTTGCTGTTAATGTAACATCGAATGCGTGTACATTTATCGAAGAAAGTGGTATTAATCCATTTTTAAAAGTTGTACGACATTGGTTAACTACTTATTCAACATTGAATCATTCTTGTCCATTCGAGGTATAAATAAAAATTAATAAAAAAAAAGCATAATTTATTTTTAAACTATTAATAAAAAATCTTACAGGATAGCATAATTGTAAAAGATTTTGCACCGGATGCTAAGGATCTACCATCTTTAATACCGTCAGGAAATTATTTATCTGTATTAAGATATTTCAGTGATAGACCATTTGAAAATATCATGATAATTAACGTGTACGTATCTATAAAAAGTAAAGGATTATTTGACTGAAATCTACAGATTTCTTTCTATTATGAATTTTTGTATATGTATGTACTAATAAATATTAATTTCTGATGTTTAAAAAATTATAATTTTTGTGAATTAAAAAGTTAATTTTTAAACCCCTTATTGAGGTCTCTAGGGCGGCTAGCGTAACCATTTTTGACATAGTCATGTCAGCCATGTGTATTCTAATAAAGTAAAAAAACTTTTCATCGTTACCATTTACCACTAATGTTATTCCCCTTTGATTTTTGTGGCTTTCGTTTTCAAACAAAGAAAACTTACAATCAAACAATCAAATGAACTTACTTGAATGAATATTTCGTGATGTCCTGGGTTCGTATGTGCGGAAGAAAAGTCACTTACACTCAATGCAAATTAATTGTTTTCGAAATTGTAAGGATGAAGCTATTTGCATATGTGTCAGTGAACAATTTGCTTTTGTATTGAAATAAATGAACATATTTTTATACATATTTTCACGATCAAGATCTATACGCATGCAAAATCGTCACTAACACCAATACAAGCCTTTACTAAAATGTTCAACAGATTTGATGATTACTGTATTTTGCCTACCCTGTTCGTTTTTTTTTTTTTTTTAGTTTTAAAATTATTCATTTAATTTTCAATAATTTTTCTAGATATTTTTTAATATTTCAATTAGTGTTCAATTTTTATTAATTTTTTTTTATATACATTATTTTCACTAAGTGAACTTGTACTTAAAATTTTTAATCTTCTTCTGACACAATTTTACAAAATTTCAGGTATATAAAGTATACAATTCTACAAAAAAAAGAAAAAAAAAAGAAAAACTTTTGCAAAATACGTAATTTACTAATGGAATTCTAATGAGATTTACAATTAGTCTTAACTGATAGATTTATAAATTTTGATTAAAAAAAATGTATGCTTCATTACTTCGAAATAAATAAATATTTTTAAAGATTTTATAATTTTATATATTTAAATTGAAAGTTTTTGTTCAAATCAAGTTAAATAATTTTAAATTTGTGAAATTTCAATAATCAATTTAAAAAATGGAAAATATTCTTAAATATTTAATATACTTGAATATTATTATTTTTTATTCTGCAGTGTATGGAAATGTAATTTACATTTAGTTTAATATGCACATTGAGTGTTTTTTAATTAAATTTTATTGCATCATTTTATTAATTGCAGAAAGAAAACGAACTTCGTTTAACTAATTTTAAATGTGAATTTAATCCAAATTGGGTAAAACCTGGTTATGACTGTCATTTAAAAGTACGTAGAAATGCACCACCTTATATGAATATGGTTGCCGATCTTCAAAAGCCAATAACACGTTGGATGGTAAAAACAAAATATATTTAAAAAATTACGGGTGAGTTTCAAAACACAATCTAATACGTTTTGTATGCACTCGAAAAACGTTATGAAATTTTGATGGGTTTAATCTTTACATCAAGACAATATTTAAATTTTAAACGTTTTGAAACTCAACGTATATATATTTAAAGTAAAATCGAACCGACATTCCAAATTCTATTAATTGTTTTCGAATAAAAAAAAATATTACAAATTTTAGGTTAATATAGACGTTTATAAAAAAGCAAGTGGATATAAACCGTTTGCCGTGAATGTAACATCGAACGCATGCACATTTATGAAAGATTCCAGACTTAATCCATTAGTAAAAGTTGTTAGAAATTGGATTAAACGTTATACAAATTTGAATCATTCATGTCCATTTGAAGTATGTAACTCTTTAAATACCTTGATTATTTTGATTCTATATATGTATTTTGATTTTTTTGATTACTATGCAAAATGTTATTTTATAAATATAGGGTAGAATAATAATAAAAGATCTTGTACCAGATGCTAAGGATATACCATCTTTAATACCGTCAGGAAATTATTTGCTTGTAATAAAATTTTTTATTGATAAACCATTTGACCTGATAGCTACTACACAAATTTTTGCACAAATGATTGTTAATGGATTATTTGATTGAAAAAAAAAATTGTTATTTTTTTAAGTTATATAATAAATTTATGAAAGTTTTGAAATATTAATAAAAATTTGTATATTATCATAGTCTGTTGTATCATAATACATTTTGATGAGTGATGAATTTCAAAAGTAATTAAATACGGTTTCAAGACTACCATAAAGTCTTGATACGAGGAATCAATTGTTGCTTGTTTAATAATGGTACGCACAGAAATGTCATTAATTATTGTTAGAAGGACAAATGACAACATATTCAAAATAAACTGTCAGAATGGACAACAGTGAATGAATAGAAAAGGCCTAAATTTGTTTCTATGTTTTCTATGTTTTATAATTCTCTAATTTTTAAAAATTCTTGTAAAAATCACACCTACAGCCACTTCTTCAGAAATTGAAAATTTTTCAAAAAATGCAAATAAAATTATTTAAACAAATACTTGAATATACACAGAATGCGTCTATAATCCCTTGCCATATTTAAAAATTTATATTAAAATTTTCAAAATATTTAAAAATTCAATTACTCACAACAATAATCTGTTAATTTTCCATGTTGAAAACCCCCAATTTTCTGAATTTCTATGAAAATTTGACAAAAAAATTCTTAATTTTAAGTTGAAATGTACATGATGACTAGCTAAAGAGATTCCACTTTATAGCACTGAATAATTCGTTATAATCAAGCAGACAAATGAATCAAGTACAAATACTCGTATTAATTATGTTCAAAGATTTTTATCAAATTACTGGACATTTATTTCAAAAAAAGGCTTTTGATTCGAGTTTTTATTATTAAAAGTTTTTTTGTCTTTATTTTGTAGTTGGTTAATGAGCTATGATAAATAGTTTATATTCTGTTCATTTATTATGTGAAATAAAGGCCTTGTGGAAGAAACTACATAGAGTGGTATCAATTTACATCATTGTATTGATATTCAAAAAACTAATAAAAATATTTAAAAAAACAGAGGAGAAACATTAACATACTCCCATTAAACCTTAACTACATAAAATTAATGAACAAAGTATAGAAAAAGAAACTCGTGCTGTTAATTTTAAAACAACATTTACAATAGGGTTACACATGTTTATCTTAAAAAAAAATTTAACAGGCAAAAAAAACTAATACTAAGTAATTATAAAAATTAGTTGAAATGAAACTAAAATTTATAAATACTGCTTACAACGTGTAGACAAATTATTTTTATTTAAACAGTCTGTGTATTTAACAAAGTCAGGAAATGAAGTCATTTTTATATTTTATTAGTACATTTTTAATTGTATCATTTTTATTATTGGAAAAAGGATGGGCTAATGTAAGCTTTTAAAGTAAAATAATCATTTAAGAAAATACTAAAAAATTTAATAAAGTTATTTTTCAATTTTTTTTTTCTATTTTGTTTATTTTTTAAAATTATGAAAAAAGACAAAAAATGAACTTGAACTTAAAAAACTGTCATGTGAATTTAATCCAGATTGGATTGGAAAAAATTTTACTTGTAAGTTAAAACCACGTAGAAATCAAAAACCATGTGTTAACATATATGTTACGTTGTTAAAACCAGTTACTTCAGTAATGGTAAAAATTACAATGAATTTTAATTTTTTTAAAATTATTTTACAATAAAATGTTTCTACATTATATTTCAGATTAATCTAGATGTTTATAAAAAAGCAAGTGGATTCAAACCATTCCTAATAAATGTAACAGCAAACGGTTGTACATTTATGGAGAATGGAGGAAATAATCCACTTCTAAAAATTATTCGTAATTGGATTATAAACAGTTCAAATCTCCGTTCATGTCCTTTCAAAGTACTTACATACACATAAAATGTTCTTTTTTTATTTTTTGAGAAATTTTTTTTTTATTTATTGCTTTTATTTTAATAATCTTTAAAGGATAATATAATCGTAAATGAGCTAACTCCTGATGCCTCCATCGTACCATCATTAATACCACCAGGAGATTATTTATTTATTATTAGATATTACAAACAAAATCCATTCTTTTATTATGCAGTTATGAAATTTACTGGCAGAATGATTTTAAAAGGATTAGAAGAATGGTAATGATCATAAAACTAAAAATATGTACATATGTATAAAAATTTTAGTATATATATGTATGTACAAACAGAATATTTAAAAAAATAAATAAAATGATTTGAAAATTTTTTATTGCATTTTTACTTATTATTAGAAATTTATTGAAAATAAAAAGAATCATCCATTTATTTCAATCACTCTCGATCATCTGATTCAGTACTTCGGTTAGTTAGTGAGTCAATGAATCGAATTTGAAAACTCTGTTTTAATACCAAATGAATTAAAATAATTTGATGCCAGAATAATTCATTATTAAATAATCAAATAGGATAGAATTACTTAGCCTATTTTGAGACATTATTTTGAACAAAATGTATTTGTTATAATTTTAAATTAACACGATATATAGTATAGTATACAAAAATTTATTAACTCATAATTTTTTTTCTAAAGTTCATAAAATAATTAATGCATGCATATAAACAATGTGTACCTTTCATGTAATTAATTTAAATGTGACTAACATTTCCTTTTTTCTGTTTTCCTTATTTGTTTTATTTTTTCATATTAATTAAAACAGCTGTAAGTTCAATGAAACCAACATTGGATCCATCAAATTGTATTTTAGTTCAAGATGTTAAATCTGTAACACATGATCAAATTACACAAAATTCTGGTGGTTCAACTATTTTACCAACTGAGGAATCAGTACAGACAAGTACATCTGATCATAATGCTTATACAACAGGATTACATAATTCCATTGCTGGAATACAAAGTATTAATGTGCCATCTCAACAACAACAGCAACAGCAACAGCAAATATTACAGCATCAAAATCAACAGCAGCAGCATCATCATCATCAGCAACAACAACAGCAACAACAACAACCTCAAGACCAACAATATACAGCACAACAGCAGCAATTAAAATGGCCTCAAGTTGTTGAATTAAGAGATTTTAATGAAATGTACCATGCAACAATCCCTCCATATCAATTTTGGAACCTTGAATTCCGGAATAAACATCCAGCATTTATACGTTTCAATTTTACATTACCATGGGGTGCTAATTTTGCAATTTATGGTAGACGTAATGTGGCACCAAGTGTTACACAATATGATTTTGTTGAATTTATTAAAGGCGGTAGACTTGATAGTCGTCTCAGACGTAGACGTAGACGACGTAGACGTGATACAGAAGATATTTCTAATGAGTATGAGATGGTATATGACATTTTGGCAGATGACATTTACAATAATAAAGGCAGTAGTAATGGAAACAGTTATATTAATAATAATAATAATAATGAAGAAGATGATGATGATGATAGTATTGCAGACGATGAAAATGATATTCAAGAAATTACTTACGATAATACTGGTAAAATATTTGAAGGAGACGTTCAGCCAACTAACTTCAAAATTTTTGTATCACCCCATCATTATAAACATGATGAATATGTACATGCAGGAGATGGGGGTGGTGAGATGCTTTCAATTATTGATCAGCATCGTCTGGGTAATCTGTCACCGTCAACAGAAGATGTTGCCAAAGAAGAACAACGACAACAGCAGCAGCAAATGAATGCAGAGAAATTGCATATAATTTCGAAACGTTCATCAGATGGATTACCGACACTAGACATGGACACAATGATGGTCAACGTTACCCTTTTGCAGTATCTTGATACTGGTCTATGGTTCTTGTCCGTTTACAATGATGAATTACTGGCACATAGTGTTACGTTGATTGTTGAAGAAGCGGAAGGGGTTAGTACGACATGTCCTAATGATTGCTCTGGCAGAGGTAGCTGTTACCTTGGTAAATGTGATTGTATTGATGGTTATCAAGGTGCTGATTGTTCTAAGAGTAAGTAAAATTGTATTTCATCCTTTTAATTTTTGTTTTATAAAAGAATATGACTTCCTATATAGCAAATAGAAAACCTAACATACATATACCTGCATACTATATATAAAGTAATTACATACAAATATAATATATCTATACGTACATACATATGTACATACATATATTTTCGCATTCATTTATTTCTGTAAAGTACATATATGCACGCATATATTTATGTTGTACACATTATAATCATTCATTTGTCTGACATTCAGTGTAATTGAATTGAAAATTCAAGAGTTTTAAATTCAATCTAACCTGTAAATCCTCTTGTATTAAATAAATGTTCATAAATATATGTGTGTGTGTGTAATTTATTTTTTAAACATGATGTATACATGAAATGATTTCCTTTCTTTATGAGTGAATAAATAAATATACATATGTATGATATCCTAATACATGTATGTACTCTAAATACTCATATGTACTACATATAATCACAGATATTATGTAATATATGTAAGTACTTAAGACCTTCAAGCATATTCTTCAAATAAATGCTTACAATCTCTACAATTTATACTTCTACTACTTTTATATTAAACATATGTACATACATATCCACACTTTTATTTGTATGTATGTATATACCCTGACATACATACATAAATGTAATACATGGTATATTTGTTCCTGTTCACCTTTTACATATGTTAGACTTTTCCTTCTTTTGTTTTCTATATAAAACAGAAAAACCACTTCTTCATGCCTTCATTACGTTTCCGTACAAGTAAACTTTTTGAATTAGAAATGGGAAATTAAGTTGATAGTCACTTAGTTTATGGGTGTTTAAAAACAAAAAAAAGTTTTTTTCCCCCTTCTTTGTTTTCTTTTTTTGTTTTGTAATTTCTGTTTATTCAATAAATTCATTTTTGTTTTATTTAATTTTTTTTCTTCTACTTTTGCCTTTTTTTTCGATTGGAATCATTGATTTTTTGTGAGTTCCACAAAAAAAAAGTTTATTTTTGTTTTTACCTTTCATATTTACTTGAATAAACAGCAATTAAAATTTAATGATTCATGATATCAATATAAAAAAAAACTGTTCTCCGTAATTGTAATTACTTTTTGTTTTTATTCCTGTTTTATGATATTTTTAGGTTTAATGATATTAAATTAAAAATAATTAAAAACAAAAACAAAAATCCATAATTCTTGGCCTTGACATCATTCCTTATCATTTAAAGTACATAAGTGCATTGAAAATTAATAAAAAGTGAGTTTCAAAACATCAAAAACAAATGTGCAATATACGATATTACTACTGTTCTAAACTAATATAATTATGATACAATTGATTGATACATTGTAGCAGTTGTGCAAATTTTTTTCTTCGGTATTTTATAAGTGTTTTTCATTTGTTTGATCGATTATTTTCCATTTTATAATCATTTAATTGAATATTCATTTTTATTTATTATGTACTTAAATTGCATTAAAATAACGACTGTTGTTGAATTCGAATAAATATTGGTGAAAATATTTTTGTTATTTTTAAACACATTGCTCGTTTAATAGATGCGTAAACTTACCATATTCGATAGGTTTCAAAACTTCTAACTATGCATCTGTTTCAGTCTTAGACGTTTTAGAACTCGTTGTATTGTATTAACTCAGTATTAATACTTTTCGAAACTCACTGAAATTTTGCACTAAATTTTTTTTTCTCAAATATAAACAGAAAAATTTTCTTTTTTAATTTGAAACAAATAAAATAATAAACAAAACTTAAATTTTTTTTCTTTTGTTTTTCTTTTTTCTCTATTTTCAAATGAATTTTCACATTGCCTTGAACTCAAAATGAACAAAAAAACTTCTTGGAAACAATACAAATTGGAACAATATAATAATACAAAACAAATATAAAAAATGCATTCATCCTGCATGTGTTATTGTAAAAATCACAACGATTATAAATTACAAATACAATGCAAAAAAAATCAACATGAACTAAAAAAAAAAAAACATTATGAATAAAATAATAATAATAAAAAAAAACAATTACAAATGGAAATGGTTATGAAATAACAATGTAATAACAACAAAATTTATATAAAAGGTGTATGTCCGGTATTATGCTCAGCTCATGGACATTATGGTGGTGGTGTTTGTCATTGTGAAGAAGGTTGGAAAGGTGCTGAATGTGATATACCATCCGGTGAATGTGAAGTTCCAGGTTGTTCAAATCATGGAAGATGTATTGAAGGTGAATGCCATTGTGAACGTGGTTGGAAAGGAAAATTTTGTGAAGAACGTAAGTAAAAACAATACAAAATGAAATATGTATTAGAGAATTTTTATTTCCGTTTTCATTTTGTTCAACATTTTATAAAACTAATATTGATAATATTTTATAATACAAAATTGTAAAATAATCTGTATTAGAAAAACTGAACATTTTATTTTTCCATGGAAAGAAAAAAAACCATGTAAACTGAATTCGCATGATTTATTACACACATACAGGTTAAACTAGAATGTTTGCTTACATAAATCTACAAAATGTGTAATATTCATCAATTTCTCATGAAAAATTCATTTGTTATATTCATAATTGATTTGATTTGATTCAATTTCATTTAATGGAATTTAAAATATTTATTTTTTTTCTGTGTTTTCTTTTTTTCGCGTATGCAATCTACATGTGCTACATACTGCACATTTAGGTGATTGTATTGATCCATCATGCTCTGGCCATGGTACCTGTGTTGCCGGACAATGTTATTGTAAGGCTGGTTGGCAAGGTGATGATTGTGGAACAATTGACCAGAGAGTATATCAATGTTTACCTGGTTGTTCAGAGCATGGTACATATGATTTAGAAACTGGTACTTGTATTTGTGAAAGACACTGGACTGGACCAGATTGTTCTCAAGGTAAATATATTAGATTGTTATTATTATTATTTTTTTTTTTTTTATTTATTATCATTTATTTTAATAAACATGAACTATTGCTTTTCCAATATTTGCATGAAAAATTTAAGTAAAATATTCAATTTCATGTATTTATATCGAAGGCACACATCTGATTTTTATACTATAAAGCTTTAAAATCAAACATATAGGACATGTCACCCAGTATTTTCCGAATACTAGGAACAATCATTCAAAACTGTATGTGGGCAATATTATGCTAGTCTTGATATGATATTTTTGATTTTGGTAAATTTTATTCGTATTTATACAGTTTATTTTGCAAAAAAAAAATAATAATGTACGTTATGTGAACCATAAGATATGTGAAAATTTGAAAAATAAATTTGAAATTTTCAAAATACAAAGACTAATAAGAACAAGACCATAAAAATCATGTGCATCAGGTCAATTTTAAGATTAGAATGTGTACCATTGATATAAAACAAAGATCATACCTTACACATGTACGTAGTAGTCATTAAGCAAAGAAAACATACGTAAAAATATTATTTCAATTTAATAATTTCACGAAAATGAAATATTTTCTACGTTGCAGGTTTTTTTTATTTTACATTTTTGTTTTAATCATTTTTTTTTAATTTTTTTTTTTTAATTCATTTGTTGATTTTTCCTGTATTTTTACAATTTTTAAATACATAGTAATTTAAAAAAAAAAACGTTTTTATCCATTCAAAAATTTATCTGTGAGCACATATGTATGAATGAAAATAAAAATTATGCACGTACGGGTTCTTAATATGTACGTGACATTCAAATATAAAAATGTTTATTCTTGTCCTCTCTAATAAAAATAAATATGTAGATGCGTACATATGTGTGTGTATAAAAATCTTATACATATATAAAAAAAATATGCATGAATACGTCATAAAATTTATAATCCATTAAATTTTGTGTATAGTAAAAAAAATTTCATACTCTAGTCATAATAAAAATATTGAATACAAATAATATAGTACACATTACATCCATACATCATATAAGTAAGTATTAAATGACAATGTTTTTATTTTTTTTTTTTTTTTAAATAAAAAAATTACAGAAAGATATTAAATACATATATTAAAACCATACAGATATAAAATTAAAAATCATACATGATTATATAACTATGGGATATGTAAAAAAAAAATTATATTACATTTTCATATGTTTTATGTGTGTATGTACATACATACGTATGGATGTCATAATAAAATCTTGTCTTTATGAAAAATCAATGTGATAATATAGTTCATCGTGTTTTGATCATGTTTATTCTCATATACGTACATATCCTTTTTCCCTATTTTTTTTTTTTTTTAACTTAAAATGAAACTTTTAGCGATGATGACAAACACATGACGATAGATAGATAAATAGAACAAGAATTATATTGAAAATACATATGTACTCTTTTATGTATACATCAACTGTCGTACAATATATTTTATGTTATGTGGATATAATGTATAATACCCGTATGTATGTGTACATCATATCAGCAATATGTAGGACAACAAAAAGGCAAAAAAAAAAAATTTGTTCTTTTATGATGAATCTTGTATGACATTTTAGTGGGTGGTGGGGATTATATGCATACATACATTCATATACATATGGATACATAAAATGGCGATTGGATAATATGTACATAAAATTTAATATATGTACATACTGATGTATACAATATGATATTCATGTCAATTGGAAGAAAAAAATATATATATGTATGTACATATAAAAAAGTAATAATATAAGTAATTTTTTCGTTTTAGTACAGTAATAACAGTACAAGTATCATATTATTATAGAATTTAACACTGCTGATACAGTATACTCGTATAATCATTTTATTTTTCTTTCTTGGATGTACATACCATAAATTTCTTTATATGTACGTGTATTACATAAATAACATAGTCATACACACACAAATATAAATGTACAAATTTTTATCTATATTCCAATATAAAAATAAAACTCGAATAAACGCATCCAAGTAGCTTCATATCTGTTAATAAAATTTTTTAAATATTCAAATTTCAAATAAATGATTCTCATACAAAGAAATTTTTTTTACTTAAAATGAACTTATTTAAGATTTAAATCGTATTAATTTTATATTATTAATTTTCTCACCGAAACTTCAACTATTTATTCAATCAAAAATGAATTAATCAATATTTTTGTTCATTCAAATTTTTTAGTTTCATACTAGTTTCCAGTAGGTTGAATTTTATCACATATTGATTTAGAACCAAAATGAGAATTATCAGATAAATTGTGCCATTCGAACTCAATTTTATAATCCTACATATTTTTTTATATTTTTTTTTTTTTTGCCAATTATTCTGGTTATCCGAAATATTGAAATAAAATCTATTTGGAATATTTTTATATGTGTGCAGAGATTATTACAAACGTTAAAAATATTGATTTCAAAATAAATTGAAATAAAATATGAATAATTGCTAATTGAAAAGATTTAAAAGATTATAATAATAACAAAATACTTGGTACTAGATAGGGAATGTAATGGAATGTTTAAAAACAAAAAAAATTTTTTTTGATATCTTTCAAAGCATTTATAAAATTTTCATTAATTTTTACAATATTATTTGTTTATTTTTGATGATAACATGCATATTCTGTTATAAGTATTTAAATGATTGTACGTACATATGCATGTATATTGAATATAGGCAGATGTTTGTATATGTAAAATATATTTCGGAAATGTTTAAAGGCCATAAACATGACATAATGGTAAATGACTGTAAGAGATTTTCATACTGTTGTGGTTTTTACACTACATGAATATTTATTGTACACAAATATAAAATGTTTCTTGTTAGCTTACATTATTCTTTATACAATCCATGTATACGTGTAATACCGAAGTATACATATTTACAAAATTCAAATTCTTTTTATCTTTGTTGTATACCTTTTAAAAATATTATGTTCATCAAGGTATTATAGGAAATTATAAAAAAGTAAAGGATAAAAGAGGGAAAATATAAAAAGGAATAAGGAAATAAAAAGATAAAGGCAACAAAGGGAGTATTTGATAAAAGGACATAAAATTATATGTTATTAACAAATAACATGAGTTGCATGCGTATACTGTATGTAATGAAATGGGTTATTTTTGACTGTAGTTTATCGTCTTCTTATTTCAATATGGTTTCAGTGAGTTCAAGTAGATAAAGGTGTAATGTATGGTTATTAATTAATTTATGCAATATATTGCATATCTTCCGACTGCTACTGATGTTGTTATCTGCAATTACTTTTAGCATGTACATACATATATACGCATAGACTAAGACACCTCTCATATACACAAATACATACATATGTGTATAATACAAAATATCTATCAAACAATTCCTTTTACAATAATATCAAACAGAATTTTATTACTATTACATTTTTTATATGAGATTCGTTGTATTTTTTCTTTTTCATTGTATGCGTATAACAGTATTCATATGTGATATTATCAACATTGTTATACACTTAACTGAAATAAATACCTTAAAACTACATTATTATTTATTCTTTATTATTTATTTTTTTGTAATTTCTTTTATTTTTGTTCCTTTCTTTTAAGGATATTCCTTTCGTTTTATTTTTTATTTTTATTACTAAAAAAAACAACGTTAAATTTTCTCTGTTAAAATGTACGTGTATATTCAGATAACTACAATAAAAAATAATATTGTATAATTATACATACACGTAATCATAAAAGTATATATCCAAATAATTTCTATATAGATACAAGTACACTTAAACTTGTATTAAACATGTACATATACTAACTCTGCTCCATCGTTTGCAAAATATATCACAGCAAAATGAGCAAAAATTTCCTTTGTATTCTTTTCTTCCATTTTTTCATTTGTTATTGTTGCTATTTTTATTTTATTTTTTTGTTTTTTTTTTTAAATATTTTAGTACAAATGATTACGATGAAAATCTTTTATTTTTATGTGTACACTAACTGTACACATAAACAATATACGTACAAACATGTGTATGTGTACATGTAATACAAAATATTATATATTCGTGAAATCATAAAAATATTTATACTATATAGTCAAGTATGTATGCTAAAAAGCTAAAAAGTAGGTCATTGTTATTTTCAAATTATTATGTGAATTTTATTATATACCAAAAAATAAAACTGAACTGCAAAATGGTACATAAAATTAAAAAAGAATACATTTACATACAAAAGAAATGTAATATAAAGAATATTATATATACGTATCCTATTTTTGTGTGTATTTTGAAAATTTATTATAAAAAAATGAAAAATTATAAATAATTCGTTTAAATAGGATTAAAGATAAAATTCACCAATACTATACACACATGCGTATAGTGTATATGTATGTATATCAAAGTTTTAAAATACCTGTATCAACGCATACGTAAATAAAATTAAGATAATATAAGTATCTAAAGGATGTTCTAAAGTAACGATCACAAAATGCGTTTTTCATTTAGTTTAAAACTATTCCCAACAAAAAATCGTTCCAAACTGCTTTCCCTTTTGAGATTTAGGGAACTGAAAATTTTTATTTAATTTATATATTTACAATAAATAAGAGATGAAGCACGTATAACTCATTATCGGAGTATATCGTCCTTGAGATATCGTATAGAGATTATACTATAGTATATGCATACATAATTCGCACTATACGAAAACAAATCATTTTGTGATCTCTGCTCTGGGACACCTTGTATATATGTATACATATAACGGTATACCGGCATTTAAATATGTTTACATAATCTGGCTAATAATTTCAATGTTATATAACATTAAATTACATAAATTTAAGCGCTACTAGCCATTTTTTTATATTTAAAAAAAAAAAGCTTGTACGTATTATATTGAAAATCATACTCATACACACATAAAATTATGAACACATACTTAAAATAAAAGAATGAAAAGAATAAAAAAAATCCTGAAAAAGTGTGAATAACAGGAATAAAGGCGATTCTTTTTTTAAATTGTAGCAATAAAAATAATAAAAGTATAATTTAAAAAAAAAAAATTACTTGAAAATTTAATGTCTATACCGTAGTGCGTATAATTTGAATAGTATACGTTATGTTTTATTTTTTTTTTTATCAGTTGTTTTTTTTTTGTCCTGCTCTTATATTTAGTGTAAAATTATGCTATTATATTGTACACGGTAGACAATTTATAAATAATGATATTAAAAGCACAACAGATGACAAAAAATGAATGAATAATGGAGAAAAAAATAAAAATAAAAACAAAACAAAATGAATTATGACCTTTTTGTTTTCCTTTCTCTATTGTTTTGTTGCTACTTAGAAAATTTTATGTAAATTATGACAAAGTACTTTATATACATTGCACATTAAATATATGCACATATGTACATGTATGTATGTATTGCGTTATCTAATTGAGTACATCGTATTCAATGTGCTTTAATCTAAAACAATAATTTAAAAAAATAAAAGTAAACATTCGCTTTTTTTTTACAAAGAAGTCAAAACAATATTTTCCTGAAGTTGATTTATGAATATGTTTTGTTTTTTTTTTTTTGGATAATAAATAAAAATTTTTATTATTTTGCATAAATAAAATGTTATACTTTTCCAGACAAATTTTAAACAAAATAAAAAGAAATTAAATATGCATTCAGTTTAATTTGTCCATGTAACATGATGATTTCCAAGATGTTTAAATGTCAATTACGCTCTTTAATTATAAAAAAAAAAAAAAAAAATTGAGAATACAGAATCATAATCATTATCATAGAATACTCCATTATTGATGACACTTTTCCTTCTCGCATCTTATTTAGATAACCACCTAAATTTTGATCTTCCAACATCCTTCTTGTCCCCTACTATTCGGGGTATTATACGTTTTTCTGGGTCATTTTCGTCTTTTCGCGTGATATATCTCAATCAAAGTTAATATCCTCAAACTACTCATTGCAATTAATACAGAATCATACACATATGAATACATATAACTCGATTAATTGTACGTAATTTTTTTTAAATAAAATAAATGGAAAGCAAGAAAATTTTTTTAAACTATTATCAGATTTTGCTTTGTTCTTATACTCCAATTTTTTTGAACCTTTAAATATATTTTAAGATAAAATTTTATTAAATTTGTTGTTCATTCATATCATTTTATTCATTCATTATTTAAAAAAAAAAAAAAATAGCATCCAAAATTTCAAATATTTCCGTTGTCTTTCATTTTTTTTTAGGTTTTTTTCTTTTTATTTTATTACAACATTTATTGTTTTTTTTTCTGTTAGTTTATTTGCATGTTTTTTTTTTATTTCATTTTATCTTTGAATGTATTTTTGTAATACATATTTTTCGTGTCAACTGCTTTCCTCTTTTTTAACAAAAAGTGTGCAATATTTGAATTTTTCGTTTTTTTTTGAAATTTGAAAAAAAAAAATATGCAATAGAAAAAACAAAACAAAACAAAAAATGTAAAAAAAAATATATGTAGATACACATTTATATAAAAATGTTTATACTTTTCTTCACATTTTTCTGTGAATGTATGTGTGTACATGCATGACAGTGAAAAAAAGTGCTGGAGAAAATAAACAAACATCAAATTGCAAGGATATGTATACATATGTTATCATTATAATATGCATATCCTTAAAAAATAGGATATTTTTTTCATATATTGTATATATGACCATAAATATTTAAATCGTACAAGCGCTTTCATGTATGTCTTTACGAAGAAATGTTTCAGTACTTACACATGTATAAATATTTGATAGACTGTAGCTTCATAAAACAAAAATATTTCGCAATATATCCTTCGGTAATACAAAGAAATTTTTTATTTTTAAAGAAAAGCTAAAAATATCTAATGTACATACATGTATTAATGTAAAATAATAAAAAAACAATACATGACACATATTTCAAAAAATTTGAATTTTTTGAAATATAAAAAGTTTGAAGTTACACTGCACCACACATTAACAAAAGTAAAATACAGCTGTGGGTGGTATAGGAGTGGAGAATGAGAGGAAAAGCTCAAATGTATTTTTTTTTTCTAAATTCAAAAAAGTCGATAGTAGTAATAATATGATAACTAAAAAGAGAATCAAAAAATAAAATATAAAAATAATAAAAATCAATGCATCCTGTTATGAATACAGGATAATCCGAATGAAAATCAATTTTTTTCGTTACGAACATTCATACAATAAAAATAGTTGTGTCTTTTTTTTTAACGAACTTTAAATTCTTTTTTTTTAACATTTTAATTTTCAAAATTTTGAAATAACTGAAAAAATTTTTATTGCTTTCAATTTGAAATAAATTTAATTTTTATATTGAAAATAATTAAATCAAATCATTTCAATCAAATTTTATTTTAAAACATTTTACCTTTCGGGACATGAATGCATGCCTTGAGTATGTATAGGTATTTCGATCGCAAGTGTTCTTTTATACGTGAAAAAATGGATGCTAAAAGCTTTTAATTTTATCAGTTGAATTCATGAATGTTCCTCTATCCGCCCACTTTTATCTGAGGTCCATGATGAAAATACTTTGTAAAGTGAATATTTTAAATTTTTAATTTGAGGAATTTCCAAATAAAATGTACTGAGATTTATTCTACAGGGTTACATTCAATTAAATAAAATTAATTTTTATATGATAACTTAATTAATTACATTGATTGCACTTTTTACAATATTTATTTATATACATATAAAAAAAAAAATTATACAATAAAAGTGTAAAAATAAAAATCAAATAAAATATTCAATTTATTTTATTAACAAAATGAAAAAAATAAAAACATGAAATTACAAAAGATAAACTATAAACAAAACCTAAAGTAAAATGTAATATTTTTATAACTTTTATTACATTTTATTTCAAAATAAACGATAAAATGTACTTCAACTATTTTTATTACTCTAGGTACATGTGTATACTTATATGTACTGCAAGTATGATCAACATCATCATTTTTTCTTCAAATTTTTTTTTTTTTTTTTTTTGCTTTTAACAATTTCCTTTCAATTGTGTTAGTATATAACAAAAGACAAGTTGGTCTTTTTTATTATGATTATTTTTTATTTTTTCATGTCTGCATGTAACTTTTTTTTCTGTTACATTTATTCGGTTATTTTTTTTTCAATTTCCTCATAAACTTTATACAAAGTACTTATAATTCAATTTTCAAAAAATGCTTCTTTTTATTTTATTTATTTTTTTTTAAATATTTTATTTCATACATTATTTAATTTTTTCATCACAATAATGACTCAATGTTTTTATTTTATTTTTCTTCCCTTCTTTTATGTTATTGTAGCTGTTTGCAGCCTTGATTGTGGTCCAAATGGTGTTTGTGAATCGGGTAAATGCCGTTGTAATCCTGGTTGGACAGGAAATCTATGCGATCAACTACCTTGTGATGACAGATGCTCTGGACATGGACAATGTAAGAATGGAACGTGTGTCTGTTCACAAGGATGGAATGGACGTCATTGTACTTTACGTAAGTATATTTACTAGTAAAATACACAAAAAAAAGGAAAAAAAATCAATTTAACAACAACAACAAGATAACGTATAGAAAAACAATGTTGTATTTTTTTTCCTTTTTTTTATTATTTCTTTTATGATTTTAATTAAATTTAAAAGGATAAACAACTGTAAAACTTATTGTATACACTTTTTTGTGTACAATTTTCTTTTATTATTTTGTAATTTGATGATGAAGATATAAAAGTAAAGCGTATGTCATTCACTCATAATTTTGCATATGTACATACATATATGCAATGCCATGTACGTGTTGTACATACTCAATGTACATTGAATGATTTAAGTTAACGTATATTTTATATGTACGTATACGTTTTGTTCGAATTTCTTTTTTTCATATTACCTTTTTTTTGTTGCCATTTCAATTTTATCCAAAATTACTTCTTGAGTGATATATAATTGAAAATGACATTATACTTGATATGCTGTTTATATAATTTTTGTGTGCAATACATACATATGTACATACAGACACGTTATAAATATATCTCCTTTCAAATATTCTGAACTGATGCTGCGTATGTATGTAAATGTTCTACCATCAAGAACATTTTTATAAAATCAAATGTGTTTTTATACATTTAAATATCTACGTATGTACGTGTACACAATTTAGTATCTTACATGCATTTTAAAACTAACCAATATGCTGGACGATTTTTGAGAAAAGAAGGGTGATTTATGTTTGGTGTAGGTATGTCATGTTAGTAGGTGGCCGTTTAAAAGGCAAAAATAATATATGAAATACCGTAATGTCAGTTGTATTGTACTACATAACGTACATATGTGTATGTATTTGCAAGTATTATGTGTACGCAATAAGTTGACATCTGTCAGTCATATACAATGACAGAAAATTGTTTGCAAACAACAGTAACATTTTTTAAATATTTTTTTTTCTCATATTGTAAATGCATTTTACTTGAACTTTTTTTCTTCTTATTTTTTCATTCTAGTCTCATTTTTTATTAAAGTTAACAAAAAATCATGAAAATTCTATTTTTTTCTTTATTAACATCATCCTTAACATTTTTCTCTTCTTATTTTATAATGTCAAAATATAAAGGGTCGGTATTACATGTTATAAATTAAAAAAAAACAGCTCTTTATATTTTAATTTAATAAATCAACCGTTAAAACTATTTTAATCAAGGAAATACTCATTTAAAATATTGACAAAAAAATAAAAAATAAAAAATAATAAAAATTATAGTGACAGGTTTTGTTGTAAAAGCATTTAAAGAAAATTCAGTTGTTAACGCGTTTATGTAACTTGAAGCTAGAATTTCCATGAAAATAATTCTGACTTTTAGAATTTTCAATCTAAGTGTTAAAATTAAGCATTTTGAATTTATCCTTTAAACGTCCTACGAAATACAAATTAAAATCATTAAAGTAATTTTTAAAGAGTATTAAATTTAATGTAACTGTAATTATTTCACTTTAAATACTATTTTTTATTCGCTTTTAAGAAGTATTTTTGAAATTTATGTAAAATGCAAAATACAACATAGTATAATGCAAAATATAACACTTAAAATAAATCAATGACATTCAAGTATTTGAAAAATTTCGTCATTGTGCTTTCTATTACCCTTTTATACTGAGTTCAGCACAAATACCAATTTTATTTTCTTGTTTCAAAGCTGTTACCAACTACATACACAAATACAAGTATTCTGATTGTACATGTGTAATAAAGAATATAAATGAAATGCATCGACCTCTTAGGCATGCATACATTTAACATACATACATACGAGTGTATATATGTATGTATGTACATCTGTTATAGTGAAAACATAATAAATTCAAAAATTTATACACATTCCATACAATATTCCTAATTTTACTATTTTGTAGACCATCATCTTTCTTGTCGACTATCTACCCTTTTAATAGTTACATACATAGATCTTATTTTACAGTAGTACTTGGATGCAATACTATAAAATTTAGGAATTTATCAAGTTGATGTTCACACATTATTAGATTTCAACCCCTTTTACCTTTTATTTTATAGAGAATTTTTTATACACACTACATAGTTATATAATATATAATATATACGAAAATAAGAACTTAATACTTTTTTTTTTTGAAAATCTTTGAGTCAAGAACCCTATTTGTATTCTTTGTAGTGTCACTTTATACTTCAAAAATATGCTCCTTAAAAAACATGATAACAAAAAGAAAAGCTCAAATTCTAAACAAATTTCTTTCTTCTTTACACAGTACATAATATATTTAACAAATTTTACCACATATTTTATACAAAACGTTGCATACATATAAATTTTAGGTATACAAAATATACTTATATATGTAGATAAAAATGAAATGACTTTTCATTTTATGCATATGACGTGTGTTATATCACATATTATAATATGCACACAAATTATTTCCATAAAAGGATGTAGCAATAGTATGCACATATGTATGTATTTATGTGCGTATGCATATACATAAATTGTTATTCGAAAACATAGTGATTATGTACGAATATATTTATGTATACATGTACATATATGTTTTTAAAGCACATTTGAAAATAGTAAAACATGTAGTCAACTAGTAATACATATATAAACTAACATAATCTAAAACGGCCCTTTTTTATATACATACATATGTATCATCAGACTGTGCACGTACATTCATAAAATATGTAAATATATATGTATTTGTGCAGAGAATATACAACTGAATAAAAGAAAGCAAAAAAATTGGCTACATACTTTTTTTTGTTATTATTATAAAAAAAAAAAATCTTTTTTTCCGAATTTTTCCTCTCGTTTTACATATGTATGTACATATATACAGAAAACAGATATTATTTTGGAAATTCTAGACAGAAAATTCGAATAGTGCTGACTAGACAAAAAATTTTTGAACATCATTTTATGTTGTTAGTTAGTTATATAAAATCTGTAGATTTTTATAAGTATTATGAACATACATTAGATTTTATGTATATGTACACGTTAACATTCTGCATAAAAATGTTATTATACTATTATTATGTGTATATAAATATAAAAGTATCCTACTATCACTATTGTAACAATGAATGCACAAAATTTTTGTTCATGCTTTCAAAATAATGAACGAATGAACGCCAAATCAAAAGAAAAACAACAACAAAAAAACTCAAAACAACAACCATAAGAACAAAATCAAAAAACAAGAAAAAAAGAAATGGAAAATTGAAAAAATAAAACCTAAAACCAACTAAAACGTAAAATTGAAAAAAAAAGGACTTGTGAAAACGAACGAAACTTACATATAAATGATGATGGTGGCAACCAAAACGTAACCGCTGTATGCTAAAAGACTAACCAACTAATCATCATTCAACCTCAGCATCATACTTTTTATTCCATCAGGAAAATGAAAATTCTATAAATTTGGCGAATATTTCCTGTCATATACATGTACATTATTTTGCAGAATGTAACATATAGAAAATAAAAAAAAATTTTTTTTCGTCATCTTCCAACAAATACTATGTTATCTATACAAAAACCTCAAAATATTTCAAACCTAAAATTGTGAGCACATACAAATAAACATCAGTTTTTTTTTTTTTTTGCATTTTCAATATTCCTGATTTTAGATAGGTATGTTTGGTACGTTGCAGAACATGTATGACAAAAATTTTGAAACGAAAAAATAAAAAAGCGATTTTTTATAATTTATATCTTGCTATACTTGGGAAAAATGGAAAAAGTATGCAATTACCTAAAAAAAAAGTAAAAAAAGGTTGAACTCATTATCATTTTACTGAAATATGAAGCAAATTAAAAATAACTCCTTTTCTATTTGAAAACAAAATTTTCCTTTTCAACTTCAATTTTTGTGAAAAAACGAACAAATTTTCTTATTTATTCTTATTGTTTTGTTTTTTTTTTCCTTCTCTTTCTCTCTTCTATAGCTGGCTGTGAAAATGGATGCTCACGCCATGGACAATGTACATTGGAAGATGGTGAATATCGTTGTGATTGCATTGAAGGATGGGCTGGATCAGATTGCTCAATACCACTAGAAATGAATTGCAAGGATAATATTGATAATGATCACGGTAATTAAATACATACATATATACATACATATATTATGACTCAAATATATAAGATAGGATATCTGTGATTGATACTAGGATTTTACTATGCTATGGTATTAATCATATTACTAAAGACGTAAAATGTAATTCTAGCATTCCATACTCTTAAAATTATTATCAAATTAATTTCTAACATTTCCGCAACATTGAAATGACTAAATTCACTAAATATTTTACGAATACTACTCTGATTATAGTTAAATTTCATGGATTTTGATATTACCTTTATACCAGCTTCATAGTACAGGCTGGTATTGGGTCACATATATACATACATACATATGTCAATGTGTGGTACACACCGTACGGTTACTTCATATCAATATTAGATATTTGTCATAAGCCTTAAAAAACTATTTAAATTTATTTGCTATTAAATGATTTCGCACAAAAATGAATGATTTTCATTTTAAATAAAAATTCAATACGCTTTTAAAATCAAACTAAATTATTCAATAATGTTTAAGTAACAGATTAATTTGCCTAGCAAAAAAGAAATTCATACTACAATTTTCAAATACTTTTTTTTTGTGTTATATTCAAATTAAGAAGCAAATGTCTATAAAACGCAAAAAAATAAAAAAATAAAAATAACAAAGAAAAAAAAATCAATAAATTTTTCCATTAAAAATGAAAAAGAAAATTTGAACAAAAAAGAAAAAAAATTATATTAAACCCTCTATTAAAATCAAAATCAGGTGAATTTGAAATTTCCTTTAAAAAGGTACTTATATACTGTATATAATATTATATTCGGCTTCAATGAATGCATTAAATCGTTTTCAATTTCCGCCCCTTAGTTTTTCATTTTCTTTTTTATTTTTATATATACATATATATTTTTTGGCTTAATCTTTCTTTTTATTGCTTATGGCAAAATTGTATATAGAAAATAGAAAATCAGCCAAGGAAAAAGAATCAAAATATAAAAAAATAAAAATAAAATAAAGAAAGCAACAGAGAGAAAGCAAATAAAACAAAAAGCAAAAAAGAAAAACGAAAAAAAAATGAATAATAACAAAATAGTAATAATCTTAGATGCAATACAAGCAAGAAAGTAAAAGGGAATAAAAGTAGCATAAAGAAAGATATTTACATGTATACTTGTGTGTATATTTGTTCTGTTACAACTGTAATTTAACTGTTATACGCTAAAAAAATAAATAGAAGCAGATTGAAATTTAAATCTTCCCTTTTCCATTTATGTAATATGTATGAAGATTTATTCATGTATGTATATACGTAAATTTATTTGAAAATGTTTAAAATCAAATAATATATACAATATTTTCATATATGCATTACTTAAATATTTATATACAGGGTATTTCTGATCAACGAAATTCTTTGAACTTTAAATTCATTTATAGATACATGATGTCATGTATTGAATAACATCTTTTGAACCAATCCGTACATTCGATTCATATTCGTTGTACATATATTAAAGCTAGGAAGGTATAGTTCATTACAATTCATTCGAATTTCCCTAGTAACCATGTTTAAGGAAAAGTATAAGGCAATATGCAGAATTAGATTAGAATATGAATAATAATTATTATTTAATTCATAATAGTGAATTAAATTTATTAGATTAAAAACAGTCCAAAAAGTACCGTGATACAAATAGCTTCATATTGATTGGAAACACCCTGTATACATACGATTTATACAAAATTCATCATTATACTGGAGTATGGATATGTGTTCATATTAGTATGATTATTCCTTTTTAATACTTAAATTTGTATTATTTTGTGTTCTTCCTTTTTATTTTTGTTACTCTGTCCTTTATAAAATTCTTTTTTTAAAGTAAACTAAACATTGAAAATCGATTTGACAAGTTAAGTTGAAAATGAAAAACCATACATATAAAATGCTGCCACCTTCAAAGAAAATTGAAGCAATTGAAAAATAAAATAGAAGAAAAAAAAAAACGAAATAAAAAGCCAAAAGAATACGTTAAGAAAAATCCAAATAAAATCAATGAATTTTTTATAATCAATACCAAACTTTTCTGTAGATATGTATACATTATGTAGTTACATATGTAAATAATATATGTAATGTGTATATATAGTTCGACTTTTATTTCATTGTTACATAATATGTAATATACGTAGATATAATTTACCATGTCCTAGAAACGAATGCGGTGATAAAAGAAAGTTAATTTTTTTTTTTTTTTTGGAAAAGCCTGATAAAATAGTCTCAACAAATCAACACGGTGTTCATTTTCAATGTATATACTTATACATACATATGTACATGATAATGTGTACATGCATACATATATTCATCATGTATTCTGATACATACATGTGCACCTTATTTCCGTTTCCTTGCCTTAATCTTTAATACAAAAATAACAAACAATCATGGGACGCAATCTCTTAAATGGAAAGCGAAGAAAAAGAAGAAGAAGAAAAAAAATAAATAAATAAAAATCAAACAAACAAACAAAAAAGAAATTGAAAACACAAACTGATGAATTAAATTGAAATGGGAAGTCGTCAAGAAAGGAAAACAATTCCCAAGTACATTGTCAATAAAATAGCGAAAATTTTAAAAATGAAAAAAAAAGGAAATAGAAAATTTTCTCTGAATTCATTCTTTTTTTTTTGTTTGTTTGTTCCTTATAATATTTTTTTTTCTCTCTACTTTTACAATTTCTTTTCATTTTACATGAATTACAAAGGAAAGCTACATATATTTAAGAAATAAAAAGATTGAAAAAAAAAATGAGAAAAAAGAAAAATTAAACGTAAATAAACAAAAAAATAAATAAATAAATAAATTACATTTGTATTATTGTATCGTTTTTCTCGATGTACAAGCGCAAAGATACATATTTATGTGGATGTGTACATACAAAACTATGCACGCTGGTATATTATGTACAAGCAAGTACAAGTAATATTTAAATCACACATATAATTTTGATGCTAGATATCTTCAAAATAATGCATACATTACGAAGTATTGTTCGAATGCCAGACAAAAAAAGCTTGATTTTAGGACTATTAGTATGTATCGGGAATTCTATGGTGAAGAAAATGATCTCTTCAAAATTAGAAGCATGAAATTCAAAATCAGTATTATTGTCCTAGTTTTGATAATGACATTCGTGGTTGTGATAAACTGTACTCGCATCTGTCTTGTAAAATCTTTTCAAAATTTAAAAAAATTAACTTTGAAAAATTTGAAATTTTTAACACACAACTATAACCGATAAAAACAAAATAGTAAGTCATGTGTTCGTCAGGAAAATTCTATACTATGAATTTCAATACTTGCTAATATTATAACCAAAAATTTTCCTAATTCTCAAATTAGATGTGTGCTGTTAGTATAAGCATTTACTTCATTTTATTTTCCAATGATACTTGGTGTAGTATACATACATACATAACTATGCAAAAATCTCTTTCCATCAAAAATTTTTTAAGATTTTAATACATATACATATACTAAATGTATGTATGTATGTATGTACCTTGCTATATTGACATCACATAAATTTTGTCTACCATATACAAATGATAAATAAAAGACACGTACACGTATTATACTATGTAGATATGCATATACACAGTTTTATTTGACGCCTTTGCTTTTTTTTTTATTCTTGTTTTAGAAAATACGTAAATATGTGGTGTAAAATGTTTTTATACATCTAGGCCACTTCCCATAATAGTAAAAATAAAATTTTCTCTTTTATCTATTTTTGATTTCTATTCCTCTATTTTTACTTTATTTTTAAAGACAAAAAACAACAAAAAACAAAATGTAGAAGAAAAAAAAATTTAAAAACAATAAATAAAAAGAAAAATATCAAACTTTGATTTATTTAGATTTTATTACATTTCAATATGTTGAAATGTCGTCGTTGCTATTGTCATATTGTTGTTTTCTATTTTATAATCAAATTTTTGTTTTATTATTGTTCATAATATTGAAATCAAATGAAATGAAATGCAATAAAAACAAAAACTTTTAAAAAAATTGAAAATAAATTATTTCAACTTTATATGACATTTTTACTACAAAAATTCAGTCTCATGAATTTAATATCGGTTTTGGTTAAAATTTATTTAATAAATTTACCAAATTAAATTTACAAAAATTTTTATGCTAAAAATACCCATTTTTAAAATAAAACCTTTAAAATATGAAATTAACCTTTTATGTCAATAGATACAAACAAAATAAGATAAATTTAATTTACGTAATTACACAGGGCGTTTTTGTTTATACAAAAGTAAGAAAGAATTTCATTCTTATTGATGTACATACATAATAAAATTGTATCCTTAATTTATTTTTAGATTTAAAAGATGACCATTTCGTATTTTCGTTATCATAATATATCACTAGCAATTGTTTGGTATACATCACTGATATTTTTATGTGATTATATATTAAAAATGTACCACACGTGTACTATACACATATAAACATTTATTAATTTTTTATACCATTCTACGTCTTAGTTTTATTAAATTTTCTTTTATTTTTTTTTAAATATTTATTATTTTTCTTATCTAAAAATTACATACATTCAAAAAATTTATGCAGATTACTTTCACATCCATACACACGTATGTATGTGTACGTTTACTTAAGGGTTATTATTTATGTTTTCTAAAGCTATACACCGTAACATACAGTTTACCCTCTTTCATATAATCAGAATTTTTCTTTTTTTTTTTTTTAAAAGAACACACACATTGTATTTAAAATGTTTTTGTTTTGGTTTTTATGATAATAATGTCCTTGAAAATCTCTTCCACCCCATAAAAACAAAATGTCGTTATACTATATATATACATGTATGAAAGTAAAATATAACGTACACGAGCATACGGTATATCTATTCAATGGTATTATTTTATTTTTGTTATTTAATAAAAATCATATATGTACTCGTGCATATACATACAATAGCTTTTGAGAAATAGTTTATTTATTTATTTATTTTGTTTGTTTCATTTTTTTTTTAACTTTTAAAAAATATCATATCGTTCCAGTTCAAAAAATATTGTTGACTATATATGTATGCATAAATTTATCTGACATTTTGGTGACATACATATATATGTATATGTATTATGTACATACATACCTATATACATATGTACATTTTATAAGTATACTCTAATGAGAAGTACTTATGTACACACAAATGCACACATACATATAAAATATGTATTGTGTTTTGATTTTTTGTTTTTATTTTTAATAAAATTTATGTATTATATAAAATATTTTTTACATATGAGTACACATACAAAACAATGTATGTATATGTACACAGATAAATAAAGGAAAATACAGTTCATACATTACATATTTCATTTACGTTTTATTATAATAATATTTTATAATATTACATATTTACACAAAATATTGTATATTAAAATGAAAAGAAAAATGATAATGATAATATGTACTCATTCTAAAATTATTACATATTTACTATATACATAATACATATTTTTATGATTTTTATTTTTTTTTATTTTTTTTTATACTCTGTTATTAAAGTACATATTTGTGCAATTGACTGAAAGAGAAAATGTATGTTTGTACTTCATAAATTTTCTAATATTTATGTGAATATAGAACGATATAGGCAAGTATATGTGCATATAGATGTATGTTTAGGTGTACGAATAATATTTATCATCATTTATCATCATTTATATGAGTACTTGATGTAAACTAAGTATTTAAATTAAAATTATATGCGTTTGAAATTGAATAAAAATAAATTTATGGATAAAATTTTAAAATGCAAAATAATATATTTAAAATATGAAAATTTAAAACAAAAAATGAAACATTAAAATTTTAACAGAATTCTTTCTTATTGAACAATTTAATCATGTAAAAATGTTCTTATTGTTATACTTTTTTAGAGATTTATTAAATTAATTATTTTTTTCTCGCTTTTTTTTTTTTTAATTAAAAAAGATGGTATGACAGATTGTTCAGACAGTGAATGTTGTTCACATCCAGCATGTGCTGAACATATTATGTGTTTATCATCGAATGATCCTGTTGAAGTATTATTACGTAAACAGCCACCATCTGTTACAGCATCATTTTATCAACGTGTTAAATTTTTAATTGAAGAAAATTCAGTACAATCTTATGCTCATATGGATGAATACAGTGAAAAGTAAGTCAATCTGATTTCCATATTATTTTATAAATTTTTATTTATAATAAAATAATATTTAATTGATATTAAATTTCTTACTAAATAATATATAAATATTACTTTGATGATATAAATCTTTTTTTTATTTTACTGATATTTGCAAAAAAAATTAATTCAAAGAAAAGAGTTTATAGAGAATTTTTCTGAAAGAAAAAAAAATTACTTAAAATTTTATTATTTAAATTTTTTATTTGTAAAAAAATATCTTCTTATTTTTTTAATTAAATAAAATTCAAACGGAGAGGCTGATATGTGAATGTTTTTATTTTCATATATGTATTTTGTTTTTATTTTTAAATTAAAAAACGATAGGAAAAATTATTATTTTTTTTTTATGAGAATTTATTTTCTAACATATATACGTAAATATACTTCAAAAAAAAATTTTTTTTTTCGTTCACTTATTTATTTCTTATCCTGAAATTATAAAAATTCTTGAGATAACATCTAGGTTTTATTTTTTTTTTTGTCTCAAAATTTATTTCCTTCAACGAAAAAAAGAAAATTAAATTTTAAAATATATATACATAGTCAGGATAAAAATAAATTCTGCACCAAAAATCAAACAAAAATAAAAAAAAAATAGAAAAGCTATGAAGCAATATTTTGTTTACATACTAAAAACTTGAAATAAACCAAATCGAGATAAATAAAACCATTAGTAGTCCTTATATTAATTTAAATTATATGTATGTGGTGGTGCAAGAAAAGCAAAAGCTCAAAAAATCACGTTACTTAAAAAAACTGAAAAATAATAAAAATAAAATTTGTTCTCATTGAAAATAAAAAAATCAAATTAATTATGTTTATAATTATTTATGAAGGAACAGTATCTTTGTTTTAATTCTAAATTTGTTATTATTTTTTTATATATATTGAACTTTTATTAAAACAAAAGAAAAAAAAAAACCTAATCGAAAAAAAAACACAGTGGAAAACAAAAATAAAAATGTTTACCTTATCTTTAATCCTTATGTAAATATCCTTATATGATATCCTTAATATCCCCTCAATGTGGTTCTATCATTGTTTAACAATATAAAATGAGAAAAATATTCTTTTTTTATTGATATATATTTTTTGTGTATCTACTTCGATTTTTTTTTATTATTAACGTAATGTAAAAATAAAAAAAAACCCCAAAAAAAATTATTTCTTATTCTTTTTTTAAAGATACCTTTGTCCATTTTTCTTCTACAAAATTACATATAAATTCATTTGTGTACTTTTAATTATCATTGTTCAATATTATTTGATTTTATTATTTCTTTTTTTTTTTAGTTTTTTATTTTTCTTAGTTATTAATAAATGAAGATCTTTATCTTATAATTGCAATAAATTAAATAACAATTTATTTCTGTTTCATTTAAAGCCTTGTTATAATTTCCTTTTTTTTTCTGATTTAAAATAAAAGGGATCATTAAACAATAAATTTTTTTGTTTATTTTATCAATTATTGCATTTTATTCAAAAATATAAATAAAAAAAATGTTCAAATAATAAACAGAAATAATATCGAAAAAAAATTTAAGCATTTATTTTAATAAATTTATGTTCATTTTAAGTTTGTTTTTTTAATTTTTATTTTGAGCTTTTTCTTTTCTTGCCTTTCAACATGAAGAATGTAAGCAAAAAAAAAAAAAAAAAAAAAAAATTCAAATGAATAAAGTTACTCTTAGAGAAGAAAAAGCTCTCTAAAATAATAATAATTATAAAAAATATAAAATCGTTGATTCACATTACAGAGAATGAATCATTTTTAAGAGTTTTTATTTATTATAAATGATACAAGTACTTCGTTTGAAAAATTTCATTTGTTCAACCTTCTACATAGTTTGATACGTGGTTTGTTTTTATAACTTTCTAATAACAACAAATTTTGACCACTGTGCAATTAAAAAAAAAATTTAAAATCAATTTTATTTTCCTATCTTTATTTTGTAAAAGTGATTTTCCAAGAAGAATTCCTAAATGATCACTTTGTAGTGACACTATAGTGCTAAAAATGTCAATTTCTCAAAGAATGATCATTCTCTGTGAACGTACATATACCATCAAGCATTTAATATAAAAAGAGATAAAAAAATTTTTTTGAAATAAACTAAGAGTAATTTTAACAAGAAAATCTAGTATCTTATGGTATGACATCATAAAAATATTTTATATTTTCATTACATACATTATATAATATTCATGTGTGAAAAAAAAATTATACTGCAAAGAAATTATTTTTATCCTATTTTTTAATCATATTACCATATTAATTTTATACGTACACAATCTTATATAATATTTGATCGTTAACATAGATTTTTGTTAGGTTCTCATTGTTATACACGATAATTAAATACAATGATTCCAATGATAGTACTTCATTGAGTATGTGTGTTGTCTAATGTTTTACATCCTTGTGTTCGTCTAAAACCCTTTTCATGAAAAAAAAGCAGCAAAAAACAAATTGTTAAAAAAAAAACTAAAACAACAAAGAAGTATACAAAAATTAAAATGTAAAAAGAAAATTTAGTCTAAATATAAAAATTGAATAATCGTTTTTCAAAAATTCAATTTTATAGAAAAAATTAATGAAAATGAATGCAAATTTATAATACAAAACAAGCGATAATTTCCATTCATATTCATTAAAAGATCGTTTCGTTATTGTCGGAAAATGTAATATAGTAGAAAAAAAAAACGAAAATAGAAGAAAAGCTTTAAAAAAGTTTTGAACAGAACAACTAAATGTTCAAAGTATACATATATATATATAATTTCTTTTTTTTTAAAAAAAAAAAACGTTATTTAATTTTATTTGTTTAAATTTAATTTATTTTAATTGTTTTTTTTTTTAAATTTTATGTGTTCTTTATTTCGTTTTGATTTTGAAATGAGAAGATAAAATTCACCTTTACAAATCAATCAAATATGCAAAAAATTGTTGTGTTAAATAATTTAAATATCTTATATAAAAATTTAAAAAAAAAAGAAAAAAACAAAATTTTTTTTCATAAATTTAAAGTATTTCTTTTCAAAAATTAATAAAATATCCTTAAAAATAAAAGGCACCAAAAATAAATTGGTATTAAAATTCACCGTAATTTTTTGTTTTTATTGGATTTGGTATAAGCTTAGAATATTGGATATGACCTCAAGTAAAAAAATTTCTACAGAAAAAAATCTTTAATTTATGTAACTACCGCATAAATTTATTTTGTAAATATGTGTGTTAATAATAACCATAAAAAACAAAAAAATGAATCAAAAATGAATTTATCTTCTCAAAATAACCGTGAATTTCAAAACGCTTAAATGACTCCTTGTGGTACGACAGTAATCTAAAATTCATTAGCTAGACATCTAATGCTGGTTAATCCACAACTAGTGCATCATGAACTTTTCTGACGCAATGAGTTGATGCGAATTTTCATATGATGACTGTAATGTTGCTGTATCACAACAAATTTTTTAATTTTTTGAAATTCACCCTAAATATATTTTCATTTTTTACTAAAAGAGATAAAAAAAATTTTATTTTTCAATTATTCTTATTTGCTCTTGAATGTGTTTTTTTTTTACGTACATAAATATAATTTCTTTTTATTTTCATTTTTTTAATTATTACGTAAAAACAAAAAAAAAGGTTAATTTTCAATTCGAAAAAAAATGAAATCGAGAATAACATTTTATTCTCATACATTGATTTGAAAAAAAAAAATACCTGTAAGAAATTCAAATCAATGTTTGAATTTGTTTTCCATTCATTTTGGTGTGTTTCTTTTTTGTTGTTGTTGTTGTTTTATGGCTATTAAGTTTAAATAATTTAAAATTATTACAAATTAATTTATAGTTTTATATTTAATTTTATTATTTTTAATTTTTTTTTCATTTTTGGTTTGTTTTTCTTTTTCTTCTTTTCTGGTACTTGTTTTTTATTTTTAATATATTATGTAATCGCTATACGTATACGTAACCAAAATAATAAAATTAAAATAAAAAGAATAAGGTGTTTGTATACTATTTAATAAATAAATTATTATTTATATATCTATATACGTACATATATATATATATAAAACGCATTTAAATGTATTATAAAAGTGAACAAGGAATTAAAACAGTCTAAAACAAAATTTTGTATAGAAATATGTAATTTTTTTTTTGTTTATATGACTTTAAAAAAAACATGCTATTCATTTTGCAACCATTAAAATAACAAGGATAATAATGATGGAAGCAAAAATATTTGATTTAATCTTTATTTATTCTTTTCAAAGCAAAAAAAAAAAACAATGTAAGCTCAAAGAAAATTTATTTAATTTTGCTAATTTTTTTATTTTTTAAAATTAAAAAAAATATATATAAAAATATATGTATTTATAAAACAGGATATAAATTATAGCTAACCGTTTTTTTTTTAAATTTTTATTTTTATATACACTGTTTTTAAACGAAATGTACACACTTAATCAATTTCATTTAAGATTGAAAAAAAAAAGTTATTTTTTTAGTTTTGTTTTTTGTTTTCGTACATTAGATGCTAAAAGTCTGATCATTATAAGTACATATGAGCTAATATTAGTAGGTTATTCCATTATAATTTTTATTTAAATTTTCTTATAATTCTTATAATTTCTCATATTCTTTTATTGTCTATAAACCAAAAGCAATCTTTGTCATTAAAGGAATGAATGTGATGAATGAATGCGTATATTTGTTTTGTCCGAATATAATAATTAAAGAAAAGCAAAAATGCAATTAATATAGTATGTTCTTTTAATTTTTATAACTTTTTTTTTATGTAAAACGAATTGTATTTATTTGTTTTTAATTTTTAAATTTTTAATTCAAATTTTGAAAAGAAGCAACGAAAATAACATTTAATTTTGATTTTGTCAATTTAATTGTAAAAAACATTTAAAAATGAATTTCAAAATTAATCATCCATGTATTTTTGGCATTATGCAGAGAACTAAGTCACATTTAAATTAAAAAATAAATCCAACGAGATCATAATTAAACACATGCAAAATTGAGTGCCTTTAGCTTAGTTATACTTACTTATCCTATAGCGCTACAACCTTTGAGAATGCATTTCCGTTGCCTTTGGTTCTTTACAACTACCGTATAGTTTCGCGTGTTTAACGTTGATTATTTCTCGTCTTACTGATGTGATGTTGCAGTACAGCATATCAACCACCTTGGTCTATTCAGTTGGCTTTTATACACATTGTCATATAAACCGTATATTTTTTCGATCTTCTTTTATATTTTTCTTATCCAATTTCCTCAGCATGAAATATTCTTCTGAAGATCTTTTTCTCAAGGTAAACCCGCTATTTGCATTATTATATGTACTTTTCATTTTAATTCAGCAATATCGTTTATTATTTCTTTAATTAAATTTTTAAATATGTTTTTATACATATTATTTACTTTAAGCAGAAAAAAAAACAAAAACAAAATTTTCATTAACACGAAAAATTCGCATTATCATGAAAAAAAAAGAAAATTATAATGTGAAAACAAAATTCAAAGTGAATAAAAATAAAAGAATCAACTAATAGAAGGAACAAAAATTACATTTTTTTTTTTAAATAGCTCTTTTCTAATTACTTTCATGTAATTTTTATTAAAAACTTGATTTCAAAAAAATTGAAACTTTCAAGTTACAGTTTCATATTTTCCTTTTATATAAACATAGAAAATTGTACGTACATACATATGCTGTTATTTTTCGCTTATTTCCATATTAACATTAAACTTCCTAAAACAAAAGTCTAAAAGCAACATAAAAAAGAAAACGAAATGGTCCTTAAAAGAAATAACAGAGAAATAAAAACACTTGGTTTTTTTTACTCTCCATACCAAAACAAAAAAAAAAATATTAATAATAATAATAGATAAAAAAAAAATAGAAGGAAAAAACAAAGAGTACGAAATAAAAAAAAAACTTATTTTGATCATCATTCATAAAAATTCTGCACAACTTAACTTTAAAAAAATTTTTTTCTTCTAGAAATAAAAATACTTACAAAAAAAAGCAAAAAAATACCAAAATGAAAAGAATACGTTCTGAAATTATGGAAATGGTCGAACCAAAAAATAAAAAATAAAACTTTTTTCTATACATACAAAATTTATACAAAAATGAAATAAGACAAAATGGAATTAGATGAAATAATAAGGAATAAAAAAAGAGAATTCATTTTATTTTAATACATATACATACATATAAAACGTATATTAACATCATGTATTCAACCGTAATAGTGTAAGCACAAAACGACTACCGACCATCAGATTCCGACGGCCAGATATAAAATCAACTGTCGAAAATGTTTTAACATTCGCATTTCAATGAAAATGGTTTCAATACGGATACAAAAATAGAATTTATTTTTATTTGTCTAGTTGATAGTTAAATTTGACGTTTAATTTTCATTCTTGATTTTCATCTCATCATTTTTATTTTTATTATTGTACTTTTCTTTTTTTTTTGTCTTAACAATATAAAATACAAATATTTGATGAAAAATTATTATTTCTACAAATTCCAAAATTTTTCATTTTGTTTCATAGAAGAATGTTTTTTTAAAATAAAATGTGACACTGACATAGTCAGCAGCCGTATAGTGTTTATGTAAGATGCTTGTACATATGTATTTTGTAGTCAGTGGTTATTAGCAATCATTTCAACGTTTGACAGTCATTATCTAGTCGTCGGTAGTTATATTGTGATTACATTATAGCACTTACGGGTATATACATGTGTATGCTACAGTCACGTCATACAAGCGTATGTACATTACTACAATGATGATTATGCAAATTATAACTTTTGTTTTTTTGTACTTCGATAAATATATAATGTGTACATGAATACACTACATTATATTTACCATTTTTCAACTTCTGCTAGATTATTTTTATTCATTTTCTTTCTATTTTATTTTCATCGAATTTTTTTTTCTTCTTTCCTTTTGCTTTCTACTATACATATGTCTATCAATTCACAATTTTATTGTTGTTATTTTAAGTATAAATTTTTCATAATTTCGAAAAAAAAAAAAAAAAACAAAGTTCTTCGAAACTTTGTTTGTTACCTTCACGTTTGGATTTAAAGAACAAATGAAAAAGAAACTGGGCATTAAGTATTATAAAACAATTCAATTAAAAAAAAAAAAAAATGTTATTACATTTTTAAATGTAATGTATCTACATTTAATTGTACAGATCCTGATATGTACATGCAATTTATGATCACTAAATATGGCATCATAATAAATAAAAAGAAACTTATCTGTCTGCCTATTTTTCAAATTACCTATTTTTCCTCGAAGTCACATACATACATGAAAAACGAGAAGATAAAAAAAAGTTTTGGAATTATAACTACTTACTGCTTTTATTTCGAAAAAAAAATAAATAAATAAATAAAATAAAATGAAAGACAGAAAAAAAAGTGCTTTGCATTTTTATTTTACATTTTATTCATTATAGAGAAACAAGGCATAATATATGTATACAATTATTTAAAAAAAAGAATAAAAACTTGTTGGAAAAAAAGATAAAAGATGGAAAACAAGAAGGCAGCGGAACAAATTAAAAATTTTTTTTATCTTTATTTTGTTCCTTGAAAAAGGTGTATCATAATTTTATTTTTAAAATTGTAAAATAAAATAAAATTAAATAGTGGGACCAAAGGTTGAAATAAAAACCAAAGCAGCAGATACGTACATTTAAATACAGAAAAAAAAATTCTAATAAAAAATTCAATGTGAAAACAAGGAAAAATAAAACAAAAAAGAATTTTCTTTTGTTGAAAAAAAAAAACAGATATGTAAATACGTACCGACATACGTATATAAGTAAATGACTTACACGTAACGAATAAATGCATAAATTTTAAATATTACTGTACATTACAATTATGCCTTACACTGTATACCAGAAAAAAAATTTGAAATACGGTAATGCTTTGTACATAATTATGGTACGTAACATTAAAAAGAGATCCTTCTTGTTTTTTTTTTTTAACCAAATAAAATAAGAATGGAAGAATAAGAGCCCACAAATAAATAAAGGCTCATTTAAAATGCAAATTATTACAACTGTAATGAAAAATAACAGCATATAACAAATAAAATTGTAATATTACAAAATAAGAGAATACAAATAAAAAAACGAAAAAAAAAAATGTATAATAAATACAAAAACCTTTTATAATTTTAATTGATCAAAATATTCAAATTAAAGGATGAAACTTGAATTTTAAAAAATAATTTTTGTTGTGTATATGTATGTATATGAATCAAACTTGTATAATGAAATGATGTCCATACGTACGTATTCCATCAAAAATTCAAAAATAACAACAGCTAAAAAAAAAGTAAAAAAGGACGAAATAAGTATCATCAAAATGAAAGTAAAAAAAAAGCAAAACATTATTTTTTTTGTCTACGCCTCTTTTTGAATAAAATTACTTTTTAATTTCATTTGTGCTTAGAATATTAATTTAAAATTATCATTATAAACATAAAGTGTTTTTTTTTTATCAATTTTCAACACTAAAAAAATTTTACTTTTTTAACATTTTGATTTGTTGCTATATACATAACTGCAATATTTGTATTTGTAGAAAACTTTTTCTTTATAAAATATAAAGATATGTATATAGAATGAGGTATATGAAATAAACTTCAATGCCAGTGTATCAAACTAAAAAGCATGATGAAAAACTGTCATTTTCTCTTGTCGTTCATTTTAAATGTATTTTCGTTTATCATTTTACAAGGAAACTAATTTTGTAAAGAAACACATGCATCTGTGCATTACTGTCATCGTTCTTTATTTTATTGAGAAACATAAAGCTTCTACAAGACCACAAAGAACTTTCATCGGACTCCATTCTCTATCACTTCCTTTCATGATTTACCTTATTTAATAACTGTACGTTTCCACACATAGTCGGTATCACATGCTTGAAGAGCTTCAAACTAAGGCTTATCGATATACAGCAAGATCTTGGATATTCTAAGCGTGTGTCTGACTCAGTTTCATCTATGCATTAAGTCTTGTATCTGTATAAGACCCCAAATAAATATAGTGATGAATGTGTATGCCAAAAATCCTTCGGATGATTTGAAAAAAAAAAAAAAAAAATTTTAGTTTTATTTTTAGTTTTGATTATTAATTAATTACAATTTAGTAGTTTTTAAAGCTTTTTTAGTTCGTTCAAAAATTATGTAAACTAAATACCAATCTCAAATAAAAGAAATTAATTTGAAATATAGAATTATTTTTCTCTATGTTCAAAAAAAAAAAAAAAAAGAAATACAACATTTTTACTATGTTATTTTTTTATTCTTCTTTTTTTTCTTTTATTTTTTGTCCTGTCTTCTTTGTGTCCCTGTTGCTGTGTGGCTCAATAAAAACTTCATGTTATGTGATCAACAATCAATATAAAAATAAAAATTAAAAACATAAAATATGAAAAACAAAAAAATTAATATTTTGAATAATTTCAAATAATCTACAAAAAAAAAAATATTAAAATAAATTATTACTAAAAATTTTTGCTACTAACAAAAATTTAACGATGTGTGATGTCATCATAATTACTAATCATAACCAAAACAAAAAAATTAAATAAAATAATAATGAAAATGCAAATTTTAACAAACATATTTAAACTAATAACGCTATTTTTTGAAATACAAATTCAAAAAACAATTGTAAATATATTCAAAAAAACAGTCTTTTCTGGAGCTCATTCACACCGTGGTAAGTCAAGAATGACTGTAATAAGTAATAGATAATAATTATCAAAAAAAAAAATAAATAAATAAATAAAAAAAAAACAAATTTTTAAAACACTTAAAATTCAAAAATGATTTTAAAAAAACATACAAATCCATCTAATACACATAATTACAAAATATGAAAATTTTTATTTTTTTTTTTTCAATCATTTTTTTAATATCATTAAACGCGTTGCTTTCATTAATTATTTGCTTTTCATTTTGGATTTTTGTTCTTTATCCTTATCATTTTGCATCCATTAGAAAATTTTTAATTTTTCAATGATTTGATTTTATTCATTTATTTTTTTGTTTTTTTTTATTTCTTTTGGCTTTGTACTTAAATTTAAACAACCTAAAAGATTACGAACTCATATTATGTGTTTTAGAGATATTTTTATACTTTTTAAATGTGTTGAATAAAGGTATCTTTCAACAAATTGCATAATTTGAAAATCTTGGCTAGTCAATAAACTACGATAGTGTGAATCTTTTCGGATATTTAAGGATATTTTTATTCAATAAATTTTAGATAGATAAAGATATCGCTAAAATGTTGCTAAAATATGTACATAACATGCGTTCGTAATCTGATCAAGTTTACATATTTTTGTTTATATTTTTAAGTTTATGCTAAAAGTAAATTTCGAGATATTGGGTAATTTCCAAAAAACATAACTGCGTGTTTAACGCAATGTTTAGCGTATTATGATATTAAACTGAATATCACATCAAATACTCAATGATACATATGTACATATACATATGTATTTCTAAAATTACTCAATTTTGGATGTTCCAGAATTCATTTACTGTGATTTTGATATAAAACCGTAGAAGGACTTTATTTTACAATTTAACTTTATAAAATTAAAAAAATTGAATTTTGGAACACCCTTGATAATGTTTTATTTAACGAAAATTGCTTGTTATCTCTTTTTTTTTATATTTTAATTTTAATTTTTAATGTTTGTTAATTATATAATTCATGCATTTTCCATCAATACATCGAATACATTTTTAATCATTTAAAAAACAAAAAATAAACATTATAAACCGAATCCCAGCAAGAAAAACAGAAAATTCAAAAATCAAAAAAAAAAAAAAAAAAAAAAAAATTATTCATATAATAAAAACTCATAAAAATGATAATATAAATAAAATTTATCCGAATTTATTTTAAATAAATAAATATATTACTTACTTATTTATTTAATGAAACATAATCAAAAATAAATATTCAATATATAATATGTATACTCATATTGTGTATTTAATATGTACAATTTTGTACATAATATTCACAATATAATTATAACATACAATATTACTTATTATAATAATTAAAATATGTTTTTTTACTACATTATGTGTACCATAAATAAATAATATTAAAATTCTATAATTATATATTATATTATATGTAAATGTATGTGTTATGTGTTCGTGCCAAATATTTTGTATTATTGTATATATTTGTTTTTTTTTTTTTGTGTCAATTTTTCTCAAACAAAATTTTTATATATTTATGTTTTTTCTTTCAATCTTTTAAATTTTTCTTTCTTTGTTCATGTCATATTACATATGTACATATTATATATAAAAAAAAATATATATTTTTGTAGACTATCTCCCTTGTTTTTCATTCCCTTATATGTATTCTTTGTATATATGTGTAATAAAAGTATTTAATTATAAATTAAAAAAAAAAAAGAAAAACAAAAATTATCCTTATATGTTGTATGCAATATTTTTATTTTTCATTTTCTTTTTTATTCATTTACGTGTACTATGTACTTTCATTCTAGTCATTTTCTTCTCTTCTTTTAATTTTAATTTAACATATTCGTATACAAAACAAAAATGTATATACAAAGTTGTACATGGAGAAAAAGATATAAATGTATTTTTATATATCCAAATTTTTTTTTAATTTATTTATTTATTTTATTTATTTTTTCTAATTTTTGTATGGCGTAATTTATGTATATTGTAAACATAATTAGAAAAAATCATTTACTCAAATCTACATATTATTTAATATTTTCAGGCACTAATTTATTTGTAACTTAAATTTTTAATATTTGAAAATATGAAATTACGTATATTAATTTTTTATTTAATTAGTTTAAAAAAAATTTTTTTATTCAATAAAAGAAAATTATGTTTAAAATTTTTTTTAGTAACATATGTACATGATTCTGTGTACACATATATGTATATGTATATTATTGGATCGCACAGATCTAAACTAGAAAATTAAAGGACCTACAGACGATAAGCATGATTGTCAACTATGTGTATTTTAAACGAGACAATATTAGATTGTTTCTAAACAAATTATCAACGAATGTTTGTTGGTTGATCAACTGCATTTTTATTATTTTTATTTTGTACAATTGGCCTTACCAATAACCATTAACTAGGTCGTTAGTAAGGTTTTAGTCTTAGATTTTTATATGAGATTAGTCCTTCCTTAGTAACGGTTATTAGTAAGGCTCAATGAATCAAACTTTTCTAAAGATAATATTTATGGTGTATACATTGTCACCATAATTTATGATCCGTGCGTTTCCATCTTCAACCAATCGACAACATAGTTCACAACTGCCATTTTCTTTCTATAGGTCCTTTTATATCCTTATAAATACAGAAACATAATTTTATTTTTGTATCTATTGGAAATTGATTTAAAAATAAAAACTCTTAAATCAGTTTTCTATAAATGAGATATTTAAAATTATTTCAAAGATAATATAATTCAATGTTTTTTAATTGAACAAAAAAAAAATCATTAATTTTTTTTTTCAAATTATTTTCAATTTTCATGATGTTTTAAAAATTTACGAATATTTCAAAAGAAAATTTTTCATGTTTTTTACTAATTTTTTAATTTGTTTGATTAAAAAACATTGTGATGTACATAGCATTTATATATTAGAAAATATTTTATGCTTGTTAATAAAAAAAAAATTCAATATTTTACTTTGAATACTGTATTTGATAATTTTAAAATCACAACAACAAAAAAGTAAATACATAGAGCAATGATATATTTTTTTGTTTTCTTTTTTTTTCAATAATTTTTTATTTTTAATTCTCTTTCATATATTGAATGCAAGATATTTATATTTCTCTTGTGATATTTCAAATAATTTTTTTTTATTTTTACAAAGTCATGTTACATTGATGATTTATCTATCGTAAAAAAAAATAATCAAATCTGCACTTTCTATTTTATAAATATTTATACCACTAAAACTTCATCAAGTATTTTTTTTTTCTTTCATTAAAAAATTATTTATTCAGTTTTTCCATTTTTTTGTTTGTTATGCTTTTCATATTCAACTATATTAATTTTCTTTTTAATAAATGTAGAAAATTAAATTAAATAAATATTCAATTTTTTTGTCATTAAAAAAAAAATTTTTTTTTGTTATTTTATTGAAAATCAAAAATTTTTAATTTCATGTTTAAAAAAAAAAAGAAAAAAGAAAATTTTCTTCTTTATAATCATCTTAATTTTTCATTGAATGTTTAATAAATATTTTAAAAAATTTAAATCATTTTATAAATTTATTTTGTTTTAAAAGTAAAAATAATAAATTCTATTGATGTATATATACACACAGTGGTAGCCAAAAAAGATAGCGAACGGACAAAAAAATCGGAAAATTCGTTATAAATTTGACCTGTAGCGAATTATCCAATTATTTCGTACCATCGTTATTTTCGTTTTCCTACCACTGTACATAATGTTTAATTACAATTATACAGTATCTGATACAAAACAAATAGATATACATTAATACTTTATTTAAATTTTTTTATTACATAAATTTTATCATATATAAACGGTATGAATGAATTAAATAAATTTCTGATTTTTTTTTTGTTTTTGTTGTTTTTAAAACGTTATGTCACATTTATATTACAATCACCAACTCTGAAGAACATTTTAACGCATGTTTTTAAGTTAGTGAAGATTTTGTGTACACATATACAGATTATTTTCTGACTATTTCAAGTAAAAATGTTCACTAATACATTTGCAAATAATTTGCAAACAACAGTGCATAAAGTAGAAATTTTTTATTTTTTTGTCTGCGTGGACAAAAATAATAAAATAATACATCACGAAATGTTGTTCAGAATTGGTCATCATCCTACATATTACGTATATGTATTCTTTTTTAATTTAAATTTAAATACACCATTTTTTTTTTTTGTCTTTTTAATCTTAAAGGAGTAATAAATGAAGAAATATAAATCAAAACGAAACACTTTTCCATATTTTGTTTCAAAAAAAAAAAAAATAAATTAATGAAATAAATATTTAAAAAATAAAATTAATATTTTTTCTTGAAACAAAATAAAAATAATCGATGCGGCTTTTACAAAAACAAACATTAAAAGCATTTAAATCAGGTAAAACGAGATTAAAAAAAACAAAAAGAAAGAATAAAATTTTCGTTAACGAATTTATAGTAAGAAAAAAGAAAAACAATACAAAATAGTAATTAAATTAATTAAATTTAAAAAGCGATGAAGAAAAAACAAAAAAAAAGAATTGAAAAAAAAATAAATAAAAATAAAAATACATAATAATAATCCTTATATGTTTTTACCCTTCACATAATCCATAATCCTATTTGTCTGCGTCTATAATATCATTTGTTATTCTCTGTTATATCCAATTAATATAAATTTTTTATTATATATTCGATTTAAATAAAATAAAAAAAAAATTAAAAAAAAAACAAAAAACAAAACAAACAATAATAAAAATAAAAACCAAAGTAATGAGATGTAGAAATATATTAAATAATCAAAAAAACAAAAAAAATAACAATATATTAATAATAATAATAATAAGGGAATTACGAAATATTTTTAATTAGTGTTTAATTAATGTATTTTTTTCGACTTTATTTTCATGTTTTTTAATGAAAAATATTTTTTGGTTTTATTATAAACGAGTAGGATATTTTTTTTATTTTTGTTCAAATGACTACATACATAAAATGGATAAATAAAATTAAGAGAAAAGAAAATAATAACCAGTAATAAATATTTTCAACATTTTGGTTAACGATGAATCTACTTAAAAATAGGATATTAATATTATGTCACAGTAAAACAAAAATTCCAAAAACATTTTCGATTTATTTACATTTTTCCTCGATAATAATATTTTTTTATTAAAATTCTCTAATCATTACAATTTATTTTATTAGAATTTTTTAAGTTATATACGTGTATAATAAGTATGTACATATATGTAAGTTGGATTTATCAAATATTATTAAGGATATATTCATTGATTCCAGTAGGCGGGTAGATAACCAGCATATTCGCCCAGGAGTTCACAAACTAATTTAGGCATAAAAAATTCATTGTGACGTCACACGTGATGATTATAGTGGACCATTTCGATTATACCTTAAAAACCCAAGTAACTTTTGATTGCTTTATATCAGACCTTACGTAAATTATTGAAAACCCCATGTTTATAAATTCTTTTTGTTGATTTTATTTTATTTATATTACACATTAAAAAAATAAACTGTGTCAAGAAAAAAATGAAACCAAAACATGCTAAAACATAGCATATATCTTCCTTTTTTGCTTGTTGTCCTTACTGTATGACAAGCATTATTATACTAAATTACATTTAAAATTAAAAAAGAAAAAAACATGAACAACATAAAACATGTACATAAAATTAATTTGAAAAAAAAATGAAAATTATTTTGTGTATATAATACATGTGTCCTTTAAAAACGATAACAAAAAACAAAAGAAATATAAACCAGAAAAATGCATATTTATTAATATGCAAATATTTCACTTAAATTACATTGCAAAATATGTGCTTATATACATATGGATTCCAATGCTTACATACATATACTTATGTATGTGAATATGCAAAAGTGTATCCAGACAAATACATGTACGAATAAATATGTATGTATATTGCCTTTTTTTTAAATTTGTAATTCTCTTGTATAATGGATATTTCTTTTTGCATTCAATTTTGTATATATTTTTTTCACTTTTAAAAATTCGTTGTTAGCCTTTTTATCCACGTTTTTTATTTTGTAATGTACTGCAACTATTATAAATTTGTGCAATTTTTTTTTTTTTATCCAATGTAAGCGTAACGTAAATAATTTTCAGGTATATTGGTGTTGACAACAAATGAACGTGTATAAAATATAATGTATGTACATACTACGTATACATATGTATGTGAGCATAAAATGTATTAAATTTATTTAAAAAAAAATGTAAAATTTGCATACATTCATGAATGCTTTACCTATAGATGCACCTAAGTATATAGATATATAGAAAGCTGATGCAATAAATTTATGCAGACAAAAAAAAAAAAAGAGGGAGAAAATTACATAAAATAGACAAAAACAGGACATTATACCGCCATCCTTACTTGTTATACAATTGTATTAAATTCAGAACAAATAATATATAACGTAATATGTATTTATGTATACGGAATACACTACATATCCAATAATATATTTTTAGGTCGTATACTGCAGCAAATGCAATCAACCATTATTATAACTGCATTTACATACATTTACAATTTTCTTACATTTTTCTAGGTATATTTCAGTTATCATATATGTACATATTGATGACTACTTTTCACTTTTATATGCCATACGTATAAGTATGGTAATTTTGTATACATACATATGTATGTACACCAAGAATATCTTCTATACAAACACAATTATCATATGTTCCAGATTACGTACAGTGATGCATATGGTATAATACTTAGATTATATTAGTTACATACAGTACAAAAAAAGGATTATCAGATAATTCATGATACAGTCAAAACCATAATAATACAGTTAATAAAGTAAACCGCATTAGTCTATATTTTAATGTATTTATTGATCTCTACCACATATAAAGTTATTAAACAAAAAAAAAAACCTCTATGCATATATTAGCTTTTTAAGTTAAATGTGTAATGGTCATGAATACGTAACACACCATTAAATTAAACGTAAAATAAAAAACAAGACATAAAGGATAACAAAGGCAATATATACAACATTATTTTATTTTCATTGTTTTCATTATAATTTTATCGTATTTATTATTTCACCTTAGAAAAACGAGAAAATAAAAAATAAAAATATGCATTACATCGGAAATTCCGTTGTACGTTCTTATTTCTAATTCATAGTACAATACATTAATAAATAAAATTATTGTTTATAATCATGAAATTAATTGTGATAGATAGGTAGGCAGGTACCAGTAGAGCCACCTACATATTTGAACCTAAATGAGCACATTTAGACCTAAAAGGCCCATTATAATGCCACACATATTAATTGTAGATCAAAAGTCCAAAAACAAAAAAACAAGCAAAGAATTTTCCTTTGAAATTGCAATTTGTTAAATTTATTTAATTTATAACTAAAATACAAATGTGTTTCGATTACGAATGGTTATTGGTCATAATAAAAAAAGGAAAAAAACACTTACGTATACCTGGTGCCGCAATATTTCCAAATCTTGAAAATTTGATGAGAAGCGAAATATATCGTCTTGAGATAGTTGAAATTTCATATTAATTTGCAGTAGATGACGTCATGCATCTCACGTGTCCAAATATTTTCAATCCTTTATATATCAAAAGAGGTGAATTAAAATTCACAAGGGTCTACAAAGATGTTTTACTGAAAATAGCCCGAACTATTAAAATAATATTATTTATAACACTTATCTTGGCACACCCTACATACAAAAAATGTAGGTCATTGGAGCACAATAAAATAACAAAATTATTTCGTTGTATGCATTATTTATCCTTGATTTTTTTATACGTTTAAAAAAAAAAAAAAAACTAAAAGTGGAAAATAAAAACTAAAACATCAAGATATAAACCATTATACAGAGACAAAGTGTAATTACTTATGGATTGTGATTGTAACAAAATAAAAACTTGGAAAATGTTGAATTTCACACGCTCCGTTTCATGCAATTTTATGACAATTCACATTTATTATATTTTCTACGAAAAATTTCTCTCTCTCTCTAAAATTCGCAAACATAAAATAATGTAGCTGTGGTTAGTTAAATGCAATTTTATTTATTTATTTTATTTTCATAAAAATAAAATATCCTAAATCCTGACAGTTATATCGGTTTTATTTTTGTACATTTTCATTTTGGTTTAAATTTTATTTTTACAACCGTTTTGTTAATTTCTTTATTTTTTTTTTTTTTTTGTTTTTTATCAAATACTTTTTTTCAATTTCTTTAACTTTTCAATTTATTCTTTTAGTGGCTTTTATTTTTTATTTGTTCTCTGTTAACATTTCAAAAACACTAGTAGAACTTTTTAATAATTTTTTTTTGTTTCTTTTTTCTGACCACAATCGAATCTAAATTACACGAAAAATAAAATCCACACGTACGTATGTACATACATTTTCCAAATGTTACATGAATAACATAAAAATGAAAAGAAATAAGAAAACTAAGTCCTGTTTGTTGTTTTTTGTTTTTCGTCTTCACTTTTGTTGACTTTTCCTGTATTCATTCGATGTTAGTATACAGGTATATATGGACTTATGTGATTTCTACTTACTTCTTTTGTTCACTGTTTTTTTTTTTCTAATCCAATCACATATGTTTGTAATTTAGAAGAAGAAAGAATTTGTATTCATATCATATTTTTAATACTACATATAGGTTAATTTCAAAACGTTTAAATACCACCTTCATGCAAACTTTAAATTTTCAGTTAAACTGTAAAACTTAAGATAGAAAATTCGGTTGAACTTTCAAAACGTATTATGAGCGCAATCTGAAACCCATTAGATATCAAGAAATTTTCTGATACAATGCTACAGCGGTATTTTCTAATATTCATATCAAAACTGTAGTGTTGATATTTAAAACTCACCCGTATTTTTATATGGGTGAAATCTCATATTATAAAAATGTAGAAAGTAGAATTTTAAACATATATTACTTTAGAAAATATTTTTACGTGTATTGAATCATATTGAGGAGGCCAAGGCAATCACAAAATTGTACAGAGCCAAAAGAAGCAGGAGTACCTAGATCGAATCATGTGCATCGATATGTGTGCAATATAAAATGTCACGCGATTTTTTACATTTTTTTACATTTTGTATACACAAAATTGTCGTAATATTTTTATGCATTATTTTTCTTCTAACTGTTGAAAAATCAATATAAAAACATTTAGCTTTTTTTACTAAACAAAAAATAAAAGGAAAAGGAAACGTATCTATTTTCAAGAGAAAAAATCCAAGATAAAAAAATATATAAAATTTTTAGAAAGTTTTAAACTGGGTATATGGGAGAACGTAAAATTTTTTACTTTTATACTTTAATACATTTTATAACTAAAAATGTTAAGAAATATAACAGAATAATACCACTTTGTTATAAAGATATAATAATGTACTTAAAAACTTTATAATTGTATTGTCAACTTAATAAATAACAAAACAAAATTTCCACATACATAATAATGTATGTACTATACATTTAAATCTTATACAATAATTTTTCGATATAATACAAGTATTCGCTTCTGAATCCTACGGTCTGGGGTTTGATGCCAAAAACACAAACAAAAAAAGAAAAATCAAATTATTCATGGTTTATCGGCCTCACCACCTGCTATTTCCATCAGTAAATTTAAATGAGCACCAAATATTTTTTTTAATGGTATAAAATCAATCATAATTTTAAGAAAAAAATTTAAATTCAAATTTTCAAAATTAATTTAGTAAAAAAAATCATTATTTAAAATTTAGCAAATTTTTTATTCATTTAATTTCTTCAATTACCTTTCTGTACATGTACATATGTACGTTACGAATCGTTCTTCTAATTTAAAAAATAAAATAAATGAAATTAATCAGAAAATGAATAAAACAGAATGAACGATTAATAAAAGTTAAAAAAAATGCGATTTAATTAGAATTTTTAGTATACACATACCTATATAAAATTCTTGTATATATATTTGTGAACATAACACATAAATACCAGAATAATTTAATTACTCTACTATTTTTCTCTCTAGTTTCATTTATCGTCTTCATTATCATTATTATCAATTTTACAAAATTATTCTCTAAATTTTTTTTGTAACACAAAATAAAATAAAATAGAAAAACAAATGACGTGCATTCATAATAAAAACATTAGATGTTGATCAAAATGTTTAAAATAAAACTGTATTTTTCATATCCAAACTATAAAGATAAAGAAATAAACTTAAGTACATAAGCACTATAGTAAAATACTAGCATGAATAGAACTTATAAAAACGATAGAAAAATAAGGAAGAACAAAAAAAAAGAAAAACAAATAAAAATCCTTGAAAAAAAAATTCTCCTGTAATAGAAAAGCTTATCGATCGATTTTTAGATAACAATTACATTAAATTAAATTTTCCTAAGAATAAAAATGAAATTTGGCAAACGAAAGACACTAGGGAAATTACATGTTTGTATACATACGTATGCGTATAAACTAGAACCAAAATACAAAAGTAAAATAAGGTAAGGTGAAGTAAAATATGAATGTACGTAAATTTCGATTTATTCTATTTAGTCGATTTTGAAATATCATTGTTCAGCGTACATAAAATACATTCGTATTTTTAAAATCGAAACATATGTATATTATTGAACTTCACTTTACGTTTTCATTATGGTCAAAACGTTATTTTCAGTATCCATAAACTACATTCGTAAATTTTGTTATTTTACTTTATATTCTTATTCTGGGTATATCAATAGTCTATATTTAAAAAAAAATACGATAAGATGGTTGTGGGTGGGAAAAATGAGTGTTTTTGGTTAAATTACAAAAAAAAGAAAAGAGAATTTATTAAAAAAAGGAAAACAAAAAAATAGCATAGCACATCTTGGGTAAAAAAAAAAAAGGAATGTAAATAATTAAGGTATATACCCTCGTAATGTATTTTGTAATATTGTGAACACACATGCAAACATAAATGAAATGAAAAAAAAAAAACAAATTTATTAATGAAATTCGTGTACGTAATTGTACATAGTACGATGGTATAATTACAAAATTTTACTATTTATTATTTAATTTTCATTCCTTTTTTACTTTTTGAATTTTATACATATACATAATATATTCACACATTTTATAGAATTTATTTTGAACTAACAAAAATTGAAATACATCTGAATAATATTTACAAATATTACGTGTGTACTGAATATGTAGTATATCTGTACAAATACATAAAAAGATATTCATTTTATTATCATTACATTTTGTTGTTCTCTCATTGCTGTTGTATTTTCAAGTGAATTCTAATGATGACGATGATGAGGATGATGATGATGATGATGGAATTTTCATCATAATTATCATATTTTAAAAATTAACTTCATTTTAAATTATATTTCGCACTAAATAAATTTAAAATTGTTGTTTTTACTTTTTAAAATATTTTTCAAGTATACTTGAACTCAGTAATAAAATTCATCAAATTTCGCATTTTATAATGTTTACGATGATATGTATGTATAAAATAGCCATACATACATATATACATACGTTCATGAAAATTTCATTTTATTATAAAATGTAATATACACTTGAGAAGAGAAAAATTCATTTTTATACGCATACCAGTATTTAAATGTAAATCAATAATAAAAGGACCATACATTTGTACTATGTATACCACATATGCATATGTATTTTAATGTCACATATAGTTTATATTAAAAACTCTTGTGGTCAGTAACCAACAAATTTTATTTTTAAAAAAGTTTCCGAAATTTATAATATAATTGTTTAATTTAACAATACATTATTTTCAAATTTAAAAACAAAAAAAAAGCAAACAAACATTTTAAGGACATTCAAAGCATAAAACGTGAAGTCATTATTTTTGAACTTGTCTGTGTTTGCCTCCGTTGAATATGTATATATTCATTGCAAATTAAAAAATATTCAAAGTGCATACATATATATGTAAATACGTTGCTATGAGCACAAGCATATTGAATACGATGGGTGTACGTGCATAATTTAATTTATGATATTCAAACATAACTCATAATAATTATAATCATGACAATATTTTTGTGTTATGAAGAGGAGAAAAAAAAGTAAAAATAAATTAGAATTCAAAATTTAATAAACCAATGAAAATTTTATTTATTTGAACATGGGAATAACTTTTAATTCTTGATGACACTTACCAATAGAATGTGTTGTAAAATTGAAGAAAAAAAAAAACAATGCGTAATCAAATTAAAATCGTTTAAATATCATTCAAATATTTATTATATTCACTGTATTTCATTTCAATGTTAAAAAGCACATCTTTAAATTTTACTTCAATTTTTCTTAATTTTCTTATCTGAAAAGCGCACATTCAATTTTCCTATCTCTTTAAAAATTTTTAAAGTAATGCATACACCACCAGTATGCTACTTAGTATTGCCTGAAAAACCAGGAAAAATAACGAAAATTCAAAATTTTATATACTCGTAATATTTAAAACCAGCAATACTTATTTTGATAACATGGACATAATCGACGTGATATTCGTCGAAACCACTTACCTTATAAAAACTTTCAGAAATTTAAAAAATTTTGAATGTCGATTTTAAAAATTTAAAATGTTAAATGCATCAGATTTCTGTATACTAAGGATTTCGATACTATAACTAATATTAATACCAAAAATATTCTTAATTTTAAAATTAAATGTGTGCCATTGATACTAATGTTCAATAAAAAAAATTATAAAAATTATATCAAGCATATTATCATATTGTTTTGTATAAAAGTAAGGATAAAATACATTGTGTATTTTGTTTTTTGGTTTTTTGTTTATACAAATATTTAATATTAATTCGAAACAAAACAAAAAACAGAACTTACAGAATTATTTTCATAAAAGCAATACATTTAAAATAGAGAAAAGGATTGTTTCTTTGTTTTTTTTTTCCCTTCTTCTTTTTTTTTTATTTATTTTTACTTGATGTGCATACGTAAACTAAAATACATTATCTAAATGAAATTTTGGTTTTTCAAACAAAATTTTCAAGAAATTTTCTGCATTTTTACAAACATATTTGCATAATGTTTGTTTTGTATATTTATACAATTGCAATTCCGTTTTGTAGGTGATGTGCACGAATATATGAGATGTGCATATTGTACGAATATATAAAGAAAAATGGAATAATAAAGCCTATAGATAGGTATATCTATGAGTGTATTATCATCACTATCATCATCATCATCTGTATACTATTAGGAATTTTCATTCATTTCTTTCTTATTTTTATTTTTTTTTCTTTTTTCTTTTTTCTTTTTTTTATTTATACAATGTATTACTTTTGTATAACAAAATTTTCTTTATTCATTGTTGTTATTGCAGATTTTTCTATTATTTTCCATATGTAAAATGAAAGCTTTTCTTTTTCTATAAAGGATATAATGTACTTTACCTAACAAATATATTCATCTATAAAATATAGAATATCGAATTTCAAGAATTTTAAAAATCCATTCACTCGATGACAATTTATTTTTTTTTCTTTTTACTATCAACGAAATAAGGTTTCTTTTTCGAAAAAAAAATAAAAATAAAAATAAAATTGAAAATGAAAAAACATTATAAAATGAAAATATATGTAGTACGTAGCTTAAAAAAAAACTTTTCAATATTAAACAAAAAAGTTTTCTTATTTTACATTTCGAAAATATAAGAAAAAATAAAAATTATTTATTTATTTATTTGTTTTATTTTACGTTATATTACCGATATGACTATGTTATTTGTGTTATATCAATGACACATATCTAATTTTAAAATTAAGAATTTTTTTGATATTAATACTAGCTAGTGTCGAAATGCATATATGATTTCCTTGGTTTTGTTCTTGTTGATTTTTGTTTTTTTCATTCAAAATTTTTAATATATTTTTCTATATTATAAATTTATCGTTACTTTTTTTCAAATTTGGAGAAATTTTTGCAAAACAAATGACGTGAATACGAATTATATTTATCAAAACTACGAATTTAATGTTAAATATATCAAAATATTGATAGTTTTTGGCATTCGGACAAAATTAGGTGACACATTGCAGTGTATGCATAATTTTTGCAGATTTCTAGCATCAAAATTACATACGAGTATGTGCCTTTAATCTTAGACATCTTCTTTTTCTTCTTCGGCTCTAGAACCCATGCACATCCCTCACAATATTAGACATCATTCTAGTAAAAAAAAAAAAAAAAAAACAAAAATCAAAACAGGTTGAATACGTAAAACTACGATACACAAAAAAACAAAAAAAAAAATTTAGGTGATAGTACCAACGTATGCGTTCAATAAATACGGATGTATGCACACAAAAACTTTTTTTGTAATATCAAATTTTACTAAAAATAGTAATAAAGACAAAATATTGTCGTTACGTTTATTTTTTTTTTTTTTACTTTTCTACTTTTTTTTCCTACTTTACAAAATAAAAAATGGTTTCATTCAAAATTATTGTATTACATGTTCAAAAAATAATTTTGCGTTGATGGAAAATAAAATTAAATCATAGTTTTTCCTACATTTTTATAAAATTAAAAAACAACAAAATTATTAAAGAAAATAGCTTCTAGATAGTTAACAAGTTCAAAAAAAAAAAAATAAAAAAATAAATAAATGTAAAAAGTTGTAAAGGAAGTAATCAAAATAAAGGAAATTAAATGGAAATTTTCTTTTATTCAAATGTTCATATTTAAACGCATTCAGAAAATACATAACTTTACTTATGTACCTATATGTTGTCGTAATTCAATCTTATTCAAAATATTGTATCCTGAATATATTGAAAGCTTATATTAGATTACATCCTGCACATAACACAATCTACTCACATTAGTTTACTTACTTTCGAGTATATAAAATTTATAGATGCACTTAAATTGCATCTAACAGAACGTGTAGGTAATTTACTACATAAATTGATTTTCATAGAAAAATGTTTAATAAAAAAAAATTTTTTTTTTTTTTCAAAAACTATTATACGTATGTACGTTTATACATATATGTATAAATTCTCACACATTTTTGCCTAGTAATCATATTAAAATACACCATCTTACATACAATGTTTTGAATTACATAATACATAAGATAAACATATGTAATATTTTTTGCATTCCTATACAACTTTATCTTTATCATCGTAGTTATCTTGCATTTATGTATCTATCGATCGATATTTCTTTTCGTTGCAATTCTTAGTCCTTGATGAACGCAATATCGCTTTTTATGTTTCATAGAAACGTGGTAGTATGCAAACGTTTACCCACATTTTAATTCATTTAATAAATATATCCACTTTTATGAATGCAATTTAACGCTTTTTAAATTTATGTATACACATGATGTCTACAACATAACGTTGATATCTAAAATTGAAATGTTCGCAAACATTTTTTGATATTTATTTACACTTTTAATAATTACTAATTTTATTACTTTACAATAGTGGCATTCCGTTGACACAAATTATCTAATAATCTTCACTTCCACAGAATTATCAGATAAATTGTGCCATAAAATAAAAAAATTAGTAAATAAATAAATTTACAAAAATATTTTTATCGACGTTTTGTGTAGCAACTTCAAGGATGTACGTACACATGTTTACAATTTTAACATCACATTAAAACATGGATGCATAGAAAATTCTCAATTTCCTTGTTTTCAACGTAATTTATATTTTACATTTATGTGAAAAAATTTTTCCTTATTTATTGTTTTTTATATAGTTGTAATTAAATTTTTGTCTGAAATGTGTGCATGTATTTTACAACTTAAAAGAAAAGAAAAAAATATCTTGATCAAAAGTACATTTTCCTGAATAAAAAAGAAAGAAATACATTCAGATTGTACACACTCGTAAAAATTATTATTATTGTAGTGGTAGCCTATAACCGTACAGGTACGCGTGCACGTGCAGAATACATATATGTATTTATATTGTGCATTATAAAATTTGTGTATACGTATTCACATCTTATATTTGAGTGAGAAAAAAAATTAAAAAGCCAAGAGAAGCACAAAAAAACCAACTATCGTGTACATAAAATGTACATGTGTACTTGTATGTCTGCCAACTTAGATGACATGTTTAAATTAAACAAAACAAACAAAAAAATGAGGAAAAAAATTTTTTTTTTCTAGATTAAATTTGAACACAAATAAAATTAAAAATAAAATAAAAATTTTTCACAAATTGAATGTACAGTAAAATGCATTTTGAGTAAAATTGCATTACATTTTTCAATTTTTAAACAAAGAAAGAAAATAAAGCATTTTGTACAAGTTCCGGCTTTTTGACTAAAAACACAAAAAAAATTAAAACTATTAAAAATTGCCAGAGTAACTAAAAATGTTTGTGTTTTCGTTTAAATTTTTGTATTTTCATCATCTTTTATTTTGTAAACTTTAAAGAAAAACTGAATTTTTTAAAACAGATTAAACTTTTCTAAATTTCATTTTAATTTTTTAAATTGCTTAAACTATATGTTTTCAAGATATTTCTTACAAAGGTCATTTAAATATGTACATATCGTATATGTATCTGCAATTAATATTCAAAAAATCTGTCTATCTATGAATCTCTACATATTTGGCACAGAAACTGATTGGCTTCTTTACATTTTTATCTACCTTTTAGATTCATCTTTCTTTTGGCCTACCAATTCTTCCTTTCTCTTCTGTTTTTTCTCTCAAGGTCATCCTGGGCATTGCTGGTTCCAACATCCTTTGAACATGTCTTGCCCATCTAAATCTTCGAAGACTAACAAAATCCACTCGAATATTCAAAAAATATTAAATTGAAATCTAAGTTGAAATTGAATTTATTTAAATAAATGATGTTTGCTTAAATGTTTTAAACAAATTTAATCTTTTGAAAGGACAAAAAAAAATTAATAATCTTTAAATTTTTCTTTTTGAAATTTTCACATTTATATTCGTTTCTCAAATAAACAAAGTATTTACACGTGCTTTAAAAAATTTTTAGAGCTTTGCATACACGTGTTTTATAAACAAATCTTTTAAAGTAAACAGTAAACAAGAAAGGCAACAATGTAATTAAAAATTTTCTTTTGTTTTTAAAGAACTTTAGGTCACTCATTTAATTGTTCATATGTTGAGCATTTTTCATCTGTTTACTAAAAATGAAATGTTTTATTCGAGTATAAAAATATTTTATTCTGGTATTTTATTCTCATCAATATCTAGATTCTATTGAAATAACTTTTTAATATAAAATTAATAAAAATGTTTATTTTATTCAATGAAAACGAAACAAAAATAAAATCAATAATAATAAACTAAATTTAGTTACTTATAATAAGCATCATCATGTTGGCATTACAGACCATGAAAGATCCTCGCCGATTACAGAAACTTTTACCAATGTGCTCTATTACTCACCATCTGTTTTCAATTCTTCACTTTGAGCCTTCATAACTCGCCGACTACATCATCTTACCAATGTTTTCTTGGTTTTTTTTATTCTCTCAAACTTTTCTTGCAACGCTCGTTATACTTCTAATAATTTTCGCAATTAATGGAAATTGTTTATTTATATTGTATTCATACGTACACGTACGTACGTATATGCAATGAATATGTATCCTCACTAATAAAAGATTATTGAAGTTTATTAATTTGACTGTTGTGTTATTTTATAGCAATTTTCGTATTTACTTCTATTTTTTGTTTTTTTTTTTTATTCTTAACCATCATTTTAATCATCATCATTACGATGATTATTCTCATCATTGTTATCATTAATATTATTATTATTATAATTATTATAACCATAATACATAAATGTTATCATCATTTTTACTTTAACAAGCATATACACACATAAGTGCATATGTACACATTCAAGTAGTTATCTTGATTATATTTACAATGTATTTGTCATAATATATTTATATATACTATCCACAGTAAAAATGAATGTATATATGTACATTTAGATTCGAAACATTAAATAAAAAATAAAATGGACAGATAATATACTCTACACATAATGTAGACTACTTAAATATATAAAATGAAATCATTTTCTAAAAACAATTTCTGGTTAAAAAAAAAACAAAGCCAAGCAAAAAGAGATCTGAAATCCACCTACAATTTCGTATAAGCATTAATAAATGTATATAGTTAAGTATGTTCGTGTGTTCACGTTAAAGTAAACATTAAGTAAAAACGTATTCAAAAAATGTACATATATAGACGTACATATATAGTGTGTGTCCATATTGGAGAGAATATAATAGTCATTAAATATAGGATTGTCGCCATCAAGTCCCTATACTCTATATCCCATCATAAATGTATGGATATACATACGGTATATATCCGTGTATATATAAATAGTACATATCAATAATAACCATATAATAATCAGTCGAAGTCATTCAATTTTGTTATATTGTAATAATATGACAGAAAACTAAAAACAATGATAATACAATTGTATACTTTTGTTATTGTCATTATAACAATATAATCTAAAATGTATACACACGTATACAAAAACACAGCTATACATATAAATGTATAATTCTTTCAGCTCGATTACTTTAAATGTTCTTTGAACAATTTTATTTGTAAATTTACTTAATACCGTCTATATAGTGTATCTATTTGTATCACCGTCACTGTCATCATCATCATCATCATCATCATCATCATTGTTGGTAATCATTATCATCGTCCAATATTATTTTCCTACACTCCTCTGTCGTTTTATTTATTCATGTTACTTTTTTCTACTATACTTCTACTATTGATTTTACTTCTTTTTTTTTTGTTTTCTTATTTTTATTTTTTTATTCTTTTACATTTTGTAAATATTTTCATTTTTCTTTCCACTCTATAATTTTATATTTTATCGTGTTTAATTTTCTACTTTTCTTCTGTTTTCTTTTTTTTTTTTTTTGTTTTTAATCTCATTTCTAGATATTTTTCCTTTTAAACTAACATTTTTATATTCTTCTGTCTGGATTGTTATTATTATTATTATTATGTGTACATATACGTATATATACTAACCAATCTAATACACTATCAACATTTAATAACAATAATAATCCTCTGTGAATAAATGAAAATTTCAACAAAACAAAAAGAAGAAAAAAAAACAATTCCACGCATATACAGTACAATAAATACAAAAATGACATTGAAACAAAGTATAATCATATAAACTATATAAATAGAGGATATATTATTATTTTCTGAATACGACCATATCAATAAATATATATAATATCGCCTGTGGTAATACATTTCATTCACTGTATAAAAAAAAAAACAAAACAAATAAAGAAAGAATTTTGCAATAATAATGCATTCAAATACGTATACGTATATTGTAATACATAAAGGATATTTGAATATCCTTTTTCCATTTTAGATTGTAAAATTTAAATAATTCAACATTAAATTTACGTAAAATTGCATAATGTTAAAATAAACCTTTTACATATAATTAAATATTAAAATTAATTTCTAAGGGCCGTATTCATCAAACAATTATTATCTTTAGATTCAGAACTGTGAATTGAATTCATCAATATTTTTAGATAACCACAGAATTGTTGTAAAAATATTCTATGTACATATGTACAAACATTGTTATGTTACTTAAAAATCAATACATACCTAACAATTTTAACCTAATTTTTTCTAAATTAATATCGATTAGCCGATGTATTTGACGTTCCAAAAGGAAAACTCGAATATAATTTTTATTCTCTTGGATAAATACGACCATAAACATTTGCCCTAGATTTAAAACAAAGCAACACAACAACAACACAAATAACAAACATTTATATAACATAACAAAAGTCCTTTTAATTGAGACATTAAATACAAAATCATTTAAAATCACTTTTAAAATCAATTTTTAACGTAAAATCAAAATAAAGGATAATAGTAAAACAAAATAATAATAAAACATGTTGTATGCATACAATCTACACTCAATTAAACTTTGTACGACTATTAAACAAAACATTAAATCGATATAATAATAATATTGTAAAGTTGTTAGTTGTATTATATTATTTTTCGGTAGCGCATTAAAAATACGAATGTATATGGTTCAATGGTCATAATATCTTCAATTCTCATAAGCAATGAGAAAATAATAATAGCACTCAATATTATTATTTAAATTTTGAATACATAAAAGATTAAGAAATACATTTAAAAAAAAGAAATGAAAAATCGTTATATAATACCGATTCTAATAAATTTGAATCGAAAATTCAATTCATTGTTAATGGAGCACATCAAGTAATAATTTGACATTTTAAACGCAATCAAGTAAATACGAATATGAAATTCAAAAATGAATTTTCAATATCATATTTGTTCATTTCTCATCGAAATCAAAATGATTTTATGCAATTTTCAATGTTTTCTTTTAACATTTCTTTCTTTTTTATTCAGATGTCTTAAACATTTTCATCGATTGTTTTTTTGTATTTAAAACAGAAACAACCAATGTTTATTTTATTTTATTTTTTTTGTTGCTCATTAATTTTCATTTTACTGTAAAAATGAGAAAAACAAACTTTTATTTATTCAAGCATAAAAAAAATTTTTCCTCCCACTTTGATATTAATTTTGGGTTTTAAGAATGTAAGAGAAATAAACAATAAGAAAATAAAAATGATTACACTGTCACTTCGAGAATTTAATTTATTAAACAAATGTAATAAAAGAAAAATTTCTTATTCCAATGTTAAAAGAAAAATAACATATACTATATTGAAACAATAACAACCATCAGGATATAAAATCATGTAATAATTTCGATTTTTATTTATTTGGTGACAATCCTAATAAAATTATATCGAATTTATTTTGTAAGAAACAAAAATTAAGAAATAAAAACAAATTTTGTTGTTTTTAATTCCAAATATACAGGGTGTCCGTATACATTTATTCTATACATACAAGATTTATCTCGAAATTTAAACTTTCATTTTCGAAAATTTAATTTTCGAAATTCATAACAAAAAAAACTTAGTGCAAAATTTTTCGTACAAAAATTATACAGGATGACCCAAAAGCCATCACATTTTTGTACGAAAAGCGGCACTTTTGCAAAGCAAATACGAATTAAATATGTTTAAATATGCAAGATTGTTATGCATTATTTGACTTTATGTACGTATCTGACGTATCTCTCAGGAGGGCTGAATTTAAGGGGCCGGACTAGAACAATATTTTACTAGGAACAATCTAAACATGAAAATGAATATTATTTTTGACTCTAATACCAAGACACCATGCAAATTGTAATCTAAATGTAATGTTTAAGTTTTTATTCAAATTATTCAAAGACATTTTGTACTTAAAATAAGATTCAAATTTTATGGTAATACATCACTTTGTATCAAAAATTATTGATATATCACTAAATTATAAAACAAATATGATCGTTTACACTTGAACTTTAATATCTTGAATATAAAATAAAAAATAAAGTCATGGATGTGATCTTTAAACATGCCTTTAATCAAATGTAAACAAGTACATAAAATATAAAATAAATAATTTCACTTTCATAGAATAATGAGAAAATTTTATTCTGTTGTAAATTTTGTATTTTTTATTAAAAACATTAAAAATACAAATTACTACTTATGTTATATGTAAATATGTACATAGCTTTACATAAACGAGAAATTTACATAAAACCAGTAGTAAAATAAAAATTTACTACAATAAAAACAAAATATAAATTTTTTTGTTTATTTTTTTACATCAATTCAAAACAATCAAAATAATTAAACAAAACATTTAAATTTAAAAAGAAAAAAAAACACAAAATTGTAATTCAAATTTATTGTGTTTGGAAAGATTTTTATTTTCTTTTTCATTTTTAATTGAAATTATTTCAATTTCAAATAAATGATGTTGTTTTTTTTTTTATAAATTTGAAAATCACATTAAAATTAAAATTTTGTTTACATAACGTAATTTCAATACCAAAATTGATAGGTATACGCACTTGATTTTGTATGTTTAATGTCTGCAATAACAATAATTATGATGATTAAAAAAAAAAAAAACAATAGAAATAAATCAAAATAAATTGTATTAACAGAAATTAAAATATAAAATAAAATTACATGATTTATAATGTATATTAATATAAGCGTATATATTCAAATTAATTTCAAGAGCACAAAAGTCCTTATACAATAAATAAATTTACATCATTTTATACAACCACATACAAATAATAATTACTTTCAGTTTCTAATTGAATACATTCTCTGTTTATTTTTTTTTTATAAATTCAAATTACAAAATAAAATACAATAAAAATAAAATAAATCGATTTTTAAAGGTAAATAATAGATCTGTTCCCGTTCTTCAGTCAAGGATAAATTTTTTAAACGTTAGAAACGAATTTTTATATTGAAAATTTGAATTTTACTTTGATTTTTAAGTTAGTCCTTTTTTTTAAAAAAAAAACAAAAGCTGTTCAGTGAAACCTCAAAACAAACAAACAGCAAGTAGAAGCAATTACGATGATTTGATTTACCATCCTGTAAAATTTTCAACTTTCTACAGAAGAATAAAGATTTTTACAGAACATTTGCACAGGTACAAGAACAGAAGATCAGCAGATTACTAGAAATTATTAAATTATATGCACGAGAACAGACCTATGAAATTATATTTATAAAATACAAGAAGAAAATACAATTAATTAATTTTTATTTATTTTACGCATACATGTTTTAAATTTACATTTTATCTTGTTGATGATGCTCTTAGCGATTTTTCAAGGTAATATGAGAATAAAATGTTTAGGTTAAAAAATAAAACAGGTTTCGCATACATTTTCTAAATTTAAATAATCTATTATTTCTACATTTCTACATGAATTATTTGAATAATCAAAAGAAAAATATGAAATAATTATTAAATACCAAAATGTTGAAAATATTATATTTTTAAATACATGGTGAATTTTCTTTGTTTTTTTAATGTAAATTATATTTTTAAACTTTATTTTCCGAAATTGTATATCTTTTACAAATTTTCAAAAAAAAAAATTTGAAACAAATTTTATTTATACGTTTTATTTGGTTATTATTATTAACATATTTTTTTTTTTTTTAAACCAAAAAGATGTCGTTTTTATTTTATTATTTCTATAATTGTATGATGTTAATCATGCATATAACCATACATAATTTGTATTTTATTACATTTTGTTTTTCATATTTTTATTCGTTTTTGTTTTGTTTTAATTTTGTAATTGTATAATACACTGCATCATAATTGTATGCGTTCTACATACAGATAATGAAAATTTATATCTCAATTATGTAATTCATAAAGAAAAATTTTAAAAAAAAGAAAAAACACAAAAACGAAAAAAATTAAATTTAAAAAGCCAAACATTTTTTTTTCATTTTCACTTTTATTATTATCTTATTACTTATTTTTTCTCTTTAATTTTTATTTATTTTATCTTGGCACATAAATTATTTTTATATTATATTTAAAAAAAAAAAAAAAAAACCGTTAATAAAGTTTTAAAAATGTATGGTCATAAATAATAGACGTAAAAAAGACAAAAACAATAATAATAAAAAAAAAGCAAAAATAAAAAGCAATATTGTTTCTTTCTTGATTGTGTGTATACAACATTTACAAATTATAAACGTATATATATACGTATACACAATAATAGTCCACATAATCTTTATTGTGAATTTATGAAATATACAAAAAAAAACAATGAAAATCATACATAGTCTCTGTATATGAATACACCGAAGTGATAATGACCATACATTTTACAAAAAAGAATACAAGTAAATAAATTCAAACAAACAAAAAAAAAAGACATTATTACATAAAAATTGCATGTTTCTCATAAATATTGTATAATTTTTTTTTATTACGAAATTTTTCCTTATCATTTTTTTTTTAAATTAATTTATATCTGTATTACGTAATATTAAAGAATTTATAAAGTCGATAATTTGAAAATAAAATTTAATGAAAAATTTTCGTTTTCAAATTAAATCTAAAAATGAAAATCTTTTTCTGCAAAATGAAAAAAAAATTATTGAAAATGATGAAATTAAGATACTTTTTATTTTGCTCAAGATATATTGAAAATCTGTACATTCATTTATTTATATTAAGGACGTATCTAATTTTCTACACATTAAGGACTAGAAATTTTCAAAATAACACAAAACATATACCACTAGATTGCCATTTACATAGTATTGCATGAATACCAGGAAAATATCGAGATTTCAAAATTAGCTATTATTTGAAACCTTAGAATCAAAACAACAGCCAACAAATACAAAACCGTAAAAATCGTATGTGTATGTCACTATGAATTTCAATACAAGCTAATATCAATATACCAACAGTATTCCTTATTTCAGTATTTAATGTTTGTCCTTGATTTTATTCAATTCAATGTAATATTGTTGCTGTTATATTGAAAATGGGAGATGTTAAATTAAATTCAAAAAATTTATATTAAACATTTTTTCATTTCCTTATACATTCAAGTATCCATTTAATTTTTGATTTAACTGTATGTCTAGGATTTGTATTTTTTTTTTTATACATAATCACTAAACTAGATATGAAATTTTTTACAGGATTTACCCTAAAACAAACATAATGTACGGGTGTAGAATTTCTTTATAAAATTAAAATGAATATTATAAATAATAAAATATAAAACCAAATGGAAAAAAATGTTTTTTTTTGTACAACTGATGGTAACACAAAAAAAAATTTATATATAATTCGGTTCCTTTTATATTAAATTGTTTTGATAAAACTAACGCAAGCTGACGCAAAATATATGCAACATATATTACTTTTAGCGAATACATGGTAAATATGTGTCCTTAATATACAATATTCTTCTTTGTAGATAGATATACTTACAATAGTCAGTACGTATTCAAAATCTCTAAGTAAAAAAGCATTTAGGAATGTACGTTACAACACAAAATAGCTTAAAACATAGACTCTATAACATTGAATCTATGTTGTACATATATATGTACATATACGTATGTATGTATTTACATGAGCATACATATGTACAACGATGGCAATAATGACACAACAACGACAACATTAAAACGTTTAACAAAACTTACAAAACATTGGTTTTGTATACATTACATGTACATACATAAGTAACAATACAACATATAGCGTAGTCCACAAAAACCGCCTTCCAGCAGTGAATTTTAATATTAGAGGTTTATCCATATCATACATAAAAATAGCGAAATACGACGATTAACACTTACATATATTACAATATGAAAGTCTGATAAAAAGAACATTCACGTTTATTAAATGACTTATAGCAGCATCATACATTTCCAGGCATACGCATATACACATATTTAGTATGTGCACATACATTTACATACAAAAAACCATCATAAACTGAAATTTCACTTGTAATTTAATCATAAAGTCGATGGTATTGTACTAATACATACATATGTATGTGTAAAAAACGAAAATATGAAAGCTTTTAAGATTCTTATAGTCTTATGGTTTTTTAATGCATTTTTTTTTTCTTGTTTTATGTACATGGCATAAAAAAAGCATAAGTTAATAAATGCAAATATCCGAACATTTATTAAATATTGAAAATTTTTATGACTTTAATAGATATACATATAGGAAAAATATAAGAAACACAGAAACTTTACAAATTAGATACATGTATATAATATTCGAGCATGATAAAAAAAACTTGATAAGTAAATATTAAAAAAACGTTTTATCGATAAGATTTTTTTTTCAATCGATATCTTTTTAAAAATGAATGAAAAATTGGAATTGAATCATATTTTTGAAGACTAATTCTAGAACCAAAAAAAAAAAAAAAAAAAAAATTTACGTTAAAATAAAGTGTAAAGACCAAAATATCAAATAATTGATGTTGTAAAGTGTATACGTGGCTGTATAATCAACTGAGCTCCTCCGTAATGTACGTAAATTTCAGTTTGTTCAGTTTCATCCAATTAAGAATTGTTATTTTTCTTACAAGTATATTATTGAACTTTGTTTTCATTATGGCCAATATACCATTTTTAACCATTCGTCAACCATATTCGTTTCGTTTTCTACTTTATGTAACTTTACGTTACTTCTTTATTTTGATTCTAGTACTAGTTTTCCTGTAGAAAGAAAAAAATCAAAAAATGTCACAAACTTTAAATATCAATATTAGGTACTTAAGTTTTCACAAAAATGTAATAAAAATAATTTTTCCAAGAAAATGAAAATTTAAATCCATTATAAAAATGAAAAATTATCAAGAATCTTAAAGAAGAATTTTTATAAATAAAAAATTTTAAAAATTTTCAATAACAAAAAAAAAACGAAAATTTATTTTTTATTGTCGACATTCTATTTTCTTTTTATATTTCACTGTATATCATTGTGTCCTCATTAAATAATGATGAATAATAATAATATTACCTACGTGAATTTCCTTACACTTGTGAACTAAAAATACGTAAAATAAAATGAAGATAATAACAATAAAATGAAATAAATGAAAAAAAAAAAAGAAAAACTCACATTTCCACATTTCGTTTTATTTAAATATTACATTTTATTTTGTATTTTTGTCACAAAAACAAAAAAAAACACAATAACGACTAAAAAGAAAAATCTACTGTATTACACAACACGCGCTTAGATGATTTATATGAAAACATAAAATAACGACATAACTACTTGCATATTTTATTACAATATAAAATAAATAAAATATGTATAAACGTTTACAACATACATATACATATCTGCGTATATGTATTTAATTTACTTACCTAAAACAAAAAATGGTAATAATGAAAAAAATAAAAATTATTTTCAAAATAAAAAATAAAAAATATATATTCCGAAAAAAATCATGATGGAATGAATTTTATAAGGTGAGCCATTGAAACGTAAACAATGAGACATATGCACCCACCAATCAGGGGCCAGCATTTTAGCAAAGGAAATTGATACTAATGGATAATAGAGTTGTCATCATCATTTTTCATGGAAATTTTCTTTCCATTGTAATAATTTTAATAAAAATTTTAAGCAATTTTCATTTAATACTTCTTGTATTACAAAACTTCTTCATAAGAAACATTTGATAACCCTTAACTAAACTGCACACTTCTGACTCACCTTATAAATTCATTCCAACATGCAAAGAAGTATAAACACTAAAAAATGAAGGTGAGAAAATATATTGCATAAAAAAAGAATACAATAAAATTCATGATATGAACTCTTTTACTGTGATAAGTATAAAGTGTTTTGTAATTCATAAAATAAAAAAAAAAATATAAAAATATCATAATAAAAAAAGAAAAAATTGTTCATAAACTCCTTACTATTTTCATATTGATATCTTTCATATACTATACAAGAAAAAAAAGCATTTATATGGAAATGTTAAGAATTTTAATATTTAATGTGTGCACATTAAATGTTTGTATATTATTGGACCTATACGTACAGGAGAACGTACATACATATACACTTCGATTCGTATATATTCTTTCATCGTTATCATTTTGTATGTATGTTCATACTCATATGTACGTTATTATTTTATTGCTGTTATTGTTATTATTATCGATGTATTTTCATTTGATTTTGTCATTCATATTTTGGTATTTATTACATAAAAAAAGATATTTTAAGAAATATTACATTTAAATAATGTAATGCATACACACTTCACCATAAAATGGGTTTTTTTGTACGTAATACATAACCTTAAATATATGCGTACATAACAAATTATATATATATGATAAAAAAGACAATAAAATTTATTTTTATTTAAAAAAAAAAAAAAAAAAAAAAATAGAGTGAAAGTAAAATTTGTGCCATTCCATTGACTGTACTATATTGTACAAGTAAACAAGTAACAACTACATATATTTAACTGCATACATACATACATACATATGCTAACTTGAAGACCTAACCGAAATAAAGAAGTAAAATGAAGTGAAGTAAGAAACTTTACTATTCTCCATACACTAATTCGATGCAGTTAAGGTTTTATGAAAATGACATAAAGTAGTACCACTTTTTGTTGCTGTATATTGATATTAAAAAAAATTAATCTCATATTATATGATAACTTTACAGATTGTGGTAACACTACTCGTGAGATGATCTTATTAGAAATTATGAGAAAAGAAAAGACACATACATATACTCCCATAAGATCTTAACTGCATTGAATTATTGTATGGAGTATAGAGTAGTTTACGGATATTGGAAACGTCATTTTGACCATAATGGAAATGTGTGAGCTAAAGTTATCTTTATAAAAAAATTTTGCATTTTGATTCTTCAATTATTTTTGAGCAAAATAAAAAACAAACATGTAAAATTCAAAATTAATATTTTATGTCTTTTAGGATAATGGAAAATGCATTACAATATTTATTCTTCATAAAACATCATATTCAATTAATTCTAAGAACAAATAAAATCAAACGGATAAGAAATAATCACTTAAAAGCATAAATAAATTTATATTGCAGAAAAGAAAAGTTCTAATCAACTTTTATAGCATAGTTACATGTATTTCTAATGGATGCTATTTTCGCATTTTTTTTTTTACCATCCATTTTCATTCTTTAATTGTCGCTCTCTGTATTCAAAAATGAAAACGAAAACAATTAAATAAGAATAACCTAAATAATATCATAACAATGTAAAAATTTTATACTCCATAAGAAATACATCTGATCATGTTTAAAAATTGAACTTTAAAATTCTTGTTTTCATTTATTCCTATATCTGAAAAAAAAAAACAATTAAAAATTATTTAAAATTGATAAATTCAAATAATAATTAATAATTAAAATTAATTTTTTTTTCGGTTATATTTAATTTTGTATTTTTTTGTTTATACTCTTAAGTACTTCTTCTTCAATTATTAATTAAAATTCATTTCGATATACATTATCATGAAATGTGTACATACTTATATTTTTTATTCATACATATATTTTTCATCATTTTATACATATCGTAAAATAAAATATATAAATATATTTTTTTTCTATAAATGTATTTTGTTATTTTTATATTATAAAATATTCTTTTATATTAAAATTAAAAACAATTTTTTTTTTGTTAAATACACATACATGTGTACATACATATAATCATATATGTATTTAATACATTTTTTTAAAAAATTTCAAATTATATAATCTGTTTAGTTAAATTTATTATTATCGTATTAAATATATAATCAATTTTATGAAATGATAAATAAATACTTTTTTTTTCTTTTATTTACAAAATTTCATATTATATAAAAACAAAAATGAACATACCAAAAAAAAAATTTTTTTTCACATACATAATACACTTTCACATACATATTTTGCATAATATTTTCAAAGAAAATTCAATATTTTTTTTTATATTCATTTTTCATTTACACATACATTATATTTACATATGTACATTAAACAATAAAAAATAAAATTTCAAATATATTTTTAAAAGCTAATTAATACATAATTTAATTTTTTTTTTAAATTTCCAAAATAATTTAGCCGTGTATCCGTTATGAGAGGACAAGTTATTACACCACAAGGATTAGGTATTGTTGGTATACGAGTATCAGTCGATCGTGATTCAAGATTTGGCTTTACATTAACACGACAAGGAGGATGGTAAGTTTTTATTTTATTTTATTTATTTGATTTTTTTTTTTTTTCAAAGTATGTATAAATAATTATACGAACTGTGTTTAATTAAATAAACTAATTAATTTGAATCCTTTATTTATTCAAACAACGATTAATATAAATAAATTCAATTTTATACATAGCATATATAGGATATTCCAGAATAAGTGTCATTAATTAAATTTTTGAAATTTCAGAATGCCCAAAATTTCGTTCATAAGGCGATTTAAAAGATATTATTCGATATACGACGTTATATAAAGCATATCCGAAATTGTCTAATAAGATGGTTACTCGAAACATTTTTAGCTCTAAGAAAAATATAGTTTGTAACACTTATTCTGAAACATTCTGTATATATACGCATTTCCAAAAATTTAAATACGATTATACAAAAATAAAAAAAAATTTTTAAATGACATAAATAAATTTATATACACAATTTTAATTAATATCAAAAATCAATATCATTAATTATTTGTTAGCATACATGCATACATTCATTCATACACATTGTATGATACTTATAAACATTTATATTGAAATTAATTTAAGTAGATAAAAAAAAATTCAAATCTATTTCGTTTTTCTCTGTTATTTGTTATCAAAAATTTTCACGAATATAACGAATATAATATATTTAAATTTTTGTTATTTTTTCCCATCATTTGCTCGTTCATTAAATGTTTATCCTTTGTACTTAATATCTATCAAAATATAATTAATTTTTATGAAAATCTATACAATATACATATAATATGTGCGTTTGTATGTGCAAATTTACGCACACACTTATATCTATTTATGTATGTGAAAAAATATAAAATAAAATATTCACGTTATAAAATAAACAAATGAAAGCAAAAAAAAAAACAAACAACTACGTTAAAAGAAAAAAAAAAATTATCTTAGATCAAAAAGGATTTTCATATTAAATTTTTTATACATACATATGTACATACAAATATACATAAATTTTCTAAAAATACTACATTAAATACTTAAATGTGTGAAACAAAAAAAAATAAAAATAAAAATGTAAAGACACAGAATATAAGATTTATGTGTATATTATACTAAAAGTAATTATTATATTGTTTTCTATGTACATATATGTATACACATCTATGTATGTATGTTATTAAAATTATAGAGTTTATATGTGTACATGACACACAACAGGGTAATAAATTTCTTTAAAAAAAAAAAAAAAAAAAAAAAATTAAATAAATTCTTCGTATTGAAATGAGTTTAATGAAAATTCCTGCATTAAAATTAGAATACATTTTTAAATTTAATTACATAATAGATTCATATAATACAATTCTGTTAAAATGTCTTTATCACAATTTTGTAATCGTCAAGCCTACATATAACTGTTTTATCGAGTAATTTTTATACATTTTCATTTTTGAATTTTCTTTTATTATCTGTGAAAACTATGAAAGACATATTGTTTCCTTTTTTTAACATACTTTATCTAAGGCTCGTACTTATCAGCCAAGAAACGAGATAAATCCGTATTCTTTACCTCGAATAAAACAATTTTCAGACAATTGTTAAAGAGTTATAAGGATATCCAAACATAACCTTATTATTCGAAAATCATCAATCTTCATAAGCAAAAATCAATTTAACCTCTTTACTTCTTCACTAATAACAATCGTCTAATGTGGTTCACATTCTGAAAAAAATATTCAAAAATAATTTTTATTTTATTTTATCAATAAGACGAAACTCTAGCGATCTTAAAAAGCTTCGACGAATAATCTTTGTTGATGGATACGGCCCTAAATGTATCTAAAATATTTTAATAGAAATTTTTCAATATTTTTATCGAAACATCCTGTGATGTTCCAGAATCTTAATTTTGTACAATGAAAATTTATTTACTTTTTTCTTTTCACTTTTAGCTACAATCTACGCATTTTTATGTAATGTAGATTATATGTGTATGCTTTGTAAGTGTATATACGTACATATGTACATATGTATGTAGGTATATTGAAGTTTGTTTATACACTTTATTTATCTTGTGACAATTTTAAGCACACATTTATTGTGTATACGTTTGCACACAACGTATACGTACATGTCTTGTACGTTTATGTTTACATAGATACATACATATATACATATATGAATACGTGTATACATGTATTCACTTTGTGCATAATATAAAATTCGGATGTTTCTTTCTTTCCTTATTCCATATATTTTTAGAACAAAAACCAAAATACCAAAAAAAAAAGAATGATCAAAATAGCTATAGTCTAACTTTATCATTTTATATTATTCATCCTTGTGTAAAAATATTCAAGTACATACAGCATGAACCCACAACATAAAAACAAGGATAAATTCGGCCTTGTAGATGAACATGTATGTGTGTATATCTACAAACATTTACATTGACAACTTACTTCTTTGTAAGAACAACGATTTTGGCCTTGTGCTAATGAAATTATTGAATCAAAAATAAAACTGAAAAATATAAATATCTACATATATATGTATGTATGTATGTACATATATATACATCTGTACATACATGCATTAATATAAGCATGAATTAAATGTGCGTATACAATTCAAATAGATAAAAATTACATTTTTATTCTTTTATATATGTACACATGTATAATTGTAGCCATACAGAGTGTCTCAAAATAAACGCTACCCAGCCTATTGTTTTGAAAGCTCAAGCAGTTTCAACAAAAAAATGATTTTAGACATCTTCAATTGACATTAGTTAAAATATATGTATTACGTCATGAACAGAAGGAGTGGATTTTATAAAAGGTGAAAGTTCAAAAACGATTTTTTTCAAGAAACAGTCCGAATTTTCCGAGAAATAGGCTAAGTGACATTTGTTTTAAGACAACCTGTGTATGTATTGTATATAAAAAATATATACGTATATGTATGTACATACATATTTATATGTTCATATTTTCCAGTTGTGTTACTTTAAGTACTGTTTATTGTATACAAATCAGATGTACACTTGTATAAATAAAGGCAAATCTCTATGTTACATAGAAAAGAAGGAAAAAAAGAAGAAAAATCCCGGATACAAAGAAAATGGATATAAATTTTTCTAATTGAAATTTATATTCGCAATTTATTGATTTAATGAATAAAATAAAATGACAAAGAAATTGAACGAAAATAAAAAGAAAATGAAAATGATTTTCACTTAATTTATTTACACATACACACACATACATATTCTGATATATATATATACTTGTGTGTATATATTCTTCGTATTTATTCATTTAACATTGTTTTATATTATTTTATTTTGTCAAATATTTAGCCATTTTATAAAGTATCAACAAATAAATACAATTTTAATTTAATTAGAGGTGTAAGAATTTATTTTGAATTTTAAATTTTTGTTTACGAAATATGTTAACATAAATTGCTTTTTGATACAATAGATAAATTTCATTTGTTTGTACTTCAAACATACATAATTTAATCGTATATCATTTAGTATGGATTTTTTTGTTTTGCTTTTTTCGTAGAAGGATAAAATTTTTCTCACTTCATTTATTTTATTCTGTTTTCTTTTCTTTCCGATCATTTGCACTTTAAATGTTTTCTCGTTATTTGATTTTTTTCTTCATTTCTTTTATATGATATGTGTTCAAAATATTAAAAAATGAGTCTAATTTTGAATCTCATTTTATACATAATTTTGGATCTTTATTTTCATTTTAAATAAAAAAAAAGGACATGAAAACTAAATTTCTGCTCAAACACGCATTACAGAGTATTGTGGCTATAATATGATTTAATATGCTATATAGTACATAATTTTCCCAATAAAATTTTTTCTTTTAAAAAAAAAAGGTTTTCTAAATTAAATTTCACTAAATATAAATTTAATTTCGAAAATTATATTAGTGAGAAAAATAAAATGTATTTAAGAAATATTATAGAGATATTTAATTCTGAATATTTAACAAAATAAACTGCATTCATATATCATTATAAATTGAAATTATTATTTATTTTTTTTATATAAAAAGAAAAATAAACTTTACTCTTATACTTTTTATCTCTTTGGAATAGTTAAATTAATTTAGTTTTGTAAATTTTGAAATTTATAACTTTTAAAATTTTACGAATTTATACATTAATATTAATGTCTATATATGTACATATATAATGTACAGTGTAATAGAACAAAAGAAATTATGAAACTTTAAAATTTAAGTAAATTTAGCCAAAGATTTTTTTTTTCATTCTCTGTAGAAAATGTATAGTGAATTTCAAAAAAAGGAAAAACAAAAAAAGGAAATTTTCAAAAATATCTTTTCAAATTCATTTATGTATCTATACATATTTAAAATGACTTAATTAAACAATAAAATGCAAAATTAATTTTAAGAAATTTCAAAAAACAAAAATTTATAATAACAAAAGAGAAAGAAAACGTAAAACTAGAATTTTTTTTCATCATTTTGCCATATTTAGGTCAATATGAAAAACTTTTAAAAAAACATGAATTATGAAATGGAAAAGTTTTAAAACAATCATTTTTTGTTTTTTTTTTTTTTACTTTAATTTTTACTTTATATAACTACTCGATGTATATGTACACAGTAAAGGCTCTAATGCGTGAGTCATCTTTGTCTGATTGTACCCAATAACATCTAAATTTTAAATATTCTGAACAAAAATTTTATATTCAAAAAATTTCGAAATCAAATTTTAACTTAAAAAAGTTTTTGAAAAATTTTTTGATACTTTTTCGACTTAATTTGCCATTTTTTTGTGTTGTGACCTAACCTGTAAATTCGCTAATACCGGCCCTGAATATAACGTAATTTCGTATTTTATATAAACATATGTATGTACATTTGAAATTGTGAAATAATTAAATTTTTATGTTTTTTTTCCCAAAAATTGTATAGAACTAAAAAAATTTCCTAGGTAACAATTTGTAAAAATTTTGATTCATTATACTTAAATTAAATTGACCATTAAATTCAATTATTATTCGTAAATTAATTCTTTGAAATATGAAAATTCATATAGTATAATTGTAAAAGTATACATGCGTAAATGCAAAAGAATATGTACAGGAGTATAAATTGCATATATGTATATACACATATGTATGGCATTACAATTTAATTAAATTCAACATTTTTTTTCATTTAATTTTTTTTTTTTTTATTTTTTAATAGGGAATTAAAAAATAATTAATATAAGATCCAAATTATTATGTGCATTTTAATGTTGCATCGTTGAATTTAATTTATTTGTGTATTTGTCTATTTTTTTGTATTATTTTTTTATTTTTATGTATTTTGAAAGTACATATTTATTAATTACATATACATACGTATACGAGTATATGTACATATATTTATATAAAAATACAATTTAATTTCATTCAATTTTGCAATATAAACATAAAAAAGAAATGGTAAATACTAGAAATACACATACTATATATCCATACAAAATGTGAATTATATGCGGTAGTATAAATAAACCGCAAACAAAATTGAAATTTATGTTGAATTATGTTCAATTTAAAAATTTTATATTTATATGTATATATGCGTATACACATACGTACATGCATTGTTAAAAATAAAAACATGTGAATATTATTTTATTTTCAATGAGTATACATACTTATAATATACTCATTGTATGCTTTCACTGTATATACATATATATTATGTATGGTTGTTTAATTTTCTATTTTAACTAAACCTATGAATATGTACATGTACTTTAAAAATCTAGTAATAATATATACATAGGGCGTACACGGTAAAGTAAAAAAAAAATTTAAAACCATTTGATATCAAAATTGGTCCAGAATTTAATTTATTTGTTCACACCGTATATACAGTATAAAGAAAATTCATTTTCCCTATCTAATGTTCAAATAAATTTAATTCAATAGAAATCGAGAAAACAATTTATAAATTTAATAAAGTACAGTAAGTTCCAAAACGTTCAAGTGTTGCCTAGATGCAAACTTTAATGTTTCAAAGTACTCAGAGAATACATCTAAAACGCAATAATTAAGCAAACAGTGCATAGTGAATTTTTCTAATGAAACATATCAATGGCTTTGTATTATTTTTGTATCAAAACTATATTATTACTAAGAAAGTTTTCGCAGTTTTGGAACTCACCCCTAATTAGCGTACGAAAATAAAATATTAAAAGTTTATTTAAACAATTAATTTCATCAATAGATTTTATCATTTACATAATTAGTTATTTTATACCTCTATTTTAATTAATTTAATGAAAATCATTTTAATTTTTAATATTTTAATAATTTGCTTATGATTATAATTCAACACATCCGCACATTAAATTTATACATACATTTCGTAATAATATAAAACATATAATATGTAGACTATTACAAAAAATAGTCTATACTTTTCTTCCTTTTTCCATACGATATTTATGTATGTATATATTTGAACAAAGTATTGTACACGTGTGTACCATGTACATACATATACATATGTATATGTTTCTGACACATCAGTTATACATTTTATTGAAATTGATCGGAAATGAATAAATAAAGTGCTTTTAATGAATAAAATGAATATTTAGGCCACAAAAATAACATAATCTAATTTATAGTCGATTCATAAAAATTATTCATATTTTATACACATACATATGTACATATATGTATTTATTTGTGCGTTTACAATTTATTATATGCGTTTTTATTCATACATACATTTAAAACAAAAACAAAACAACATAAGGAAAAAATAATAACTAATAATTCAAATATGAATATAAATAATTTTATTTGTGAAGTACTAGCGGTAGCTCATCTAATATCAAAAATCAATGTACATACATACGAGTAGATGGATATATCTACAACTTCTGCTAAAAATACATACGTCCGTATATTCTAAATAATATAAAAATTCTATATGTATCAATAACATTTTGAAATTCATATTTATTTGAATATTTGTGGTTTTTTTGTTATCTTTGTTCAATTTGTATAATAAAACATTTTTTTCACATTAATGTTCATTTAATGTACAAAAAACAATCCCACATCCAAATACAAATACGTTATAAATTTTCCATTTTGTTCAATTATCATATATGTATGTTTAAAATTAAGGTCCATGTTCATCAACGACAATTTATTTAAATTATTCTATGCATTTACAATCATTTAAATAATTTTAAAAAAATAACCTAAATTACAACAACAACAAAAAAACTATATTTGTAAAACATTTGATTTTGGTATTTTGCTATAATTTAATTGTCATGAAAGAAAATTTTAACAATTTATATTGTAATGATGAATGGAAAACATCGAAAATATTTTAAATTAAAATTTCAACCTAATTAAAATTTTGTTGATAAATATGTGCCTAAATGTAATTATTTAAAATATAAAAAAAGGCATTTTTTTAAAAATAAACTATTTTTGAAATATATCTAAATTGCATACTTTGCAAAAAATATTTCTATAAATCGCTTTTTTTTTTTTTTTAATTTAATTGCATTTAAATTTAAATTTCCTCATGAAAAAGAAAGGATTAAAAATTGTAACCGCGTTCATGTATATTCAACACAAAGTCAAAACACATTCGTAACTAAAAACAAAAATAAATTTTAATTAAAAACAATAAACCACAAAAAAATTGCAAAATTTCATTTAATTATCAATGGGAAATAAATTTTAACTTTTATCAATTTTTAAATTAATTTTCCTTCTTCGTAGAATTTTCCATTATTATCAGTAACATTCACGTGTATATAAACGTGTATTTCTATACTCTAACAATTGATTACATTTTTTTTTTCTCAGTCGTATATAATATTAATTTTCTTCAATTTTTTTTTTTTTTCATTAAATTTCAACTTTTCTCAATTTTAAAAAATAAACAAAAAGATAAATAAAGAATGCAATTTCCTTTTATGCATTTCAACTACAAAAATAATGATATCAGCTAACTCATACTTTTTATTAAATGAAAAATAATGAAAAATTTAACAGAAGATAAAAAAAAATTATATCATAAAAATTTTAAATTGAAAATCCTATTAAAACTTGTGATATATAGTAAAGTTTTCTATTTTTATATCATATATTCTATCGATTTTAATTAAGATAAAAATAAAAAATAGAAAAAATAAAATGTATAATATGCAATAAATGATAATGGAAAACAGAAAAGTAACAACTTACACAAATAAAAAAAAGTAAGGAAGAAAAATTATTAAAAAACAATAAGCAAAAATTTTTCATATAGTTTAAAAAAATATATATAAAAATCATTATGGCATTTATCATTTATATACCTAAAAGTATATTATGTGTTTTGGTACGTATTTAATATAAATTATGGAATTTTTCTATGTTAGTGTTCATGTTTACTAATACGGGCTCTTATCTCATTCTCTTTACATTTCACACAATTTCATTGTGTATACTCAAACATTAAATTTAAGGATACATTTGAGCACAAAAATAAATTCAAAATGTACATACATATATATATGTATACGTACGTACATATATATACACTAAATTATTAACTAACACTTCAATTAATTAACTCAACTTATTTCAACAAATACAAGGCTTACATAGTTGTTTGCTGATATCATAACAGAGCTATTTATATTGTATATCTTTGTACAGACTTCTAGAAATTGCAAAAAAATATAATTCTTCATAAGGATTTACTGTGGTAACAAATAATTTTACAGAATTTACAGGAATATGAACGAAACTCAATAATTAATAGAAGAATGTAACTCTAAACATAGAAACCCATGCATTCAAGCCTTTTTTAAGGAAATGAAAGAATTAGGATTCTTTGAAGTAAGCTTCAACATCAGCGTATAAAAACTAAAATTCATACTAAAAATAGTAAAAATGTAATGAGAAAGCTGTGTCTACAATGTTCTGAGAAATCATTTTAAATTTTTAATTTGAAATTATTTAACAATTGTTTCCTCATATCAAACATTAGGCTAGGATTTAAAACTTTTTGTTACTCTGCTAAAAAACACATGTGTTGGAAAATTTAACAAGACTTCAAGGATACCTTAAAACCTCATTAAATTTCGCCTTAAAATTTCCTTTACAAAAAAAAAGCAATCAATTGCCAATATTTTTTTTAAAATTCAATTTTTTTTTAGTAAATTTCATAACACTTTCAAATAATTTCAGTTATTATTGAAAAACTTCAAGTTTGTATATTACACAAACTTTTCAAAATTTCTCAAATATTTTTGAATTGCAATTGTTTTGATAACTTTTCCCATTGCTATTACGTTTACCATATACTTAAAAAGAATATTTATAATTTTTATTTTAATAAAAGATAAATAAGTAATATTTGATAACATGAAATAATTTGAACTTCATTTGACGTTTTCATATTTATTGCGTTTTCTATTTAAACGAATACACATGTACATTTGTATATTATGTATAGTATTATGTAATATCGAAACTTTCTTATTTCTTCCCAAATGAAGAAAAAATGTTTAACTTCTGTACAACGATATAGACATACAAAATGCTCAATTGCCCACATTTATGATATGACGCAGAATATGAAGGTTGAGGTTTACCAAAAAAAAAAGCAAGAAACATTTGTAATATGAGAAAAGTTTTCTTGTACATATTTTTCCTTTTCTAAATTGTACATTTTTTTTTCTTGCAGTTATAATTAAATTGCTTTTAGGAAGTGAAATTAATTTCACTTTGCTAAGAAAATCAATTAAATTCTTTTTGATATTTTTCATATATTTTTTTTTTCTATTTTATTTAATTTTGTTTCTTTTTTTTTTTTTTTGTCGTTTTAATTGTACTTTTCATATTTGGTTGTATTTTTATTTATTTTCTTTTTTTACTGTTTATCATCAACTTTTACTAGTTCATTTTTCTTGTTTTTTTTCCTGTTTTTTTTAACATAAAAGATAAAGATAAGAGAATAAAAATTGATAAAATGAAAGTTGTTATTTTCAAATTATATATGTACATACACATTATGTACTCGTATATATATTATATGTGCTCATTTTTGTATGAAATACATAAAAAATAAGTGATGGGCGAAATCATTCTTTTAACTTAATCATTCATTTCGAATTATTCAGTTTAAGTGAATGAATTCAAACTATTCATTCACTTATCCAGTCATTTAAAGCTGATATGATTCAAAGCTGATTCAAATAAATCATTCATTTTTCATCATTCATTCATTAATTTATTCATAACATCTATCACTAATAAACATACTATTTGTATCTAAATATATAAAAAAGAAATGATAATACTAAAATGAAATAAAAATGCGAATTTGTCCCACATATAAAATAGTTTTCCTTTTCCTGATTTGCAAATACAGACAATGTATACATTCATGGTCATACATATATACTTATGAAATTTAAGAAAAATATTTTCAAATTTCTATTTTATATTTTTCGATTTTTTTTCCTTTTTATTTATTTATTTTATGTACACATACATATATGTCCGTGTATATTTTATTATTTAAAGCAAAAAGTTTATTTTTCTAGATTTCAGAATATTAGATCTTGTATACGTTTATTCATTTTTTTTATATTTATTTTCATTATTCTTTTCACAAAGTTTATTTTCCTTATATTGGCGAAACTTGGATTTGATTTCATAAGTTTTTTATACATTTTATGTATGTACATATATGTGTATATTATGAATTTTTTATATTCACTTTTTTGTTTGGTTTTTATATATATTCTACATATATTATCAATACGTCAATAAATTTACTATTATTTGTTTTTTTATTCGTTATTTTCTTTTACGTCGAAACACGTAAACTATCAAAATTATCTGTGATTTCATTTATTTATGATTGAATCCATCAAATACAATTTAGATTTCTTTATTTGATCGATATTAATATTTTATCTATAATATCATTCTCTTTTTAATCATTTTCTAAATGCATCTTTTATTAAATTGAAATATATTTTCCTAAATTTGAAAATATATTTTACTTTAAAACATATATTATTGTACTAATTTATTCTGACATTGTATATAATCCAAAAATATCAGTTCTACAGGGTATCCTAGGGTACTTCTTTGAAAATAAAGCTGAAGTTTTGATCTTTTCAAAAAGATATTATTCATTTAAATCGTATGTGAATATTTGAAAATATGACCGTTTGAAGTTTAAGTAAAATTGAGTTTTTCATTATCTTTATTTTAAAGCACCCTGAATATGATTAACATTACACTCAATTCTAATACTATGAAAGAGAAAGGTTAAAATATTTAAAATATGATTTCTATGCTATCAGACAAACAAGCAAAATTCTGCTATTAAAAATTCTAATACATACAATAAATATTATATGTTCGTCTTTATATGTGTATATGAATCAAATATGTAATATGTAATAAAGATTTTCTTACTTACATAAATAATTTTTAAATCAAAAAAGAAAAAAAAATGATTATTTACTTATGCATGAAATAACTAACAATTTTCTAATTGAATGAGAACTTTGTTTAGTTAATAACGTCTATTAGAAAAGACAACAATTTATATAATACAAAAATCTTCTTAAATCTAATGTTCAAGCTTATACATATACAAAAATTTGCACAATACGTACTACAAAATTTTCGCAAATACATAAATTAATGGATTATATACATGCACATCTACAAAACTCATGTCTTTACATATTTTGATTATTTTGAAAATATTTTTGAAATCATTCTATACCGTATTTTTAAAGCATAGTCACCTGTATTTTAAATGGCTATGCTTCTTTTGCATTCGATTTAAGTAAATTAATTTTTTACTTTGATTCTTTGTTACAAAACATTTATACATCAACGTCGTGTACCGATACAAAATTTTTATACTTTGTAGGAATACACGTGACTATGTTAAAAAAATGAACTTTCATATAGAAAGGGTCAATTTAACTGGATTTTACTTTTATATTTGCTAATAAATATGTACATACATATGTGTATATAAACGATAAAATGTTTATGATAAACAAAATGTAGAATTTTATACATATGTATCTACATATATTTTTTATACAATAAAATATATACATACGTGTATGTATGAATGTATGTACATAGCATATATGTACATATATACATATCATTATAATCTCACCTATCACATTTTGATTATTGTTATAATAGCACAAACTTATGTCTGAATCTCATGGGATTTTGAATATATTTTCGATTATTTTTATTATATTTTTATTTATTTAATTCTTTTTTTATCTACTTACATTATATTTACATGCATATTTGAACTTTTATCAAAATTTTACTTCAACATTCATATACACATACAGATTGTATTATTAACTTAATCTTATAGTTTACGATATTACCCCTTTCAATTTTAGGTTTTTTTTCTTTTTTACAATTTCCATGTTTTATACATATAAAACATATACCATCTTTTTTTTGCAGCAAATAAATAAATAAAAAAAAAATTCAAAAAAAAAAAGCCTTTTTCTACATCATACAAATATACAAATTTTCTTTATACCCGCAATTACTTGTACATCTGTACATAAAAATTCAACTTGAGGCGATACTTAAATTGGCTTATCATGATTTTCTGTATGGTTGAATGGGTCAATAATATATTAGAAAATTTCATATATAATTTTTTTTTTCTTCTATTCTTATTTATATTGTGCATATAAAAAATAAATACATAAAAACATGAAGATAAAATATTTTTAGAAAATTTATTTTTAAATCAAAAAATATAAAGAACAGAAAAATTAAATAAATTAAAATATCTTCTAAACATTCTTGCATTTTATTCACATTTTGAACAACAATACATGTACACATTATTGAGCTTTAAAAAAAAAATCAAATGTTTTTCAATAATTTAAAAATGAACATAAAAGGGGTAGTAAAAATTTGTATCATAGTTGAAATGAAATAAATGGTTAAATGTCTTTTAATGAATAGAAAAATCAGTACAATAAAAAGGATATACCACAATGATAATAATATGATTGATAATAAGATAAGAAAAACCATTTTTCTATAGTATAAAGAAGAAAAAAAAAACATTGAATAAAAATAAATCCACTTTCAACTTCGAATTTATTAAAATTTTTGTAGTATCATATATACATATATGAAAAACGGGTACTCTTTTAAAAGATATGTTCTTGGAGTTTTCAAATTTTTGAATAAATTTTTTTAATTTATTTTTTTTTTTTGAATAAAAATTACAACAAAAAATTTTAATATATTAAATTTAAAAAAAAAATGTACACATTGAATTCATAATCGACATATCTTTAATAAAAATATCCTAAAAATTTTATTATTTAACTATGAATTCAATATTATTTTGATTCCGATCACCCTACCCGTATTATATAAAAATTGAAACATATTATTATGTTTATATGTAGCACATGACACATAAAAATAATACAATATTCAATATAAAGGCTATTTTAACACATGTATAGGCATCATAGATCAGTTTTTCAATATTTTTCTAATATCCTTCAATATTATTGTACTTCCTATTTTCTTTTAAAATCGATCCTTTTTTTTTTATTTTCCTTTTCCAATATATTTTTTCTTTTATATACATATCATTGTTATTTTCGGTATGTGTTCTAAAAATTTTTTCTATTTGCAAAAAAAAAATAGAAATAAATAAAAAAAAAACAAAAATATTTATTTATTGACTTTTTCTGACCAATATTACATTTTACTATTCTAAACAGATAATATTCGATTTTAGATACTGTCGTTGCAATCATATTTCTTTAATCCTTAACATTTTAGTTTTTTTTTTTTACTTTTTAACACATCCACACACATTTTTCTACACTATAAAAGAATTTAAATGATTTAATTTTTTTTTTTTTTTTTGTAGTTTGTTATTCTATACAAGTTTTTATCTTTCTATTTTTTATTATAATGTTTTTCTTTTACTTTTTTTTTTAGTTATTGTATTATTATTATTTGAGGTTTATCATATATGACCCCAATAACATTCGAATATTTGACCTATCTTCTCTATGTCTTATACTGTGCATGTATGTATGTATATAGATTCCCATAATATATTCAGTCGTTGTTTATACAATCATAATAAAATTGTGTGTTAGAACTTATATTTATCTTTTTTCCCTTTTTCTTTTATTCATATACATGGTGTTTCACCCACATTTTCAGTCATGAAAAGCGTTTTTCATACAATTAAAACTGTTCCTACCAAAAAATCGTTTAATATATCTCCATCTTGAATTTGTCCCTTTTAAAATAGAGGACATTGAAAATTTTTGGACCATTCTAAAAAAACAAAAATAAAACTTAGTTCTTTTAAATGAAAGATGCATTTTTGTGACACAAATTATGGGACATCCTGTATGTTGTATGTGAATTTTTTTAAGGATTTTAATAAATTGAAGGATTTGTAAAAAAATGAAAAATAAAGATTCATGTATGAAGAATACTCTATTACATTATATATTGTTTGAAAATTCAGACATTTACATTTGTATACATGTACATACAACGATATATTTAATAAATGATGTGAATAAAATATTATGACGAATTTTATGTTTGTAATATACATATTTCATTTTCTTTCTTTTTTTCTCAATTTTTTTTTTCTATCTTTCTTTTTCTTCATTTTAATGGGAAAAGTTTCTTTGTAATATTATGCAAATGTTTGAAAAAAAAAAAGAACAAAAATAATGTACAATTTGGTTAAAAAGATAACGATGTACACATAATATAACATGCAATCAAAAATTACTTATCATTTTTCTTCATATTTATACTTGAGAATACAACACTGTATAAAAAAATAATTTTTCTAAGATACACATTCGCACATTCTATATACGAATGTTAAACAATTTTTTCAAGTTATTTTATATTTTTTTTTTTTTAAATTAAAGTAAATTCCAACAAAAATGAAATTATTGATGAACATTAAGGACACGAAAAGTTTAAGCGAAATATTCAGGAATAAGTTGAAATTTCTAAATAATTTGCTTATAACATATTTATGTAAATCACAACTATTAAAAAGACGAAAGTAAAAACGATAATTCGCCGTGAATAAATGACTGTTAAGAAAATTTTTTACTTTTGACTTATTTAAGAATCCTGAGACATCAAGGATCAAAGTAAAAGTTTAGTGAATTTCCAAAATTTTGAACCTCTTTACATTTTGTCCTTTTGGAAGAATTATAATTGTACTAGAATAACGAACAAGATAATAGTAAATCGTTCAAAGATTAAGCTGGCAAAATTTCAAGTCTCTACATTTTCCATTTTTTCACAGAAAAAAGGACATTCAAGCGTGTGTATGAATCCTAGAGCTAAAAACTAATTTTTTTTTTTTTTTTTTTTTTGTTTTCTATTTATTAGTAATGACACAGAACATATTAAATTTGAATAAACAGAATAAGATTAAATCAGACGTCGAGACAAAACTTATTCCATTACATCTATCAATTTAACATTAGAGACCACCATCATCAGCATTACCATGATCATACACTAAATATTATCATCCTCTTCAGCATAATTTTCTTGCGACATTAAACATTGCATATATTATAACCGTTTGCAAAAATCCATTAAAATCCTTGTCGTTGTTTTATGTTATTATTTTTTTCTCTTTTTGTTTTAAATACCAAATAAACTTTTGAATTTACACTTAAGTGTATGAACATTATTGTCTGTATGTATGTAAATATACATATTTACTAACATGCTCATGTTGTATGCAAACAATTCATATAATACTCAATTAAATGTCATATTCAACAAGAAACTTCAGTTTTGAAACTTCCCATTGGAACCAATTGAAGTGTCAATAACATTTTATGATTTAACACGAATATTCTATATATTCTATATATGTATGTGTTTATGTCACTAATAACACACACGTCATATGGACATTATTTAGTGTTTGTGTGCAAAATACACATATTTAATACATAATCATTTTTTTTTTTTTCAAGCAAAAAATTGTATCTGTCACATTCATCACATTATAAGTTCCACTCAATTAAAATCGATTTCATATTTTTTTTTCTTTCTTCTTATTCTTCACTGCTATTACTTATGTTGTTAAAACAAAAAAAAGCTGCCATGCGTCCTTAATATAAAGGACAATATGAACACAAATAAATAAAAAAAAACAACAAACATATTTTTACATTGTAATTTAAATCATATGACTTTTCTTGTTCATTCAATTTCTACTTTATAATAACCAATATTTATTATGTCATACATATGTATGTATGTAAATACATTTTTATATAAATCTAAGATAACGTATACATAATATCCTGAAAAAAAATATCCACTTCAAATATCATTATATAAAGGAAAAATTTTGTAATAATATTATTACGACCAAATCAAATGAATATTATATTACTAAGTGCAATCAGTACTATATACATACATATATATATAGAAACATTTTATTACAAAAAAAATATGTGTATCTTGTACATACATAAAATTGTAGTAGTTAAAATAAAAATTATCTTTAAACATTCAAATACATAGAGCGATTCAAAAGATATACATATCTCAATATATGACAACATGTACTTCACGTGTCCAAATATTTTCAATTCCTTATACCTCAGTAGGGGTGAATTTTCAGTTGTAGAGTTGAGAAGGTCGTGAATAATTTTTTGCTAGGAATGCAGAAAACGCATTTTATAAAAAAAACTATATGACACCCTGTATGATAAACGTAAATACATATAATAAGTTATGTATCAATTTTTAACCCATTTCTTTTCTAAGATTCTATAGTTCACAATAATAAATTTTTTTCAACATTCATTTATAGAATAAAAACAGCAAAAAGAAACGCAACTAACAAGAATTAAAGCAAAAAAAAAAAAGAAAAATTGTGAAAATTGATCACTAAATAAATTTTCTTCTCATATTCTACTTTAATCTACTGTACTACCCCATTATTCACGAGAGGATGACAATAAATTTTTTTTTTTCATTTTTTTTTCTGCTAGAAATTTATTTTCTTTTCATTTTTGTTTTTCCTTTTGCACTATTCTTCGATTTCAATGATCGATTTTATATAGATTTTCTTTTGTAGTTTCATAGAAAAACAAAGAAGATCTTTTTTTGGAAAAACGATTAATATGAAATGGGTATATATAGTATATTCTATACATAATAACGTTTAAAAATTGAAATACTCAAACTATTCATATAAATTTGCACATACTTATGAATATACACATTGTAATTCAACTAAACAAATTCAAGTTAACATACAAAGTCTCCCAAATCATATTCAAAGGACATTCAAAAGATTGTGCTTGTTATCCTTACTATTTGTTTTTTTTTTTTTTTCATAAAATATAAATTTATTTTTATTATTTATGTTTTTGTAAATCATGTATACATGCACATATTTTACATGTTTTTTTATCGTACAAAAAAAAAAAAAAAAACTAAGAATCAAAATAAGCTCTGAATGAAAAATAACGTATATATCAAGCATCTTAAATATGTATTCTAGATTTTGTCTTGTTCATGTGTGTCTTTTTATTTTATGTTTCATTTTTATCATTTTTTATTTATTCTACCGAGGGTATCTTTTTTATTTACTTCTTATATAATGCATACATACATATGTATGTACATAAAGATATATATAGTTAAGTCAATCGACTATAAAGTTAACCAACCGGCAAAATATCGTACAAGATAAACTAAAGAAAAAGAAAAAGAAAAAAAATAACAAGAACCAAATCATCATTGTGGGTTTTATTTTCAAATTATAGCAACTACATCAGTCATATTCAAACCACAATGCAAAACAAACAGAAACAAAACAATAATGAAAAACTGAATATTTATATGATATGGAAAAATGAAAAACAAAAATTTTTTCCAAGTTTTCCATAGTGATTATTTTCAAAACCCCCCTCTTTTTCATTCATTTTAATAAAAAATTCTTTAATTTCACTACTTATAAATGTTCGGTGCATAACATTCATTCTAGTCTATTGTATGATATTAACCTGATTCTATTGGTATCTCTTTGCTATAGCATATTACTTACTACAACTATACTACCATTAACCACTTCATATTGTTACTATATAACAGTTATTTTTCTGAGATGATATTGCGGTTATACGAGTCCATAAAACAGAAATTAATTTAGTTGAAGTGATTTATCTCGGACATTAATGAAAACATATTTTATGGATATTATGGCAAAAAGAGTATACGTGTATATAACGTGTACTAGATATAAGAATATGTTTACTTACAATAGAGAGCCAGAGATCAAAAGGAAAATAATTGTTTTTCTTTTTTGTTTTTTCAACATTGATCCTTTTAGTATTCATGCAGTTATGCATTTTTCTTTTTGTTTTATACCTTTCCTTTTATATTGTTTTACAGTCTTTATTTTTAACAACGAAAAAAAATAAAAAGAATAAAACCGTTTTTTGTTTTTGTTTGTTTTTTCGTTCTTTTTTTCTATTTTATCATTTTACATAAAATTTTTTAATAGTTTTGATGTAATCAAAAAATATGATTTAAAAAAAAATATATTTTTAAACTTTAAAATCAAAGGATATGTGTGTATGCATATGTGTAAGGCAGTTGCAAAATTATTATAAGCCATAAGCAAAAAATAATAAAAAGGACCATACAAAAATTTTGATGAGATTTCTAAGATTAAAATGTTTATGAGATTTTTATATCAATGCTGTACACATACATTGTTGTTTTTTTTTTTCTTCTCAAATATTATTAAATATGAGTTTAAAAACTATGCCAGAACACATTTTATATAGAAGGCCATCAAATGCAGACGATATTATTAAATATTACACAAAAATATTAAATAAGAGAAGGGATAAGGAAAAATAGTAATAATATAATAATTACATTTTTAACATTGCCCGTTGTTATCATTAATGTCGTATTTATTATTATCGTCATATACTGTATGTACATAAAATTTGAATTTTTTTTTTTTTAATTTTTATTTTCATTCTTTTACTTAATGTCCTTTAAACAATTTTATTACTTGAAAATAGTTTTTAATATAATTATTTAATTATATTAATAGAAGAAAGAATACGTAATAATTGGATTATACGTATTTAAAATTTCCTTCTGTGTGTATATGAATATGCCATGATGCAAAGAGAAATGAAAGAAAATTCGAATGGTTCTATAAGAGTTACATCGGGTTATTCAATCTACTACTCCCCCCTTTCAATACAAACATTTTTTTTTCGTTTGTCGCATGGCCTATTATCTAGCAAGCAGTTAGCGTCTAGTCACCCTGTATATCTACGACCATAACAGTTAGTAAATTTAATTTAATTTTTAATCTAATACTTTTACTAATGTTCAAAACATCATATACAATTTATATTCAATTTTAGTTGAATAAAATTTTAATTTTTAAAACATTATTTAATTAAATAATAAAAGGACGAAAAACAAGAATACATACAATATGGAAAAATAAAAAATGAACATTTTTTTTTTAATTACATTTACAAAAATAAAAGTAATAAGAATTAAAAATAAAAAACTAAAAAAAAAAAAACAATATTAACCATTAAATAAAATGTTTAAAACTTTTAAATATAATAAATATTATTTAAAATTAATTTCATATGAAATGTAATTGCCGAAAATAATTTTATTTTTATGCTTATATAATATTACACGCATGTACATATGTATAAGTACATACATGTGAAATTTAATGAAATCATAAATTATTATTATTTTTTTTTTATTATTAATTTCATTTAATTTCATTTTATTTAATAGGTTTGATGTTTTAGTAAATGGTGGTGGAGCTGTTACATTACAATTTCAAAGATCACCATTTCGACCGCTTACAAGGACTGTATTTGTACCATGGAATCGTATTGTTGTATTACCACCAGTACAAATGCAATTAAGCGATGATAATGATGAACATGGACATGTACCAACAATGTAAATTAATTGTTTTAATATATATCATAACATTTTAAATAGCTTGTATTAATACATTTTATTTCATTTTTATACATATGTACATACATATGTATGTATCTATTTATATATTTCTATTTTTTATTTCTTGTTTTTTAATAATTAACAGGAAAGCTCCACAAAATCCAGCTTTAACATTTTTAAATTCAATTAATTATCATTTTTCGGATGAAAAAATTGAAACTAGTACAATGTGTCTTGATCATGATCATGAACAATTAAAACCACAATTAATAAGTACATGGATGCCAAATGGTGTTGGTGGTATGCCTGGTCAACGTGTTATATTTGCAGAAACACAAGTAAGTTTTTAATTGAAGCCAAAGTAAAATAAAAATATTAGGAATTAGAATAAAAAGTACTCAAATTTTTTTTTTAAATATTTAGTAAAAAGTAAAAGTTAATGAAAAATTAAAATTTCTTAATTTTCCATATCTACATACACAGAAACTATGAATTATTCATACCTACATACATTTGTATGACATGTATACAATTTCAATAAACAATATACAAATTTCATTTCATCTAGAAAATATGAAGGAAGGATATATCCCAAACAATTTTGTTTGAAATTTATCATTTTAAGATTTACAGAAAAAAATAATTACAATAAGAATGAAAATCCAGGAAGAAATTTATAGGACATAATTTAAAAAAAAATGAAAAAAAAAACAAAAGCTAAGAAAAAATAGAACATAAGACACAAAAAACAAGTGAATAAATTCGTTTGATAAAAAACAAAGTAAAAAAATTATTTTTGTGTAATGAAAAGAAAAAAACAATGAACAAAAATAGAAGAAAATTATTTTAAAGGATTATTTTATCCTTAGAATTTTTGTTTTTTTTTACATTTTATCATTATTATCATCGTCAACATCATCCTCAACATCCACATCAGTATCATCTATCCATCATTGTTGTCTTCGTTCAAATATGAACTTTTTTTTTGTTTTCCATTTTTTTATTTCTTATATAAGTTTAATTGCACACATATACACATACCTCATCATTCGAATAAAGTATAACTTTTCTTGTGTTCTTCATTCTTTTTATCTGTCTTTTACTTCAGCTTTGTTATTTTTATATTATTTGAACGGCATGATTTTTTTTGTCCCCTTTCTCTTTCTACATTTCTTATTTCGTTTTTTTGTCTTATGTTTGTATGTGTACTTTTGATGAGTATCAAAAACATTTCTTTTTTGTAACTTTTCTTCATAATTTTCAATTTTTATAATTTAAAATGAAAATAAAAAGACAGAAAAAAAATGGAAAAATCAGGAAAAACAAAACCACGATTATACTCTGTCTGTTAACGATTTTCAATACATGCCTTGTGGAATCGTTTGTTGGCATTACACTATTGGAAAGCATAAAAATATCTCGCAATTCTATTCTCTAAAGTATGCACCATACCATAGCATTGATCTTTTCAACCATCTCATTTGTGCTACTGCTATGTACTACGTATTAGTGTGTAGGTGTGCGTATCGCTTAAAAAAGAGTAAGGCAAAAGTTGATGTTGATAAAAAACAATAAGTTATAATTGAAAATTAAGATATGTACAGGAGTACAGTTTTATTTTATTTTTTCTATTAAACATTTGAGTATTCTGATAGCTCTACTCCTGCAACATTTTTGTTAAAATTGCGAGAAAAAAAACGTTTATATAAATTCCCGTAAGACATGTACTGAATCATTAAGAGACAAAGTATAATATTACATAACTAAATATTCCTATCTGTGTTCTTTCACACAAATAGAAATTTAAATGCATACATTTATATGTACATATAAAACGTTTTACATGATATAATATTTTTGTTCATTGATGATTTTTCCATTTGAATAAATATTTAGTTCATTCAACAAACAAATAAACAGATTCATTACAATTTAACATAAATAAAATGATTTGAAATGCTATTTTTTCAATTTTATGTTTTTTTTTAGTAGTTGAAATTTTTCTTTCCTTTTCATTCAAAGCAAAAAAAAATAAATAAATAAATGCGAAAAAAATAATAAAATGAAAAAAATTATTTCACTTAGAAAATGATTTGTAATTTTTCACATTTATTATAATTCAATTTTATTTCAAGTAGAAATTTCAGTGTAATGCACAAAAAAAAAAACAGAGATAAAAAGAAAATGATAGTGATAAAAAATTTTTTTTTTACTAAAACAAGAAAGGCAAAAAAAAATTTCAAAAAAGAAAGTTTGAGAAAAAAATTGCTTCTCATGCATTTTTAATAGTTAGACTTTTATTTTTTTGAAAATAAGTAATGAGATGAGTAATGAGTAATGAGAAATATAAATAAATAAATAAGGATTAAGTAAAATGGTAGATAAAAGAATTAAAATATAAACACACACACACTTATGATGTAGTAGATATGTACATGTACATATGAATGCATGCACGTATATGCATTGGTTAATAATAATAAAAGCCAAAAAGTTCTCTTAATGCAATTCTCAGTACTACGAGAAAATAAAAAAAAAACTGAAAACCACTTGGGTATAACAAGAAAAATAAATGAAAATTCGAGATTTAAACCTACAATATTATTACATTTTACGAGTATACATATAACCTATTGTAAAATATGTTATATGTATTTGAAACACTTACACATATGCGCACATTATGTGTACATGTAGTTACAGCATATATTGAAATGTGATCTCATGATTTTTATAAATGAAATTGAATGTTTTTTGAATAAATGAAAAACATATTATATAAAAACCAACAAATACTGTAACATCGAATTTTCCAATTTTTCTTCTTTTATTTTTCATACTAAGTTTTATATAGTACGCGACTGAAATCAAAATAATGAGAAATTTTTACCATTTTTCACTTTATATTTATATTTAGTATACAACAGATGTACATTGTTCATTGTTGACCATCATCAATCCTTTACGTACATAAGTATATAATAATTTTGTTCATATGTGTATATATGTATTTATGTGCATATATTATATGCATGTGTAAATGCATTTCTGCATTTATATGTACGATTAAATTTTGATTATTTGTATGTTGACCACGTCCGTACGTGAAAATCATGACAATGCAATTTTTCCATGATTATTTTACAATACATATGTATATACACAGATACATATTTATGTCTACGTATGTGTTTATATATTGATTTTAAAACACATACGTTATTTTTACATGTGTATTTTTACAAATATCTACACGTTGTGTAACATACGTTTTGTATATTAAAAAAAACGAATACATACATCACCATCATATGTGATTGTTTACGCCTCCTTTTTATATTTAGCATTTTTTCTTTTTTTGTGTAATTTAGATTCATTCAAACATACAATTTATTTACAATTTTCATTTTAACTTGTTTTTTTTTTAGTTTTCATTTGCAATATAACAAATTGCATAGGTAAACACAAAAATATGTATGTACACATTTTAATAGAAAATTTTGAAACTATAGAAAATCTATGAAATAATACAAAAAAAACCGAAATTTAGTTTTATATCACGTAATTTTTTTTTCTTTGTTTTTTCAATAAAATCCGAAAATATTGCATACTTTCAATTTTATGAAATTCATCCTAGTTTGTGTTATCAAATGTAATAATGAAATTTTTGAGGTATTTTTATTTATTTATTTATTTATTTTTTTTTTTTGTATTTGAACTATATTTTCCAAATTTTCGTAATATTTTCAACATAATTCAAAATCAGCATAATATCTGAATATTCATAGCTTTATACGTACATACATATATGAATACAGTGATAACCCGACTTATGCTGGCCCCGAACCTTGTAAAATGTTGCAAAGAAACTCTGCATGACAAAACGAATACATAGTGTCGTTAGACAAATTTCTTACATTTCATTAATCGGTAGATATCAAAATCACTTTTCTTTTTATATATGTAACTCCGTTTTTTTTTTAATATTTTATGGTCAATATTATACACACACATACAACGATATATTAGCCGCTATTGACCTAATTATATATTCGTCTATTAGAATAGTATTTTTGTTAATCCTTGGTTCCAATTAAACAAAATTTACGTTCATGTATGTATGTATGTACATATATATCCAACTTATGCGAATTTTTTTCGATCCCATACCTACATATATATGTATGTATATCGAAGCATGACTTTATTCTAAATTTTTACAAAAATTTAATTTAATATTTTTGATATTAATTCAAATACTAATATATAATGTATAAAAATCTAAAAAACATAATTTTAATTTTCATAACTTTTTTCCTATATTTTCATAAATTTATAAAAAGTCCTTACAGTCCAAGTGAAATTTTTTTATTTTAATATACACTTAAGTAATATAGAATTCATTCCAACTTTCTGTAGATATCAAAAGAAAAAAAAACTTATTTGTTCAATAACATAATCAAATTTTAATACATTATATAAAAACACAATTTTTACTTTTTTTTCATTTTACCATTCAGTCGATTTTTTTTTTCTAATGAAAGTAAAATTCTTCTGTTTTTTTTTGTATATTTTCAATTTCAATTTATATGTAGATTTTAAATATAAAATTAAATTAACATTTAAGAATATTTCTGATGATGACATTTATAATTAAATTTGTTCTTTAATATGTATAAAAAAATTTATGTGTACGTATACGTATTTTTTTTTTTTTTGTATGTACATACATATATAAGCACTTGTACATGACTTGTACATGACTTATGTATACATGAAATACATCTTATTTCTATAGCATATATACATATGTATACACAGTTACAACAAGTCTAATCAATACATTTGCTATATGTGTACCCAAGCATACACACATACACACGTGTATTAGAATTGATGTAATAATATTGAGAAATATTTTCAATTGTACATTGTTTATTCTAAGACATGTATACATTTGTTTATATACAGAATAATATAATTTATAACAAGATTTAATTGAAATTAAAATTAAATTTATATGCATTCCTTTTCAAATTTACATAAAATATTATGTAACATATACAATGTATATATGGCATGTGTATGTGTGTTTGTGTAAACCCAACAAACTACCACCCATCATTATATATTTTGTGTAATATACATATTATAATTTTATATATGTACATACCTTATACAATTATACCCTTATACAATTGTGTGAAATAGAAATTCCTTTTTAAAATTTTATACTCATCATCTTCATCTTCACTAATACATACATACATACGTATAAAATATAGCGTGTACACGTGTTAACATATATTATCGTAATTCTCTAAGAATATTCCATTAAAATTGTACTAAATGTATGTACGTATATGTACGAGTACATTAAAATTTGTAAATAAATTACAATTTATATTATATGTACGTATACATGTTTATATTTTACTATAATTGAATTATCTATCGTCTACTCACCTAAACTTAAATAATTTTACATTAACAACAATGTTGTTGTAAAGACAAACCATAAAAAACTATAACATAAATTCATGCATACATATATTTATCTATGTATTTAAATGTATATAAACAAAAATTGTTCATGTTTGCATTTATATAAAATCAATTAATTGGTAATTGTCTTGTGGTAATTGCTGAAAACTTTATATACAATTCAATGATTCAAAAACGTGCTTTAAACATAAAATCTGTTTGAAAATGAAAAACTATATACGAGTGTATTTTATGTGTTTTTGTATACTTAAATTTCACAAAACTTTATAGTTAAATTTTAAATTTTAACAAATATGTACTACTACGAATATAAACTACATACGAGTATTGTGTACTTAAAGAATATCGAAATTCAATACCTATACCAGTTACAAACATAAAACATTCACACAACGGACAGATTTTTCTTTTTTTTTTTTTTTTTTTTTGTTGTACATGAAAATAGAAAATATCCTCAATGCTAGGACAATCTTTCACATTATACAGTTTTAAAAACATACAGCTATCCATGAATGAATGAATGATGATGTAGTTTTAATTATATAAGTACACATTAGTAAAAGATTTTTGTGAAAAGTAAAAAACGAATGATTGAACACTATGTACACTATGAATGCAATGTCAGATTATATTTATCTGTAATGCTATAACCAAAATGATAAAGTAACGTAAAATAAAGTATACGTAGCTGAAATTCAATTCATGTTTTTAGTATGATCATTTTTAACATCCTTAACTTTTGTGAGATTTCTTACTTTGCACTTTACTTTACTGATTCATTTAAGCTTGGCTATAACATATTAAGAGATTTATTCATTTATTTTTATTTTTTTTAAAAGATTTCTTCTTATTGAATTTAGTTTAATGATAACCACAAACAAAATGAAAAAAAATAAAAAAAAAAAAACAAATGAAAATACTTGTGAATTTTAAGAGAATTGAAATTATTTTTTTATACAAAACTGTAATATAAAAAGTTTTTCCTTAATTGTGTATGTATTTGATGTAAAAAAAAAAACAGATTCAGCATATTTAAAGATTTCTTTATTTTTTAAAAATTTATTTAACTTCTTTTCGACTTTAATGTCGATACGTGACTATTTTAACAAAAAAAAAAAAAAGAATTTAAGATAATTTATATAATGTAAAAATTTTTATGATATATAAAAAGTTAGTTTATATTTTATGATGTCCAATACACATATGTATGTATGTATGTATTTATTCATACTACATACATTATATTATGATATATGAAGATACTTTGAATTTTAAGTAAATTGTATATCATCTTTCATATCTTGTACAACTACTATATTGTACATAGAAACTACCAATGCTCCATTAAATATATTTATGTACTGTAGTAAACAAAAAAAAAAAAAAAAAAAACAACAAAAATAGTATAATAATTCTATCAAAAGTTTTCTATATGTATAATACATTTATTCATTACATATACCTATATATTGTACGTATTCCTTTTAATATTCTTTTCTCATTTGATTTTATTTATATTCATATAAATAATACCGTTTTATTTTCTTATCATTTATTTATTTTTTTTTTCTTCTTCTTCTTTCTTTTTCAACTTTTAGATTGTGCAAGAATCAATACAAATTCCCGGATCTGGTCTTCATTTAACTTATCAATCATCACAAGCTTCAGGTTATTTAAGTATTGTACGTATGCGTCTAACTGGCGAACATATACCATCAACATTAACTCATGTACATGTTGGTGTCGAAATAGAAGGTTCATTACATATTAAAACATATGAAGCTGATCCAAATTTAACTCATACATTTGCATGGAATAAACGTAATGTATATCGTCAAAAAGTTTATGGTGTTACAATAGCTAGAATATCTGTTGGTTATCAGCATTCAACTTGTACAGAACCAGTATGGAATACTCAAACAGCTAAATTACAAGGATATGATGTTGATATATCAGATATTGGTGGTTGGGGTTTAGATATACATCATCATTATAATTTCCATGAAGGTATATTACAAAAAGGTGATGGTAGTACATTACATATGAAAGAATATCCAAGAACAGTTAAAGTTATAATGGGTACTGGTCTTCAAAGGCCATTAAATTGTCCAGATCATTGTAATGGTATTGCAAAAGATGCAAAATTATTAACACCAATCGCATTAGCATCTGGTCCAGATGGTAGTTTATATGTTGGTGATTTTAATTTAGTACGTAGAATAACACCAGACGGAAAAGTATTTACAATTTTACAATTAAGTGCGACCCAAGTATCATATCAATATTATTTGGCTGTATCACCAGCTGATGGTCATCTTTATATTTCTGATCCAGAAAGACATCAAATTTTAAGACTTTTAAAATTGGAAAAAATTAAAGATCCAACAATAAATAGCGAACCAGTAGTAGGTAGCGGTCAACGATGTATACCAGGTGATGAAGGAAATTGTGGTGATGGTGGACCAGCTTTACAAGCTCGTCTATCACATCCAAAAGGTTTAGCTATCGCAGCAGATCGTACAATGTATATTGCCGATGGCACAAATATCCGTGCTGTTGATCCGAGAGGAATTATTCATACACTAATCGGTCATCATGGACATCATAATCATTGGAGTCCTGCACCATGTTCTGGTACATTAATGGCAAATCAAGCACAACTTCAATGGCCAACTGGATTAGCTTTAAGTCCATTAGATGGTTCTTTACATTTTATTGATGATAGACTTGTATTAAAATTAACATCTGATATGAAAATTCGAGTGGTGGCCGGTACTCCGTTACATTGCAATAATGCTCCAGATAAAAACAAAACTTCAGAAAATGTACTAGGCACTGTTTTAGCAATGGCATTTTCGCCTTTTGGTGATTTGTATATAGCCGATAGCGATTCGAGACGTGTTAACTCAATTCGAATTGTTGATACAGCCGGAAATATGAAATATTTTGCAGGAAAACAAGAAAATTTCGGGTAAATATTAAATTCTATTCTCTTTATCATCTTTCATTCAACTTACCCGTTTTTTTAGGAAAATATTTAATCTCGTATCAGCAGTTTATAACCACATATTTTACTTTTCTTTATTGTAAAAGAAAAAATAATAATAATAAGAAAAGAAAAAAAAATTCAAATTTACATGAATAAATATCCTAGTGTATAGCCTTTAGGTTTTTTCTACATTTTATTCTTCTTTACTTAAACAAAAAAAAACAAAGCTATTCCCTCATCTCACTACTGTTTTTAACTGCACTTTTCATCGAATTTCCTTTTGTTCATTCTCATTTTTATGATTGTGTTACTATATATCTATATTTGAATTTTTAAAACAACACAAAATCCATTTTCTAAATCTATGTAATTTCCAACATAAAAATTCTAGTATACATAGATATTATATTCAAAACAAACATGTATAAGTGCTTACATGCACATGTATGTTTGTTTGTACATTTTACACAAAACTTTTTATTTCACAAATGCTGTATGGTACCATATCATAAAAATACAAAAATATATGTATATTTAAAAAAAAAAACATTCAGAATAAACAAATAGAAAAGGTTCCTGATAGTCACGAAAAGATAAAAAAAAAGACTTACGTCACATATTTGTAAAGAAGCTTTTACTAAAAAAATTTTTTTTTGTTATTATCTTACTTTTCACAAGAACTTCTGCTTCTCACCCACTAGTTTTCCTCATTTTTGTGGTATACATAAACTATTTCATACACTTTTGAATAATGTCCTTATACATGTACATGCATAAAATACGTAATACGTATTTTTACGTATACATACATGTATGTACATACATACATATGTGCATTTATTGTAGTTGCTTTTTGTTTACTCTGATCAACCAAACAAACTCTGTAGAGAAATAAATTACTTGAATATCACAAGAAAAATAGAAAATTTAAAAAACAAAAAAAAAAACAAAAAAATGAAAGAAAAGGAAAACATTTCTTTATCTGTGTGAATATGAATTTTATTTCTATATACCCAACGTTCATTCATTCTTCTTTCAAAGCAATATATTTTAAATAATCTTTTCCACCCTTTTACATTCTGTTTTTCTAATGATAACGATAATTACAGGTCGCTGGCATGTGATTGCAATACAAACAATAATAATGGTACAACAACAACATTTGCGACTACAGTTAATCCAACTCGAAATAGCGGAAGTACATCAGGAAATCCCAGTGGGACGACACCATCTATGCTGATGGCAATGATGTCTGCTAATGGTGGCGGCGGTGGTTCTGGTATAAATGCCGCTGGTGGATGCATTTGTAATGGACCTGGAATGATGACAAATATGAATAGTGGTGGTAGTATCAATTCAAGTACATTACGTGGTACAATACCAACATTTTCCAGTACTAGCAGTCGAATAAATAATGGTGGTAGTAATCTAGGAAACATGAATACCAATAATGATGACACATTTAATAGTAATACTGAAACATTATTATCATCAAATGCAAGATTCCAGGCAATTTCAGCAATTTCAGTTTCCCAAGATGGTGTCATCAATATCGCTGATCAAGGTAATATCATAATGCATATATTTTTATTAATACTAAAGGCACACATATAATTTTAATACTTGAAATTTTCAAAGTCATGCATATATACTACTAATGTGCTACGTAATATTGTTCGAACACATACTAAAAAAAGTCTAAATTTCAAAATCACATACTAAAGGAATTCAAAATTAGCAATATTTCATTATTTTTGGTATGATATTCATGATTTTGATAAATTTTATTTGAATTCAGGCCGTTTGTTTTGCGAAAATTTGAAAAAAAGATTTGAAATAAGCATAACTAACATTTTGATATTGTCTAATTATTACCAGCAATATTCCTAATTTTAAAATTAGATGTGTGCCTTTTGTGTAGTACTATCTACGAGTATGTACATGTTTTATATAAATAATAAGAAAAAATTTAATGTTTACACTTGAAAGATTACATTAATTGTATACTTTTTTAAATATTGGTTATTGTGACCTCAGAAGAAAAATTTAAAAATTTTTTCAAATTGATAAAATTAGATTTAATTGTCAGACATTTTAACCTTATAATAACAAATGACAAGTAAATAGTTCGCCACAAGATAAAATTTTTCAGACGAAGTTTTCTACTTTTTCTTATTTCGAACAACACAAAAGAAAAATTCTTTTATAAAATCTACAGAGAATGTTGTGTGTGTGTATGATGTACAGATATTGTATATACACAAGCGTATCTACATATTAAAAATATTTATATCTGTAAAAAATTTTCCTTTCTTCATTTCGTATTTTTATTTTATTTTTGCATTATATATGTACATACGTATGTATACCCAATGAATAAATGCCAACGAAACTTTTTCTTTAAATCTTTTTCTTCAAAAATAAAAAAAAAAAACAAATGAAACGATATGACAAATAACAAATGACAAACCAAAGAACAGAAAAAATAAAAATAAAAACTAACAACGACGCAGAAAAAAAAAATGCCATGTAATAAAAAACATGAAACTCAATTAGTCGAAAGTCTACAAGTTTGTCAAGGATTCACAACTTCACAATTTTTTATAATTTTTACCAACTTTTCATTCTTGATGGAGGCCACACAGCAAACTATTCAACTTTACGAAATTTTCATTTCTTCTTTTTTTTCTTGTTTATGTATTTCATTTTTTTTTAACTTCTTTTTTCTTCCGAATTATTTTTATTTTATTTTTCATTTTTATCGTGACCTTTTTTGTTAAAAGAAAGTTGAGTGCATAATCACAACAATTATTATGTAGAAGTCAAGGATCAAGGATTCCTATTTAAAATTGTGTTCTACATAACAAAAAGACGAGAGAAAAAAAAAGTTTTTTTTTTGTTCTATGTAAATGATATTAAAAGTCAGTTCTCATGGACATTTTAAATTTTTTTTCTTTTCCTTTTTCTATGATTGTTATAAATAAGAAAATTGTTTTATACAAATACAAATTATATTTTGATAAATGTACTATTATACATTTTAAATATATGAAATTATATTGTGAATTCTAAAATGGTTAAATGCCGCCTCTCTATACTCAAAGCACCAACATCGTTTAAAGTTCTAAAACGTATTGGATCAAACAAATTAATTAAGCAACCAGCTCAGCTAGTCACGAATTTTACTGATGCAGCACATCAGTAGCATTTTATGAGTTTTCCATTAAAGCAACAGTATCACTGCAAATATTTTGGCATTTCGAAACCCATCCACAGCTTTTTTTTTTTTTTTTTTTGTCTTTTGAGTACTATAGAAAAATGAACTTTAAATTTTATACTTTTTATTTTTGTTAAAACTACATAAAAAATTTAATTCTTTAATTTATATTATGAAAATAGGAAAAAATTATAACATTTCCTTTATAAAATCATCATATAAATGGTTCTTGCCGTATGCGCGAAAAAAAACAAGTGGATTATAAAATAAAAATGAATCTAAGAAAATTTTTTCTGTTCCTTAAATGTACCTACAAATATTTTTATGTTATGTTGTTTTGAAAAATCAAGAAAAGGAAGATAATTTTTTTTGTTTTTCTTTTTTCCTTTTGGTTTTATTCTTTTTTTTATGGTAATTATTCTCTATTTAATATTATGAATTACACTTGGTACATGATTTTTTTCTCTCTTTGTATGTATGTCGAAGAAAATGGAAACAAGAATTTTATGAAAAACATCGTTTTTAACACTACAATATGGAAAACGAAAAAAAAAAAGTTGAAAAAAATGGAAATAACATTAATTCAATTTTCTTAAACCTAAACATCTAAACTTTGTAAATAATTTCACAACGCGTTTCAAAAGTATACAAATACATTTATACATACATATATATGTACTTACACAAACAACAGGGTGTTTGACCCTTGAAAATGTATCTACAGACAGTTCTCGACGTGACAAACAAAATGGGAAGGAAGATACAGTTTTAAAGATATAGGAGCAAAAAAAGTCGATAAAACCCTTCGTATCTATGAAACTGATATGATTTTTCAGCCCCCTCTTATACAATTTTTAACTTATTATGGCAAGACCTATGTATCTGTGGTTAAAAATCTCTGATTACTTCGTACCGAACACCCTGTATATACATTTATAAGTGTAAATAATTCTATAAAACTAAATTCTATTTTAAATAAATACTTATACATATAATATTTTAAAAGTTAAAACTTTATGGTTTTAGAAGAGATTTTGACTTTATTATTATTTTCTTAAATGTACATAATATTATACATATATACATATTTCATTTATTATGTGACTACATTTACATACACATATTAAAACATAAATGAAATTATTGTATTCGTGTAATTTTATCAAATATGATAATAAACTCATATGCAATATGTATTTAAGAAAATATAAATACATATATGAATATGCATACACTTACTATGTATGTGTGTACTTATACCATATTGTGCATATGCATACATACATTAAAATGGTAAATTTCTTGATGTATATAAAATTAAAATTTGTAGAAAATATTACACATTTAAATACACTTTTGTTTTATATTTGTACAAATGTACATACGATTTAAATGCACATTAACGAATACAAATGTATATAGAAATTTATATATAACCAATATAACTTATACTAAATTAACATGAAAAAGGATATAACGATATTTCTATTAAAGTTTAGTTTATTCTTAAGATGCGAAAGTTTATATGTTCTATATCGTATAAAATTTATTCTTATATACAGGGTGTCCTAAAGTCAATGTTACAAAATACGAATTCTATAAACCTAATTTTATTTTCTAGTAAAAGTGAAATCAATGCATAGATATCACCTATCAACATATATTTCAAAAAATGTTCAACTTACGGTATCTAAAAAGAGGTAAATTTTAGACGGAAGGAACATATTTTGCCATATTTATTTCTGATACGCCCTGTAGATTATATATTTTAAATTAAAATTAGAATGGGCGGTTAAATTAAAATTATTTTATTTAAAATGTTGTTTATCATATAACAATGTGAAGAATTCAAAACAAAATTAAAGAAAAACAAAAATTCAAATTGAATCGAATTTAAATTATAAATTTACACATTTCAATTAAAATTTAACAAATAACAGAATCCACAAATTTCTTCGCTTTGTTTTTTTTTTTGCCTGCAGAATAGTAAGTAAAGTTTAAATACAATATAGTTCTCTGTGGTCACAGTGTTTTAACTCGTCACTAGAAAAAAAAAATAAATAAATGAGAAAAGTTTAAATTCTAAAGTAAACCAAAAAAAAAAAAGAATGATAATTCAATAAAACTTCCGGTAAAGCTACAAAAAAAAAACAAAATTGCTTGTTATTGTGTCCTTGTCTGAAAAACAAAAACTCTAAAAAAGAAGAAAACAACTTGCTAAAAGTTTTTTTTTTTTTGTTTTTGTTTTCATCTATTATTTCTTATTGCATTTATTCGCTTCGTATACTCCTTTCTGTTTTATTTAAAACAAAAAACGAAAATTATATTTTATTGTTATGTATACATTAATGCGTAATGTGCTATAATATAAGCATATTCAATTTTAATTGTGTTCATTACTAAGTCAAAAGAAACAATGCTAGAAGAAAATCACTGTCAATGTCAGAGGACGATTATAATAAAAACAACAACAAAACTATACCAAAACTACAATACAACCAAAACAATAAGGCACAATGAATGTAACGTAATGTAATAAAAAAAAATTTTTTTTTTCGTTTGTTCTGTTTCACAATATTTAACAAAAAAGTTGAATAATATCTGTCTTGATTTTGTTACACAACATTTTTTGTATATTTGTTTCCCTTTTTGTTTTTGTAGATTTTCTTTATATATTTCTTGCTGACAAATGAAAAACATTTATTCATTATAAGTTAAGCACATGTACGTACATACATATGTAGGGTATGTATGAACGTATAAACAATATAAAAAAGGATATAAGGACATACATTCTGTCCTCTACGTACATATGTTGCACATATGTACATACAAGATACTCTGTTTTGTTTTGTGTTTCCTCCAATATCTACATCATATACAAATTTATAGTATGTTGAACTACATATAATATGCTTAAAACTGATTGAAGCTTTCTTTATTGTTAAGTGTTCCTCTTACGGTCATTAAGTTAAATTATTTCAGGCAATCAGATTTTCCTTAAGACATTTATCCTTTTACAATATATATATAATTCCTTTCGTCAATTTTAATATATGTCTGCGTACATGTTAGTACACAAGATATGTATGTACATACATACATATGTAAAGGCTTAGCCAGAATTAACATAAAGTAAGGTAACATAATGTAAGGATTGAACGAATATAAGCTTAAGACTGTCACTTTGTTTTTAATAAACCAAAATGAAAATGAAAATGTGTACATTCGAATTGTGTACATTTCAAGCTTTATCCTATATATTTCAACACTTAAGTAATTTGTGATGCTTTTCTCATCTTAGGTAACATAAAATTAAGATTTCAAAATAAACGGAAATCAATAAATGGAAAGTTACTTTCATTTTAATTATTATAATTCATTACTCATTTGTCGCTCCTTACGTTACGTTATGCTAACGTTATTTTAAGTAATTTTGGTTGGACCTTTAGATATTTTACGGTATATAAATTATTTGTATTTTACATACGAGTATACAAATAATGTTGAACAAACTATAATTTGTCACAATTCTTTATTTGTTATGATAAAAAAAAAATTTTCATGTATACAAATGTACGAGTATATACTATGTACGTACGTAATGTCTACTCACCGAAACGAAACGAAGCCATTTTTCTTCTGTATTTGTTTTATTTTTATTGTTCTATCTTTCTGATTTCCAACAATTTTTCTATGTAAAAAAAAAATTTATTTAACTTTAAAATTTTTGGTAAAACTTTGTAATTTTATTCTAATTTTTTTTTCATATAAAGTATATTTTATTTCTATTTCAAATCTGAGTTTCTTTTTTTTATATATTCGAAGAAGTAAATAAATAAAAATCCAGTCCAAATAATAATAATTTTTTTTTATGTGTCACAATATAAATAATATCCTGGTATAACTGGAAATGATTTAATATCTATTAAATGCGGTTAGTTGATCATTTAACTAATTACACATTTTTATCTATCATTGTATGTGTATTATACATACAGCTATATAAATACATATATGTGTGTACACATATACATATGTATATGTCTAACGGATATAATACAAATAAGATAAGCGATACTTTGTTTCTCGTTAGATATCATTTTTAAAGCATACACAAATTAATATTAAATGCATCCTTCTGTGTAAGAAACATTACCAAAATTTATTATACTATAATTCTTTTTTTTTTTTTCTACACATAATAAAAATAATTTAGATATTTCAGAATTTGGAAAAACGTACTCTAATAATACAGTATAATAAAGTAAAAATTATCCTTATTATCATTAATCTTATAATATTTGAGAAATTTATATATACAATCCTCATACGTATTTTTGTAGATACATGCATAGGTATATTGTATAAGCAATATTTTATTTTTATTTTCTGTTATTTTTGTTTTTCTTTTTTGGCCCAAAAAAAAATTGCAAAATATTTTGTAGCCAAAACGAAATATACAAATTTTTTTTTTTTTTGTTTTATTATTTAGAAAAAAAAACTAACAATCAGGAAAATATTAAATTTCATTTAGATAAATTATTACATTTTTAAACATTTATTTTACCTAAATATTTTGTATGTAGGTATATATACAAGGTAACATAGTGCATATACATATAATTTTTTTTTTTTGCTTTTTGAGAATAACGATCTTTTTTTTTAAAAAAAAAAAGACAAAAAGATTTTCATTTTTCTTACGACTCAAATCCAAAAACAAAATTTACATGATTTATGGAAATAAAAAATTTTCATGTGCAAATACTTTTATCTATTCTAGGAAAAGAACTATTATGAAACCATAACATATTATTTTGAACGTACAAATTACTACAGTGGCATGTGAATACAATATGTATGTATGTATAATATGTACGTTTTTAATCATATTTCGTGATCATTTTACGATTTAGTTGTACGTATATATTTACAGCGAATATATTTCCGTCCTTCAATTTATTGTACATATTCATAAGTAAATTTTTTTTTTAATTTATAAGTTCTTAAACTTTTAAAATAAAAATCAAAATAATTTATTTCAAATATTATTTTTCATATTATACACTTTAATATTTAATTTTTTTTAGAATACAGTGTAAAAAATTCAATATCCAATTATGATTCAACTACGAGTATAACATAAGTATTCTAAAAAAGTTAAAAATAATAAAAATGACTTAAAATCAAGGATGAAAATTAAAACTAGCGATTACACAAAATAAATTATATTTTTTTTTATGTAAATTTGAAAACCTGAAAAAAAAATAAAAACTTCCTTTAATTAAAATTCAAAAAATGTACTTATGTACCTTTTAAAATTTCTAAAAACAATGTAATAAAATATGTACGACATTATGAACGTATATGTTTTTATTAACTGTACGCAGATAAATCTAAAAACGAGCAATATCAATTTTTTTTTGTGTTTTTTTTTTTTTTTTTGCTGAAATTAAATTCACTTAAATGAAAATTCATATTCGTTTTGGTTTTAATATAACGTACATGTGCCTATGTATAGCACAGAGATTTAACAAAACAAATCAAAAACAAATTATATCTTTTTTTTCTGCTCTCTTTTATTTGACATATTTAAGCTTAAAAGTATTAAGGTGAAAACCAAAACAAAAAAAAAATAAAATAAAATAAAAAATAAATAAATAAAAGTAAATAAATGACAACAGCAAAACACAAATTTTATGTAACCAGACAGAAATTTTTGTCAAGGGAACTACAAAATGTTTTATTTTATTATTATTCTTTTTGCAGATTTCTTTTTTTTTTTATTTATTTTATTTATTTATTTTTTTATTTTTTTTTTTTTTTTTGAAATATTTTTGTGAACAATAATACTTTCTTCTCATTTCTTACCTTTTTTTTATTACTGTAACAATATGTTGTCATTTATTTATTATTTTTCTTTTTTGTCCTTGATTGTTTTATTTGAAAATTTTATATTTACAACAAGAAAGAGCAACATATACTCTCGTATGTACAATGATAATGACAATGATTATTATCATTATCATCATATAGTAATCATTATTCCTTTCCTCTGTTCAAAACTACTCAAAGGCTAACCAACTCTATATTCGAAACATATAAGAATAAAATAAAAACTGCCATACATACAAAGAAATAGTAAAACAACGTCTTTATTTCACACATATTCGTACATAAGTATCTATGTAGGTACACATGTGTATAATTTTTCTTTATATATCCATGCATAAAATTTCAATGTTTTTACTACTGTTTAAGGATTAAAAGGAAAAACATAAATTCGTCTGTATTTAATACACATAAAGGATGTTTCAGAGATCTATGAAGATGATTTAAACGATCATCAACATATTTTCAAATATAAACAATATTTTAAGAAACAAAAAACATTAAATTAAATTAAAATAAAAATAAAATACAGTAAAATATAAAAAAATAAAATTAAATTAAAAAAATTAAAATAAAAATAAAATTTTTTGAAATAGTAGTAATAAGCAGTCAATTAGAATAGAGCTAATCTTACAATTTGCTTTTAATTTACTGTTTTTACTATTTTACTAATTTTATTGAATCCAATTTTTTTCTGGGACTCACATGATCTTCTACACCCTGTAGAATCAAAATAAAATTCATGAAATTGAATATGTATGTTTGTATAAATGTAAATAAAAAGAAACATCCTTCAAATAATAAAGTAAACAAAAATTATGTACGTACAAAGTTTTTTTGTTTATACTAATTTACATATGTATATATCTGTACCAGGTTTACATACATACATATGTACATATGCAATAAATGAGTAAATTTAATATATGTATTGTACATATAAAATTATAACATTATTTTTACTTGCTTGTCATAAAATTTAGTTTGTAAAGTATCATTAAAGGTGTACACTACAGTCATACACGTACATATGATATGCTCATATAGATATACTTATATCTTACATTACGTTTTTTTCCACTTTTTCTTATTTTATTTTTTTATTTTCTATATGCAATCTCTAATGTCAAACAAATTTTAACAAACGATAAACATGTGTGAATTTTAAGCTTTTTTTTACCTGTTTGTTTTGCTCTTTTTCTTTTTCTTTTTTTTTTTCGTTTTTTGTTTATTATGTCCTTTCTAAAAATGTTAAGAAATTTCCATGATGTGCTTTATAAATAAATATAGTTTACATTTTGTACTGTATACAATATACTCACAATTTTTGTGATTACAAGAGAATACCATCCACATGTGTTATTTGTTATTATACATGTACATACGTTTTTTGTTTTTCAAGGAAATTTCCCAGTGACATGGGATTTAAAGAATCTTGGTATTTTCCATACTTTTTTTATCTACATACTTTTTTTATTTTCTTTTACCAACCAAAGAAAATTTTTCTTTTTATGTTTATTCTACATAAATAATGTACACACATAGCATAGGTTTTTCTTAAAAAAAAAAAAAAAAATGGGAAAAAATAGTAATTTTCTCAAAGCACCTTTAATTTTTAAGTAATATGAAATATTTTTGATATGTACAGTAAAAACAAATAAAATAGAATAACAAAATGAATACAAGAAAAATATAGTATAATTTTATTTATTTTATTTTTAGTAGTGTGTCCCAGAATAAGTGCCACAAATTACATATTTTCTTAAAGTTTAGACTATTCTCAATCCACTGCCCTTTAAATTCGTCATGTATTGAACAATATAAACTTTAAGTTTAAAATAAGAAGCTAATGCAAAAGATCTTGAGCACCCTGTAAAAATACTCTCACATTCATGTATAATGAAATGCAAGAATGTACATATACATATACATAAAGCATAATCACAGTATAATTAAATTTTATGTAAACATTACATTTTTATTTATATACATAATTTAATCACATATGAATGTACATACATAAAAATATAATAATTGTAAAAATATTATTCTTATTTTTATTTTTTACTCGTTATAATTTTTATAACTTTTTTTTTTTTCATTAAACAAAATGTTTATGTGTCTCGTATACATTTATGTTACATATTTTATGCAACAAAATGAAGAAAAAAAAAGAAAGAAAAACGGAATTTCTTTTTCGACAACTATATTTTCTTTTATTTTTCCCCGTGGAAATGAAGACAAAAAATGTATTTTAAATTTACTTTATATTATTATTTTTTTTTCTTTTTTAATATACAAATAATATGCTGCCTACACATATTCATATAATTACGCAACTACATATACATATATGTACATACATAGGTAAATTCATAATAATACCATGTCATTTTCTTTTATTTATTAAAACAAATATACTTGCATCTCGTGTACATTATACTTACATTATTATATCATAATTTTATTTTTACATAAAAAATAATAAAAAAAAAACAAAACAGATTACATATTTCCTTTTGAATTTTTTACGACTTTTTTCAAAAAAAAAAAAAAAAAGAAAAAAGAAAAAAAAACAGTAAAAAAAACGTTACATATATTCAAATTTATTTGCAAAGAATTCCATTAAAAAATCCATTAAAGTTTTTAAATAATACTTTTGTTATGTATATATAAGCATTAAATCTTTTACCTTCGTCATATGTACATATACAAATGTGTGTAAGATGCGTATAGTATTCAAAAACAAAAAAAGTTTTATTTTGTAAAGTGAATCTTTTTGTTTTTATTTATTTTATTTTATTTTTTTTGTAAATTATAGTTAAACAAATCTCATTGGAATTGCAAGTAGAAATTTGAATAATTGTCAATTTTCTTTCTTGTTTGTTAACTTGTACATACATATGTACTTATGTGATTTAATTTAATAAAGTCTCAAATAGCAGTGAAAAACTGCAATGATCTCCAGCTCCATAATACGAAGAAGTATCCATTGAAAATATATTTGACTATGTTTTGAAAATGGATCTTACATTTTGTCTTCAATTTTACTTGAAATACGAACATACACATTTTTCTATCTTATCAAGATCAAGATCTATATAAACACGAAATCATCACTAACACAAATAGAAAACTACCCTAAAATGTTCTTCAAAATTGGTTATCATTATAATTTTCATGAATGAATAACGTACAATAACAGAAAAATTTTTGATATAAAATTTTTCTTTTAATTTCTTGGAAACATAAATGTCTTAATAAAAATTTTAGAGTAAATAAAAATTATCAATTTTTCATATATGTATACAAATAAATAAAAAAAAATTAATATTATTCTGAATAAAGTATTTGAAATTTTTATTCATGTTTTTTTTTATCTTATAATATTTTTTTTCAATTTTTTTTTCGTTTATAGGTTCATTACATATTCTTGCTTTGGAACATTATTTACCAAGTCATGATGAAAATGGTGAATTTCGTATACCATATCCACCATCAAATGAAATTTATGTATTTAATCGTTATGGACAACATGTTGCTACAAAAGATTTACAATCAGTTAAAACAAAATATTCATTTTTATATTCAAAAAATACTAGTTTTGGCCGTTTATCAACAGTTACAGATAGTTCAGGCAATAAAATACAATTTTTAAGAGATTATAGTAATGTTGTTAGCTCAATTGAGAATACACAAGATCATAAATCTGAATTACAAATAAATGGTATTGGTATATTAACAAAATTAACAGAAAAAGGAAAATTTGATATTGAATTAGATTATGATAGTAATACTGGTTTATTAAATAGCCGTTCATCTGGTGGTGAAACTTATATATATCAATATGATGAATTTGGACGTGTTATTAAAATGATATTACCAACTGGTGAAATTATTCATTTAACATCAAAATTATCAGATAATCAAGGTTTATCAATATATGTTCATGCATCAATACAATCATTATTCTCACAAGAAAAAAGTGATATCAATGAATTATTGATAATGGATGGTGTCAGTTCAACATTCATTAAAAAAGGTAATCAATATACAGAGGCTCATATAAAGCCAAATAATACGTTGATAATACGTGATGCAAATGGTATTAGTGTAGAATCATCGGCAATAGCAAGACATCCATTATTAGAAACTACATTACCAGTTGAAGCTGAAATGTTACCAATGTGGTCACATCAAATCATTACAATGGGTGATGGTATTACGAATTCAATGTATTCAATGTATAATTTAATTGGTGATGTTAGAAATCCACAACAAATATTAAGTCGTGAAATTTGGGTAAATAATACAAAAATAATGGGCATTGAATTTGATCAATTTACAAGTCGTCAAACATTCTATGATAATAATCGTACACCAATATTATCAATTGCATCAGATCCATCTGGTTTACCAACATCATACCATCCAATAAACGGTCATCCCGTTAATATTTCATATGATCGCTTTAATCGCATTGATGGATGGTCATGGGGACCTTCTGAATTGAAATACACTTATGATCGACATGGCTTACTATCAGAAATTACCAGTCAACAAGATGGAATCGTATCTTATGTATACAATGATTGGAATTTGGTATCAGAAATTGGTTTGGCTAGCCAACGTAAATTTGTTCTAACATACGATGATTCTGGTGGTTTACGTCATGTTATATTACCAAGTGGTACAAAACATTCGTTTAGTATGCAAACTTCTATTGGTTTTATTCGTTCAACGTATATACCACCAGGTAGTACAAAACCATATTTACAACATTATTCATATTCTGGTGCTTTACTTCAGACAATATTTCCTGGTGACGGTGCAAGAATTATATATCGTTACAATTCTGCTGGTCAATTAACTGAAATTGTACACGGTGATGGTAAAAGTGAATTTAGTTATAATGAAATAACTGGTATGCCAAGCACTGCATCACATACTGAACGTGAACTTGAATATAGATGGGATTTTGAGTATACTGGTGGTTTATTGACTGAAGAACGTATTGATTTTACAGCTAAAACTGGTTTAAGTAATGCTAAATTCACGTATGAATATGATTCTAATTTCCGTGTTACATCGATTCAAGGTAGAATTGGTGGACAAAATTTACCAGCACAAATATACGCATATAATCCAAGAACTGGTAATCCAAGTCAAATTGGTCAATTCAAATTAATGAATCCAAAATTAAATCAAACGCAAGTATATGATGGAACAGCCAGCTTTACACGAACTGTTGATGGAAGATTCCTTGAAACTCAACTAACATTATCAATTCATAGAATGGAAGTTTTTCGAATGGAATTTTCATATGGCATGCATGGTAGAATTATACAGACCAGAACTTATACAAGAAATGTCGGAGTAAATACATACACAAATGTGAAAAACTATACATGGGATTGTGATGGTCAATTAATCGGTGTCGAAGCACAAGAACCGTGGGGTTTCCGATACGATGATAATGGTAATCTATTGTCATTAACATATCGAGGTAATACAATACCAATGGAATACAATAATTTGGATAGAATAGTTAAATTTGGTGAAGGACAATACAAATATGATGCACGTGGTTTAGTTGCACAAAACGCACGCGAAGAGCGTTTTCATTATAATACACAAGGATTATTGGTTAGAGCAACAAAACGGGGACGTTTTGATGTTCGATATTATTACGATCATTTGAAGAGATTGACAACTCGTAAAGATAATTTCGGAAATGTAACACAATTTTTCTATAATAATCAGAAACGTCCACATGAAGTAAGTCAAATTTATTCTCCACGAGATGGTAAACTTATGTCATTGACATACGATGATCGAGGACATTTAATTTATGCTCAAGTTTATCGTCATAAATACTATATTGCCACTGACCAAAGTGGAACTCCAATCATGATATTTAATCAGTATGGTGAAGGAATTCGTGAAATAATGAGATCACCATATGGTCATATTGTTTACGATTCAAATCCATATTTGTATTTACCAATTGATTTTTGTGGTGGTATTTTAGATCAAGTAACAACACTTGTTCATATGGCCGATGGCAAAGTATATGATCCACTAATTGGACAATGGATGTCACCAAATTGGGAAAATGTCGCAGAACGAATAATGACACCAACCAAGATGCATTTATATCGATTTAATGGAAATGATCCATTAAATATAAATCATGATCGCAATTATCCATCAGATTTTTCTTTCTGGATGGATAAACTTGGCTTTAATGTAGAAAATTTAATACCACAAATAACTCGTAATCTGTGGGAACAACCATCATTATGGGGACGAACATTAACAAACCCAATAACTCCAAATTTGAAACGTCCAATTGACAATACACCAACAATGACTGTTGAATCTGGTTTTCTATCGCATTTAGCCATAAGACGTACATCGAATTTCGATGAATTATCTGCACCACCAAAATCAACATTGAAATTTGATGTTATGAATCCAGCACCAACTAAAATCGGTTCAGACTCAGATCCACCATTTGGTAAAGGTATTGTTGTATCACGTACATCTGATGGTCAAGCAATTGTATCAAGTGTACCTGCTGCAAATGCTATATACAGGGATGTTTATACGTCCGTATTTAATCGTTCAAAATTATTACCATTCACATTTGTTGTACATAATGCACAACAGGATGCATTCTTTTTCGTTAAAGAAGATTCATGGCGTGCCAGTGAGGATCGACAACAATTAAAACGTTTACAAGGTCAAGTTAATACAACATTCCATGAGATAGCACGTGAAAATGGTAGCGGTAATAATTATTTAGATGTTAAAATTCATGGCATACATGCCATTATAAATTTACGTTATGGTACAACTGTTGATAAAGAAAAACAAAGATTAATGCATCATGCTAAATTAACGGCTGTACGTAAGGCATGGCATCGTGAAAAAGAAGCATTACGTAATGGTTTAACAACATCAATTGATTGGACACAACAAGAAATTGATGAAATTTTAAAACAGGGATATGTTAATTTATATGAAGGTGAATATGTACATGATATTATATTATATCCAGAATTATCTGAGGATCCATTTAATATAAGATTTGTAAAAAAGAAAACAACACAAATACGAAAACGTCGTCGCCGAAATATAAATAATAATTTAAATAGTAGTAATAATAACGATAATGATGATAATAATAAATTAAATTCAACAATAAATAATAATAATAACAATAATAATAATAATATTGCCAATGATAAAAATTTAACTAATTTAATTAGTAATCGTAGTTCCATAACAAATAATAATTATAATAATTTAAATACTAATAATAATGCTAATAATAATGCTAATAATAATAAAAATAATAATAATAATAATAATAATGAAAGTGCGATAACGCATGAGCCCTTATCATTATCGTCACTATCATCCCAAATAAAATGCTTAGGTGATAACGCTTGTTAGCTTACTTTTTAAGTATATTGTATACACATATAAATGAAAATATTGTAAATAATCAATTAATTAATTGATTATAAAAAGAATTTTAGAAAAATAAAATAATAAAAAATTATCCAATCAATGATAAGAAATAAAACAACCGTAAAAGCAAAAGAAAAATATATTGTTTAATTTGAAAACAAAAAATTAAAACAAAAAAATGATAATAATTACAAATTTATTCACGTATAGAAAACTTTTTGAGAATACATGTGTACACAGAGAATGGGAAAAAACAAAACATATTTTAAAACAAAGTAAAAATAAAATTAAAAAACTATATGTATATTATTACTAATATTATTACTAAAAAAAATAAAAAATAAAAAATATATATATATTAAAAAAGAGATAAAAATTTTCTAAAGTTCATTTTTTTAACATAGTCATGTGTATTCATTTGGAATGTATTGCCATTTTAGCCATAAATCTTGTAAAACTTCTAAAAACACATTGATAAAAATTTTGCGCCATTGCCATATTATCATTTATATTGTTTTCTTTTGATTGTTGTCATTTTCGCTTCTAAATATAGAAAATTGGCAATAAAAGAAAATTTTATTCAAATTGAATGAAAAATCCATTTCAAATGCAGATGACTATGTTTTAAAAATACAGTATTTAAAAATGGTGACTCGAGCTTTTTGAGAATGGCGTAAAATTTAGAACAAAAGCAGAACAAGTAAAAATACAATAACATACAAAAAAATATTTAAAAAGAAAAAAAAAACACATCTGAAATTATATTTGAAAAATATGAAAACAATTATATGTATTATTTTATTACTTGAAAAAAAGACTATAAATGAAAATAATATAAAATTTATTTACGGTCGAATAAAACAAAGTTGATTCTTTTAAAATTAAAAAATTATCTTTAAAAAAAAAAATTCAAAATGTATTATAAAATGAGACCAATTTGTATTAAATTATTATAGTAAAAAAAAAAAGAAGGAAAAAATATTTAAAAATTAAAAATTACATATATTATAAAATTATTTATTTACAAAATTTATGAATTTAACAAAATTACTTTAAAAACAAAAAAAAAATTAAATTTAAAAAAAAAAGGAACTAACATATATTTGGAATTTAAATTTCCTTTTCTTTCACTTGATTAGAACAAAAAATGTTCTCATTTCTCTTTTGCTACTTAAGAAGAAACGTTCGAAATTAAATGCTATTCGGTTTCATGCGGCGCAAGAAAAAGATAATTTATTTCTTAATAGGTTAGAGCATAAAATTTTTGAATTTTTCATTTTTAAAATAATAAAAACGATTTCCTTCACACAACTACATATTTTCATTAAATAATTTTCTTATAATAAATTTGAAATTAATTTGCTAGGTTTGTAAATTACGTAGATGTGTGTCATGTATGTATGTACGTAAGTGCATGTGTATGTATAATATAAAATATATATTAGTCTAGGGGCCTTTGTAAAAGAAAAGTGTACGAAACAAACAAACAAAAGTTCAAATTAAATATCATCATTTCTGGCATTTACTTTCATCTGATATATCAGTACACTTAAAGTCCCTGCTTTCTATACACATACACATGTATACGCTGATTCAATTATAATAATTAGTAACAATTATACGATATCTTTTTAATTATATCATTTCAATTAAAGATCACTGCCAAATACTACATAATGTCACTAAAAAACAAAAACTAAAAAGTACAATAAATTTGACTGTTTTATTTTATTTTGTTTTTATATACATATATGAACTATTAAAATTCTGTAGATCTCTCACACAAAATATGTATAACGTTTTCTCCAATGAAAAAATTAAATAAAAATAAAAAATTAAAAAACTAATTAATTATACACTAAAATTATTTAATCAATAAAAGTGCTTGAATGCTGCCTTTTTGTAGTAGTCTAGTCAAAATGAATTAAAACCAATAGTATACAAAAGGAAGTTAGAAAAAAGAAAAGATGAATTGAATTTTGGTCCAAAATAACAAAAATAAAAGATCAGTTTTAATTTAAATGACTATGATATTTTATAAAAACATTTAATATGGTCTGGTCATTAAACATTAGAATAAAAAATATTTAAAAATCCTTCTTAATTTTTTTTCTAATTATAAAACAAAAAAAAAAAAAACAATACACATCCTTCTTAAACTTTTACAACCTAGCAAATTAGATCTTCAAAAAATTTGAAATTAAAAATAAATTTTTTTTAAAAAATTCAAATTTTACACAGAAACAAAAACAAGTGAGGAAAATTCGTTATTTTTTTTTTTAATATTTTTTAAATTTTCTTTGTTTTTTTGAATATAATTATAATTGTTGCCAAATATAATATTAATAATATATTATGTAATAAATGAATTTAAGTGTCTATATATATTATACATTATGAAAAATAAATGGTGATGCATGTTAATGTAAAATACAATATATACGTGTATGAATTATGTATTATTTAAAATTAAGTATGTATGTATGTAGAAGAAAATAACAATAAATCATAAACAAAAAAAAAAAAAATTTTAAGAAAATATTAAATATCAGATAAATATTTCTCCTAGAAGAAAAATATGAAGATGTAATTAATTCGTAGATATGATCAAAGATATGATGATATTTAATTAAAGAACCCAATTAATAATATTGTTTATTCGTTATTATATGTATTATGTAGTATATTAAATCAAATTTAAATTTTATTTGTATTCAATGTTAATCTATAATTTTTTTATATATTGTGAATTTTTAAAGTATCCAATTTTTTCTTTTAAACGAATTTTGTATACTTTTTTTTAAAAAAAAAAAGTAATAATAATTTTTAAAATAACATAAAAACAAAAAATATAATAACATAAGTCAAATAAGCAAAATAAAAACAAAAAAATAATAAATTTGTGCACGGTCTCTCCTATTACATTTATTATAGACAAATTATATAAAATAGATATACACAATATTAAAAAAAAAACAAGAAAGGAAAACCAGAAAATTAACATTTAGAATATGAATAAAATAATTGTTATTCACATCACTTATAAAATTAAATGTATACATCACATCAATTAACATATGAACATGAATTACCAGAATAACATTATTAGATACTAATTAAAGTAAATAATAATTAAAATAAAATAAATTCAATTAATCAAATGCGAAATAGTCTATCTCTATCACACTAGCAAACAAAATAACTCAAAAGAAAAATTATTTAAAAGAAAATATAAAAGGAAAAACCGAAAATTATGTAAATAAAATACTTGTCCATTTACATTTTTAATGTACTTATTTAATATGAATGCAGTGCACACAAAAATTTAACATACTATTGTATACGTTTCATTATTTTATTTTAAATTTTAATATTAAAGACACACATCTAATCTTAATATTACAAATTTCCAAAATCATGCACATACATACCTATATTACTAATGTGCCACTTAGTATTTGCCCCGATCACCATGAAAAAAAAAAACAAAAATTCAAATTTCAAAATTAAAATAACAATATTTTGCTAGTCTTAATATGATATGTATTCATAGTTTTGAACAATCTTATTCTCAACTACATCACTTATTTTGTATGCTTTGAAAAATTAAACGATCAATTTAAAATTTCGATATCAGTTAGAATCAATTACCAGTAATATTTATATCTTTCAAAATTATAATTTTCAAAATTAGATGTATGTCATTGATATAGCGACTGTTAAATTTAAGTAATTTTATTAATATCTGTACTTTTCTCAAATTTAATAAAATACTTGAGAATTTTACTATTCGAATCTTTTAGTTTAAAAAAAAAAAAAAAAACATTAATTCAATTTTAACTGTTTCATTATACATATTTTTTCTTAAATTTATTTTTTATTTTTGTTATTTTTATTTACGTATATTTGCATACATACATACACGTAATTTAGAATGTATGGATTTGATGTATATACTGATAAATAAATTGAAATTTTGAATTTAAAAATAATAAAAAACAAAACACTTTAACATCTGAACCATAAACATACATGACATTAAAAAGCAAAAAAAAAAAAAAACAATTATTATTTAGGAGTCCAATTATGTAAAATGTATTACATAACATGGAAGTATGCATATACTGTATATGTACCAATTAAAAATTATATTTGTATGTATTCAAATATGAATGTTCACATTTTTGTAAATATTATTATTAATTTTAGAAAAAAATATATATACTATATAATACACACATTATTGCTATGTCAAACAAAAAAAATAAAAAAACAAAAACAAAAAGCGAAAAAAAATACAACTAAATGAACATGATAAATAAAAAAATTTAAAAAAAAAGTAAAAAAACACTAAAATAAAATAAAAAATAAATAAATAGAAAAAAGAAAAAGAACTTATAAAGTTTTTTTCTTTTTATTTATTATACAATTTTTCTATTATATAAATATATTGTATATGTAAATTATAAAACTTATTATAAATTGTAATATGTATAAAGAGTACATAGTAATAATTTTTTATTTCAAATGTTTTCTCTTTTAGTTATTATCAATTTTAAATTTCATTTATTTTTTTTTTGTATTATTGTTATTTTTTTGCATTTTTCAAAAAACTAATCATTTCTCTACTCAAAAGAGAGAAAAAGATTAAAAATGAAGGAAAAACAAGGACATCGTCTTAAATTAAAATTAATAAATATATAAATTATATAATATAATTAAATGTAGAATTTATACAATTTATTAAAGAAATATATATGCTATATATATATTTAAAAAAAATGAAAAAAAAAAACTAGAAATGAAAAAAAAAAAATAAAACATGAAAATATAATTAATTAGGATTACATAGAAGATTATATACACTAACATTATATAGAAATTATTATCAAATACATGAAAATCATATATTATATATTTAAAAGGCAAAAACAAAACAGAAAAAAAGAAAATTAAAAACAAAAGTAAATAAAAAACAAAAAATATTGAAATAATTTATATTATATGTATATGTAATAAATAAATAAATAAAAAAAGATATTTTCCTAATAATACAGCAGGGAAATTTTTATTCGATTTGAATATAAAATATATAAAATTGGAAAAAAAAGAAAATTAAATATAAAAGAAGAGAAAACAAAAAAAAAAAAAAACAAAAACATGAATTTAAAAATTAAATTAAATTAAAACTAAGTATAATTAGGAATAAATAATAATAATAAAAAAAGAAATGGAAATAAAAGCAGATATATATTATATATTATTATTATTATTATATTACATAAAATTTAAGATGAAAAAAAAAATTAAAATAAAATATGTCTAAAAAAAAAAAAAACAAAAAATAAAATAAAAAATTAAAATATAAAACAGTATATATGTACTTTTAAGTAGAAAAAAAAAACAATTAAATAAATATGTGGAAAAAAATATTAAATAAAACGGAAACATATTATAATAATAACAAAAAACAGCCTAAATGGCGAAAAAGAAACATAAAAACAATTAGATGTTGGAAAATTGATATACTATCTACTTTACTGCCGAAGCGATAATAAAGTAGAAAGGGAAAAAAATTAAACTAAAAATAAAAGAAAATAAAAACATATGTAACATATTTTATTGATATTAAAAAAAAAAAAAACAACTATAACAATTGACATGATAAACATGAAAAAAGAAAACTATAGGAATGATAATTTAAAATATTAAAAATTAAATTAAATTATATATATATATATATATATGTAACAAAAAGAATAAACAAAAAAAAAATAATTTTGTAAATATTAATTAATTATTTAAGTATAAACAAAAAACTGAAACAAAAATGAAAAAAAAATTTATTAATAAAATAAAATAATTGAAAGCCCTAAAATTTGCTTTTTTTTGTATCCATTTACCTTAATTTTATTTTTCAGTCTAAATTTTTTTTACCTCCTTCAAAATTTTGTTTTGAAATTGTATGAAAAATTTTTACAAAATACCAGGCAATCATAAGGTAAAAATTCGTAGAAAAAAAATTTTCTTTTAATGTAACGGATATGGAAATTTTTCAAATTTTAAATTCATATCCGGAAATTTATTCAAATTTTTAAGAATTCAATTTTTGAAATTTGAAAGAATTTTCAGTTAAATTTAAAAATATTTCACATCCGTGTTAAACTGAAAAATCGATTTTTTTTAAATTTGAATAAATTTCCGGATATGTATTTAAAATTGAAAAATTTCCATATCCGTTACGTTAAAAAAAATTTGCTTTCTATAAATTTTTAACTTATGATTGCCTGGTATTTTGTAAAAAATTTTCATATAACTTCCCAACTTCTATCGCATCAATTTTGCTGAAATAGGTGTCATTGGAAAGGAAAAATTGAGATCTTTTTAAATAAAACGAAAACAATTTTATTTAGATTTTAATATTTTATTGTTATATTAATAATTTTTCTGTTTTATAAACTTCGAATGTATTGTGTACGTACTACATATATTTTTATACAAAAAAAGTATTTAATTAAAATATCTACATGGTTTTGTACATTCTAGGAAAAATGACTCGTCGTTGTGTTCGAACACTGGCTGCTTTTGTTGTTCTTTTCTCTGTTATTTATATAATTTTAAGATTTTTGGCTTTTTAGATGAGGTCTCAGAGCAAAAGGAATTTTATTATTGTTATTTACATCATTTTACATCACAAATAAATTTGAAGAAACGTTACAGCGTTACATTACAATTAAAATTCGAAGAAATTTCGCTAATCATTCATAGATGATGCTGAAAAAATTTCTGAATTATACTGTAAATAGAGTATAGACTGATTATGTTGTTTCACAGTGTTAATCAGCTGTTTGTTTTTATTTTTTATGTATTTTTATTTTTGAAGTAATCGGCAAATGCAAACAGTAAATAAATAACTTAACCAAAAACCAACATCCAATAATTAGATGTAATCTGATTAAAATTAGAAATTATTTTTTATTTTACGAAATTTTTATATACGTACCTCATATGTTGTACGATAAATTAAAGAGAAACAATGTAAGATACATTTTTAATTTTTTATTAAAACTAAAATAATTAAACATTTTACGATGGATACAAATTATTTTTAGTTAAAATGATAAAGACAACATCACATTCCAAGGAGGATCAATTTAAGTATGCCATAGCTGGGGGAATTTCTGGTGCTATAACACGTTTTACATGTCAACCATTAGATGTTCTTAAAGTACGTTTTCAATTACAAATTGAACCATTAGGACGTAAAGGAATAAATATCTCAAAATATCATTCTATTTATCAAGCATTTAAAGTGATATACCATGAAGAAGGTATATTTGGTTTATGGAAAGGACATAATCCAGCACAAGTGTTAAGTATCATTTATGGCATATCACAATTTTGGGCTTATGAACAAGTATCAATTTTATGTGAGGGATCAAAATTATTAAAAAACAAGCCAAATTTAAGCAATTTTTTAAGTGGAGCTGTTGCTGGTGGAACTGCAACAATTGCATGTACACCATTTGACGTGGTTCGTACTAGATTAATTGCACAAGATCAAACAAAAGGGTATAAAAATGCGACACAAGCAATTCATATTATTTTTAAGACTGAAAGTTTTCGAGGACTTTATAGAGGTTTATCATCAGCTTTAATTCAAATTGTACCACAAATGGGATGTAATTTTATGATATATAGATTTTTATCAAAAACAGTTGCAGATAATCAAGGATTACACAATAGAAAGTTTGTACATGTGGAATATTTCGTAAATCCTTAAGAGATTTTGTAATTTTTTTTTTTTTTTAATTTTCAAGTGATGTCTCAACTTGGTTACTTTTATTAATGGGTGCTAGTTCTGGAATGATATCTAAATCGATTGTATATCCATTCGATTTAATTAAAAAACGTTTACAAATTCAAGGTTTTACAGAAAATCGTACAACATTTGGTAAAAATATGAAATATACAGGAATTATTAGCTGTATACGTTTAACAATTCGTGAGGAAGGTTTCAGAGGTTTATTTAAAGGGATGACACCAACAATTCTCAAATCTGGCATCACTACCGCAATTTATTTTAGTTCATATGATAAGATTACACAATTTATTAGAAGATATTTATAGGATTTGGTAAATGTTGACTTTTTTAATACATATGTTCATTTGTTTATATAAAATTTTTATTTTTATGAAAATAAAAATAAAATAATAAATCATATTAGGTACATATGTTAAAATGTAAATAGTATTCTCTTACTCTATACGTACTCCATAGCATATACCTATGTACAATATGTATGTCCAAGTACTGGATATCTTGTGCTGAGTACCCAGACCCACTTCTATACATCCAAACCAAACGCCTAAGCTATATAATTCATTTTATAAGCATGGTCATGTACTGTAAAATACAGAAAACTGGAAATCAGCAAATTGGGATTAGAATTGACAAATTTATTCAAAGTTAATGTAAAAGAATGCAAAAAAGAATCACCAATTTAAAATACAAACAGATGATCAAGCCATACAGTATACACTATACAGGTGATTATAATAAAAGAAAGCATGGATATGTTATACATATATGTACATATGTGTACATAATATATGTATATGTAAAATGTACATAAATGTTCTTCTTTTTATAGTATTTCATAAATAACCCCCTTTAATTTATCTGTCATTTATTATTTAACAAATCACGTAAAATTTTCCCGCTCGAATTTGCTGACAACAACAATTAAATAAACAATTCAATAAAAGTAAAGAAATGATACAGTGAGTCAAAATGTTCACAATCACTAGGCAACAATCACAATCGGTGGTTTTTCTTCTTGAAAGGATGCAAACAAGATACAAGATACCCAACAACTTAATTTTTCCTGGCAAAAGTCTTCAACATCAGATTTACCAGATTTAATTTTAATTTGGTATTGTCAACGCTAAACTAACGCAGAAATTAGCACTAGAATTGTACATGCAGTATTTTGACTCACTGTAAAAAAAAAACCAAAAAGGGTTTTTGTATTTGCATTTACATATATTCAACCTATACGGTATATCCAACACACTGAAAATTTTATTTTTCATAACATTTTGCTTTGCTGTTTGACCTATTATTTAAACGAAGTTAAAAATTCAACTTTAATTTGATTTGAATAAAAGTAAACGTAATTCACTTCCTACAAAGATAAAATTTAATTGTTTTGTATTTTTTTTAAAACAAAAATTTTAAATTTTTTGTTTTATTTCTGTGTTTAGAATTTTTGATAGAAGATTAGAATATTGATAAGAACCACATAGTATTATCGGTAATCGGTATTAATAGTGCATAGTGCATGACATACCATTTGGCTTTACACACATCAGCATCACGATCAAATCTACGTATTTAAAATTTTAAAACATTTTTAAAATTTTCATTTAAATTTGTAATATTGAAGTGATCGAGTTCAGATCTACTGCACATAACTGAAAAAATTTTTTCTTTAAACAATGACAAAGCCAACAGATGAATCAGGCAATTCAGTTGTGGATGATAACAGTAACAACAGTTCTGAAAGTAAACCAGAAGCTTATGAAGAACACGATGAGCTTCAATACATTAATCTTATAAAGAAAATAATTTGCAAAGGTAACTGAAAACACATATAAATATATACTATATATTGTACATGTATGTATGTAAATACTTTTTTTTCTCTATTCTTAATAAAAAGGTGCGAAACGTGATGATCGTACTGGTGTAGGCACCCTATCAGTATTTGGAGCACAGATGCGTTTCAATTTACGTGATAATACATTTCCATTATTAACAACGAAACGTGTATTTTGGCGTGGTGTTGCCGAAGAATTAATATGGTTTATAAATGGTTCAACTGATGCAAAGTTATTACAACAAAAGAATATACGTATATGGGATGGTAATAGTTCACGTGAATTTTTAGATAAATTAGGTTTTACTGAACGTGAAATTGGTGATTTGGGACCAGTATATGGTTTTCAATGGCGTCATTTTGGTGCTGAATATAAAACATGTAATGACAATTACGATAAACAAGGTGTCGATCAGTTACATGATATTATTGAACGGATTAAAACGAATCCAAATGATCGTCGAATTATAATGACTGCTTGGAATCCAATTGATTTACCAAAAATGGCATTACCCCCATGTCATTGTCTAGTACAATTTTATGTTGCTAATAATGAATTATCATGTCAATTATATCAACGTTCAGCTGATATGGGTCTTGGTGTACCATTTAATATTGCCAGCTATTCATTATTAACATATATGATTGCACATATAACTGGTCTTAAACCAGGTGAATTTATTCATACATTAGGTGATGCGCATGTTTATTTGAATCACATTGAACCATTAAAAGAACAATTAGAACGAACACCAAAACCATTTCCAAAATTATATTTTAAAAGGAATGTACAAAATATTGAAGATTTTAAATTTGATGATTTCGAATTAAAAGATTATAATCCATATCCAACAATTAATATGCAAATGGCTGTATAAAATTGAAAATTTTGTTTTAATCTAAGAGTTTTTTTAAAAGATTGTTTATGTCTGTATGCAGCAAGGTATAAGTTTTTTTCTAAACGAAATAAAATTTAAAATTCCAAGTAATAAGGAAATAGTTAGGAAGACGAATTTAACAATTTCTTTTAGTTTTATTATTAAAATTAATGTACATATGTACAATTTTTAATAACGATGTATTTTTTTATATATGTATATATATATACATATTTGGTTTTTTTTTTTTTTTATAAATAAAAAAATGTAATGTATAAGCAATTTTTTAAGCGAAATATATTGGTTATTTGTAAAATAAAAGCAATATTTTATTTTACTTACACAAATATATTTCGCTTTTATAGATATAAACGCATACAAATATACGTAATTTTTTAAATGTACATTTTCTTTTTCGTTGTTTATATTCTTTTAATTTTTATTTAAAAATGAAGCTAATTTGCTGTTTCATCATTAGGTGATACCCATGGATTTGGATTTATATATAAATCTGAAATAGTACCTTTTAACGATAATAAACCTTGATTTAATGGCACTGGTTTCGGTTTATATGGTGCTGTTTTTAACCATTTCTTATAACAAAGGGCAGCTTGTTGTCGACGTTGGATAGTAGCTTGAAGGTATAAATCTTGTTGTCTATAAAGTTTCTCTTCTTGATCTTTTTTCTGTTTTAATTTACGTTTTAACCATTCTTGAATACAATTTTCTTTTTTTATATCATTGTCATTATCATCAATCGTTGTCGTTTTTATATTACGATCATCATCGTAATTAATTGTATTTATTTTATTGTCATCAATATCATTATCATTATTCGTCTCGTTTGTAACGACATTATTAATTTTTTCTTCTGATTTATTTCTAATATTATTCAAAGTATTGTCTGAATTTCGAGTGTTTTTTTCATTGGTTTTCAACAATTTTACTTGTTTATTGTCATTTAAAACTTGTTTATTACTTGAATTTTTTTTGTCATCTTTTAGTTTTTGTTCTTCTTTTAATGCTAGCCATTCACGAAATTTTTCTTCGGCTAAACGTTTCCTCTGCTCTTTTTGTTCTTGTTCACGTTTCTCTTTTTCTAATTTTTTTTGTTGTTCATAATTTTTAGCAAGTCTAATTTAATGAATAGATGTTAAATAAAAGAAAATATAAATTATAATTATTGTTTTAAGGAGGTCGATCTCCTATAAGATATTAATTACAGTTTAGTCATACAAAGTTACAAGTTAATAAGTTTTTCCAAAAGTTCACATTACACTAAGACAGAAAATGTAAAGAAAAGTGAACAGAATGAGAACATACCTACTGTATACATTCTCATGTACGTATGGTGATATTCTGTGTTAATAGAATCGACCTCCCATTTTACGTATAAAAAGATAAATTATCTACCTTTTAGCCCCTAACCATTCTTTATAAGCATCTGGTTTTGTTATCATTTTAGTTATTTCACATATATTACGATATGAATACGTATTTCCACCACTTGATTGAAATGATTCATTTGAATTTAATTCAAGCGATGGAACTTTAAATGCCGTTACATGAGGTTGATGTTGCTGTTGTTGTTGATCGTATTCAAATTCATCTGATTGATTATTTTTACCACTGCTATTACTACTACTTTCTTTATCTGTGTCTAATGGATCAGTTTCAATAAATGCAGCTGAATTTATGTATCTAGAAATAATGATGGTAAAAAATTTAATCTAGAACAGATTTAGAATTTACTTACCGTACAGTTTTATATGTACTACTCTTTAATGTTGAATAATTATCTTTTTCTTGGTGTTTCTTTATTTTATCTTCATCTTCATTACGGGTATTATTACTTCTCGTAGAATTAATATATTTACTTGTGATCATTTTACTTGTATCCAATTTACATGAAATATTCTTACGACTTCTATCAGTAATATATTGTTCATTATTATTATTATGCACTATTGTTGTTTTACTTGTATCTATTGTATTTAATGAATTTTTATTACGATTTGTTATTGTTGTATTAATGCTTTGTTTGTCATATTCTCTGATTGTTTCATTTTCTATTGAATTTTTAAGAAATAATTTACGAAACGTTGGACATGCTCTTCGAGTTGTTGTAATTTCATTACCTTCATCATCTACACGAACTGAATAGAATGCCATTCCAACTAAATATAAATTATAATCATTTCATGAATGTTTACATAATTGATACAACAAAATATAACTATACAAAAAAAAATTAATATTTTTTTTAAAAAAAGTTTTTACCTAAATGAAATAATTTTTTTTATTTTTGAATTAATAAACTGTTTTATAATTTAAAAAGTGAAAGAGAATTGCAAAAAATAATTTAGTCAACTTTTTGTTTTTTGTTTTTTCGAAAAAGAAAAATTATAAAAGGAATAAATTATTCATTTAAATTAGAATAAATAAAGATAAGAAGTAAGACAAAAACCGAATTACAACACGTATAATTAAATAAAATTATTAATAAAGTTTTTTTTGATGATTTTCTCCTGGCTAATTGGATTTTATTACAAATTGTGTTACAAATTTCAAATTCAATTCAATAAAAAGGCGAAAACCTGTTTGACACCCACTTTTACACCTATTACATAATTTATTTCTTGATTTATTTATTTTAATTGTCAAAGACATCCTGAAAATTTAAAGCTGTGTCCAAATTGTCAAGACGGTTCCAAACGTATCACCAATACATTTGGCATGCATAACACAATTTCCAGTTTTTGTTAAATCCTTAAAAATTATTTTTTGTTTTATTTTAACTAACTATGTATTCTACTTATATTTAAGTATAAGCATGTTTTTTATCTAGCAAACGGATGTATTTGATTAGCTGATTTAATGTTTGTTTTGATAGCTGATGGTGCTTTCCCTAATTGATTAACTCCAGATGGGCTAACTGAACTCATTGGTGTCGGTGGACGTATTGCTGGTGGCACCATCATACCACCACCTGGTGCACCAGTACCTGGTACTGGACCAATTGGCACAGATACTTTAAGACCTTTCCCCATGCCAACAGCTGCTATTAATGTTTGTGTATCTGCCATGCTGCTAGTTTGTTGCATTCCTACAAAATAATTTTTGTTGTTTTTGTTTTTTGTTTTTTAGAGTTATGTTCATGTGTATTATGAAAAACCATGTATGTAAATACAAAGTTATAAATAAAACTAATAGTAATGTACCAGTTCTTGTTGATGCTTCAATTTCCCATTCTTCTCTTGCTTTTGTTACCATATCGAAAACATGCGATACGATTTTATTGTATTGCGCTACTTGTTTCATAGCTGTTTCGACTATTAAGTTATTTGCCTTAAAGTAATGTATTTCAAGTTAATGTATTTCATTGAAATGTCATCATGGTATTCTCTGACTTACTTTTTGTTCATGTTGAAGCATTCTTTGTTCTGCAGCTGGTTCCGGTTTTGTTCTTAAATAATCTGGAACGATATCATGTGAAAATACTGGTACACGACCTTCAGTTAATTGAAATAATGCCTCATCTCTTTCTGGTGATAAATTTAATGGTAAAACTGTACGATTTCTTAACGGTGGCCCCAGCTCTTTAGCAAGTATTTTCGATAAACCGGTAAGCTGTAGTTGTGTAAAAAAAAGTAAAAATAATTTACATTTAATACATTTAAAACTAAACTATTGAGAAGTATGTACATACATCACTCGATATAACAGCGAAATTATCTAGAAATGTTGGCCAATTGATTGTTTCATATTCAGTCTCCAACTTATGTATCATATCACTGATTGAACGTTTCAAGTCACTTAATCGTCTTAATACAGCTTCTAATAAACTTTCTAATTGTTTTTCTTCACGTTGCATTTTTTATGAATTATTTATTAGATTACAAAAAAAAAAACAAAAGTTTTAAAATAAATATATGTATGTATAAATTAAAATATTAATTAAAATATCCCTGTTTTTAGTTAAAAACTAAATCACTTTTCAACATATTCAAATTATATTGACATTGAGTTCTGTGATTTGATCAAAACAAAAATGTTTTTTTTTTTTTTAAATGCAAACGTCAAATTTTTATCAAAAAATGACATTTATTATATTCCGACACTACAGCCATCAATATATTGAATATAAAATAACATAAAACATGTCAAAAATTAAAAAGGTGATTAAAAAGGATATAAGTCCTCATCCTCAATGACATTTTATTTAAGTACTTTTTAGGATAACAAGAATCATAAACCGTAATAAGGATAAGCTTTCCGGTTGGTGTTTTGTTGTTTATATTCGTCCGGTGAAGTATAAGAATTTTTTCGTTTTTTTAAGGATACCGTTAATTGTATTCTTGTTTTAAAATGTGCAAAGGACTAAAAATTTATTTGAAAAGTAAAATCGAAATAACTTTGTATTTACAAGTATGAGGTAATTCTTCTTTAAGAAAATTTAGACAATATAAATTTGAAAATGGCCGTTAATAAAATAAATTTTCTCATTAACACAAAATAAATCATAAACGGTTCGTTTCACAAGAATATAACTCAAATGAAAATTAAATACGAATAATACACATTGAATTATCGGTGGTATGGGTGCCATTTTTGTTCGTTATATGTAAGTATTCTTTTTTTATTTTTTATTTTTTATTTTCATTTTAAATATAATATGTATTACAATATTGTTTATATTTTGTTATATATTAACAAGAAACACTTTCTCGAAAAAAATCATAATAAGAATAATTAAAAACATAAAAATCTTATAATTAAGCTAAAAAATTATGATCAATTATATGTATATATGTTAATCAACGTGTATGCGTGTAGCTAGGTTTATATGTGTATGTAAAAAGTGACCAATTTTATTTTTATTACATTTGCGTGTGATTACACGAAATGTAATTAACCGTGTAATATGTAATGTCATATAATTTGTTTTCTTCCTTTCACAAAATCATTAAATAAATTAATAAATGCATTCTCCTAATAAATCACATTTGCCTTCTTCAAGTGGCTTCATCCAAAACGGATTATAATTCTGACATGATCTTCTATGTATTGGTATTTGAATTTTAACTGGTGTAATTGGTGCACCTTCCCAATTATAACCATCAAAACGATAACCATCTGAACGATTACATTGCATACTTAATGGTTCTTGTATATACATTCCATATAATTGATCAACTCTTGTTTCTGTCCATTTAATATTACGATAATTTTCTGATCTTGCACCATCAATATGAATTTTATTTTGATGTTCTTTTCTAAAAAAAAAAAGATTTTATTTTAAAGGCAATTAAAATTTTTGCATAATAATTAATTTTTGCTATTTTACTTTTTCATATAAATAAAATATTCTTCTAATGATTTCTCTGATACAGCACTTTTACATAACTCTAAATTTGTAGCTGGATAATAATGAATGTAATTAACGCACATTTCATCACTAATTGAAAAACCACCTAATGTTGTATTCTCGTATGCTGTAGTATCATAATAGCAAGTTGTGACCAATGCATCTCCCTAAAATATTAAAATACATAAAAATATTTAATCATTTTTTTTTTTGGCTAAAATGTGTAACACATTCATGGTAAATAATGTATATATATATTTACTGGCAGAATTCTTGGTTTATATCGTAAATTACGAATTTCTTGAAAATGATGTGAATAATAATCATCTCTATTTACTTCTCTTAATTCTTCAGAATTTCTAAAATGACGAGTTAAAATTCGTACACCTCTTAAATGTGTATGCAATTGTGAACCAAAAATGACAATCCCAGATTTTGGAAGAGCCTAATAATTTAAATATTGAAATTATTTATAAAATTTATTAATACAAAATAATAACATATTGATTCATATTAATTTTATACTTACTATATTTGTACATTCAGCTATACAATAACCACTTAATGGGAAACCAATTTGTCCAGGTGGTATTGCCATTTTATCTGTATATTCTAGACCAAGTTCCATTACAGCTGCATCATATTTTCGTAATTTTTTCACCATTTTTATTCTTAATCCAGAACTATCAATTTTGCCTAAAAATCATGTGTAAATGTAATAAAGGAAAGGAATAAAACAAAAAAATGAATTTCAACAACCTACATACATGTGTATGTGTGTAACATATGTACGTACGTATATATAAATGTATGTATGTAGTATTTGGTAGTATGTAACACATTTAATTAGAATTAATTTCTACTCAATCTAATCTACTTAATGCAGAACATATTAAGTATGATAATACCCAAAAGAGAATTTACACAAATGTAATCTACATACATTCATACATACATATGTATATCATGTATTCACATTAAACATTAAAGTTTACACATACATATATGGATATACATATACGTGTATTTGGTGTGCTATATACCTACTATGTATGCACATACCTTCAATTAAATCTGGATTATTAAAATGAACTTCTAATCGTATATACGGATTATAATCTTTACCACCAATTGGTAGACCAGCCTCTTCTGGATATGTAAATGTACTAGCACCCATTGCCCATAATGATATAACTTTTGCACAAACTTTTGCTTCATTTGGTAAATTTTCACAATCACCAGTATACATTGGTATCTCTATATTAACATCAGTATCACAATGAAATACTTCCATATGATGTACAATACCCTCTGTTTTAATAATTGGTTCAAATTGAACTATATGATGCTTTTCTTGTAATGATTCATCTAATTTTTGTATATGACACCAATATGTTGTTTCTTTTTTTGGTATTAGAACATTATCTAATGTAACTTCAATTACTTTTAAATTTCTGTTATATTGAAAAATATGAAAAAAATAATATAATAAAATGAAAAAGAAAAATTAAAAATAAGAATATACGTATGATGTACATAAACGATAAAATTTACTTTTCTGGTATTTGGATTTTATCTGCTCTTAATAATTGAATCATATGCATTCCACTATTGTTCGAATCAATTTTTGGTAATTCAAAACGATTTTTTTCAAAATCAATACTATTTTTACCACGTGCCCAAAGTATATACATTGTACCTTCCTATATAAATGAATAACAAAAAAATTAACAAACCGAATAATAGTATTTAAAAAAAAGATTTTTTTAACGGGTTGTGATGTACACATGTGTGTACTTACATGCATTCGTAAATCTAATGGATCGCATGTATCAAATTTTCTTTTAAATGCAAATGATATTTCATCCATTTTAAATAGTTGACAATCTTGTTGATAATCTTTATGTATAAATTTACCATCATCTGATGTATATGCATCAGTTACAATATTAAAAAAACCATATTGATTTTCAAAATAGCATATATCTGAATTATTAATATCACCACGTTTTGAAAAACCAAATGAAAACCATTTATGATGTTTATCAAATGCATTTTGTATATGAAATAATACTTCTTGTTTGTACCAATCAACCATCCAACTAAGTTTAATTTCCTTATGATCAAGCAAAATACTATGGAGTTTTGTATCAGCTAGTCCTTAAAATAAAAATGCAAAAAAAAAAATAAATAAACAAAAAAAAACAATGATTATTGTAATAAGTACAGAACAAAGAAAATTTATTATTTTTTTTTTTATTTTACTTTTTTCGGCTTTTTAATTTTTCAACTGACTTTAATTTTTATAAATTTTCATGTCAAGTGGAATTATTTAGTTATGTGTGCATGTTAACACATAAAACAAAAAAAAAAAAAATTTCCTTCAAAATATTTTGAGTACCAATTTTTAAAAGTTTTAGAGGAAAAATTGAAAATGAAAAGTGAAAAAAATAAATATTTCAAATAATATTGAAATCTAAAAAGAAAAAAAATAAATAAATAAATAAAAATAAAAACAGAAAATTTGAACTAAAAAATTCAATCGTATATTGACCGTTTGAAATTGAATAAATAACAAATTTCCCCTATGTAATCCCAACAATATTTTGTACTTTTGAATTTATATAAAAGGAAAACATAAAATTTTTATCAGCTTACATAATGTATTACATACAATTTTTACCACATCAATCAAAATTTCAAAAGCAATATTTACCCATGGAAAAGCGGAAATTTATTATTTTTTTTACTTGAAATTGTAAAATTTTCTAAAAAGAAAAGCAGCTAACAAATAAATATATTTATCCATATAATAAATCAAAATAAAATGAACAACAAATTTTATTTAGATATTCATTTATACGTACACAAGAATACTGTACGTTATATATACTGTACTGTATTAGATATACTGTACGTACACATACGAGTATGTATGTCTGTTTACAAGAAGTATATGATGTTTTCAAGTAAAAATTTGATGGGAAAGATGATATAATTTTTATTCATTTTTTAAATCACCATAGAAGAAAGTAACAATTTTGTGTTATTTATTTATTTATTTTTTTCGACAACACGTATCAACAGATAACCTCTTGAGAATTTACATATTTATTTGGTATAAATGTATACATGTTGCACGTGTCATTTTTATAATATACAAAAATGTAAATATTTTATATAACAGCATCACGCAAATTCATTAATGTAAAATTTAAAAGTACATAAGTATACAAAGAAAGCATATTTCCTTCAAATTATCTTAAATATGTTTTTTAAGGTCATGTTAAAAAATTTCATATTTTTAAAGATTTATATGAAAAGTAAATAAAAAGGAAAATCAACAACAAATATAAGTGAAATTTTGCTGTTTCTTATCTCTTGAGAATTTTTACATTTTCATACATACATACGTACCAGTATACATATCGTATGGCTTTTTTTGAAATTATATCAAGAGGAAAAAAATTTTTTTGCCACCTTTAATGTACTTATTATATTAAGTCATCACAGTTTTTCTTTTTTTTGCCTGTAATTTTTATTTATGTGTGTTAGTAAGTACTTTTCATTTGCGATTTAAAATTTTTAAAAATTATGTAAAGTAGGTTTGGAAAGCTAAAAAAAAAAATTAGAATTATTTTAAAATTCTAAGTAATAATTTTTATATTTTACGTTTTAGTACGTGCACGGTATATTTAATGAAAGTCAGTGGGTTGCATTTTTTTTTTCAAGTGTATATTTCGTTATAACCCCTCACAATTTGTATAAATATTTAATGTATTTTGTAATTTCCATATTTGCTTGTTGTATATTTTGTTTTATCTTTATAGTCCTTCATTAAATTCGCAATAATATTTAATGATCACAATTTAATCAAAAAATTTGTTATTAATTATTTCATTTTCTATGTAATATAATTAATCCATTTATACTCTATACATATGTATGTATGTAGATGCGATGCGAATACGAATACCCAATATACATATATGTACAAAACGAGCTAAGCCTGAATTTTTATTTAATTTGTATTCGTATTTCAAAACATTTAAATAAAAATTAGTGTCCTTTTGCTATACGAAATAAATTCATATATAAACGCCCATACTTAATGGAAAAGCAATAAACACTTTTCTCAATCAGTTTTGAAATTTATATGAAATGTATATAAATTATACGACATACATATAAGAATACATACATATGTAAATGTGTAATATACATATATATCGAACATATATCATGTGTATCTATATACACACCATTAACTATATATACTTGATAGTAATGTCCTTACACTTATTTTTCTTCATTTAATTTTACATGAAATTTATAATTTTTGTACACAATGCTTGTACAGTTTTATACAATTACAATACAATACATATGTATGTGTGTGTACGGTTGTAATAAATATATGTATAATGATAATATAACCATCCAAACATGTACTTACTTAAATAACACTAATAATAATATGTGAATGAAAGTTTGTACCGTGTATACATATACATTATTACAACTAAGCCAAGTATGTACCTACATATATTACTTAATGTTTCTTACGTACATACATACATATGTATATACAGACGGTTAAATATATTATAAAAATTCCTTTACCATAGTCACGTAATACCAATGGACATGATAAAATGAAGAAATATTTAAGAAAATTGTGATAAAAAAAAGAGCAAAGTACAAATACCACATCACATTATATCTTTATATAGTGTTTTGTATTAGGACAAAATGTAGTAGAAAAAAAATATTAAAGTATATAAAAGCCCTTGTATATTAGCAGTTCTTTAAAAATTTTACTTCAATAAAGATTAAAAGTTCTTGGTTGATGATAACTACAACAATATAATGGTACTAACATTGAATGTTAGAATGAAAGAAATGGGAGGAAAAATTTGCTTGGTAATATTAAATTGATGATACGATCAACAATGAAATATTCATTCTATATATGTAAAAAAAAAAAAATTCCTAAAATTCTTTCACGTTTTTCAACTACATACTTATGCGTTTTCCACTTTTATACGTGTTACGTATGCATATTTTTTCTCTATAGTTTACAGAATTTTATTTAATATTTTATTTATATGTATTTAAAAAAAGAAAAGGAATTTTTTTCTTTTCATTTCATACATATGTACATATAAATACGAACATTTAGAAATATAATATTAAATGTGTAATAAATAATAATTATAAGTGAAAATTCATTTGAATGAAAATATTTTTATTTACGAAAAAGAATTTTATTTGATATTTAATTGAATTCAGAGAAATGTGAATATATTATGCCTGAATAAACTTAAGTATAAGAACATATACATTCTACGCGTTATGTATAGGTATATTTTACAGACATACAGAATATCATATATAAAAAATAAAAAATTATTGTATGCATGTAAAATAATTCCTCTCATTTTTATGTAACACAAATATATACATGTGTGCACATACACACATTCATCCACACACTATGTGTATATAATATAAAGCAATCGATTTCATATACATATATGTACATATATATAATACATACAGATATATACAAGTTTATCATTATCCGAACACATAAGGTGATTAATTAAAATATACAGAATTTAAAGCAAAGGCAAAAGCTCACTTACATATATATGAATCCTTCAGAAAATGCAAAAAAAAAAAATCTTTATTCTCTTCTTGTTTTATAATTTTCGTACAAAAATTAAATGAAAAGCCTTAGTTAAGCGAAGTTTTTATGTTTAAATAAAAGGGTTTAAAGGGTTTAAATAAATAGATTTAAAGGATGTGAATTGTACATATCTAAAAATAATAATAGCGAGTTCCAAAATGTACAAATGCCGCCTCGAAGTAAATTTTCAAGTTTCAAAAAGCTAAAACTTAAAATGGTAATAAGTACATATATTTTAATGTTTCAAAACATACATATACATATGTACATATGTATAATCAACGTGAATTTGTGTTGCATTGTTTAATTTTTATATCAAAATCGTGATACATACTACCATATTACAACAATGTTTTTGGACGTTTTGGAATTCACAATATCATTCAAAATACATATTTACTGTGTTAAGCATTTTTAAATGGTCTAGAAAACGGACAGAAAAAAAAAAGAGAGATCCTTTTCTTTGTACAAGATTTTCGTTTTTCATTTCCTTTTAACTTATCAAATCCTGCACATTTTGTCGGAATACCCTATATATAAGATATTATGATGCATATTGATTCCATTCCATCATATCTTAAGAAGGTTACAAACTTTCTAAGAATTTTATTATATTTTCTTGGTTCACCTTCAGTTTTTTGTTTTTCGTTTACTAAGGAAAACCAATAAAATTTTCTTTCTTTTTTACGATAACATTTTTAACATTCTTTTATCATATTGATTTTGAATATAACATTCATACAAATACATCATATTTTGTACATACATATACATATGCATGTACATATAGTATAATTCTGATGTCAATTTAGGCTCTACTTTTTTCCTTTTTTTAAATAGTCCTTTTATGCGTCATAAAATATTACCCTTAAATTGCTATGTCATCATCATAATAATTGTGTCTTTATTGTCATTATATACAAAATATGTACATTTACTGCTTTCATTCATTCTTGTTTTATCATCATAAATCTTTAAAGTAATAATGTGTCATTTTATTGATCGAATTTATTTTTATTGTAGGATGTAAAAACAGGTGGAAAATTTTCATTCATACATACATATGTACATATATAAACGTACCATTCAGAAACCTTTAAATTGTATTAAAATCAATTGAAATGTTGATAAATTTTTAAAATGTATCACTAATTTCACCTGTTCTGAACGAACCGTAATCAATTTATGTATGTATAACAATGAAATTTGACTGTTCTATTTAACTTGATAATAACTGGTGTTCCAAAATTATCATTTTTCACAATTTTAAAATTGTAAGTGAACCAGGGATGATGATCAAAATTTTTAACAATAAGTGTGCTAAAAGAAAAGTATTTTTTTAATATATTAGGAACTGTTTTACCCTAATACCAGACTATATCACTAGCCTAAAGATTATAAATTTGAAAATATAGCATTTTTACACTATAATTTTCAACCAGTTTTCTACTGATGAATTTGAACATTACGTATGTATGTATGACGAAAATCTTTTCAAATCTGCTGTGATATGATATATGCGAGCATGTATTGTGATACTTTTTCATTTTGTGTGATTTGTTTTTATAACAGATACAGAAGACTTTGAAAATCCTTAATAACGGATATGGCTATGCTTGCAATTCCACCTCAAAAAAACAAAAAGTGAATTTTGAAACACTCCTTAATATCTTCTATTATTTATGAAAATATTTAATAATATTAATTTTCAAAATTGTTTTTCAAAAATTTCATTTTATTTAAATTGATATCCTTTTTATAAATTCTTAATTAAAATTTTCCAAGAAATATGTATGAAAGTTTCGATTTTATTAAAATTTATATTCAAATTTTAAATTTTATTCAAAATTTTTATTTAATAAATTCCAAAAGTAAGATTAGATATTGCCTTTTTTAGCGGTATTAAATTATTAAAAAAAAATAATTACCCTTTTTCAGTTTTATTTTTTCGTCATTTTCGTTTTCCTTAGTATATGTAGTTATCTATATGTATATATGATACGAGTATATATGTATCTACAAAAATACATTCGAGTAGTAAACATTTCATCAACAATTTAATGAACGTTTTTAAAATAAAATGAAAAGTATATTACGAAAAAAATGAAAACATAAATGACCATCATTATCCCATTTAAATTTTCTTTTTATTTTTGATTATGTATTATTTTCTTTATTCTTTTTTTTTTTTTTGTGTATTTTTTATTAAATCCTATTTTATTATATTATATTTAAAAAAAAAAGAAACAAAAGCAAAAAACTTAGTAATACCCCTGGGATCTATTAAATACACGTTTATACATAAGAGCAGCGAGGATGTATATATGTACATAATTATACACATACATACGTATTTGAGTTTGTTTTAACTTAACAATCAACAAACATACATACATTTTTGTAAGTATACGACCGACAGTAGAGCGATGAAAGCGAGGCAAAATACTTAAGGCCTGGTATATAATACCGTAGATTATGCGTATATGACTTATATAATATTCGAAAAAAGGAGGCTAGACGTTAGACATTTGAAGCCTAGTTTGGTTCTCGGCGGCCCTGTATAGAATTCATGTGTACACCTTTTAATTTAATTTGTTTCCTTTTTTATTTTTTTATTTTCTATTGTTGAATAATACATCTTAAATGAAAAATTTAAAAAAAAAATTACAAGAAACTTACAAAAAACAAAAAATAAATTAAATAAAGGCATTAAAGTAAAAGAGTACAAAAACAAAAATTGTATTTAACATAAGGAGGAAAAAAAACACACGAGTATATATGTACGTATAACAAGAAGTTATAAAGTGTTTTGTAACGGATATATAAAATTTTTCTTTGTTTTTTGTGTATGTATGTACAAAAGTTGCAAGTGTATAGTAGGTAAGGTGTTCTATATTACATTTTAAAGGTTGTATTTTCTATTATTTTTGTTTATTTTCCCTTCTTTTTTTTGTCCTTTTTGCGCTATTCATCCTTTGTGCAAATTGTGTACGTATACACGCGTACATGTTCGTGTGCCCATGTGTAATTTTGAAAATTGGAAAAAAGTTGAGAAAAATACTTAAAAGTTTTACCAACAATTTAACAGTAACGATACCATTTATATAGTTTAAAATTTATATGTTTCAGTATACATATGTACATATATGAGTATATATGTATGCGTATTTTTAATACTATATACTTGTATACATATGTGTAAATTTAACGCACATACATGTATGTATGCACCTCTAGCCTAATTTTTCTATTTAATTTTATTTATTCTATTATTTTTTTTTTCTATTTTTTATTCTATTTTCTTTTGTATTAGTATTTACTCTTAGCATACAGATTTTACTATATACATTTATATTTGATTCTTTATTTATATTTTAAAGTTAACAAAATACATACATGTACATAGTTTTATATCTATATCTACTTTAAATGTAATTCAATTATCCTTTCCAATCTCAAATCACTTGAAGCAATTATTTCAATTCTGGTGTATAGGTATATACATATATGTATGTACATATAAGCATGCACATACATAAATATCTGAAAAAATAATACTATTGCATGACTATAAATTTTTCTATATTTATTTGCAATTTTGCCTATAACAAAATTTGTATGCTATTACCTATAAATAAAGATATAAAGTAAATATTTCGTACACAGATTTTACCATGCATACGTACATATATATATATATATATGTACATGTATTTTTTAACATATGTAAAAATATATGAACTCATACAGGTGTAGTTTATAACACGTATTCTATAGCACATTGTGTACTATATGTGGTAAAATTTCATTAAACTTTAATTGTAAACATGTGAAATGAATGAAAATCTCACGTTTTCTTGTATGTTTAAAGTTTAAACTTTAAACATACAGAGTGTTACACAATAAAGATCACAAAATGTGTTTTTCGTAAAGTTTAGACTATTCTTAGAAAAAAAATATGCGTTAACCCTTTTTACAAAATTCATCATAATGAAAAAATTTTGAATATCTACAAAAATTATCAATTTCTTGAAAAATGAATAAATTTCCGAAGAAGAGCGGGAGGGCCATAATGACGTTAGATTTTAGAAATGTTTTAAACTATATGAAAAAGGCATTTTGTGATATTCATTTTGGGACACCCAGTATTTATAAGCTTATGTGTAGTTACATGAAAACGTTTATAAACATTATGTACATATGAAACTGAAAACATATTCATATAGGACATAACTATTATATTATATCGTTGTGGTTTTATTAACTTTTAACCTTAAATTATATTAAATGTATACATTATATACCTATATGTATATATGCGTTTGTTCACATACATTGATGTAAAACAATTATTATAATATGTACAATACTCGCATACTGATACATATGTATGTACATACAAACATATATGATTTACAAAACGTGGTTACACACAATTATATATACAAATAAATGAAATAAATATGGTCTATGTGATCATGTGTAATATTCACATAAGAATTTTATTCACATTCAAGTAATGTTTTTGCAGGTAAATAAACACTTTTATTCAAATAAAAATGAATACTTTCTAAGTATGTGTACATATACATACATTATATTCATTAAAGAAGGAAAATCAAAAATTAAGAGATAATTTTATTTTAAATTGTGTACATACATATGTATGTACATATTATAATGAATCCTCAAAATAATAACAATTATTGCAAAAAGATAATAAAATTCACATTTATGAACTTATTAGTTACTAATTGAAATTTACATAAATACTTTATTTTCCATTTAAGGATATGTGATGTGATTTTTGCATTAGAATAAAATAAATACAAATATTTGAATAGATATAATTTTGTGGTTGTAAGTACATATGTACATACCTATGCATTCATATTGTATAAATATGTCTTTCATAATTTTATACATTTTAATGAAAATTTTGTATAAATTTATATATAAATTAAAACCATAATTAAAATTTAGAAATTTTCATTAAAATTTTGTCCTTCTTAAAACAATTCTTATAGAAGATGAGAAACTGTTATAAAAAAGCAATAAACATATGTGTGTGTATATGTATGAAAAATGCAACTAAAAATCATAACATAAACAAAATTCAAAAAAGATATTTATTATCTTTATTATTATTTATGCCTTTGAACGTTAATTTAAAAATAAAAAACAAAAACGTTTTTCTTTTGATCTAATTTTAAAAAGTTTTAATTTAAATTTTTAATTTTGTTTTTAAAGTACTTACATAATTTCAAAAAAAAAAACTTTTTAAATTATATTTTCATCGAATATCTAATGCATGTTATGTGCACGCATGTTTACATATTACGTGTATTTATATAACATTTAATGCGTGTCTATATACACGTACTTGTGTGTATACTGTATTGTGTAATATATTAAATCAATTAAGTTTACACATTTACATACCTATTAAAATTTTGATTTTTGATTAAAATTAATGAGATTAAATTTTTAAATCGATTAACATTTCAGAAAAGAGTGAATGTATGTATATATGTGTGTATTAACATATGTATGTGGTAAATATAATTTATTATTTTCATTATAATTATAAATTTAATTACTTTTTGATAATTATATTCTAACAAAGGAATATTCCACATGATTTTGTACAGTGAATGCAAATTTATGAGTATATTTTTAAGTATTATAGGGCATAACAGAGATACAAATGCATTTATTTAATTCGTTTGAAAATGTATTGATATTATAAAAGTGATACCTATTTCTGACTATCGTCACATTTAATCTTCTTAATCTTTTAATTCTTCTGATCAGATTTCGTTATCCTTAAAGTTGTCAGAATGAGGTGATGGGATGGGCCACATATCTCGATAAGTTTTTGCTCTGTGGCTTATCGTTCGCGTTAAATGGAATATACCTACATATATTCTAACGAAAAACCATTAAGCAATGTTCTCTTAAGCATACCAGACGTCAGTGTCCGAATATACATAAACATTGCATTTAATTAATTTCGACTGTTCAGAAGATATGTTTGTTTCACCCTATAGTCTCCAATAAAAAAATATATGTAACATGTTTGTAATGTAAATGCACAAATTTTCATTATCTATTCTTGTATGTGTACATAATACACAATACTTTTTAAAAAAAACAAATCAATAAATTTGAAATAGAAGGAAATAACTTCATTCATTTGAAATGAGTTTGAGGATTTTATTATTTTATTTTTTTTTATTCTTTAGTATTTCATCAGGTATATCAATCAATCTTTTTGAAATGAAAAATGAAGTAAACAATGTAAAAAACTAGAGAACAGAACAAAGCAAGGTCTCAGATAACGACATTTAAATGTATGTATAGGTATAATGAATGATATGCATGCATGAATCAAAGTATATATGACAAGTATATACTTTGATTCATGCATGCACCATTCATTATACATACATACATTTAAAATTTATACGAATTGACAATAGTTTTTATCAAATAAACAAAGACATTGAAATTTTAATTAATTTTTTTTGCAAACGAAAATTCGATTTCAATTTTTATATTATTCTGCTTCACATATGTATAATACATATTCTCCTGTAATATATATGTAGGTATGGTGTTATCTTATTTTATTTGAATTGCATTAAAGTTTGATTACCAAAATTTTAAAGCTCATTTTATTTTTATATTTATTTTTTCATTTTTATTTATTTACATTTATGTTCAAGAAATTAATGTTAATTTGGTATTTTATTAGAATTTTTATGATCAATTTATCCAATTAATTATTAAATTGATAAAATATTACCATGCATAAAAAGGACTTTTCATAGTAAAATTTTACAGAATAACATGTGTACGAAAGTACTAATTTTTGCGAAAAAAAGTACATTTTATTAATTTACACCCTAATTAATTCGGCAATTTTCATCTGAAACAACCTTTGTTGATAAAACTTAAGCTTTAACTTGCATAATAAATGATTCAGATAAATAAAACATTTCAAAAGATATAAGCCTAAATATTACATTACACATACTGTACATGTTCAAAAAAGTTTAGTTACTTTTATTTCAGAAGGGATCAATTTTAGAGGGAAAACGAAATCTACAACAAGTTTTTGTTATAAACATTCAAGCTTTCAAAAACATAAATTTAATGACATTTATTTTGAGGCACCTTGTATAAAATTCAAAAAAAATAAATAAATAAATAAAATGTATCGTATATACAATAAATAAATCATAAGAATTTAATTTGAAATATAAATTCTATTTTGTATTATGACCATTTTTTTCTTCAAAAATAAAAAAGCAAGACATTAATTTTCTTGAATTCTTGAAATTTCTTCAGCTTAATTTTGTCGAGAAAATTTTCAAAATACAAAAATATGTTTTCAAATACAGTATAAGAGAGTAATTTTGTAATACTGTTGATTTAACATATTCTTAAATAGAGTAATAAAATTTATACAAAAAGTTAAAGCATTGTTTTTAATTCATTCGTTGTTAATAGAAGAATTTTTTGTTTTTGTATTTTATCTATATTGTACACCAATATTTGTGTCTATTACTGAAAAATTTCATTAAATTTAAATGTAATAAGATATTCAAGAAATTCAATGTTGTTATCGAAATTTCATGATTTTTTTTGTTTTTTGTAATCTACAAAATTTTACTTAAAATTCGATTATCTTATGAGTCTTCTATTTATGTAATGTATAATAATCTGTAATAGTTATTGTTTTAAATAAATAAAAGCTTTTACATAGATTGAAATTCTTTAATTATATTTTTATGCGTATTCAAAAAAATGTAAAAAAAAAAATAAAAAGTAAAATAAGTTGTATATGTATAAGGCTTGTTTCATATTGGGCAAGCGAATTAAACACAAAACACAAAAGATAAGAATTCGACTAGAAAGTACAGATAAACGATTTTCGTTCTCATTTTTTTAAACGATTTTAAAATGAATATTCAGACTAAATTTTCAAAGCTTAATCATCTGTATTTTAAATTGATGTTTTATCGTATATTTTTGCATTCAATTTGAATAAAATCGTTTTTAGCTTTCATTCTCCGATTGCCAGTTTTCTAAATGATAATCATACACAAAATGATATGTATGAAAGGGGAACCAATACCAATTTAAATAATACGAGTATTGTAACGTATCAAAATTTTTATGCTCTGTAAGATTTTGTTTAAAACATGAACTTTAAGCAAAAATAACGAAGCTATGAAGCATACTTATAATGTTATAAAATTATTATGGTAAAAATGTTGTTTGCTTATTTATTTTCTTGTTTTTATTATTATTAAATTAATGCATATGATTTTTCAAGCATAAATAAGTAACTTAAATTAGAAAATAACTCAAAAAACAATAAACATAAATTTGTTTGAAATACTTCATCGTAAAATGTTTAAATGTTGTTTATTTATTTAATCTTTTTGTTTTGTTTTTTTACATGTTTACAAACTTTCTCTTAAAATAAAATTATCGAAAATGTAATTTAATATTTTTATAAAAAAAAAAAAAAACAAAAATAAAAATTGAAAAAAAGACGAAAATAAAATCGAAGCAATAAAATAAAGAAGAAAAATATCATTGCAATTTTTTTTATAAAATGAAAATATAAAATAAAAATTTTCTTATACTTAAAAGAAAACTTATAAAACGTTCTCATTTTCTTGTTGATTTCTTACATTTTTTATTAGATGTTTAAATGTATATACATGGTTGTTCTTGTATATATCGATATTCTACTATAAAAGTATTAAATCATATATTAATGAAAGAAATATAATAAAAAAACAAATTCAGACAAAAGAAGAGAGATACTTTTTCTATGTTTGAAACTTGATTTATTTTTCAAGTCTTCAGACTTCTGTTTTTCCCGAGAAACATATTATAAAAAAAATAATTCAAATTAAAAAAGTCACAAATAATCAAATGCAACATGCTCTATAAGCTGTTATAAGTAAAAGAGTTCAAAATTTCAATAAGAATGTCATAATATTAACATATAGGGAAAATATATATATTATGCAAGAAAATCCTCATTGATATGTGTATAAGAAATATGCATATGAATAAATATTTAATGTACTATATAAGTTTTTAAAGGGTGTCTTAGAATGTCTTCAATATCTCAAGTTTCTCCTTCGATCATTATGAAATTTTGTGATCATTGAGGAGACTGATGTGGAACATCTTCTTTGTAATTGATACAAAAATTATTAGACAACCTAAAAACCAACATATTTTTGTCATTAAATCTGGCATTTTTGAATTTGAACGTTAATAATTTTGAAATTTTTTATTACATTCAAATACGTTTATTTCATTAACAGACAGATCTTAAAAAATATTATATCTTTTAGTAGTTAAAAATAGTAGTTTAAAAAATATTATCCGATATATGATGTCATGTAAATTACGTATCCTTAGGGAGGGTCTGAAACGATTCTTTCCTGTACGAAAAGCGCATTTTGTAACTTAACTCTGACACACCTTGTATATTTAGAAATAAGGACGTACATACTTGACTTTATTCACATACATAATTCCATGATAAACACGTACAGATACATCAAGTATTATGTATGTTTTTGCTTCTAAAAGGAAATAAATTTTCATTTTTCTTTCTTTTTTTTTGCATTTATTTTCGATTTTTAAGAATTTGTTTTTTTTTTTTTTTTAATATTCTTTATATGAGTATTCTATACAAACATGTATTCGCATTTTATTCAATTATTAAAATATAATAAGAAGAAAAGTAATAAAATTTCAAAAATATATACTACGTTATTTTTTAAAAATTTGTTTTTCTTTTCTTTTTCCGTCAATATTAATTTATTTATTCTAAATGAAAAATGCATTATGTATATTGCATTATTTTGTTCTGTTTTTATTTAACATTAAAAAAAAAATTGTATTTGTTTTTCTAATTCTTTTATGTTTATTTTATGCTTATAAGTTAATTTGCTTTTGTTTTTCTATGACTATTTAGTGTATATCTTGTTTTTATTTGCATATAAAAGAAATGTTAATAGGAATATAAAATTGGAACGTTTTAACCCACTTTAGTTTGAAGACAGAAAAAAATTACGATTATCGGTACAAGCGAATGCAATTGCAGGTACATTTAATACTTTATTCACATAACTGTTTCAGTGAAAGTTAAAAGCAAAAACTGTGGTATAAATTTTCCTTTTTTTGTGAAATTTTTCATTATCCTCTGTTAACGGTTGGAATTTAAAATGTTGCAATTTAAATGTTCTGCGAGGTTCTGTCCCCTCGAGATTTTATCTAAACTTGATTTCTAAAAAAGTCTGGAATTCGTTCTCCTACAGGATTATGGAATTCTAGAACATTCAACAATTAACTCAAACAATTATGATCAATTTAAGCTCTCTCTTAAAGTCATTTCATTTAAATTTAATTTAATTTCAAAAAAGGTTATTTCACCCTTTCATTACATAATACCTTTAAACTACACATTTGAATTTAGTATACCTATTTGTTTTTTTTTTTTTTTTGCATTTCATTTACATAATTTTATTATTTAATTTCTTTATATAAGATAAAAACTCAACTAAAACATATTTATGGACTTTCAAGATTATTATAATGCATATAACATTCAGCAAAAAAAAAAAAAAACAAAAATAATAATATAAACATTTACCATAAACAATAAATTTTTTTTATAAAAATGATTTAAAAAATATAAAATATTGAATGACAATAACAACAAGAAACATTATATTTTATTTCTCCTTTTTTTTTGTTTTCTTTTTTTTAAATAAAAAATTCAAAAAAATATATATAAAAATTATTATTTAAATGTATTTATACTCGTACCTTCGATAAAGAAAAAAAAACAAAATATATGTTTTGAATATTGAAAAAAAAAACGAACATTTGTGTGTGTTTATGTGTGTTTTGAGCATAAATAAAATATTCAATTCAATCTACTATGACATGATGCTTATAGAGTTTATATACGTACTTGCATAGAAATTTTTTTTTTACAAGAAAAAGTTTGTTTATTTCTTAAGAAAATTATATTTTTCAAGTTTTATATTTCTTATACGTGTGTACCTCCTTTTTTATATTCGTGGACTTTTTTTTATGGAAAATACGTATGTACACATTTTTATACTGATGTGCAATATAAGTTCCAGTCTACCAGGGTGTACACACTTATTTAAAAATGGTTAAATTCTTATATTTTTCAATTTAATATATTTTTTTTGCAGAATTTTTATTCATTTTTTTCGATTTTATTTTTTTATTTGTTTATTTATTTATTTTTTGTTTTTGATATTTTATATCATTACTCAATGAAGAAGAAAAATTACATGAATAAATGTATAAAATAAAAAATTTTTAAAAAATTTTTCATTCTCTTAATGTTCATTTTACTTTCAATTTTTTTTTTGTATTTTATTTAAATTTAAAATGAAATTTTGAAACAACTTAATGAAATATAAAGTTTTATTTACTTTAAAAGAAGGTGGAAAATTCATAATAAAAAATGTAACTAAAATAAAAAAATACTTATATTGAATTTAAAGTATTTTCAGTCTTTAAAGTATTTTCAAATAAAAATGAAAATTTTATAACCATTTAAAGTACAGTAAAGGCAATTGTGAAAGAAAAAAAATTAAAAGGAAAATAATTATACTCAGTCTAGTAATTTTATGCAGTTAACACCCTGTGAAAACTACGTAAAGTAGTACCATTTTACAACATTGTAAATTGATATTTAAAAAAATTCATCTGGTTTTGCATGAAAATTTTAAAATTCATGATAATACTGCTTGTGAAACACTTTAATTAGAAATTATAGAAGAGGAAAAAGAAATACATGAATTCCCATAAGGTCTTAACTGCATGCAATTAATGGACAAAGTATAGTATTAATTCTGTATACTGAATGAATAGCAGAATATAATTATTAATGATCGAAATCTCAATTTTTATTTGAAAAATAAGATAGAAAAAAAAAATATTTTTATTGAATAGAAAATCCTAAAAAGAATATCGTTTCAGTTTAAGTTAATTAATTTTTATTAATCAACATTTTCATTTATTTTAATATATGCAAACTTCTTATAAATCTTTAATCTTAATTATTTTGTGGTATTCATGATATACAAACATATGTACATATAAATTTGTATTTTTATTTTATTTTTATTGTATCGGATTTTACGGTACATAGAATTTTTCTCATTGGGTATATATGTTACATATGTATGTACGTTTATTACATTAGTAACATAATATACTTTATAATTTATGTGGATACAATTATATCGTTTTATATAATAAATTTCATACATTATAATGAGTTTTTTCATTTGAAAGTGGAATAAATTCATTTTTCCAGTTTCGAGATATTTGAAATTTGATATTTGTTATCTCTACACCAAACTCAATAGAAAACTACATATGTATATCTGGACTCTGGGCTGCTAAAATTTATACTCTTATAAATTGATTTATATAGAACATCGATTTTTGATTACTTTTGGTTCATCTTCATCTTTTGTGGCACTATAGCCCGTTGAGGACCCTGACCTCTAACAAACTACTCCTTCAATTTTATTATCTCTGTTTTGAGTTTTTTTCTTCCGACATCGATACCACCCCAAATTTTTTGAGGTCATTTTATATACTTGCAATCTCATTATGTCGACGTCATCAAATAACTGATAGACCTTTTCGTTCGTTCTTATTCTTCATCTATCAGCTTCTTTTACTGCTTCCAAGATTCTCCTCAGCAATTTACTTTCATATCTTACCAAAATCTTATATGCCAAGATTTTACAGGATCTTGTAATATCCTTTGATCTCATTTTCGATAGTAGGCCAAATCATTCTTTATTTTAGACTTATTCCACTTTCAAATAAAACTAATAGACTAAATATACATACTATATAGATGTACCGAATTATATTACGAGTAGATTATTTTTGATAGTTCATTAATCATTTCGAATTTATTTATTTATTCATTTTTATGCTAAGAATATATCATTATGAATAAAAAAAAATTGAAAATAATATATAAACGTTAAGAAAATAAAATAAATTATTATAAATTATCAAAAAAAATTTATTGAGGAAATTAGAACTACATAATACATAAGTGTATGTTATTTCAACTTATTAATATTGTTTGTTTACCACATATTATAACACATGCTAAAATTCTTTAAAAATGTACAAGATAACGCAAAGTTTGATTTTAGGAAAATAGCAAATTTTCTTACAACTTGCCTAAACATGATAAAATAAATTATTAAATATTTTTCCTCAAAGTTTTCCACTTTTTTATAAATTTTAACGAAATTATTTTAAAAAAGGGAAGGAAATACATTAATTTAATTAATAAAAAAATTTATATATTTCGTTTTTATATAAAATAGAAAGAAATGCCTTGAAGATACAATTTTTTACAAAAAAAAAAAAAATCTATACTCACTATTTCCAAAAACCATTAAAGATGACGGTTTTAACGATGATAAAAATCCAACAATTAATCCATGTATTAAAATTCGTTTAATTATTAATGATAAATTAAAATTTTCGTTTTTAATTACTTTTATCATTTTTATTTTTATTTTATTTTTTTTTTTTATTTCAAAAATAACGTATTTATATTTTGAGATTAAATATCATTTAAAGTGATTAAACTGTTATAATTTTTTCCTCCAAAAAAAAAAAAAAAAATTCACATAAAATTTAATTTTCACAGTAATATACCTTTAAAAAAAACTTTACGAATTGTTTGCAAGTATAAAAAAAATTTAAAATTATTTTTAATTATTTACCACGAAAAAAAAAATACAAAAAAAATATTTTTAATTAAATTAATTTTTCACTTATCTAATTTATTGTGGATTTCTTCTTCTTCTGCGTTTTTTTTTGTTTAAATTATTCTTCACAAAACCAAAATATGAAAAATTAATTTTTAAAGTTTACAAATGAAAGAAAAAAATCTTTTTTTTCCGTAAAGTAAATAAAATGAAATAAAATAAAATTTTATTTTGATTTTTAAAAATATATATACATATATTTCGGTATTTTCTTAAATTGTACGATTCAAATCCTATAAGTATGTTTGTATATTCTTATACACACAATAATAATACCGATCGGTAATATAATAACAAAATGTATTTATTGTATTTATCGACTTCTGTACACACCGGAAGTTTATTAAGTATAAGTAAAACTCACAGCAGGAACTCAATTTGTAGATTAAAAATGAAAGCATCCGGACATACTCTATTTATACGTTTCAAAAAAAGTTTTAGAAAATCTCTATATAGGTATACATAAAAAAGGATATACGTGTATCATATACCTATATTCATCAAAATGTGGTACATAACACGATGATTTCACCTTCTCATATGTATGTATATCCTATCCTATATAATATGTTTTATGCTTATACAAATGTACATTACATTATACTTAGTGTAATATTCTTCATATCATTTCACATTGTTTAATGTACAAACATATGTATATATACAGGACGTAAAACAAGTGAACTCTGAATTGTGCTTTAGGTGTATGTATGTACATATACAATTACATTACATTCATATTAATATAATATCTATATGTGCACTTGTACTATACGAAATATATTTATATGTATAACTGCGTACAAACATACATATTTTTGATATCCTTATACATAAAGATGCGCACATACATATATGTATATTTGTATTACTTATATAAAGGATTCAATTTGAAATTGAACATACATACATACATATGTATAGTAAATATCTGTATATATGTGAATAGAATTCGTCTAAATACGTGTATAAGTCTAAAACTGTATGTACGCATATGTATACAAATATGTATGTACATATATATATTTGAATTGTATAATACCTATACGTACTTGTATTTATGTGAATATGAACAAAAATATGATTACATATATTTGATTTTGATTATTTTTTTTATTTTCCTTTTTGCTGAGTAACATTCCGATTTAGTTCAATCATCCATATATCCTTGTAAATATACATATTTTTTATTTTTAGTATATAGATATATACGTATTTATAGTGTAATGTACGTCTATATATATGTATGTATGTATGTACAAGAGGGCTTTTAAAATGAAAATAAGATTTTTTTCACGTGTATATATATATACATATCTTGTATAAATTGCAAAGCATATATAAACAAATATAGAATTTGATACCGTTTTTGTGCTCATGAATGAATCAATATATACGTATATTTATATTATGTATATGTACCTTGTATAACGTGTAAGGGTATGTATTTGCAACATATTACAAAAATGTAGTATTATGCAATACATTCAGCGAAATTAAAAAAAAAAACATAAAATAAAGGACAAAAAAAGCACATTGTATAGTCACTTGTACAATAGGTCAGATGGCAATTACACTATATGTATCAATTTACAAAAAAAAGGACTTCTATTCAAATTCTAAACGAATAACAAATGTACATATACACGTGTATGTTTATATTCATTAATTTGAAAATTAATTGTTAACTGCTTTCTATATATATTTGATTTCTGTTGCCCTTATACACATATTGACTATTTAACTTGTGCAAGCGAATATACAGAGTAGTATAAATATGAGGCTTCTGGACCAGAGTATGGATCCAGAGCCATGGGTTCAATGAAAAATAAAGTAAATTTATGTATTTACTAGCAAAAAACTGCTGTTACCAATTATTATCAATTTCATATTCAAATATTTTATATAAAATAAAAATTTTTTTTTGAAGCAATTAAAAGGTTATCAGGTACTTACCTTAGATTCCATAGCAGCATGGGACTCATTGAATAGAAACAAACTTTACGAAGCAATGGAAATCTTTAGGGATTCCAAATGATGCGTCCAAATAATGTGATACGTCTTCTTTTACACATCGGCCTATTTTTACACTTTACGATTTCCACGAAATTTTACAATGTTTAATACATTGATCACAAATCACAGATTACACTCACTTTATTCACTAATCACTCACTTTATTCACTTATTATCAAATTTCAATCCAATTATTTAGCACGTTACACTGTATGACACGTAATTAAAATACACGATAAGCACTACATATGTATGTAAAAATTCACTAAAACTTTTTAAATTCACTTAAAATTTTTTAAATTCACTAAATATTCACTAAATCACTTAATTAAATATTCCATTAAATTTTTTTGTGCTTTGTTTTTAATTCACTTCGTTCACTAAATTAAATTCACTTTTTACACCATTATCACTTTTTAATCACTAATATCACTTTAGCTTTAGGCTCTGGTCGTCAGTGTTGTTGTTTTATTGCAGTTCCACTATTTTTACTGATTTTTAATGTCTATTGTCTGATACAGAAATACTGTCATTTTAGTGAATGTCTGTCTCTTCTTTTAGAAATGCACTTAATTTGATACGTACGATTTACGAATATTATTTTTATTATTCCGAACTTATTAAAACAAAAAAAAAATTAATTATTAATTTTAAAATTTTTAATATCACATCCACGCGCCGATTATTAAAATAAAATTCACGAGCCACTGTACCAACCCCACCCGTCTCCTCCTACGTTCAAAAGGCAACTAACTCAAATTAAAATAAATACTGATTTTCAACCTCATCTCATCTATGTTACTGAGTACTGACTACTGAGTACTGAGACTGACTGACCTTGAGAACTGACTACTGAGTAACTGACCTTGAGAACTGGTTAGACTACTTATTAGACTAAGCCTGCCATACAGTGTGTTATTATTAGCCATCATTTATCCTACAGACTAGACACTATGTAGGACTAGACTACTAGAACTAGTTCTGTTGTATGATGGACTGGTATGTTATATGCTATTGCTATGTATGACCTAGACAACACCTGTATACATAAAAGTGCAGTAGAATGAGTGATGACTTGTATAGTGCACAAAACGTGATTTTTAAATTTTTTTTTGTTGGTATGAAATTGAAACAAATCATCATCCCCATTTCTCAGCTCAACCAGTTTGATATTGTATTTTTCTACTGCACTGTAGGATAAATGATGGCTAATAATAACACACTGTATGGCAGGCTTAGTCTAGTAAGTAGTCTAACACAGTTCTCAAGGTCAGTTACTCAGTAGTCAGTTCTCAAGGTCAGTCAGTCTCAGTACTCAGTAGTCAGTACTCAGTAACATAGATGAGATGAGGTTGAAAATCAGTATTTATTTTAATTTGAGTTAGTTGCCTTTTGAACGTAGGAGGAGACGGGTGGAGTTGGTACAGTGGCTCGTGAATTTTATTTTTATAATCGGCGCGTGGAAGTGGTATTAAAAATTTTAAAATTAATAATTAATTTTTTTTTTTGTTTTAATAAGTTCGGAATAATAAAAATAATATTCGTACATATCAAATTAAGTGCATTTCTAAAAGAAGAGACAGACATTCATTAAAATGACAGTATTTCTGTATCAGACAATAGACATTAAAAATCAGTAAAAATAGTGGAACTGCAATAAAACAACAACACTGACGACCAGAGCCTAAAGCTAAAGTGATATTAGTGATTAAAAAGTGATAATGGTGTAAAAAGTGAATTTAATTTAGTGAACAAAGTGATTTAAAAAAAGCACAAAAAATTTAATGGAATATTTAATTTGCGAATATTAAGTGATTTAGTGAATATTTAGTGAATTTAAAAAATTTTAAGTGAATTTAAAAAGTTTTAGTGAATTTTTACATACATATGTAGTGCTTATCGTGTATTTTAATTACGTGTCATACAGTGTAACGTGCTAAATAATTGGATTGAAATTTGATAATAAGTGAATAAAGTGAGTGATTAGTGAATAAAGTGAGTGTAATCTGTGATTTGTGATCAATGTATTAAACATTGTAAAATTTCGTGGAAATCGTAAAGTGTAAAAAGAGGCCGATGTGTAAAAGAAGACGTATCACATTATTTGGACGCATCATTTGGAATCCCTAAAGATTTACATTGCTTCGTAAAGTTTGTTTCTATTCAATGAGTCCCATGCTGCTATGGAATCTAAGGTAAGTACCTGATAACCTTTTAATTGCTTCAAAAATTTTTTTTATTTTATATAAGATATTTGATTATGAAATTGATAATAATTGGTAACAGCAGTTTTTTGCTAGTAAATACATAAATTTGCTTTATTTTTAATTGAACCCATGGCTCTGGATCCATGCTCTGGTCCAGAAGCCTCATATTTATACTACTGTACAGAATCATAGACAAACATTTATATCAGATATCTCATTGATACATTTTGCATTGTATGTTTTACTGAATTGTACAGTGTTTTTTTTTACCTGTTATGTGGCAATAAATCTAAATTTTTTTTTTTAATTACAAAATGAAACTTTAAGGTGTTTTAATTAATTGTTTTTTTTGTTTTTTAACGAATATTATCGGTTATTTTTAATTTTATGCAAAAAAACAACAACAACAAAAATATAATGTAATTAAAAAATATCTGAAGTATCATTTAAAAACTTTAATTTTTTTTTTATTCTCGTTACTATTTTATTTTAGAAAGTTTTTGCTTTTTTTTGTTTTGGTTTTATTATTGAAATAAATATATACATACGTATAATTTATACACCTATGAAATTAGGAAGGATAAAAATTGAAAATCAAAATTATTAATAATACCGATTAACATAAAAAAACGGCTTAAAATTTAAAATGAAAAAAGTTTTTTAGTGTTTTATTTATGAAAGTACCTACACCTTCATAATATGTACATACATATACACATATAAAAATGTTTATGTATGTATATCATACATATTAAAAATATTTTACACTTTAATATTAAAAATACGATTTATTAAATATAGGAAACATTAAACATATTGACATACGAGTATAAATATTGACATGAATGTATGTACGTATTTATTTCACAGTTTCATTAGTTTATTATATAAATGTATGTATATAAGGATTATAAAATTTTTATATACATACATATGTATAAAAATAAGTGGGCTGTATAATATCATAATTTATTTATCTAAATTTTATATGACAGATTATTTAATATCATATTAAATTTTAATTACAAATATCAATTCATTCAACTATAAGGCGATTCATGTGTGAACATACAGAATTACTTATTATATATATATATATATATATTGTATACAGGGTGTCTCAAAATCAACAATGTCATAAAATGGGTTTTTTGTGTAGTTTAAATGTTTCTAGGAAAACAGCACGTTTATTACCTCCATTTCCCACCTAAAATTTAACCCTTCTGAGATATAGGCATTTGAAAATGTTGGGAACCGTTTTTACCGTACATAACGTCATGTACATAATAGAGCATATTCTTTGAACCAACATACATATATTTGTATTTAAGTCATACACGGTCTTCATTATCATCATCTTCAGCTCTACAGCCTTCGGTAGGTCTTAGTTTGCTCCAAGATCTGCTCCCATTCTCTTAGGTTCTGCGCTGCCTTCTTTCAATTCCTGACACCGATACGCTTCAGGTCTCCCTCTACATCGTCTATCCAACGGAGCTTCGGTCTTCTCATATATGGTCCTACTAATTGGAATTAAAGCACCAAAAATTTGTATAATATTTCTCAAATAAAAAATAGGGGTCAAAGGAGTGTGGAGCGATTTTTTGCTAGAAACAGCCCGAACTACATGCTAAGCTCATTTTGTCATATTGAATCTGGGACACTGCATATTATGAATACATACATATATGTTTATTTACAAATACATTTACATATATGTATGTACGTTATTTATTTTCAACTATTATATTTTCAAATTTATCATCTTTTCCATGAATTTCCGTTAAAAATGTATACTATTCGAATATTGTGTACTCATATACTACATACATATGTGTACATATTTGTATCTACACACATTACTACATGCGTGTGATTGGATGGATACATTGATTCATATCACACATATATAAACAAATAGTTTTTATAATTACCACTTGTACATGATTAATTGAAATTCATAAAAAAATTACTCATGATAAAATATGTGCGCCTACATGCGTGTATACGTATAATTGTATTAATTGTGATTTGTGGTACATGCAATAGTATATCATATGATACAGATATGAATATTCTGATTGTGTTGTGATCTTGAAGTAAAATACTTGTACTTAAATTTTCAAAACTTTGAGTATCTAAATATTTTTGTTTTTTTGTTTATTTCTTGTTATCGATTTATTTATATTTTCTTCTATTTTCACTTTTTATGTTAGAAAAATTAATTCAACTGAAAAGGATTAACATACATTTCAACCCAAATACTTTTAAAAAAGAAAAAGATAAAGTAAAAATTATCCTTTTTAAAAACTTTGTCAGCAAAATTTTCTTATGTATTATGACATATTGAATATTTTTTAAACATACGTATACATACATATTTACAATATCTAAATATACAAATCCTCTCAAAAAATTGTCTGTTAATCATTCAAAAATGTCCTTTTAAAGCTCAGGATATTGATAAAAAAAGAAAGTTAAACAGTATTTGAATTAACCTTTTATAATAACCCTGATACTATGAAAGTTTTAAAATTTTTAAAGCTTTTTATAGTTACATACATACATATACTATAACCATAAACTTTCATGTAAATATTTGAAATACAACCACCACCCACCCAAGCATAATTTTGCTTTCAAATTAATTTTAAATTTTCGTTTGATTTCCTTTTTATTTGTAAATCTAATGTACCTGCATTACGACAGGATAATTTGTTGCCAAAAATAAATAATTTTGTTTCCATAAATTTTTATACATTTTTTTTACATTCTTCAAAATTTTTTTATATGATCATGTCCTTTTCCAAAAAAGAACAAAATAAAAAAAAAGGGAAAATCAAGTACAGTAAATCGGTAATGATGTGTTTAATCAATTTTAATTAATTTTCAAATTTATAATAAAATATTTCAAATCGAATATAAATTATTAAAGAAATTCAAAAGATAAAAATGAAATGAAATTTTTTCAATCTTCCTGTTCAAACCAATCAAGATGATTAACTGGAATAAAACCAATTTCTTTTACTAAACGTTCTGATGCAATATTGCCTTGTAGGACAAATCCGTATATATCGATGTCATTTTCCTCAGCTATACGTTTACATTCAGTTGCGCATACAATTTTTCCATATCCTTTACGCCTTTCTGATTCAACTGTATACAAAAATCTGAAAAAAAAAGAAACAAAAAACATTTTCAAGAGAATTAGAGATTATACAGAGATCTAAAAGCTGTACTTATAAATTTATAAAATACAAACCCTGATGTGTAATTCTCACTGGTTAAATCCCATGCAACTAATTCATTTGTTGAATTTTTAAAAAGTCCTGTACCACCATTGAATTTTATACAGCTTTCAATATATTTTAAAGAATTTACATATTTATGTGACCATTTATCATTAATAAGTTTTGCATGATGAAGTTGCAATGGACCAATATGTACATCATTTGGAATGCTATACAAAATCAAGAATGGATTTTTAGAACAGTAATCTTAATTTTCATTTGAAAAAATTATTTACCATATATGAAGCTCCTTTAATTTTTCTTTTGACACCCATACCACAGTATCATGATGATAATTTTTAACATGTAAATTTTTCATTTTAAAAATTTCATTAATTTCATTTGAAAATTTTTTCTGCATTATTCCTGATATTGGTCTAATATTCCAATTAATTAAATTTGTTTCTTTTAAGCATTTAAATAATTCTTGTCCAGTTTCATCAAGAGTGAATAATTGTAACCAATAGTCCTAATTATAAAATAATGTAATTTAGTTCTTAATACCAATTAACACTTTCTCATATTCTCATTCCATACTATGTATGTATGTACACACCTTTACACCAGATACACCAATTAATGTACAATTTTCTAATTTTCCATAACGATAACCGAATAGTTTTGTTCGACATCTATCTGATAATTCATTATCTTGTTGTAATTCCACCGGATAATTTTTCATGTATTTTAAATATCTTATATGATTATATAAATGATGATGGCTATAAATATTTTCCGGTTGATTATTTTTTAAAATTTTCAAATAATTTAAACAGTCGTCCTCGGAGAGTAATTTTAATATATCAGATGAATTTTGATTATTATCATTTTTAGAAATTTCCATATTTTGAAGAAAAAAAATCTTAAAATTCCTTAAAAGAAACTAAGAGAAATATATGTAACTTATCGATCACCCACAGGTTACACGACCGCTTACCAAAAAATACTGTCGTATATTACACACTATTTGCTATTATCAAAATATTTTATTTCATTTTCTAAATAATATTCTGTCAATTAAAAATTGATGTTCTTTTAAAAAACTCTTATCAATTCAACTCAATGTTGTTTTTTTTTAAATTATTAAATACTTAAATTTTTAAACTCTTATCACAGTTTTTGTTGTTATAAAAAATTAGAAAAGTGACACAGTTGAGAAATACTACATATTTTTCATAGTACATGCGTACACACATGCATATGTGAATGTACACACGTATAATGTACATAAAATACGTTATTTTTGATGAAGATCTAAAATAACATGGAGAATAAGTATTATTGAAAAATGCTAGCTGAATAAATCATGAATTAAAATGAAGCGCATCGCACCAAATAGATTCAGATAAAAATATTTCACAGAATTCTCACATTTCCTATAGGTACATATTTAAATCTTTGTCATCATCATCATCATCATAACTGAACTATTTATGCTTAGTTTTTGAAATACATATTAGAAAATTATAAAAAATTAGTATTAGTTAGACATACATTGTAAATTTGCCTATTAATAATAAGGGTATACACATTTACATATATATTTTTGTTTATAACATCAATCAATTTTTATCTCTATCACGGTATACTGATAACCATAGAATATACGTAAAATAATTATAAAATTCAAATTGTTTTATATGAATTTATTTAATTTTCGTTTTCTTTTTCTAACATTTAATTACAATTTTTTTGCCTAATTATCATCTTAAATTTATTTTTTTAAGAATTCTATTTATTTTCGTTCGTTTTCCTAATTCTTGTTTATCTTTCGTTTTTATTATTAATTATAGTAAATTATTGGCTATGTTAAGTTTTTATTTTTACACAGATACATACACATTTTTTTTTCGTTACACTTAATATTTACAGCAGAATAGTAAATTATTTTACAAATAAATAAAAACAACTAAACAAAAGTAAAGTGTAAAATAGAAACAAAAAAAAACAGAATACTTTTAACCTTAAAGTGTAATACAAATCACAAACGAAATAGATTTTGCTTTTTAAACTTAAAAAAATTTTTCTAGAAAAAAAAAATGTATATAAAAAATATATATTTTAAAATGTCTGATTCTTAAACTTTTTTTTTTGTTTTTTTTATTTGTAATAAAAATAAATTCCATGTACCAGAATACAATTCTGATTTTTATATTTTTTTATAAAAATAATATCCTTATATATTACGTACAAATACATATGTTTATTTCATTGTAATGCATACATAAATTTGTTTTTTTCTAATTTTTTAATCATTTTAATTGTTAAATTCTTTTGAATATTTTATCTACCATATACATATTATCTATTGTATTAATAAAAAGTGGTATCGAAAAAATGTTTTGTAACTTTTACTATTTTAATTAAAATTAAACTTATTTTAAAATTCTCACAAAGTTTTATTTTATCTTATTGTTTCTTAAGATAAAAGCACCAATTTAAAATCGATAGCCTTTAATCGATTTATCATTATTTGTTTATAAAATAATATACAGTATCTTTTAATGATATCTTAAGTATGAAAATTAGATCAAATATCTATAGTTATATGTGAACAAAATCTAAAGACAGAAATATACGGTGAGATACAAAAAAAACCTTGAATTCATAAAAACTTTCAAAGTCTAATGTAAAATGTATACATACATATTTAAAAATGATTTCAAATTATTCACTTCTTTTTCAAGAAAATATTCTTTAGAAATCAAAATCGACGATCGTGTATCTTCATTTGTGATTTATCAGCAAAGCAAAAAATAGCAAAACATCATACAAAATTAGAAGACAAAACAAATATGAATACGTTTTTTAAAATTTAAAATTTAAATTTAAATAAAAATCAATCTACTGTTTGGATTATTACTATTTGATAATAGACTATTTGAAATTTTTGTCCTATTGTATCCGTTATTATTATCACTATTATTATTATTATTATTATTACTATTACTATTACCACTGTGATTTAAATGTCCATTTGACATTGTTGTTATTGTACCATTTTGATACGGTGATTGTGTTGTATTATTTAATGGTGTATAATTTATCCATTGATTATTTTTACTAGTATGAGATGGTAACGTTGTAGATTCTAATTTTGATACATATTTCGCCTTTAAAAGAAAATTAATAATAAAAATTATATTTATTTTGGTAATCTATTATAATAAAACAAAATAAAAGAAAATAGAAAAATATCTCACCCTATTATAGCAGAGAACTCCAGATATGGCTAAGAACATACCAAAAACATTTACCCATGTAACTGGATTACCTAATATTAATAGTGATACAGCAATAACGAATATACGTTTTGAAGCACTCGCTACTGCATAAGTTAATGGTGTTACTATTGATAATACACTAAATGCTATTATATTTTGTAACCAATTTAAAACACCATCAGCAAATAATAATATTAGTACACGATAATCGCCGTTTAACTAAAATGAAAAAATAAAACAAAAAATAAGAAAATATGTATTTTACATTATTTTGTTATCGAATAGTTTTTAATATTTTTTAAAAACAAATATAAATTTAAATAGATCTAATTTATAATTCATCCATGAAATCTTAAGAAATGGAAAATACAGTTTAATCATACTTTTTTCAATGTAGAAGTTTATTGCAAACAGTAGTTTTTACAGTAATGAAAAGGAAAGGTATCATAATATATAACTTATACATATTCTTATATTCCTGATAGTCTTTCTCTGTATTTCCATAATTTCTGGTATTTGAAAAAACCCTATAAGTTAAAAAAAAATTTTTTTTATAAAAAATTTTCACTTACTATAACTGGATGCCGAACAACATTTAAAAAGTCAACGTATAACCATACTGGCAAAAACATAAATAATGCCAAACGCCCAAGAATATGTAATAATCTTAAATGATGAATTCCAGTATCTTTAAGCACCTAAATAGAAAATGAGATTTAATTTAATAATTTTATCTTGTCGAATTTGGCAAATAAAATTTGTTACTTTTTTTGAAAATATATTTTGCAAGGAGAAACCCATTGTCGATACTAATGCACATATTAAACCAATTAAATCAAATGATAATTCAGTTAATGTTGCTATTCCAACTCCAGATATAATTGGTATTAAACTCAGGTACACTAAAAATGTTTGTTTCTCTTTTAATATTATACGTGATAATATTACTGTAAATAAAGGCATTGTCGCTTTAACTGAAAATAAAATAAAAAAAAATATTGTTGTTAATAAAAATAAAATAAAATGGATACTACAAGATCATATTTCATTTTTATTTAAAAAAATTTATAAATAGAAGATTTTCATTTCAATATGTATGTTAATTAAGAATGAAGAACATAAAGTTATTTGAATAGATCTTCTCTCTCTTCTAGTCTTATCTAATGATTTATTAATGATTGTTGGGATTTTTTGAAAGAAAATATATGATACCCTAAAGCTCGATGAAGTCAGAACAGTCAGAACTAACAATGAATTTAATAAACTATAGATGAGATGGCTTGAACAAATGATCCAGGCTAAAATTCGTCTTTTTACAAACAGAATTCACTTTTTTTAGGAATATAAACAGCAATTTTTTTTTAAACAATTCCTTTTGCAAAATGAAAAACTCAGTCTGAAAAACTTATAGAGGTAGAAGAAGAAGAATGGTCGTTGATATTTTGTTAATTTTAAAGTTAGCCACGTAATTATGTACCTATTTATAAAAGGTAGAAAAACAACATTTTTAATTTTAAAAAAATAAATACCTATAAATATGTAATGTCGTCAAACGATCAGACATGTGTAACTGAAACATTTGTTGTTGTTTTTTTTTTTTTTATAATTGGAATTTAAAAATAAGTAGGTAGTTCAAGCATGAATTCATATTGTTCTGTAGCGCGATTTTTATTTACTATATTGTTTTTAGCAATTACTCTTGTTAGTCTTGTTACGTGTGATGTGATATAATATACCTATGTATCTATGTAGTAATGAAAGTGAAAGTATTTGTACACATATGTATGTGTCTCAGTATTACAATATTTATAATTAGGCATTTACTAGTTTATTAAGAATTGTAATATTTGAATATATGTATATGTACATGTGTATAATTTACCTGTATGAGCGTAAGATACCGGAACCTTCCACATTGATATATGAGATGTAACTGATGCAAAAAATTTACCCAATGCTAATGGTATTATAATTTTTAAATAATAATTCCATGACATATTTGAATATTTACGTACACCCCATAAATTAAAGAATGGTCCACTATATAATGTAATACTACTTAATTGGATCATTGTAACTGTCATTGGATATGGGAATTCATTTAATATCATTTTACCAATAACATTATTACTTGATGATACTATATACCATAAAATACATAAAAATAATACAGTACAAATATAACGTGAACCCTTTTTCTCTATCATTATTAAATAATTTTATTATTATCAATTATCAAAATTTATTTCCTTTTTCTTTTACACTTCACTATTACACAGGACAATTAGTGAAAAAAAAAAATAAAATTTTTTTTTCTATAACTTATCGTTGATTTTTTTTAATGGGAGCAAAAATATAAACCAAAAATTATTATTCATCCCCTTTTATTTTTTATTTTTTAGTAGGAAAATAAGAAGAGGAAATATTTTTTTTTTAAAGAAATTATTATTAATAGGATTACAAAGAAAAAGGAACAAATTTTCAAGTTCCTTTCCCTATGTAGTGACTTGACTTGTTTAATATTAAAAGAAAAGAAAATAACTCCAAATCAAATGCTAAATATCAATTGATTTTGATAACGTAGCAATAAAGTTCACACATACATATGTACAAACAAACATATAGACATCAATTGGCATTGGCAATATTATTATTGTTTGACATTTTTGGTCTGATTTGTTTGAATGTTTGAATCGACTAATTAAAAATGTTCAGTTTATTTAGGTTTGATAAATGTGTCAGTAATCAGGAATTTTAGATGTGACTAAACTTATGAATTCATATAATTTCATAAGTAATGTATTATTAAAAATGAATTTAATTTAACTGTCATTTTGTCTGTCAAATATTAACGTGAATTGTTAAGATATTCGAATCACCTCAATAAAGAATTATTTGTTGTTAATTTTACCCGGCAATAGATTAACTGAATTCAAATTAAAGAAAATTATTTTAAAACAAAATCATTTGTCGATTGCGAAATTTAAAAAAAAAAAGCAATTAGATAGAATGGAACCAATGACTTTGGGAAGTCCAAATAGTAGTCCTGCAGCAGCTAGTAGTAATCCATATTTACCGTCTTATTTAACTGGTGAAGTTAATGTTCAATCGACTCCACGAAGCAACACATTATCACCAACAAAACGGAAAACTTTATCATTTGGTAGATACATATATATTTGGTACATATATACGTACATATATTAATAAGTACTTATTTTTATTTGCATATTATGTAGCGACTTCACCATCAAATGTTAGTGTAACATCACCGGATTTTAATAATTCCTTATCAATAAGTCAAAAAGGAACATTATTTGGTCAACAGCAGCATCTACAAAAACAACATAATTCACAAGTAGGAAGTATGCAAAATTTAAACTTAACAGGACCACCAACACAAGTGCGTAATATTAATATCTTTATATTTTATTCTATGTTGATTTTTTTTTACCCACCAAATTTTTATATTTTCAGGGTTTATTCGATTCCTTACGTGAAGAAATGTATCAAATTCAAACGCCAAGAAAAAAGATTTTAAATCAATCGCAAAATTTAACTGGAACACCAGCAGCAGGAGGAATATTTAATCAAACAAATTTTAATCAATCATTTAATGATTCATATTTGAATCAATCAAATTTTAATCCATCAAGGTATATGTTTATTCACTTACTTCATTTCCAATCCAAACTATAGACAAGTGTAACTTCGTTTTGTTTTTGTATCTTCTTGTTTTCTATAGGTTAGCTTCACCAACATATAATCCCTCTTCAAATCTACATAATTCTTCACAACAAGCTCAAACTGATTATACAGACAATCCAAATTTAACATCATATCCATCAAATAATGCACATAAATATGCTGATTTTTGGATAACTGTTTTTGGTTTCCCACAAAATGCAACATCAATGATATTATCACATTTTTCACAATGTGGTGCTATTATTGAAAAAGTATTCCCCTTACAAAATGGTAATTGGATACATATACGATATTCATCACGTTTAGAATGTGATAAAGCATTAAGTTATAATGAAAAAGTATTAAATAATAATATAATGATTGGTGTTACAAAATGTAAAGATCAAAATATAATTGATAAAGAAAATTTAAATGATAACAACCAGTAAGTTATAATAATGATTATAACAAATATTTAATTTTAATAATTTTAATTTATTTTTCTCAAGGTCCTTTAAAATACGACCACTAGCTCAAGTTGCATACAAAAATAAACAATGTGAATCATCTGTTATTGCATGTCCACCAGTACCGCAACGAAGTTCTGGCATTATGAATAAAGCTATGGATCTATTATTTGGATGGTAGATACAATACATAGAATACATTTAAGTGAAAAAAAAATTTTTTTTTTTTTTTTAATTAGAAAATATCAACGTGTATTATAAAATTTGTTGTATTTTCTCTTCTGTTTTAATTTTCTTTTCAATTTTACAGCCCTATTAATTTGTTATGTTCTTATTTCTTATTCATTAAAAAAATAAAAATTTATTCGACTAGAACGCTATAGTTTTTTCTAATCGAATCGAATGCATCAATAGGGCATAATTTTTGTATTCATTCAATCAAAATTCGAATTAAAACTATACTGCATTTATTAAAAGACGGTCTTTATTCTTTTTTATATGACGATAAGCTGTAAAATTAAAAATTCCTGCGGGTAATCAAATGTAAATTATCAATAATTGGAATCTATAATTTACTAAAAATCAGTAAAAAATTTATTTATTCATATTTTTATTATCCTTTTCAAAATATAAAGTTTTTTATGTTTCATTAGATAAATTGAAAATCTTTATGTATTTTCTAGGATTATGTATTTTTTATTTGAGATATAAAATCAAGAAAAAGTTACCACGAAGATACTAATTATGATTTTAAGAAAATTTATAAAAAATTGAAAACAAAATGTAGTTGTTTTCTTTTTTTTTTTTAGTTTAAATTAAATTGTGTAAATAACAATAAACACATTCTTTAAAAACTTGTAATTTCGATTTATTATTAAAATTACAATCACTGCGACAAATCAATTAAATAACAGAAAAAGCAGTAATTAATAAATATTATCAGCTTACATGTTATTTTCTTATTGTATAAAATTGTTTATTTTAAAAAAAAAAATTAAATAAATAAAAATTAAAATAATCAATGACATTTGTTTTTATTTAAAATGATCTCAATTTTTTCTTTTCAATGACAAACCATTTCATAAAAGATCCGATAGAAATAACGAAATTGTATGTAAAATCAATAAAATTTTTACAAAATACCAGGCAATCATAAGTTGGAAATTCGTAGAAAGCAATTTTTTTAATGTAAATTTAAAATAAATTAAATTAACATAAATTTTTAGAATTTGAACGAATTTTCGGTTGAATTTAAAATTTGAATATTTCCACATCTGTTTTAAACTTAGAAAATCGATTTTTTAAAAATTTAAACAAATTTCCGGATATGAATTTAAAATTTGAAAAATTTCCATATCCGTTAGGTTAAAAAAATTTGCTTTCTACGAATTTTTAACGTATGATTGCCTGGTATATTGTAAACATTTTTCATACATTTCGTTATTTCTTTCTATTGGACCAATTTTGATGAAATGGTTGTCATTGGAAAGGAAAAGAGATTTTGAAAAAAATTTCAAGTTAAACGGCTAAATTTTGCTAGATTGAAAATTTAATGTTAGTATCACTGATAACAATCTGTTTGAACTATGTTCGAATAAGTATTTATTTCGACAAATTATACACAATAATATTCCTGAATTATTCTTTTTCATAAAATGAAAAACATTCAAGAGATCTCTACTTTAATAATATTAAGAACAATTTCGTTTTCTATAATATATTTTACACATCGTATATATTATAATATTCTATTAATTAAAAATAAAAAATAACGAGAGCCAATAGAACAATCTTTTTCAAATCTTTATTCTTACATTCAAAGTTTTCCTCGATTATCATTTTTTTTTTGTTCTTTAATTTTATTTTGGTTCAATTAACGCTGTTGCAAGATCCTTCATCTTTGGATAATTTATATCACGACTATCAAGTTTTGATTGAGCCCATAAAATTAATTTTAATAAATACATTAATTTTGGACTTGATTCTTCTTGATGTTCTGTTTTTAATATAGCTGCATTTAATTCACTTGCGACCTAAAAAATATTTTAAAAAGTTTATATTTTGTAAGAAAATAAATTTTTACTTAATTTCTATATTTACTTTTTGTCTGTGTGATTGTTCTAATAGATCAGCAAATGGACTATTTTGTGGCTTTTCAAATGCTAATAATGCAAGTGTTCTTTCTAATTCTGTTAATGCTTCTGGAATACTCTCACCAGCTTCAGATAATTTTGTTTGAGCAAATGTTAGAGCTTCATCAATTTTACCAGTACTATTATTATTTTTTTATACAAAAAAAATTTTGTTGTTATACAAATATTGTAACATAAAAAAACAAGTAGGTATATAGATTTTACCGTATTAATTCGATTAATTGTAATTGTTGTAAATGAAAGAATAAATAACGATCATTATCTAATAATTCTGGATGTAATTGATTCACTAGATGTGTTGCCTCTTGTATACGACCATTTTGTACAGCTTCACGTATTAATATTCTCTCATCTAATGAACTTAATTCAATACTAGGTTCAAGACCAGCTTCTATTTGGAATTTTTCCGCAGCCTCTTTAAAACCTTCTACAAAGATTTTAAAAAAACGAGAGTAAACAATGGAAATTAATAATAGTACTGCAGTCTAATAAAATCTACGCATTTAATTCTAATTATTTTTATACATAATGGATTTTTCGAGAAAACCCCACCCCATAAATACCCAAAAATTTTGTTACAAAAAAAAAATAGACAAAATTCCAACTATTTGAGTAAATACCAAAAAGTATAAGGTATTTAAAAATTAAAATAATAATTAAATAGGTTAACATTCAAATTTGTCCCTGGTGATTTCGTCTTTGAGGATTTTGTCCTTGGGATTTCATCTTTGAGATTGAGGATACCGTATCCAACCCGGATTTTTGTTATGTTGTAAAAAATACGACTTTCAATTCATGCATACATGTACATGTATATTCAAAATTCTCTATGCGTAAATATTTACTTAAATTATAACATCACTTAATAACACTTATATACACTTTCTTGGTATTAAAAAAACCAAGAATCTAGAATACATCTACTTTATTATTACCATTATTCTTTTATCGAAAAATATTAATTCTTTTTATTTTTAAATTAAATTACTTACAAAATGATTAACAATTTTTTTAAACCAATTTTAACTAACCTGTTACCAAATAATTCATAATTAATTTATTCATGTCATCTTGTTTAAATTGGAACTGTGCTAAGCGCGATAACCATTCTTCTTTTGAAATAGCATCATTTTTCTCGGTGTAACTCATTTTGTTTTAAATTTGCAATAACACTTTTATGTAATTTTTTAATTTTTCCAAAACAACAAAGAATCACCACAAATCTTAATTTTTCTTGTAAATGACTTTCTTTTCTTTATTGTATTTCTATTTTTTCTTCTTTTCTTTATAATGTTTCTTCTTCTTGGCTAGTTTACTTCATTTTGTTTGAAGAATTGAGGATAAACAAGATACATATAAAACACAATATATTAAAAGTAAAGCACTATAAAACACGTACCGACACCGACCGATATTACAATTTGTACACATTTTTTCTGTATACTTTTTGACATTTCAAATTTTGGGAAATTTTACAATTAACATTTTGTACCACTTTTGTACATTTGATTTGATTTGATTACACAGTTAGTTGGAGTTGAATAGACAATTAGACACAGGCAGACAATAGACCAATAGATATTCATGTTATACTAATAATAAGTGTTCTTTTCCTAATTTCCTAGTGAAAAAAAAAATGTTAACATTTTTTAACATATTTTGAATTTTTTGTTTTTCCTAACTATACAATATCCATTAATTATTAAGTTAAATCATAATTAGAAAATACAAAACCTGATTTAAAAAAAGCACAGTGCAAAGTTTAAATCTTTAAATAATGGCATCACAAGAAAGCCAAAATAATAATATTGAAAATTTTGAACAATCAATACAAAAATTAAGAATAAATAATACAAATGATAATAATTTATCTAATATTAAAAAACATAAAGCACCTGGTGCTATTGAAACATTTATAATAAAAGATAATACATTATCATCATCATCATCATCACCAAAATATAATCCATTAGATTATAAAATTTATGAACGTAATAATATAATAGCTGCATCAAAATTTGCAACACCAAAACCAGTTGAACAATTAATTTCATCTGAGTTAATAAATAATGATTTAAATTCATTGAATAAAACAAAAATTACAACAATAAGTCATAATGCATCACAACAACCACAGCAACATCCGCAATCACAATATCAGCAATCCTCTCCTTTATATGAAAATGTAGATTTTTATGGAAATAAAGGAGATAATAAAAATGATATTGAATTTGAATCAAATAATAAGAAAGCACAACCACAGGTTCCTCAAATGGCAAATAAAATGTCAATACCAACGATGCCAGTTATCGCTGGTCGATATGCTCATACACCATTACCAGAAGTTGATTGTAATCCAATTTATGAAAATATTGTTCCACATTCAGGACAACGTGCTCAACCTCAAGCATCACCGGCAACATTAACTGTATATCAAACTAGTGATATTTCAGCTGCAACAGCAGGATTAACACAAATCCCTTGCCATAATAGAGATTTACAAGGTCTTGGTAGTATATCATTATCATCACCATCATCACCTGGAATAGGAAATACGTTATTGCCATCACCAAAACATAAACGAACATCATCAAATATATCATTAAAAAGTAATCCAGTTACACCAACAACAAATATTCCTTCACCGCATCGTTGTAGAAATTTATCATTGCCAAATAATCATCAATTTTCATCAGTATCTCCATCAACAATACAAACGGCAACAGGACAAACTAAAAACACCAATGAATTTCAACATCACAATACAGCAACAACTATTTATCAAGGAAATCATCAGGTAACATATCAGTAATTATTTTTAATATCATGCTAATGTTGTATTAACAAAAGTAAATAATTTTTCTTTTATAGATAAATATGGATGCAAATAAATTTAGAATGCAAAATTTAACATCAAATATAAATGTCTCATTGAATCCAAATTATGTTGACGATATAAATAGTTCAGATTATGTTTGTATGTCAGGAAATCAAGGAAGAAATCAAGGTACAAAAATGCCTCCTCCACCACCTCCACCACCAGCCATGGGACAAACATCTCAAATTGCAGTATCAGCAAGAGCAGCATACGCAGAAACTAGACAAATGTACACAACGACACCATCGTCAGAAATTGGAAGAATGCATTCAATGGCTCCGAATTATCGAATATCAGGTGCGTCACCAAATTCACCAGCTTCACCAACTCCATCACAAAATAGTACTGGAAGTGGATCCGGGAAGAGTAAGCCTAAATTACAAGATAGTTTTTTAATTGTATTTATTTTTATTTTCCTTTTATTCAGGATTGTCGAAAAATTTACTACCATATAACGTAACACCACCACGCCCATCAGGGCCAACTGAAGCAGAAAGAAAAATCGAAGAATTAACTCGTCAACTTGAAGAAGAAATTGAAAGAAACGAAGAACAAGGAGAATATTTCGGTTTGTTCAGATTTTAATGAAAAAATTTTTTTCAGTCTAAAATTTTTTGTTATTTAGGTATATGTCATACTTGTGGTGATAAAGTAACTGGGGCAGGACAAGCATGTCAAGCAATGGGTAATCTATATCATACTAATTGCTTTATATGTTGTTCTTGTGGTAGAGCTTTACGCGGTAAAGCATTTTATAATGTACACGGAAGAGTGTACTGTGAAGAAGATTACATGGTAATAATAAATGATATAATTTCAAATTCGTTAAATAATCACAAATTTGATTCTAGTATTCTGGTTTTCAACAAACAGCAGAGAAATGTGCTATTTGTGGACATTTAATAATGGAAATGGTAATTGAATTTTTTTTTAAATATAAGGATGAGAATTGTTTACAATCTTGTTTTAGATTTTACAAGCTATGGGAAAATCATATCATCCTGGCTGTTTCCGTTGTTGTATATGTAATGAATGTTTAGATGGTGTACCATTCACAGTTGATGTTGATCATAAAATTTATTGTGTTAATGATTATCATAGAATGTTTGCACCAAAATGTGCAAGTTGTGGTAAAGGTAATAATCCGTTTTCATTATTCTTTAGTTTTATAAAAATTTGTGTTAATTGTTTTTTTTTTACGTTGCTATTAATATATGTAGGTATTACACCAGTTGAAGGTACTGAAGAGACTGTACGCGTTGTGTCAATGGATAAAGATTTTCATGTTGATTGTTATATATGTGAAGAATGTGGTATGCAATTAACTGATGAACCAGATAAACGATGTTATCCATTAGATGGCCGTTTAATGTGTAGATCATGTCATTTACAAAAATTATCTATACAACAATCACCACATAGTCGTGTTACAGAACCAGTTTGTGCAACTTATCAATATATGGGATAAAATATATTTAAATAATTAGAAAACAAGAAAAAAAGGAAAAGAAATGAAAATCAAAATGAATTACTTGCAATAGTAGCTATTATTATTAATTAAGCATTTATACAAAAAGAAAACTCAATTATGAAAAATGAACATTTCGTTCATGAGCTAATTTTAAGTCGACAAAAAAAAAATTAAACATTCCCTTATGCCCTTAGGTATTTCATTTTCCTACAAAAAGGTTTTCCTTTTTTTTTTTAATATAAAATTTTACATACGAAATGATTAGTTTAGGATTAAAATGATTTTCTTAAAAAAGATATAAAATTTATAAATATACACAGACATAGGTACGTATATATATGTAGTATGTACATTGAATTTAAAATAAAAAATCATTTATAGACTTAAAATCGTTATTCAATTTTTCTATAAAATGGATTTTACATACTAGATGTATGCTTCAACTATAATATTGAATACCAGAACAAACTATGAGAACAAATGTTGATTATGTGTAAAAAAATGAAATTCTGAAAAAAAAATTAAATTTGTAACTCAAACATTACATGAAATGTATAATTTTAAAATAAATTAATGATGAATTAGGTTTAATAGGTTTAATACCGACTGACATATATGGGCGCATTGTCTGTAGACCAAGTTATGTAATACCAAGTAGTACATCTAAAAAAAAGTACATATTTGACTTATTCGAATTTAGAATTTTTTTTTGTATTTGTTATATTTATGAAAATCCTTTGAAAGTTCAGCTTGAAATGGAGTACCAGCTCAAAAAAAATTTTTTTTGGATTTTTTTTATACATATAATACATACACCATTAATGTAAGTTCTTACTAAAAAAAAATAAAACAAAAAATTCTGTTTTTATATCTTTCTAAGAGTAATCGTGTAAAATATATTTAAATTGAAAAAAAAATTTACAATGCCATGATAAATTGTATTTATTTCTTCTAATTTTATTTATTTATTTTTATTTTTTAAATATAAAATAACCTTTACCCGAAAAACATTTTTTAATATGGTCATATGCGTTAATCAATATTAAACTTAATCTCATCGCAATAATCATTCAGCGATGCTAACAATTTTACGATGAGATTAGATTTAATATCGATTAGTGCGTAAAGGCATAAATGTTTTTTTCCTTTTTCCCGTCATTAATGCAAATATCAAAAGAAGTGCGATATTTATAATACTCGTATAAAAAACGTTCAGTATAGATTGAATTTGAACAATGAACTTTTATAATAGGAAAGTGTTATTTTTAGTCATCAAATTCATAAACTGGCTTGCCTTCAGCATCCCATGACGTTTTACATTTTTTAAATGCACACACTAAATAAAGAGCTAAAAGTGAAAATTTATTATTCCAGTTCCTTTGAAATTTTGAATTGTTTTTTCATTATTCTTACTAGTAGCTTCCCATTCAGATTGTGATAATGTTCCAACACTCTTTGAATCATATCCAGTACACTTTTCTAGATGTTTCTTTGCGTGTATATATTCCTCATCATTTCCTACTAATTTATTCCATTTTGATGGTGGATAGCTTTCAAGTGCTTGCATTCTTTCCAATAAAAATTTACCTAAGCAAAATATTATATGTACATGTAGAAAAAGGTCCATTAAATCATAATGAATTGTATTAAGGTTAACTCACCATTGTCAAGTTGACGTTTGTAATAATCTGCAAAACTGTGTTTTTCAATTATTTTTAAACCATATTTCCTACACAATTTTATTAATGTTGGAAAATGTACCAAAAATTCTGGACAATCAACAACATCTTCTAAATGAAATTTATATTTTGCTCCAAATAATGGTGGTTTATATGTATCACATACGAATTCAATATTATATATTTCATTACCAAATGATTTTTTTCCAAATTCTCGTTGTCGTCTCATAATTTCATTAGCATTTGGTATTGTTGCTATAAAATAACCACCAGGCATTAAACATTCAGCTGCATTACGTATCATACATTCAGCTTGTTTTAATGATTCAAAACAATAATGAAATGCAAATTGGCAACTTACTAAATTTAATTGCATTGATGGATCTTGATAACGTTCACGTAAACGTACTAATGTTGAATCACATGCAATAAATTCTGCACTAAATGTTGGTTTACCAATACTACCACTGGCACCAAATTGTTTACGTTTTGATAATGATTTATATCGTTGTTCACATTGTTCTATACTAATATCAGCAATATCAGTACATATCAAATGTGTTATACCAGCTTTTTCCCACTTTAATAAATCACCACCTTTACCACAACACATATCTAATACTCTCAATGGTGATCCTAATTTTTGTGATGATTTTATTTTTTCTAAATATTCACTAATTAGCATACTTTTTATCCAATTATTGAAATTTCTCATATAGAATATACGTGATTTTGAACGTTCAAAAATACCTTTTTCTTTTAATTCATTGTAATGTGTTGCTACTACCTTTGTGTTATCATCCAATTTTTGATATTTATTTGCAATTTTTGATGTATTATTGTCATCATCATTATCATCATCATCAGAATATTGTGTTTTTCGTTTAATACCGGCAGATATGTGTGATGATGATTTTTGTTGAACATCATCTTCGCTATTAGAGCTATCACTACCACTGCTATTATTATCATCATTCGACATTATTTTTAATTGATTTTTAATAAAACAATTCTTTAAAGTAACAAATTAAAAATTTGATTCACGTTTTCTATTTGATAAATAAATTTTTTTTTCTTAAGTTTAATTTAGAAAATATAATTCGATTCCATATTGTCACTATAAAAGCACTTGATTTGACTTGACATTTGACAGCATATATTCCCGTACACACCGATCAATCTATTTACTAACAGGGCTATCGTTTTACAGTAATTGCAGTATTAAAATTCAAATTTTGAATATTGTGTAATTAATAACTCATAATAAATTCCATTTTGATTATTTCACCAACAATTAATTATTATTTCACACTATTCACTATAATTATTTATTTTAGAACGCAAAAATTTGTTTTTATTTTAAATCGACCGATTATAAATGAAATGTAAAATTTAGTACGCCAATACATCTTTTCCAAGCGCCGCCAAAAAATTAAAAATAAAATTCAAGAATCACCGTACAATACCAACCGTCTACTCTTACGGTCAAATAGAAACTGAACTGAACAACAAAACAGAACAACTATTACCAACCATAATTTATGTTAGACTGATTAGACTGCTAGAAAACCATTGTGCTAGATGTTCGATTGCAATGCTTAAGTCTGGCCTTGTATGTGTTCACTGTTCTATTGTTGTGTATTCCAGTTCAGACCAGTTTACATGAAACATGAAAGATTGAACTGAAAGTGAACAAAAATACAAAAGCAAATTGGTTGAGAAATTATGATGAAGCATGTATAGTGTACAGAACATTTAAAACAAAAATTATTTTGTGTGAAGTATTTGAGGGTTCTATCGAAAAACGATAGCACTGCAATCAATCAAGTTAAACTTTAGTTTGTTTTGATTTTCAGTGAACATGACATAGTTGGTCATGTGTATGAAGGATTAAGAGAAGAATTTCTTCAATACATTTATCTGCCGAAATTCATCCACGTAACGTAACCTAACCTTAATTTGCCTAAATTAAGCAAAAAGCGAAATGCATATTGCATTTGACAAGTGAATTTAATGTATACATATGCTTGTACTATACAAAAATATAAAATTACAAATTTTAAAACTGAAATTAAAAGAAAATTTTTTCCATAACACATCCATGTATACACAGCATAATTATGTTTTGTAATTTTTTATTTTATTTTAAAATTTTTGTAATGAATTTTAGTACACTTTGTTTATTTTGACATATCAGGATTCAGGAATTCCAAGAGGAATTCGATTCATTTGATTTGTTGTTATTAATGTACTTACATATTCGCGTATGTGTGCGCAAATGCGAGTAGTAATTTTTTAGTGTTATAAAAAACAAGAAGAAAAATTGTTAATTTAAAAGTCAGGTGATTTCTTTCAATATTTTGTTTATTTATATACACAAAGAAAGTAAATTGTAAAAATAAATTAAAAATCATTAATAAAAATAATGGCACCAAAAAATGATGGTAGAAAAAATCATCAGGAACAACAAAATCAAAATGATGTAAATCCTGCTGGTGTTAATGCTGCTGATGAACAACAAAATGCTGATGTAAATGATTCAGATTTTGAGGGTAACGTTGATTTTTTACGTTTTCATTTGTTGTTTTGTGATGTGATAATTAGAAATTTTTATTTTTTCATTTTAAATACATATTAGAAATTGAAGCTGTTAATGATAGCTTGGATTCGCTAAGCTCAGTATTAGATTTGATTGAAAAACGTACGGATGATATAAAAGCCCAATTACTTGAATTATTAAACTCAAATAAAGAGATACGTCAATCATTTATTGAACAAAATTTAAAGGATAGTCGTGCATCATAATTTGAAAATAAAAAGAAATTATTATATAATTTAAAAGAAAGAAAACAAAAAAAAAAATACCTATATGTATTGACATTTGAAGTGTTTCTATTTTGATTTTTGTGTTTGTTTAGATTTTTAAATCTATATATAAAATTTTTAATTTCTCTTTTTTGTTTAGTTTATTGACATTCCTTTATGTTAAATTGTTATGTATCTAATAAATATAAATTAAAATAAATAATCTTTTCATCTCCTCCCTACATAGTTTTTATCCATCCATCATTCGTAGATATCTAACAATTTTTTCCTCTTTCTATTCTTGTTTGAACAAAAAAGGGAAAAACTGAGCAATAAGGACCAGACGCTAAAACCTGTAATTAAGGATATATCTAGAAACACGATTCAGGAACCTAAAAATCAATATGATCATTCGAAGTTTGAACTATAAATAAAAATGAAAATAAGTCTTCTTTTTGTATACATAATTAGAAATCAAACAATAATTTCATTTTCTGTACACAAATGTTATATTTATTTGCCTTTTATAATTTTACTAACACTGTATTTAAATAATTTTTTATTTGATTTTTTCAATTGTTCAACTTCCTTCTTTAATGCATCAATTTCTTTTTTATTGTTATTTGTAGAACGATTCATAATATTTAAACTATTGCTACCATCACTATTATTACCAACCATATCCTCTTCATATGATGATTTATTTATCATTATCTCAATAACATGTGAATCATCTGAATTTAATGAACCATCTATCATACGTTTTAGATTATTTGTAATTAATTCAAATTTATTTTCTGGATTAAATATATTCCTTGTTTCTAATATTAATTTTATATTACTTATACTGCCTTTATGTCCAATTGTTCGTAATAATTGTTTACTTTTTATATTCCATATATAAACATTTTCATCTAAACTACCAGATATTAATGTATCACCATCAACAGATAATGCTAAACAAGTAATTTTGTCCTTATGTCCAATAAATTTACTAGTGTACTGTTCATCGGTAACATGATATTCTTTTGTACGTGGTGGTGATATGATATTGAATTCATAAATTTGTCCATTTGTTGTACCAACATATACGACAGTTTCAATTGAATTCATGACAACACATGTTAATGGCTCTTCAAAAACTAGATTTAATAAAACTGCACCAGATGATAGATCATAAATAAAACAAGTACGATCTAATGATACCGTACACATATATGCACGTATACCACCATACCCGATATATAAATCGGTAACTGGTAATGCGTGGTCATTAAATGAATACAATGGTTGTATTTGTTGCTGTTGATTACTACTCGAATTATTTAAACCAATTACTTTTGTTAGATTCCAGACTAAAACACAACCATCCTGTCCGGCTGATACAAAATGTGATCCGTCTGAAGTAAATTTTATAGTCGAAATATTTTGATAGTGTTTCGATAATGCATTTAACATTTTCCCAGAACATATTTGCCATATATACACAGTTTCTTGTATACCAGCTATCAAATAATTATTATCTGGTGATATTGCTAATGCATTCACTTTCCCTGGCATAACAAATCTCAATCCAGATACTTGATCTTGACTATTTATTGGCCATATGTGTAATAAAGGTTTTGTTGAATTTGCACTTATTAAAAATTCATTTTTAATTAAACACAAGCCATGATTATTTGCAGAACCACCACCTTTGTAAGTCATCAAATTTGCACCAGTATGATAATCCCATGCACAACATGTCCATAATGCACCATTCGATTCACTGGTTATTAAAATTTCAATCGGTTCATTCATTTTAAATTAATAAATATTTGTGTTCTTGAATTAAATGTGTAAAATCGAAAAAGTAATAATATGTTAACGTATAGTAAAAAACAAACTTTAAATATTCTTAAATATGAACATAAACCATAAACAATACTTCTTTTAAATTTAAAATACATGTGCTAATCGCCTGGTTCAAATTTCAAACAAAAAAATATGACTGGTCAAACATCAAAAATCAAATACTATGTTTTTAGATTTCAATTTTCGTTCGATTTTCATAATGCTTTGTTCACACTATTCACCACACCCTGATCAATCTGGTTTTTTAACCATACTAATTCAGATTGAATACAACTGGATTGTGCATTGGATGGAATGTATACACAAAGCACTCACTAAAGTTATTTTACAAGTTATGTTTATTCATTATTGTGTTTATTTATGTTTCTATATGACATTTCGATTTTCGATTGACATTTTTCTTGATGATTGTTGTTTGTTATTGGCATTATTTTATTTTATTATTTATTAAAGTTTTGTTATATTAACTCTTGTTTTGTTTTCTTTTATGTTCCATCCATAGTTTGCTTGATATTGATACCTAATTACAAAAATAAAATTAAAAAAAGTCTATTACCTTCAGTATTATCTTTAGGAAATCTTTTTCGTGTGTGCACAAATTGGTAAGTTGAAATAAATTGATATGATTACATTAACACACAAGTAAATCCAAAACCACAAAAAATCATTTATATCTTATATCTACATTTTCATGGAAGATATCACTAGTTTTAGATGACTTCCCGTCTTGTACTCCAAAACCACTTTTAGTAACTCCCAGAATTTCCTTTTTTTTCTACATTCCCTATTTCGGAAACGTAATCCATTTTTGTCTTTCAGTTTTTGTTCAAATCAGATATGTACATACATAAGCATATGTATAACAGGATGATATTATACATTGCACCCAGTTAACATATACATATGATATGTAGAAGATGTCGTCTTATTATACTTACATATGTATGTACATACATACATATATGTATTCTGCTAATAACAGATGTGTCTAATATGATATTATAATTGGCCAGTAGATGATTATACAGATAATGCTATCTGGTTTCTTTTGAACTAGATTTATAAAATTTTTTAAGAAGGCTTGTGGAAAAGATCTACGTTTTGTTTTCCCTAAAGACTAAAGGCTTATAAAGGTAATGAATTGGGATTGCTTCTTCCATCACTACTTTACGGTTTCAAAATGGATGTTCTTTTTAATGGACCAGTATCCTTTTGAAATCATCACAAATCCTACGATTGCTTAGTAATGATAGAAAAATAAAAATTCTTGTTTCTAAATTTCGTTTTTTTCGGTTTTATTTCGAACATCAAATTCTTTATCACAATAAATTTTAAAACATTCTAAAAATGTTTTTCATTTTCTTAATTTTTATGTTATTCTATTTATTTATTATTATTATTACTTTTTTTTTTGTATTTTAGAAAATTAAGGCCATCATTCTAAAAGAAAAATTATTGCTTAAGTAAATTGGAAAGAATAAATCTTAAAAAATTTTAAATTTCTAATAATGCTAATAAACATTTCTACAGTGGTACAATATTTGTAGTTGATGATTTATTATTATTCTGCTTTCTATGTTGTTTTTTCTCTAGAAATAGAAATTAAAAATATACATCATAAAATTAGTTAGGATTGTGTAGTGATATTTTTAATTTCCTTTTTTCTGATTTTCACATACTTGAATTACAATATTTCCCTTGCCAACCATCATCACATTTACATTTATGATTTTGTAGGCAAACGCCATGTCGACATGGTCTTTTACACGTTGATCTTTGTCTTCTACCAATTTCACAATGATTGCCACCTAAACCAGGTGGACAACGGCATTTATTATTACCAATACATCTTCCACCATTCATGCAAGGTATAACGCATTTGGCTAAATCAGAAAAAAATCAATGTTTAGTTTATAATTAAAAAAATTTAAATAATTTTCTTACAAAATTCACATCGTAATCCATAATATCCCTTTGAACATTGGCATTTATCTTTTTGTACACATTTACCGCCATTTAAACATTTTTCCGTACAAATACCTAGAAAAAAATAAAAAAGAAAAAAACAGAAAATACATATAGGTATAAACAAAAAATGTCCTTTTCAGACGAAAATGTTGCGTAATAGTTCAATATTGTTGTCACCACGGCGATATATTCATTGTCCACAAAATCAAAAATCAAAATTAATCGATGAAATAATAAGAGTCGATCATGCTGGCGAACTCGGTGCTGATCGTATATATGCTGGGCAAATGGCTATATTACAAAATAGCAAAATGTCTAAAACAATAGAGCATATGTGGCAACAAGAAAAAGAACATAGAAAGCAATTTGAAGATTTAATAAGAAAATATCGTGTAAGACCAACTGTATTAACACCATTATGGAATGTGGCTGGATACGCATTAGGAGCTGGTAAAATAAAAAAATTTTCGATTTTCGCCAGAGATCTTATTTTCTGTTTTAAATTGGTTTGTTAGGCACTGCTCTATTAGGAGAAAAAGCAGCAATGGCGTGCACAGTAGCTGTCGAAACAGTCATTGTAGATCATTATAATGATCAACTTAGACAATTAATGGATGATCCAAATGTTGATAAGGTAAGTTTGGATGTCAAAGAATTTCGTCTTGTCGACGTTATTATTCTAGTTTTTTTTTTTTTTTTTTTTTTTTTTTTTAAAGGAATTATTAGAAGTAATAAAAAAATTTCGTGATGAAGAGCAAGAGCATCATGATACTGGAATTGATCATGGTGCTAAACAGGCCCCATTTTATGATGCGTTAACAAAGGTTATAAAATTTGGCTGCAAAACAGCCATTGAAATATCTAAGAGAATCTAAAAATTTTTTTTGTTTATTTACGTGTATTAAATTTTTATATAATAAGTTATAGGAAACATATTTTTTTATTATACCTATATATTTATATTTACCTCCCTCACAATGACGTCCTTGATAACCAGGCGGACATGAACAAACAGCTGGTGCTGTACAATTACCACCATTCATACATTGTGGATAACATAATGCTGTTTGACAATATTGTCCCATATAACCATCTTTACATTGACAAATTTTATCATGATTACAATAACCGTTATTACCACATTTTTTATTACATTCTGGATCAGGACCTAATGAAATAATCATTGAAAATAAAAAATAAAAACAATTAGAAAGTTTATATTTTTACATAAATTGATATTTTTTTAACTACGCTGAAAATATTACGACATCCAAATCTCAATTTTGTATCAAATAACCAAAATTTAAATTTTTGTATTTTTTTTAAAATACAATCTAATACAATTAGATAAATAAATATAAAGCAATTTATTCTATTAATAAAGCAATTAAGCATAAACAAGCAAAAGAAATCTTACGTACGATCAGAAATCTATATAAAATTTTTATCTACATATATAAAAAACTATAAATTCTTATTTCAGCGTCTTAAAAATTTTTTTGAATTTTGAATGAAGTCAATTACCATTGAACTTTTGAATATTTTTGAAATTTATTATTTTTTTTCGTATAGTTTCCGAATTAAAAAATTTTTAAAGTTCAATAGTAATACCTTCAAATTGCCTTTCTAATCCAAATTGTTTTATTTTTTTGCCAAATAAAATGGGGCTTTATTATAATTTTTAATTCGATGATCAATTTGATTTACTATTTAATCGAAAATTCAATAAATCTAAGAATCCAATAAAGTTAAAAAATAAATAGCTTACGAAAAAAATAAATAACAAAAGCAATGAAATAAAAATAAAAGCAGCGTATAGTATAAAAGTATCCGCTACATACGCATAATCAATTATAAGACTATCATATTTAAAAATAAAAATCATTTAATCCATTTGCATCCTCATAGGAATATCCTTCCTTCATGTGATGACTGTTCCTTGTCTCCAACCAAACACAGTTGGTCTTGGTATTATATACTTGATCGTTAAATTTGAACATTTAACAGTTTGAACGTTTCATTATGCAAATGGGTTAATGAATTAAAATAAAATTTACATTTATGTACTCACTCGATTCATTTAATTCATTTAATTTAATTGATTGATTAAAAAAGCAATTTTGCAGACAATTATTGTGATTTTTTGGAACAAAAAAAAATTTTTTTTTGAATATTCTCCTTAAAAGGAAAAATGGTTAATTTTTTGAATTTAAATTTTTTTATTTTATTTTAAAAAAATTTGTTTTGTGTTCCAAAAAGATCAAATAATAAATAAAATTATAATGATAAAAAAGCATAGAATACATTACCTTGCTGCTGATAATAATATGATGGATTTTGATCATACACACCTCTATGTGCACATTCCTTTTTAAATCTTAAACGTAACGGTGTACCGGGCAATGGTTTACCCTTACGATTTTGTATTAATAAACCTATACTAAACATTGCAGTACCAGAATTTGTTTCAGTACATGGTAAAAATATACTGAAATCTTTTTTTTTCGTAAATATATGAAATAAAAAATAAAAACAATTAATTGATAATTTTTGGGGAAAAAAATATTTAAATTGATAACTGCCATTTTTCTGTGTCTTTCCAAATTTTATATAAAAATTTTTTTTTTTGAATTTAGTTTGAGAATGAATTTGAGCTTAAGAAGGGATATGGCCTCAAAGTGTAATTACCTTTTTCCTCTGATGGTATTTTCCCTTTTGTTTTAATTGATACTGTTGGTGCTTTTAATATACTTTCATCTAATGATTTTAATCTATCAAAATGATAATAATATTTTTTATTACCAGATTTCCATGTAAAATTAACACAGTTTACTTCAGATGGTACTGTTGGTAAATATTGATTAAAATTTGGATCTCTTAATTCCGTTTCAACTTTACCATTATGTATTGCATAAATTTTCATTGAAAAACCTAAAAATTCAATTTTCATTGATAAATATAAATTTAAAAAAGGAACGTTACAACTGCTTACAACGAATATGATAAATACGTATAGGGAATTTTCAATAATACATATTTGCTTTTTTATTTAACGTTAAACTAGAAATCAAGAAATTTGATTGCTCAGACCACCCTTACAATATCATATACGGCTGATTCAATCGTTAAAACCATTTTTTCAAAAAACAAAATTTCACTTTTTTCAAAAAACAGACTCAATTTATGTAACTAAAAGAATCAATAATGTTTTAGTTATTTATTATTTTTAGCAAGTATTATTGAAAATGTCCATTACGCTATAATAACACAAATTAAAATAATTTAAATTTATTGAAATTTACCACTTAATACTTTTAATTGCTGTTCATTTATCCATAATGATAAATCAGAATCTTGTTCATCATTTAATTTATTATCTTTATTATTATGATCATTACTATTATTATTATTGTTGTTATTGTTATTGCTGTTATTATTATTCCTTCGATGATCTTGTCTTCTAGCATAAATTGTATCAATTATAATTAAAATATAAATTATAACAATATAAATTAAATGATTTTGCAAGATCATTTTGTTGTTGTTATTGTTGCGGTTTCGGAACGTTAGTATTCTATATGCACTTTGTTCTGAAATAAATTAAAACAAAAAAGAAAGAATATAGGAGGAAATTACTAATTTGTCTTGAATATTAATTAAATGAATTTTGCATTTTTTTTTTAATAAGAAAAGAAAGATCATTTTAATAAGGATCTATTATACAGCATAAAGATTTAACATATGTATATGACTGTACGAGTATGTTGTATGTGTATCAAGTAGGTATAGAAGCCCTTAATGTATTATAAATTTAATTTAATTTAAAATTTTAATTGAAAATTTATTATTTCTTAAAGAGCTAGGTATATTATGTTATTGATTAAAATATCAATAAATCTAAATGATTACAAGTATAGACCCCAGCCATGGGTGAATTGATATACATTTTATTTCATTATCGGAAATTATATACGGGATATGTAAACATTTATAATGTAAATCTTATCAATTTACTGATCGTCTCACATGCTCATATAACATACAATGATTTTGTTTTTATCTTTTACATATTCATTTACAAAACGATCACTTAACATATTATTAAACGTTATTCTATCAGTGAGATCGAATTTAATTTCAATTTTTTTTTTTTATCAATAAATGCATATTTCTGCAAAGGTATATACATAGTTGAAAAAGGAAAAATGAAATTTATGTATTATTTACAGTAAAGATTAAATGTACTTGAAGGGGGAAAAATTAAAAAAATAAAAATCAATTTAATTCAATAATCAATATTCATTAATCGATATAGACATGATACCTTATTATTACGTTAGTCTTTTAGTGAATTTGTAATATAGGTGCACAATCTATATATATACATATATTTTCTTTTTTATCACTCATTACACACATCCGTGCATGAATTTTTTATCAATACAATTACCACATATAGATATCATAATGATTCTTAGAAGGTGAAGGAAAAATCATCCATTCAGACATACATAACCGAACTGATTTATATACATAATGGAAGATTTATGTTTATTTTTTCCTTCATTTTCAAGAAGAAAAAAAAAATTAACAGCAAAAATAAAGACAGTAACCAGTAATTCTGTTTGTCTCAAACCTAAATGAAAAGAAAACGATGTCCAATAAAGGTATTAAAAATTGAAACGTGTTTATAAAGTAATAACTTTTGAAGAAAACAAAATAGAAAAAAAAAAAACAAATTCCCAACTGTGCAGCTGTTTATTTCGATTAGTTTTATAGCAGTTTTTAAAATATATCGCTTCTATACTATTTAGTAGTTTGTAACGTATGTATGCAGGTACATGTGTATGAGCCTTTGGGTTATTGCTTTAGGTTAAATAAATAAAAAGGTGTCCAACAATGTAGTAGTTAATGTATGTATATACATGTTAAGTTTAATGTCTTCTTTTTCAGATGATTGTTATAGCAGTTAACACTATATACTAACTATATACACTACCATTCAATAAAAAAAAAAAAGAAAAGCTGATGATGGACAAAAGATTATAATACTCGTAATAACTTAAAAGAGCAACAAAATAAAAATCTCACACATGTCATGTCATCAATTATGTTTGAACAAGCAGAGTTTTGTTTTGTCCAAAATAAAGATGTTATGTGTTCCTCCGATTTGGTACTGAACTAAATTGTGATGTCGACTTATGATGATGATGAGAAGAAAAAAAAACATAGAACGACACTATAAGAAATGTGTAAATATAACATAAATAATGAAGGAGACCCCGAAAAAGACAAAAAACAAAAAGGTTTTTTCTTTTAATGTTATTAACTGCTGCTGTGTTAACTTTAAATCAAGTTAAATATTTTTTAAGTCTTCATTTCTTTGAACGACTGATGATGGTGACGATGTTGTTGATGATGATAATTTGATGTGTACATAAATATCGTTTTTTTCTTCTTTTTTTTCATTTAAATTATTACTATTTGGCTTTGGCCTCTTTCAGGCAATAAAATATAACTGACGATGTGACAATAATTATTGTTTACTACAAGAAAAAAAAACAAGAATACAATAAAGTCACCTTATTTTATGTTACCGGAATGGGATGTGCTATGAACTTGCTATGTAATACAGGCTGTAATTGGCTATAATATGAAATTTGAATTTTATATATTTTCATTGAAGAGTACCAGATCAGATGTACATAATTCAAGAATTTATGAGAATTTTGTATTCTTTTGAATTTTTGTAGCATAAATTACTAGCAAGACAGTTACTGACCAGTAAATATGTAAAGACCAAGAAGTGCCACAAATGAACAGAATTTGTATACATTGCACAGTACAGATTTTGATATCAACTTATGGAAAAACCAAGAAAAATGTATTGGTACTGGTACTTGGTAGATATAACTTAAAAATTTCTGTTAACCACATGTGTATGTATTCATGATATGATATGAAATGCAGTAACGTTCGAGACCGGTTGTCGTCATTTTTTTTAAATTTTTTTTTTGTTTTATTTTTATTTCTTTTTTTGTATAAATATGAGATATGGCGAGATGCAATATTTTTAGCATTTCAGTGATTTTAGCATATTTTAGCAAAATGTATAGTTTGTTGTTGTTATTATTGTTAATGTTACTGTTAAAATGCTGTTGCCGTGGTCCGTGGTTTTTGTTATGTCTTGAGTTGGGTTTAGACTTGACTTCTTGTTTGGTTGTTATAACTATAAAATGTATACATCCTCATACTAATCGACAATAATCTTTAAATCTTAACATCTACATACATATGTACGTATATAACACAAACTAAAAAGGAATTCTTCGTGAAATGTACGTATGCACGTATATAGAGACATACATATACAGAAAAAGACTTTCTTATATATATTTTTGTACACATACATTTGTGCAATAAAGAAAAAGCAGAAAATTGTATTGTAACAATATCCTTTGGTAAAGTATAAAAAAATAATAATTTAAACAAAGTAAAATATACAGTAAACTAATAGTCAACCAGAAGCAATAAAACGTTTGAACCTGACTTCTGAGTCTGGGATTAGAAGCAAATTTCGTTGTATTGTATGTATTTATATGCATATTCTGGTAAACGTTAAATGGATGAAATTAAATTGAAATAAAGAATAAATCGTATTCTTTCCAATTACATGAATATTTCGTTGAAACCATTAAATTTTTAAAAGAGATATGATTATTTTAAAGAAGTGGATATGAACTCACTTGAACGAGGATTTCGTACTTATTACACAAAACCCAAAAGCAAACATTTAATTGGTTTTGTATTTATCAGCCTCAATTTAAATCATGTTAGAGTATATTGCAGGTTTTTCATCACCATACCATATGATTGCATGTTGATGCAGACGCATCTCAAGATATACGAACTGTGCTGAAATGAAGTGTACGTTAGACAACAGGCTAGTACATATAGTATAGTGTGTATATATGTATGTATATGCACATTTTTATAAGCAAAACGAGCTGTAGTCTACTGTACTGCTGTACGTATTGGTAAAATATGATGTGGGACATGGATATACGTGGTATATCATACGAAACCTTAACATGTCTTAAAAGTCTAGCTATATGATTTCAAACTGCTATGCTACATGCCATTTGATATACTGTATGGGAATGGTATTTTACGTCTACCTACATTGTCACTGGCTGGATACACATTCGCTACTTTTGTTGATTTGATTATACTATATGTACAATCTTACTCGACCAGTCTATACTACAGTAATAATAAGCGAGTGCCATTACGGTCTGTCTGGTCATCGTAATTTTCTACTATTTCTGTTATATATTTTTATTTAAACATTTTAAGTAGTGGTAAAATTTCTGATCGATTATTATTAATTTTTGCTATATTACTTGGTCAGATCTACATTTCTAGTGTAGTTTTTACAATTTTATTTATTTATTTTTTTTTTCAATTTTATCAGTACATTCATATGATACATTCATGATCACTTGATTGACAAGCAACAAATTATGATGATGTTGACGATTATAATAATTATTTACCATTATTGTATACCTATATAAATATATTGATATAAATAGCTAAATACATTCATATATATTATGAAATTAACTGGTTATAAATTGATATTAAATTATCGCTAACCGTATCTAGTATCTATATTGACTGAGCATCAATACGGTATATTGTAGTTCAGTCTCGATACACACATACATGTAATATAGTGTTTCATGAACATATTGTATGCTTATAAACTTTAAAACATAACTTCTGGTTGCTTCTGGTTATTTACATTTTAAACTTTTATTAATAATAATTTTCTGCCATTTACATATTATAAGTATATAGAATTCAATTTAAATTAATATCAAAAATTGATCAACAAGCATTGAATTAAAAGAGAAAAAAAAAACAAGGTGAAAAAATCAACGCTTTTTTTCGATTAATAATGATCATATCAAATACTCAAGATATACATATGAGTATACTAAGTAAAAATGAAAATGAATTTGAATAATAATCGATAGTATCATTTTATTATTTTTGCAAATATAGATGCTACGGAGGCCTTATTGTTATTGAAATTTTATCTATTTAATAATAACGGATAATTTATGAGCGTAGCGTATTTATTTACATATTTAAAAATATATCGATATTATGTATTGCATTACAGATATTGGCATTCACTAGAATCAGATTTTTATAAAATTCAAATTCAATTAAGAAAATAAAACAAAATTGATCGCAAAATTATTAAAACTTTACATTCACACATACCTTACATATACTTGCTTGATCAAATATGCACACTACACGATTACAGCAAACTTGCAAGATGATGATCAAACTTTTTTTTTTTGGTTTGCTCTTTAAACAAAAAAAATGTTTCTTTTTTTTTTTTGGTTTTTCAACAAAGTATAAAATGCATAAATATTTTTCACATCCAATACAAACGCACTCAAATAATCATTAATATTTGCACTGTTTGTATTTTTAATAAAACGAACGCAAATTTCTTGTTTATTTTTAAAAATATTCAAAATTTAATTATTTTTTATTTTTTCTTTGAAAAATTTTTAATATAATCACGTACACTATGTATTTAAAATAATTTTTTTTTTCCTTTTTATTAAAGATTGAAAAATTTATATCCAAAACAAAATCCAATTAAAATTATTTTTGAAAATTATAAAAAAAAAAAAATTGACCAAAAATTAAACCGATCTCACATGCAATCTTTAACTCATTTAACATCGAACGACTTAACTGGACTGGCATTGGACGTTTAACTTTTAAGTAGACGTTAGATATTGAATTGAAATTCACTCAATTAAAAGAGTTGTATTTTTGAAGGCAAAAATTTTATAAAAAGATCTTCGATCTTTGTTAACACACACTAACAAATTACTTCCAGGCCAGATGAATAAATGTATATGAATTGATTATAAATTGTGTGATATACAGAAGACGTATAGACGATGATGATCGTTGATCAACTCCGTTGTTAATTTTATATACGTAATACACGATCACAAACTGAAAATACAATGTATCTCTATATTAAAAACGATGATGATGGAATGGGAAGGGTTTTTCTCTTTCATCAGGTGTTTATTGTAAAAAGTTAAAAAAAAACCAAAAGAGCCAATCTTGAAGACATGTTTGTTTGTTTGATTCGATATAACTTTTTTGAAGTTGAAGTTAAATGCTAAATTTTAAACTGATCTTTTATTTATTTTTACATTTAAAAGTCGTAAGAAAGAGACTTCATAGTCAAAGTAATGACTTTCAGTAACGTAGTTTATAGCTTGTGTAATTTTTAAAGTTGGAAGAGATAATGCATTTGTAGGGATTTAATTGACTTGGTAGAATTTCATCCATGGAAGATAATATATACAAAGAAGTATACACGCTGTTTTATTTTACAAAACATTTTTTTATATTTTTAACTGAATATTTGAATGTTACAACGAAAATTACATCTAATTTTGTACGTTTTTTTCTCTTAAATTTTAGTTTAATAATTAAACACTTAATTTTACAGAACCTTAAAATCAGTTTAATACTTCATAATTCATGAACCCATTGGTGGCAGCTTATCAATGTCTTCATTTATATTACGATAAACCATTTGATTTTTTCATCAAATTATTCGTAATAATAATAATTTTCTGAAGTGTAAAATGGTAACTTGGAATGTAAGAATAAAATTTTTACTTCTTTTTTTATAAATTTCATTTTTAACGCGAAAATAAAAGGTTCTAAGAATTTTTTTGTTTTCATTTAATTTTTATTTTTGTTCTTGTGAGCAATCATCCATTTCAACATCCTCTCCGTATACTTCACGATGCTGTTGTACAAAACAGATTTCTGGTCTATCCATTAACTGTAATCATAAAGAAAAGCACAATAAATAGTAAATTCATTTTTTTCCACATTTCTTTTACGAACCTTAGTAACTTGAGCAAGCATCTCCTTTTTAGGGAATTCAATCATACTCCGGAAACCCCATGAAAATACAATCCTGTAAAAAAAAAATACAAATAAAATTTGAAATCAAAAGAAAGGTATTTTTATCTCTTACTCATCATTTGATGATTCCAATGTTAATTTCTCCTTTTTCAAATATAATTGCCTTACAAATGTTTCATTTATCAATTTTTTTACATTTGAACCAAAATATGAATGCGTTTCATCAATTTTAATATGAAGTTTATCAAGGAATTCATATAAATTTTCTATTTTAGAAAAAATACAAAAGAAAACATAAATAAATAAAAAATATCAGGGAAACATTCTCATTTTCTTTACCAACACTAATTGGTATTCCTTTCATAAAAATGTACGATAAAATTATAAATAACAAAGTTATCTCGGATTTTTGCTTTTTTGTATATTCTAGCATTGATGATGATGTTAATTCTGATGTACAAATATATGAAATTGGTTTTAAATCAGGCACCTCAGTTAATTTAATTCCATAGATCTATATGGGTAATATAATTAAGAAAAAAAAGAACAGAAAATACTTAAATTCGAAATTTATTGATTCACCAAAACACTCACCGTTATTAAATTAGTTTTAATCTTTTCTAAAATATTCAAAAATAATTTATTATCACCCTTTAAGGCATTACCAACAATATCAGACCTTTTAATTGGAAATTTATCAACGGAATTATTTAAAATGAATTTAATAACTAATTTTATACTTTCATTATAATCAGTATTATCGTCAGAATCACTCATTTTATTTCTTTTCAAATTATCAAAAGTTTAATTATAATTAAGAGAAAATGAATCTCTATAAAATACGAGACCAAAAAATATTCTCAGGATTGTTGGTGGTAAAAGAAAGATTTCTAATCTTGTGACAAATGTAAATCTGAAATAAATTTAAAATTTTTGGTTTGAAAATTAAAAATTGTGGAATGTGTTTAAAAGAAAAGTTGGTAATTTATTTAATACGTTAAAAATATTTATTCAATTAGAAAATCTTTTCCCATTTTTATCTAAGTAATGGGCATAAAAAAATAACCTTAGATACAATAAAAAATATTATTTCATACTTAAAAAAAGTATTAATACGATTTAACTTTGTTCAACAGCTTAACTAACTTTTTTTAAAAGCCGTTTTAGCACATAAAAAGTTCTATACCCCGACTATTTGCAACATTTTTTCAATATCAACTATTTTCTCTCTTGGTTTACCAAATTTTTTACCATTCTCAATTTCGTATTTATCAATTTTCTTCCAACCATCCCATGTTACAATCCTTTGATTATTTTTAATATTTTCTAACCCTGGTTTTATTTCATTGCTACAGGGAATACGATTTGTTTTTAAATCTTCACATATTGTGTTAGCAACTGAGAAAGCACCATTCATTGTCGTTAATATAACACCAACTGGACCAGTACCTAACCAACCAGCTACATATAATCCATAATCTAGATCATTTGAATTTTTTTTCAATATCCTTCCATTAATATTTCGTATGTGACCAATTTTTTCATCAAAATTCAAGTCTTCATCAACGTTTACAGATTTATATCCTATGCTTCGTAAAATTAAATTTGTTTTAATTACTTCAATTTTATCTGTTGGAATTGCTTTATCATCTTCTAATTTATTTATACTCAATTCTAATGCATTCGACTTTATTGAAATTGGTGATCTCATGAAAATTGGAAGAAATTGCTTTTGTCTTTTATCTGTAGGTGATGATTGCTGTTGTTGCTCTTCTAAACTTTTTAACATCAATTCCGTTAAACGCTTACGTGGTCTTTGCAATTTTGATAAAATTTCACTGGTACAATATTGAAAATCATCTGGTCTCCATTTTGTTATAACGTCACCTGGTAATTTAAGCATTTCTCGAAGTTCTTTAATTGTAAATGCTGCTTGTAATGGTCCTCTTCTGCCAATTAAATAAACTGTTTCAACTTTACTTTGTGACAATGCATCTAATGCATATTCTGTAATATCTGTCGTTTTTAATTTTTCAATTGGTGTCAATAATATGCGTGCTACATCTATACCAACATTACCTTGTCCAATAATTGCTACCTTTTTGGTTTCTTTTAAATTTAATTGTAAATTTTGATAACCAGGTAAACCATTATACCATGCAACAAATTCACGTGCTGATAGCACATTTTTGTTATTATCCTCATTCGGTATATTTAATTTACGATCAATTTCTGCACCATATGTTAACAATACAATATGATAACGCTCACGTAATTCTTTCAGTGTTATATCTTTACCTAAACATAAATTTCCATAAAAGTTAAATCGTTGATTTTCGCCTAATTTTGAAAATGTATTTATTACATTTTTAACTTCTGGATGATCTGGTGCAACACCATAACGAACTAAACCATATGGTATTGGTAATTTTTCTATCATGTCAATATTGGCATTTGGTAGATTTTTTAATAAATATTGTGATGCATAAAATCCAGCTGGCCCAGAACCAATTACACAAATTCTTTTTTGATTTTCTTCTAAATTTTTTGAAATTGTGAAATTTCTTTTTTGTTGTGATATACATAAAGTTAAAAATTTTTTGGTACGAATTAATACTATTGGAAATCGCATATTTAATTGTAGAAATTTTAAATAAATTTAAAAAGTGAAATTTTTCCACGTAACTAAAAATAAATTTAAAAATGGTAAGTAAACACTTGAAGAATAATGAAAAATTGATAAACAATTTTGACAGTTAAATCAAACTTTGTGCATAATTTGGGGTTTTTTTCCAAAATTGGTGATCGTGCTTGTAATTTGTAAACAAATGTATAATGGAAATGGTGATGGAACATTAAACAGTAACTATTTAGATTCAATATCGAAATGCATAATTTTATATATAGAAAATTTAAAACTTTACCTAAAAGAATATTTAAATAAATCTCTATACACTGGTTAACCAACACAAAATAAATCAAGCACAGAACAGCTGTAAATGTAAAAACAAATAATTATATTAAATTTGAGACTTGTGATAAATATCGTTTTCTTCTTCTTCTATAGAAATTTACTTCGTGTGTGTTGTTGTAGGTTCGATTAAATGGTACTTGGTACTTGGTGTTGGTAGAAGTGTAGAAGATAAAGAATCAAAAATCAAACGAAAATAGCAAATTTCTTAATTCTGATCAAAAAGGAGTTAAAGGAATATTTTTTTGTCATGTAATTTCATATATATCTGATTAATGAGATCTGTAAAATAAAAATAATTTTTTTTCTTTACATTTCAAATTTTTATTTCTTTTTAATAAACAATTTTACATGGAATAATATACTAAAACAAAATATATACACTCATATTTGCCTAAATTAGAAAAACAAATCTTACATGCTTAAACTAAACCGTACAATATACACAAACTCATTCTTCCTTTTTGTCCCCCGTTGCTTTGATTTCGTTTCCTTTTATATCATTTGAATTAATTTTCTCATCATTGTTTTTACCACCTCCTATATACTTACAACTTCCACCAATACATTGAAATGGGAAATTCGTATCATTTTTAATCACATTGCCTTTATTGTCTTTTTTCTCCCAGGGATTCCAGAAACGTAATAATATTGGTTGAATAAATAAACGCCAAATTACCAATAATACTGGAATAATAAAGCACGGTACACAAACCATTTTAGTTTCCTCCAATACAACTATGTATTTTTTCTTTTTTTAATTTAAATTTGAGTTATTCAAAATTCATGTTTTTTTAATTTAGAATTTTCTTCTAATTCAATTTATTTTGATTTAATTAAATATTAAAAACTTTGGTCTAAAGATAAAATATGATAAAATCTTTACAATGTCAGTGAATTTTTGTTGACATTGAAAATTTCGATTACAAGAAAATTTTAACGACAATCAAAAAACAAGAAAAAAATTTCAATGTCATCATTGTGCACGCGTACATAATGAAATGTAATTCGAATTGAAATAAGATCATCCTAAAATATGAGATTATCAAATATATGATTAAAATTGTGAATTTGGACTTCACTTACACATTCAAACTATTCAACTTTCATATAACGTTTGTTGTTTATTCTTTCGTCATATTATTTATTGTGTTTTTATTTTGTCAGTTCATTACATTACGATGATGATATTTCTCACTTCTCACCATATTGAAAATTTGTCGTATACATACGTATGGATATGAGTAAATTCAACTTTAAAATTGGGATAATCTTAAATTCGAGTTATATTGGGATATTGGGATTGGTAGAATGGTGTTGCAACATAAGTAATCAGTTTAGTACTAAGTGCTAACTACCATTAAAACTTGTTTGACAGTACAGTTGAGACAAATTTGTTCGTTGTGTCATGTCTGTTCGTTTCGGTTTGTTTTGCTTGGTTATTTAGTTTTTCCTTTAGTTATCTATAACTACACTAAAATTCAAGAAGAAGAATATTGACTGTCATTTTCAGAAATTAAAAACAAATTATTGGGTTATATTTTTGAACCAATAATTCAAATTCTAAATAGCACGTGCAGTGAAATAAGTTTTTTTTTGGAAAACTTTCATATTACAATGTCAGAAAAGAAATTTAAATATCTTGTAGCAGATACTACTGCATTTATAAATCATGTACAGTTAAATGTAAGTACTTCACAGTCTTGTATAACATATTGCAAATTTTCAATACTCATCAGCCTGTGTTTCTTTTTGTAGACATATGCTGAAAATATTCTTACGGTACCTGATGTTGTCAATGAAGTAAAAAATAAAAGGCAAATTCGTCGTCTTGTTGTATTACCATTCGATTTACAGGTACGTGAGCCAGATTCACAATGTCTGGCATACGTTACAAACTTCGCTAAAAAGACAGGGGATTATCCAAGTTTATCAACAATTGATTTAAAGGTGATCGCGTTAACATATGAATTAGAGAAAGAACACATTGGTACTAATCATTTAAGGGAAGAACCGATTGTGTCAAAAGTGATTGCATCTAAAAATAAACCAGAGGTATTTAGGGATAAAAAAGAATTAGTAGGCTTTTATAACCCAAATAAAGGAAAAACAAATAAAGTCGGAAATGAAGATGATGGTGATTTGCAAACACAAGGACCTAGAAATAACAATGCTGACGAAGAAAGTGTTGAAGAAACGGCTGAACAGAATAATGAAAGTAAGACCAATAAAAATTCAGAAGAAAGTGAAGATGAAGATGAGCCATTCGTAGGAGAACAATTAAGACAGTGTCTAGAAAAATTAGAACTTACGAATCTTGAAGATGAAGACGATATACTGATATCACAAAATTATAAGGTCGATTCTGATGCAGAAGAAGAAAAAGAATCAGAGAGAGAATCTGGTGAAGACGAAGAGATTGATGATGACGATTCTTGGATTACACCATCAAATATTAAACAAGTTAAAAAACAATTTGAAGGTGATGCAGAGGAGATTACTAATGTAACAGTGGCTTGTATGTCAACAGATTTTGCAATTCAAAATGTTCTCAAACAAATAAATTTAAATATTGCTGCATTGGATGGAAGAATTATCAAACATCTGAGGACATATATTTTAAGGTGTTATGCGTGCTTTAAAACGACTAGTGTAATGACAAAAATGTTTTGTCCAAATTGTGGTAATAAAACATTAAAACGTGTCGCCGTTAGTCTCGATGAAAATGGTCAACAAATTATTCACATTAATACACGACGTCCATTAACATCGAAATATAAAAATAAAAGTTTACCAAGATTTAAAGGTGGTAAACATTCATGTAACCCAATCTTATTTGAAGATCAACCGATACCAAAACAAATGCCATCACGTGTAGCTAAAACGAAAACATGTCCATTAGATGATGATTATATAGCTGGTATATCACCATTTGTATTTCGTGATGTTGATTCAAAATCAGCGTTGCTACGTACTAAAGGTAACATAAAGCAATGGGCAAGAAATAATGAATACGAGGAATTACGAAGGAAAAAACAATTTAATCGTTTAGTTAAGTAATAGATTATTTGTTTTTTTTATTTATCAATTACTAAAAAATAAAATTAAAAAAATAAACAGAAAAACATGATACTGTTTCAATTCAAATATGAACCAAATTTAATTTTATGTTTTTTATTGTTTTTAGAGATTTTCATTTTGTAATGATTTTCCAAAAATTTTACTTTATATGCCATCAATTCATAAGGCAGTTTTTCGTCTTTATTCATACTATTCCATATTTTCGCACCTTGTCGTACGATCTCTTGTGGGCTAGCTGAAAGTGATTTATTCTTTAATTCTCTTCTTACATCACGTAAAAAATTGAAAAATGCATTTTTCGTTTTTGATTCTGATGACATTTTCGTTTTTTTTTTGTATTTTTTTAAATGATAAGATTTTATGAAAAATTTTCTTTTTTGACTTGTAATTTGGGGTATTACTGTACATACTGGTAAAATTAATAAAATTTATTCATTTGTTTTATTTGTTGAATTTTGAAAAAAACGTTCATAAAAGTACATAGAAATTCATAACAAAAATCTAGTATTCGTGAAATCTAGTAAAGACATTTCTGCACAACTTTATACACATATGTACATATGTATGTACATATGTATGTTGTACATTTATTCAGATTCAAATTATTAGAAAAAAGTTCATGATTGTTCAATCCGTGGAAATACATTTTATATGTTGTCTGGGGCAAATTGGAAAATTACATAATAGTGTAATTTATTTTTGGAGACCATTGAATTTGTTTTAACGGTTTTATTTCTACTTTTCTGCTAAATTGAAATAATTTTCCTAAATTCTCGATGTATACTTGCCTATATTTCTTCTGAAAATTTAATTTATTACAATTATATTACAATTTTAAACTTATAAGTAAAAGTTTTCTGTTAAATTTCCTAATTATTGAAATTATTTCCGTAGGAACTAAATAAAATTTTCAAAATTTAAAAAGCATATACTAACGTTACGTACATACATACATATGTATATACGTATGTGCGATGTTTACTGTATACACATACAGCGTACAACATACATACAATAAATGTGTATTAATTACACGATGTGATAGAATACGAAGAAATATGCAGAAAATATGGTTACATGCGGGGATGGGGATGCATTTTTAAGAAAGATCATCTAATTTCTAAAGTATGAGTATGTGTGTATTGTAGCCTTAAGGAAATGTTTTAATGTAACGGTTATTTAACTCTTTATACTTATGAATTTTGTTTTTTATTTTGAATTTCCCATTATTTTTACCTACACAAGCAATCTACAGTTTGTTAATTTTCCACAAAATTTTCATGTGATACTGGTGTGATTGTGGATTTTCCTGTTGACTATTAAGTATACCTATAGTGGAAAATTATGAATGTGTGTATGATATATTGGTTGTACGAATATACTTGTATACGTGTAGCTTGCATAAACATTTGATAAATTTTTTTTTGAGAATGTGTTAGTTAAAATAAAATCGTCTTGCCCCGTTCCCAAAACTCATGAATTTGTTTACTAGGGGATACTCATATGTTTAATGAAAATCATACTCAGAACTGTAAGGGTATAAACTATAAAGTATAAACACATAATATTAGTATGTATACACATATTTGCAGACATGTATTATCTGATTTTCTCATTTTCCATTATTACAAAATAAACATGGTATTCAGCGGTATATGTGTACATTGTATACAAAATACAAAAAATGATGTAATCATACAATTGTATCTACATATATATCTAGAGAACGCACACGAATTTGTAACACTCAAAAATTTTCTCATCTTCTAAATGAGAAAATCAAATGAAAAACTCAAAATTTTCCTTTTTTTTTTATTTTTCGGTTTATAGGAATTTTCATAAATTTGCATAATGATACGCTAATAAGACTGAATATGCAATAAGTTACGTATTTCCCGTATATAAAATTTAGGCTATTACAATTACGAAATTTTAAATCTAAAAAAAAACCAAGCAAGAATTGTATGTAAATTTAATGATGCATTTTATTTGAAATTTATGTTAATTTTGTAGTGATTTTGAATTTTCTGACGAAAGTGTTTGAAAATGAGGAATTCATTATATTTACAAATTTTTAAATTGAAGCTGAGAGTGATGTATAAATATTTTAATGTTTACGTATACATATAATAAACATATACTCTGATATTTATATAATGTACATATGAAACAAATTATAAAGTATATATAGTTATATTATGTATGTATGTATGTACACGATACACACAATTATTGAACTAAATCAAAAAATCAAGTTCAATCGCGTAATATACATACATATGTACATATGTATATATACTGACAATGAGATAAATACATACATTCCCGTGTATTATATATGTGTCAGTATAGAGTTTTAATAATAATGATAATAATAACAACAAATGCTAAACTGATGATGATGATGATGATGAGCTAGTGTGAGCAGTGAGATCTTGTTTGGCTATTTATCAATCCATTCATATCATTTATCTATCAGCAAAGCTATCATTTAGTTTACCTTATTCACATCATCTGTAATAGCCTATATCATCATATTGTGTTTTGTTATACATATGTACATATTTATTATTATTATTTTGTAAACAGACCAGCCATATAATTCAGTATACTAAATATTTTTCTAATTTAGTTTATTTCTAATTTTTTTTTCTTAATTTAAGCAGAATTAAGCTAAATATTACTGAAAAAATTTAAATAAATTTTGTGATGTGAATAACAACAATATAACACTTTAATTGTAGAAAAAACAATGTTGATTATAAATTCGTATTTAATAGATATTGAGTGAATTGGATGCCGTGTTATACGAAGGTGTTTATTATTAGTGTAAAAGATAATTTGTTTTTAAGCATTTAAATAATTTTAATATATATATATATTTTTATTAAATTAGAAGTTGCCTATTCAAAATACAAAAAAAAAAAATAGATAAATAAATAGATAAAGAATAGAAATGTAAAAGAGAATTTAGTAAATACCTGTGTTTTTCCAACAAAAAAAAAAATGTATATATATGTATACATGTATGTATGTATAAATATTAGAAGTGAAATGTAAACAAAATAAAAGAATGAGAATTAAAATTAAAATACAAAAATAAATTTGGAGCATTTTAATATGCACATTGAACGGTCAAGGATAATAACAAAAAAAGAAAAATTAAGGAAAAAATTAAAAAAAAAATTTTTCTTAATAAAACAAAAAAAAATAAATAAATTCAAATGTAGATGTATGTTGTATGTATAAGACACGTACGTATACATAAATGTATAATTATATATGTATGTATATGTACATTCACAATAATACTACAACTGTGCACTTTTCACTGATATATGCATTACTCGTATGTACATAGTATGAAAGCATACATACTAATATTTTGTTTTAATTTATTTAAATGTTTATTTTAGATCTCTTTAATATTTATATTGGACTTCGTTTATTAATAGTTTAATCATACACATAATCTAAAGATAAACATTTGAATAGAAATTAAAAACAAACGTAAACATACAGAAAAAAAAGTAAGCAAATTTATAGTTGTCGTAATCATAAATATATACATATATCAAAATGTATTAATTGGTATTTTACGTTTATTCGAGAAATTTTCATTTGGAAAATTGTTTGCATCAGTTTTCTCTCTGTCATATTTTTCTTTATATGTTATCGTCATTAGGAAAATTTTTCTGTTTGCGTATGAAAAACAAGAGCCCTCATAGACCTTTTAGGTAAAATACTTATAGTTTAGTTACATATGTATATACGTACTATACATTACAGAACAGAGTATGTTGCATTGCATTTGCCATTTATTTATTTTTATTTTGTTTTTTCGTAAAATTTTCCTAATCTCTGAGTAAGGAATCAAAACAAAAAGTTCATCGGTTTTACCTTTTGCTTGTGTTAGTATAAATTTTAGCTGTAATATGTATACATATATATGTTCACATACAACACAGAGTGATAACATTAAAATGCAGGATTGCATACAGAAAAATACAGCTATATATTTTCTCTGGTATATGTACATACGTATTTGTGTCTATATACCCACTAGAAATGTTAGTGACGAGCCTCCTTCTTGGGGGGCCATTTGAAAGAGTTTAAAAAGTGTATGCACTATGCATATAAATATTATAAAATATAATTTAACAGGACACAAACACAAGAGCAACTGATTTGCATCGAAAAATAAAAAGAGACTAATAGAGGTTTTTGTTTTTTGTAACAAATCTAAAATTTAGGATCTGCTATGTGTGACGTAGACACACGATGCATGTCCAATAAAAAAAAAAAAAAAAAAAAAAAAAAAAATCAGAAAAATCCAAGAGATTAGAGGAAAAATAAATTTATTTGTTTGTATTTGTAAAAGCTTTTCTTCTCTCTGGGTTTGAAAAGTGTACATGTATTTAACATGTCCAACACATACATCGTATATGTCCATGTATTTTATGTGTATTATGTATATGTATACGTATGTACCTGTAAATGTGTGCATATACATACAAAAAAGAAAACAGAAAATCAACCCCAAAGAAACAAAATCGACCGACAATTTTCCACTTATGTACATTTAAAAAAGAAAAAAAAGTTTTTCTTCTTTTTGCTTTTTCAAAAAAATAAAATAAAGCAAACCAGAAAAAATATAATGAAAATCAAATCAGTCTAGTATAGTCCTTATAATCGTTCGATATTCAACTAGTATTTGTTCTTATCATTTTATTTTATTATTTTGTACCATATACATACATATGTACATAATACTGTATAAATTTGATAAAAGTAAAAAAAACAGCAAAAAGAGAAATTTAATCTGATATTTTTATTATTTTCTATTTTAAAATAAATTTAATTTTATTTTTTTTGTGAATTTATAATACGTTGTAGAATTTTGAATTTTAATTAAAAATTAAAGGAAAAAAAAATAATAATAAATAATTAAAAATAAACATGAATAAAATAACAACAATAGTGTGTATCAAAATAAAGTGCATGAACGCATTATACAAAAATATGAAATTTAATTTTTACATGCAATAAAACTGTATATCGTCATGTTTATACTCGTACATTGGCTGTTTGATGTAAATATGCAAAATATGTACGATCAAAGTATTAAAATATAAATCCATTGTTAAACATTAGATTCAATTTTCTGTTGTTTTTTTTTTTGTTTTACGTTTTCCATTTATATCCTTTTATTTACTTTGTGGAATTTATTATTGTTAGTATCGTTCTTGGTCACGGAAAACACAATATAGTGTACACAGTGATTTTACTATTTAATATGGGTAAATAAAAATTGAATTGATTTATTCTCGTAATATAAAAATAATATAAATAAAAGAAGCAAACACATGATGACTTCTAATAATAAATTTCATCCTTGCATTTAATTACCTGAACATTGATTTGTAGCCTTTAGTAAATCATCATGAAATAAATTTTTGGTTTTCTTTAATATATATAATTATATTTTTTTGTTTGTTCACTAATTTGTTGTATGGTGTGTGTATATATATCAGCCAAGATTTGCATAATACAATCATAATTTTTTATTATTATTATTGCCTTTTATTGTATACAGGAGGACTGTAAACTAATAATAATTAATTAAGGAAAATAAAATAAAAGAAATTGTTTTTTGCTGTTATTGTTATCCTACTTTTCTGTTATAAAATCAAAAAGGATTTGTATATGATACAAAGTACATAGTGTGTAAAAATAGTGAAAATTTTTAAAGATTAAATCTTTTGTATGATACCGATATGTAGAATTTACAAAAAATTGTATAATTATCCTGACACAATACTGATGGAAACTCTTAACTCACAAAAAAAAATTACATGAATTATAAAACTTATACAAAAAAAAAAAATTGTGTAATTATCCTGTACAATTGTTCTAATTAAAATCAAATCTACGACACTGTGTACCAAAACTCATAGAAAAGAAATTGTAAAGTACGTACAAATACGTCGATATGTATCGAAAATCATTCTGTTGTCCTGCTGATTCTTTTTTATATGTGTCTGCTATCTGTGTTCTAAAATGTTATGAAATAATTCAAATTCGAATTAATTGATTTTATTTTTCTTTAAAATAAAGAAAAAAATTTTTTTTTTTTTATTATAAAATTTAGAAAAATTTTAAACGCTTCTGTATGTAGAGTATATTGAGATTCACATATGTATAAATGCATGTAAAATGCTTTTGTCTTTATAAAAATAATAATACGTGTATATATGTGTGTAATAGAATATGTAAACTATAAAAAAAAAAAAAAACTTGTTTTTGTGTTCGATTTTTTTTAGTATTATTAAAAAATACATGTCGTTTAATATATACATAGAAGTGCTTTTTGTATAACTATATCTATTATAGGAGCTGCATCCTGTACATACATAAATTCTAAAAAGAAAATACATTGCTTATCTAGCACATAAAGTGAAAATTTATAGTTTATAAATATTGAAAAAATAAAAAAATAAAAAAAAATATTTATAAATGTGTAAAAAAATAATTTTTTTTTTTTTAAAATAAAACAAATCAATTTGCTGTTAGTGTCTGCTGCGTGTGCATTAATTCTCTAAAGGAACCTGAGTTCTAAACTACATAATACATAAATTGCATATTTTTGTGTTTTTATTAATTTTTAAAATAATTATTTTCCTAATACTTATTATTGAGAAAGAAGAAATTATACAGACCTAATATATTAGTTGCCTGTATGTATGTATTAAGAAAGAAATTTTCAAAAATTTTCTATCTATCGTCCTGTTTGTCTTATAAAAATGTAGTGAAGGGAAAAGTGTTTATGTAAAATTATTAGTGATGTAAAAAATTTTTGTCCTAAATAAAATAAAAAATAAAATTTTAAATCTGAGTTTCAAATAATGTGTGTTTGTTCACTTTATGTAAAAAAATCATAGAAATTCTACAGAATAAAAAGAAAATAATATGTGTGTTACTAAATGTTATGTGAAAAATCAGTTGCATAAAAGCCGGAAAATTAAATAACAAAACAACAAAAAAATTTTTTTTTCTTTTAATAAAGAAAATTTAAAAATTAGAGAGATTACAGAGGATTACAAAGGAAAAAAATGTAAGTACCTATTATAGGCCAGTGTATTTTACATTTTGATCCTTTCAGAAATTTTAAAATTAAAAGCAGTTTTTTTTATGTCATAGTTTTTAACACAGGGATAAATTTAAAAAATATTTTTTTTTGCTTTTCCTGATGAATAAATACGTAAATATATGTATGTATATTAGTTTGCGTTAAATATTTTCTTTTACATTTAAATACATTCCTCTTGGTTGTACACAATATATTGATTCTTATATGCAAGAGTTTTCCTACATTGTTTTTTTCTTATTCTTTTTTTGTTTTTGTTGGTTTTTTTATCAAATAAATATTTTATTTTATAATATTGACAGCTGTTTAGGTTCTTTTTTAAAAGCTTTTTATGTACGTATGTATACCTATATATGTATGTACGTATAATATTGCTCTAATATATTTCTGTTTATTTTTTGTTTTTTTTTCTTGCTTTTTTCTCTGTGAAACGAAACCTATACATTAAACGGACTATGCTTGCTTTATAATACTGTAATATAGGTTTTCTTTTTTAATTTACGTGTATACGTTACGCTTGTGTGTACAGAAAATATCCTTTTCTCTGTTTTTATTCTGTGTGATCTGTGTGGTAGATACGTGTGTACACAAATAAAAATTTTATACAGGGAATATCTAAAGGAAATTTTCATTTTTCTTATGGTAATATAGAAGGATTCGATAATATGTACGTATGTATATAAGAAGTGTTGCCAATTTTATTTTTGTCATTGTCATAATATAGGCATTACAGACTAATGAAAAATTTTAAATTTTTGCAAAATTTATTGTTTTTGTATTCCTTCGCTTGTTATATCGTTGGTTGTTGTTGTTCAGATATGTATTCTTTATTAAATATGTTATTGGAGACTCTATCCTACTATCTTCTCTTCTTTCGTCTTGTAATCGATAAAAATCGTAAAAAATTTTTAGCTTAAAAATTTCGAACATTCCTTTTTTTTTTATTTAGCCCTTTCCTTTTAGTTTTTTTTAACCCTTTTAGTTATTTTAAATATAAAACCTATTGAACTTTAAATTTTGTTAAAAGCAGCTTTTCTTAAAGTTATACATTATTCAATATTTGTTTATTTCTTATAATAATAGTATACTTTTTTTCTTTCAAGATTTATACAATATGAAATCGTACTCATATAATGTACATATATGTATGTACATTTATCATAGCATTATAGACATATTATATTTAAAGGCGTTATACTCGAGACCAAAAAATACTCGAATTTTGTTTTAGATTTATCAAGAACTTTTCTAATGATAATATTTGTAATATACTTGTAATTCAAGGATTATCACAATTTTTAATTGCACCATTCCTGACATTATGCATATCATACTATATATCATATTATTCTAGGGTTGTCTGTATTTAATTTTAAAGTAGGTATCTATAAAAGTTTAAATTTATAGCAAAAATAATATGTAGTATAGAAAACGTTTGCGAATTCTTGTTGACAACAAGTGAAAAAAATGTAAGAAGAAGAAACGAAAGAAAATGAAAACAATTAGGATATTTATTCCGCATTCTGGTAATACTTTAAAAGTATACGTACGAGTAATGTATGCAAGTGAAAAATAATATTAAATTCTTTATATCTGAACAAAATAGAACAGAACATTTTCACGTACTCATATTAATTTTGTTTTTTGTAGAAATATATACATATACTGTATATCCTACATAGTACATACAATGATAAGTTTAAATATCGCTTCTTAGCCTATATATACATAAGTACATACTCATTAATGTATGTATATATAGTATAATATATATATGAATGTGTGTACGTATGTGTTCTCTATACATAATAGCGATTATGTAAGTATGCGCGCGCATACATACATATATTCATTTTTATGGTATAGTTCTTGATGGTGATGAAAAATAATGGTACAAAAAAAGGATATATTTATTTATTATTATTCTAAATCAAATATATGTATACATTATCTGTATATAAAACTCATTGTATATATAAAAGACCGACCGATAAAAATGTTTGTCTTCTTTTTATATCAAAAAAAAAAAACTTTTCCTTTTTTGCATGTTTTTCATTTTCTTTGCTCGTTTTTCCTTTATTTTCTGACTTTTCTTATATACATACTAGTATTTTTATTAGATTTTTTATTTATTTTTCATTTTCATGCAAGAATAATAAAAAAATAAATTCTAGTATATATGCGGAAAAACGGATAAAACAGAATAGACAAATTTGTTGGCAAGAGAAACACAAGGATTATATAGCATATGATTAAAGGATATTTACATATGTATATAAATACAAGTATACGTAATGTATAAAGTATTTTTGGTTTTTCTTGTACCTTCCATCTGGTTGAATCTTTTGCGTCATCAAAGCACCACTTTTTTCAGTATATCTAGATGTCTATATATGATGATACTCATATTTTTTCTATTTGTAGCTTCTTTGTATACCTTTTATTTACACATTCATCTACTTTTCATGTGTTTGTTGTTCTGTTCATTTTGTCTATGTTTTCGGTTTTCTTTTTTTTTAGCCTTATAAAAAATTTGTTCTAATTTTCAGTTTATTTAATGTATTCCACAATTTATATACATGAATGAAAATAAAATATTAGAAAATACTAAATAAAATGTATGTGTATGCTATGATGAAATGAAATGCCGATTATAAAATACATAAATACTAAACCTGATAATATTACAACATGTGATATAGAAAAACAGGGCAAAATATATACTTAACATATACAAAATATGCGACAAAAAACATAGTATCTTAAGCCATCAAAGGGGGATTAATATGCATGCATGTATTAAATCCTTATGTTTATTTTGTGTAAATATATTGGAATATTTTACACAGGTAAATTAATCTTCGATTTTTTCTATAATACAATGAACACACATTATATTAAATGCAAATGACCGATGTACGTGTATTTATCATGTGATAAATGACCATTTATCTGCATGAATTACGTTTTACACGAATATTACAAAAATGCGTTTACTCTATTTTTTCTAATTTACATATGTATAACACAAGGAATTATGCAAAAAAAAGTATTATAATTTATTATTTGAATTTTATTTATTGCAAGGTATTTGTGGTCTTTTAAAACGTTTTTTTGCATCTGGGATAAAATTATCATTAGTTTATAAAAAATTTTAAATTTTTAAAAATTTTTCACTTTTTTTTAAAAGTCGAATTCTGAGTTCCAATAGTTGTAAATTTCTCTTACAGTTACAAGGGAGAAATGCAAATAATTGAAGAAACATTTCTTTAGGAGAGTTAAGGTAAAAGGAATCACTATACTTCGTCTTGGAAAAATTGTAAATTTTATAATGGGAAATTTAGGACATAATGAGATTAATCTTCTTGAAGAAATTATTTTTAGACATTAAGTAACGATAAACTATTAATTGGCTATTTTGTTTTTGAGAAATTGAGATATTTATTAATTTTTAATGCACAAAAAAAAAAAACAAATAATGAAAAAAAGAGCAGACTTGAAAAACTTTAATACAATACTTATCACTATTAATAATAATCATTATTAAATTCATGAAAAAAAAGCAGACATGTATTTACAAAAGAATTAAAAAGAAAAGAAGTCAAAAAAAGGAAGAAAAATTAAAGAAAATAAAAATAAAAAGGTAAACAAAATTTATCTATTGTTTTTCCAAGTGTCATCTAGAGAAATGACAACAATAATGTTATTTTCTTACATGTGTCTTTTCAATTATACTTATGGGAGACGTCTATTCGTATATCCACAGTTAATACGTATATGTATGTATGTACATATTATGTATATAGATATATACTCGTATACTTGTTTGTACATGTATAATCAGCAGAATTTGTATAATAATACTAGAGAAAACACAAATAAACATTTAAATTTTAAATTGCTTCAAGAAATTTAATATAAACATTTTCTTTTCTGCCGTATTATTATTATTATCATTTGTATTATTATTTTGTTATTTATCATTTTTTTTACATGAAAATTGATACACGAGAATTTTTTTTTGTGTTTTTGCTTCATGTGTAAAATATAAAGATAGAATACATATACATATATAGCAGGTATAGGTAACTCTCGTATGACACAATATATTGTTCATAATTTGTAGTGTATCGTGAATTATGAAGACAACAGTGGACCATTTTGATGAGGAAAGTAAGATTTGGCATAGAACGTCGATAAATTAAGTATGATGGGTACTAGAAAGTGGGCAAGAGCAAGTGCTTGATTACAAAAGCTAATGTAAATTCCATATAATTTGATTGATTTACCATGGAAATTTTGTATTGGGTATAATTTCCATATAATACGACAATCATCTGTATCTGTAAATCCACGTAATACGGATTACAAATTTATATAGGTAGTTTTTTTTCTTCAAGGAAAATTTTTTTAGATGGGATCATCAAAAAGATATTTTTCTCTTTATACTTTATTTGTTTTTATTATTATTTATTTTATGTTTATTTTTTAAAGAAAATTTTTATGTAATTTTTTATCATGATGATGATGATCGTTATCGTAGTGGCATAATTTGTTTGCTTGCTTTTATAGTAATAATCTGTAATATCCATATTTATCCGTATCTTCCTATTAAATACATCTCGTATATTCACGTATGCATATAAAAAGAGTATTTGTTTAATATTTTGAATTACATATTTATTTATTTTTTTAAGTATTTATTTTTTTATTTTTCATTTTCATTTTTAATGAGTTTTCAATTTTGTATTAAACAGTTTTTTATTTATTTATTTAATATTATATTTATTTTTTATTTTCATCGTATATATGAAATTCAAATATCACATTTCAATTTTCAATTACACATGGCGTAATATGTGTATGTACACACTACACACATACATATGTACCAATGTGTATAATGTAACGAATTTTTATAATATGTACATGCTATCGATTTTATAACGAATCTTATATTTAAATTTAAATATTAGCATACACATAAGTACGTAATTTAAATATTTTTCTATTTTTCCTCATTCTGAATTCTATCGGGTCTTAACATATGTATGTATGATACGTAATGAAAATTTTTTCTTGTGTCTTTTGTCTATTAGGATGTTTTTAGGAGCAATTTTTAGAATGTGGGTAAATATTAGAGTATGATTTTTCTGCTTTTTTCAAATAAATGTTAGTGAATTGAGTTACTTTTCCTGTTTATCCACAGACTACAACTCACAACAAGTCACTGATTTTTTTAATTTCATCTTTTAAGTTGTTCGATCATCAGTTGATTTTCTTTTCGATCCGTCAGAAGCTTCTTTATTCTTTTTTCAGAAAAAAACGATGTTAGTTGTATCATTTTACTCATACACATGAAGATTGAAGTTCCTTATAGGTATATCGATTATAAAAAATTACCAAAAGTATAACTGATAACTGAAGTATCACGTACATGGAAAATGAGATTCCAAATTTGCTCTCAGTGAAACCAATGTGTATATCTGTATAATTATATTGTTTTAGTTTTTTTGATTTGACCGTTGTGAAATACATTAAATGTAGTTATATGAAATTTAAGTCATTTTAATCGTTGTAATCCCATAGAAGGAAGTTGAAGCAGAGTGTTGATAATTTCAAGAATTTGGAAGAAAATTCTACATATAAATCGTATACTAATTTCAATTGGAACATTATTTATTTCAGTTAAGAATTCTTGAGATATTTAGTAAATACTTGTATACTTAAAAGCAGACATTTCATCTGTTAAGACCTGATACATTTTCAATGTAATAAAGACATCAGCTGATGATTGTCTTCGTCATTACTATTATTATATTTTTATAGAAATATTGTACGTAATGTCTACTGGCATTATGTTATATATGTACATATATATATATATGTATGTATATATGTACATATGTATATATGTATTTATGCCGATGTGATTATCATCAAGCGTATAATAATGAAAACTGATTGAACTAAATTAAAGTATAAAATATCTCTTTGGTGCTATAAATCTACAATTATACATACAGATATATGTACGTGTGCATAATAACCACATAGTTTTTGATTTCAACATTGTATACATATACAAGAACTGTATGCTATATAACGTGACGTTGATATAAAATTAATTCAGTTTTCAAATAACATTTTAGAATTTTATAGATACATATACATTGATGTATTCTGAGTTTATATATAAATTATTTATTATTTGTCATATTGTTATATCATCTTCTATTGTACTACTGTAATAACATACGTATGTACTATTATATAGCTATCTTTGTATCTTTTCAAACAATTAATAAAATATCATAGCAATTTATTCATTGATTTAATGAATTATGTATTTAATTTTACAGAATTGTATTATTTTTGTTAACATAATTCTTTTTGTTTTGTTTCACTCAAACGATTATTACTGTATTTTGTAATAAATTCAAATTCAAAATTCAAAAATTCCAATAAAATATTATATAAATATTTTAGAAATTTTTTTCAAATGAATAATTTTGTTCATTTTTAATTGGCAATTTTTAAAGAGCTACAATTCATGAAATTTCTGAAGTTAAAATAAATTGGACAACATTTCAAGAATGGTTTCACATAAAAGGCATGAGTTGATAACCGAAAAGAAGAGTTTACAAAAAAGTCTTTAAAAATTGAAATCTATGAGGGTCAATAGAAAGTGGAAATATAAATCTGATTATATCATAAAATATTAAAATGTGAAAAATTAACCTTATGGCTTTTCCAAAATAAGTGGCTTCTTTGTAAATTAATTTAATTATTAATACTCTACACAGATAAAATTAAACATTTAAAAAACGGATGTATATATATATATACTTAAAAATTCAAAATAAATTTCGTTTATATAATGATAAGTTTATAAAATTTTAAATTTTCAGTTAAGATTTGCTTTTATTTTTATTTCTCTACAGTGAATTTATGTATCTAATAAAACAAAAAATGGGTGAAATGAAATTAACGTCTATTTAGCATTGAATTTTTATTTATTTTTCCCCATTTCTTAAAGTTTTTTGTATATAAGGTGAAAATTAAATTTATTGTATTTAAAAAACCCTAATTAAAATTTATGAGATGTTCAAAAAAGTAAAAATTATTCACTTATACCTTTGTTTGTTTATTAGTATGAAAATAAAAATAAAAGCTAGAATAAATGTTAATTTGAATAATCTGATTTTTTTTTAACAAATAGGTACATACTGGTATTTTATATTTTGAGTAGCAGCCTATTTAGAATTTTTAGTTTCGTCAAGTTTAAATTACTAGTGGTCGTATATTCGGTAGTCACCTTTTTCTACACTTCGTATAATTTTATGCTTAAATAGTTCATCATCATTACCAGGAATCTTACAGTTTGTGGTGGATCATTGCTCAGCACGTTACGTATAATATTTATATAATTTTGCTACGTCAGGTGTGGTTTTTCGGGGCTCTTTCTACCACATAGAGCATGCAATACAGAAAATATTTTCTTCATTCTTTATCAGATTTTTTTGGAACATAACAAAACCATCTAAGCCATCTGGTGTTATTCAAGTGGTATAAAATTTTATTTTGAATGCATCCTTAAGTTCTACAATGTACAAATTTTGTGCCTGGCATAGTAGAACATTTTCCCATTTTTTATAATTAAAGTGTACGTCCCTTAAAAATATGCATACAATGTTGTCTTGATCGATATATGTATGTATGTATTTGTATACATTTTATTTATGTACAAGTACAAAAGTCTTATGTGCAAATTTTACAGAATATATTGCACAATAAATAATTCTATGATTAAACTCATGTTCTTATAGATACATTTCAAGTAATTTTGTTGAAAAAACATTATAAAAAGGTGTGCCGCCCTATTCTCATATATTGTACATATATACTATATGTATGTATGTACTCGTACTTTTATATATATTGTATTTTATAAATAGCTGATGAACATGTATACTCAAATGTTGTAAATACACCTACAATCTTTGAAAATAATTTTTATTATGATGAACATAAACGTATTTTGAACATACAGATTTTATTTTTATGTTACATGGGATGGTTTCATAACCAATGAAGCATAATATATTTTCTGTATAAAGATTAAAATAGTTATTCATTTGGCACTAATTTTTTTTTGTAATGATTAAAGTACATTATACCGTATATGTGTACATATTGTGTATGCTTTCATATAAAGCAATATTATAAATATGGCTACGTACATGGCACATAATACAGATTATGTTTTCATTATTATTATCTCATACATACAGTACATACATAAATTGTTAATTTTATTATTATTAAATTGATTGATTTTTTGTACCACAGCAAATGTTCTTACTTACAGGTAATCTATTTTTGAAAAAAAAAAAAAAAAAACTTTGAAGTGTTATTGGTAATGCTCGTAATACTCGCATATTGTAGTAGTATTGTGCATAAAATATTCAGATATAATGTTAAGATTAAATCAAGTTACACATACCAGAAAGGGTATTTAAATAAATTAAAAAAAATAAATTTCATATTTTATAATATTTACAAACGTTTAACAACTTGTAATAAAATGCTGAGATACTATAATAATTTTGGAAAATATATATTTTTTATACATAAGTACATGATTTTAAGTATTAAATTGCAGTTTAATTTTTAATGATGTGAAAGTAATTGAATACATATCACATCGTTTATCCTGAAGCACTCTAAAGGATAACCATGAACACCTTACATTTTACTGTGTTATCTTTATATTTGCGTAGTTGTAAGAATATATTGTATAAAATAAATGATTATGAGAAATATCTGAGAAATTTTAATCGAATGTCAAAGATAAATGACATTTTTGACAATATTTTAGAGTAGTTGAATACATTTTATTCTGAATGAAAATATAATATTAAGTATATAAAATTTTCTCTACTTAACTATTTGGCATTTTCAAACTGATACTAGTAATTCTTGATTATGTTTCCAAATACAGCCAATCATTTTATTATTAAACATCCTATTTCAACTGTCGTTTGACTATCATTTTTTCTATATAATAAATATATTTTGATAATAGTCGTGTCATGTTTGGACACGTAAATTACTATAATCATGCAAAATCGTTTATTGTGAAATTGAAAAATTTCATTTTAAATATCAAAATGATGTAATTTAAAAATCATCCAATTAATTAGTGAAATTTTTTGATTTTGACTAATTATTATTAAAGAAATTGAAAATAATCATCATCATTATTAAGCAAATATTTTACAGTAGTATCTGTTTACATGCAAATTGCATGTTTTATTTTGATTGCATTTTATGTACACATGTAAGTGACATACATATGTAAGTATGTACGTAGCAATTTTGCTAAAATATCTTATCATGATCATCATTATTGTCTCTACAGTCTGTATAATCATGTATCATTTCATGTATATCAGTATATACATGTATATCAGTATGTATATAGATCATGTATAATTTTGCAATTCTGTACAATATGTAAATACTGCGGCACAAACATACATACATATATAGTGGAAAATTTTTTAAATATTTTTAATGAAAAGATTTACGGTCCAATTATCACAATAAATATATGTTTTGTAAAGGTCAATTAATATGTTTGTATACATACGTTGTACACATCAGTCTATATAATTTGTATACAACGTATACATGAATGTATATAAATACATATGAATACGCATTATTTTGTTTACGTACAGGATATCTCAGTATTCTGTACAATTTTAAAAAATATCGCATCAACACTATTCAAATAAAAAATAGAAATGCTAATGAAAATCAGACATATTCAATGTTTTGTACAAATTTTTGTTCAAAAAAAAAAAATCTGATTTCTATACAATATTATTTTATTGTAAAAAAATCATTTTTGAACTAATTTTACGAATCAAATTATTCCTATACAAAATAGACTTAGTACATTTATTTTGAGACACCTTATATGGTTATCTATTTAGAATTTATACATATGATATAAATCTAAAAATATTCAAAGTATATTTATGTAAATATAACAAACATATACATGTGAATGCCCTATACGTACAAATGTTAATAGAAATATGAATCACTCGTAATGCACAAAACAATTTTTATTTTTATATACATATATAGTATATATATTTTTTTTTAAATAAAAATAAAAAACTATTTTTAATATTTGTCCACAAAATAAAATAGTATACAAGGATGCACAGTTCATTTTTGCGTATACATTTACACCATACTATACGTAGTATATATATATATATATATATATATATGTATGTATGTAATATGCAAATATATGTGTATTCTGTTCATGTGTGTATATTTTGTGCCAATTAGAAGTAATTAAAATCAATTATGATCTAAAAATATTTTTAAAAATAATAAAAAAGATTAAAAAAAGATAATTTTATCTAATGAAAGAAAATGAAACAAAAAAAAAAAAAATGAGAAAATATTTTCTTGCAAAATATTTTTAATATAGGTACTTATAGAATTATAATTTCATTTTTAGAAATGTGTAGGTAGCTGAGGATACATATCAAAGGTATTTACATATGTACAAATTTTTACGTAGATAGATAGGTAAAGCTAAAATCTGGATGTTAAATAAAAATTTATATACAATTTGTTATTATATTTAAATTTTATTTTATATATGGATATGTATTACATACACGTACGTATGTACATATGTATGATTCTCACGCTTATATGAATGTATTCTATGCTACATGTTAGGTACTCTCATACTGCAACTTTAAAGTATGTATGTATGAGTACCAGCTTATACTTAAATTATAATGTTCATTTTTATTTTCAAAATTTTTTACGGTTGGTAGATATTTAAATATAATAAACAAAAATAAATTATATATGTATCTACCAAAACAAGAAAGATTTTTGGCTATTTTAATTTATTTTAGTAGACATTAAATTTTTGTAATTAAATCAAAAAATCAAATTATAAATGAAAAAATGAAATTTAATGAATTGAAAATAAAATCTTTAAAAACAAAAATTATTTTCTTTTCATTGAATTATGAAATCTTTAAATATGTGTATGTATGGACAAATATTCTAAGAATAAATATTTTATACAAACAATTTTCATTTCTTAAAGAATTTAAAATGGAAAATAATTGATAAATATTTATTTATTAATAGAATTTAATATTCCAGTAAAAATAATGTTTTCATTCTCATATTCTCATACTTTAATTCAAAATTAATTTTTTTCGTTATGATTTTGTTTATTAAAGGCTTTATTTTTCGACAATATTATAATGATTTTTAATGATGTTTACTTAGAAGATTTAACTGGAATACCCGTGCAAAAAAGTATTAAATTTATACTGTCATATATACTACAATTTGAAATATTTTTCTAATATTAAATTAACGTTATTGAAATATGTTAATTGTAAAATAACGTTGTTTGTTAAATAACGTTGAGGAATTTTGGCATATATTTTACGTTTAGTTTTGATTTTTTTTTTATTTCCTTTTGAAGAAAAGAATAAACAAAACACAGACAGTAGTATACAAAAGGTTTTAACAAATTTCAAGTTAAACATAAGAAAAAAGGGTCAAAATAAAAATATTGAAATTAGCATAATGTAATAATACATTAATACATTAATATTACGTAAAAATAAAAACGAAAAGACAAAAATATCTCTTCTTAAGTTTATTTGTACATACACATACATATGTATGTGTTTGTATATGATAGAAACCGATAAAATAAATTTTCTACGATGATATAACTCTGTCATATTTTATTACTTATAATCTATTTTAATAAAATTTGTGTATATGTATTACTTATAGCTATCTTCAATGCTTCAATGTTGTTTGATTATTACACACTTTTTCGTTTCCCCATTTTCGTTATCATCGTCATAAGAAAAACTTGTTGCTATTGATAAAAAATTAGATTTTCAGTGGGGTAATTTTTTACAACTCGTCTATCCTCTAGAAACTAAAAAAAAAATTATTTTTACAACAAAACACATAGAGAAAATTCATGTTTTTTTTTCTATTCAACAATTACAACAATAATAATAAAAAAAGAGTCAAACTACCTTATTTTTATTGTATTCTAAGTTTTTTCATATCTAGTATGGTGAACATGTGAAAAAGTGTACTTGCGCTTTCCGTATCACTTTTTTTTGTTATCATTTTATATAATGGTATTTATGCTTGTATGCGTTCAACACGTAATAGAAAAATATATGAAAATTCAACAACAACAAAAAAAAAAAAAACAAAATAAAAGTCCTTTACTCCATCACTGGTGTAAAAACAACAACTTAAAAATTTATTTTGACACTTTTCATTTAGTTGTTTTTCTTCCCTTTTTTTTTAGACTAAATTATAAATGAAAAATTATTATTTCACTAGACAACAGATACATAGATACACATACGTATACGTAAAATGAAACTTTAAAAGAAAACCAAAAATAAGCAAAATGGAAAAAAAAATTAGAGAACGTAAAATACCCTTAGGGCGCCAAAATTAAAGCAAAAAAAAAGGAAAGAAAATTTCAACTTCCGGTAGTTTTAAATTAGATATAAAATGTATAACATTTTCCTTTTTTTATCTAATGTTGACCTGTTTTGTTGCTTCTATAATTCTACATTTTATCTTTTATCCACAAATTTTTTGAACCGTTAACAAATCTGTATTTCTCCTACACTGTATATATGGGAATATACATATGTATGTATATTTATGTCTGGGTTATACAAAATTTAATGTAGATAAAAAAATTAAGTACAGATAAGTACACAGAAATAGATATATGTACGTACATACACATAGTAGGCAAAAACTTACCCATAGCTGTAGTATTGTAGATTTTTAATATTTCGATTATTGAAATTTAATTTAAGTTTTTTTTTGTATTGTAGAGAAATTGTTTGGAATAAATACACGGTATATCGAATAATTGTTTATTGGGTGGTACTTTCATAAGCTATCAAAATTATTTAAGGAAATTTATTGAAATTCTACAAAATGGAAAATTTGAATAACTTCCAACTCTGTAGGATAATATACTAGCATATACTATATATCTTGTTGGAGAGACATAAAAATATTTGAATTTTAGTAAAGATTGGTGACCAACCCTAACTACATACGTTATAATCGTATTTTATTGAAAATAAGCAGATATTCTTTTAATATACCCTAAAAATCAAACACATAGTCAAATAACTGGCTTAACCAAGGACTCTCGCAAAATTATTATGCAAAGCAAATAGAATCACCCTTTTTATATTGAATAGAATTATACGTAGAGAGTACATTACGTTGTGTCTAGTTCATTGCAAAGTCGATAAAAATTTTTATTTTCATTTTTTTTTTGTAGATTAAAGGAAAAAAAAATTCAATCACTTTAATATATTAAATACAAAAAAAAAAAAAAAAATTGAAATATTACAGAGTATACGAAATGAGAAATTATTGAAATTGTAATAACGAATGTGAATTTTCTTATCCTGTGGTGTAACGGCAACAAAAAAAAATGTAAAAATGTAAAGATGAAAATTTATAGGTTAATTTACTTTCTTAGTACTCAGAAAAAAATATTTGTGAGTAAAAACATGTAAGTATACATGTACATATGTAGATGAGTACAGTACCACATGCAGATAAATTTAAATATTTTTTTTTCATGCATAACATACATATATATTTCTTAATTTTCAGACATATATAACAACGGATTTTTATTATTATTTTCTTATCAGCATTTTTATTTTATTTTTATTTTTATTATCGTTCTTTTGCAAACGGTAATAACAGAAAGTAAAAAAAAAGAAAAGAAAACGAATTACAACATTTTAAACAAAAAAGTACATACAGTCACGCACAGATTTCAACTACGTACATATGTATGTACATTTGTACTATGTTATATAAATTTTCCTTTTTGATAAAACAGTGTGGATACAAAATTCAAGAAACAAAAAAATAAAAAACAAAAATGTAAATATATGTAGCAAAAAAAAAAAAAACAATACAGTGCAGACAATTTTAATATCTTTTCTACAATACAACATGGCACTATAAATTTTTCATTATAATTTTCACAAGGGTATGTATGTACATACTACATTTCAAAATTTATACATTATAAGTATGCTTCCACACAGAGTGTTTCATGAACTAGAAAGGAGAATATCATGTTTAATTTCAGCTTTAATAATAGTCCATGATTTTCTTTTTTCATAGATTTCAAAAACCATCTAAATAAATAAGGTTAATACGAATTGAAAGTAATGAAATTTTTCAAATAGTTCTAGAATACATTAAACTGAAAATATGTATTCATTTTTCTCAAAAAAATTGTATTCATTTTTCGGCATGATCATAGTCATCACCTTGTCAACGTAAAGTGTAAAATTGTATAGATTCGTTTTTGTGTATACTATATATGTACCTTAAATTGTACATTTGTAATATTAAATTCTAAAGAAAAATTCAACTGACATCTTAACACAGAAAAAATTGTAATACATATATGTACATATGCAAGTATATTTTTACTCGTGTGTTCTTACGCTGATAACATTTTTATAAGATACTTTTTTTTTAATAGAAAATGATAGTCATTTAAAATCAAGAAGTAATTTAAATTTTCCTTCGTTTTCATTTTTTTTTTGTATTTATTTTAGCTTTTCTCCTTTTATTTATTTATTTATTTTTTGTTTTGTCTTATATTTTTTTGTTTCAATTTAAATATGTACAACTTTATGATAAGACAGAATTTTAAATTAGACGTTAAATATACATAAAATCCTTTATATGCATTATGAATGTACATAAATATGTGTGAAAAGATATGTGTAAAATTTAAGTACATACATATACGGTAGCATATATAGTAAGTGAAGATGAATATAGATACGTTAGGTATTCAGAATGAAGGATTATACCTGTAAAATGGTTTCGATTGTTTCAATATAACTTGTCTTTTTCAATTTTCCTCCTTTTTAGTTGCTTTTATTCATTTTGATAAATATTAAGGTGTAATAAATCTTTATATATTATTTATGTGCTCTTTCGTGTTTTTTTTTTTTTTTTTTCTAATAATCCTTACGTAATTTGACTGACAAAAAGAAAATTTCCATCATTTTTTAAATACGATATAAACTTCACACATTTGAAATATATGTATGTATAAATATTTAAGAGATTTTTTCAAAATAAAAATAAATAAAAATGATTATATTTTTCCCCTTCTAAATTCTTAATTTTTCATATTTCTCATCATATGACGGTAAAAAATTTTTCCTTTTTATGAATCATTTAAAAGCAAAAACGAAAGAGAATAAAAAAAAGTTTTAGATAAAATTTATGATCGTCTGTGTTGATATTTTTATGAAACAACGTTTTTTGCCTTTCAAACAGTAGAAGATGTGTATATTGACTACAATCAAAGTGAATCAAATTCTAGTTTTGTTTTTCCATCAATTTCAAAATTTTGTATTGCTTTTATGGATATCATTGTTTAAAAATGAAGAGATATATAATGATTGAATTTTATCATTCGTAATAATCCGCTAATAGCGACTGCATTTTACCATTTTTATTAATAAATGTTCTTTTATATACGGTTTTTACTGTATATACCTGTTTATTTAAGATTGCTTTCATAAAATCAATTTAAACAGTAAAACATTTAGTTTTAAATTAGAAATTTTCTTCATATTGTTTTGGCATGTTGAGCATTGTAAAATACGGAAAATTATTTTTTAATGACAGTATTTATGTTTTTTAATATTTTCTTCACAAGTAATTTTTTATTAATATGTATATTGTACATATGTATGTATTGTACATACTTATATATTTTTTTCTCACTCTAGAAAATTTATTTATCTCCTTAGACATTATTTAATTATTTTACAGATATCTGTATGTATATATGTCATATTTTTCTCTTTAAAATGAAAAATTAATTATCACTATTGTACAAAAATAAATTAATTTTTCTTTTAATTATTAACGTTTCAGAATAAAAAAATAGATTAAAGAAAATTTAAGAAAAAAAACATATATTAAGAAATATTCATTTCTCTCTTTCTTAATTAAAAAAATATAAATTTAGATCTGTATATTATATTTTTTTTAAAACTAATGTTTAATGTTGAAATGTGTTGTCAACGAATATTATAATTTTGGAGTATTTTTAGCAATGGGAAGTTTGTACAGTGTATAAAATATTGTATAGTATTAAATATGTAAGATAATATACAGTCGAAAGCATAATTATTTTGGTAAAAGTTAAGTTTTCCTTTCCTTTATAATTATTTAAATATTCAAAAATGTTAGATGTAATGAAAATTTTGAATTGATGATTTATGAGTAGAAAAAATTCATTATTTTTTATTTAATAGAGATATACCAAGTTTGTTTGAAGCTTTACATAAATCGCTGTTTAAAGTACATATTTGAATGAAAAACAAAAGGATGTATACGAGTATTATACAACCACATACGCCCTATATATTATTAGTTGATTTTTTTTGTTTTGTGAGTTTTTCTTTCTTATTTTTTTAAATTGAAAAGTCAAATCTGTAAGCTTAATGGAATTGTTTCTTTTTACTTTTTTTTATGATTATTATTTAAAAGAATAAAAGTCACGTCCACAGTTATAAGGCTGTTACTTACGTGTATCTAGCTGCTACCTACACAAATCTTTTTCTTCTTTTGCCTCATATTGATCCTGCAATGCAAATTCGTAGCCTCGTAGACTGCAACAGCTACCTACACAGGTATATGTACTTTTGTGTTTTTTTAAATATTTTTAATAGAAATAAAGTTCTAAAGAACTAAATAAATCGATGATTCTGTATTTTTTGGTTGTGTATTTCAGATTATCATGCTTTTAAAAAAATCAATTTTCTCATTTTTATTTTAAAGAACGTATACAAATATGTACATTTGATTTGATTTGATAAGCACATGTTCTCTATGAGCTTCTTCTACGAGCTCTATTCTTGGGCCATTTTTATGTTATTTTAAATATATCTGGCTTTATTCAATTCAGTTAATACTTTTTCCTGCAAGTATTTTTGTAATGATTTTACTGCGTGATTCGTCAAGATTATATTCCTATACCACCTTTTGCAGTATTGTTATTATTTTCAAAAATATGTACATATCTATATGGGTGTTATATAAACTTTTAGTATGTACGCTTTTATAAATGAAATTTGAAGGGTTTTAATAAGCATAATTTTCATCATCAGTTTATTTACTTACAAGGCAATGTACATAGTAATAAAGTAAAATTAAATAGAAAATAGAGAACGTACATACATAAAAAATTGTTTATTATTATTATAATGAAATTTCATTTAATATCCTTTCAGTTGTTAACTATTATTACAACTCACTTTATAAATTTCATTTTTTTTTCTTTCATTGTGTATGTATAAAGAATAGTACAGTAAAATAAAAAATTTGCAAATACAAAAATAGATAAAAAACACATAAAAAAGAAAATTACATTGTACATATATGTATATCATACAGGAACAATGGGAAAATGAACTGCATATACTGCAAAAATAAATGAAAAACTTTTGTATTATATATGGGATAGAATCATTACATTTTTGTTTGTAATATGTACATGAACTATATGCATGCATATGCATATGTATGCATATAAATACATATGTATGGAAATCTGTGTACCATTTTTATTGTAAATATATCATGCGTACTTTTTTGTATAGAGGTAACCTTCTTCAACAGAGTACTTTTGTAACACACAGATTTGAAAGCAAATTTTGGATGTTAAGATTCAACATAGACTTTGTCATTTTATGGGCTATAGAATTACCAGACAAAAAATAAGAAAACAGATGAAACTTCTGTGTAATACGAAAGTTTGTCTTTTATAACACATTGTGAGTTACTTAGGCAGAAATTTTTTGTAAAAACTTATCTCCGCGCGATACAATTCGACGGTTGACTGTATATATATGGTTTTAAATAATAAATATATGTAGTTTCTGTTTAAATTTAAAATCATTTATATCCGGACATGATATTTATTTATTTTTTCATTTCATTACTTTTGTTGTCTTTTTTGTTCTGTTTGTTATATGCTCCAGTCACATGTGTATGCAATTCTGATATGTATTGTATTCATATAAATACTTAGTAAAATCATACATAAGAGTTTTTATATAAAAAAAAAATTTATTGTGAATTTTATTTTTATCATAATATACTTTATGCATACATACGTTAAGTATGATGTGATTATATTCCATTTGTATGTGCATTTCAGGATAAGTGGCATATATGAAAATAATTCTATACATTGTACAGACATTTGACAAATAAAAAATATAAAAATTTTATAAAGAGAAATATAAAATTCCTTTTGTTCATTTTTTAAAAATATTGTAAAAGATTTATTTATATCAGAGCTACAATTCTATTAAATAAATAGATATTTTAAATTTTAAGTATAAAATACAATTATGTATAAGTTGTTAGTGTGTCACAATAAAGTCATACGGGATTTGAGTAAGAAGGAGATTGAAAACGGTTTAAAATTATTGCTTAATTTTTAAATAACATATAGAACTATTCTATTATATATGAATTTAATTACTTCCTAAACCAATAATTCAAGAATTTCTAAAGATTTGATTTCATTTGATGATCCTTTCAGAATCAAAAAATGAATAATAATAGCGAATAAATCTTTTACACCTTTTCGTTCAATCCTTATGTAATTTAACATACATATGATTGTCCATTTAATTAACCCATTAACTTGGACAATATCGACAAATTAAAAAAAAATAATAGACAAAATATATATGTACATATTTTGTAAAACTTTTATAATCGTTGAGAATTTTCTTATTGTCATTGAAAATGACGAATTAAGTAAATACATACATATTTATAAAAATTAGAAATTTTGAAATATGGTACATACATATGTATGTACATATGTATGTATCAAAATCCATAACAATTTAAAATTATATATATTAAAATTATTATATCATATCAAAAATTAAAATATGGTTTAAATAATGATACAAATTTAGTTTTAATCATATACACATACACCAATATGAATTTAAAGGATCGTTGTCAATGAAAGGACAAAATAATAATCATTTGTATTTGATTGTATTATTTACTTTTTTATTGACTTTTTACAGTTGATACATAATATTACAAACATTAAATTATTATTATACTTATATGTATGTATGTATGAACATTTTTACATACACCTGAATCAAAGTTTGAACGATTATAAAAGTTATATATGTATGTATACGTTAAAGTTTACAAAGATGATCCTTTGGGCGTAATTATAAAATGAAAATTTTTGTGAGCTTTATATTTTGTTTTTATTTTATTACATTTTGATATGCTTTGTGAATTCTTATTAATTTTAATTTAATATATAAATACAAATTAAATTAATGGTGTATAATTAAAATTATAATGTGTGTAATGGGATGTATTTATTTTAGTTTGAATATACATACATATTTCTACATTTTTTGTTTTTGTTGTTATAAAATAATGAAATGACAATAAACGTGAAATTGAGATTAGTTTAAATTCAAACTTTTCTTTTAAAGATTATTTTATATTTTAAAGACAAAAAATAATGTTTGCAATTTTTCTAACCGCAATTTACCTTTATGAAGGCTGAAATAGAACTGAATTCATCGTTAGTTATGTAATGCTTTAAAGTAAAAACAAAATTCAATTATTTTATTTATTACTATTATTGAATTAACACCAATTGTTCTAAACATAAAAGAAAACCATAATTTTTCGGTGTGGTAATAAACAATTTAGTGCTTTTCAGTCTTATTGTATAGAACAACATTCAATTAAATTTATTATTGAATACAAGCACGAGTTTGTCGTTATTTATTTTTAGATGAAAAAAAAAATGTTTGTCATTAAACTTGACACTGTTATATGCCCATTTCTACATTTGTTTTATCTAATCCTTTTTTTTCTAATCAAATTTATAAAGTATTCATTAGATATAAAAGTGAACAATAATTTCTATTTTGAATAATGATTATCTGATACAAGCCTACATTATATGCCAGTTAATTGAGTTAATTATGCGATATATGAAATATATTTCGTCTAAGTTATCAGCGCAGTAATATTAGAAATCTTATATGAAATAAGAAAAAGAGTATATACTATATGTCTTTCTTGGGAAAACTGTTTCAAAAGTTTTCTTTGCTTTTTCCTAAAGAATAATATACAATATTGATCTCTTATTTTGATACGTTTATCATTACAAGAGAAAAAAGAAGTTAAAATTTCTCGAAAACTTTAAAAGTATTAAGAAATTATGTATAGTATATCACGCAAAAGTTATTAAACCACTTGGAAAATCCTAATAAAAAACCTTAAAAGCACCACAGACTGTTGGAAAAGGTCAAAAACAGTTTTACGCTTCTAGTAAAGATTACTATGATAACGAATCTTTACTGCATTGAACTCTTGAATAAAGTGTATGTACATCAATACACACATCATATCCGTATGTGTATTGTTTATGTGCTTGTTTTATTTATGAGTATCATTCAATACATTATCTCTTAATCTGAATTAAAGTTTTATATACATACATATATTCTATGATAAAAATAAATACCATACTAGAATAAGAATTATAAACAAGGAAAAGAAAAAACTACACAATCTACGACACATGTACAAAATTCAGTACATGCTCGTATTATACGAATTAAAATAGACAGAAAGTTAATTATTATTATTACATACAGTAAAGAGCACATTTATATATATGTATATAAAAGGAACTACAAGGAAATATAAACAAGGATTTAGGATAAAAATACTCATGAAATAGCATAAAAACAAAAAATAAATGAATAAATAAAAAATACAAAGATTATAATACATTTTCTTATTAATATAAAGTTTGTGTTTCATTTCATTTTTTTTTTTTCTTTTTTAGTATTTTTATTTACATTTCATAACCGAAAATAGAACGCATGTTTAATAAATGTGTACATATATGTATACATACTGAATATAAATATAATTAAATAAAATCTGTATGTTTGTTTGTATACATTATTGTGGTTAAATTTTATGCTTAAATTATCTTAACTTGATATATAATTTACTTTATTTTATGAATACATACTTATGTATTCGTTTAATGTACATACGTGCGGTTTTCAAATAAGATTAATTCGCTTATTACTTATGTGTCTTATACGCAAAAAATTTAGAATAATAACATATTTATGCATTATACATTTTTTTTTTATAAAACAGGGTGGCATATAAACAGAAAAAAATTTTAATAAACAAACTAATACAAAATAACATTATAATTTTTATATTGAGAAACGTGTTTTTTGTAATTCAAATTTTCAAAATTTTAATGTTTTCATTTGTAATTTATCTTGTTTTTATTTGAAATTTATCTTGTTTGAAAGATATCAGATATGCACAGGATGATTCAAAAGATATGACAAATATATCGATATCGTACACATTACATGTACAAAGACTTTCAGTTCACAGTATCTGAGAAGGAGTGGTCTTTAAAGAATTGGGTATAATATATAGGACGTGAGAGTTTACATACATATGTATGTACAACAGCATATGTGCATACGTGTTACGTGTATGTGCATTGAGTAATATACCACATATGTATTTAAAAACACAAGACTGGTTAATGTAGAATTTATAAACTTTAACGGATTATTGTGCGGTTGTGATATAGCTACGCTATGTTGAAGAAATTATATATTTAGTTCACGTCCTGGCCATTTTTTTTTCGCTATCATCAGCTAACAATAAAATATGTCTATTTATTTATGAAAAGCAGAAAAAAAAAAAAAACAAATTAATTTAAATTAATATCCTTTACATGGTGATGTTTATTTTTTTTTTATTAATATACACATTAGAGTGTTTCTATGCATCTTCACATCAAGAATTATTTACATCTATTGAAAATGATTCTTCATAGACGGTACAATAAGTTCAAATTTGAATAAACCTTATTATCATAGAAATTGAATTTCTCTTTTTGTTCTTTGTTGCTACCCTACAAATTGACGTACAAGCTTTGGCCTAGTTAACTATACTATATTCTTCATATACTCTCTGTCTATTTGCACCCATTATTGAAAAGTTTCATCTGGTTTTACTTTTTTCAATATTAATTAATAATGCGGTAAAATGTTATATTTCCACACATGATTTATTTATTATTAGCAACTACGTACTTTAATAATTACACGGATAATAAATTTACTAGATGTTTTCTAGATAGAGGCATTCTTCGTGTAAGGTAGTTTATAAATTATGGTAAACTCTTTGTTTGATGCAGGAATTAAACAATTTCTATTTGAACCTGATATTTTTCGTGATGTTATTTTGCCATAACATGATCTAAATAACATGTAATTTTTATACCGACTTGAATGTGATATAAAAGGTTACCTGTATTTTTTGGGTTTTTGTTTCCTTATTCAATCCTATTGTACAGCAAAAGGCAAAAATATTTTTGAAATCCACAAAACTTTTATTAACAAAGCCATATCGCAACCATATTTTTACTTATCTTTAATTTAAATAAAACATTTATACAAAAACTTTTGCATGCAATTTTAGAATATAGTAATGAAACAGCCAAAATTAAGGAAAAAACTTTTAAACGGAAACATACTAAAAAAAAAGCAGATAAAAGACTAAAATTATATTTTTAACGATTTATAAATTAATAAAACTTTATTTTTATGTTTTACCTACAGTATAATTTTATTTGTTATTCATTTGTTTTATAGTTTTTTAACAATTATTTCGCTTTTACACAATTGCTAGTATATCATGGGTACATTAAATGTGCCGGTGTATTTACACTGTTTGTATGTGAATATGTAATAAAATCCATAAAAAGGTGAAAGGTGATATGTTTTGTCTTTATAATTAAATTTTTCGTATATTAATTTTGTTTAACACGTTTACATTAAGCATTAAAAAAATGAAACCACGTTTTTCCAACTGCTCGTAAATCGGAAAGACACATTAAAATAAATCAACATTTTTCAATTACGAAATGATGTAAAACACAGCATTTATGAGACGTAGCATTTTTGTGAAGTTCTAAAATGAATAGAACATTTATTTAATGAGGTGTATTTTCATTATTTTGCCTTTAACCCTCACATCATTTCCTTTATCAAACAAACACCTACACATGGACACTTTTAAAGTTATCAAGAAAATTACATAAAGAAAACTTATAAATTTTCTAAAAGATTTCAAAGAAATAATGGATAATATTTAGGTATCTATTAAAGTTTATATAAAGATTTGAAAAGAGACCAATGGAAAATGTGGAATTTTTTCTAAGATATTTTTAGGCCAGTATTCATTAACAAGGATTATCTTTAGATCGAGATAAATAGTATTCATTAATCTGGATGCGATATTTTTTAGATAACCACAGAACAGTCGTAGAAGTGTACTAATTTTATTGTTCGATCATGATTACAAAGATGAATTTCATGATGAATTTAACAATTTAACCTCTTCACTATAATGAAAATCGGTTGATGTGATTGACATTTAAAAGCAAAGTTAGAAAATTAATTATATCCACTTTGAAGAATATTTCGAAATTTTATCGGTGGAAAAATATACAACGAATAATTTAGTTGATGAATATGACCATTAGTATTTAATTTAAGGATATAAAAAAATGTCAAGAATTTTCATGTGTGAGAAAAATATTTTATTTCCCCTCTTTCTACTCTTCTTTTTTATAGCTAGTTGTATAAGTTAATGAAATGTGCGTTAATTTACACACATAAACTGTTGCTGATATGTTACATCCGGCTTTTTGTATAACCCAAAAAGGAAAATTTTTAATGATCAAGAATTAAAGTTTTTTTTTGTTGCTTTTACTTTTTATGTTTTTGACATTTTTACACTTTCATTATCTTTTATTTCAATGAATGTACAAAGATACATGTGTGTGCGGGTAATGTACTATAGATTGTGAATATTTTCTTAATTTATGTAAAGAAAAAATATTTTTGGGGTATAAAAATTTTTATGCTTTTTATTTAACTTCAATTTATTTATGTATAAACTGGTTGTTTATCATTAAGGAGTTTAAGAGAAAAGCGGCAGAAAGGCGAAAAAGACCTTTTGCAACAAATTTATGTTTACAAAAGAAGTATGTGTGGCCACAAACAGTAAAATGAACAATTGTCAATTGGTAAAAAGGTAATACACATATATAGCAGGATAAATCATCTTGTAGATAAATAAATTTTATACCAATGTATATTACGTATACATATGTTAATTTATTTTGCCTCATATGTGCATATCACACTTTCTCGTATGTTATAAATCATTTGACGCCCATTTAGCAATTTGTCTTTAGCAGTTTACCAAAAGAGGGTTGCATAAATACCTTACGTAAACATATTTTGATTTACTTGGTGCTTTTTTTGTAATTTTACGTAGACATTTTGTTTCAAAGATTTAAAATTTATGTCCATTCCTAACATGATGAATTTGAAGTAATTTGTTAATTATAAACATTCTATTCCTAGAAACTATAAACATGAAGGATAAATCTCGAACAAATAGGGTATGTACAAATAAAAAAGAAAAAGAAGAAGAAAAGCATTTTACTTTTAATTTGTTATATCTACAGCAGAAAATTCTACTATTTAAAAGTTCTTAACCTTTTTATTCCCTGGAGTATATTACATACATATACATATGTATATAAAGTGCATAAAGAGGTCATAAGACTTTGTCAGTAAATAAATTTTTGATGAATACACGATAATTAACCAAAGACTTCATAGTGGCCTTGGGTATAGAATTGGGAAACCCTGTATATGTAGAGTTCAATTTAATTCAAATTAATGATTTTTGTTTCTCAACACATGTAAACCTGAAAAACTTTTCCGAACATTTTTTCTTTCATTTTAAAATTAAAATTGGAAATTGGGCAAAAATAAATTTTCTCATTCATTATGTATATCGTATAATAGAAAATATGGTCAAAACATCAATTTACCAACTTTGTTTTTCTATAAGGTGTGTCCTACATTATGTATGATTGCAGTTAGAAATTTTTCTTGAATGTTCTTGTAATAAATGTTTTCTAAATTCTATTGTATGCAAATTTAAAAACTAAAAATCAATCTTAAACTTTTGAAGAATTTTTTTATTGTAAGTAAAAATAAAAATAATTTGAATATTTTTTTTTTTAATTTTATATTCTGTTGTATGTTAATTATACATTATATGAGAAGAAACAATAGGAAAATATTTAAAATTAAGAAATTTTAATGTATACATACATATGTATATTATTTTATGTGAAATAGTAATTAAGCTATACATAGCTCGCAAACAAAAAATAATTACAATGAAAACATTTTGAAGTCTATTCTGTTTTATATTTTTTTCCATTCTCACTTAATCTATTCGATAATAAAATATGAAAATTAAAAGTTAACACAAATGAAATAAAAAAAAAGTTTCATACTTTTAATTAAATTCAATTTTAAATTAAATTTCTTCGTCTTAAATGGATAAAATAAAAAATAAAAAATAAAAATGTAAAAGAAATCAAGTAAATATGCATAAAATGAAAATAAAATAATTAAAATACAGAATATTAATTTATTGTTTTTTTTTTTTTTATTTTCTACGTTCCATCAATTTGAACGTAAAACTTCAGCAAATATACAGGACATTTCTATGTAAAAATTATTTCTTATCAGTCAGTTTATTAATATTTATTCTCGCATTGTATGTATATATACATGTACATATATGTATATGTATTTAATGATAATGTATATTATATTCCTACAAAAAGAAATATACAATTGAATGTATGTAAATAACAAACTTAATATCTTTGCGTACGTAAAACTCAGTATCCTTCGTATTTTTTTATATATTTCCTGTCATAAATATGAAAAATATGTATAAACCCATCATCTTCCTATGTACTACATAGTAAATATTAGTATAATGGTGGTATATTTTGCAGTTTTATACATATGTACATACATATGTACACATGTATGTACATTTAAAAACAAGGAAATTGCAAGAAAATGAATGAAAAAATGTATAATATAATATTGTAATATCACATTGTAAAAAATCAGCCAAACATAAAACCACAAGAAATACATGCATAGATTCATATTGTAAGTAAAATGTATAAGACAGAGATTCCCAACTTTTTGATAGTCTAGAATTCATTATAAATTATTATTTTTTAAAACGAATTTTATACTTTATACAACAACAATGAAATTTTTAGTATTATTTTGGTACTTATTTATCTTTGATACTGACCATTGTACGATCGTTAAAATCAACAGTTATCTACAGATAGGTTGAAATGTGGGTTGAAAGATGGTTCACGATGCCCTTAAACAAAGGGTTCGGAACTTCTCATATAAGGCTGTGCAAAACTATAGTAACATAAAATTTTTATTTATTTACCTTCTATGTATACATTTTACATTATGTATAACTAGGTATAATGCCATAAAAAACAGGAAAATGATTAAAAGTAAAATTCACTAACAATATCAAACCACTAAAAATTTTGCATTTTCTTTCGTTACACACATACATACATACATATGTACTCGTATATACGTATAAGTATCGTAGATAAATTACAGAATTGTAATACATATTATTACATTCTAATATTGAGTCAAGTAAATCAATTTAAAAAAAAAAGGATTTTCTTGTGCATACACGTATACCCATACCATACATATACGATATCCTGTATTTATTTTATCATGTGCATGATTTATTTATTATAATATTATGTATTTTGCATACACAAAGAACATTCGAATTGTATCATCGATTGTATAAATTCATAATATTGTGCTGATATGATAATAGCATTCTGTATATTGTCAAAAGAAAATAATTTAGAAATTTGTGAAAGGAAATTGTATGTATAGAAAAACATAAAACGATTGTGTATTATTTGAAAATACAAAAATATATCACTTAATAGCTTTAAGGTATACTTATAATACACATACTTAAAACCGCCTGTAGGAAAAATAATTCAGATATGTACATGGATAAAGAAAATAACTTATGATGATGAAAGTTAGAAAATTTTATGATTGCATTTTTTGCATCCTGATACAGATTGAAAAGAAAATTTAATATCTTTTGTTTTTTTTTTTTTTTTTTTTTAATTTTATTTATTTATTTATTTTTTTAATACAGATCATTCTACTTTAAGGATGGCGTACAGAACAGAAACTATATTTTGTATCAATTATTTTTATAAAATATTTTTATATCCTTCAAAATTTCTTTATCAAAAACAATTTATTCATGTTTAATTTATTTTTGCTTTTTATTCGTTTAAAATCAGAGAATATAAATTACATTAAATATTTATGAAATTCGAGTATTGTACAGGAATTAAAGCAAAAATTGAAAAAAACTAATAACCTAGGATAAAATGAAATGAAAAACTATAAAATAATATATTTTCTAACTACATACACATTTGCTATGTACTATAATCTATTCATCTTCATGTATAATTCACTATTTAGACTGATCGATATTCAATTTATAAAATTCATTTATAAGAATTCAATTCATTTTCTCATTTTTAAGCATATACAAACAAATATAAATATATCATATGTCATTTATACAGAGAAGACATACATACATGAATGGATAATTTTTCCTTATTTAATTTTTTTGTTATTTGCTTCCGATTTCATATTATTCGTATTTTTATGGAAAATTTATTTATTTGTTTGTTTGATAGAAAGAAAATCGAATATCTATAAACATATAAAAATAGTATTACATACATGTACATATATGTATGTAGGATGTACGTTACATATGTGGATGTATAATTAGAGCAGAAGTAAAATAAAACAATAATTAACTAACTGAATAATTGAAATAAAGACAAAACAAAAGAGAAAAAAAAAACGAAAAAAAAGAATAAAAATAAAAAAAAGAATAAATTAATGAAATTAGAAAATTGTTTTTCATTAATTCATTATATCTGTAAAGTGTTCGTATACGTAAGTTTACATACATGATGGATGCATGGATATAGACTTGTGCATACATACGTAGTGTACGTAGTATACGTATTATGCTATTAGTAAAAGTGTAGGAAATATATTATTTTCCATTAAATTAAAACTAGCAAAAAAGGAGAACAATGTAAGTATAACATGAATACATACATACATATGTATACTATCTAATATTTTCCATTTATGCAAGAATATACGGAAGCAAGTAGCACATAAAAAAAGAAATGAGTTTTATGGTTGAATGATGCAACAAGTATCTATATATGTATATACTTATATTGTACATACAATAATGTTGTTTGGTATAAAATCATTTGAATTAAAAATAATTTTATAAAATTCGAGGGATAATTTCAAAATGATTACGAACTTTTTCTTTTTTCAAAAATTGTTCAAGCAGAATTAGTACAATAATTTTAAAAGTTTGAATAAAAATTCTTTTCTTTTTTTTTTTTTGAAATGAATGAAATAAAATAAAAAAGTTAAAAAATGAAATATTTTTGTATTGTAAAAATTATAAAATAGATTTTAAATAAAATTGAAAAATAAAATAAGACAAAATAAAAAATATTATAATTATAAAGTTTTAACGATAAACTGATTTCAGTAAAATTTATGTATTTTTTATTTTTATTTTCGGAAGTGAAATGGAAATAAGAGTTGATAATAAACAAAATTGAGGTGTTTTTAGATGAATATAATTTTTTCTTAAAGTTTGAAATCAAAACAAACCGATAAACCGATCCGCAATATCGATCTTCTAATCTGCATATTCTCGTGAAATTTCGGTCAGAGTGGAAAATGGGTCGTTGAACTTCTACTGGCCGTTCATGTCATCTTCTCCAAGCTTTTTATTCTCTTTATATACGAGTAAAGAGTCCCCGGTCTTCAAACAATACGGAAAAATTATGGATCTTGAATCCCTATAGATTCTAAGAGAACGAGAAAATACCTTAAATTATTATTAACCTTTTAAAAAAATTTCTTCTTAGTATTCTATTTAAAGTTTATTCTCTATAGTGTACTCACATTATCTCATAATTTTTATGATCTATATTAATTTATTATTTTTAATAAAATTAACTTTTACTCATGATAATAAAACAATTTTAATGTGTAAAAGGTTAAAACAAAATTTTCCATTTTCTTTTTTTTTTTTTAGCTTTTCTTGAAATTTATTTCTGAATTGCGTTTGGATGCATTTCACCGTACTACCAACGAGTATATTGTACTCGAATGTAAAACATTATTATAGTTAATGTAATGAGAAGTTTTACAAATACAAAAGTTTACAAAAGAAAATGAAGAGAAAAAAGTATTAAAATATAAAGTAAAATGTAAAGTATGGAATTATATTTTCATCCTGATGATTTTTAATTACATATTCTATTTTTTTGTTTTGTTTTGTTTTATCTTTTTTTTTTGTAATTAAATATCCGTCTGTATTTTGTTTCTTTATCCCTCAGGTTAAATATCATACAATTTTTATAATTAAAAAACTGAAAAAGCGCACATTACACAAACATTTACCTTTAAGTTTCAAACAAACTTACATAACTATTTTTTTTCCTTTTTATTTAGTAATATAAAAAATTATTGAAACTGTAATCAATAGAAAATCTTAACATTAATGATGATCATTAAAAACAGATTTATTTTATTTATTTTACAGTTCAATAATGTCAACAACAAATAACATTTAAATTTTTTTTTTTCTCTCAGAAAATCATGATTGAATAGGAAACACATTTTTATGGTCACTAAATCAATTTTTTTTTTCAATTTTATAAGAAAATCAAAATACAAAGTGTAGTTTTTAGAGAATTTTTATTTTATTTATTTTCTCAAAAAAAAAAAAATAATAATAATAATAATAAAAGTTTTGTGATGTTACTTTTTCCTTATACATTTAACTTTTGGCAACAAATCCTTCTGGATTTTCAAAATGTATCCCAAAAGCTTTGTAAAGTTAAAAATGCCTTCTTTTATTTACATTATATATCCGTGTGCGTCAGTAAAAAGAACCTTTTCACAAAAATGTTTACAAAATATCTTAAAATATTTTAAGTATTTCATTCTGTATTGTCTCCTCAATAATGAATAAGAATATGTATAAAATATTCACCCTTTTATCAAAAACTTACAATATTCCGTAATTCTATTCATACTGTATATTTATACTTACTTGGGTTTTGTTTAGAAAACTTGATAAAAAGCAATAAAATTGTATAAATTTTTTTTTTTTTGCCTGTGATTAAAATTTTCTTTTTAATCTAATAAAATTCTGAAAAAATAAATTTTTTTTTTTATCAAATTCATTTGAACAATTATTTGAACAACTTTTCCTTATACATATGTATATTTATTTTATTTCGTTTTTTTTTTCTTTAATACATTCATTCCAATCACTATTCGTTACATTAAACACGTTTGATTCAATTCATTCGTTGAATTGTATACAATATAAGTGAAAATTCTACAACTTAATTTTTGTAATTTTTATTTTGAATACCTAAGAAAGAAGTTTTTTTTATTTTTTCAAATACAATAGAAATGTAAATGGTATCCCTTGTTTATGAGCGAAAGGAGGATACCCAATCAGTATTGGACTACACTATACACGTACACATATACCCTTCAACCAGTGATGAAAACTTTTTTACAGTACATTTCCCTTTAACACCGTCAAAATTTCCCTTTTTCAGAAGCAATTTCCCTTTTTATAATTTTTTGATTCAAATTTAATGCTATAAAAATTATATAATAATTCAGAAGGTTTATTATGCAAAATATGTATATTTATTTTTTGTTTTAATTAATTATTGATAATGAATTCATGTAAATTAAAACAACAAGTAATATAAACGGAATAAAAAAAAATAGAAAACAGCGCGTGAAAAAAAATTAACAAATATAAAGTGAACATAGATAACAAAAAAACAAACTTTTTAAAAAATTTACATAAATCAAAATTGAATTGAATAAAAGTACAATACATTTTATAACTCTTTTTTGTTTTCATGTACATACATACATAAACTGATTGAATTTTTTGATTTGATTTTGTTTTACATTTAAATCAAAAGAGTTAGCATCTTTGAATAATCATTTTGCATGTAAAATACTATCTAAGGTTTCTGTGTTTAGCCTGTTTCTAAATTTATTAGTAATTATTTCAAAAAGGCGATATTTCCCTTTTTTTGGCCTAATTTCGGCCTGTTTTCCCTTTTCCCTTTTAAGGCTTCGATTTCCCTGAAAACGGGAAATTTCCCCGCAGTTTTCATCAGTGCCTTCAACATTCATTATAGGAAGTAGAATAGTGACGAAAAAAAAAATTCCAAGTCACTAACCGGTAATAAGAGCCAAGCGTAAAGCTTTATACAATTTATTGTATAAAACCGTGGTGATTTAGTTCAAACGAGTCATAGAGTTGTTGGATATAGGAGAGTGTACATATATTTAATTAACGTTGTTGTGAGTTTCGAATAATCTGATTTTCTTATACATTTTTCTCTCCTTTACAAGAATTATTTTGATTTTTATTAGAAATAAAATGTTGGGTTTGAAATTAAATTTGATTTTTTTTTCTTTCAGTTCAAAATTTCCTTTAAAATGAAACAGGAAATTTAAAAAAATATACTTGGAGATTCTTGATTTTCAAATTCTTCATTCCATATCTATGAATGAAAAATAAGTTAAGAAGAAAATTAAAAATAACAAAGAAAAATTAAAAAAAAAAAAACAAAAGAACAACTCGTTATTCTGATAATCATTATATTATCGACGGCATTGTGTTTTATTCTTGTTTTTCTCATCATCATGATATTTTTTGTGATTATGAATATCATAAAACCAACATCAAAAAATTTTTTTTAATAAGATTATAATTATTCAATAATGATGATAAGATAATTACATGATGATGATGATGATGACGACGGTGAGACTGAGAGTTATTCAATTTATGTTGATAAATAGGTATGTATGTGTATGCCAACCAGATATTTATACATATACGTAAAGAATTTTTATGTGTTCCTTGTGTTAGGCATTTTTATACTCAACTCTTATACATACATACATATCTATATTTCGTATACATATATCTGTATTTAAGATAATTTTCACTTTATTCAATTTTCTTTTGAAGCTAAAGAAAAATTTAGTTAAATCTTGTATTCAAGATTATTAAATTGATTATAAAATACGTATAATTAAATATGAATAACAAATTGATTTTTATGATATAATCAAATTTTTGAAATATAATTTCAAAAAAGAAAAAGGAATTTTGTTCTTTTCTTGATTATTCTATGTTGTGTATTGTGAAAATTTAATAACGAAATTTTATAGAATTTTTTATTAAGCATTTTTGTGTTGAGTTTATTAAAGAATTAATAAAGAATTTTCAAAGTGACATGACAACTTTATAAATTTGTTATTAATTTTCATCTAATTAAGAAAGAGTAATAATTATTTCATGTAAAAAAGAGTGATAATTAGATAATTAAAATAACAAATGAAAATATACGAATGTTACGAATATTTACATTTTTGTTATTTTTTCATTATGGATTTTACATTTTTTTTCAATGGTATACGGCTGGCTCAATTCTATACATTAAAAAATCTTTTTTTGAGTCTTTCCCTTATCCAAGCTGAATATCACTAACATCAGTTAAGTTAACCTGTAACATTCACATGATAAATTCTCTTTTAATCAATTAAGATATTACAATTCTAAGATGATAAACAAAACAAAGGTCTTCTTCAAATTGTCGCTCAAATTGAAACTTAAATTTTGAAAATTTAAGTTTTATATTTATATGTATTCGTATTAAAGTATTAAAGTCGCGAGGTATAATAAATTCATACAAATTACAACTTTAAAAACAAAAATCAATATTTTCTTTATTATTCTGTTAATTAGCGACAAATATAAATTTATCTTTTAAGTTAAAATTATTTTTTCCCTTTCTATAACATAAAAGATACAAACCAGTCATTTAATAAATTAAATAATCAATGTAATTTAATTGCATTACGTTTTTTTTGGTTTTATTATTTATTTTTTTGTTTAATTTAATTCTGTAACTGCATTCATCAATTAATTATGTATGTGCATACTTTACCTTCATATTGCATACACGTATATAAATATGTATACTGATTATATTCTTGTGTTGAATAAAAATAAGGAAAACTTCTACACACTTTTCACAGAAAAATAACGAATGAAAATTCATGATATCGATATACGAGTACATATATATACCATATTTTTTGCTTTTAATAAAATTAAAAAGAATAAAATAAAATAAAACTCAGTTGCAATGAAGAAAGTAAAAAAGAAGAAAAGAAAATGCATGATAACTAAAATATCGATTTTTTAGTATTTATTGATTTCATGAAATTAAATTTATCAAGAACTTTATGAATTCAATTTTTAGATTTATTCGTAAATTACATTATAGTATGTAATGCAAAATATACATCTCATATTTTTGTGCATAAGTTACAGTGTAGGTGCTGGGTAAAGGACATACCATTCAACTCTGCATAATGCACTTTTGTTTCATGTGTGTTTGTTTGTGCAAATGTCCAATTACTTACAAAATTAATTCAGTCAGTAGCATTGGGAGTAAATTGAGAAAACTTGTTGCATTAAAATCGAAAGCAAAACAAAAATATACAAGGGAAATTGAAAAATTCATAAGGAAAACAATGAAATGGATAAAAACTGAAACGATTTTATGTATTTTGTATAGCCTTGGTTAAGGATAAAATTTTTACAAATTAAAATTCAAATTTCTAATATGGCATTAGAAATAGAATACATACAATGCATTTCCGTTTACTCTCTACATACATGAGTTTAAGCCATATGCATACATACATATGTAAATGCATTTGCTATAACATTTTGGTTTGAATGTATATATGTATACAAAAGAAAAATGATTTTGTATGTATGTATATATGAATTGCATGTTGTGCTGTGTGGAAGGAAGATATAAATTTTGTATTTTTTCACATTCTGTATTACACAGGCTTACATGCATACATAAATGTACATACATATATGATTTGATTAACTCTGTTTGGAGTGTTATTTGCATGCTTGACTTTTATAATTCTGTAATTTCCCATTTCCATTAGTCAAAATGAGAAATTTTTATTTGGTTTTATGTTTTCATATATCAAATTTTCTTTAAATACGCACTACACGTGTATGTGATTAACATGACATACATTCGTGTTATATGTAAAGTATTAAACATTTTTGTTAAAGGTGTCATGTACATTTACATATGTGTATGTCTAATATTTGATTAAGAATGAAATTAGTGTTGAATAAAATTTTGTGTTTCATTTATTTTTGGATATTAATTTGTTAATTTTCTAAATGTTATGTACGTATGTATTCATTTGTTTACTACTTTGCTTGATGTGAATCAACATATCACATTTGTATTAATACAGGGAGTGAATTCTAATTCAATGCAATCAAGACGTGAAAAAAAACTTTACACTTGAACTTTTACGTCTTGTCATTGTGTACACTTTTATATTTCACTCTTTATTAAAATGAGATTTTCTTTAGATTATTTTCCAGTTTAAAATTTGGTTTCACTGTTGCTTCAATCGGTGTAAAAAATTTTCATGCTTTATATTTCTGCATTACCCACATAGAAGTGAAATGTACACGGACCATACTGTATGCAAATTAAAAATTTAAATTCACAAAAAAAAAAAATGTGGTACACAAAATTCAGAGTTAATTTAATAAAATAAATTTTTATTACAATTTAAAAAAAATCCTATTTCTTCTGCTAAAACATTACAAAAAATTCGTTACGTAAATTTATATAAATTGAAAAATTGTAAGGTAAGATAGGATGTGATGTAAGAGTTCATTTTATTTTTGTACTGATTTTCGAAAACCTTAAAACGATTAAATTAAATTTTTATTTTTCTTTTCATATTGTTATAATACCCAAATACACATTTATCTTCATTTTTATAGATAAGTATTTTTAGCTCAAATAGAAAAACAAAAAACGTTTTTCATTAATGTTTAAACAAAGTTATTTATAAATGTTATGTATGTATGTATGTACATTTTTCTAAACAAGTAAACATTTTGAATATGCAAGATGACCCAGAATAGTAGTAATGAAATAAGTTAAAACGAAGACAGCTCCTAAAGTCAGCATTGATGTACATCTGGTCATAAAATTGATATCAACACCTTTTGAATCACCCTGTCCATTTGAAAAGTATACTTTGTACAATAAAGTTAATACTTATTCCTCTCTTATAAAGTAAACATGATAAAAACCAGATTAAATTAACAAAAGAACACATTTTGTCAATATCTTTTAATAAATAATCTAAGCTTTAAAAATAATGTACATAATTTTCCTTTTTATTATAGTGCACCCTGTAATATGTATATGTATATATACTTGTGTATATTTATTTTATATTGTACCTTTGTGTATAACCTTTTTATGTTACACTTTGCCTTTATTTACAATTCATTAAACTTTTACTGTGTTTCAATGTACCTACATACATTATATCATTCATACGGCTAAATAATGCAGGATAAATATATTTTATGTAAAAACTTTAAATGATTTATGTTTAAAATGTAAACGATATGTACACGTATATAAACTTGAGCACAATTATAAATAAAATAAAATAATTAAAAATATACGAGCTTATATACAACATGAAATAGTAACAATATGGTGATATATAGTATATACTAGTAAACATAAAAATACAAAATGGCAAGACGATTGAATTGTTTTTAAGAACTTTTTAGAACTTTTTTCAATATAAATATATTTGTACGTAAAGTAGCACAAATTTTCCATTTTATTTTCTGGTATTTTTAAAAAAATTCACATACATACAATGTAACTGCTTTTCAAAAATAATTTAAATATGACATGTAATTTACTTGTTTTTCATTTTTTGGAACATAAATTATATTTTTGTGCTGATTAATTGCAATTTTTTCTTTTTTTTTGTTGTTTTTCTTTCTTTGATTTTTCATAATTAGCATATTCCCGATCATACATATGTATGTACATTTTTGTAGGACCGAAAGAAAAATATCTATTAATGTAAACGATTAATGTATGTATGATAAAAATTGCAAAAAGAATGAACAAAAAAAATTCAATATTCTGCTATTGGTTGTCATTTTACAAATAGAAAATATGTGACATTTAATGAATATAAGAATATTCTAAGCTCGTGTTACTTTACTTGTATGTACTTATGTATGTATACATCAAACACCAAATGCATGTGTTTTACAACAAAAATAATTTTCACTATACATCTTATCCAAATCCACATATTTATGATAATCTGCATGTGTACATATGTAATCATGTAAAAATATTCATTAATTTTAACTCAACCATGTCATTATTTTCATGTATAAAATATCTGATGTGGGTTGAATTTTTTTTTTTTTTTTTTTTTTTTTTTTTCAAAAGACAAACTACTTCTAGCAGAAAATTCTTTTTTGGAAATTTTTGGGAATAATCTTAATTTTAAGACTAATATCAGTCGGAAAAGTAAAAGATGGAAGATGGATTAATGATACATACATACATATGTATATGGAACAATATATTCAAAAAATGAAAAAATGTAATTAATAACTAACGCAATTCAAATTCTTCTTGTAGGGTTGTTTTCTGTAACAGAAAAGATATGTAAAAGAATGACTCGAATGCGCATTGTATGGAGGATTTTATAGTATACATACATACGTAATGTTTGTCATATTGTATAATTTTCAAGTCATATTCGACTTAAAATTACATGGTAGAAATCATAAATGCGATGATGTCTTTATGTAAAAATAAAAGTAAAAATAATTCATACATCATTTTATAGCAAAATATGTCCAACATATACGGTATTAAAATAATAATAATGAAAAAAAAATTTTTTTGACGTCCTTCTTCCTCCCCCTCCCCATGTAGTAAAAAAAAAAGAAAATCTATTATAAGAATGATTAACTTGTCGCCTGTCTAATGGTGTCAAAGAAATATTAAAATGGATGAGAAAAATGTTAGAATGTCAAGAAAATGTTGTCACTTTTTTTTTATTTTTGTATTTTCATTTTCTTTAAAATAAAAATAAAATTGTTGCCTATATGTCATTTGAAAAAAAAAAAACGTTTTTTTTTCTATTTTGAAGTAAAAAAAATAAACATTTTTTTTGTACAAAATAAAACAAAAATTAGAATATGAACATTTTATTTATAAATTTAAGAGAATAATAAATTTTTCAATGATCCTTGTACATTACATATGTACACACATAAATACATACATATGTATATACATACACATGTACATTCTTAAGATAGTCAGAATGATAATTGAATGGATAAATAAATTATCAGAGAAAATTGTACAAGACAAAATTGTAAATAAAACAAAACATAAACAAAATAGAAAATTTGTCAAAATATTTTGAACATTTTGTCACAACAAAAAAAAAAACAAAAAAAAAAACAAATGAAAAGAAACTTTTGTGATACATGTACATAAGTATGTACTAAGAACAAACATTTTAAAAATTCAAACAGTTGATGAGGTTTTATTTTTTTTTTTCTTTTAAAAAATCATAAAAGGTTTAAATTATGAGTGTGCTTATAAAATTTCAAAATTATTAAATAAAAAATTGAATTAAAAATATTTTGAATATTCCTAAAAGTTTTCAACTTTTTAACAAGGACTTAAATGCAAAGTTGAATAAAATGTTTCATACATTTATATACATATACATATGTGAATATTTCATTTGAAGTTTTGCATTTTACTGATATTCTTTTCTTATTGTTGAAAATTTTAAAACATTTTAATCATATGCAAATCAATGTAGAAATTTATAAATGTAAACAATTGCAAAAAAATTTACATTACAGTATATAGTATAGTATACTGGTACTATATAAGCAAAATATATAATTTAGCAATATTATAGACATGATTAATGTGTGGTTCAACACTCGAGAAAATTCAACTTTAACTGAAATAATAAAAAATTTAGCAATCATAATTATCAACTACACGAACACGACTTCGCGAGGAATATATATATCTACTTGATTAATGTAAATAAAATTGAATATGTCGATTGTTGAGATTTTAAAATAAAATTGCACTTTTGAAAAATTAAAATATTAAACTAACTTTATATGCTTATGAATATTTAAAAATTTAAGTTATCATTGGGAATTGTAATTAACACGCGTTTGAATAAATTTTATTCATTTCAATTATTATTATTTCATTTATATAGTAAATGCATCGTATTTAGAAAATGTTTTTCTTGTTTTGAAAAATTTATCATAAATCCGTATACTATTGTTGTAGGCGAAATTTTATATTTTTAAGCATTAACGTGTGCGCATATTTGATAAGGGTTCAAAATTCAATTTGAATTTTATGTGGTGTTTTTGAATTTTATTGTTACATTCTCTATATATAAAAATAAATCATAAATTATAAATTTTTATAAGTGCTTCTTGATATACCTATGTACATATATATGTATGTAGTTTACTAATCACAAAAAAAAAAAAAGAACGAAAATGCCAAAATCAATAAAATTTTAAAAAGTTCTAAATCAAATCCGTATATTTTTCGTATTGAATAATATCATTATAATATTATTGTAGTAAAATAGGATACGTAGTAACAATTTCGATTTTTGTATGAAAAAAAAAATTTTTTTTTTACGGTTGATAAACTTTTTGAAAACAAATAAAAAAGTTTGTAGTATTTTTGAAATTTTTTAAAATAAATTTTTTGATTTCATCTACATACTTTACATACATATGTGAGTAGATACTAAAAATATGCACGTACGTTATAAAATTTTTATATGTCAAATTTATGTACATATATTTTCCACAAAATTTTTAAATTCAAATACATGTACATACATACATATGTATGTAAGTATCAATTCATATTTATAGTAAAATTAAGGGAATCGTATTTTTACCCGTATACATTAACATTGTTCGTTTTTATTGATTTTATTCGTTTGTTTCCAATTTATTAAATAATATATTGATTAAAAGAAACAAAATTTATTCTTTTGATTAAAATACTACCCCAGAGGTGCCAAAAATATGATACCCTACAGATACATTAAAATAAAATTTATAAAAAAGATGTTAATCAAAACAATAAATAAAAATTTAAAAACATTGTTTGTTCTTTAATATATAAGTAATGTTCGCATAGATATGGTAGAAATACAAGAAATTCATATATGAAATTTAAATGAAATTCAAATCCATCTTTCGTACCATACGAGAAAAAATTGCGCTTTTCACAAAAATTATACCATCAAAGTATCGTATTATTTGAAGATTACGTTTACATTTTTTTTTATTACAATTAAATTGTGTAAAATAATAAAATTTTAATTTATCTTTTTCGTTAAAATTCAAAATAAGAGGAAAACATTAATTCGTAGAACATTTCAAATAAAATAAGAAAATTTTCATTTCAAAAAATCATCTTCAAAATTAAATTATCAGGAAAAAGAAAATAAATATAACAAAAAGTAACTGAGTTTGTATGATTTCTTTGATAAACTTTCTTCCTCGAAGTCTTTTTTTTTTGAAAATATACTTTTAAATTATGAAATAAGGTAATAATGACAACGATTTGTTAAATTAGAGTGAACAAAAATTCTTCTACAACTCAAAATAAAATTCTTTGAACATTTTATAATTATTACAATGATAAGATATCGTATGCGTATGTATTTTCAAGTGAGCATAATCCTATAATTCGATTAAAATTCAGAAGATCCCTATATACATCATTCATACGTATATACATAAATATGTATAACGTCAAAAAAATTTTTTATTTTTATCGAAATTTTTTATTTGTACTTATGTTATCTTCATTTTGTTTACTTGTTACATTTTTATTATATACATACATTGTACACATACATTCCTTGTGTGTGTCATATACATACATATATACATAGCATATACAATAAAATTTTTCTTTTATTTGAATAAATAATGATAGTTCTATATAAAGCTTATTATAGTATATGTATAAAATTTCTATTTCTAGGTATAAAAATAGAATATTTTGTATCGTATTGATAATTTGATTTTTTAAGGATCATAATAAAGTGTATCTATATATACATACATTTGTATTCAGTTTTATTTAATGTTTTTTAAAAATACATATACACATTTGGGTATGTTGAAGTAAAAGGATTTTTAGAAGGATATTAAAATGATACACGTTCAGATAGAGAAAAAAAATAATTGTATAAACAGGTAAAAATTAAAAATAATAAAAGGATATAAACCACATAACACATTATAAACAGGGTAATTCAAGTTGCATTATTCAACCAAGACAAAAAAAAAGCATCGAATGGATGAAGGTGACATTTTTTATCGGCCATTCATAAGATTATTTGTTTATCTTACCAAGGTCTCTCACTTACTGGTGGTTATGCAAAATAAAGAGATACACCCTGTACAATATATACTCGTACATACATTTCTGTTAATCAAATGAAAAGTTCTTTTTAGAAATAACAATAATTTCACTAATGAAAATTAAAGGAAACAAAAAAAAAATAGTAAAGTCAGGGAAAATTGTGTTTATGATATTACATAAATATTTAAAAAAAAGAAAGTATGGTACATGGTACATAAATGTTATTTAAGGAAAATTAAATTAAATGTGTTGTGATGTATAATAAACATAACGTATGTATGCCCATGTATAATTATATAATTTCATGTTTTCTATTCTTTTCTTTATAAACTTTCTCTATTTTTACTTTCATACATATGTATGCATATATGTACATACGTATGTACGTACATTCGTTATACATACATACACCTGTGCACACATATACATATATATTTATCCTTTTTGTGTATACTTTACTATGTAGGCTTGAGCACATAAAACAATTATCTAATGAATTTTTTTTCTTATAGTTAGTCATAAACTTTTTGCTGCTCTAGAAAATACAAAGAAAATTAAAAAAAAAATAAATAAATGCTCATGAAAGATGACAGAAAATTCAATTATTATTATGTTTTCACGTTACACATGCGTATATTCATGTGTATGTAGGTATGTAAAATATAATATAAAAAAGTGTTACCCCATTATTGTGTGTGAATGATAATGAAAACACAAGAGACAATTTTATTTTTTGTGTCCATACATATGACTGTATGTAGACAATCCTTGCACATTAGCACAAAAATAAAAATAAGCAAAAAGAAATAAAAACAAAATGAAAAGCATTCGTTTACGTACATACGTACGTATATGTTTGTTATATAAACATACAATTGTATATTTATGTATCCTAGATAACGTGTATATGTATACATTTGAATCATTAATAAGAAACTTGATGTACAATATAATGAGCGTTAAATGTGATGATAAAAGTATCATTTATTTTTTATCCTGTATGTACCAATGTGATTTCATGTACTTATGGCACCTTACGGTGTATGCTTGAAATGATACTGGCATGTACATACACACGTATGTAATTTGGGGAATTCCATCATGCTTAACGCAGTGCCAAATGAGTGATTGTGTTTATAACATAATTTTATAATATTTCCTCATTTACATGAATTAAATGTACTAGAAACTACATACATAGATGATATCCAGACCATATCATATCTATTTAACACGTACATAGTACATATGCATGCTTGCGAATTATACATACGTATATGATGTACACAATGTAACCGAATTATTACTTTTCGGACAAGAAAAAGAAAAATAAGAAAAAAGAAAAACTGGTGTTTAATTTAAGAATGTAGGTGTTAAATTTTCGTAATTTTTCTTTTGTGTAAGGTAAATGTAACACATACATATATGTACATACATACGTTATTTAACAGTCACCTTATCACATCACATGAATGTATATCACATATTTTCTATAGAAAATCAACATATTGTGTCAATATTAGCCAAAGAAAAAATTTTAAGTCAAAAAAAAAAAAAAAAACCGAAAGAAATAGGACTACAAATAAAAAAACAGAAAATAAAAATTTTCAAATAAATTTTATTAATTAAATAAAAAAGTTTTAATGTTTCCTAGTTATAATAAAAGATAAGGAAAAAAAACAATTTTTCTGGTTATGAAGAAAGGCCATCATCATCATCATTATTATCATCATCATCATCATCATCATTTCTTGTTATAGCAAACTTTTGCATATATTTAATATTAGAAACAATTTTTTTTCCACTACATTATTTTTAGTAGTGTTCGTGTCATGGTTTATATTGTATCTGTTACTATCCAACGTATATACGAATACATATGGTGTTTATATGGTGTTTCCATACAATATGTACTTCAAAATAAACTTTCCGTCATAATTGTATTACTGCGTATAAATGTACAAAAGTTTATTGTATTTTTCATGTAATATTCATATAATTTTCTACATACTTAAATTATTATGGTACATTACATCCAATTATAACATAAGTAAAAATATAATGACAAAATAGAAAAAAAAAAACAAAAGGACATACATTAGTACAGAATTATAATAAATGATAGAAAAGAGTTGTACAAAACAAGTCAAAAATACAAACTAAGTACAAACTAAGTAAAAATATAAACATGAAAATTTGTCTAATAATAATGAAAAATTATGATAAAAACAAAAAATGATATGTAGAAATTTATACTTTCATAATTCTGAATAATTTAGAAAATTTCAAAATAACAAAATTACAGAAATTTTACATTTTAGGTACAATAAATTTCAAGAATTTTTACATTTTTATGCTCAAAAGATGAAAATTTCATACCATAAAGTTTTTATTTTTTATATTTTTCTAAAAAGGGGGAAAAAAAATCATATGAGAAAAAATTCAAAGTAAAATGAAAAACTAAAAATAATAAAACAAATTGGCACCTTTTTTTTGAAATGTTACAGATAATTCTTAGTAATAATTTTGCCCTTTCCTTTGGCGACCAGTATCTGATGTCGCTATGTTTCAATATCTACGATAGTTTTACATAGTATGATTTTGATGTACAGCTACAGTCCATAGGACATTATGTTCTACATCAAGCTTTGGCCTTTATGTCCTCAGTAGTTTAATACGTAAGGGACTCTTAAGTGACATAAACGCATTTATTTGAAATTAAATAATTTTTAAATATATGTATGTTTGTGTGTGTGTGCAATATAAAACTTATCCAACACATTACATAGATGGCACACAAGTGTCAACTATTTAACAGCCAACATTTGAAGTGACCTTCTAGCTTTTAAAAACATTAACACAAAATGTAATTTTTTTTGTTTTTGTTAAAGAAAAGTCATAAGCATACCCATAAAATGAATTTTTACATTTTAAGTATTTTCTATCATTCTGTTACATGCATATAAAAAAAAAAAATGAAGAAGGAAAATTATATTTATGTTTATCCCCCATTGAAATGATTTGCCATTAAGACATGGTGTACATACCGTTGGCAAATACAACATATGTATGTTTGTTTCTTCAAAAAGGAGATTGTTTCATAAAATTTTTTTATGTGCTCTGCACTTAAATACAATGTTATTTGCATTTTAATTTTTATGCATAATGATTTGTCACTTCATACATATTACTTTTCAGTTATATGTACATAGATATGTTACTTAATGCAAAATGCCTAGATATGTACATATATATGTATATATGTATGTACGATACGATACAATATTATTACCGTCTGTATACGTTTTTAGAATTTTAATCATAATTTTATTCTGCCATAAATATGAAGATATATTTTTTGTATTTTCATATTTTGTTTTTTATTGCTGCAATGATCCATTTAATAATTATATAAACATTAAATTGTGTATGAAAATAAAAATTAACATTGTAATATGAATTCTAAACCATAGATGCAATCTAAGTCTTTGAATTTAATGTATGTAATGATTTACAGATTTTAAATTCATACATACTCAAAATTATATGGGTTCCTAGAAATTTCTACAAGTCTTTTGCTGGACCAGATAATCGTTAAAATTAGATTTCCAGGCAAAGTAAAATACTTGAAATAGTGGTCTCGTAATATCAATTTTAATTACAACGTACATCATTTTATACAAAATTTAAGAAAGAGATTTATATTTCATTTATTTTAAAAATCTCAATTCTGATTATACTAGATTCCCGTAAAATCACATTAAATTTTTTTAAATTTATTATTTATTTTAGGCATCAAAAAGATTTTCTCATATTTTAAAGATTTTATTTACTGTAACAGAAATTTTATGCTTTTTATTAGATTTAAAAAATAAAATAAAATTATTTATTTTCTCTGCTTTTAATAAAATCCAGAAAATATTGATGAACAAAATAATAAAAAATAAATATACAAAATATTTTTACAATATTAAATCGACCGTGTGAATTGTAAAAAAGCAAAAAAGATATTTTTTCCCAAATTTCTAATTTTTTTTTTTATCATAAACTCAAATATTAAATTCATAACTTGTTATTTGATCTAATAAAAGAAAATAATATATTTTTTTAAATTCATTTGCTGTAAAAATAAAATTTTTGATAATAAAAAAAAAAAATTAATAAAAAAAGAATAAAAAATAATATATTATAGAAATTATATGGCATGTGTGTAGATTTCTTTAATATTTTTTAACTTATATAACCTCTTCTATACATACAGAGCAATATACATATGTACATATAGGGCAGTCCACGAGCATGACAACTGATTGGTTGGCAAGAAACGACAAAAAATGTGTGGAATAAAAATAAGAGGAAGAGAAAGGAATCGTCTCTGACCTTATCAACAAAATATGTATATTTAGATAGAAATTATGCATAAACTGGTTCATTAAAGCAATAAAAATTTGTTTTTTCTAAACGAGATATTTCGAACATATCTAACGTTATTTTAAATTCTATAAACGATTGATTTGTTAAACTCTTTTGACTGACTTTTATAAATCAAAAATACTTTTGTACATAATCGAACTTTAATACAACAATCAGTGAAAATATATAAAGTTGTCACCGAAAAAGTATCTGCTTATGAACCACCCTATGTATATGTAAATAAATTTTATTCTAAGATTTTTCCTCTTCAAATTTATTTACTCATCTGATTATTTTAATTTTCATAATCATTACAAAAATAAAATTATAATTCTGACGTTGCTGTCTTTATTTTTAATTTTATGTATAAAAAAAAAAACTGTTTAAAATTTGTCATATTTTTCTCATAAAAATTATATGGTATTGATGTGTATACGTATGAAAAAATCATCAACGAAATTTTTAATATTTTGATATTAAAAAAAAAAAATCTAATAATACATTTTTCATGATATCAAAAATGTTGTTTTACTTTTCAGAAAATTTATAATAATTTTACTTGAACTATGTGTAACTTTAATATAAATATTTTTTTTTTTAATAGAGATCCATAAATTTTAATTTTTTTATTAAAAATAAAATACAAAATTATGTCGTAAATTAAAAAACATTTTTTTGTATAAAATGTAATAACAATATAAAAAAATTTAAACGCCTATGCGTTTGAACAAATCATTATATTTTATCACTTCAATATGTGTATACGTCATCATAAATATAAAAAAACAAAAATAATTTCCAAACTTTAATTGAAAGGATTATATAAATAATTTTTTTCACTACGAAAATTATATTTTATTTATACTGTTTTAATAATAATAATATTAAATTTTTTTTTTCGCTAAAATCACATATTGAGTTTTCCACTTTTTTGCTATTGTACACATAATTTCTAAAAAATTTACATTTAATTAACATGTATGGTACGTGTTCCCATCCAATAGTGCAATAGTGCAATCTATTCAGTGTTTTGGTCGAGCTATTAGTAGGATACTGATGAAGATTCTATGCCATATAGTACTGAAGTTATTCAAGTAAAATTTTCCGTGAAATTTTCGATCAATATAATAGTTTACAAACACACCACCCTATAATTCAGATAAATAAATAAACAAATAACATATTGCATCTCATTTATCTAAAACTATAATGGAGGCTATTTCAATGAAATTCAAATTTTAGAGTGGCCTTTTTACAACATTATTTAATGATGCATTAATATGATAAAAATTATGAAATAAATTACCACATTACAATATCATTATAAATTTTTATTATGGGCATTTTATGAAATAGATAAATTATTTTTTAATTTATGTAATTAATTCATAATAATAATTAAAAATTTACATAAATGTACAGATTTTTTTTTTTTTAATTTGCAGTATGACGGATATCATTAGATTTAATTAAAAATAAATTAAATATTCATACTAATGAAGCGTAATAAAAATAAAAAAAAAAATTTACAAATTTTCATTCAATAAAGAGAACTTATTTGTAGTTGAAAAAGTGAAAAATTCAAAATGAACTGAAAAATTTGGAATTTAAAGCTCGTAAATATTATCTTTTCTTAGGATAGTAATATATGACATAAACCTTGAATTTCTCTATCTTTTTATAATTTTAAAGTCATTTTAGTCTTAAAAAAATTAAAGTCTTTTCATCTTTTTTAGTTCTCCCAAATTTTAGATCCTATCATTTGATAACAATTTTTTTATGTCTTGTTTTGATTGTTCCTTTTTATATGCCTTGGCATGCTTCTTTTTATATCAATAGACTAAATTCATTATTTCTTTTGATCATCCAATCTCATTACTATTATAGGTATTGTATTCTCTGGTAGGATTAACACTCCCATGCTAACTGTCTATTATTCACATTTTACAATTGTGATAGTTTACAGATTACTTTAATATGTTTTCCAAGTTTTCTTTCTTAAATTCAATTTTTCACTTTAATTCAATTTAATTTTCTTTATTTTCTTATATTTATGTAACATATATTTCTAATACTAAAGAAAATGTCTATATTTTATTTTTATTAAATATATAAATTTAACAAAAATTAAGGTTTCCAAAAGAGAATTACAAAACACGAACAAAAGAAGCTAGATTATTTATTTTTGCATGAAGGAAAAAAAAAGAATTGTTCGCATTGTGTAATTTTTATTTCAAAAAATAACCAATAAAACCAAAATATGATTTCAATCGGATTTTGTGTTTTTATGTCTTTTTTTTATCATCTCTTATTATTTAGAAGAATATAAATATCATAAAAATAAAAAAAATAAAGGCAGACAAAATTTAACAAAAGCAGAAAATGAGATTTGGGGTTTTCTTTATTATCTGTTTCCCTTTTTTTTTTTTTTTTGGTTTACATTTAATTGAATCATCAAAAGGTGACATTGTATGCGCAGCAGAGAGAAAGAGACTAAACCGAAATGTTATAAAATAAATTTTATGTGAATGTTTAATTTTAATGTATCCATTCTGTACATATAAAAACACATTTTTAGACAACAACAAAAAATATACATATGTATTGTTGTGGACAGATTAATTTTAAAGAGACATCTTCTTCTATTCTTGATTACAAAATAAACAAAGGAGAATATTGCTTACGTATGTATGCATGCAAGGAGGCCAAAATACTTAACCGACTGTATCACATAGGGAAAGAGGCAAAAATGTATACACATAAACATTTTAAAATTTGTGGCTTTCTATTATTACATGGTGATATCCTACTGGTCTCCTTTTCCACCTAGCATTGTCCAGGGATTAATTAGGTTCTGCTTTTATATTTCCTTTTATGAAAATATTAGGATTATTTATTTATCGTAAAATCCAAAACTTTAAGATATTGTTTATTATTTATTTTAATTCTTCAGGATTTCTTTTGTCTAACTAAGCTTATATAAAATAACAAAAAACGACAACATAAAACAAAAATTGATTTATATGATCAACTCAATGATGATTTTTTTTTTTGTTTTTGTTCTTCTCTTCCTATTTAACTCCATTATTTTTCTTATACCTACATACATACATACATGGTCGGTTAGGCTTAATTGTTGGTTTCTTTTTGTAAATTTTATAATTGAGTTTTATGAAATTTTCCTAACTCTAACCATTGTATATTCTTATAATTATATCCCATCTCATGTAAACGTACTTTTCAAAAATTTAATCAAAATAAATTATTAAATAAATTTTCTTTTTCTAAAGTTGAACTTCGTTAAACTTATTACAATTTAATTGATTTATTTCTTTGCTATATACCAAAACAAAACTAAATAAAAATGTACAAAATTTCATTGTAAAAAGCACAACAAGTAAACTGTATTTTTTTAGGGTACTTAAGAATTTGTAAGTATATACAATATTTCTATTATATGAAAAAGATAAAGATACTTTTCTTGTCATTTTTGCAAAAAAAAAAAAAAAGAAAAAAATAATAATAAAAGCAAAAGGAAAAAAGAAAATTAGATACATGGAATTTTAAGTTATTAAAAGGTGTTTTTTTTTTTTTGTTTTTTCAGTTAATTTTGCTACTTCATATACAGGGTGTTTTGTTCCCACTTAAAAACTTTGTTCCTATGTTGAGGAAATGGTAACTTATAGATACTAAGAAACGAAAAAGAACTTTTATTTTCCCTGTTTACTTTTTCCTATTTAGAAAGGGTTAGTGTTCTTTTTCTTTAATTTCCATATACACATTTTCATTTTGTTTTAATTTATTTTCTTTATTGTTGTTTTTTTGCATGTGGTACCCATTCATATTGACTGGGTCATACAATCGATAAAGTATTCTATATCTTTATAATTCATCCACGGTCATACCTAGCTTTATATTGAAAAAAAAAAAATAATAATAATAATAAAAAATTGTTGTGCATAGAAATCTCTGTGATCTTAATTTCTTAAACCCCTCGTAGAAAAAACAAAACGCCCTGTACACAAACTTAACACACGTGTATGTACTACATATTATATAAACTTCATCTTAAAAATTTCTTGGGCATGAGTACTGAAAAAATTTTCTTTTTTTATGGTGATGTATAGACGTCATATAATTTAGAAGAAAAAATCGATCGTTTATTTTTCCCTATTGTATTTAAAGTTTTTCTTTTTTTTTTACTTATAGCCATTTTATATATGTACATATATCTTTGCATATACAAAGCGCTGTATATATACATAACAATATTCCGTACAAAAAAATAATGTATTTATTATGTTCAGTAATAACGTGTGTCTATAGAAAAAAAACCAAGGAAAAAAATATAAATTAAGCCAATATGGAATTTATGATGTACAGAGATAGATGGGTGTGTATATTTATGCACGTGAGTACGTGTTGTATTCATTTCATATCGAATTTAATACATTTTTAGTTGGTACAATTCGAAAAATACAAATAATGAAAACGAATCTTTATATTTATGTATGTACATATAAGGTTAGAAAAAAAATAACGTTTACATGCACACCTACACACACTCACACATAATACAAGTTATATGTATGTTTGCAAATTTGCTTTTAAGTACAAAAACACGTATCAAATTTGGGTCATTTTATACGTACGTATACGTACATATGTATTTGTGTGTACATTCGTTTTCTAATATGTCTGTAGAGAAACCGATTTGTCAAAGTACGCATGAAATTCAAAGGATAGAAAATGTTAAAATTTGTAGATCTGTTCGTCCTTAATAATGTCATAAGTAGACAACGAATGATCAAAACTTAAAACTTATGGTATCCTGTTTTTAAAGAAGCTTCCTTCTGGCCGTAAGCAATCCATTAACTTTTCACTAGCAAAAGTAATGCAGGCTTTCAAAGTTACAAGCTTGTGTGATATAGAAGCTTCTTTTCTATGTACACATATGTATGTAGTATTAATTAAATACCTTGGTATTCGTATTTTTATTTACTTTTTCTTCCTTTTCATTATTTTAATATGTAAGGTTTTTGCGATATCCACACACATGAGTAAAATATATGTATATAATATTTAATTTCCTGAAACTTATAAACATGATATAATTGATTGTACTGTTAATATGGTATCTATGTGTACATATTGTAGAAATGGCTTTTCTGCTTCTGCATATAGTAAATAACTAACTTGTCCACGTATGGTACGTGCTCATTATATTTTTTCAGAAAATTATTTTTTGTGCAAAAAGGGATCAAATATCAAAAATTAATACATACATATAAAATGAAGAAAAGAAAAACAAATAAAAATATAAAAATGAAATAAATTTTATAGTTGTAAAAGAGAGTCCTTACCTATTTCAATATCCAAAAAAGGAATATAAATTTTTATTTTGTATCAGAAATATCATGAGAATGGTATAAATTATATGAAATGTATGTGTATATAAAAAAATAATTGGATAAATAAAATGAAAGAAATTTCATGTAATAAAAACGAAAAGATTGACTTTTCCCCTAATTTTTAGATTCATAATAATAATTATAGTTCCCTGGTGGATACTCGAGAAAAAAATAAGCCTTATACATGTTATGCTTTTTTTGTGTTATGGTTTTTGTTCTGTATTTATTTCTATGTTTTCGTTTGATATAAATAAATTGTCCTTTGTCCTACGTACAATGAATGTTCCACAGGGTATTTTTTTTTATTTAATGAGATTTTGTGTCTCCCACAGATGTGATTTATATCATGTGTAAGATTTTTGAAGTTGAAATTAATGGCAAACATTTGACTTTTTGCTTTAAACCAACCGCCAGCATTTGATGAACTTGAAAATGCACTAAATACGTGCATCACGTTAACATTATTATTTAACAACATATGGCCAAAAAAATTGTGCATATCTGTTTCCGGCCGGCAAGCAACAATGAGATTATATACACATGACAATGGTGGATATGGTGGACGATGGTGGATGCATGAAAATTACTGGAATAATTTTCTGCATGAAAAAAGGAACCAAATGTGTTTACTTTAATTTTAAAGTTTAAGAACTGTTATAGTTACGCTCGTACCCTTAATTCATTTATACCAATATTACTTTTGTTTCCTTTTTCTGAGTCTTAAATTTTCTGTTAATTAAAATCTAACGACTTTAAATTCCTCACTCTTTTTTTTGTTTTAAAAATTCAGTATGTATTAAAATATATTGAGCAATTTTGTGTGCATCTCACATTCACATCATCATAAATTTTTGTTTAGCATCCTGTGAATATGAATATGTATCCTGGTATAATAATCTACACAATGAAAAGAAAAAAGTAAAAAATATACATATAATTGTACGTATTTTGGATGTTTCATTTCTTTTCTTTTTTCATAATATATAAAATACTTGAATGTGAATGAAGTTATGAATTTTCATTTGATTTTCTTCATTGTTGTTATAACTTATAAATATTGAGTTTTTATGTATACATTTGTTTGTGTATATTAAAAAGGCAATGTAACGTATTTTTGTAATTTTGATTTTCATTTATAAATACATACATGAAAAAAAAAAGAAAAATTTATGAAAAACAAAATACAATTCATTCAATTTTATGTATTTTTATATACTTATGTTCTGAAATATTGAAACATTTTTCATGGGAAAATTCATTAATTTTATTCATTTATATTTTTCATAATACCTCGTTTTGTATAGTACATACAACAATTTAATCTTCTTTTCTATTCAGAATTTTCCGTTTAAATATTTACATATATTTCATTCAATTTGGTAATATAAGAATTGTACGTGATTGTACACAAGGTGTCTCAAACTGTCTAAAAATTCTTTATGTATTTATGAATTAAATTTTTTAAATAAATGGAAAAAGAGATGTCTAAGGTTTAAAGTAAATGAACTTTGTGACACTTAATTTTTGGAATATCCTGATATTTTTACAAAGAACTTTTCAATTACGCATACATTTTTGGCATATGTTTAGAAAATTACCTAATTTTTCCATTACTCAATAATTCGATTAAAATATTAAATCGTATTGTTATCGTTTTATTTTTAACTTTTTAAAGAAAAGAAAAAAGAAAATGAGGAAAAAAAAATTAGTTAATAAGAATAATACAAGAGTAAATTAAAATCTAATAATAAATTGAAATTTCTTTCGTTTCAAAGAAATTTAAAATAAAATCGCATATTATTTTGAAATTTGTCACGTAAACTATATTTTTGGATAAAAGGTTATGGCTGTTGTACATAAAAATACACCTGAAGCAAATAAATCATCAAACTGGAAAAAATTTTTCCTTTTTTAATTTAAGTATATTTACGTGTGTATGAATACTGAATTGAAAACGTAATAATTTATTAGCCTGACTTTATATATAGTATACAATAAATACCTACGTACGTGTACACGCGACTTTACATCATGCTTTTGTTTTATTTTAATATTTAGACTAAAGTACTTATGTATAGCATAAAGCAGGTTAAATTTTTATATTTATTTTATACTGCCGTAAAATGTGAATTTTTAATTAGAAAACGTTGTCATCTTTTGTGTGTATGCATAATTAAAAATTTATAAGTTGAATTCACCGATTTTAAAATTAAGTAATAGAAAACATGAATTTTAATAATGTAAAATTTTGTACGTTATGAAAATTAAAAAGATATATTTTTTCCAATTTAAATTGGCCTGGAAAGTTCTTTGCCTTCGTATCTTTTGCATAAATAAATACAAAAATGAGGGGTGTAAATTATAACGGTCTCGTTTGATTTGCGGTAATTTCACTGTACTAACACTAGTACAAAATGTTGTACTAATTTACTGTACTAAAACGACATTCAATTGAAATATGAAAAAGGACATAAAATTACGACATCATGTTGGTATGGAAAAAATCCTTTTGAGTATAATTTCAATTCGAATTATAAATGAAAATTTTTGATGTGAAAAATGAATAGAAAAAGAATTTATAATATTACGATATTTTGTTAACATTCCTTTAAATTTGTTTAAAAGCACATACATATGTCCATGGGATGGAATCATTACAAAATCCATATTAGTATGTATAAATAAAATAAAGGCAACAAACAACATCAATGTAATCATTTATCATTTTGATGACTTCTCTATTGAAAATGCTGATTCATTTATTTTAAATTATTTGTTATATTTTCATATGCGTATTCGCGAAAAATGTGGTATATCCTTTTATATATTATTGAAAAACCTATTACATATTTATTATTGTGTAACTAAATAAAAAAGACAAAATAAAAAAAAAAAAAAAATACAAATATTATAATAAATGATTTTTACCATGTTTATCATTATCCTATATATTATTTGAATTTTACTAATAGGTTTTTTTTTTTTAGCCGTTATTACATTATTTTTTCTAACTGATCAATTTTTATTCGTTTTCTTAGATTTTTTTATTTTTGTTTTTTATGATGATTATTATTGATGGCAACGATTTGTTCTGAACAAAATGAAAATTATGTACATTTATTTATGTACAGATTATTTTAATTATTTGGAGGATGATAGGAATCGTATTTTTTTATTTGCCTTTGTTGATCTAAAATTTATTATTCAGATGATTTATTATATCTGTTAAAAATTTTTTTGAGTAATAATTCGTTAAATGGTTTTTCTTAATTTATTTAAAAATTTTGATTAATACTGTATATATTAGTAACATGTCTTCTTCTTTTTTATGGCTCCACACCAATCCCCCTATTTTCTTCATTTATGGTTAACTGGTTTCCACTGATTATTTGATGAATAAAGTAAACATTTTAAATGTAATGAGACGTAAATGAACAAAAAGGATAAAATAGGATTTTGTAAATGATGAAAAATAATTATAACAAATTTTAATATAATCAAAAATGATGTAATAATTGTTTTTTACTTTCAAAAATTCTTCAAAGAAAACTAAAGAATTTTTGTTATTTGTTTGAATTTGTTATTTTAAAAAGTATTTGAAAAAATGTTTAATTTGTTAATGAATTGGTCTTTAAATGAAAAAATAAATTATTCATACATACATATGTAGGTCAGGGTTAAAAAAATATGTTTGTCATGTTTTTTTAATTTTCAACTAATACAAAATTATGAATAATCACCAGATTTTTTCTTTTCTTTTCAGATTTATTTTTATTGAAAACCAAAATAACAACATATTTAAAAAAAATTTTAAAGTAATAAATTTGAAATTAATAATAATCGTCATATATTGAATAACGAACGACTACAACAAATAAACATATCGTTAATAATGAGGTTGACAAAAAGATCACATCACATAAAGGTGGTTAATGGTCATAATAAGGTTGAATGCAGTTGTATTGGGTGTGTTGTACCATTAAATAATAATAAGGTTCGTCCAACAGTTATTAATAAAATAACAATAAAATATAATAAAAATAATTATACTGGTGATAAAAATAGCATCTAATAAACAAGAAAATATTTATTATATCACCCTGCACCCATACACAATCAACTTCAACATCATTATTTCATTACATCATCTATCTCTATCTTCCATTCAATTTTATTACCATCATTATTATTAACCATAGAAATACGAGGGGAAAAAGAAGAAGAAGAAGAAGAAAAATTCCAACCGAAGTCTGGGAGGCACAGTGTTTCGTTGTTGTCTACCTTGTCGCGGGGGCTCAGCAGCCCCCGCTACAAGCCCCCCTAATTCTCCAGTACCTTCTGACGATATAATTAATGATTTACAAGGCGATATACAAACAGGAATTATTGTGTCATCATCATTAGCCGAAATTGAACCGATACCATCAAATCAATTAAATGTAAATTCTGAAGAACTGAATGATAAAATATTTATAACCTCAACAACACCAGTTCCACAATCAATAACGACAGCAACAACATCAATTGCAACAGCAGCAGAATCAACAACAACAGAATTAGCAGCTGATACAGCTGCAGTTACATCAATATCTTTTACAACATCCGCATCATCCACCTCGACATCGTCATCATCATCATCTTCCTCGACACCATCAAGTAGACTTTGTCAATCACAAACATCACCTTTACCTCATATTCAAGAGGAAGAAGAAGGTGGTGAACAAAATCATCATCAACAACAACCACAACAACAGCAACAAAAACAACAGCAACAAGAACAACAACAACAGCTTTTAGCTGCTACTTCAGCTATTGTAGCTGGTGGAATATCATCAAAAGGAGGAAGTGGAGACGGTGATTGTTCTAGTTCACCATCTCCACGTAATAAACATAAAAATCGTAAATATTTTAAAGGTTGGAATCGTACAGTACCATTAGTGACATCAATTGAAACCCTTACGCAATCGAGCAGTAGTGTTGGTGCAAGTTGTAGTGGTGGTGGAGGAGGTAGTAGTGTTTGTGGCAGTGGTAGTTTAGCTAGTTCAATTAATAATAATAATAATACTACAAGTAATAATAATACAACAATTAGTTTATTAACAAAAAATCTACAAAATAGTAGTGGTTTATTACTGCCAAAAATGCAGGCCGAACAAGGATCAATTGGTGACCTGCAAAAATATCATAGCAGATATTTGAAGAATCGTCGTCATACGCTTGCTAATGTTCGGTAAGTAAAACAAAAATTACAACAAAAATATAAGTAAAAGTAAGAAATATTTTGTTATTTTTTTTTGTGAATTTTTAAAATTAACTGATAAAACTTCTATTATAACTTTAAAAACTTTTCAATATTATGTCTTTTATAATGTTATACAACGACAATACGTCACGTTTTTTCAAGTAAAATTATTTTCAAATTTTACAAAATTCTTTTCTCATATATTAAATAGTTGGATGAAAACAAGTTGCTTATTAAATGAATGCAAATAAGTTTGAAAAACTTTTCAAATTAGTTTGAAGAGAAAAATATTTTAATAAAGTTCTTTAGTAGTTTTGTCCTTATTGATTGGAATTAAATTCTGCCTGCCAGTTTTCTGTTATTTTTTGTTTCTGGTCTACATCATCGAATTTTTTTTCAGTTGTAGTCAAGACATAGTTAAACACAAATTTTTTTAGTATTATCATCAGAAAAAAATTACATGAACCAAGTAAAAAACTGACAATAATAGTAAGTGAAATATAACATATTATTTATGTACATAAAATGTTCGTAAATATTCACTTAAAATAAATCAAATGTCTGACATACTTTACATGTGTTACATGGATAACAGGTTCATGAATATGTAAATGTTCACGTTTTTACACGTTCATATTACGATATTACACATACATATGTATGTATAAATATAAAAATTCTAAAAATCAAAAAATTTCTTACCTTAACCTGAAGGTTCTATTGGTTTTATTTTTATTTTCATGAACATGTATACTCACATTTTGCATAAACATGGGACCATTTTAACTAATATTCGTATGGTATGACTATAAGTAAGTGTGTACATACATATAAACATATACATAAATTGTCCTGCGACATGGTTCATGGTACTGTACTGTATGCTGTATATGTGTAGCAAAATTATAAGGATGGGTAGTGTAAGAAAATACTTATTTTGTTTTTCTATTTTGTTGAAGAAGTTAAGATTGTTTTTGTTTTTCATCTCTACGTAACGTAAATATGTAAAATTTGAAAAGAATGAAAGTCAACAAGAAGGAAAATTACTCGTTCACATCTCATACATACATTTGTACATACATACATATGTTCATACTTGCATAATTCGCATCGTATATAAAAAACAACCAAAATTCATGCAAAATTTTATCATTATAATATTTTAACCTCAACAATTATTTTCCTCATCTTCTAGCATACATTAGGTTTTTCATTTTTTGTTATCTCTGTCTTTTGAGAAAAAAAGAAAAATTGAAAAGAAAATTTTTTTGTCATTTCTTAATACATGGAGTAAAAATGGTTAGAAAATGTTTGAAAATCTTCCTTATATTTTTGATAATAGACCGAAATTATACATAAATTTCTTGTAATTCTTGTATTGTGCTCTTGCTTTACACAAAAAAATCAAATCATAAAATTCAATATGAACACAAACAATTTAAAAAATCGTATTATACAAAGCCTAGCAAATGCTTTCTACAAAGTGTGATAAGAAAACAAGAATTTCCTTTAACATTTACATATTTCAGTAGATCATAATAGCCATTGAGAAAAAAAAAATCGGAAAAACGCAATTTTGGAAATTCGAACATTCTCATTACTATTCAATCACGCCTCGCATTTACTATTATTATTAGCAAAAAGCAATATACATACATATGTACATACACAGATGTTTTGTAGATAAGGAAAAATTTTCATCATTTACCATTTTTTTGAATTTTCCCTTATCATGTTTACTACATTTGCATATACGACGAATAATGTTAATATACATACATATGTACATACGCGTATGTACATATGTATAATGTGGACTGTTTTATATATGTATATATGTACATAAATGAACACAATATTATGTATGTATGTACATACATATGTACGTTAATGTAAAAATACCTGTTAAAGTTGTAATGAAATTTTGACATGATTTTATATACACTCGTATTCTTTTAAACAACGTGTAGATGATATTGCAAAACAGGTCACTGAATTTTTTATGTATGCAGACGTGAATAAAAAAGATAAAAAAATGTAATATTAATTTAAAATGTTTGAAAGCAAAATGAATGAAATTTACATAGCAAATTTAATATAACCTAAATGAATATTATAGTATAACGATCAAAATATGAATTTGTAATAAAATAAAAGAAAAAGTAATACAATAACACTGTTAAAATAGAGTTAAATTGAATTCCAAATTATACGCAAATAACAGAGGACATCTGCGTGTATGAAGGCGTGCGTAAAAAAGAAAATTGTTTTTTACGTTTTTTTTTATTTGCATTTACATAATTAGCTTACCTATGAATTTGTCATTTTCTATTTTTTCTGATATTTTGGATTTTTCATTATAAATATAATATTTACAAGAAATTCTTATATTCTTAATTATGTGAAAATCTAATGCACGTGCTATGAACAACCTTCGTGAATTCATAGGTCAAAACAAAAAAACCTCATAAAATGAAAATGGATATTTCATAGAGGTAAATATTATGGTTTTGCGTTTTTCCGTACTTTTAAAAGTACATAATATTAATGTCATCACATCGTCATAGATATTAAGTAGGAAAAAGTCTAAAATGAACTCTTTTTGTATGTTAAATTCTTCAAGGATTTTAATCTTTTTAATTTTTTTTTCTCTCTAATACGTAATACCTGGTAATACACACATAAAGATAAGGGATAAACAATTTTTTTTTCTCGTTAAAAAATAAATTTAAAGTACATACAGATTAAAAACATAAAGATTATCGTGTGAATATAAAAAATTAAATGTGAATTCAAAATTTATGGAAATCTGATGAAAAGAGAAAAATTTTTGCTATAGTTTTGTTTTGGATTTTTCCTTTCTGTTTCATACGATTTTTGTATGTATTAAGCGCAGTAGCTCGTTATACAGTGCCGGACACTTGATTACCCTCACTTAGAATTTTTTGAATTTGTTTAATTTTTCCAATACATTCTGAAAACTAATGATGGATTTTTTTGATTTAATCCATTTTCGAACATTTCGGGTGAAAAAATTTCAGAAATTGGAAAAATACCAATAATTATTCAAGTTTTTAAAAAATTTACCTTCAAGCAGAAGGACACTTGTTTACCCTCACCCATTTTATTCAGTTAAAGGGTTAAAATAAACGGGATTTTTGAATGTTTTTTTTTTTATTTCTAATATTTTATTGAGTTACCTTCCCATTCCATAAATTTTAATAAACTTTTGGGTATAAAAAATGGGTAATTTTGGGTAATTTCAATGGAATTTCGCGCCAAGCCTGTAAAACTGCTGTCGCCAGTTCTTGCTTAGCGTAAACGTGTCCCATTAGCGTGAACGTGTCGAGAAAGGTATTCCCATACATTATCAATGATATTGAAGTCGGGCGATAACTCAGGATATTCAAGGATATTAATTTTGTTCGTTGTAAATCAGAGTTTTTCTCTTTCAGCTGCGTGAATTGAACCATTATCTTGTTGAAACACCCAATGCTGACCTTCAAAAATGTGGTTCATTTTACCAATTTCATTATCTGAAAGTTCTAAGTACTTTCCAGAATTTTGTCGACCTTTTGAAACGACAAAATCTACAATCCCATAGTATGAAATTTCACCCTATACCATTACTGACCCAAGAGCACTATGTGGCTTGACCAGACATGGACCAGACCTTTTCGAAGAAAAAATATTATTATTTTCATGATTTTAGAAAAGAAGAATCGTGTCTGGTCAGGCCACATAGTGCTCTTGGGTCAGTAATGGTATAGGGTGAAATTTCATACTATGGGATTGTAGATTTTGTCGTTTCAAAAGGTCGACAAAATTCTGGAAAGTACTTAGAACTTTCAGATAATGAAATTGGTAAAATGAACCACATTTTTGAAGGTCAGCATTGGGTGTTTCAACAAGATAATGGTTCAATTCACGCAGCTGAAAGAGAAAAACTCTGATTTACAACGAACAAAATTAATATCCTTGAATATCCTGAGTTATCGCCCGACTTCAATATCATTGATAATGTATGGGAATACCTTTCTCGACACGTTCACGCTAATGGGACACGTTTACGCTAAGCAAGAACTGGCGACAGCAGTTTTACAGGCTTGGCGCGAAATTCCATTGAAATTACCCAAAATTACCCATTTTTTATACCCAAAAGTTTATTAAAATTTATGGAATGGGAAGGTAACTCAATAAAATATTAGAAATAAAAAAAAAAACATTCAAAAATCCCGTTTATTTTAACCCTTTAACTGAATAAAATGGGTGAGGGTAAACAAGTGTCCTTCTGCTTGAAGGTAAATTTTTTAAAAACTTGAATAATTATTGGTATTTTTCCAATTTCTGAAATTTTTTCACCCGAAATGTTCGAAAATGGATTAAATCAAAAAAATCCATCATTAGTTTTCAGAATGTATTGGAAAAATTAAACAAATTCAAAAAATTCTAAGTGAGGGTAATCAAGTGTCCGGCACTGTATGTATATAAATTGTACCCTTATGAAAATTATACTAATAATACATATATATTAAAACAGTGAAACAGTACGCAATTATCATTTTTATTTGTTTATATTTTCAGGATATTTGTGAATTGATCGCAAATTAATGTATAATTTTTTTATAATTTTCATGCACTTTATTTTTTTATATTGACTTCTCCTTGTGATATTTGAAATTAAATATTCAGTAGTTTATATGAACGATTTTGACTGTATTTTTACCATATGAACAAGGTAGGTGTTAGAGAAGATGCGTTTTGTGAATTTTGTTTAGGATTACGTTATTTAATACTAGTATCCTGGATTGATTGGAAAAAAGAAATTGCACAATATATCACCTTATCTCTTTTATAGTTTGAAAAAGATACACTTTGTGAATAAAATAAAGTATCCATGTACACGTGTGTATGATGTACGCATATACATTTCCTAAAGATTTGCTGGAACGGAAAATAAAAATCAATATATGTATGTACTCGAAATTGCTTGCTTTTAAGGAACGAATACATGATGTGTACACAAATACATATGTATGTATATATGTACTATCAAGTAACAAAAGTAAAAAGAAAAAAAAATATACATATGTATAGGTATATAAAATATAAAATAAATTCTTTTATCAAATTTTATTTCATGCTCCTTTTTATATACATATTTTATTTTATTGATGTACTCCCGGTTGTTGTGAAAAATTTATAAACAAATTTTTTAAACTTTTGAAGGATTTTTGATTTCTTTTTCATGTTTCACAAAAAAAAAAGATAACAATGTTATTTGAAGTACAAGAAAACGCATTTGAAGAACATTTTATTTTATCATTCTTTTCTTTTTGCTTTTAGTGAATAATTTCTAATTATTTTTATGTAAAGAAGAATAACCAAAGCGTAAAGTGTATTTGTACACTTTAGCAAATTTTTGTAAATTTATTTTTTATAAAAAAAGAAAAAATACTGACAAAAATCTTTCAGAAAACAAAAATCAAAGAAATCATTTCAAGAGAACAAATTTTCTTGTTACGTATTTCCGAGTGATCTCTGTACTGCAAACTTTAATCAACATACTTGAATGTACGTATTTTTTTTTCAAGTGGTAATAAAAACTTTCAAGTTTTTTTCTATTTGTTTTCTGTTTTCTTTTAATTAACAAAATATAAATTTTAAAGAAATTACTCTGGAGCAGAGGAGCCAAACTAACCACTATCATCATATTTTTTTTAATGTAATTTCACTTTAAATATGAGTGGAAATTATGATTTGAAATTGTACATATGTATGTCTATTGCTAAAAGGTTTTTACTTTTTTCACTATCATAATTTGTTCATCTACTTTTAATTCTTCTATATATTCTCCTAAATACGATATACTGGTGAATGAAATACAATTCCAAAAATCACATTGAATTTCTCTTGACACCACTATACTTTAAAATGAGATCCAAGTTTCTAGGCTACGGAATGGTTGGAAATTTCTACTCTATTACTTTTCGTAATTATAGAAGCATCAAAGCTATAACTTTTACATGATGATTTAATTTAAATTTTATAAGAATCAATTTTTTCTACTAAAGTATCTTTCTTTTTTTGTTTTTAGTTTTTTATGTAATAAACATTCCACTTTATTTGTTGATTAAAAAAGACACTTAATTATTTATACATTTAATTATAGTAATTATAATTTCAACAGTTCATTAAAATTTTTATACAATCATGAATGCAATTTTGTTTTTCCAAGTAATCAAGATAAATTTGTAATTTTCCTTTAAAATTTTAATTTTAAATGAATTTTTATTATTGTTTATATAAAATATAACGAGAAAAATTTGTTTATAATAAAATTTTTATTGTGTAAATCAATGAAAAAAAAAGCGTCATAGAAAGAAAAATTGTTTAAAATTTATTTATGTATTTTAATAAAGAGATTATTACAACAATTTTAAAATTAAAACAGATTTCTATCAACATTAATGAAGTATTTTCTATTAAATGTTTGCTTTGTATATGTGTGTGCATACAAAAACAAATTTTCAAAGTTTTATAATGAGACAATAATTAAAATTAATTATATGTGTGCGGTGCGGTGCAGCGCCTACATGAAAAAAAAATATGTATCCGGACATACTTAAGTACTTCAAATATGACATAAAATATTAAATGACTAATTGGAATTCTTTTATACGATACACATACACAATTTCAAAAAATTGCTAGAATATTTTGTATGTATATTGCAAAATTCTGGATGTAAATTACACTTTAAAAGATGTTCATCTTTATTGCAATGACATTCAATGTACATACATTGTATTGACGCTTTTTATTGACGTCATTTATAAAGAAGTGAAAAAAAAAACAATTTATGATTTTTATGCATTTTAATTAAATTGGATATGTTATATACATATACATATGTATGTACGTTAGTATTTTTGAATTAAATGAAAAATATTATGATTGTTATAATGACCTTAAAAATGTTGTCTTGATTTACGTACGCATATAAATAATTAATTTTTTTTTTAATGTGTTATTCATTTTTACGTATAAATATTTTCGTTTTCTTTAAATTTGTTCTCAATATGAAAATACAAAAATTGAAAATAAATATTTCTCTTTGAATTTAAATTTTTTCATTTAATTTAAAAATAAAATAAATCAAAAATTCTTATTTTAAGTAGATTCAAACTTAAATATTAAAAACGTTAATATGAATCAAAAAACAAAAAAATTGTATGTGTCTACGTAGAATATACAACAATAATAATTTTATTTCATAAATAAAATCCTGAAAATATAAAAATATCTTGGAGATATTTTTTTAATTATCGAGAATAAATTATAGGATAAATATTTTCAGAATCCAACATTAATTTATTCAATCATTCATTTTTACAAATATGTTTAGTGCCATGGTTCCCTAATGATTTTGAGAATTTATTAATTTTTTTTTTAAAGAACTAACAAAGTTTTCTGAGAAATATATACATTTTTTTTGAGCGAATTTGGAATGCTAGTCCATTTCATGTATATCCTTCCAATCTTGAATCCAGAGTTTATTACTTTAGTAAAGATACCAGCACCTTTGTTACATCAATTGGAATTTGGGTGATATGTCCTTGAGTTTGTTATACATTATTTGCAAACTGTTGTAGTAGATCTATGTATTTCAATCGAATTGGGCCAATAACAGCCTGCCCTGCCCTATATTTATTACTTTTGATAATAACGAAATCCTCTCTCTATAGTTAATGTTTATATCTAGAAATCTAATAATCAATATTATACGTGTGGATGTAAAATATTTAAAGTGTTTATGTTTATTTTCACATTTTAAATTTATAAAAATATTTATTTTCAAAATATAAAAAATGAATTTTAATTTTTATGAAATATGAACACAACACACAACAGCAAAACAAACAAAAAAAAAAAAAGGTTTTAGGCATAATTGTTTTTATTTATTTTACAAACGAAAGAAAAATATACAAAAAATTGTTTACTTACACATCTTGAAAAGTAAATTTTGAATAAAAAAAAAAGAATTGCATACATTATATTTGGAAAATTCTGTTTTTATTTTAAGTTTCATATTTTATTTTTGTTTTTATTTTATTGTTGATTTATTAATGAAATCGTATTAAAAATAAATGAAAAAATTATGTACATTTTCATGAGAAATTTTTCAATTTAAAAAATAAAATAAAAATTTAATAAAAATGTGTTTATCTGTTATACAAAAAAATATTTAGTTAAATTTATTTAAAAAAAACTTTTGAACTTTAAGAAATGACCTAACGTATCTTTAATATTGGCTTCTTCAATTAATATACACAAGTAAAGCTTGTGTTACATTTTTATTTTACTATAAGCATTTTTTAATCCACGCCGTATATTTACCCCATTTGTATAAAATCATTGCTATCAACAACAAAAAGAAAAAAAAAATGAAAATTTGTATGTTTTGTTTACTACATTATTAATGCCAAAATACATAGGTACATATAAATAATTTACCTCTTAGTGGTATTTCATTCGTTATCAAAAAAAAAAAAATATTACTGAGCTTTTTTGATATGATAAAAGACAAAAAACAAAAACAGAAAAGACAGGAAGTCATAAAAGTTTGCTAAGAACAAAAGTCTAAGAATAATTTTTCTGCTTTTTAATTGTCATTATCTTCAAATTTTCCAAAACATTATCCAGTCACTTAGGTTTTGGATTTCTTTTAATCACTCTATTATTTTCCATTCTCAAGAATAAAGAAAAATTATTTCCTCACAATTTAAACGATTTCTTTTTCTATTTCTATTTTAAATCCACCCTCCAAGTTCTCAGTCTCTATCGAAAATTACATTGTCCTTAAAACACATAGTTAAGGTTAAGCTCAATATTCTCAAATGAAATTTGAATTTTATTTATTTTAATGACGCATGAGATCCAGGAAAGGAAGATAAATTTTTTTTTTTATTTATACGAGTATATCGTCAATCATATTTTAATGATCTCCTGGAGAGAAATAACGAATAAGTGTTAAAGTAAGGAAAGGAAAATATACATATATGTATGTATATGTACATTTACTTTTATCGTCAGTACATTAATGTTTTTTACTGTTTTTGTGGGAAAATTATTGCAATATAAGCTTCAATCATAATAAAGAAGTAACATAATGTAAGAAACTTTACTAAAAAATGACATTTGAAAAATTTAAATTTTATTTGTTTTCCTGTGTTCAAAATGCCTGATAACATAAAAATATACTGCTTATTTATAGAAACGATGTTATATTATACATATCCATTTCAAAGTATTAAACAAATAACAAAAAGGATATAAGATCAAAATACATACACACCTGCGATATCGGCAGGAGGAGGAGGATGTACATTAAACAATAAAATACATGTCTGTTATTTAAATGTAAAAGAATCATAATATTACGTATGCATACAGAGAAAATTGAAATGTAATACAAAAATTTTTTAATTATCAGCAAAAATGTAAAAATATTTCATGAAAATCAAATTACAAAATCAAGTAAGAATTTATTTGTTTCTATTTTGGAAATGTGAAAATTAAATTTTCATAGAAAACAAATTTTTTTTGTTATTTTCTATATTATCCCATTACAATCGACGCACATTTCATCCTAATATAAAAGGTATCTCATTTCAATGTTATGTATAAGTTATACAAAGTGAGTAAATTCGAAAATTACTTTGATTAAAATATTCCATTATATCACTTTTTTTTCTTTTTTCTCTGTATCCGTTATAAGCTTTGTAGGGTTCCAATATTTTAGTTCTTGTCTACTCGTTGAGAAAATTTTGTTGAAATGGCCCATTTTGTTCCAAATTGAGTTACGGCATCTTCTAAAAATAAAATCTTCAGGTATTGAAGCAATTGAAGAAATTTATATCTTCTTATATCGTTTGAAACAGAGCATCCTGTACATTGTATTCTATGGACTTTTAATATATGAATGCGTTATAATAAAAAATGTTTTTATGCCGTGATGTGAAAGTGAAATTAATGGCTTTTAGATAAGATATATGTACTACAAGTGTCTAACAAGCAATAAATACAAATAACAAAATGCATATATTTTCATTTTAATTTATTGACTGGAATTTTTTATAAGTTTTATAGTTTAATAAGTTTTATGTTTATAAATATTTTACCGCACATTCAATAATAACAAAAAACAAAAACTAAATACATCGTACATATTTAGAATGAACATTCTATAGGCTTAAATTCCTTTCATAATTTACCTATAATAGTATCATTTGCATTATACATGTGTATAAATCATAGATACCCCTCTTAATATGTTTTATAGGCACATATGTACATGCATATTATCATGAGAATAAAATTATCATTATACACATATCTTGTTTTGTATTTCACTTTACACATATTTTTACCTATAAAAATATGCATGTAAAAGAACCGATTTATAAGCACAAAGAAAAAAAAACTATGTATACGTATGTTAGCATATCGAAATTTATTACTCATCATCATATTATATACATTATCCTTAAACAAAAGTCAAGTATTATTATGCAAGTAATAAATTTTCGAATGTACATAACATACACACATGAATTATTAGATTTTTGTACGTATTTTATGTGCTGTGATGTGAATTTAAAAAAAAAATTGTTTGCTTCCACTTACCCAGTAGCAACATACATACTCTTATTTATATTTTTATTGTTTATATTGTAAAATTTATGTCATTTAAAATTATAATGTGGATATTAAATTTTACATTTTTCACATTACAAACATTAGGGAATTGTAAATGTCCAATGTATGTACATAAGGTTTGTTGTCATTTTTATTATAAACACTATCTAACAAACCACGAATTATAACAATAATGGGCAATGGATTGTCTTCGTTCACATGTAAGCAAGTTTTCATATAATTATACTTTGTTTTTCAATTTTTCCATCCACCGATAAATTATTTAGTTTGTAGATGTAAAACTGTTTACGTACATAATAAAAAGGGTTCAAAATGTTTTAATTTTGTTACTTTCAATTCATTTGCTTACTACCTTTGAATTAGGCGATAATAAAAGAGTTGTAGATGCAAGATCATCACGAAGAGATGCAAGATCATCAGGCCTGAACTCTGAAGAATGAAGCTGAAGACTCAAATCTCGAATCGGGAGGCACTGACGGTATGGTCGATCGCTTCAGTTTGACAAAGTAAAGAGAACATCTTTTACATCTTTTCTCGTGTGGGCTCAAAAAAATCTTTAAAATGTTCGTATAAACTTACTGCGGTGTTCACTGTTTTCAATTTCAGATCTATTTGAAATCCAAATTACGTCCCTGCCATTACATAATTTTTTGCCATAAAAAGTAGAGTGAGTTTAGCGAAAATGCCCATAAGTTAGTTACATATGTATGTACAACGATACATACAGCGATATGTATATGTATGTATGTACATGCATACATATGTACATTATGCATCAAACAAGCAAATGTGAAAACCACTTGTTGGGTGGTAAAAAAAAAATAAAAACAAAATTCATGCATGCATACTATGTATATTGTATTATATTTGAAAACCAAAAATAAACAGCCCATATATTTTAATTATGTTTATTTTTCTCGTACATTTATAAACATGCACACAACCATTTTGCATTTTCACATTTTCATAAATGTATTTTGATATTTGAAGACTTTAATTTTATTCACAAAATTAAAATGAGTATAATTTTATGAAAATCTGATGTTATTCTGTTGACGCTCGTACTGTACAGTATTTGCATTACGCCCTCATACTGCGTATACATACTTACTTATTATATTTATGCACCTACCTTTATGTTCTTCTCTGACCCTAGAATAGCTCTGGGCTTCTATATGTTGCTATCAACAACCACATACATATGTATACATACATATATGTACATATGTAGATGTATTCTATTTACTCGTAATTTTATTGATTTTATTATCGATTTTTAATTATATTCAAAAATTATAATATTATTTGATTGTTTCCGTAAACTCATAAAATCCAGTTAATAATTTAATGGACATTAAAAGGGGTTGGAAAAAAAAACAACCAAATAATAATTAATGATGATATCGCATTGAATGTCATTCTAGTGAAAATTCAATGAAACATAAGCACCATAGGAATTATAAATTTACATGTAGGGTAAATGTGAATAATATATATTATATTTCATAGAACATAAAAATATGATATCAATTTAGAATATTTTAATAAAATGATTGAAATTGAAGCTGACCATATTATAACACTATGATGGTGGTATATTTGATTGACATAATCATATAAAATAATAAAGAAATTTAGAACTATACATATAACCAAATACTTATTTTGAATTATGTGATTATATATTCATAAAATTATTACTAACAAATAATAACTAACACAGAATCGTGCATGTTACCCATGCAATTAACTAACCCACATAAAAATAGATCAAATAATATTAATTTAGATGTGTATGTGTGCGTAAACATTAAAAATTTCCATCAACATCTCATTCAAAATAGTCATCAAAAATTTTTCTATTTTTGGAGGAAAAAATATAATTTTTATTATTTTTCTGTTTTAAATTAAAATTTTTTAATTTTAAAATAAATCATAAATTCATTTTAATTGCTTTAATAGTATTCAAATTTTTATAAAATTTTATTTGAATGACATCATCATGATTTTAACATCATATAAATTTAAAACGGAAAATTGTGAAAATTTTTCAAATTATTTTCATGTGTATTCAAAAATTGAAATACCACCTAATAAAAAACCAAAAAAAAAAAAAAAGAATATATATGTATGTATGTATATAAACTGCGCAATTTGAATACAAAAATGTTTCATTAAAATTAGATACATATACAAATTTTTATGGCACAAATCAAGGAAAATTAATTTTTATATAAAACATGAAAATTTAATTTTTTATTACATAATGTGTTTACATATATGTACTATATAAACATAAAAAAAATAAGGTAATGAAGGACAATGATAAAATGAACAATGTTCAAATTTAAATAATAAATAAAAATAAGTAAAAGTTTAATGAAGGTGTAGAGTATTATTAACACATTTATGTACATACATTCAGCTATTAGAATCAAAGTGATGAATATGGGTATTGAGACACATTGGAAATAAATCTTCTGGGTTATTCCGGGTTTTAAAGATAATGGATTTCCCATCTATTACGTCAATACTTCGCTTATGGTAAAGTAAGTGTTAAATGTACAGTGAATGTAATTCGATTCTGGTTGCATGCTTTCCATTAATTTGATTGTACTCGCACATTCAATTTTCATTAAAAGTTTATCATAATTTTTTCAGTTTAGAAATATTTATCTAACTTTGAAAAAATTTTCGTCATTAAATCGTTTTATGTATGAATCAATTATCCTTATTGAAAACCTATTATGCATATAATATAATTTTTTCCTCTTATCAATTTTGTATGCCATATACAAAACACATTCACAATAAAATAGAAATTTACTTAATTGATCCTAAAAGTGGGATGTACACATTCATCAAGTAAATTTGATTTGATTTGATTTTTTTTTTTTTTTTTTTGATTTGATTTATGTATTTTTTCCATGAATATGTTTATTTTGTGTTTATTTATTCATTTATTGATACGTGTTTGAATTTTACTTAGTATATTATTAGATAATTTGTATATTATATAAATTTTACTTACAAATAATAAAATAATAATAAGGTACATAACTTTCTAATATATAATTTGGCTTTTGAATGACAGCATATAGTAATATTAAATTTTGTGACTATATGGAGTACATAAAATAACTACAAAACAGAGATAAAAAGTAAAATATTAAAAATAAACGTGTATATTATTGTGATACGGTATGCTGGTATAATCTGTTATCAGTATACTGTGTTAAAAATTATTTAATTCTTGATATATAGAGAGTAGAGTAGATATTGAAATTCTATATAAAACAAAAAAAAAAACGTGATAATTCATTTTTTGATATGTGAAAGATAAATATAATTCATTGTAATTTACAGATAAAGGTATACCTTACGTATTCATTACCTATGTAAGTGTGTATATGATACATAGAAGAAAATTGAAGAATTTTATACGAATAGCGCCTAGCAGATATATTATTTCTGCACATTGCTTACACGTGATATTTAATATCAATTTATCACTTAATAAAATATGAATATATTTTATTTTGTTACGCTTTTAGATGATATTAATATGTAATATTCTACATCCATGTAAAATATGTGTACAGAGGCCTTAAAGTTGCTTATAAAATATTATATTTCATTACTGATCTTTATGAAGTAAATTTCTGAATATAATATTATCTCTTTACATTTTCTCACCTGTATAATTTTTAGTGTTAACATATCATATGTATGTGCTAGTACAACATGCACATTTCGGATATTCACATTTAAAATGTACATAAAATACATTTTAAAGCCAATGAATATTCATATGAAAATGTATCATGTATGTATATGTAAGTACTCATTGTTATATAAGAATAGAAAAATGAAATTTTAAAACATTTAATTTAATATTATCAATTTTCTAAATTATGCATGCAACTTTTGTTGTTATGTAGCGATGAATACCTTAGTTTAACATGTGTACAAACAAAACAATTTACATAATTTAAACATTTTCAAGTACAGTATGAAAAATTTTATATGCATAAATTGTTATGCTACTACCACAAATTTGATACGAAGAGGATGAAATTATTATACGTTAAATTTGAAGATGTGATAATGAAAATTATTAAATCACTGTCATTTGTAATCATTGTTATATTACTATTTTAAGAAAATATATAATTTTTTAATTAAAATTTCGAGAATTCCATGACACATGACAAATTTCTAATTAACATTTTTTTTAAGAGAACTTTATTAATAAATATAGAATTGCTTAGAAATAGTTTTGCAATTTTATATTTTTTATTCAGTTTTCATTTAAGTTTTAAAAATTCCTAAAATAATAAAAATATTAGTTAAATTTTGTACAAGCATACAATATGTGAATATACAACTCAAATTGAGTACTATGGACACAATGCAATTATTCATGTGTTAATAATTTTCTTCTAACAAGAACAAATTTAAAAAGAAAGAAAAAATCTTTTAATTAAATTATTTTTCTTCTTTTTTTGAAATTGTAACGTTTTTATAAACTTTATATACGTATACAGAACACAGATTCATGTATGTATATTTACATTATTTTTGTGTGAACTGTTTAAGTGTTTCAGCAAATTAATTAAAATTTAAATAAGATAACAAGAAAATAAAAATGAAAATAAATAAAAAATAAAATGATGATGATTACCATGATGTTCATTTAGTAAAACAGAAAAAGAAAAACAAAAAAAAAAAAAAATAAAAAAAATAAATAAATAAATCTCCTTTTTCTTTTAATTCTTAAATAATTGAAATATTTTATGTACGAGCAAGTACCTATGTACTAGAGTTTTAGCAAGGTGTCTACAAGGTTTTTCTTGCTTGACAACATTTCTAAAATGTTAAGATCCCTTACATTTCGTAAATAAGTATTTTATGGATTAATGAGAATATCCATAAATTCATTTTAATTTTTATTTTTTTATGAAATAATTTTTTAGTACGTTTCTCTACAATAGCAAGGATTTAAGGATTTTTAAAGAAATGGGACATGATTACTGCTAATTTTTTTTAAGAACACCTGGAAACATTATAAGATTTAGATTTGTATGTATGTACATATGAATACACGTTCTTTTCTTTTTCAAAAGACCCTTGAACTCGTAAAAAGCTTGTCTCAAAATTCTTTAATCCTTGAATTATCTGAATTTAAGTCGCCCATTTAAAGAGCTTTCTCTGTTTCTATTTTATTGAAAAATAGAAGCAAAATTCAAATTAGTAAATGGAATTCTTATTGCTTTTATTTCTTGATTTATAAGGTATCTGAATTGAATTCTTAAAATTAAATACGTATGTATGTACATATACACATACAAACAGATTTAGAAATACTGTAAATACAGTGTAAATCACTTGTATAAAATGTACACGACATTAGATGCTACTAGTCTAGTAGAGATGTTTTCCTTTTTATATGTAATTGTATTAATATTGTAATTGTAATAAATGATTGAAATTCATGACAGCACGTTAAAGCAACAATTTTAATTGTTTCCATTTAAAAGTATGTACACACGTACATACGTATCGCATAGCTTACAATATTATGTATATTGCTGTAAAATAAATGTTTAGATTAAATCCACTTGTCTGTGTTTTTATTTTGTGTATGTATGTATGTAAAAAAATTGTCAAATATATGCTATCTCAAATATGAAAAAATATATTACGTACATACATATGTATATATGTACATGTTCACGTATTTTTTTTTTTTTTTTTTATTCTTATAAAATTGCTTGTACTTAATGTGGTTAATTTTTTTCTACATATTCGTACATATAAATTCTGTTCAGATATTTTTTAGATTACATACATATATCACTTGCATGTTTACGTGTAAATACATTTGTACAAATTTATTTATTCTTTATTCTTTCTTATTTTATGCATAGACTGAAAATAAATAAAATCAATGTTATTCTAAAGTTCAAGTTTTTATCATTCTACAAGGATATACATTGTACAATATTTTTGTTTATATGGTATTATCATGTATTATATATTATGTCGATAAGGAATTTTGGAATTCTTCAATTTATTTTTTTAGGAGGGGAAAAAAAAAACAAAAAGAATCTAAATTCTCTGCAAAATCAGAATTATTTTTTTCTAATTGAATTTTCGTACTTCCTTTTTATTTTAAATTAAAGAACTGAGTATGCAAAATTTTTCTTTAAATTAACTGATTAAATACAAAAGTAGTAAACAAATATTTGGCACTGTACTTGTAACCAAGAGGATCTGAGAACAATATTGTAAGGGACATGGTTTGGTGATAAAAATCAATTGTGCAGAATGGTATCTCAGAACCTAAGAACTTAGTTAATTTTGGAATAACGCAAGGTAAATGTAGAAGAAAAATATGAAAGAAGAAGAAGAATAAACAAAAAATTTTCTAAATTGATTTTTTGTGCACAAAGTGCTAATCACTCATTTTCAATTTTAATTTTTAATTTTTTAAATATCGAATGTATTTTGGTTTCTAGTTTTTGAACAACATGTGTATTTAGGTATATGAACATAATTGAATTATTTTCAATTGAGAATTTCTAATAAATAATCCTTAGTTTAGTATTAAAATATTTAAATTTGAATATAAAAAATGTATACACATGTAGTATATCCTTGTAACAGTTTATAATGTAATGTGATCACATTATATTCTGTTTTCTATTACTTATATTATTTGTGTGTCAATATGTTTACATTTTTGTTTTTTTTTTTTATTCTAACTATTTTTTTCTACAATGATGTTCTATTCATTTCATTCAATTTTCTCGGTTCTGTTTTTTTTTTTTTTTCAATTCAACAAATTTACATTGCACTCGTAAATGTAGTATAAATGTAATGATTTACGTACTATGCACAAGTCTCTCTTATTTTTTTAAATTTGTATCACACGTAAATGTAGTATTGTATATTTTCTGTCACTACAGGGCTTCTTAAAATAAGTGTTACAAAAGATTCATTTTCTTTAAATCTCAAATGCAAAACTTCAAATATGTATGTACATATGTATCTCAAGTTGGTGAGAGCTCAATAGTCCAGTAGGCTTCTGATTTCAAATTCTATACTAGACGTAGATAAGGAAAAAAATCGTACAATAATGTCATCACGATGATACATTTATTCTGTGACACCCTGTGTATGTACTTCACATATGTATATGAATTTCGCATTCCAGCCATTTTTATTATAATTACATGATACGTATAGAAACATTATTAAATTTACTTTACATATACATATATACATGTATTGTATGCATTTGAAGCATTTGAAGTGTTATTGGATGATGAAAATGATGATGATAAGTGTATGTGAAAATTTTCCTTATATGTATATACGTATTCATCTCATGTATATTGAATTGTCTGTATTATTACATATAGAAAAAGTAGATGCACTTATATTCTGTCTATTAATGATTTTCAGTCCATGCCTTATAGGAGTACATAAGTATACATATGTATGTATGTCTTTTCTTTTTCACCATTTTAATAAAGGTGTTTCAAGATTAAATCTACCAGAAATCAGAATGCTCATACATACATACATATATTCTATACAAAATCCTGTCGAATCAACTGAATTTTACTTCTTCAAGTGCTAGCTGGTTGCAATAGCCTGTACATAAGTTTTAAATAGGAATTTCCAGACGGTGTGTAGGAAGAATGAGTAGAATAACGAAATATTTTTGTAATCCTGAATAGTGTAACTCTAATAATCGTTTCTAGAAGGTGTACACTGAAGGTCATTAATAGACAGAGTACTATAATATCTTGTTTTTTTACAAATGCAACACTTCTTCATAATAATACATAAAACAAGCAGTTGTATTTTGTAACATAGAAAATCTATTGAAATTTACAATACAAAATTATCTGAATATTATATGTTCTTCCATGCATGTATGTACATTTAGAATTTTCCTATTACACTTATGTAATTGTTGAATTCAATAAAAGACAAATAAAATAGCAAATATACCAATACACATGTGTATAATTCTGTTTAATACAGTATCAATGATAAATTGAATTTATATAAATTGTATTACTAAGATACATACATACATATGTGCATATGTTCTACATACATGTGTACATACATACAAATGTGATCATATTCCAATTTATCTGTATAATTGCATTGTGTTATGTATGACAAGAGTGCAATGTATGAGAAACTAAAAAATTCATTAAAAAAATTGTCATAAATGAAAAAAGTAACGTAATTGGAAAATTATACTGGAATTGTGATTTTTCTTCCTCGAGTAAAAAAAAATTGTGAAGAGCAAAATAATTTAATAATTGTTTGCTGTTCAGTGTTCAGTTTCTCATGTCATGCCAGGATGAAGAATCGCTTTTGTAAATGTACTGGAAATTATAAAATAGAAATAAAGAAACAGCTACCATACTCATCTAGATAATGCATTATAAATAATTATCTAGAAAAATAGATTCTGATGATAAATTTAAATGATAATTTATTATTAAAATTCACAAGGCATAATGCCATGTATTTTTTGTCTTCAATTTTATTAATCGCACATATTTGAATTTTAATAAATTTTTTATGTACGTACATACATATGTATTTTGTTTTAATATAAAAGGAACAATGCAAATACATAATAAATAGCTTTTTTTCTATGTGTCATAATAACATGTTCAAAACAATGTTATCAATTTGTTATGTTTTGTTAAATTAAAAATCCCTAAACGTGTTTAGAATATTCAAAATACATATTATCATATTTTGGAAAATTATTATTATTCCCATTTTCGGAGTAAACGTAAAGCACTTCAATATGTATTTTACATTTTTGTTTTTCTTTGAAAAAATTTTGAAAGTTTTCCTGAATATTTCTTTTACTTTTTAAAATGAAATAAAATAAATAAATAAAATAACAAAATGAAAACAAAATATGCGTGTAAAAATTTTAAAGTTTTAATATAATGTTTACATACATAAAATCAAACAAAACCAAATTGAACACAAATTTTAAATTATATAAGTATTTTGTTTTTATTAAATTATGCACATTTCATAAGGAATACGAATTACTTACATATACATTTATAGTATGTATAAATGTATGTATGTAATATTTGTACACGTTTTTTTTGTTTGTTTGTTTGAAAGTAAAACACTTACACTAATGTACTTAGATGTATGAAAATTGTGTTGTACATACAAGAGGATTTTATTTGTACATTTTGGTTTACATGTTACGTTATTATGTTTTATTTAAATAAGCCAAAAAGTAATATGATTTTAACTTTTTATAAAAATAACGAATAAATTGAATTAATAATTTTCAAAAATACATATGTGCATATGTAATACACATGTAGGTACATATTTAATGATAAATATGTATGTGAACACATGTTTCAAATAATTTCACATTTTGTACACAAAATAAAACATTTTGTTCTTTTTTTTAAAATTAAAAAATAAAAAATAAAAATTAAAAAACAAACATGAAAAAAGTGAAAATTTAATTAATTTTTAAATTTAAATTTAATTGTATAATTATTCTGTTATTAATAATTCAGCATGAAGATGTAGAATTGTCACAGATTAAAGATCAGATTTTATGAACCACGAAAAACGGAGGCTAAATTTAAGGAAACCAATTTTATTTTGAACGCAGTTGTAATTTCTTGAGTGTTTCTTTCTCGGTTAAAATAATGAAAGATATTTCAAAATCATTGTGATTACATTTATTCTTTACTAAAAGTTTAACAGTAACGCTTACATTTATAACAAAAAATCAAAAAAATATCAGTCAATTTATACATGTCATTATAACGTTGTACCATGTTGTACAATAATGAACAAATTAATCATAATTTTTTCTTTAAGAGAAAAATAAAAAATAAATTCTTTGAACTTTTTAACATTATATAATAATTAATAATGTGAAAGAAAATATTTTCCCATATTTGTACAGGTAATTCTCGAATTATAAAAAAAGAATTCTGCCTAAATAAATCCTATATTAAACAGACCCTACATACATTCCGAATTATGTAGGTTTTAGAATTCGTGTTAATTTACAAGAGTTTTTCACAATTTATAAAAAAAGCATTATAAAGTGATTTCATCTTAAACGAAGGTTACCATGAATATTTCGTTTATTTTAAGATTTATTGATAAATAATAAGAATTAATCAAAACTAAAAATTTGCTTTACGTCAAATCAGGTATTCGTTACATTGAATAAGTTTATAAATGACTGAAAATTTATAAACTTTTTTTGTAGAAATTTTTGTTTTTATGATTTTTTTTACATCATGATATTGATTGAATAGATTTAGATTTATTTTTATTTAATTGCATTCTTATGATTTTTGCCAGATTGTTCCAATTTTAGTTTTACAAAATGGAATAATTTCTCGATAATTCAATTTTATTTGTCATTATAAATCGTATAAAAATAGTTTTGTTAAAAAAACTATAAAAAAGAACACGTATTTCATATCATCTTGCGTAATTATGCATGATTTTCGATGTTTTTTAGCCAAATGGATTTCTAAACACGCCCAGTCGATCTCAAGAATCCTCTTCTCTTTTTCAGTTCGTTATTCTGAGATCAATGTAGCCGCTTGTTTAATTTTATGAAGTTGAATCCAATCTATTTTCTTAATCCTTCATACATGATATAATCTGAGGTCAAAACTTTATTGAAATTGAAATGGACTTAAAATTATCTGCATCTATTTTTTCTTTCTGTAATTCCTATTCACTCGAGATCAATATTTCAAAATTTACTATTCATCTATTTCATTTATAATATGCATAAAATCAAAAATGTCAATCATACCTGTTGGCATTCTGTTACAGAAAATGAGGAGGAATTGTTATTGTATGATAATTTTTTCATTTTCATTTTTTCATTTTCATCGTACTTAGTTTTTTTTTTTTTTGAGTTTTACTTGTTATTAATTTTTTTAAATTCTAACATGTGAAAGAGTAAAAGTATACAACTATGAAAGGTAACACATATAACCTTTGTATCACAGGAAGGCTATTTTCCATAATAATTCTGCTAGCTTACATCTGTTTTCAAATTATACGGGGTGAAATTGGAAATTATAAATTTTCCACAATGTGTGTGTAAATCGCGTTACACGGGCCTTACTTACATACTTATCTGTATACGAAACTTTTTAATAACGGCGGCTACGTTTTATTCATATGTACACGTATATACGTATTATGTAAAGAATGACATATGTATATGTACCTGTGTAGTTTTTACTTGTTATTATACTTTCTGTCATTGTGAAAGAACTATTATATCGGATATAATATACACCGATCACAATTTATGCTCTGTCAAAATATTCAAAAGAATATCTAATATCTTATTTACTTTATTTAATGTATAATGCTATACGGTATGAATACATAATATGAGTTGTGATATGAGTATATTTCATATAATATGATGATGATGTTTATATTAACTGTATTGTAAATTTTTTCTTATTATTATTATTACAATTTTTTTTTTCTTTGTAAGAAAACCTAATCTATCCATATATTTAGCTACACATGTACATCATTGTGTGTATATACACATAGTATGATGAATTGAAATACAAACATGTCCATTTTAATATGTAACTATGTTCTAAAAAATAGAAAAGAAGTAACGGAAAATCTATTATACTTAGGTACATAATATGTACATATATCAATGTATGTATGTACCTATAAAAGATTGAATTGAAATCAACAATAGATCATATTGTATGTACATACATATGTGTACGAACATGTAATGGAAAATCTTTCATCACATTTTTTTTTCTTTTTCTTTATTTTTGAACAGTAATCTACGGATGTGTAATGTACATGGTACATTAAATATGGCCCAGTTTTATAATCCAGAAATAAATTGAAATGTATGTACACAACACGATGTGTAATAATACTGATGAATGTAAGCTAAAAAATGAAATGATATTTCATGTATGTTTTTAATATATTGTGTATAGTTGAATCAGATTTTATGATGAATTTTAAATTTATATACACAAACCATCATCATAAATTTCATTTTGAATTTTTCGGTTTTCTTTTCAATTGCATAGCAATTCTAAAAAATTGGTCAGTTTTGTTAGAAAATTTCAAATATTCAGAAAAAAATATGTGGATCATTAAAATACGCCACAGATTTTTTTGTATTTTCTAAGGTTTAAAATATTGGTCTTATGTTATGATATGACAAAATGTATTATGGTTATTGTGTTTATTTTTGTTCATGCAGGAATTGGTAAAATATCACGTTATTCAGTATGATATATGGTCAGTTGTAATGACGCTAATATTTTCAGTAAATTTAAAATTTGTAGATTTAAATGTCAGAATACTTCAGGTCACTTGTTTTCCTCTAGAGTCTAGACTATGCTGTAGTAAATTAGGTGTTAAAAGACATTAAATAGATTGGTAGAGGTAGATATCCAGTTTAATGCAACTGTTCTACGATAAGACATAAGAAAATTGATAATCAATAATCATGACACAAGATCAAAGAGCATCTAATTTTAGTTTAATATTCTACAGTGAACCAGTAAATTTAAGATGAAAATTATATGAACATGAAAAATAGTACGATTGTTTATTAATTTTATTTCCATGGAAAAAAATTCTACATGATACCACAAACCATATCAGTGTTTTAAGTGAGTCACTTGAACACAGAAAAATTTTTTCTCTTCCAAATAAACACAATTTTTTTTTTTTTTAGCACAAAAAATTTTCACATACATATTTTTCTTGCTACATACAGATGTACGAATACACACGCCCTCATTTATATAACTATTAATTACAAAAATTTATGCATGAGAGGAAATTTTTCTAATAAATTTTTTTTCAATTTAATTTCTAGGTTATAAAAAGTAACAAATTTATTTGTTGCGAACAGATTAAATAATTTCATATGATTAATTTAAAAAATATGTGGTGTATAAGCTCGTGTGATTTTTTTTTGAAAATTTATAAAAAATTTAAGAAAAAAAAAAAAAACAAAAATTTGTTTACATTGAAAAACCACGGTATTTGTATATACATACAACCATTCAGTTTGTGATGATGTTGTGGAAGGGGTGATAAATTTCCAAATTCTAGAACTATTTATCTGATATTTTCTGATATCAAGAAACCATTTATTATAATTTAAAATTTTTGAGAAATTTTATTTATACATGCATACATATGTATGTACATGCAGAGGTTGAGTTCCTCACAAAAGCTCAAATTAATCAAGAATTTTTAAAATATTATAAAAGTATTGTATTACACGAGAATTTCTTGTATTTAAACGAATATTTTTGTAAGAAAATCAAAATTTTTTATTTTCATTTGAAAAAGAAAAATAAAAAATACTAACATAGGTAGATGGGTATTTTTTACTTCTTTTAACTAAATGACATAAATCACTGCATTCTTATCTTATCCTATACAAATATTTATTCTATAACTTGAAATTAATTTTCATCGAAAACGACCTTTTTACTTAATATATTTAAGGAAAAATGTATTTCACGTGTGTGTCCTTTTCACGTTATATTATGTTTTAACCTTTTATCAAAACGAATAAAAAACAGAAAGAAAAGTTTCCGATTTCAATAAAAAAAAAAAGAAGAAAAATAATTCTGAAATAATTGTGATAACGATAATTTTTGCGTTGTGTTTTTGAATGTGAAACAACAAAAGCATGTCTCCTATAATATTGAATCTGTATATTGAAATTCAGGACAAAAAAACTTGAAACCTGCATCGAAATATGTACACGGAAGGACTATAGAGTAAAGTAAAGCACAAAAAAAAATTGGTTACTGTGAGCTACAACCAAAAACAAAGTTTTGTTCAATAGTTGCTCAAATCAATTAAAATACAAATAATTTTCAAGTCAAGTTTTTTGTTGTACGTATTTGGTTTTCATTTCGGTTAGTGTTTAAAATTTAATCACCCTATATAGGATTTTCAACGTTAATTGCAAAAATACACAGGTAGTATTGTACTTGGTCGTATTTATAATTTATTCAGTTTAATTTTTATTCCAAATAAAAAACATTTTTAATTTTAATTGAAAAGACATAAAAATTTTTAAAAATAAATAAGAACAACCTTTTTTTTTTTATTCGATGTAATCATGCAAAATAAAATAAAAATAATAAATTTTACTTATGTATACAGGTAACTTTCGTGTTAAGCGTGGCTTCTGTTATACAATTAAGTTTTAAGTAAACCGCATACTACCAGGTTTTTGCGTTATAAGAAGATTACGATTTATTATGATGTCCAAGAACCAAGAATTTATAATTATGTCGAACACGTTATATTGAAACCGCTTTATACAACACAAGGCCTACATGTGCATATTTATTAAATTTTTATATTTACAAACGCACATATATAAATCTTCTTACATTTTTAAAAAAAAAAATTGTGTGGCACAATGCCAAAGATATCATCATCATCGTTCTCATGATTTAAAATCATTTTGATTTGTCATACTTGTAGGATATTTTAAACAATTTTAGAAAATTAAATAAAATAATATACACACAGTTAAATGTGTATTAATGTCGAATTTATTTCTAGTTTATGTATGTTTTTGTTTTCTTTCGCTTTGCTTGCTAAAATTAAAATTACAGAAAGAAAAAAAAAACAGAATTTTTTTAAAAATAAGTTTTGAAAGTTTGGAAAATGTGTAAATTTTCATTTTGTAGAAAAACTTTTACTGAAAAATCAGTTTTTCTTTTGTGCTTTCGTAATGGTTAATGAATAGGAAAATAATGAATTTTTCGTACATACATGAAAATTTGGAAATAATTTCGAAAATTCTCAGTAAGCTTTTTGGAAATATAAAAAATTTAAATGAATCAAGATATTTTGAAAAACTGTAAAAAATTTGAAATAAAATTTTAATCATAAGCTTAAAGTTTATGTGAAAGTTTCGGTATTTTGTAAATTTTTTTGAAAGCTTTGTATATTTTTAAAATTTTGTATGATTCTGAGATATGATTTTATAGCCAGTGAGTACAAAATAATTCAAAATTTTCGCTATCATTTGAAAACTGAAAAAAAAAATAACGGTTCTAAAAAAAGAAGTTTCCTTCTATTCAATTAAATTTCACATTAGAATTACAAATGTGGTGCCTGACTAACGAAATAAAAATATTTTGGTTAAAAATTGACGAAAAAAAGATATGGAGGGATTTAATTTTCGCATTTCAAAAAATATAATTTTAATTGTTTATAATCTTTTGTATCATAATTTAAAAAATTAATCTATAATAAAATTCACTTATCAAGCATCACATATCAAGTAGATGCTTTTTCGCATTCTTTTCCATTCAATTTTCATTCAATGAAAACGAACGATGCAAAATTTCTATATTCCATAAGAATACACATGAATACATTAACAAAAAAATGAATTTTAATTTTTTACTTTACATTTAGAACAATGCAATTTTTCTTCTCCTTCATATTCTTACGTTGTACCAATTTGTATACACCTTTAAAGTAAATAACTTCATGATTGTTTTTTTGTATTGCATGATATTGCATGCTATTTAAAATTCATTGACTTCCCTTATAATATGAATTTTTATCGGTTGTTTTTTTTTTACATACACATTTTGATATTGCATACATTCCATTTCTTATCATATAAATTCAATTATATTAGTAGCCTCTTGGGGGAGATTTATTTTGTGACAATGTTGCATTCTTTACATGTAACTGTATGCGATATGAATTTACTTAATTTATATATGAAAGAATAATCAAGGGATTTCATGAAAGTATTTATAACACAGTGTAATGATAAAGTTTTTGGTTTTTATCTTTATACAGATTTTTTCCAATTTAATTAAACTGATAAGAAACAAAAAAAAAAAAAACGGTCATATAATTTGCTATAAATTGAAGCTCATACTAAAGTGTAATTTTATTTTTTTAAATATGAGAAAATATTGTCGATATTCATAAATCAATACTGCTATACCGATAGAAAATTCGAGATGAAAAAATTACTGGCAGCAGAGTACTATCAGTACTATTACAGCAACAAGTTTCATCATTTTCCTTACAGTCTAATGTGTTGGATGGTGTTGGTTTTCGTTCGAACTAAAACTACTTACTTGCCAAAGAATCCCAATTAGATATGACACTGGATTAAAAGTTATCGTAGTTCAATACGGCACTATGAATGGTACCTTGCATATATGTATACAAAATAAAATTATCATTTTGTGTGTTTTTTTACGTGAAGATAAGAAAATCTAGTATGCATATGACATATTTTTAAAAAGTAAAGAAAAAAACAGATTTGATAAACAAACAAACAATTTGTGTACGACAAAATACAATTAATAATAAAAAAGTAGAAACTACAAAATATTTACATATTACACACATACATATGTACATATTAATTTTTTTATATAAAACAGATAAATGTAATAATTTCAGTCTGACAATGGCCAATATAATCGCATTCGTTGTTATCCTATAAATGTACATACATAAATAGTATGTATGTATACAGCATGAAGCAAAAGAGGTAATTTGATACCTTTAATAAAAAACAAAATATGTATATGTAACAAAATAAAATATTGAAAAAAGAAAAGAAAAATTGCCCTGAAGAAAAGAAATATGATTTTTCATGTGCTATACATGTTTTTCATTAAATAAGGAAAAAATCATAAAACTGAAAAAAATAAGAAAAATACTACATACAGCACAAGTGCAGAAATTTTGTTTTTTATTTCCTAAGGATTACATTATCTTTTATTATTTTATTTTTATCAAATATGTATGGGTTATTTTCTGTTCATTTTCCCTGATTTCTTTTTTCATTTATTTACTTTGTTCCATTACACACATAAATTGAAGCACATTGAAGTATTTGTACAATTTTTTTATTGGATTTCTTTTTTATTAAACATACGAACACATTCGAGAAAAAAAATGATAAAAATATTAAGAAGAATACAAAAACAAATAACCAGCCAAAAATAAACGTGTGTATTCGGATATATCGTATTTTCCGAGAATATTACAATATCACTATCAGGTATATTGTTATCTCTTAGCGGAGATAGGGTAGTCAATTCTAACAGAAATCATGGTTACAAAATAGAATTAATTCATGTCCCTCCAAGTTGAGGATTAAGGATGGGACCAACAATTCCACCGAATTAAAATCTGTATCTAATTTCCAATTAGTTGATATTTTGGCATGGGTCTATTATGCTACAAGGAAGAAAGAATGACACTTATGTGTGATTACATGAAAACAAAGCATCTTTTTAGTAAATATAAGTATTTGTTGTACTGCTGAAACTTTATTAACGCCGTATACACTTGTACACTAGAGCATAACCTAGAGATTAATGATTATGCTGTGTTAAATTTTCAAGGATCATCAAAGAGTTGGAAATCTGTGCTCATCAGATATACACATAGCCTTTAACACATATGTACATAAAAACATAAAAGAATACATACAACGCATACATCAAAGAGTTTTCATATAAATCCACTTACTTAGAATCTCGACATTTTTACCTACATATTCTATGTGTATGCATATGTGCATACATAAATAACTTCAAAGAAGTCACTTATTTAATGGGTAATAATATACTTTTTATACGGTATGTACATACGTATATGTGTACATATGTATGTACACATGAAAAACGAAATCAATAAAAATATAAAAGTTATGTGTTTATACATATGTGTGTAGGTACAATATATCTACTAATTTTAATTTTTAAAGGTTTAATAATTTTTATTTTTTTATTTTTTGGTACTCATCATGTTGATGTTCAAAACATAAAGAGTGTGTGTTAAGGAAAATTAAAATGCTTACAAGGTCACCTGAAAAAAAAAAAACATTTTAAACAGGGCAAATACACTTGTGCCACCCCCTTACACACGTTTGTTATCTGAGATTAAAGTTCATGTAAACTTCAAACACGTATTTATAATATATGTGAATTTATATAAAAAGTGAAAAAATATAAAAATAAAAATGTAATTAATAGCTACGTGCATTTATTACACGTTCCTTAAGACTTTAGACATTTAGATTCATTTTTCATTCATTTACATATTAATTTGTGTGAAGTCGATAAACTTTGAATGGTTTTAATCTATGTATGTATGTTGCCTAATGACAAAGCATCATTAAAATTTTGGAGTAAAATAACGTAAAAGTGTTTGTAGACATAATACAACAAAAATCGATTATATATGATTATCATGTCATTTTTTTATGATGATTATTAATTTTGATATGTCTGATATGTAAATTATATTCACGTGTCCTTTAATTTCCTTTTGGGTTTAATTTGAGAAAAATACTAAAAATCAAAAATAAATCTTTTATAAACTAAAACAAAACAAAAAACAATTTAAATCGTACATTGCATGAAAAAATCAAATAAAATCGATTTATTCTGGATAGATACAATTTTTTTTTTTTTTTTCATTAATTTAATTTATATAATATAAGCACACCTTAAAAGTAGAATTTATGGTTCGCTTTCTCAATAAATACGTATGCGATATGAACTATAGTATAATCACTATAATAAACTTTTTGAATTTATTTAATTTTCAATTGTCTAGTCTCCTGGAAAACTTTCTTTAGTTCAGCAGACTGACTTTTAGGATTCAAAATAATAATTGGATCAATTGTTACCTTGAAACATACCTTGTATGAATGAATCCCAGACAATTTACCACTTGTTTACAATAATTTGACTGTCTGTATCAATTTTGTAATATTTATATAGATTGCCGCCATAAGACATCAATATCCCTGTAGAAATGTTTACAAATAATACAATTAAGCGAATAGATGATTTTAGATCGATTGCAAAATTTTTTTAGTAAATAAACAAAAAACTTAACAGAATTTACACAACTACAAAATAACATGATATAATATATTTCGACTATACAAAATGAAATAAACAAAATTTAAATAAAATCAATATCAATGGCAATACATGTATTATTAAAAAAAAAGGATTTCATTTTATCAAAAAATATTTTAATATACAATCCTTCAATTGTATATAATTTTCATGTAATAAGATACTTTTATTTATCGTTATTTGTATTAAATATTGTATTTTGATAAATTTGCGTTTTATATTTTTGCAATATTTTGTATTGATTTTTATACTTGAAGAGAATAAAAACCAAATTTATAAAAAGCAGTGAATTTGTTGCATAATACACGCAAGCAATAGTGTGTGTTGTTAAGTACATATGTATACATATAAATATATTTATCATTTTTGATACACATATACATATATTGTTAAAATCTTTTTGTATGCATGTATATGTACATACTCGCTATAGTTAACTCAAGATAATGTAAATACATACTTATACGTGGTATACTTGTTTGTATAATATCAAAAGTGAATGTACACAATAAGTGCATAGAAGAATTATTTTTGCTTGTTTTACATTATTATACTCATATTATTACGTATTTTGTGTACATATTTCATCGAAATTTATGTACAAGTGCATAATAATATGTTGTTTATCATTAATGTGATATAACAACGCGTGCATTTAAAATAAAATATAAACTAAAACAAAAAAAATAAATACTTTCAATGTACCATCAAGTACTAGGTATGATGTCTATATACGCGCGTATATTATGAAATAATGAAAATTTTGAAAATTTTCTGTATAAGATAAATACAATACAATACATTCCCGTGGGTGTATCTTTATGCAGTACATATGTACATATTAAATTATATGGGCTTATTATGTTATTATGTAATTATTATTACTGTGCATATACATACATACATATGTGCAGAGGATATTAACATATTTTATATAACATACATACATACGCAATTACATACGATTTATCATTTTCAACTACAAACCGCTTGCAGTCTGAAAATATTTTATATACATTTATAAGTATTTTTCCATACCATTTTTCCATTTATACATAAGTATTTTTCTATTTAAAAAACATTTAAGTACCAGAATATTAACGTTTTTTATTGACTGTGTTATCAAAATTTGTGAAGAATTTTCCTGAATTATGGCTAATTTATCATCATTTTAGTTTTATACGAATATGCCCATATTTTAGAGTTTCACTTAAAATTATTCAACAATCATTCAGTTTAACAAATACTAATCCAAATACTATTGCGTTACGTAAAATGAGTACAAATCAAAGTAATACGTGCCGTTTTATGTGAAATTTGCTTTAAAGGATATTTAAAGGATGAATACAAACTAGATATAAGAACCATTGTATTGTGTTGCTTTATTTGTATAGAAACTACGTTAACTGAAGTATAGAAATATAAATCGAAATAATTTGTTTTGCGTTATACAAGAGTAGATTATAAATTGTACATAATTCTGTCATACACATGTGAACTAGTGCAATGGCCTTATTATACACTGTATGCCTTCTACAAGGTAATGCACATAATTATTTTAATTTTTTTTTTAATACATAAATACCTTCGTCTTAGAAATTTTATTACATACACACATACATATGTATGCATATTCTTCTTTTGTATGAAATATGAAAAATAGAAAAAAATAAATATAAAAACGTTGAAAAGAAAATGAAACCATTCAACTGTTTGCTACATCCCATATTAATTCTTTAAGAATATTTCTAGTATATTGAGTACTCAACAAATGAATGTACATACTTTCACATTCACATCACATGTAGTCAATTTTCCATACGTACGTATGTACGTATTTTATGTACATATGTACATATGTAAATATAAAAGAAGAAAAATAAGTAAATAAACAAAATGTAGGTGGTGTAGATGGTTTATGATGTGTCTGCAGGCACTTTAACAAATAAAAATAAACAAAAGGAGAAGCTTTTTAGGCTTTGACGCAAATGCGCACAACATCACATAGTATAGAATGTACATATTTTCCTGATAACAATAAATGAAATGCATTTTTATATACCTAGCTATAAACAATTTTTGTACACACATGTATTGATAAGAAATTTTTTATTTTGATACTATGTATTCTGTATTGCAAAATAAATTAAAATCAGTGCAAAAATAAATTTTTCTTTGTATTCGGAAAAGATTTGTAAAGACTTACATTCATATTTACTTATCTTAGTTTTAATTTGGGTTGATATTTTCTAATAATAAAAAAAAATCATTTAAAGTTAAGGCCATAATTATTTGAACTAAACGTATTAATTTTTATTATTTTTTTATTTTTATTTTCAGGTAAGTCAAAATATTTCAAATTCTTAGTATGGGATACGGTAAGCTTTTATAATATCTGTTTATATACATATGTATATTTTTACACGAATTACAAGAAGACCCTAAATTACATATAATTGTCAATTTGAAGAAAAAAAATGTTTCATTATTTTATTTAAATGCATTTTTGTGTATATGACTTGGAAAATCGGATGAAAATATTTGGCATGTGCATTCTATGAACCAGCGCATTATTCAGAAATTCTCTTTTCTATAGCAGATAATAAAGTAAAGTAAAACGTAATTCAGGTAAATGTTTTCTCTCTCTAAAAGGTGGATGAAAATGCTTGTAAAAAAGAGTTTATATAAAATCTAAAAAATATATGTATATTACACTACATAACATGTATGTATGTAAAACATTTTTATTAGATGAATAGTCAGTTGTGGAAAATCTATGAAAAGTATTTAGGGCATGTGACCCGGCACATTCAATATATGATCATGAAAATTTTTCTCATGATGTATTTTCGAATGATTCAGAATCTGTTGTTGTTTTCAATTAAAAAATAAATATATATATATTTATAAATATCAGTATAAATGATTGTACATCTAAAAATACTACTCCTCCTGTTCTTGTCACGTATGATTATATAAATACGGATATAATTTGTACTGTACACAATTCTCCTTTCATTATTGTATTCTCATCATCTGGGTCATATTTTCGAAAATAATAACGAACATTTTATTAAGAAAGTTTTTTCCCCTTCCATTTAATTTTCTTTTAAAAAGAAAGCTTTCATCATTATCTGATTTAAAAATTCTAAATTTAACACAAAAACAGGGCCTTTTTAATAATTTGAAATGTTTTTTATACTACACACGAAAAAGAACTATTCAGTGTAATATGTTCAATGATTTAAATGATAAAAAGATAAAAATTTTCATATGTTCTGTTTTTTTTTTTTTTTTAATTTGAATTATACAACTTTTTAAAAAAAAAATTTATACATTTTTCTGTTAGTCAGGTGATTAAGGTTCTTTTTTAAGACATCAAGCAGACTAAAAGAATTTTCTATTCAGTTAATAATCCTATATTAGTTTTTAGTTCTCAAAGTTTATATCAGCCACATATATAATAACATAATTGTATATGTACATATATGCATTTCATACTGGAAATCATTTGAAAATTTTTAAATGTGGGTACATGTAGTGATACTTAAAAACCGCTTTTATTCATTTACAAAAAAGAAAGTTAAAAAAACATTACATAATCGCTAGAGTGTAAATTTTGAGTTTGGATTTTTTTTTTTTGCTTTGATATTTTACATAATATCTTTTATGTTTTGTACATTTTTATCTTTTGAAGAAGAAAAAAAGAAAACGACCACTTTGTTATTGTAACTGAAACAGAAGAAAAAGCTTTTTCAATTGTTAAAACGTAAAGTAGCTTATAAACAGAAGAAAAAAAAAAAACAGAAATACAAAAACACAACAGTCGGTCGGTTTTTCCTGATAGATTTTTATACGTTTTATGATAAATTTCATTTTAGTCGGTTATCGTGTATTGTTCCAAAGTGTTGTGTATCGAGAGTTTTGTACCATTACCATATGTATATCAGCTTTTTTTTTGTACTATATACCTTTTGTTCATGAAATTGAATAAAATTGAATTTTGTGTAATTAAATTAACATTTTGGTGATAACAGAAGTTATAAACAATTTATGCAGTTTTTTTTTTTTTGTTTTATCTTTAAAGTAATAATATTTCATTTAGGTATGTCGTTCATTAATGTGCATATATAAAGTAATTAAAGTTTTAAATTAAAAAATAAATAAAATAAAAATACAGAAAAGGTGTTTATTTATCACAGTTCAATCATCTGTATAATTTACATATTTTAAAAATAAAAAAATAATTTTTTTTTATTGTGATTCTATCAGTTGTGCATAATTTCCGATAAATAAATAAATAAATATATTTTTATTGTTATTCAATCATCTGTGAAAAATCTGTAACAAATGCTAGGAACTTCGTTTTTTGTTTTATTAACTATCAGACGTTAATTATAAAATTATGAAATTAATGAAAAAATAAATATTTAAGCTCAACGTTTTATTATTTTATAACTTTATAATTACAATTTCTATACAGATATTTCGTTTGCATACATACAATATCGGCCAAAATTAACTGAAGCAACACCTCTGTATCTTAACATTTAATCAATCACATTATTTTGCTTTACTTTTATAAATAATAAAACAAAGCAAAAATTACTTTGTAAAAAAAAAACCCTAATTTGAATTCTCCGAACTACTTACATACATATGTATATCTATCAGGTATAATGTTCAATTACTAAATACTAAGTATCTAGAATTGATTTATTATAAAGGTTCCGTTTAATTTTAATCGATACTGTACGCGTACTTTGTACACAGTTATAAATCGATAACATGATGATGTTTTTTATGTTATTATTAATAAAATGATTACCATTATTACTATAAGATGTAATAAAATAATGATTTATTGATTATTTTGTGATTACATATGTACATATTATATTTATAGCAATATAAAAATTAAAGTGAATTTTATTACTTTGCAACTTATTAACGGCATATACAAAATTGTATAGAAACAAAATAATAACAAATATAATATGGTTATTGTGGTCGTGTTATTAGCGTTGAAGTGTACAATATTACACGGTTATTAGATCTATTACAACAGTATCTATTTCTAGAGAGAGAAAAAAAAAAGAAAGAAAACAGATTTATTTTGTTGTTTTATTTTGAATTTTCTTATTTGAAATCATATTAATAATTTTGTAAAATAGAAAAGCAAAAACTTAATAAAAAAACAATAATAAAAGAAAAATAATGTAAAAGACGAAAAAAAAAAAAACAAAATATACTTATAGAATAACATGTAGTACATATTAATGTGATTGATGTGACCATTGGGCATTTTCACAGATAAGATATATGTTCACATGTGCATGTACTGTGTACAGTAGATACCATATGCAAAGACATTGAAAGGAAAGTTATAAAATCGAATCATATAAAAAAAAAAACAGGATTTCTATAAAAATTCATTTCTAAAGGCCAAACTTTAATGGATTTTTGAATACATTTATTATTCGATTTGTCATTACAAGTTATAGGACAGAGGGTTCTTATATACGGTTTGTACTGTAAATTTTTTGTATATAGTTGAAAGTCGAGAAGATCTCTATAATCGTATTTGTAAAATAAAACATTTCCTTTTTTATTAGACTTATCAAAAAGAAAAATATCTGAACATTTTTTTTTTTTTGTTTTTCTTTAAAGTGTTGAATTTTATTATGATTGCCTATTCTTTCTCATTTTTTGTATTTTTTATCAAATTTTTAATATTTTTTTTTCTATTTTTCTGACTTTTTTACTACCATATATCTTATGGTTACAAATTTGAAAATATCTATAAAATTCACGGTAATATTTTTCTTTTGTTTTTAATTCATTTAAATTTTTTTGTAATAAAAATATTTTATTTTTCTATAAGATTTTCTTACAGAAAGCCCAATAGAGTTTTAGTAACTGAAATATATGCACAAAATTATTAGTTGGTATCTTTAACCTATACATACATATATACGTGAAAGAATAAATAAATAAAAAAATAAGATAAACAAAAGACATCTACCATCAAACACAATTATTTATGTACATTTTTAATAAAATAAGTAAATTAAAAGAAATTTAACATCTTCATATTAATAACAATTGAAATAAAAATAAAAATAATCGTAATAAAAAAGCTACAAAAACTGAAATAAAAAAAATCATATATTAATCAAGAGAATTTGAAATTTTTTTGTATCTAATAATTGTGATCTTTTACACTTGAAAAAAACAAAAACAAAAAGAATAAAAGCACAGAAAATATTAAAATGGTCACATTACAATACATTGAGTGTGTACGGTATACAATTTGATATATGTACATTTTTTTCTATAGCTAGTGATATTTTTAGATTTTTTTGGATTACACAAACAAAAAAAGTATTTACACATAAAAATTTTATTTAACAAAAAAAAAAAAAAAAAACTTTTATAATAAAAAAATTTTTTTTGTCAAAAAAATTAACAACCAATAATTTTCATTGTTTTTTGTTTCTGATTTCCTATTGTGATTTTTTTTTATATTATTAATTTATTGTTATGTTATGATCAAATCGTGAGCATCTGACATCGTCTTTGTGTTGATAATTATCACCAAATAAGCCAAAAATAAGTGATCTGATCTTCAGAAATTCTATAGCTCAAAGAACTTTGCATACTATATCGAGCTTTGACCTTCACAAGTGAGATGATATAAAGTATAAAAGTGTACATCTTCATTTTTTGTTTTATCAAGTAAAGAAAAAACAAACACTAACAATTTCATTATAATACATTCATGATTATCCTTTATGAAAAGACAAAAAAAAATTGTTTCTTGTTTTTTGATCAAAATGGTATAATACCAAAAATATAAAGATCCAGAATGAAAATTTAAAAAATTGTACAATGTATAAGTGAACTACATGTTTATATATATTTAGATAAAAAATAGATAAATAAGCAATAAACAAATACAATTAAATAAACCTGAAAATAAAAATTTCGCAAAACATATCTAGCAAAGCTTTTCGGATTTATTAGGTAAGAAATCGTTTAAAATTTATCATACATTTTTTTGAAAGCAATTAAATTTTATTGAGATAAAAGTAATTGATTGACATTATCTAAATGTTTTCTTTATGTATTTTTCTTAAACATTTTAAAAGTAATTTAACAAATGTGCAGTTATGTTATATACATTTATGGTCTCCGTCACATATTACTACTCCCTTTCCTTTTAGTATTATTACAGTTTAGCTAGCATTATTTAGAGATTTCTTTCTCCTACTGGTTTTTATCCATAATGCCACACAACTGAGCATAATAAAAGGTTAAATTGAAGTTTACACGAAAACCGAATTATGAAAGACTGTTTTAAACAAGAATTTGTCTCAATTTCAGCACAAGGATAACATACATCTTATCAGGAATTTTTAATTTAACATAGTTCGAAAATCATTTTAAACAAAAGTTTAATCCTCATAAAAATTCATTTACTCATTGTTATCAAAAAATTAGTTTTGTAATATAAAATTAAAATTTTACAAGAATAGTGTACATACATATGTGAATACATTTTAGTTCAGAATAATATGTTTGAATGTGTGAACTACAATACTTTGTATTCATATAGTTTATACTATAAATATATACCAAAACAACCACCCTTATACATTTAGTATATAAAAAAAGTTGTAAAATAGAATTTGCATGCAGTTATAATAATAAAATTGTAAAAAATACAATGTGATATACATACATACATATGTACATATTTGTTTTGTGAATTTGCAAATACCCAACACCCACATTAGCAAATTCACTCAAATCTTCTCTGAAAATTGTATGTAAAGTATTTAAGATAAAAGAAAAAAAGTAAATTTCACACAAAACTAGACAAAAAGTAATGATATGACCTAAATACAAAAGATTCAAAAATTTTATTCCCACTATACCTAGATTTTGTTCATTTACATTACATTCTTGTTATTAACGTAAAATTTTGCTGCTGTTCTTTTTTTCGGTAGTAGTAAAAAATTCATAAAATAGGTATACATTATTCATTTTAAAGATATTCATCGTACACATTACACCAACGATATACCTAATACCACATCAGTATTGTATATATAGTTTACAAATTTTTTTTCTAGATTTTTATTTATTACAGATAAAAAGACGGAAGGGAATTTGAATAAAAAAGGAAAGCGAAAAAAATTTTCAAATTTTATATGTACATATTCTGAAATATCAAGTATTCTAAGTATGTTGGGAAAAAACATGTTTTTTTTTTTTTACCATAACATTTTTACACTACGTGACAAAAAAAATATCAAAGTTAAACATGCTCAAAGATATTTTAAGAATTTTTTTTTTCAGAATTTTTCAAATTTTTTTTTTTTTTTCGTTTTGAATCAAAGACAGATTTCTCTGTTATCTAAGCTAGATTGGATAATTACGTGTAACATAACCTTCGTCATACTCGATCATACTTCCTCCATATATAATTGTAAGAAAAATAATTTGGAAGATATTTTCATTACGAACTGTTATCTATGTCAATAGAAAATCATGCCTAATACCATTTTATATATAAAAATAAAAGTCTGGTCGAAATTTAAATATTTGTGAAAAAAAAATTCAATAAATAAAAAGCTAAACAATAATTTTTTTCATGTAAAGAATAAAAAATTATTTTGTTTGTTTGTGTTTTTACATGAAAAGAATAAAAAAACTGAATTTTGTTATTTCGTTCTTTTTTTCCCAACAAATTTTCCACAAGCAAACACATGTGGTGTGCTCATATTTTATATTCATAACAAGAAAAATATACCATGATACACAAAAAAGAAAAAAAAAAACAACGATAAATAAGATATTAAATTGAATTTTTATTTTGCTAATTTTTTTGTGTGTTTGTATATGAACAATGTATAAACAATGTATGGAAAATATTTTTTCAAAAAAAAAATAAAATAAAATAAATAAATAAAACAAGAATCTATTTCCAAAGTAATAAAACAGACAAGTTAGCTGAAATTTGTAGCAACCAAACAAAAAAAAAGTCTAAAAAACTTTCTCTTCATATGTGCATATTAAATATAAGACTGAAAACATAAAAAATTTACATTTATAAATTTGTTGATATTTTACTTATTACACACAAAAAGCAAAATAAATATTTAAAGTTTTACTTTATTCAAAACGACCGATAATTACAAAGTTTGATAATGTGATAAAATCAAATTTTATTTGATTTTGTATGTATATATACAGATATACACAAAATATAAGGAAATCATAAAAATTTAAATAGTTCACTTTTTTTTTTATAATTTTCATCTCATAAGAGTGATTCTATTATAGGCGACATAAATTTGTTTTCTATGTTTTGAATTATTTTAAAGATTTAATTTTGTACCTCTTAATAATTAACCTCCACAAAAAAGGAAAATTTCCACTATCACAAAATCTATTCTCTCTTTGAATATTATCATGTTACAGTGTAAATTTTAAATCAAACTTACTTTTAAGAATTTTGAAATTACACCACTTTCAAAGTAATCAACTTTTATTATTATTAAATCGAATTAGAAATTGAGATTCTTTCAAGTATTTGTATAAACAAAAAATCTAAACAAATTTTTGTATAAAAAAACAATTTATTTTACATTAATATTATTGTTTTTATTTTTTTTTTGTTTTGAATAAAAATCAATAATAATAATTCATTTCCTATTTTATTTCTAATTATCATATTTAATTTATTCACATGAATTTTATATGATAATGATGATAATGATGACAATAATATATTAAATAGATTTTAATATAAACGAATTTAATTAAATTACAAATGACCTAAAAATAAATAAAAATATAATAACATAAAATAACAATTTATTATGTAAATGATAATAATGATTACGTAATTTATTTACTTGATCTCTCTAGAGAGAAATAGTCATCTTATAAACAATTATAATTCTGTTTAAATACACCATCAGGATTATAATAATAAAAATCAATCGATATTGAAATTTATTTACTTTTTTTTAAAATCATAAATTATTCATTTTCACATAATTTATTACATTATGACACATTTTATGACAGAGTTTGGTACATTAAAGAAATTTTTTTGAATATTCTGGTAAAAGTGAATACAAAGGACATTATAAGTGAACATTATTTAAATCAAAAATGAATTAGGATCAACTACACATTATGTGTCATAATAATTGCATAATAACCAACCTCAGTTTATACATTTTGACGTATTTTCCTTTAATGTTAAGAGTTGAAACCACATGAGAAACAATCATATCATCATGTGTCATATTTCATGTATGTACATTTTGGAAGAGAGGTTCTGACTGAAAGACCAAAAGGCAAAAATCGCTTAGTTAATTGCTAAGAACAATAAAGAGAAATATTAAGCAAAATGAGATTACGCTAGTACGCTACACATAGTAAATATTTGTGGAGAGTGGAGACTGAGGATTAAAAAGGATGTTATTCCTGTTTTTGTTTTTTTATTAATAAAATAGTCTTTATAGTTCGTGAGTGTTTTTACGATACACTTTATGAAATCAATGATTACTTTATAAATATTAGCAATCAATTCATTTCAAAAATAAAAAAGAAGAAAAAAGACTAAATAAATAAAATAAAAATGCATTTTGTAATAAACATGCAATTGGATTAATTTTTGCTTCATTATTGTTATTATGTTCAATGTTGTTATGGAAGGAATAAACACATTCGTGTATTATACAAACATGAATGTCATTGAATTTCATTTTACTGCATGTGAATTTTATTTTTTTTATTATTACACATTTTATTGAACCTCAAAAAGTTTTTAGATAGATTTTGTTATTAGATTTTATTTCATTATAAGAAAAATAAATGAATAAAGGGATAAAGTAAACTGTTCCAACATGAGAAAAATAAAAAATATATTTATATTAGGTATTAAAAACAAAGAAAAGTTAATTTAGAAGAAATGAAAAATTAAACTTTCGAAAAACTTCATAACACGAAGAACAGTCATTTCGAAAGTCATAATTATGAGTGAAAGAAAAAAAAAATCATTGTCATAAATCGAAATCATATTTAAAAGGGTACAAGATAATCATAAATAAAATACATCATAAAGTAACACGAACCACAAAAAAAAAAAAAAAATTGAAAATTCCCATAAGAACAAATTCTGTTTTTTTTTCAAATTTTATTCTTAATAAAAACCACGTGTACACGATATGAATAATTAATAAAAATTTCATATAAAATATGAAAATTTTGAAAATTTCATATCATTCTTGTATTTTATATTAAATTTTTAATTATATACTTTTCAAAAATCTTAATTTGATGTTGAACATGTAAATTTCTTGTCATACGTCAGTGATATGCCTTACATATCATGCAAATTGAAATTACAATGAAAATTTTGCCATGTTTGAACATTTATACCGTAAAATAAAAATCAAACAATAAACAATTAACCAAAATGTACATATGTACAAATATACAGAAACATACATACATAACCCAATTCCCAGATACATTACTTTCTTATTTGTACACATGTATGTATTTTTTTATTTTATTAAAAAATATATGAACGTATGTATACATACATACATACATACATTCATATTTGATTATTTATAAGTAAAATAAATGAATACGTACACCTGTGTGTATGTAAGCGTACTTAGTTAAAATATTCATCAGCGTCAATGAATTTTAAATTAATAATAAAATAAATACACATTATTTATAAATATACATATAATAGAGAATATTAATTATTATTACTGTTATTATCTTTAATTGAGCATTACTATCTGTAGATATGTACGAAGATATGTATACGTACTACAAAAGTTTTTCTGTGTATCGTTTTTTTTTTTACTTTATATAAATTTTTCATCTTTAATCTTTTAATCAATGTGTTTATTGATATCGTAATAAAAGTCCATAACAAATTTATAAACATTTTATTATCCAAAAAGAACATGAGAAACACAAAGAACAATGAATAATTATCTGAATACAATTGGAGTGAAGACGAATAAAAACAATTAAAAGTGCCATTTAATTAAATTCCTGATACTTGGTAATAACGACGACGACAACGAAAAAATTAGAAATGGATATGAAAAATGGAAATGGATCAATAAACGATTGAAAATTTATCGATGTTGGTTGTCGTAGTTATAGGCAATTCCATAAGAAATACAAATGTATTCTAAATTTTTAACAGACGAAATTTTCGTTGCTCGTTCTAATTGTGTTCACACTATAAATTATTAAATTTTCACATATCATGTACGTTTTATTTACACGTATACAAATGTTCATTTTTGTATCTGCTTTAACATTGGAATTTGTTTAAAAAATGATTACATATTTCAATTTTTTCTCATTTAAATGAACAAAAACACAAAAAAGCTTTTGGGAAATAAACTATACAGTACATATAATCATGATTGACGTCAAAATAATGTATTTTGTACTGTATTTATATATAACTATTATATTTCAACCACAAGGGGAAAGGAAGAGAAAATTGTAAAACTGAACATTACAAAGAAAAAAAAAATGAATAAAATGACAAAAGATAAAAAAAATTAAGTGAAACAAAAATTTTAATATGTAATTATATTAATTAAAAATGAATAAAAAAAAAATAATTAACGTATGAATGTATACATACGTATGTACATATGTCTAGTTTCTGGTGTCTTTGAAATTGAATAAAAATTAGGTATTTAATCTCTGCTGTTCATAGCATATGTATGGGTGATATAATCTGGGATTTATTCTCTATGTGAGCTTGTGTAGCTATAATAGCAAAAAAAAAAAAAAAAAAACAACTAGAATTATAGATGTACATAATGTATGTATTTAAAAAATTTGTAAAATTAAAAAAAATTGTGTAATTAACATATTCACGTTATTATGCTTCATTATATTATACACAAGTATTTGTGCTAATGTGACAAAAGATAAATTACCTGAACATGACGTAGACTTAAAATGTTTAAATTTATTATCGTTATTTGAATTTCTATGATTTTATACATAACGACAAATGTACATAATTATATAGAATATTCAAATATTTACATGTTTTCATATTTTTCGACCTTTAAAAGATGTACATTTAAGTAGCTAGAGTATTAACGGAAAATTAACGAGGGTCATCATACTGAATCGCGATATAAGTCCAAAATTAGTTTTAGCTTTCTGTATCATGGCACTTTTGCAAAACAGTTTGTAATTATCATCTTTAACCTTTCATCATTATGTACTACATTGCATAAAGGAAGTTTTATTGCTGAAGTCCAAATTCAATCCGATGTCGTTTTTTGATTTTATATTGACTTTGTTTTTCCGGGCTAAAGTTGTCGGTCTTATACAAACCTCGATCACTATTATAGATTGTACACAAAATACTAAATCTTTATAAATTATACAAAACACAGTGCATATTTATATAATAACGTTTATTTAATAAAAATACATAATGATATACTACATGAAGTCACTAACAGAAAATTATGAAAAAAAATTTTTTCTTCAGATAATTATTATCATCATCTGTAACATTGTACAAATTACTATGTAGACCTTTATATATCTTTTGTTTGTTGTTTGTTTTCTTTATATTATTCATTTTTTAATTATTCAACTTTAGAAAAAATTGCTATCTACTATACAAAAATTTTATTTCATATGAAAATATGTTTGCCTTTTTTTATATGGACGTACATATATGTATATGCTACATACATACGTAGTAAATAAAATTCCTGCATACGTTCATTTTTCATTTCCTTGTAATTTTTCATAACTAATTAAAATATATTTTCCCTTCTGTTTTTTTATTACAATATAGATCAGTATTTGACATTTTCATAATAAAATTTTTCTTGTTTTTTGCATCAGCAGTAAAAAATTTCAATTAAAAATTTGATAAAATAAAAAGAGCAAAGTAAATGTCATAAGCAAAAATTGAATAGACTTATAAATTTTTTAATATTTTTACAATACAAATTCATGGTCGTGATCATTGTGTATCAGATTTTATGTACAGTGGAATGTAGGGATGACGTTAACCTAATGTTATTTTCTCCTAATTTTACGTAGTGGCTATTTTTTGATCATACATGAAATACATATTTATTTACTTATACATGTATCTTGAAAAAGATTTTTTGATACAAAATTAATAAATCAAAGGACGAAAAAAATTCTTAAAAAAACTTTCTTATTAATTTTTTAAATATTTATCCAAGCGTAAAATATCTGTTTTTGATTTATTAGATAAGTATGTATATGTATTTAATAAAAAAAAAAAATGGTACTAGGTACTTATATATATTAAAACGTACATGTATGTATGTGTGACCTAAATATATTTTTGCTTTTTAAATTAAAAAATTCAATACGGATGTCCAGCTGTCAATTTACTCATTTCATTTTTTTTAATGATCTTCTTGTGTCGATTTTATTAATTTTTTCAAAAAAAATTTTATGATCATGTTAACAAATTCATATGTTTGATCATAAAGATCACAACAATGAAACTAACAAATGACAATAATATGAATATTAATTATGCTTTGTTGTTTGTTTTTTTTTTTCAGAGTAACAAATAAATTTTCGTAAAATTTTTCTAACACATAAAAAAAATCTAGAACACGAAAATTTGTTATTATCAGTCTTGGTAAAATTTTAATATAGTAGTAAACACGAGAACAACTAATGGCAATAAAATAAACAAAAAATTAAAATATTTTTCATCAATTCCATTTTATTTTATTTTGTGTACATTGTACAGATATCAAAAATGAAAAATTCATAGAAAAAAATAAAATAAAAAGAAAATATGTAGATACAAAACAATTCAGAAAAACAAATAAGAAAAGAAAACAAAATGTTATAATAAACAGTAAACAATATTAACAGTAGATAATTAGTAGGCACACATAATTAATAATAATTTGATGAGATTATAAAATTACTGAAAAAGAAAACGTAAAATTATAAGATTATGACACATACATACATACATACAAATGAAAGTACATACGTACTTATATGTATGTGGCAATTCTTTGAGTTTTCATTTTTTTTTCTCGTATTTTCCTTCTGTAAACAAAATAAAGAAACATAAAACAGACTTTTTTTTGTATAATTGTATATTGTGTCATGTACATTAACTCTATACTCAAACACTTTTTTTCATACTAGAGTTATCTAAAGGTAACAAAAAAATAATGAAATAAAAATGGTCTGTATACAATAAGACTAGTTAATTTTAATGTTAATGAGCTTATCACGGAAATATATCTCTGAAAAATGATAAAATATTTAATGTGTATACAATTGTATTCGTATGTACATACATACATGACGTTCATAAACTTATGAAAAATTCAGCTTGTTTTTTCGTTCAAAAATTATAAACAAAAACAATAGAATATCTTTGTTATTTTTTTGTTAATATTTTGTGTTTTCTCTGTGGGTAGAATACGCACGGTTAGTTGAATAAAAAACAAAGCATGAACTAACTTCTTATATAAACACTTGAATTCATTATTTTAGTTGTTATTTATTGTCTGAGCATAATGGGTATACTTACAAGACTGTTTACTTTAAAAATATTTTCTGCAGGGTATATTTTCCCTTTTAATATAAAATCTCAGAAGATACATATTATGTAATATACCTAGTTTGTATGTATATGAAGACTCAGATTATAATTAATTCACAATACGCCTATTGTATTCCAAAAAAAAAAAAAAAAAACCCAATGAAAAATGTTAATAAATATATTAGAATGGATAGCATCACTTAATTATCATAAAAACTTTACTTTTATTTTATTTTATTCAACTTTTATTATTTTTCTTGTGGTTTCAGTAAAAAGCTTACCCATAAATTTTATCGTTTTCACTTTAAACATCTACTAGACTTCCATCCTGGACACTAATTTTGTATTTTTATATGGGTTCTAATTTACACAGACGTACCAATAGAGGAGATTAGACTTTAAATTTGGGTTGTAGCAACATTTGATGATGAATTTTATTACACACATAATACACACAGTATATCCTACATCAATTTCATTCAAAATTAAAAAAAAAAAAAAAGAAATTCGATTTTTTCAACTGATTGATTGGTTTGTCTCTATACTACATCAATTTAAAAAATTTTATATTTCAAATTCAAAACAAAAATGTCTGTAATGCATTAAATATAGCATATAGAATATGTGGGATGGTATGGATACATTTCAATAATTTACACATATGAATATATGATACGAATTGCTCACACGTTTACATAATAAATATGTTTTTTGATTTAATACAATAAATGTCTTGTTGCTATAATAATTTTCCTATTTACTTTTGTATATCTACACGTATGTATATGAGAACATATTTGTGTGTTTGTGAAGAAAGCATATACTAAAAACAATATTATAATGTTGAATTGTCATTTGAACGTTAAATGATTGGTTTTGCTTTTGGTAAATATTAAAAATTTAGTTGAACGAGACAGATCTTACATTTCTGTTTTTTTTTTTTTTTTTGTATCTAGGTTGAAATTATATTTCTGTTGTTCAGAATTTTTTTTTCAAAAATTTAAAATTAAATATGCAGTATTGAAATATTTTTGAAAATAGAAACATTTTCTGACACAGGTGGCAAAACTCTATTTTTTGACATTTATGTAACTTATGTAAATAATTTCAATGTTTCAAATGTATGACATTATAGTATTTTTGTAATCACCTTATTATCATCGGTCACATCAGTCACATTATGATGTGTACCTATAGTTGTTTAAAAAATTTTCAAATCAATATTTTTGCCAGTATAACTATAAAAACATAAACTAATATCCTTATCTTTGCTATAAAGTATTAAAAAAATATCGTACATTTATTTTCGTATTTTTTCTGTAGTTTTGAAAAATTTCTCTTTAATTAATTTTTAAAATTCTATTAAGCAAAGAAAATTTTAATTAAAAAATTATACATATGTATGTACATATGTATATAAATGTATATGTGTATTTCCCATTATTTAATACATTTTTTAATTGAGCCACGTCCATATGTATATATACATACATAATGTAGTTTAACTTAAAGGTAAAATTATTTTCCGTGTTATTCATAGAAAAAGTGAAAAAATTTTCCTTTTTCAAAAATAAATTCTTATCCTTGTAACCTACACTTTCTTTTCTTTTAGTTTTCTCATCTACACATGTTTCATTTTTTTTCTTCTTTTTATTTCACACGTACACGTAATTATGTACGTACGTACAAGTATGGTGTAATCATGTACACACTTACATATACATCCTACACGTAGTCATATGTGTGTTATCTCAAAAACATAATTTTACAGTCAAGTATATTATAAATTGAACCTAACAGGAGTACATTATCCACGCACAGGGAAAAAAAAAATGAAAAATATCTAAAGATTTTCCAACATCTTTTTAATTTTTAAATATGAAAACAGCCTACTATCATCATAATGAAAAATAAAATGCCCTTCCTTAACCTTGACACAGAAGCATTATATTTGCACTATGCCTTTATATTTCTCAGTTTTAATTTGAAATTTTTCAGATGTGTTAAGGTAAAAAAAAAATATTTAAAATTCTTTAACTCTTAAAAAAAAATATTTTGTTTTCTTTCTAAAAGGTAGTACGAAAAATTTTTACATTTTTGTGTTAAGTTTAATGATGGTTGTTTCTTGTTCTCTGTTCCGTTTGCTTCTTTATTAAATTAAATTTCTTTTTGTTTATCAAAAATGGGTTGTATTTTGTTCAATGATAAAAAATTGTTTCAACTCAGTTTTGTATAAAATATTCATAAATTTATATACCATCATACGTTGTACATTGTTACTAAATTTGATGTGTTTTTGTTTTTTTGTATTTTACCGTAACTTACATTCATATATCTGAATAATTAATGACATTTCAGAATTTTAAAATTTAACATAATTTTATTATGTTATACTTACTTAGATATCTGGTAAATGTTCATCATAATGTCAAATAAAAGTATAAAAAAGATGGTGTTAGATCAGATTATTTTGTACGTTGAACAAGAAATATAGAACATTTTATATTAAAAATTTCTATTTTTCTTCTAAGGTGGTAGCAACCTTTTGTCGAATCTTTGTTAGAGTAATAAGTTCTTTCTTTTAAAAATTTTGGTTTTAAACATATTTTCTTTACTTTTAATATAATGTTCTTATTTAATAGATCCTGACCGCCTGCTCTAAGGCAGCCAGTTTCAATATTAAAGTTGGACATACATAGGAATTGAAAGTGAAATTGAAGTTTAAGGCTTGAGAATTCATCTTCAATTTAATTCAGAGTCCGTCAAAAAAGGTGAATCTTTCCCTAACAGTACGTACACTAAGTACGAATTACCTTTTATGTTACATTTTATTCTTAACAAATTTAAATGATATTTACTTATAAGTACATACCTTTGTCTACGCCTGCAAGCACATTACACTTGATTCTTTATAATCTTATAAAAATTTATCTGTTTTTTATATTTTTCATTTTATGTAATCTACTAAATATCATGTTATCTACATACATCTACAGTGTAATTTATTTTATTGGAAGAAGAATTTTCTCTTATTATTACTTTCATTCATGTGTTTCATTTAATATCTCTAGAGTAAAATTTTTATCAAAAGAAAAGGAAAAAAAAAAATTTTTTTTTTTTGTTATACTACGATGATTTACGAAATTACAAGACATGCATACCTAGTAATACATATACTTCCTTATTGCAAACAAAAATAAAACTCTTCTTTTTCATGTGAAATAAAAATAATAAAAAAAAAAAATTCCTTGAAAGAAAAACACATAAAGAAAATTTCTGAACATTAAAATAATATACATACTTGTACTCGTATTATACTTATTTAATATGTATTATATGTATGAAAACAGAGATGTTGAAAATATTTTTCTGAACAATGAAAATACAAAAAATATAAAAAAATAGAAAAAAAGAAAAATAAAATGAAAAGAAAACAAACATAAATAGAGAGTCACTTATAATATAAAATGAAAATACATGTGTTACATTACTAAAAGTCTAAAGGTATTTTTTTTTTTTTTGTTTTGCCAACATTATAGAAATGGAGCGTAGATTTATAAAATTTATTTGAATCGTTCTAGATATTCTGTTTTTTTTTTTTTTTATTAAAGTATTTTACTTTCAATGAAATTCAATATAATGTAATCGACTTTAACAAAATAATTTTCGTTTTATTTTTTAAATTTTTTCTAAATATACGATGAGTATAAAATTAAGAATATATTTACAACGATGTGGGAGTGAAATGCATTTGCACAAGATTAATGATGAATACACAAAATTTGTGTTCTTCTTTTATACTCGATGATATTACATTTATTTGACATTGTATCGATTTTATTCTAGATCTCTGAGTTTTCCTTCTCTGATTATGTTTTGATTCAAATTTTATCTTTGGATGTCTCACAGGAAACAGAATGTTCTAATTCAACATTTTGTAAATAAACTACAAATTTAGATAACAAGTAAGATACAATCAGCGCTTTCATACAAGTGAGATAGACCTAAATATAATTATTTAAAATAATTTGATGCTAAATTGCTACTCTCATGTAAACCCTATTGCTAAAGAAACTTTATGAACACAGTATAAATTTTTATTTATTATTATAAATCGTATAGGCAAATGAAATAAATTTTGTTAAAATCTAAAATGTTTAACATAATATTATGAATCACATATTTTATATGTATGTCACAAGAATGAAAATTTATGGAAAGAAAATTGATTTAAATAAAGTAGAATATACATATATATTTCATGTATGTAAAAAAAAATTACAAGAAAATTTAATTAAACGATTAAAATTTATTTTATGTACATACGTACACATATGTACGTTACATATGTTCATAATAGAGTTCTGCGGAAAATAGTAAAATAATTTTTATGTTCAAATAAAATGAATTCGAATTTCAGGCCACCATTTTATCAAGATACATACATATAGTATAGGTATTAATAATAATTTTCATTTTTGTTGTAGAGAATTTCATTTTTGGGAAATACTTAAATTTTCTAATAATAATATAATTACCACTAATTAGATAATATTTAGAAAATATGTACATTGTTAAACATACATGCTAATTATAATAAAATTCTGCATGAATTATGTATGTAAAAGTATTAAATATGTAGAATTTATTTAATTCAATAAATACGAAATAGTTGTACTAGTTTTAGTATATTTTCAATTTTATATTTGAAAAACTATTTTATGTATTTAATGAAAATATGTAACATACGAAAATATATTTTATTTTTGATGTAGCAAGTAGCAACGTATTAAATATATTTATTATGGATGTACACATTTTTATAGCATATAAACATATACATATGTACATATATAATTTATTTCTGTAGAAATAAATTCATGAAATTTTATAATACATGAAAACTCGTAAATTCACATTTATTATTCTCATTAAAATTAAATAATGTTATCATAAGTTTGTACGTATGAAAATTCCTCTACATAATATGATTATGCTGCCATACATATTTATTCGATTTTTTGGCTTTGAAATTTCTAAAGCAGTAAATACATATAAGGGAAACCGTCGTACAATGTGATTTCTATGTAATCTATAGTTTTATTTAGTATAAAGTGAAAGCTGAAAAGTGAATCATAAGAAAAATAACGTTTCAGATAGCACAGGACAGTTTGACACGGCAATATGAAATTGCATGTAACATTTAGGTAATGCATAGTAAATAGGATGGAAGTCCTCAACCTTTGAATGAAAAGGACCCTTCAAAAATATTAATGAGTTTTATCTAACGAAGAGCTTATTTAACATGCATTTTTATGGAGTACATAAACTTCACGTAATTAATAGAAAGTTACTTATATGTTCATTAATTGTATATTATATCTAATAAAAAAACCAATCAAAAAAGTTTCAATTTAAAAAAAATTCTTTTTCTGTCATTAAAATCTATAAATTCGTATACATCTGCATAAATGTGTTCATACAACCTTATCAATCCTTATTTTGTGTGTATACTTTCGAAAAATTTTTTAACTTTTTAGTTATTCATTTATTTATTACTCATGTTTTATAAAAATATTCTAAAAAAATATAACAGATTTTCAATGACCAACGTAACGTACAAATTCGTACGCATACATGCCGTAAAAAATTAAATTTGTTCATATACATACACATATGTTCTTGCCTTGTACACATGCACGTGTGCGTATTAAAATCTCATTAATATGAAAATTAAAAATATTTTAAACGTCTTTTTATCAAGTTTTTGTTTATTTTGTTAACGTTTTTGTAAACAAAAAACAATGTTCTGTTTTTGTTCTGTTGTTTTTCTTTTATTCATCATCTAACACACATTTTTCGTAGTCTTTAGGGTTTTCTTAGGAAAATTTTTCTTCTCAAATTCCTTTTTCAATTTTTGTTTTTTTTTTTGTGTTTGTTATATGAGGTATATTTTCAAATTTTAAATGAGTGTATTGATAAGAACAAGAATCAATAAACGAAACAAAAAAAAATGAAATGAAAAGTGGAGCATAAATCAGTTAATGATAAAAAAATGATCAGATAAAATGTTTGTGATGTAAAATAATTGTACAGCATTTATAAAACATCGATAATAGTAAAAAAAATCAAGAAAAAACGAAAAGAAAAATTCAAATAAAATGAAATGAAAAAAATTTTGAGAAAAAATCTTTCTTTTCTTTGAGAAAAAAAATTATATAAAAATATGAGATGTAATTTTTCTAATGTTGTGAATCTTATAAATTTTTATCATTTATCATTTCATGTTTTCACTTTTTTAGTCATTTTTTATTCAGTTTTTGTCACAATTTGTTTCGTTTAAAATTCAAAATTAAATTAAGCAAAAAATATCTTCTTACTCCTCTTCTTAGACAATTTAAAGAATCAGTCCATACTAAATGATACGTATCTTTCTTGACCCATCGTCAGTTTGGCCCTTCAAATATATAATTCGGTTTACGAGAAGTTGTCTGCAGTTACACATTCTTAAAAATATTTTGTTCACAGATCTAATTTACTATACAAACTCATTATGAAATTAGGTTATGAATCCTAGAGTCTTTTGTTTTGTATTACAATTTATTTATTATTAAGAATTTTTCCTCATTGTTTTGCATGTGAAATTTTCAATGATTTTGGTTAAATTGATTTTCAGTTTACAAAACATTAAAAAACTAAAATTTCAATTCAAAGAAAATCAATTTTCGAAAGTCAACAGAAAAGAAAAATTACAATATTAAAAATGTAAACCGGATATTTGTATAAAAAATTATAATTAGAATTTGTTGAAATTCACTGGTGAAAAAAAGTATAAAAAAAAAATGAAAAATGTAAACACAAATTGAAGTTCATCAGTTTTATGTTTCTAAATTTTTTATAGGGACAATGAAGGGTATGTACAATGTAATTGTTAGGTGACTGCATTTTTTTAATGGAAAATTGTGAATGGAAATAGTTAAGGATTTATGAAAACAGCTATTCAAATTTTTAATATACATACTCTATAGTTTGTCTATTAATGATTTTCAATACTTGTTTTCGTTTTCCTTGTCTCATTATTTTTAATAAGAGTGGTTTTAGTTTATTAGCAGTGTTACCAAAATCCTCTAATACTCTATGTAAAGTAGAATAAATTTACTCCTGTCTTGTACATTTTATCATTTCCATTTCTTTTTTTCTTTTCATGTACATATGTACATACATATGTACGCATAAATCACTCTCAGCTTGTATTCAACCAACTTTTCAAGTGACGACCGATTATTCTTGTTTGTTTTCGTTTCGCCTTTTTCTTTACTTTCGTGTTTCATGTATATGACCGGTTTAACATACATAGTAATAGCACATAGCATATAAGAGAGCAGTGGCACAAATAGTGGTTGTTTTGTTAGTGGTTATTTAATTCAGTTGCCTTTTGGACGTGATGGACATTGGACGGGTGTTATTGAACATGGACAGTGTCTCTTGAATCGTATTTTCATAGAGGAAGTAAGTGGACTCATAGTCGGAAGAGATGGGAAGGATTGCGAGGTATTTTTGTGCTCTGTAAATAGTACAATGTCAATGAACATTTCACATTGAAAATCATTAATGGACGGACAGTAAGTCATTATTAGTTAAAATTATTTGAATAATTAATACCAGTATGTAAAACTTAAGTACATGAATCAAGTTTAAGTTATGAGAATTTTATTATAAAATGCACAATTACTTTTTTTTTTGTTTGAAGTAACTTTCAACAATGTACAATAACTGAATGATTAAAGTTACGTGTGGAAGTAAAATATGGTATACATGTACATAATACGTAGATGTATATATCCATTATAACACAATATTATATTTTATTATGTTGGCTTTTTGCCATTGCAATTATACACTTTATGATGGTACACAATACATGAATGTAAATACTTGTTTGTAAAAAGAAAATTGGTTTTGTTCATATGGGACCTATACAGGGTATCTCATCAATATGCTTTTCTTGTTCATGAGCCACATACTTGTATCTCAAATTTAGGAATTTTTCGAGCTTTTATTAATCATCAAAGAACGATAAAAAAAAGAAAAAAAAATGACAATTAAAATAAACAATGTTTTTGACATATTTCACATTAAAAACAACAATTTGGCTATTCGTAGCAAAAAACTCAAACTTGATACTTTTGAAATACCTCACATATTTGTATATGTACATACCGAGGAATATGTATATACACATATATTATTTATGTAAATAAGAAAAAACAAAAAAAAGTCAAAAGAAAATAAATAGGATTGAAAAAAAAAAAAATTAATTCATTTCTTGACTTTTATTTATATTTACATTTCGTGAAATTTTCATTATTCCTGCATTTATTTGATTTTTACAAAATACGTAATGTTCACATCAAAAAACATATGTGTTAACATTAACATTACTGTTAGCATTAAAATTATAATAAATAGCTACTCTTGTATTGCATACATTATTATGTATTATGTTTCGTGTTTTTTTTTCAGATTTTTTGTATGAAGTTGTAAATTTTAAATATTTTGTTGATTGCAATAAATAAATTATGAATGTGTTTAATACACATTTTATGAAACTGTTGCCAATCGTCATCTAAAGCGGAAAAAACAAATAAATAAAACAGTATATTTACAATTTTTATTATTACACTCTGATTTTCAAAATTGATTATGTACGCACAAATATACATTACATTGCATACATACATATGTATGTACACATGCATGTTATTGAACGGTACGGAATTATACAAAAATGATTTTTCGTAATTGCGTACCTTATTCAGAAAATTGTAGTGCATCGGAAAAATTCAATTTTCATTTTACATAACATAACATTTTTTGTTGCAAACACCCAGTAGCCTAGTAAACGTGAGTGCTTGTTTTCGCAGTTTTAGGCTTCGTACCCTAATGAAAAAAGGAGAAATCTTTAATTTCTGTTTTTTTTTCATTCATATAACTTTGATCCGCAAAATTTTACTTAGCTTCAAAATAGTTTCGATACATTAATATAATTTAATAACTTTTGATATGACCAAGTACATTTAATGACAGTACAATGTTGAGCATATTCGTACGGAATCTGAGATTCAAATGGATTTTGTCGGTGACACAAAATTTGTACAAATCAATCGATAAATCAAATTATTCCAAGAAAAATTTTATATACATACATATGTAGATCATGAAATTTTTGTTTTAAATCTCACGTCTCTACAAAACAATAAAACATTAAATGTCAACATGCACACTTTTCTTTACAAAATGAAAAATATTATACGAAAAAGTACTTGAATATTTTTATCTGTAATGAAAATTTTTATTTTCAATTTTTGTAAAATCATATCATCATAAAGCACACAATTTTCAAATATTTTTCTATTTTTTTTTTAAAGTATTTCCTCTATTTATTTATCAATTTCCTTTATTATTTCCCTTTTCATGTGAATGATAAAGAAGACAATGGCACTCTCATGACGTTACTTTACTTAATTGTTGATAAATTGAAATATTTTCATCATTTGCTTTCAAAAAAGGAAAAATAGGTATTTTCAAGATTTAAATCTAATCCTAATACGACTAAATTGAATTGCTGTTTTTTTTTTTTTATTATTATTATTATTACATACATACTTCTTTTAGTGAATTTATGTAGTTCTCTTGTGAGTGTATTTTTGTTTATTTTGATATCAGAAATATGCGAAATGAATATACACTAAATAATACAGGTACACTTACTTACGTATACACACGCTGCCATCTGTTTACTATGGATTAAATATGATCCTTCCTATGAGAATAATTTTTTTTGTATTTTTCAGAATGAAAATATAAAAAAATACAGATAACTCTTGTATTACATGGTAATTACCTTTTATAAGAATTAACTTTGGCGTTTTATAACTAAGCGTATTTACACCTTTTCACTTTACTGTGAAAAAATCAGTTCTCCACTTGTTTTTGGTTTTCCTAATTTTTCATGTTTTTTCATTCCTGGTATTTTTTGAAATCATAACTACGCAAATTATGCAAATAAAATGAAAACGCCTTACTCGAAGGTTACTTGTCTACTCTGTTTACATACAAATTGAATGAAAATATGAGAAATAAGTATGACATCCTATTTCAATAAATCTGATAAAGCTAAGTGTATACGAAATGTATGTACATAAATATAGACAGTAGAAACCTCGTATGTATATGCAATAATCTGAATACTCTGTGAATATGCATGTATTTTTGTTATTTTTAATTTTATTCTTTGCATATTGAATAATTCAAGATTTTCATTTGTGACATTTTTATATTTTTTATTTTTCTCAGAATTCAAATTTTTTAATTAATTTTATTTACGAATACATAAATTTTTAATAACAAAAAAAACCAAATTGTGTGTACTGATGTATACCCAACTGAATTTTTTATTGTATGGCAAACCTTCAATTAATCCAAAAAAAAAAAAAAAATTTTTTTTTTAAAGTCGTTCATTTATGTATGTATGTACGTTTTTCCTTTAATATGAATTTTGGTATATTTTTCTATTGGTTTTAATTCTTATTATGCACAAATTTAATACAGTAATTAAAATTACCTGCCTTTATATAAATAACGAGCATGCATAATTTTCTAATAATCAAATAAAATTTTATTTTTTATTTATTTAAATTAATTAATAGCACTCGATTAATTAATAAAAGGCTCTTTGAATTTTTCCTCCCCTCTTAAATTATTCAAGTATTTTTTTATATAAATCATTCAAGCAATTATAAATCGATTTTTTTCATACAAATAAGCTTTTTAGCAGCGAAATGTATGTTTAATTCTGTATAAATACTTTGCATAATCTTAGCTGTATATAGTATACTTATAATAATAGTATTTAAACTTTTGTATAATACTAAATATGAAGAAATACAAGCAATCTGAAAATTACTAATAATTATAGGTGATATTACGAAATAACTATATGTACAATGGAAAAGTGTATAATTATTAGATGTATACTTTCTTAAAAATAAAATGAACAAAATGTTATATAATAATGTATTGTATAGGTTGTTTAATAGAGTGGTATAAGTACAAAATTTCTAGACATAACCTTAACCATTTCTTTATTTTAAGTAAAAATTTATTATCCTATATCTTTCCGTTGAAGGTTTTAATTAAAGTAAATGTAAAGTGTAGTACAAAGAATGAGATTTTATTCTCGTAAATACTTTATTGGCGTTAAAGTTATTTAGTTCAATGAGGTTGAGAAAACTGAAGAACTACCAAGCTAACTGGTATATTTTAAAATTTGTGAAGGTTCAATCAGTTCAACTTAAGTTGCTTTTGTAAAACAAATAGTTCAAGCATCTATTGGCATGAATATATAACGAAAATAATACATCTGTAATGTAATATTAATTCAATTAATTTACACACGTGGGCAAAAAAAGAAAAATTTTAGTTTATTAAAAATAATGTAGGTTTCTTTGGTATAATGAAAATGAAATGGAAAAGCGAAAAAAAACAAAAAACAAAGAAAAACACCAAACATCATATGCAGATAAATATCTGTGAAAATATAGAAAATGCACGTGCGTAATTTTTTCATATTGAATCTTTAGTTTTTATTATACATACATGTTTTAAATTCGTATTCATTTCACATGGATTTATTCCATAGCATACCTGTATTTAATGCCTTTTAGTAACAAAATTTACAGGATGTATAGTTTTTTCCTGCAGCATACATTTTTACTGATGCGTATATGTTTCTTTTCACATACATATGTATGTACACAGCAACAATAAAAATTGTAACAAATCATATAAAAACATTAAACACACTTTAAGTATATGGTGACGTTCAGGGAAAATAAAACAAAACAAGAATAAAGGAATTTATGTGCATACATATATTTATATTTTAAGCATATAATGAAAAAATGGAAATTTTCTATAAATGGCAAAATTCTTATCAATGTACGTACACGTGTGAAAAATATACATACATACATACATAATACATATACAATGTAATAATTGGTTTATTTTATTTATTTTTTTTTTTTTGTAAAATTTAATTATATTGTATCAAATTGTATTTAATATTAAGTACAAATTTCATTAATAAAATGGAAATTATATACAATCGTGATACAAAGACATAACGTAATGCTATAATTTGACTTCGTTAGTTATATTTTTTACATTTATTTTTCTTTTTCTTTTCTGTTACCTAAGAATTTTCATGTCTTTTATGTAAAAATGATGAATTGAAATCAATACAATTATTGCAAATAAATTAAATTATATATAATTATGCCTTAAATGTAAGAAAAAAATGAAATAAAATAAAATGTCTTTATTTAACTTTCTATAAGAATATTTAATCCATCAATGGGCAACCCTGAAGTTGTACTACCAAAACAAATGGTAAGAATGATAACATTACATTTAGATATTTTCTGATATATGAAATATTAATCAACCAAATGTCTTTATTATATGATATACATATGTATATGTACATATGTAAATTTTGTAGTGTCGTTTTATTACTATTAGCGGTTATTAATAAAAGTTTAAAGTAGAACAGTAGTTATTACTACAGCAAATTACTGGGAACAATTGAAAATTTCTTGTCTTCAAATGTGAAAGTTCATGATTTTCCCTTTAATATAAGCAATAATTTTATCTTGTTGTTATAAAGAGAAATATTCAAGATATAAAAAATTAAGACTTTTAGTTATCTTAGATAATAAAATAACTATCTTATAATTTAAGAATTTAATATCTACCTACCAAAAACTCGCAGTAATCCGATTTATTAGTTCACTTTCTGTTTGTTTTAAGGAGTTTTACAGTTTACCAATACACCTTGTATAATCTTTATTTAGTTTACAGAAAAAGGATTTTATATTAAACCCATTTAAACTTATTAAACTTTTTTAATTTAGAAGAAATATACAAAGTTGAAGGAAAAGAAATTTTTCGTTCTTTTCATTTGAAAGAGAATTCAATTTTATTCATTTTACTTGTGTTTATTTAGTCGTTTTTTTTTTTTTTTTTTTTTTTTTTAATTTTTACATTATCATATTTACTAGATGTTTTAAAGGAAATTGCATTGGCAACTGTATACATACGAGTACCATAAGATATTTATAGTTTTAAAAATATTCAATATCTTTTCATGCCAATTAAATTTAATTAGAAAATTTTTATTTTTAATAAACTAAAAAGAATAAATAAATTCATAAGAGATTTCTATTTTAGGTTCTTTTATTTTTACGATTATTTAAATTCATTTTAAATGATAATTCCTCGAAAACAAAAAAAAGAGAAAATAAAATCTAGGTTGTACAGAAATAGAATTATCCCCTTTTATAATGACCTAAAAATATGAAAAGTATGTATATACATACACAATGCTTGCATTCGATTATCATTTTCATCTTTCAACATACGCATCGTCTTGCCATATACAATCAGTGTTTGGTATAACTCGCTTCGGTTCACACGATCATTTCTTTTGGTATTAATTCATCTTGATGGGTGTAGGTTCAATTGAAATGGAGTATCTTGGAACAGATTCAGATTAAAATTACATTGGATTGTATTTATAGTGCTATCGATAAAAAGTGTATCAAGGAATGATTGTGCTTTAGTGTACTAACATATTATATATTGCAATAATAACATATACATAAAATATTGCATATATTGCAAAAATTTGAACACAGTAAAAAAAATTAACAAGTGCACAATCAAAATATAGAGTCCTGTATAAAAATGCACATCTACCAACTACCTACATATCTACCCACATATGTATGTATAACATACATATGTACAAAAATGAATTGTATACATTGGGTACACATTATATGTACACATGATGAAAATTTTCTCTCTAAGTATGTATGTATGTAGGTATGTATATAAATTTTACTTGCGTAATTGTTGTGTCTCTGATATTTTTCTTTAATACTTGAAAATGAAAAAAAAAAGAATTATATAAGCACTCAATTTTTCTGCTTTTCAAGAACAGATCTTGATTAAAATGCCAAATAAATAAATTATTTATGATGATGACGATGATGAACACTTTTATATGACAAGTAAATAGTTGTTTACGTTATAAAAATTTTATTTAGCATTTTGCTATATTTTTGCTAAGTGCATTTGTAATATACATAAAATTTTATGTACACGTAATTAATAAGAAGATATTTTTGTGTAACGTATGTATTTTTATTTTTATGTTGCACGAAAATTATGCAAGAATAAATGTATTGCAGGTATAATAATAGTAAATTGAATATCAGAAATTTCACAAAAATTCTATGTATTTTTGTAGAAAAGATTTTCATTCTGTACTTTTTTTTTGTACTTCTATTGAAAAATAAATGCAAATATCTATTCCTAAAACAAATTGTCAATTATGAATGATAACAACTTAATATTCAATTTTACAAAATTTAATTATTGAAAAATTTTCATTTTCTGTTTTTTTTTTTTTTCATAATTTTCGTTTGAGAATTTCAAAATAAATGCAAAAATTTTACTCACCATTATTATCATCGTTATCATGTACAATCAACTTCAAGAACTAAAAACATTTAATCTTATTATAGCTCATTAAATTAATCGCATTACTCTTGTAGTCTTGTATCAAGTTCTAGTCCATCTACCTGGAGACGTAAATATATTACACAGAAAGAGTTAAATAAAAAAAATTTAATAATTTGAAATGAAGTATACTCATCTAAAGTATTTTCTTTCCTATATAATTTCTATGATCTTTACGTTGGTCGTTGAAAAATATTATGATGATTTCATTTTGAATTTTTTTTTATTGTACCTGAGTATCTATATACAGCGATATGCATAATAATTAAAGTAGAAAAATATTTAATAAGTAAATTAATTACATACTTTTAGAATTTTCATAATTTATCAAAGAATTTAATGCAAAGGTATGTGTGTAGCAATTCAATTATTGTGTCCGGACTACATTTACAGAAATTTTTTCGTATAATCGAATAAAAAATTATCCATCTAATTCATGCTAGCCAAGCTAAAAAAATTTCTTTGATATACATACATACAAAGGCTATCGAATAGTGTATGATCTCTTATAAAATAGTGTATAAGCCATAAGCACAATTAGGTCAATATAATTTGATATAATGCATTGTATTCATTCACTAAAATCACCTGGAGTTACATTTTCACCAGATTTTTCAGGCGGTACAGGACAAACATGAAATCATACTTTTGCTTTTATTTCTCAAACCCAAATTGATGATTTCAATAAGTTTAAATGGAAAATATGAATAAAAATAAAATTCTAGACATCAAATTGCTTCTAATTATCTGGAAAAGCGATTTACATACATACATAAATAAATTTTTTTTACAGAATAGAATTAAAATACTAAACTCTATTTTCTAAAGCTCAATTTCTAAAACAATCTTTCTCTCTTCATTTTAAGTGGTAAAATTATAAAAACGTTTCGTTAATTGCAATTAAAGCATAAAATAAAACAATAAAAGAGAAAAAATGGAAAGAAAAATATTTTATATAAAATTAATTAATGACATGATATTAAAAACGATTATCACGATATTAATTCTGTAGTAAAAAAGAAAAAAAATGAAACCCTGTATATTATTTCAAAAGAATTTTTTATTTTTCAAAGAAGTGAGAAAAGTAAAGTTAATTGTAATTTATCTATAAACAGATTTTACTTTCCAATTTTTTTTTTTCTTATGTTCTAAACAAATAATATCGGCTATGCGTAGACATTTAATTGCATTAATTTTAATACCTGGTGTCTTAATATATGGATGGACAGAGACAAAATGAAAGAAACAAAAGAATTTTTAATACATAATGTCCTGGTAATCATTTTGTGTATTTTGTAGACCACCTCAATACACACCGCGATAACTCTGTTAATAGTTATTTTATAGTCACCACAATGAATGTAACTTATTATTTAGAGCTAATGAATTGAATGCTGAGCCAAAAGAAAACTTAGCATAAATTTTGAGCAAAAAAAAATGTTTTCTTTTTGTTATGTTTTCATGAATTAGATTTACATATTTAAAAATATATTTATTTTTCATTTTCTTTTTTTTTTGGGGTTAAAAATATTTAAAAAAACTGTCAAAAATAATGTAAGAAACTAAGAATGGAAATTCAATTTGAAAGGATATACAGTAAATTGAATTTAACTCAATAAAATCATCAAATTGAATAAAATAAAGAAAATAAAAAATACAAAGTGAACAAAAAACAATGATACCAAAAATAATTCTATTATCCTAATATTAAACTTATTTTCTTTACTTTCTTTTTACTTCAATTTTTTGATTTGTAATTGGCACACGTAACGGAAATAGAAAATTATAATAATGACAACAATAATTTACATTTGTATTGCAGAAATATATGAAGGGTGTAAAATTTTTAGATTTAAGCCAATGTTGGCATAACTTGTAAGATAAATGATACTGTGAGAAAATTAGGACTCTTCTAGATTGAAAGGGGAGTCTCGGAAATTGGGAAAAAATTGCAAAATATATAAATTTGTAAAATACACGATAACATCAGTTGTCTATTTATATGTATCCAAAGGCTGGTGATATTTATTATATAAACATGTCAAACGAATATGTTTCTCTTCACTTAAAATTTTTTCTCCTTTAGCTTAGAGAGCCCTCGATTCTAATTTCTTCAAGTTATGACACCCTGTCAGTAATTTATTCAATAAATGGAAGATAAAATTTTGAAGATGATGATATGATATTATGATCGTACATATGAATAACATGAAACAGATACGGCAAAACAAAAAGTGAATATTCTTTGCACGTTTAATAATAGCTTCCTTTCAAATATATGTATGTATGTAGAAACAACATAAATAAGATAATTGAATACAAAGATAAATGTTATACAATTCAATTAAAAGAAAATTATTTCCAGTATACGACGCGAATGTATATGTTTTGAATATTTATTAGGGATAAAATTTTCGGATATAATCAAATAAAATATGAAAAAAAATCAAAGATACATAATCTGAAAAGGAAATACAATTCATTTTTTATTTAAATTAATTTCTCGTACTTTATCATATTGGCTTCGTTTTTGGGAACACAGAGAATACAGAATAGGGATTATTATTATTTTTTTTTATTTGTTTACCGTTTTTATTGAACTAAAAATTTTTATGTATTACAGATTTTTTTCTCACGATTTGTTTTCCTTTTAGAAAGCGAGAAAATTAGACCCATACAATCTAAAATGACTACATTGTTATCATGGCTTCTGGATGTCGTAGCCTCGTAGGCTGTGAATTACGTAAATTTGAATTCAGATCACCGCATTAATACTAACTAAACTCTTAAGGATTGTCGAATCGTAAAAGGTCAACACAGGTCTTTCTGTAATTTGCTGAATTTCACAAGATATGTTACTTTTGTTATTCAAAAGCTATTTTGAAAATGTTGATCCTGTTTTCTATGTTGTTCAATGAAAACCCAGAGCGTTTAATGTTTAGAAATTTCATAATGATGATGATTGCTTCTGGGCAATAACATAATTTTCACTTGTTTTTTATTTGGCAATTTAAATTACAAAATGACAAAAAAAAATAAACAATTCTTAAGGGTAATATTATTATTTTCAATTACATGAATAGAAACCATTATTATTTTTCTGTGTACACAATGTGCACATGTACATATGTACATATGTGTACATATGTAAGTATTCATAACGACTACATATTATGTACATTCATTCTTCATGTTTTGATTGTATGATCATATGTCTGCTCTGTATATTGTATTACTAAATGATGCCTTACAGATATATAAACTGTATTAAATTTTAAAGAAATTTACTTAAATTTTCTTTATTTTTCTCTTATTGAAATAAGGTAATTTGATATCATTGTTATGAAATAAAATATAAATGAAAAAACATTTTCTTTTCTTTTTTCTTTTTTTAAAGAAAAGGAGAATAAGTGTAGATAATTTATCCAGAGTACATACTTTTAAACAACAAATTTAATTTTTATTTTAACTATGAAAATTTTTTTAATGAAAAAACCACTTAATATTTTTTAAATAAAAAAAAAAACAATGAAAACATTTTTCAATTTTTCAAGTAACACAACCTACATGAAAGGAAAGATTGTGGTAAACATGCTTATGTAGAAAAAAGGAACAAGAGAAAAATCAAGAAATCATATTTCTTATAAAAACAGGGTAATCTGAATAAAATGTAGAATTATATTATTTTTCTTGAATGAGAAATTAACAAACGACTTCAAATATACGTGTGTCAAAATGATATAAAATTTTATAATTTTTTTAAAAATATTTTCACACAAAAATTTTTATATGGTAGTAAAAGACAAATCTTACATAATTGATGAAATTACCTGGCCAAATATAGAACAGTCAAAGTGTTTAATTTACAAAGTATACGATTCAGGTATGTAATATCATTTGAAGGGCATTATTTTGAAGCAACGTGTTTATTTTAACGAATTTGATAATTAACAAGCTGACTTTTAATACTAATGTGGTAGTGAAATGTACTTTCACATTTTCTGCCATTTCACGAACTTGTAACATATTTTGCAGGTTAACTTTTTTAATGACAAAAATTTAGAATAAACTCATTTAAGTATATTTTTCGTAATTTCTAGTATGTACACATATTCATTACCTGTATACGCACGATACGAGTACACAATTTGTAGATTGTTAGAGAACACTTCTACTGTGTATTCATTTTTATATTAACGTGTACATATAACAAAAACACACCGTACACATACATATTCGTGATTTACATCATTAGCAATTAAACTACTAGTAAAAAAAAAATATACAAAACTTTATAATAATTAAAATTTGTTTTTGAATAGTATATAATGTGGTATAAATTGGTAATTTTGGTTTTCTTATTTATTTATTTTTTTTTATACTTAATTTTACTGTTAAAGAAATAGGAGAAACGTAAACGATTTTCCCTTAGAAAGTGTGTACGAGGTACAGTTGTATATATATTATATGTACGTAGTACGATATCAAATATCGTATGTGTACATTAAAGGATCTATGATTTCAATGATTTCTGTATACAATTAACCTTTAAATACAGGAAAATTACTAATATATTTTATAATAAAGTTTTATAAAATTCAATATACTTGTCTACGTTCATATTAATTTTATTGCTATAAATATATCAAACACTTTACTTGTTTACAATGAAAAATATTTCATATTAAACAGCATGAGAAATTATAAAAGATTTCATAAATATGAACATAATAATTTAATTTCCTTATTATTAAATTGAAGCAAAATAAAAGTTTGTACAAAAGAAAATATTAAAATTAATTACATAATAAATGATTGTAAAATACGTTATAGACTACAGTATTCATAGGATTTTAGATGTTGAAAGTCTTCATATACATTCAGTTTGTATTTTGAAAAGTTACAAACAATCTTATGAAAATTTCCTCAATTGTGTACACAATATGATTTGAAATAAATGAATTAAATACATTTATTTATTAAAAGGTATAAATAATTTTTATTCATTTTCATTTTAAGAATGCTAATTAAATTTTATTTTGAAAATTTTTAAACATATTAATTAAAGAAAATATTTTCAGCAATACATACAGGTGATTAAATTTATTTTTTTACATTGTTACCTGTAGTTTGGTGTAAAGTTAATAATTTTTCAAAAGGAAAAAGGAAGACAATTTTTTAGTTATCTTTTTATTGTTCACATTGTTACTGTATAAAGGAGTTAATTTGGTAGTGTTTATCTATAACTACATAAAACAGCAATTACGTGATTTAAAAAAATCTAAATTCAATAATTTTCCTACTATGTATTTTATTTGTGTTGACAACAAATTGGCTTGAATTTTGACTATTAATTGGTAAATTTAGATCAAAAGAATTTTTCAAATTTTCTAAAAGAAAAATTACTCTTTTTCACTTTGTTTTAATCTAATTTAGAGGTAAATATTTTACTTTTCTTTGTTCATGGTTTTTTTGATTTAGTTTATAAATTTATTTTATTTTTCCTTTCTTTTTATTCAAAATAAATTACGGATGTTAAAAGATGCGTACATATACAGTTAAATATATTTATTTAAATATTAGCATACACACGATATGTATAAAAAACCATAATATCGTATATTACGGTTATTTGTATTGTAAATAACAATATAATTAATATCTAAATATTTGAATAAAATAAAATATTTTCATGTAAAGGAAATATTCAAATAATTTTGGTTTTTAAATAACAGATTTAGTGGGACTATAAAATTTATTTTATAATGAAAAATTTATTCTACATCTTTTTTTTTTTGACATAAGGGTTTACTAGTACACAAAACCACCTCAATTAATAAAATATTCTGAAGTTAATTTATAGGTCAACAAATTTTTTTATTGTAAAATGCTAAATGCTCAATATACATATTTCGCATATTTGTTTGTAAAAATTTTCTCATTTTTCAAAACAAAAATTCAATAATAGAATTTTCTGTTTTGGATAACTTTACATTTAAAAAAAAAAAAAATTGTGAATCTAAAACGTTACAAGTAATCTTCGTACAACGCTGACTTTTTGATTTAGTGATTTTTAAACTGTGACAACTACTTCATTATTTCTTCACGGTCCAGTAGTCCGCACAAGGATCTTCACTTCTATGGGGATAGTTATGCAGCCATTTTTTTTACTTAATATATTGAGACATTTTTTTGCCACACTCGATTATCATCTATTTTTAGAATAACCTTTAAGATACCTTATATTCATATTTAGGCCAGCAAAGTCAACAGATCTTCTGTGTTTATTGATACTGAAGTATCCAAACTAAAGTATATTACTTGGTAGAACATGAAAATTAATCCAGTTTCCTCCCGAATATAGTTTCCTAAAATACATAACTTTCGCTTACAGTGAAAGTTATCTGTAATCTACCTACATTTTTATTTAAATGTCATTCAATATATCTACCTACATTTACGTATTGCATACGTACATTTAAGATACAGAAAAATAATCTAAATTTAAATGAAAATTTTATGCTATTATGTATGTATATTTAAATTAATTTTGAGAATAAAATCAAAGAAAATTATGCTAAAAAGATTTAGACTTTCAGATATATAATATGAAAAATATTCTGGGTCCCCGTCCCATGTACATGTGTGTATGACGTAATCTGTACATTAATATATTTTAAGGGCTTTTGTTTTTGATAAAGGAAAAATATAAAGGAAAAAGAAAAGATCTCAGGAGCCCTAAATATGCACAAAGATTGTTTTTTCTAAATATATTACATTTTTTACGTCAGAATATAAATATGTATGTACATACATATGTTTGAATATAATATGACTTATTTTTAAACATACATAAGATGTACTGTATATGCTACAGTACCTTTTTTCTATTTTATATGTGTGTCTATGTTTGTGACAAAAGGAGTAAGAGTTTGTAAAATATTTGAATGAATTTATAGATAAAAAAAAAATTAATGCAAAATGATAGATATACATAATTTCCATAAATTTATAGATATGGATTTATTTATTGGTTATGTCACTATAAATTATTCGATTAAAAAAAATCGAAAATGAACTGATGCTTATCCATGTTTACATAAATATTAAGAACAAAAAAAAAACTGACCAGTTATTTTATATCTGAAAAAATTTTCCTTTTTAAGATAAAAATTTTGTTTGGAAATTGAATAATTTTTAAACTAAGGTCTTAAATGATGTTGAGCGAAAAAAGAGATGGGAATGGGAAACGCTTAAACAGAGTACCCTAGTCCTAAAATAATGCTATAGAATAAAGTGGATATTTGAAAGCTAATTGGAAGAAGAAAAATAAATTGAATTGCTTAAATAAATTAAATGAAGTTTTCAAAGTATTGATTATTTTTAGTTAATTTGTGACGAAATTTGTGAAATTGCATGTATATATAAATAAATATTCATAAGGCATACAAGGAAATCACGAATTTTCTATAATTCTTACGATGGTTACTTGTATTGTAATTTTCGAATTCATTTCGCGATTCTTCAACCTGTATTCAAAATTAATTAAAGGAAAACTTCTAAAAGGTTTATTTCTTTATTTCCTGTCTTTATATCCGGAGGCAACAAACAAACAAAAAATGCAAAAGCGGTACATAATGAATAAATAAATAATTAATGAATAATTTCCTGTTCTCATCATGAAGCTGAAATTTTTTAATTTTTCTTTAATTTTCCTTTCAAAAAAATCTCTTTAATAATCTGCTATATGCTAATAGTAACATGGAATTTATCCAGGTTAATGTATTATATAAATTTTATAATTTTTAAAATCTCCTGATAAAAATAAGACTAAGTAAATTTGAATAGATTTGAGATTTATATTTTTGTTGATTTTATCATAAGTAGGAATCCTTCCTTTTTGATGACCCTTCAAAAGAGAATGTGATTTGATTAGGCGTATAAGTGTATGTACCTACATATGTATATGTATGCACGTACATACATACGTAGGTGTTATCTAATTTAAAATTTTAAATTCAATTTTAGTTTGTTTTCATAATAAATAGATTTCCAGATTATATACACAATTCGTACGTGTCTTTTTATTAATCTTGTCGAAACAATTTTCAACGTATCACTTTGATATCACAAAAAAAAACATATTATTTGGATGGCCAACAAACAAATCATGATGAAAATAAATTGTAAAAAGTACCTTTGAAAAACATCACCTACATATGTTTTATTGCCATAATTGAAAAAATGGTTTGTCTTTATTTTATTTATTTTTACAGCACAATGTTCCACTGTTTCTTCATATTTTATCCCTTTACTGTGCTTTCTTGTCTTGCCCCAAGAAAATACATACATATAATGTTATATACACATTTATGAACATCTTACTTTCTTTTCATTTTTTTTCTAAGTTCTATTGTTCTTGAATATCTGGAATTCTATTTCAACACATTCCAAATTTTTGATTTCTACATTTTGCTTTTATCAAAATTCACAAGGTCATACTTAAAAAAAAAAACGAAAAAAGAAAGAAAAATGAATGATTACTCAATTTTCCTTTAATTACGAAAGAATTTTTGCAGAATAACAAACAAAAAATGTGAAATATGATTATGACTTGCTAAAATTAAACTTTGTACTAAAAATTCCAAAAAGAATTATTGTCATATTTTCATGATATTTATATTTATTTTATTTTGCATTATATATATTTTTTTTTTCTTCAGATGTTTTTAAAAAGACAATAAAAATTCTTGTGATAATGTAGACAAGTTAATTGCCATAAGGTAATTGCTTTTTTAATGTGTCAGTCATGTACACCTCAATAAAATAAATGGATTGGTTTATTGCAAATATCTTTAACGTCATACCATAATCATAATGCGTACACATTCGTAAGCACATTTAATTGTTTAAAAATGTTTTTTTTTTTTTTTTGTTTTAGATAAAATAAAATAAAAATTTTGAATATACGTCAACAATTTAATAACATACATATGTATGTGGTTGGTAAATAACTAGGAATATTTCAATGGTTTTTGGTAGTTTTTGAATAAAGACAAAATATTTTCAATTCAAATTGTTTTCAGTTTTCATGTCCATTCATTATCATTTGTAAACAAAAGTTTTGTACACGTATGATGACCACCATGTGGTTCAGATGAGACGTGTGGCATTAGAAATAATATGAAAATTATCCCACTATTACTATATCATTTAGTTTATGTAATGTTATGTAACTTTAAAGGTCATTTTAATATTAATAAATTCATTTCATTCAAATCCTTCATTCAATCTTGATTGAGCCACAGCTTTTTCTATATTCTGTCTCAATTTACGTTCAAATCTTTAAATCTTCAAATTAATCTCAGTAATTTCTCAATTTTAAAACTTTAATAGTATTTGATCTTATATAAAATTTTACACACATACTCGCATACATATGTAAATATTTCTGAAAGTAGAAAAGATATGAAAATTTTGTTGAATAACTATTTGTACGTGTATGTATATTTTGTTAAAAATAATTTTCTAAAATAGTATTTACCCTTTTAAATTAAAATGATTTCATTTTGGATTTTACATGCTTTTATGTAACTCCTTAAAACATTTTCATACAATGTACCCATGAGTAAGATAAAATGCGAATCTTAATGAAAGTAATGTAATTTTATGTTTAAAAAACGTGATCATCAAACATGATGACATTAATCTGTATAATTGTAAAAATTTAATACTAATATATTTTTGCTTATGTGTTTCCCAAATAAAAAAATTATAAAATATCTTTATACATTCTAAAAACGTATGCTTAGAAAATGTGATTTTGTGTGATTTAACATTGATTGCTCTACTTTCCATGAAACAAAAATAATTTGTAAAAATGATGAATTTTATTTGCGACAAAAAAAAAATGTTTAAGTTTCAATCAATTGGATAATTTTTCCATTCGGGGTTTTTTTTCAACTTTATGAAACCCAAAATAAAAAAAAAAAGGTAAAAAAAGAAAAACGAGCTTTCACTCAATTTCATTCCATTCAACTGAAATACAAAAGAAAATAAAAGAATGGAAATTTCGGGGATACAAAATAAATAAATAATCGCCCACATGAATTTTCCAATTTTATTATGTATTTGAATGATATTGTATGGAGAAAAAATTACAGGATATATAAATACAGTAAAGTTAATATATTTTGTACTTAACTTTAGGTAGAAATAATGCAAACCTATAGTTGCATTGCATTCACGTAGTTTTGTTGATATATGGGCAGATCACTATAGAGTATCATAATAAAGATCATTAATAAAGTTTGTGTCGTGAATTCGTCTCCTGTTAAAAGTATTTTAAGTCTATAGCTTCCGAGTATGACGCAGTTTAATTTAAATCGATTTTTGGTTCAGATTCCATCAAATGTTGTCCGTACTGTAACATATTTCGAATGCAGAGTTTGCATGGTTCATCGGCATTTAATTCAAAAAAGTTGTTCATGACAATATTTATTTAATTTTTTTTTTTTTAATTGATGAAACATTTTTTCGTTTATTGCTTTTTTTTAATAAAATATTTGTGGTTCTTTATTTACGTGACCTGTCGTTCATTATTATTTCTGGTTCTTCTCTTTCTCTCTCACTCTGTCTCTTTTTGTATTTAATTTCTTTTATTATTTGATTATTATTAAATGGCAGTGTAATGGCAATGAGTAACGAGAGATTTAAAAAAAGCAGTAAACAAAAAAATCCTATAAAATAATTTATATTTTATACGGAAACGTTATTATTATTATTATCAACATTTATATGTATCAAGGTATCTTTGTTGTATAATCGGTGTACATGTACAGAATTACAGGATGTAGGTATGTTATATTGTATTAGTTGTGTGTGTACCCATGGAGTTCTGCATCCATCGTCTGTACACACTTGAATTAAGAATTTTTTTATGCTTGAAAAAATTTTCAATCTACCCGCTTGAGTTGAGCACACTTCTGTAATCATTTTTACAAGAAATGATAAAAAAAAATAAATGAATTCCAACAACAATAACAATAATAATAACAAAACCAGTACTAATGAATGGTAAAAAGGGAAAATATTGGGAAGGAAAAATAGGTACGTAAGGAAAATCAGTTATACAGATAACAATGTACATACCTACATTACAATATTGTGTACGTGTACTAGGGAGTTGCGGTGTGTACATTATCAAAATGTAAAATCATTCTATTATTTTCCACCCCAGTGTCATTGTGTATAAATCTAGGAAATTATCTATAAAAAAAGGGAATCACATAATGGGCTGTACAATGACGCATAGTCACCAACACTCAACACATCATCATGTATTAAAGTAAATCGAGATTTGTTTTCTTTTCATTGAATTTTTCTTTATTATTTACTTTTTTTTCTAACATTAATTCAGTGCTCCAGTTAAAGTTGATGATACTCAATAATGAAAACAGTTTCGACTTTTTTTTTTGTTAAATTTAATTTCGAGAAATTTGATTAATTTTCGTCATTTACATATTTTTCGAAAATGTTCATAATTTACGTTTTTTTTTTTTTTTTGTTAAGATGACTTTCTACTTTCTACGAATAGAAGAAAGAGGACTTTCTAAGAATATGTACGGCTACGTTATAAAAATTCGTTATACAAATAAAAGCCAAGAATGCGTACGTCAATGTTCAATGTACATTACATATGTATGTACATATGTTTATTACTTGTTTTCAAAAAAAAAAAAAAAAAAAAACACAAAATATCTAGAATATTTATTTTTCAACGATTCAAAGTACACATAAATAAGAAGTATCTACATTCTTGTATTTGTTAAATATTTTATATAAAAGTATCGAAGCAAAAAAAGAAAAAAAAAACAAATTTATTTAACTTTAAACGAAGACGTTGTTCTATGGCATGTAATCTATTTTTGACTTATATTTAATATTTTTATATTAAAGTAAACGATCATAAAATAGTAAATAGCTGTCAATAAATTATTATTTGTATTATGTACACGTACAACAGGTAAATTATTCTAGAATGTACAATATTTTAAGAATCTGTATCTGTGTTATGTACATTTTGCGATAGACATTGAACGTTATAAAAAATCTATCAAAACTTTTACAAACATCTCATTTTTATTTTTTATTTATTTTTTAATAAGATGATATATTGCTTTAGTTATAGCTATCAACCTTGTTTACACAAAATAGGTACCTACTTGATGTTTAGATGATGATAATGAATGTGATAAGCATCATTATATAATATAATTAAATGATGATAAATTTAGGTATCTTGTTACCATTGCACGAAATATTTTGTACTTCTACTTTATTTATTATTTGTAATTTATTTATCATATGTTTTTTTTTTAAATCATCTTCTTTATATACATAGATACAGTTTAAAACATTTAGGTACTTTTATTTAATGTATAATAAAAGTTTTAAACATTCTTATATAAATTCAGTTTGATTGATTGCATTAAAATTGTTGAAAAATGAATAATTAAAAATACCGTAGCCTTAGATACCTATCGTTGAAAATATCTTATCATTTTTTTTTTTAAATTTTTTATGTTTATTTATTTTTTTTTTTTTAGAATGTTATGTTCTAATCTACTATACATTACGTACAATAATTTATAGACATTCGTTTTGAAAATAGAATACAAAAAATCATTACCATAAATTTATGTAAATGGAGATTGTTGTCAATTCAATTAATTTTTATAATGTGAAAAATACTACTTTGTATTACCTAATTGATTTTTACTATTAATAATCTATTAGCGGATGAAAATTTTTCAATACTATAATAAATACATGAAAACGTTTTTTCGATTTAGATAATGTCAATCATTGCTTTGTGTTCATAAATCAAGGGAAGACTTCAATTTTTTCTTTTTCAAATTTCCAGTGAAAAAAAAAAAAAATCAATTTTACAAAACTTCGAAAAATTCATAATTTTTATTTAAAAAAGTATAAAATTAAAGTGAATATTTAAATTGTACGTTGAAAAACATTTAAAACATTTATAAATAACCATCACTATGTCAATGGATGAAACAAGTAATACTCCACAATACATAATTACAACACCGAGTGAAGTCGATACTGATGAGCAACGTGATGCTGGTGATGATGGTGGTAGTAGTGATGGTGATGGAACAATTGTTAGTGTACCTGTAGCTCCAACAAGAACAAACATATCACAAAGTACCAGATCACAAAGTTTACAATCAAGTTCAACATCAACTGTTATAGAACAAACATCAGCATCATCATTATCATCTACCATATCAACACAATTGAAAGCTCATTCAAGTACATCGATTGTTTCTTCACAGCAACAACAAATTGCTGTTCAAAAGACATCATCCAGTAATCAATCAGGATCGAAATCAAAATTTCAAAGTTTTTTACAACATGCTGAGGGTACACATACAACAAGTGGCTCATATTTAACTTCACATCAAAAGCATGTCCGACAATTTATTCGTTCAACATCAGCACATTCAGAGACCGCAACAAAACCAGAAAAATGTACACGTAGTGCTAGTACACAAATTGAAGAACCAAATGATGCTGGAGGCGGTGGCGGAGGCGGTCTTGGTATTGCTGGTCATATCGGTAATACGTCTATCGGAATAATTGAACAACATTCTGGTAGTTTACAGAAAACTGGTTTTCATCAATCAATTCTTATATCAAAATCAGCTGAAACAATTGAACAACAACAAAAAACTACAAGTACCAGTGGTATACGTACACAATTAACATTATCTGGTGGTTTATTAGCACCACCAAATCGTAAATTAACAATACTTAGTCCAGTACATGCACCACCAAATTTACAAGAAGTACTTAAACGTCATGGTAGATCACCATTATCACCTAGAATTAGTTTTCCAGGAAGTGAAACTGATCTTTTTGGGTATGTACATATAATATAAAGTTTTAAAAATAAAATGAAATTATTTTTTTTGGCTTTTTTTGAGAATTTTGTTTGTATCACGAACATTAAATATGAGATGAATTTGAAAAATAATAAATGTCCGAACACACTTGTCCTCTTATATATACATACATATGTTATGTATAACTTATCAAAATATTTATATAACTAGGACGACATCCTTTTAAGCCTATACGGTGCCTTCTCTAAAAATAGTTTTATTTACAGCTGACAAGATTTTTTTTATTTCGTTATTCAAAGAAATTAGAAAAAGGATTCAATAAAAGAGTGTACATACATATAGGTACATATATAAATACGTGAAAATTTTAATATATTTTTAATCCTAAAGTTTTTGTTCTCCTTCTCTTTCCCTTTTGTAATTCGAATTTTTTTATTATTAAATAAATTAAAAGATTTTATGTTGTTTTGTATGTAGAGTATTTTTTTTTTTAACATCACTGTAGATTTATACAAATTTATTCTTGTATACATATTTTAAAAAATTGTTATTTTCTCTTTTTAATGACTTTCTTTTTGTTTTTATAAAATTCAATAAAAATTCATTTCAAATAATTGAAAATTTTTAACGATAAATATACAAAAAAACGTAAATCAATATAATTTCAATTTACATAAAATAAATTGAAAATTCTTGTGTACGTACGAAAATTTTGTAATCACACAAAATTTATTAAATTACTCCTTGATATATTTTGATACGTGTACATTTTTGTATATGTACAGATGCATACACATGCACTATTTACATTATATACATATAATGCCTTTTATATTACATTCAAAGAAAATTTTTTGATATAAATAAAAACATAAATGAGTCTTCATTGAACTGCCGTAGATTAAAGAGAAAATATTTTTAGTTAACTTTTCTAAAATATGCACTTCACAAAAGTGTAATAGTTTACATGTATTTTATATTATTTTGTAAGTAAAATATTTTAACGACATTTTAAGGATTTTAAATTAAAAATAAAATTTTTAATGTGCATACCATGATGTTACAGCCCCATTATTTGTTGACCGTACAATCATTTAGTCATTCAGCCGAACTTTATTTACATATGAACGTATGTAATGACCATATATGTAGAAATTCATAAAAGCATATAATAAGTGTTACGACATTAACCACAAAATTTATTTTAATTTATCAATTTATATCACTTCTCAGAAGCTTTTATCTATTTTTCCTTTTTTATTTGTATCCAGTTATTAGATCCATATGCAGTATTATACTTTCTGTTTTGTTGTAGTGAAAATGAAAAACCATTAGGATTAAAACTATTTGTACTTGGTTTTATGAACTACAGATTTTATCTTTCATATGTGTACATACATATGTATTTTGATTTCATATAAAATTTATAAATTAAATTATATTCGTAGATAGGAAAAAATGAGAAGACCTCAAAAAATACAGAAAATTTTATGAAAATCCATTAGCACACATAAGTTATAAAAATTAATAACTCTTTATGGAAAGGCTACATAATTAATTCGATACAATTCAGAGAAATTTATAGACGCATTACAAAAACTGATATATGTACGTACTACTGTGAGCATATATGGTTTTAAAATAATTAATTAATTCAATTTCGCTTAATTTCATTTTAATTTTAAATTTACTAGAACATTTTTTTTTGCTATTGCAGTTTTAACAATATTTCAAAGTTTGTGTATTGTACAAAACGTAGAACTTCCCATATATCAACGTATCAGGTAGCTTTATACTGATAACATTGTGATGAGCAAAATTAATTTTAAAATTTTTTTGCAAAAAGAAATTATTAAATTAAAATGCAATTAAGAGAAATCGTTTTTATATTTTGCCTTTACAGAACTGTGTGCATTTGTACACGTATTTATTTAAAATTTAATTATGAAATTATGTACGTCAAAAAAGGAAATAAATTCATTAAATCAAAATAATTAATTTTTATTTAATCATTTTTTGTTGATAAAATTTAATTATTATTTTTTTAAATATCTGAGTATGTTGAAATGGCAACAGTTATTAAACAATAACTGTTAAGTTATGGTAATTTTACAAAAGTGTTAACTCTGAAGCAGGATTAATTTCACCGACACTCACTACGAAGAAGAGGAAACTCTTGATACATATTTTTTTTTTCAAATAAAAGCAAAAAAAAAAAAAAAATGATTTTATTTTATATTTTCTCATCTTCGGTAAAGCGATCATATTTTTTTATTAAATTTTAATCCATTGGTTTATTTTTCATTTCTTAAAGTCATAGATATCGTCTGTAAACGAAACGTGCAAATAAAAAATCAAACATCCTCGAAGATTATCTTGAAAGTAATATTTTCTATTTTTCGTAATTTATTTTTTTACGTAAAGTAATCCCATTCTCAAAGGGATAACATATTTTCAAATTTCAAAAGAAAAAAATATATATAGACAATTAACGTAAATATGTATCAAAGTTTATTTTCTTTGTATATATGTACACATTTATATAAAATACGAAGCATGTTTTTGATGAAAAAATTAATAAATTTTCGTACAAATAAAAGTAATCTTTGAGTATATAAAAGATATAAAATATGTTTACTATAAAACAAAAATTAACTTTGTATGTAACATTTACATAACATGTAATGTAAACACAATGAAATAAGCATTTACACTTAATTTAATTTTATTACAATTTGATAATAACAAGAAATTTATGCATAGTTAGTAAAGCATCTTAATTTATGCATGTACATTACGTCAAAAGCATTAATAACAATTAAATGGCTGCAGATTAGGATTATTTACTATAGAAAACGTTAATTCAAATGTAAAATGTTAACCTTATGTTATTGATTTGGTAAACTGATTCTCTCTTTTCCACTCGCTTTATTTTAATTTTTAAATAATTTGAAGAAAATTTATACATTTTCATAGTCCTTTAAGGAGCCTTATATTTCGTTACATATAATTTATTTTCATTCGTTTCCAATCTCTATTACCTTTTCGAATAATCAATATTATTCATGTTGCTATGTTTTGAATGGTAAATGACTTTGTAAATGGTAAAGAATCAATTAGTTTTTGTTTGTGCGTCTATTCTTGAAATAACTAATCTAGTCTAGATTTTATTAAGATCAAACACAAAGATGGAGTAAAATCTTCACCCTTATAGTTAGATAAAGAACGTTGTTGATGTAGATCCATTGATGTATATTGATGTAAATCCATCTGACCCTGTTTTGCCACTTTTCAATTTAACAATTCTACTTCATATTGTATGGAATCTAATGCGTACTCATTCGAAAATTTTGTAACGAATGTAACCTCCACGTGATATGGAATTTATTTGTATTCAAAAAAAAAAGTGCGTAGGCCAGGAACGAATATTTTTCTTTATATTTTGTTTCTTAGTTTTTGGTTTGATGGAAAAAATTTCGGTTAACCTCGAATTACTTTAATTGGGGTAGGGTATATCAAGAAGGTAAGGTTTCTTCAAGGATTGTTAACGCACAGGGAAGAAGAAAAGTAAAGTGTATTATTTTATATATTTGTATAATGTAAAAATTACAATGCCTACGGTATGCATATAACGCAAGAATAATTTCACTTTTTTTTTTTACTTTCAAATAATGAAATTTTATACTGTGTTATTTTATTTGATCATATTTACATTACATTAATACCATTTTACTTATTTTATCAAACTTGTAAGATCATTATTATTGAGAGTTTTTTCATTAAAGTTTAAAATAACTGGAAGGCTTCAAGTGTATACATAAAAAAAAGAGTAACCATATAAGAATATACTTGTATCAATCAACCTTGAATTTCGTTTTTTGCTTTTTTTTTTTAAAACAAAAATAAAAATAAATAAAACAAGCAGAACATTTTCTAATAAATCAGAATAAAGTTACAAAGAGTTGAAACAAAGTATAAGAAATACAACGAACAGTAAATAAAAGTAGAGAGAAAACGTAAATTTTATACGCTTAACTGCGTTTAAAAAATTTATTCAAAAAAACAAAATGATAAGGAAAAATTTGTATATTAAAATGAAAAACTCTGTTCTTTTCAAAAAAACAAAAAACATTTTATTTCTTCTTTTCTTAATCATCACACAATAAATAAAAAAATAAAATTTTAAAAAACGTAATGATTATAACTTTATTTTTCATTACTTTTCTAAGAAAATAATGTTTTCCCAGTCATATACATACATACATATATTAATTTCACAATTTATCTTTTTCACATAGTACATATATGTACATATGTATAGGTACATGTTGGCGTACTAACACGTCATTACGAAAAAAGGAAAATGATTGGATTAAAAATTTTCTGAATTCAAAAATATAACTGACCTTTTATAATTCATTATATTTTGTATTAACTATATGAGCTATAGATTGATTGTACATAAGCAAGTAGAACGTAGGATGATGATGTCTAAAAATTTCTCTCGTATTTCAATGAATTTTTAAAATTTTAATGTCATTTTAAGAGGCAATGATAATGGTGATGATGATAACAATATCTATAATACTTTAAAATTTAAATAACGAAAAGTACTTAAAAAACAGATAAAAGAATCCTTATTTTGAAATGTTTGGTACCATTTATTTTTTTAAAATTTTCAATTATACTCGTACAATAAAATAAAATATATTATGAGACAGTATGCGTATAATATTTATTAATTGTTAAATTTTATCGTATTCATTATCAAAACAGAATAAAATAAAATTCAAGGAAATTCACTAAAATAAATTAGAAAATATTATCCAACCGTGAAATAAAATATTACACTTTAAATTCTGTTCAAATTTGCATATGATGAATTTTATATGAACAAAATCTATTGTTCAAGTATATTTTTACTGCTGTTAAATGTATAAGTAACCATCGATAAAAGATCAAGTCTTAGCGCTCAGTAATAATTACAACGGCAACTGTAATGTAATGCTTTATTAGATTAGATTGTCGGTGCCGTTTTTACTGGGCAAAAGGTTTTAGTTTACGAGATATGTCTAATCTGTGACTTCATCTCATTCAGCATGTAATGTTGATATAACGTGATACAGTTAGTATGGAATTTTTCTAAAATATAATCTCCGCATGATAAGAGGATTATCTGTAACATTTGTTTCGTGTAAAAAACGATAAATTTATTTTGTACAGAATTTCGGTAAAATAAAACAAAAATATAAATAGAAAATTATAAACTACAATAAAAATACATTATAACTTCTAGTATTTATTCATATTTGCAAAAAATTCAGAGTATGAGAATGAGAAAAGGAAAGCGTATAGGGGGTGAAAAATAAAAACTAAACTGAATTGAACATCCGCTTTATACTAACAATAATAATAATAAAATACAAAATGATTGCTGTTATATCAAAGGTTAAAAAAAAAATGTCTGTGTATAAATAAATTATTCGACGCAATTTTGTAGTGACTTTTTTCCTTCTATTTTTATATTTTTTATTAGTCAACTCAAAATCGATAACCACACACACACACACACAAATTTGTTTGCTTTTCATTACCCAGTTACATGGAAAAAAAAAGAAAATTTTTCAAAGTCTGTAAATTCTCTAGGTTTTATAAATATAAAATCACAACACAAATAGTATGTAGGTGAAGTGGTAATTGATTTGCAGAAAAAATTTAATGACATGACAATAAATGTTTGATTATTTTGAAAATAGTCAACAATTAAAAAAAAAATTGAATAAAATTTCTTATAATCTTTTTTTTATAGTTTCATCATATAGGTAATCCTCATATTATTCGGAATTTACATTCTACTTACAAAAACACTCGTTTAAGATAGAAATTGTATTTAATGATTTTCTTTTCTTCTTTTCTGTCATGTTATATGAAACAAGATCGTGAATTAGTGGACCTAAAAAAGATCGTGTTATTGGAAAATTTTTCTTTTTCGGTTCGAGTCTTTGTCTCCTTCAAAAAATTATGTTAAGTAAAAACTTTAATCGTTATCTTTATACCTGATTTGATTCGATAGTAGAACAACACACAGAATTTGTAACATTGAGATTTTCTCAAAATCAATATTTATTAATCTGAACTTTTTAAAGGTAAGCAAAATAAATTTCTCAATTTATTTTCTTTTTTATTACTCAACTGCATTAAAGGTTAAAAAAAGACAAAATTCAAAAAGTGGAAATGAGAGATGAGAGATACATTACACTTTCGATATATACAAATATATAAAATACAAATTATATATTCATTTCACGTATATATTCCTTTTTTTGTAGTAAAACGAAGTACGAAGATTACCTGTACTAAGAAAAAAATAAAATAAAAAATAATAAATTGTAACAATCACGAAACTACAGGGATCTAAATCATAGTGAATTTCTTTTCAAATCAGAATTTATTATTTTTTTATATTCCTGAAAACCATTAAATTTTCATTTAAAAAAGGTATTTAATATATGATTTCTATACCGTTTGACTTCAAATAATTCATATATTAAACATGTTTGTAGATGTATGTACATATATGTATGTACACACATGTAAACTTGTTAAAACCAAATATTTTGAATTTCTTACACATACATTGGATATTATGTAAATACTAGACACAAAACTTTGCATGTGTATAAGAATGTGTACTAACATAAATTTAAGGACTTTTAAGGATATAAAATATTTTCAACCCAACAAAAGTGTCAAATTAAAAACAAACAAAAGAACATCATTTAGATGGGGTTACATAATCTATTGTTAATTTTTCCAAGAAAAGTTAAAAATTAAACTGCATCCCTTTTTTTAACCCTATAGGTAAAATCTTTGCCATAATGTAAATTATTTTTCTTTACGTAACATTCTGCTATATACTATATTTTCGTATTCAAAAGAATGATAATTTACACAATATTAAACTTTTTTTTTCTTTAAAAACTTAAATGCCCGAAAGGATGTAAAATTTGATTGTAAAAATTTTTACTTTTTTCTAAATTGTTTCCTTATTTTGTTTTTTATTTTATGTGTATGTTTGAAAATATGTTTTAATAATTTTTTTTTTTTGTGTTCTTTTCTTTATCTTAATTTTTTTCAGACAAAAACAGCAATAATAAAATTAAGTTGTTTTCTTTCCTTTTTCTTGGAAAATTAAAGAAATGGTTAAAAGTTTTCATTAATTTGAATTTCAATTTATTCGAATTCAAAAAAAAAAAAAACTTCAGGCTTATGCTTTTCACTTTCTTCTTTTCTATTTTGTGTTTCTTGTTGATCTTAAACCGTGTTAACTAAGGTTTAACTTGAGGTTTTTTTCTTTTTTTCTTGAGGAAATGCAAAAATTTTTTGTATAATTTAAGGTCATCTAAAATTACAACTGTATTATTCTTCCCGTTTACTATATATGTACATACATATGTACATGTGTAGAACGGTAGTCAAAACGAATCATTATTTAATGTTAACGTAAAAATTTTCAAATTGCAAATTGCTTTTATAACTGAAATTTCATTTAAATTTTTATTTTTACGGTCGAAAACAGGATACGGCTATTACTAAATCAGTGCTTTTCAAAAATATTTCGAATTTAAAATAGTGAAATCATAAAAAGAAAAAGCTCACAAATATTTTACGGAAAAATCAAAAACTCTCTTGTATACTAAAATTTTCTTTCTCTTAAAATTAATTCAAATTCATGAGCAAAAGAAGAAAAAATGTTCAACAATTTTCCGAACAAAAGAGAACAAGATGCATTGGATGATAATCTATTATTGGATTGAATATTTCATTACTTTCACATGTTTAACAACGTCCTTGATATCTGCAGATTAAGACATATAGATTTTTTGTATTCTGTCGCACCCATCCACCCATTTTTTTCATTGTTTTATTCTAGTGCAAATACACATGTCTGTAATTTAAAGACAACATGTTACCGGTTATAAAATACCTACATATGTATGTATATTTATTTTTTTTTCTAACATTTAATATACAAAAAATGATTGTACAAAGCTTTAAAAAGCTTTCTGTAAAATCGAAAACAGAAATTTACGACGATGTATGTAAAGCAGTTTTATACTTTTTAAATTTTTAGAGATTTGAATAGGTTTTTTTCTTTATTTCTGTAATCAACTTTTTTTTAACATGGTCAGTTAATCACATTACATTTATATCCTGTTTTTACCCCATTTTATTCAAATTAACAGGAAATTTTCTGAAAATCATTTCTGTGTCTTGATTTTTTAAAATTTTTCTAAAATCTTTATAAAAAGAAAATTTTTAGTATCTTTTGCATTTAATAAAAACAAAAAGTCAAGTGTGTTATTTTATTTAGGGTGAGTAGGGTGATGGATTTGAACACTTGATTGAATGTTTATGTCAAATGCAATACATTGAAAAGCGAATATTGCAACTTTGTAATGTATTGCAATTATACCATAGTGGAATATTTTATTCTTATTTACAGAAGAGCCATTATACAACGGTATTACAGTTCAATTCCAGATATAGTAGGTATACATTTTTGTATACATTTATATATACAAAGGGATGTAAAAGTATGACAGATTTCTAAGATATCTGAGATTTAATACCTTAACGTACTTTCTCTTTTATTAATACCAAATGAACTAGGGCAAAAGTGATAACTCAAAGTGATTTTGACGTGATGTATCTAATTCAAAGTGGTCTGCTTGTGATGTGACGATAATTTTGAAATGATCAACTACATATGTACATGCATTTTCCTATCATTTTTATGTTCAGTATTTCTTTTTTTGTTTATTGAATCAAAAAAATTGTAAATAATTTCCTAGTAACTATTTGTAATAATTTGATTTCCCGTGGAAAAATAATGAAATGAAAAATTTACAGTCGGGTCTACAAAAAAACTGACAAATAGAATTTGATTCAAAAATATTCACTCTTAATTTGCGAAAGCTATTTAAAAAAAGAGAAAATAGAAAAAAGAGAAGAGAAGCCTTAGTGAACATAAAAAGCTTAAAATATTTAAAAGAAAATATTTAACGAAAATTGAACAGAAATTTTATAGATTCAAGTAGATGTCTGAAATTTAAATTAAAAAAAAAAAAAACAAATTTAAGACAAAAATTTTGTGTATACAATTTTCTTTCGATAAAGAGAAACAGACGAGATTAAAAACTTACAAACTTATATATAAAAATTTTTAATAATACTGAAGTAGGTACTCTAGTGTACTCTGTATACTATAAATCTACGTATGTTCGTACATAAAGATTTTTTTAAAAGAGGTATCTACTGTTTACTTGGACTGTGTACTATTTACTAATGTAGTGTATTTTATTTATTCTACATTTAAAAAAAAAAATAACAAAAAACTATTTTCATTTTGTGTTCTATATATCAAAATTAAGCAAAAAAAAAAAACTATTTTTCGAAAAAAAAAAATTTGCAAAATGGCGTCGTTTATGTATTAATTTTTTTTTTTTTATTTAAAATAAATAATAAATATCTATGTCTTTATACAGTACATGTGGTTATATGTCGCATCTCATTACATATACACGGTAACAAATTAAAATCAAACTAAAAAGTTTCAACAAAAGTTATAAAAACTAAAAAATTCAACAAAAAATAATAAAAAATTTAAAGAGAAAACAAAAAAATTATTTTTGTAGTTCCGAAAACCTAAAAACAAAAAAAGATTAATTTTGATTCAAAAAATAATAAACAAACTAATAACACAATAAAAAAAAAATATTTCGTTAATACAATAACATTTATATAGACTGTTTTATTAGTTACTATCAGTGTGTAGAAGCCACTTATCTAATGTTTTTAATATTATTTACTCCCCATTAGTTATAAAATAATTTACTGAAACTTTAAAAAAAATTTTTTTTTTTTTTTTTATTTATTTATTGTCATCTATCATCCATCAGTCGGTCGATGTCGGTCTATTATCATCATACCGTCTTCTGTGTTATTTGTGGATACACTTAAGAACGTATCATATACTCGCATATAAGTATTTTCTGTTGAGATTATTTTTTGCAAAATTAGAAAATAATTAGGAAATTTCATTAAAATATTTGATAACTAATTTTTTGAAAAATTTTAAAAACAAATCTACATCAACATTTCAATTTTCTAAATTTTTTTTCTGGAAATAATTTGAAATTTTACAGTTTCGAGTTCATTTTCTAGATTAAAAGAAAAGTGAAGAATTATCAATAATCTGAGTATTGAATTTTCATTAAATTTAATTGAGTGAATTAAAACAATAATAGTCACATATAGGTATGTAGGGTATTCTGTGTTGATTCTACATATATACATGAATTTTGTTTATAAATTATAGAAAAAGAAAAAAATCTAATTATTACAATATAATTATAACAAATTTGAGTGCTTGTTCTAAATTTGAAAACATAAAAAAGAAATTTGCTCTAATTTCTAAGTGCGTTATGAAAATTTAAAACAAAAAGCAAAAAACCGAAAAGTTTTTCTTTATCTACTTAACCATTTTCTTATTTACATTTTATGCCATATTTTCTCTAATTTAATTTTTTTTTTTTTTTTATTACACATTAAAATGAAAAATAAGTCAAGTGTGTAGAAAAAAAAAACAATTAAAAATGACATAATAAAAAATAAAAATGTGTAATAACAAATAAATTATCCGTATCACAAAAAAAAAACTCTCATTTATGCATGTATTTATTTGTGTGTACATACATATAATATTTGTACTTTATATAGCATATAAAACTGATGTGAATGCACGTTCGTTTATGTATATGTGTTGTTTAACGGTATAATGTGCAATTAAATGAATAATCAAAAAAATGGTGTACCTATAAAAAGCGAAACGAAAAATAAAATTATAAAAATAAAATTTTTGTATATTTTGTACATTAATTGAAATCAAAAAAAAAAAAAAAAACTTTTTTTTGAAAAGATTTGTTGCTTTTATATACGTATGTCTATTTGTATATGTAAAATAGAAATAAAAAAAAAAACACCTAATTAAAACAGGGAAAATGCTAAAAGTCCACATAAAAAATAAAAATAAATTTCTTAATTTCTTAATTTAAAAACATCAGTATCACTAAAAATGTAGAAAAACGTAAATGAAAAAAAAATTTTGTTCCTTTTTCAACCATACTCTTTATATACGTATGTGTAGTATACAGGTAAACTGTCTATAACATGTTCGACAGATTTCTAAAATGTATACCATATAACTATGTTATATATATTCGAGGTACAGAAAGTCGGATTAGGTTTTAATAACCAACTGAAATACAAAATAACCAACAATAAGGACTTAATTCAGACAGTGAATCTTGATGAAATAAAATTTTAAGAATATTTCTGATCGTCTAGGATATCATATTGTAGAATATCAAGGTACAGGAGCATTACCTGTACACTACTGTATTATTGTTACCCATTTACTTTATTATCTTGCTTTATTTATGTACGTACAATATTTTGTACAAAGCATATTAACATACAGCATATCAAGAGCACATGAGTTTTACCTCATTTATCAATTAGGCAAAAATAAAATAAAAATGAGAAGAAAAAGGAAAAAAAAAAATATACTACTACAAAAAAAAAAAAAAGAAAAATAAATTTTTTGTTAATTATTTTATTTTACTTTTCTTTATTTTCATATAATCTTCAATTTGTACGTATACCGTACATATTTCATTTCTTTATTTTGTTATTTATTTATTTTCTTCTTTTTTTTTTTCTTCATTATTTATGTATACAATTTGAGAAAAATTTTTACTATGAACACAGAGTAAATGCACTTTGTAATTATTTTTTATTTCTCTTAATTATGTTTGAATCATGTGTATAAAATATATTTTATAGATAATGATTCATGAATACTAAAATACTACAATACATATCCATTACGAAAAAATATTTTAATTATGTAGATGATATGAACTACATAATTATTGCATTATATACATACATACATATATGCACATGCTCATAATCATTGCATTAGCGTGTATTATACATATGTACATGCACTTAAATGTGTAGTGAATTGACATTGTTTTCATATTAAATTAAAAAAATGATAATGATGATGACGATAATGAAAAACAACCTGAAGTGTATTGTACACAATATTTTTCTATTTTATTTATGTTAAAAATCTATGTCATCAGACATACATTGAGGACTACAATAAAACCATTATTTAAAAAAAAATAAGTAAAAATAAAATAAATAAATAAAACACAAAATAAAAAAATAGATAAATATAATACATATGTATGTATGTACACACATTTTCAAAATAGTAATATTTAAAAACTTTTATAGATATTGCATAATGACAACAAACAATAAAATGACAATGTCTGAACCAAATTTTCTATAAAATTATGGAAGTCTATACTCACATTTTTTGGCTCGAAATCGTATAATTTTGTTCGTTATAATGAATACAGAAAAATCCATTCCTGAAAACGTCATTTGAAAATTTCTAAACTTATAAATTTTTCTTAAAACTTCTACGTATGTGGGAGTTTAGTTCATTATCATCCTCATCATCATCATTGTCACTGGCATTATGTATGTAGTTTAAATACGGTCAGAGTCTTTAATCACTGTTGTGATTATTCGTGACAATTTTATACACATTCACCCACAATAAGTTTTTATTATTCTTATTATTATTATTTTTTTTTTTCTTTTATGACACTACAGATCATAGCAAATCCTTGGCCTCAATAGAAACCTTTTCTTCATTCTACTCAGTTTTTTAATTAATTCTTTCAACTCTTATGAAACTGTTTAAAGTTATAACAATGATTTCAAAAATAAGAAGAACAGAATTCTCAATACACAGATGAACATTTCTAATTTAAACATTTTCGATTCAAAAGGATTTTTAACTTTAAAATTTAATCATTAATTTTAAAGTGTTTTCCTTGCACAATAAATTTTTTTTTTACACAATTTTTGTGTTACCATGAATACGTAATTAAAATTTTTATATTTCATTACAATTTCAAATATAAAAAAATAAATAGTAATAGCAAATACATAGTAGTAGCATGCAATATAGATTTTCATTTTCATAATCTTACGTAGATATTACGTATATTACTATAATGTACGATGTTTGTACGTAATAAAACGACAAATCTAGGTAAAGTCAAATACACATAATAATATGTATGTACTCTATTTCTTTATAATTGAAATAAATTGATGCGCTCCATATAAGAAAGCTTTTATCAACGTCATCATCATCATCATCATCATTCTTATCATTAAAAAAACGATTGAATGTTTTAATGGTTTTTTCTCATGAAAATAAAATATGTAGTTATATGGTGCATAACGGAAAATGTTTGTGTGCAATTTTATATCACATAACATAACTGAAGAAAATTTACAATAAAAGCAAAACACACAGAAAATCTTTAAAAGAAAAATTTTAGTCTCTGTAACATAAGAACTTCATAAATATAGTATAATCTTGAGATTTGATTTAAAAAAAAATAAAATAAAAGATCTAAATTAGAGAAAATGATTTTCCGACAAACGAATAAATGTCTTAGACAATTTAAGTAATAATAATAAAAAATAATCAAAAATAATAGCCAGTAGTGCACAGTAGTAGACATCATTATTGTCATCATTATGCTATAAGATACGATTTTTGTTAGACGATAGACATTCGTATCCCCTATCTACATTCTGTATATAACATAAATTGATAATGGGTATCAAGCGAATAACATCAAAAGTCGTTATCATTTTGTAGAATATACATACATATACATATAACGTTGTAGTGCTTTAAAAAATGTTTCCATACGTATACATTTTTATACGTATTCTCATGATAGACATTATAATGTTGAATAAATAAATGAAATAAAATCAAAAATAAAATAAAATAAAAAATTTCTTTATATCAATAAATCCATTAAAAGAATTAGAATTAGTCGTCCTTAATGAATTGTACGTATACCTTCGATATATAGGCTTTAAAAGCTATAGGAAAATAGAATTGCAGTATCTGTGATATAAAATCTATGGAATCTGTAGAAAATAAAATGGCAAATGAAAAAATAAACAATAGAATTTATATTTCAAACAGCTTAAATCTATCCACCTGTCGATTTTGATTTATTTTTATTGTTGTAATCATTCATTGTTCTCATAAATGTTGAGATTTCATTGTTACTTACCTTTACCTACCTACATGCATCGAACATAAAAATTCGTAATGTACAATTAACACGAAGCTCCTCAGCTCATACCTTTCTGTAATTGTGGATATTGACAATACATACAACACTTTTAATCTACTTAAATTAAAACGTCTATAAAATAATTTAACAATATACAAAAATCGATGGATTCTAATTGAGTATATTAAATAAATTTAATTCAATTTATTAATGACTGATGTACGTACAATTTATTTGTAGGTATTATACAATGATAATAATAAAGCACATGAGTGAACAGTAGACAAAAAAGATTAGAAACATGTGATTACAAGACGACTTTTTAACTATGATTATAAAATGACGTTAAAACGATTGATTTTTGATGTCTTAATCAAGCAACAATCAATATTTTTTATTCAGTTTTGATTACAATTAAAAATTATCAGTTTTTTTTTCCTTTCAATTCACTTAAAAATGTATAGGTAATTTTTGTCTGTATTTTATTTTAAATAGTATATGAATGTTTAATTATTCATACATACTCATTGCAATCAAAGTTTTATCAATTTTGACCTATAAACATTTCGTTTTTATGTTCTACACACATCACATACAAGTAATAAAGGTAAAATAATTGTACTAGGCTTCATATTTAATGAAGCTATAAAAAAAAGTAATAACCAATTAAAAAAGTTTTCAAAATGAATTCTCCATGTACTTGTTAAAATAATCGATGATCAAGATTATGATTACGACAGCTACATAACAAATAACCGGATACCGTATACCATGCCACTAGTGTAGTTTTCTTTCAATCATAAATTAAAAAAAAAAATAAAAATAAACTACAGTGGACTCTCGTATAATATACTTCTTTACAAAAGTATCCTTCGTGTTTTAGGAGAATTTTGTTGTACCTTCATTTCAAATATATCGTATCAACTTTTTTTTTAATTTATAAAAATTTAATTTTGTTACGTACACAAAATTCAAAGCATTTATTTAAAAATGTTATTTATATTTTTATTATTTTTATATTTTTTGTTTTTGTTTTTTTTTTTTTTTTAATTTATTTAAAATCCAATCAAATTGGATGTACAGTACAAAAACAGTAGAAGTACATTTCAGAGAAATTTTTTATTATTAAAAAAGTTTTTTTTTTTTTTTTGTTTTTTTAAATATTAAAACGTTGAAATCTAGAATCTAGTACAAGTAATCCTCGTGTTGTAGAGATAGATCTCTTTTCTCTTTTTATGTAGACATAAAAATTTGATAATGAATTACTAGTTTAAAGTTTAAACATTATTTTCTTTTTCGTAACAAATATATTCTATATATAAGGATTTTATTCTCTTAAGGATTTTATTTTTCTTAAGGATCTTCTAAATATAAGGACTTTTAACATTGAAACCACATTATCAAAATACCCAGAGTTATACAACGGTTACCTGTAAAAAATAAAGAAAACAAATAATGTAAATATGTATATAAACATTTCACTGTACATTATGTACACATAAAATTGATGTTTTAATAAAATAAAGTATAAAACAAAAAAACTTTATGAGCCAGAATATCTATCTGGATATTATTTACATACGGTGTATGTACATTATACACACATACAACACAAATTTTTGAAAATTTTCAGATATACAGTTACACTCTGGTATGCTATTTGTAAATAATACAAAAACATTAAAATACAACAATACTGATTTAAACAAAACAGAGAAAAAAAAAACATTTGTATTCCATTAATTTTTAATTAAGTTTTTGTTTTATTTTATGAATTGTATCTGTTAATATTCAGAAAACAAAATTAAAACAATTTTAAAGGTGTACACCTTTTCCGTACTAGATTTTTCTGGTATATAGTATAATTACAACAACATTGTATTTTTGTTCCTTTTGCTCATTGTATTTAAAATTTGATTTTCTGTTTAATAAAGTATGGAAAAGAGATCTTGTAAATTTTTTAGTATTATAAAAAAAAAAAATTTTGTTTTTTTTTTTGAATTAAACAACAGACTGTTTTGTATTTCAATAAAACATAAAAATGAATACACTTGTATGGTTCAAAGAATATTCTGAATATTTGTATATCATTTTGTAAATATATAAATGTAAAATTTTTCGTTTCATTACTATTTACCGTGTAATAAAATACACATATAAAAATCTGTACATGAAAATGTCAAATTTAAAAGATATTTAGATTTTTTTTTTTTGATGTTTTAATTAAATGTTTGATGTTTCTTTTTTATGTTTTCATTTTTACATTAAACAAAAAAATATTTAATTGAAAATTAATATAATTTTTCATTTTTTTTTAATTTGCCCTCTTGTTCATGTAACATTAAAGTCAAAGGTCATTTCTAAATGTTTGACTATTAGCTACGCGAACGCGATACAGAATATACGTACTATATACTATTTGGTACTATGCATATGGTGCAAAACATACATACAGCAACCACAGGTATAGAACTTGATAGATTTTTATGAGTGTTACGCAGGAACTTCTGTGTGATCCTATCAATAACTGTTTAGTTGTACAGATTTTTTCAAATATATCGAATTTAATTAATTTTACTTTCAAATGTTCAAATTTTCACAGAAAATTTTATAAAATTTTCTAAATACCGAAATTCGAAGCATTTAATATTTTGTACATAGAAATATACAGAATTAATCATAAAATGTGGAATACAAATTTGTAGTATAAAACCTTGAATCATTTATTAATTTTGGATCAAATATATATCCGATAATTTTCCTCATTGCTCACAATTTAAATTTAAAACGTGTGCTCACAATTTAAAATTACTTTACGTTTTACTTATTTGTCAGCTTGTGTTATTCCCCAACTCACCTAATGACCACTTTCCAAAATTATCACAGATAAATTTTAATTTTCCAACAGATAACATAACAAATGGCAATTTAATTAATTAATTTCAATTCATCTTTAATGATATTTTGATTTATTATTATCACGTAAATTTTATAATTTTGAAGTTTCGAAATATACATTTATTTGATTTAAAAAAACCGTAATTTGATTTCGTAAGAAATCTAATAAAAAGAAAATGATAACAAATTAATCATCAAAGTTTTCAAAAATAATTTCTCTAATGTTTATAAAATTTTGAACGTAGGTGTGGAAACAAAATTAAATTTTCAAAAAAAAAAAAAATATATCGTAAAGATAAGTTGTTATTTTTAAACAATTTTAATATTTTAAGGTATGCAAAAAAAAAAAAAAAATGGAATATAAATAATGCTTTCTTTCTATTTACGTATAAATGAGTTTTTATTAAAACCGAAAACACGTACGTATATAAAAGAACAAAAAAATTATTGAATCTTATCTGAAGTGAGACAAAATATCTAAATTACATTTTTTTTTAAAAATGAATAATTTTCCCATATTTTTTTAGCTTATTTAAATGCACATAATATACATATATATACGTATCTATTGTACATCAATTTATTTACTTAGTTTTTCTATCACACTAATATGCCGTCATTAATTTTTTTTTTTTTTTGTATGACTACATATGTAAATAAACAATTCGGAAAAAAAAATCTTTAACGTAAATATTTAATCTGTATATTAATTATTATTATTTATTTTATCTGTCTACATAATATACGTTTAAAAAAAAATTTTTTTTTAATTCTCATGTTATAGCTTTACATTACATATACATACATACATATGTATGTAGATACGTAAACGTAATTACCTGAATGTAATCAAGTTAATTACTTCATGTTATACACGCTTACATTCATGTAAGTATCCGTACAGATACGTGAATGTAATCATGTACACATTTATTATTTATTGCTAAAGCATACTTAAGTACATATATATTGAAATTTTTCAAAAAGCTTTGACTTAAATTCACAAAATCCAATTTTTCATACGGTATATCTTACCTACATATGAACTTTGGGAAATATGAAATTCCATAAATAAGTACGTTTGTATGTATTGATAAATAGATAACATAAATAATATGGGAATCATCTGTTTCAACAAGTTTTCATGGTATATTCGTTATTAGTTTGCCTCAACAAAGTTTTTATTTCATGTAGACGTGAAATTGAATACAAATTTAATTTGTATAAAAATCACCTGAAGGAAATTAATATGTACTACTGAATCAGATGAGAATGGAGTTTCATATAAGCTAAAAACCACCATGGGCTGTCGATCTGATGATAATGATGATAGCGATGAATTTGAAGTTTTCAGGTGAAAAGCTTTTCGTGTGATATCATTTTGTATTTAATTTAACATCCACGACCAAATAAAATCATCTCTGATATGATAGTATAGTTAATTGGTAAACTTCAAACTGATGACAGTCAATATAAGTATATATTACACACAGTGCAAATAAACTGTAATTTAATATTATGTAATTAGATAGTATCTTCATTTTGTCATGGGGACTGTATATATACTCGTACAGAAAAAGTATAGAAATGAAATGTTTTAATGAGTTTGATATATCGAATAGCTTAAAGTCAAATTTTCCAAAACGTATTGCATGTAACTAATTAAAATCTAAATATTAGAAGTTTTTCTACATGATCGTGAATTAAAAGAAAATCTAATTTTTTGTTTTTACTAATTATGTACATACATACATATGTATATACCAAAATCATTAATAAGCTGATGAAATCAGAACTTGTACATGATTGTGTGTTATCTACAAATTTCTAATTAATTTTAAAATTTGCGTTCGTTTAAAGTTTTTAATTCTCTATTGTGATACTGATGAGTAATGAATGATAGAAAATATAAAATTTTTCATAATACATTTTATTTAGTGTAATAACAATGTTATCATATTTTTTTTAGTGTTTAAATTAAATTAAATTTTTTGTAAATTGAAAGAAAAAAAAATATAATAATAAAATAAAAATAAAATAGTGTTTAAATTTTAAATATAATAAAAATAATATAAATAAAAATAAGATGAAAATAAAAAGAAAATTTTTAAATGATGTGATATGATTGCAACGTTTTTCTTAATATTCGCATTTTTACGTTCATCATTAAATTGGACAAGAAATATACTACAATTACAACAGCAACAACAACAGCAATTATCAATTGAAGATAAAAATAATCAACAAGAAAATAAACAAGAAGAAGATATAAATCGAAAAAAATTTCATTTGGATTATAGTGAAAATTTATTGATAGAAACGGATAAAATTGAAGAAATTGATACTACATTAACGGCAGCAACGATTACCGATTCAACATCAGCAGAAATCGTTGAATTTATTGAAGAACAGGATCAGGATATTATATCAGATATACAGCAACAACAACAAAATAATAATAATCATGATGGATCATCAAATAATATAGCGAATACTGCACAATCGACGATATTATCACAATATCAAGCGACAACATCAGCTGCTGTTACACAACAACAACATCGTGGTAGTCGATCATCGATTGGACAAAATTCAGTATTTTCAAGAAGTGATTCATCAGCAACAACAACATCATCTAGTGGTGGTAGTGTAACAACATTTACTGGTGGTAAACGTCGTTCAACATCCTCAACAATATCATCATCAATATGCGGTTCAGATGCAATATTACCAGTTGATCATCGTCGTAGTTCAGCTGAAGGTAGTATTAGATCAAGTGGTCATCGCAGATCAAGTGGAAGGATACGTAGATATGTTGCACGAATGACGATTGCAGGTGCACGTCGTAGAACAACCGGCAGGTACACAAACATCAATTATTTTATTCTTATAAAAATAAACAAAATTACTTTTTAATTTACCAAGAAAGAAAAAAAAACATGAATGAAAATGAAAAACTTGTGACTTTAATGTGAAATGTATCTGAATTTCAATATCGTCTCCATTTAACCTGTTCACTAAAGGTTTATTATCAATAAAACACGTTATTGTATGTATGTATGTCATAAAAATCATTTTCTTTCATTCATTATAAGGTACCTGTATAATTTTGGGAAATTATGGATTTTTTATTCATAAAATCAAAATTATTTTTCACATTTATCCTTTCTGTACATAAAAGAAAATTATCACAAAAAAAAAAACAAAAACGAAGATAAAATAAAAGAAAAATTGTATAGTATTTGCGTGCGTATACAAAAATATAAAATACACATTCAAATCACTGAAATTATAGAAGTAACTTTTTTTTTAGGATAATGTTAAATTTATTTATGAATAAATTTCTACTTGGAAAAAGTATGATATACATACGCATATATATTTGTACATTAATTCAATACATACAAACACACTAGAAATGTACTATACATGTACAGTGAATTGTTTACAAAAGAAAATTATGATGGATGGTACCAATTTACCTGTCATTTTTTAAATGAATGAATACAAAAAATAAAGCTAATCTTGTGTATTTTTCATTTCCTAAAATTATTTTGTTTCATTTTTTTTTTTTTTGCCGTTTTGTTCTCGTTTTATTTTATATTATATACATTTTATTGTCCTTTTATTGTTCATTTGGCATGAATATAAAAAAAATAAATAAATTGTATTTTGCTTAGTCAAATAATTAGGCTATATAAAAAGAAAAAATAATTATTTTTAGAAAGTCATCTTTTTGAAGTATATTAATAATTTTCATGAAATTATTATAGCGATTTTTGTGTACTTATAAATTTAATATCGAATTTATTTAAATGATTGAATAAATTGTAGTTGTTGTTGTTGTTGTTTGTGGGAGAGAGCAAGGCCCTCTGAATTTGGAGTACTAAACCGTTTTTATGCAGGGTGTTTAACGAGTTTCAAAGAAACAAAAAAAATGAGAGGTTACATGAAAATGAGAGGTTACACTGTTACATATTATTCTTCATAATTGTTAAATAGCACATGACTTCGTAAATCAACTCAACAAAAATAAATGTGATATTCTATCCAATAAATGTATGGCAGTTATAAATTTTCAAATTTGAATTTTTTAATAAAAGTGATAAAAATTTTATCTTCAAATGGGTGTATTCTTTAAAATGTCGACAATTTTTTTTATGATTATGAACATTTTTATTTTCTATAAACCATAACTATACATAATTTTATTTTTCTTCGATCGATGGTAATTTTCAAAAATTTTCAATCGATTTTAACTCAAATGTAATTTTTGTGTGTATCATGTTTTTACTTATAACTGAATATTTACCAACTGGGTTAACATTTTATACATACATACGTAATATATGCATACGTAAAATATACTTGAATAGCATTGGTATATTCTATTCAGAAAATTTTAACTATTATTTTATAATTAAACAATAGAACGTAAACTGCCTATTATTAAATTGATCTAATATACATATGTACATATATCAAGAACAAAATGTGTATATTCTTGACTTCCCTACAATTGTCCGTAAATTATCCTTATGAACTTAAATAAGAATGGATTTCTATGAAAATACCAAAATTTTACAATTTAAATTTATGATGTAACTTATAATTATTTCAGTTTTTATTTATTTATTTTTTTCTATTTCTTTAGTTTTGAAATTACCAAAACAAAATACATACACAGCTAGCAAAATAATATAATGCCTAATGGTAAATGGTTTTGACATATTTCTGTGTTTGTTGTGTACTATATTACACCTACATATATTTTATTTGTTTCTTTTAAATAATATTAGTTTAAGTTTTCAACATGACAAGCACTTTATGTACAAAACATTGTGCAATACTTAACAACTTAACGTATGTATGGTCCATGCATTAACATTTTTTTCAAAATACAAAATGAAAATATGTATACTAAGAAACGTATTGTAAGGTTTTTCATTGTTCACTGAAGAGGTGCAAATACCTGTATTGTTGTAAATGACATATGTATGTTAGTAAATACAATTCCTCTAAATTCAAGGGGCCAAAATTTATTGTTTTCCAATATTCTTTTTTTTTTCTTTTTTTCTTGATATGTCTATTCGTTCTAATATAACAGAAGAAATGATATTTTGAATATGCACATGAATTGTTTTACTTTACAATAGAAATTCTTAGAAAACAATACAAATCTTTAATAAACCATTAGAATGCATTTATTGTCTTAGAAAATGTTATTTTACATGTAGCAGATATTGTTGAACTGAAAAAAAAAAATGTTTTATGTAAAAACAAACTTTGTTCTTTAATTTCTGGTGTTACATTTCCTGTTTCACGAAGAGCGCTGGTCTTCTAAATATAAAATTTTAAGACTGTCCATGTCATCTTCTTATAATAATCTCTCGTAGTCCATTTGCGTTTTTAACATCATTTTTAATTTGTATCTTTTTCTTTTTCAGCTTTGATGTCGAAAATGGCCAAGGTGCACGTTCACCGCTTGAAGGCGGTTCACCAAGTGCCGGCTTGGTATTGCAAAATCTTCCACAACGTCGTGAATCATTTCTATACAGATCTGATTCAGATTTTGAAATGTCACCGAAATCGATGTCCAGAAACTCAAGCATCGCTAGTGAAAGGTAAATAATAATTTTTCAACTTATTTTTTCTTATTATCATATTTTACATTTTCTATTGATTGTTTTTTTTTTTGTTTTCTTCTCACATACATATGTGCAAAATGTCATTCAAACATCTGCATATATGTATGTGTAATTACACACAATTCAATTGATTTCACATAAATTCGAAATATAAATAACTAATTTTTTTTCCATTTTACCATTTTAATAAAATATTTTACATATACATACATACATATGGAATACAAAAAAAATTAATAATTTTTTTTTTTACAAATTTTGTTTACAAAATAATATGTACATGGTACTTGTGTAAAACAAATTGTAAAGTACCATGTAAAGTATCATTCTAATTCAAAGTTTAAATTCTCTATTTTTTTTTTTTTTTTCTAAAAAAAAATAAAAATAAATAAGCATCTATAAGTTTAAGTTTCAAATTAACAACTATTTCATAATATTTTCCTTACTTAGTTTATTTTTTACTTTTCTCTTAGCTATGTATATTTATTGTAATTTTATATTTATTTTCTTAACTAAATACAAGGTATTTTACTACTTTAACATTTTACAAAATATATATTGCATTATCATAATAATATATAACATGTGTGCGTGTGTGTGCTTTGCATCAACATGTACAACACATAAGTATAATATATCATAATCGAATATTTTGTACATTTTCACTTTCTCTAGCTACATACACACACATAGTTTTGTACTAACATAAAATCTTACATATACTTCGCGTACATACATATGTATAAAATACGACCAATTTCTATTTAGAATTTCAAATGCAATCAAACCTCGTATAATGAATGTTAACAATTCGATTTAGGGTCTTTCATATGATATACATATGTACGTATGTACATACATATATTGTAAAGCAACATTTTATTGTACAGTAAAGCGATAACTAAACTGATCACAAAGTCGAATGTGCGTATTATATGTAAGATTTTATGTTTTAATATATTTCTTATAAATACGTATATGAGCACAAAAATTAACTTATACATTTTATCTAACTATGAATTTTTATATTTAATTCAAAATTTACAACGTTTACATATTCGATTAATGTATGATCTTTTTTTCCATAATGTAAACAGCACGTCATTTATGTTTTAAAAGAGAGAAAAAAAATATATATTTTTTGTTTTACATTAGATTACATTAGAAGTATAAGTATAAGAACACTAATATTACAAGGTATTTAAATAAAGAAAAAAGAAAAAAATTAAAATTCACATAAACACATCAGATACACATCAAATACACATACATGCATACACACACACAAGTAAATTTACATTTTAATTTAATTTCATTCATATATTTACATTTCGTATTAAATTCAAACTTTATCGTGTACTCGTACTTACATGCTATGTATTTTATATTGTTTACATTCTTCTTCTTGGATTTCTTCATTTTCAGTTTTATGTACATATTTATAGGTACAGCATAATCTTTTGAAAATTTCATAAGGAATTTTATATCCATGTTAAAAATTTGTATAAATTAATAAATTAGCATTACATAAAAAAAAAACAAACACCGAACATTGTACAAAAATGAAAACATACAATGATTTGACATAATTGATGTTGAATAGTTGATTTTTCCTACATTACGTAATTTTGAGTTGATATAATAAAGACATGCACAACGTAAACATTTCAAGTACCGTAAAAATACGAGAATTACACGTGTTATTTTTAATTTTATTTATTTATTTATTTATTTATTTTATTTTTGTGTTTAATAACTCTACAGTCTATGAAATTGTATGTGCTCTGCGGAGGCTTAATTTCAAAATTTGTTTTGGTAACACAACATTGTTTTCGTCATTAGATTGTAAACAATAACAGTATTTTTTAAAGTTAACTCTAATTTCAATATATTGATATAGTGGAAGATATACCAAAATGCGACTGGACGCTGGACCATCATTGTGTTTTTTATCGAGATTTAATTTTAAGCTTTCTTAATTTGATTCAAATTTTATTCGTACTTTCTTTCTTTTCGTCCTTTTATGTCAAAAAAAAGGATGACTTTTCATTTGATCGTACCAATTAAGTGAATCTGAAATTTTGAACGTTCATCATATTTTTCATACAGATACGTATTATCCATGAAATTTTACATACACAATTTGATGTCACTTCAATATATTCTTAATTTTTAACGAAAATGTTATTATGTACATAAGTATGTACATACTTGTGTGAAAAAGAATTTTGTGACAATTTGATTTAAAAAAATAAAATAAAAAATAAAATTGTTTCGAAGAACCCTACTGAAATACAAATACAAGTAAATGATAAAAAAAAATCTAGATGATAATTTTATTATATTCAAAATGAAATTGATATTTTCTACAATATATCAAAAAAGGGCTACAGGATCTATATATAACACATAATACGTACACCTAATTTATACAATTCATGTATCTGTAGGTGTGTGTGTGTGTGTGTATGAATAGAGCATAGATAGAGGTGTATGAGTATTCACGTTCATAAATCTGATTACTTGACCCTTATCAAAATTAGAATACATGCATACATATGTATATAGCATATATATACTCACAAAACTGTCATGTTTTATTTAATATTTTTTCCCTAAAAATATTTTATTATATTTTGTAGCAACAGAATTACAATGTGCTCTTTAGAAATCTTTATAATCAAAATTTCATTAAAAAAATAAATACATACATATGTACATATAAGTAATAAGTATAATTTCGATGAAAAATGAGAGATACTTGACTTTTTAATATTTAAACGTCATCGATCAAATCCTCAGCTACTTGTTGATATTGAAGAAAAAGGGACAATAATAAAAAGCGATATATAATGACACGATTAGTATTTGATTTTCATCGTCATCATATGTAAATGAAGTTCGTTAATCAAATTTTCTTTTTTCCTTTTATATTTTCTATTTATTTACACATCTTATAGTATACATGTTAGAAATTTATTCAAATATTTATAAATTTTTTCTTTCTAAACGATATGTATGTAGCTGTTATTAAAAAAGAAAGAATAATTTAGAATAATAAACGACATTTATTCCTTATTCAGGAGGCCAAAACCCTTCAAGGGTTGTAGACACCACAAAAGAAAATTTCGTTTTCATAAATTTCAATTATTATTTTTTTTTCCAAATGATTTTTTTCTCTATTTATTTTCTTTTTTAATTTTATTTTAAATACTTCACTTGCTCCTTACACACACTAAATAAATAAGAAATTTTAGTTCCTCATCTTTTTTTATTTATTTATTTACATAATATATTCATTTTTTTTTTAATATTAGGAAATTGATATGTACGCATAATGATATCGCATTATTTTTCGTATCATATCAAAAACAGATTTTTCTATATCATATTTTAGGGTACGTACATATGTACATATACATATATAGTAACATGACTACATATGTATATAGAAGAGGAAATAAAATAATTCACTTTTTCTCTCTCTAAAATAAACATACATATTTATCTTTTAATGCAGAGGTTTTCAACTCTATTTTTGGGCACAGGCTTAAGGGCAAGTATTTATTAACAAAAATAAAGCTTAAGGGTGTTTAAAAATTAATCACCTTTAAATTTTTCAATTGCATGACATCTACAATTCTTAAGCTATCTTCGTAGTTTATCTACAAAACAAATTTTTTTTTAGCAAGTCAAGACAAACCCGTCGTGCAGTCTTGAATTTGACTTTGAAGCCTTCGTTAATTTCAAGTACTTACATATGTACATACACAATTTTTAAGTTTTTTCAACATATTTTCTCAAATCCTAATTGAAAAAGACTGGTCTAAGAAATGACAACACTGGGGACCTCTGTGTGCGTACGTACAGTAATGGAGGATGTGCATATGTACATATTTGTATACATACTTACATATGAATTTTCTTTTTTTTTAATTTTTTATACACATAAGACAGATTTTCATCTCTTTTACCAAATTTTCATCATAAATACTCAAAATAAAAAAAGCAAATTTTTTGCAAATAAACTAAATAAAGTAGAAAAAATATAAAAATAAAATCGAGGATGTATTTTTTTTTTATATATTTTCTTCAAAAATGAAGTCCTTTTTTGAATACGTATGCTACATATGTACAAGTGTGTACATATTTTATGTGTTTTTTGGTATCATAACGTTCTTTTCTTTTTTTCTTTATTTACCCAATATTTTTCATTTTTTTATATTTACTTATGTGTATACATAAGGGGTATATCAAACGTACATATTAATTTCATTTTATTTTGAGTTTTATTTTGATTTTATTTTGTACAGAGTGATACACTTCATAGTACAAATAATTTGAAAAAGATGAAAAAACAAAAAGCAAATAATATACCATAAGGTAACCATTACAAAATATGTATGCAAAAATTGTTTGAATTAAAAGTATTTTAAATTTTTCTAAAGTACAGCCGACCTATACTGTTTTTTTTTTAAGATAAGCATTTGTTAAATCATAGGAGATAAGAAAAAATTAAAATTGATAAATTTTCTTTAGTATTAAATTTTTATTAAATGAAATTAATAAAGAATTTTCTTCTTTTGGTCCTAATAAGGTCCTTAGCATTTACCTTTCATTTTTTGCCGAACTTAGTACAATATATTCGGGTTTGTCATTCTAGATCACCCAGTAAAAATGAAAAGATGAAGAATAAAAATAAAAAAAAGGAAACTCAATGAAAAAAAATGTTTTTTTATTATTTATTTTTTATATTTATTTACTTTAGAGTACACTAATACACTTTTAAGAATATACATATACGTATATATGAAATCTGTGTACATAATATGAAGTAAATATTGTGTATTTTATTTTTTGTAAACACATTATACATAGCTGACATAGTTTAGAAAACAGATTTTTGTTATTTTGTTTTTTCTTCATTGAATTTTTATTTGTTTATTTATTTTTGTATGTGTATTATATCATAAACATTATCATCATCATCATCATCATCATCTTATTTTATATACACAATTTCTTTCATATACAATCGCATTTTTCAGATTTTACGTAATAAATACGTATTACACACTAATATGTGGAAATCTAAATAAATTTATTTTCATTTTCTTTTTTTAAATAAAATTTTTTTTTTGTACAATTCACATTATTTTTATTTTCTTTAATTTTTTATGTACTGTTTTGTTTTTCTCCTTTTTTCTTATTCCCATCATTTTTGTTTCTTTTCTTCATAATCCCTTAATTTTTCTTCATTTTTTTTTTTTTTTGCATTGATTTATCCAAAAGCATAAATATATCACTTGAAAGATAAAAATAATAACAAACCCTATTTTAATTTCCTACTTCCATTTCATTTTTATTTTCTTTTATTTATTTATATTTATTTATTTTTTTTTTTATTTATAAAAATTATTCAAAAATATAAAAATTCATTATAAAATTGATTTACATAAAAATAAGCAAAAAAATGAAAAACAAACACAAAAACAGAAAATTTATTATTTTGTTATATACAAATGAGCAAAAATATACACGTAAATAAATACATTTTGTGTATTAAACCAAAAAAAGAAGAAATATCTATAGAATTTTCCCTCTTTTTCCGTATTGTATAAAATTAAAATTTATAATTAAAAAAAAATAAATAAAAGAAAAACAAAATGGGTTACACACTTCTAGATGGGTTTGAATTTATAATCTGTACTTTCAAACAGGTACATATGTATGTATATATGCGTATATACGTACAGGGTATCTTAGAATATGTTTCACAAAATGAATTTATTTTAAAGTTCAGATTCTTTTTCTTTGAAAACTCATTTCTAGTCCTCTATATTCTAGACTTACATAGCATCTACATGTTTTAAGATATTATAAATGAAAGACACGAGGTCGTGTAGGCAATAATATATTTTTAAATAAATCTGTGTATATCATTTATTTTGTAAATCAAAGCTGAGACCCTTTTTCTAAATCTCTTAAAATTTTACGAAAAACAGGGAATATAACGCCTATTACATTTATTGTGAAACATTCTATATTCAGGTACATATTTGTAATATTTAAAATAATGTATTACACTTATATGTATATGTACGACTTACGAGTATATATGTACGTATGTACAATTAATATACACACCTAAATAAGAAATAAATAAATTAAAGGATGAAAAGGATTTAAATATAAAAATTTTTGTTTTCATAATATCACTAGAACTAACAATATTATGTACTGTTTTAAAGTAACTTAGTGATCATTTTATACTGAAAAACTTGAAGGTTGAGTTATCTTCTTAAGTAAAATGAAAAATAAAGAAGATGGAGGTATGTACGGTTGAGGGTTTGAGAATCACCCCATTTGAACGTATACATTAATTTATAATATCTTCAAAATCAAATGAAAAACAAAAGCAAAATGTTCTTTTGTATTTTATTTTATTTTATTTTATATCAGGTTATATACATACTATGTATGTACAACTTTCTTTTATGAATTCTTGTTATTTTCAGTTATGAAATTAATTTATTACTTAAAATATTATTTATTCCTTTTTTCTTAATTATTTCTAATAAACATCTTGAATTAATTTAATTAAAAATTTTGAAAGAAAAATAAAATATGTATTAATTCTTAATATTTCATAAGAAGCTTCGTACTAGTACAATTTCAAACCTATAATTTAAATTAAAAAACAAAGAAAAAACAAATATTAGAAATAACTCAAAAGTCATGAAATGTAATAATACGAAATAAATAAATAAATCTGTAACAAATCGAAAGAAATGTACATTTTTTAATTGTATGTTATTTTATTTTCAAGTTTTTCTGTAAAAAAATTTTCTGTTCTGTTGTATAATTTTTAGATTTTACTTAATGTTTACAACATGTATGTATTATGTACATACATCCACAATTACACACATATAGGTTCACATAAGTATTACAAAAAAAAAAATAGAAAAGTTTTGTAATGCAAAATAAATAAAAACCAAACAAATAAAAAGTTCTCCCGTTGTTTTCTTATTTAAATTCCTTGTATGTACATAAAATACACAAAACTCGTACATGACATATACAGAGGACACAGATTATAGGTGCACATTATTACTGTTAAAAAATTATACAAAACTCATTTTCATTTTCATATTTTTCATTATTACACGATTTTTATATGTACATAATGTGCATGTGTATATTACATGTGTAATTTTTGATATACTCATAAGTACGTATTCATGAATAAAATATATACATTTTTGTACATTTATGTTTTTTTTTTCTCATGTAGTACACAAATTTCACTGGTAATATGTACATATGTATGTATGTACAATGCTGGAAAAATTTATATGAAAGTAAAATTTCAAGTGCACATTTTCTATACACACAAATGTACATACGAGTGTATTATAATATAATGTATATATGAGTATGCAAATTAATATAAAAGCATTTTAATACCCATTCGCATTTCATTAAAGAAAAAAAGGAAAAAAGTAGTCCTTTTTTTAGAAAAAACACACAAGTAGAAATACATATTTTTGTCATAACATATAATTTTTATTTTGTTTGTTTATTTTACTGCGTGTGTGTATGTGTGATTATGAATTTGTAATGAGAAATGCAAGCAAACTAACATACATATACGTCATAATGATACATTTTGTACAGTAATGTATGAAAATACTTTTTGTTTTTGTTTTTTGTTATTATCACATTTTACAATAAAGAAAAAAGAAGCAAGTACTTTGCTTACTTACTTATTTTGAAAATAACACAATGTGACTCTTCAAAGTCATATACTTACATATATACATATTTTATACATAAATCAAAAAATATATAACGAATATTTATAGTGTATTCGCGATAACATTAACTTCAGAATTACTTTACGTATTCATTTTAGATAATGTAAATTTTTAGTCAAAAATCAAAATGAATATAACTTCAGTCATTTTTAATATAAACGCCTAAAATGAATGACATCGGTAGTATTTTGTTAAATCTATAACTCCAACAACTTTAACTAAATATAATAAAAATTTATTCTCATTAGGATGAATTTTATTAAATAGTGGATAAATAATTTGTTATTAATCCATGTTATAGCGAATATACTGTACATTCATATAACACATGTAGGATAATATTTATGTGTAATTAATTATCATATAATAAATTATGCATGAAAAATATGAATACATTAATTATAGTTAATAAATTTATACACATGTGTCTATTTAGTAAATTAATTTTTTTATTCTTTTCAAATTTTGTCTTAATTCATAACATATTTCATTCATAAAATTTTCTCTATCTCTCTTCTTTCCTCTTTGCATAACTCTTTAATTTTCTTTTTATTGATTATTATTTTTTTTTTTTCATAATTCATAGATCAATGTGAAAAACGCGTATACAAAATTTATAAGGGAAAAATTATATACATATTGTATATCCAAAAATTATATTTATTTATCGTTTAATCTGATCACTTGTCATATTTTGTTTGAACATGTTGTATGGAAAAACTAATAAAATCAATCAATCAATCAATTTATTCATTATTACGAAGTTGGAATCAAGTGCACATAAATTCATTTAATATAAATTCAATTAAATATCATATACTTACCATATATCAAAAAGTTATACAGCATTTATTTGTCTAATATCTAGTTCTCTATTTAAAATGCCCATTTATGAATGTGAACGATTTCTATTTAATTTTTTTATTTTTATATATTTATTTTTTTTTTTCGTTTTATTTTACTTATTTCTCAAGTTGTTAAATTGTTTTCTGATTTAGAAAAGTCAATAAATCAAATTTTTTGCTGTTTCTTATTCAATCGATCGTTTAAATTTATATACAAATAATCTTCGTATTACACGGCAACTACAAAAATTTTGCACGGAAAATTTACCTAATGTAAACCGCATTATAAAAACCCATATCAATACAAAGTTATTTTGTATGATTTTTGATGTTCAAATTCAGAATCGTGGATAAAACTTACGATCGATCCTATTACGTGTGGTTCATGTATGGCATCACAGAATTTTGAAGGCAACTTATTAACTAATTCCATACAAATAGAATCGATAACATGTCAGAAGGTGTTACGCAAAGTGTTCTGATAAACAACACAATTTTTTGTTAACATGTAATATTCAAATTGTGCAATAAACTGACCATATTATACGAAGATTATCTGTACAATTGGGTATTGTAGCATAATAAATTAAAAGAAAAATAGATAATAAATGAACTTGTTTTTTTATAATGCTTTAATATGTTTATGAAAATCAACTTTATCGTTTCGATTTGTTTATTTTCCAACTAACAAATTTGTTAAGGTTAATAATTAAATTTTTATTCATTTAAAAAATTCATGTACATGTCATAGATATGTAAGTTTAGTAGCTAACAAGCAGAAAATCTAAAATAGAAAAAAATAAATCTCCTTTTTTTTTTTTTTTTTTTTGAAATGGCAAAGTTGACTTTCATAAACGTTCAATCTGAAGGAAAAATTTAGAAGCTTGGATTCTAATGGGAGCGATGAGATGTATAACAATAAAAATGATTAAATTATTGATGTTTTTGATGATTCAAGATATGTATCTTGTATTTCTGAATTTTATGCTATTTAAACTGTAAGATTGCATTAATTGATATGTTGATAAAAGAAGATATCTTGAACCATTGAAAACGGAACATATTTTACTAAAAATCTGAAATATTACTTCAACAAATAACATTATTTAAGCGAAAACGTTGATAACAATATTTCTCTTTTTCAATAATTCAAGATATTTTATTCAAATTGAATGCTAATATATTTTGAATGATTGGAAACGTGAATTTTTTTTGATAATATTGATGCAATTAATACAATACAGTTCTTTGTATCACGTTCTCATTGCAATTGCAAGCTCCATCAATTCAAATCTCATAGGTATTGTAATGAGAGCAGATCATTTCTATGTTCTATAGCCAATTTATATTCTTTTTGTTTTTCTTTATCTGTTTTGGTTTTTGTTTTGTAAATACATAAGCAACAAAAAAAATTATAAAATTAAAAAAAAAAAATTCTTTTATTTATAAAAAGGAAAAATCAAATAATTATAAATGTTATGTAATTTGTATGTATAACCCTTTCAGGTTTAAAGAACAAGAGCCAGCGGTCCTGCTTGACAGATCGTATGTATTTTTTTAGTTTCTTTTTTTTTTTAAATTTTTTCTCTGTTTTTTTTATTTTCTAAAAAAAATTGAAAAAATAAAAAATCTTTTTTTTTTTATTTTTTGGATAAAAGCAACACTAAATTTGTTATAAAAAACAACAAAAATTTATATTCCAAAACATTTTTAGTTTATGTTTGCTTTTTGATCTTTTCAATTACGCTTTTATTCGCTTATGTTTTTGTTATATTATTTTTTGCTTTTACTCTTAATGAAAATAGAAAACACCAAAAAAACTTTTTCTCTATTTAGTTTCGCTGATTTTTTCTTTTTTGTTATAGCTGTTTTCTTTTTAGTTTTTGTACATTTTATTGCTTTTAAAATTTTTCGCTTTAAATTTGCAAATATTTTCTTTCATCTCCATATAGGAATATATTAATTTTTATTTACAATTTGAACTGAGTTTATGACCCTTTTTAAATGTTCAGATACATAACGTAAACTCGATGTAAATATCACGCGAGCATCTTTGTATGTTTGTTTATTCATATATTTTTGTCTGCAATTTTATCAACACTTCCTAGTTCAAAATATAAAATTCGCTTTTAATATTTTGTGTCCTGTAGGACAATTCTATAGAATAAGTTGAACTCCCAAATTCATTATCATCCTAAATTTTTTCAACAATTTATATGTAAAGAAAATAATGAGTCCTTTTGCCAGTAAGGTTCTAATACCATAACGATGTTATTTAAAAATTTTATTTTAGGCTCGAACATTTTTGTAGCATTGAATATTCATTAATGTCAAATGTTAATTCTCGTAATTTTTTATTTCATTTTGCAAATATAAAAAATATTAATAAATTTAATCAAATTATTGATTCTTTTCCGTGCTAACATTCTATTAGTTTATGTTTTTTATTTTTATGAAAATTTCAAATTCCTTAATTTAGAAATGATATAGAATTAAAATTGTTGTCATGTTTTGTGTCCATTTAGTACTAATTTAAATTCTTAACAAAATTGAAGAACTAAAATAACATGATACCCAGCTATAAATATAAAAATATGTAAAAAAACAAAATCGATAAATTGTAACATTTTGAAAGCAAAATTTTAATTTACATTTCTGATTACATATTAGACATAGCCATCTACACACAAACGTTTACTTTGGTACATATGTGTGTAGTCTCAGTTAGTGGTATCCTGCAGAATGCAGATGCAAAATTAAGTTTTTATTACAAAGCATACAGAATGTATACAATATAACTTGTATAAGTACAGATCGTAAAATGTTCTTTAGCCCTTTTATATTTATACGATATTTATAGATAATATGTACGTATGTGCTTTGGACTGTGCTTTGAAATTACATCTAATATATTAAAATTCGCTATTCAAAGCATTTATTTTTTAATCCTTAAACACTGCTCTGTGTACATAAATTTGTTAAACTATTTTGACGTACACGTGTATATGTACTGTGATACAAATCGGATTACAGCAAAAATTCTAATAGCTTCTAATTCACATTATCCACTTATAAATAAACTCTTCTTATAAACAAATATGAATATTAGTATCGATGAATTTCGAAATGTCCAAAAAATGTATAGTGATATGGTATTACTACTGTCCTAATACAATTATAATAGAATATATTGTTCGTATTAATTTAATGATATTACTATGATGTTTAAAAATTTTTTTCATTTATTATACGTATACAATTTGAATCCATGTATCTTTACCCCTTCCTACCATTAAGAAAGAGTATTGATTGATTATCAAAGCTATCAAAGTAAAATAAATCGTGTTACTCGAGAGATGCTTGTACTTTAATTCATTATTTTGTGTTTGATATCTTGATTTATTTTCACGTTTAAATGTTTTATGATAGCATGGTTTTTGCATGCCTATCAATTCTATTCAGTTTTATATGAAATGTTTAATATTAACATATACTAATGTTTTTTATTATTCGTTTGTTTTTTAATTTTTTTTGTTTTTTAAAGCATAAAATAATAAAATGCTACTAAGTAGATTTTTTTTGAATGTTGAAGTAAAAAATATTTCCCTAATATGATTTATGTATTATGTTAATATTCAGAGTTAAATGTTTCTAAAGTGTTTTCTTGGTATATGTATGTACATATCGTAGTTTTCTAGTAGAAATAATATTTATGTTTTGTTTATGTTAATGTGTTATACCACATATTAATTTCTTTTGTTTTTCCGTTTTTTTTATAAAATTTAATAAAATTCTAGTTTTTTGACTTTCTGTTTAACTTATAATAGAACTTAGAACTCAATTTAATTTTTTTTTTTTTGTTTTGTATAAAAGCAAAAAAGTTTTTAATTACAAATTTTTAACTTGTTTTTTTGTTGATTTCTCGTTTTCCTGTTTTTCTTGTTCTAGAAAATCTTTTTATGTGCTAAAGATCATTTTTAATTTTTTTTTCTTTTCTTTTTGTATTTTAATGTTTTCATTTATAGTCATGGAGAAGACTTAATTGTAACACCATTTGCCCAAATTCTTGCCAGTTTAAGATCAGTACGAAATAATTTAATAAGTTTAACAAATGTTCAATCAACAAATAAGTGAGTATCGCATTTTATTTCTATTATTTTGATTTTTGTTTTTATTACATTTGTTTTTAACTTTTTTGATTTATCTTGAGTATTTGATTTTTTTTTTGTTATCCAATACATAGATTTAGTGTTTATTTTTTGTGTTCACTTTTTACAAAATTTTTTTATATGTTACAAATTGACAAAAACATTTTTTTAATCCTTTTTTCTTTCTTTCATTTGTTTTTTTGTTTTACTATACCACCCCTGACCCTTCATGTAATTTTTGTATCCCCAAAATGTTTGCAATTAATAAAACAAAAGATCCAGACGATCAACAGCATCAACAACAACATCACGTACAGCATTAGTGCCTGGTGATGAAGCCTATGTTCGTTTAGCATTAGACACAATTGAAGAATTAGATTGGTGTTTAGATCAGTTGGAAACAATACAGACACATCGTAGTGTATCTGATATGGCATCATTGAAGGTAATTTCAAGAAAAGTCTAATAATATTTTGGATAAATTTCACAGTATGTTTTTCGTTTCCACAGTTTAAACGAATGCTCAATAAAGAGTTATCACACTTTAGTGAATCTAGTAGATCTGGGAATCAAATATCAGAATACATTTGTTCAACATTTTTGGGTATGTGACATTTATGCCATTCATTTTTCGTCAAAACATTTACTTTATTGTGATTTATTACTTATCTGATTATTATACAGATAAACAACAGGAGCTTGATTTACCATCGTTACGTATTGATGAGAATGAAGCAACAACAACAACAACAACACCGGCATCAAATGTATCATACAATCGTAGTCGTTCACCACGTTTAGGTAGTGGTCCACCAATGTCACAAATATCTGGTGTCAAACGTCCATTATCGCATACAAATTCGTTTACTGGTGAACGTTTACCAACATTTGGTGTTGAGACACCACATGAGAATGCATTAGGTACATTATTAGGTGAATTGGATACATGGGGTATAGATATATTTAAAATTGGTGAACTAAGTTGTAGTCGGCCACTTACGTGTGTTGCATACACAATATTTCAGGTTTGTTTAGCAACGCCATCACAATCCCTCTCAAATTGTTATAACATTTTTTTCGTTTTTTTCTTTTGTCTTCTTTTTACCATACAGAGTAGAGAATTATTAACAAATCTTATGATACCACCGAAAACTTTTATCAATTTTATGACAACACTGGAAGATCATTATGTTAAAGACAATCCATTTCATAATTCATTACATGCAGCTGATGTTACACAAAGCACAAATGTATTATTAAATACGCCAGCATTAGAAGGTGTATTTACACCATTAGAAGTTGGCGGTGCATTATTTGCTGCATGTATACATGATGTTGATCATCCGGGCCTCACCAATCAATTTCTAATTAATTCAGGTAATTGATTGGATTAATTTAGTCTAGAAAAATTGTTTAGAATTGAATTATTTATCTTTTTTTATGTAAAGGTGCCGAATTAGCCTTAATGTATAATGACGAGTCTGTGTTGGAAAATCATCATTTAGCCGTTGCCTTTAAATTATTGCAAAATCAAGGATGTGATATATTCTGTAATATGCAGAAGTAAGTACATACGCATACATGAAAAAAAAAATTAAATTTCTGTTACATAGACTTTTGAAAATTTTAAAATTGATAACATTTTATCGTTTATACAAAAAAACTAATAGAAAACAACGCCAAACTCTAAGAAAAATGGTGATTGATATTGTACTATCAACAGATATGTCAAAACATATGAGTCTATTGGCTGATTTAAAGACTATGGTAGAAACTAAAAAAGTAGCTGGTTCGGGTGTTTTATTATTAGACAATTATACGGATCGTATACAGGTAAAATAAACTTTTAAAAAAAATCGAAACGCTTTTTTATTTGAGTTTTCAATTATTTTTTCTTAAAGGTCCTAGAAAATTTGGTACATTGTGCTGATTTAAGTAATCCAACAAAACCGCTTCCATTATATAAAAGATGGGTTGCATTATTAATGGAAGAATTTTTCCAACAAGGTGATAAAGAACGTGAACATGGCATGGATATAAGTCCAATGTGTGATCGTCATAACGCAACTATAGAAAAATCTCAAGTTGGTTTTATTGATTATATTGTACATCCATTATGGGAGACATGGGGTGATTTAGTACATCCAGACGCACAAGATATATTAGATACATTAGAAGAGAATAGAGACTATTATCAAAGTATGATACCACCATCACCACCACCATCAGCTGACGAAAGTGATGACAAAATACGATTTCAGGTATTTATTATTTTTAAATGTTTACATGGGTATTTAGTGTAGTTGGGAAATGTTCAATATTCATTATTATTTTGTTATACATATGTAGGTAACATTAGAAGAATCTGATCAAGAGGCTGAAGCTGAACAAGAAGATAATGAAGCAATATTAGCAGCAGCTGCTGCTGCGGCTGCTACTGGATCTGCTACATCTAGTGCCGATAATAAAAACAATATAATTAGTAGTAATTCATCAATAAATAAACCGTCAGGGAGCCAAAATCAATCACATAATACTGGAATGTGACGGAGATTAGTTGGATTATGTAGAAAATTAACAGAAAAAGCGCAAACATTTTTGCTTATAAGATAAACTCATAAACATAATTTAAAAAAAACCAAAAAATAAAAAAAATTTAAAAAAAATTAAAAAATCAAACCAAAAAAAAAATGAGATCAGTTTAAAAACTAAAATTTTTGTAAATTTCTTTTTTCTATTATCATTATTTTAATATAAATTTAATTTGTATACAAACACATAGACATACACACACATTGAAAATGCATCTCATTTATATTTAGATAATTTTTATGATTTTCTATTTATTATTTTTCTCCGTCGTATTTTTATGAATAGTTTTATTAAGAAAAATGAAAAGCTGTGTTTGTAGTTTTTTTTTGTTTTTGTTGTTTCTTGTTTTTTTTGTTATTAATAATTAAAATTAAATAAGTAAGGAATAAAATCAAATAAAATTTGAAAATTGGAAAGAATACGTTCATTACATTGTAATTTGAAAGTATCAAAAAAAGTTAAGTAAGCAATAAAATTGTGTATTTTACACTAAATTATAAAATGCACAGAATATATGTGCGCTACTAATTTACAACTTTTAGATTTAAAAACAAAATATATATATAATAATAGTAAAATAAAAAAAAAAGTAAAAATATATATTGCGTGGACAATGGTATAAAAATTTAGAAATGATAAAAAGAAAGTGAAAATTTAAAAAAAAATAAAATAAAAATAAATTTTATTCTTTTTTGTTAGTTTATAGAAAATTTTGTAAATGTGAATAGAAATTATAAATTCACAAAATACTAACGATTGTGACAAAGTTGAATATATGAAATATTGGAAAAAACTCGAAACAAGTTGATGAGATATTTTTACAATATGATAAGAAATGACTTTAAGGTGAATAGATTGGAAATTCTTAGAAAGAAATAAAGATGCTTGAAAAAAGAACTTGTAGAAGGGCAGGGACCTTTCAAAGATTACATAAAACTTTCACTTATTAATGCTGTTATACAGCACACTAGTCTCATGCATTTTATATGCTAATTGCATTTTATATTTCGTTGGTTAAAAATTAAAGACTAACAAAACATCCTGAATATAAATAGAAGATTTTATTAAAATGCTGAAAATTGAAAATCAGCCTGATAAGCTGATAATTGTGTAATGGTAACAGCCATAATACGACGAGTGAAAGTATTTAAACTGTAATCATCTTCAACTAATCAAAATTTTTTAATTTTTATAAATGTATGTTCGACTGCGTCCAATCTGTAATTTATTAATATACAATATAAAAGTAATTAATTTAAAATGGAAAAGAAAGAAAAGAAAATTTTTATATTTTTTAAGTAAGCTTTACTTCAAGAAGTGTTGTTTTATATTTTATTTAAGCTTTTATTTGTTGTTGTTTCTTAACAAACAAAAAAAATATTCGAAAGAAAATCTTTAATTTAAAAATTTAACAAAAAATAAACAAGCAAAAACAAATGCTTGGAAAATAAATAAAATTTATAAAAGAAAAGCATCACTCATAATTTGTTGTATATTAGAAAATTTGTGTTGTTAGTGAATCAAAACCAAAAAATAATAAGAGAAATTTAAGTGATTAAAAAAAATACACACATACATATATAGGTATATATTTTATTATAATAGGTACTATGTATGTTTTATAAGTTATTAAACGGACAAAAAAAAAAAAACAAAACTTTTTTGTTTTTGTATATTAAAGAAATACGTTATACATGTGTCTGTAAACTCTTTAAAATTAGTTTTAAACACTCAGTTTAGTGGATAATCGAAATATTTATAGGATATGGAATGATATAAAAAATTTAAAAAAAAAAATATTAATTACACATTATGTACAAAATATGTACGTGTAAAAAGGAGATTTTAAAAAGTAGCAAATGCTAGCTATGTGATTCGCCACCGATTTGTGAAAATCACAATAAAATCATTGATATAATACAATATAAAATTTTGATTATTATTATTATTATTATTATTAGACTATGATTACAGATCACTCTAACTATTCAGAGTAAATGTCGGTGAATTTCAAAAAATTTGAATGTTACCTTGATGCAAAGCCTAAAATTTCAAAACGCTAACTTTTGAAATGGGCGAAATCATTTAAAATTTCAAAACGTATTGTGAGCGCATACAAAATGCATTTGTTAGACGCAATGTATCAAATTTGAATTAAAACAATAGTATTTTTAGCGCTAACTCATGCTTTTAAATATATCGTAACCAGCATGTTGTGTTTGGTCTACTTGATTGATCTGTAATCACGATCTTAGAGATGAAATATAAAAGAAAATATAAATTGTATTTTTTTCTGAAATTTACTATAATTATTATTTTTTTATTAGAAAAATTCAGATTATTTACAGTTTATATTCATCCAGAAGTAAGGTAAAAAAATGTGATTTTGTTAGAGACATCCAAAAGTGATGATCTCATTCTCAATTTTATTTAAAATGTGTTATTACAACTTTTGTTTTTTATTTTTATTTTACAGAAAATAAAAGTATGTATGTCAAAATCTTGATAATAAATTTTATACAATAGAAAATGAAAAATAAAAATAAAAATCTAAAATTCACAAATTAAACAAAAAATAAAACTGAAAAATTTAAATAAAAATTTATAAACATAAGAAATTCTTAAAAATATAAAAGTCGAATTTATTAAAATTAGACAAAATAACAGTTAAACATAAAATAAAAAAATTTGAACTGTAAAATCCTGTAGTAACCCAAATAAATCAAATACCCACTCTCTATTAATCATATAAATATTGAAATAACAAAAATTGAAAACATAAAAATTTGTAATGAAAATTAACAAATCATTAAAATAATTATAATCATGTATTACACATAAAAATAATATACACATATTTGTAAATAAATATAAAATATGCACTTCATATGCACACTTATATGTGCCCATTCATATGTGCAATACACACTCATAATTGTACACTCAATTCTATAAATATATAATTCTACATAATGTTTGTTATACGTGTCATATATACTGTACTACCGAAAATATTTATAAATGCAATATATATGTACATAAAATGATAAGTGATGCTCTATAGAAAATTCGTTAATTACATTATTTTCTTGTTTCACAATTTCGTTTTTAATAAATTTTGAACGAACATGGAATTTTGGAAAACTTGACACAAATACAAAACAAAATTTTCTAAAATTTTTTATTTTCAATTTAAAATTTTATTTTAATTTTTAAAAAATTCATAAAAATTACAATGAGAAAATAGGACATAAGACTGTGATGTAAATACACGATTTTATCTTATGTATTTGAACATTCTTTTTTCAATATTTGTAAGAATACATACAAATGTAAACTATTTCTATTTTTGAAAATCTTCCTTTTTGAACTGAAAAAAAAAAAAACAGTCTACCGAAATCTAGAAATGTGATTTTGTAACGATGATTTTGAATCAGAATTTAAATAAATTTCGAATTCAAACATTAAGTTTCATATGATGCCATGAATGAGTGAATACCATGCATAAATTCTGTTCTGACTTTTGCTTGAATAAGTTACTTTAAAACCTGATGATCGTTGCATGATCATATTACTAAGCGAAAGCTCTTTACCATTTAACACAATAATGTTTTTTCATTTCATAGTTTTTTTTTTTCTTTATTTAATAATTTTATATAATTTTTTTCTTTTCTTTATAAATCCCTCACTTTTATTCTACTCAACAAGAATGCTACAACCAAAATGAAAAAAGTAAATAAACAAAAATTTAAAAATTTTCTCAACTTTAAAAAAAAAAACCTATAAATTTTTAATTTTTGTGAGTCATTTATTATTAATTGTTTACAAAAAAAAATTTAAATGAAAAATTAAAGACTTGAAAAGAAAATGGAGAAAAAAACCAAAAATAAAAACGTATTTTTGTTTAAATTAAGGGCAGGATCCCTCTCTGTTGCTATTTATATATGTATTTAAATTTATTTAATACTTAAAAAAAAAAAAAGAAAAAAAATATGAAATTAAATTTATAACTCTATTAACACTTTATATATCGTAAATGAGGAAAAAAGATTTAAAAAAATTAAGTAAAAGTAGAAATGTGTAGCTTTATCATGATGTGTAGAAATTAAAAAAAAAAAAAAAAAAACAAAAATATTAAAAAAAATATATTCAAGAAAATATCCTTAGAAATTCGTACACTATATATGTAAGCAAGTAAAATAAAAAAAATAGAAAACTGTGAGACCGCTTGCGTTAGTAACAACGACAGCGTTATTGTAAATTTTACGTCGAAACATTTTTTCGACGCTGTCGCTGCTATTGACTCAGACGCTATAATTGCTATAATTAAATCTCAGACTGAAAGGGAAAATCATGTAAAAGTGCAAGAAACGAGATATATTTATATTGGGATAATTCGAAATTCTTGTCTATTTTATTTTCTTTCTGTTTTCATTTTAAAATTAAATTTTTTAGTTTATTTAAACAAAACACAAATTTAATTAAAATTAAAAAAACCAAAATATGAATTTAAAACCCTGACGGTTATTATATATACATACATACATACATCATTATTGATATTTAGATAGAGTAAAATTTCTTAAGCCAAAAAAATAAAATAAGAATAAATAAATAAAAACATATTCAAATTAAAAATATTATATGTATGTTTAGGTACATGTAGGTACGTATTTTGAAACATAAAAATGATAATTTTTGAACAATAAAAATAAAAATTATTAAATTTTAGAAGATACATACATACATACATATGTATGTTTTAGTGAAATTTTTATTGAAATTTTTAATTCTAATCCCTCGAATATTTGTTTGCGTACTATTCATGTCTTGAGAATGTTTAAGATTGCAAACGTGTATAAGAGCAGTACATTACATGTGCTTGTAAGTAAGATAAAAATGAGGTGTAGAAGAAAAAATAATAATTATGGTGTAATTTAAATTTTATATTATTCCTACAATTTTTTAACCATGTCATTGTAGTGATTTCGTACAATTTAAAGGATATCGCGAGATGTCGATTTATGGTACGTAACGATAATATTCGAAGAAGATCCGGGAAAGAAAAAATAATGAATTTAAAAAAAATAAAATAAAAATAAATTTTTAGTTCTTCAATTATATCTTTGTGTTAAACATTAGCAGAAATAAATTTTCGTAAAATGACATAGAGATAAACAAAAAATATTCTTAAATTATATTACACATATAACAAGAAATACAATAGATTTGTGATTAAATTATCACCAAACAAAAAAAAAATATATTCAACTATACATAACTATAAAATTTATATACATACATCCTCTATATATTCATTGTTTATCTTACTATAATCATATGAACAAAAACATTAAAATAAAATACAAATAAATAAAAATAAAATGTATGTAAATGTCTCGAAAATTTCCAAACGAAATAAAACTTAAAATAAAAAAATCCAAATCTAAAAAAAAAATACTGGTTCCCTAAAACATTAAATAAAACTCTCCAAAAATAAAAAAAATAATTTGAAAAAAAAAACAACAAAACAAACAAAAATAAAAAATTAAATAAAAAACAGGTGTAAACCTCACAGGCCTTTCGCAATGATTTAAGATATCTTGCTTTTCCAAGATGGTCAGCCTACACAGTTTAAATCATTGACTGTTGAGGTTCAATTATAGTATCTGCACTAACAGTGTTATCAGCATTGTTTTAAATTTCATACATCAAATAGTGTATTGAACCAATGATATTTTGAAATTTATAATAATTTTTGACGCTGTTGTCACTGCAAATGCAGACATTATCACTGAACTACAAAGGCCTTTAAATCGAGGATTATCATTTTTTTATTACATGTAAATAGTTAAAAAAAAAAAAAAAGAGTAACAGAATACAAAAAGTTAAATGGCGTGTTAACATGAAAATGGCGTATAATTTGCAACTATAAAATGACAGAGCCAATATATTCCACATTTTGTAAGTTGATTGTGTAACGTAAATAATATTGAAAATCTTTTGTTATCTTGCAAGAAAATATTAAAAACAGGAGAATAAGTAAATAAAATTTTAAACAGGAAAATGAAAAAAAAAAACACAAAAAATACAAACTAAAATTGGATAAACTATTGAAATAAAAAAATTAAAAAATAAATAAAGGACATTTTTAAAGTCATACATACATACATCACATTAAATGTTCACGTATAGCGTGGGAAACAATTTTTATCATTTTTCAAAAAAAAAAGTTAAAAAAATAAAAATAGAAACAAATTAAAAAAATAAATTACACTATAATAAAGTTAAATGAACAATTAAATTCTATAAATAAGAAACTAAGTAAAAAAAAAAAAATAAATTTAAAAATATAAAAAAAAAGAATTATTTGATAGATAAAAAAAAAAAACCAACTACTAAAGTAATCTGAACACGATTTACATTATACAGCCTGTGCTATAAAAATGTTTTAGGCTTGGAAAAAATTTCCAATGATGTCTTCTTATTCTGTCTTGTATAATGGGAAAAAAATCAAAAATAAAATTGAATCCTCCATTTTCCAGAGAAATTCATGATCAGAAATTTTTTTTTAAATTTTTGATACTGAATATCGAAGAAAATAAAGAGGTTCTAAGAGGTGTTGACCAGTAAATTAGATGATTTTTCCACTGCATAAATCTTAGAAAACATTAATACCAAAATCCTTTTGAAATACATGAATGACATCATACAAAAAGAAATTTTTAGAAGATCTAACATAATGATAATAGAAATTTTGCTTAGGCTAGAACATTTTTGTGGCACAGATTGTATTATTGAGAAATTCGTACTAAAACATATATATACATGTATAAAACAAGAAATAATAAAATAAATAATTATATATTATTGTAAATGTACTATATTATAGAAGTATATATTAATATATTACATGAAAAACAAAAAAAAGTGTAATGTATAATATAAATGTAATGAAAAAAAAAAAACAAATAATAATAATAATGAATAAATATGATATAACTTGTAACGCTGGCGTTACAAAATTACATACACTATATATTAATCATATTATGTAAGTTAAACATATATTTTGTTGTTGTTTTTTTTATTGTGTTTATTGTTTGTCCTTTACATGTTTGTATTATTTTTAAAAAAAATCTATGCAAACTATAAATGTATTTTTTTTTTCTTTGTTTTGTTTCGAATTGTTTAACTTTTTTTATTTCAATTAGTATACTAAAAATTTCAAGAAAACAAAAAAAAAATGAAAAAATATGAAATGAATAAAATAAAAAATAAATTAAAATATAACAGAAGAAATTGATAAAAATTCAGAGCAAAAATTAAAAATTATGTAAAATTCAAAATAATGAATTAAAAATAAAAATATGAGAAAAATTACAAAAATTAAAAATTTAAAAGCCTGAAAAATTTATTATTATAAATATAATTACTATTATTATTATTTAAATAAAATCCGATTTAAACAAAATGAAAAAAAAAGAAAATGAAGAAAACTAAAAAAATAAAAATCATTTAAAAGATAAATAAAAAAAAAACACAAGTGTTGTTTTGTTTTTCATTTTTTTTTTTTGTTTGTTTATAGTGCGAACATTGAACGCAAATCTAATTTGGGCTTGGACCTTTTTATCTTGGCTTGATATACTATATAGTACATATGAACAACATTTTCCAGCTCAACAAAATCTGTTTTATGTAGTTAGATATCATAACATCGTCGGTCGTTTACTTGGTACAATTTATGATTGCATCCAAATCTTTTTAAGAACTTCGCTATATGAACGTCATCTATACTATACATACATATGTATGTATATTTCAAACTACATTCATTTTAAATGAATTTATTATTGTTAAATGTTAAATGAATATTGCAATTTTATCAATATAATTAATACAGTTTCGACATCCGTGAGACAGAAAATACCTTCTGATTACATTCACTCCATACCGTAAATTATGTGAAAAAAATAATTTGAATATTTGATAATTAGTTGAAAAAATAATTTTGTTTGAATTTCTAATATATGCTTTTTATTTTATTATTTTATTAATTATTACAATTAAAAAAAAAAAAAAAAGAGAACTTACATGGAGATATATTTTTTAATTTGTTTTTTTTTTTAACAATATAATATGATGACTTTACAATTAATATAATAATAGTAATCAGTAATGATTTCAATACAATCAATAATAATTAATCTATGTATAGGTATATCAACGAATAAATCAGTAATAAGGTAATTTTATTTATTTTCAATGCATTTAAAATTTAATAAATTTACTAGAATACATAACTTGTTTTTTTTTTTTTTAATCCTTCTTATTTTCATAATTTTATAATATCGTAAGTCGGTAAATATACATTTGTAAATTGTTTAATTATTTTTGTTAATCTTTTTTTTTTTTTAAATTTTATTAAATTCATATAATATAGGTGTATATTTTTCTTTTTTCTTCTTTGTTAAATAATAAACCATTTAAATATAACAAGAATTTATAATATGAGAAAAAAATTTAAATATTACATTATATCTGATTTTAAATTTCATTATTAAATATTTCTTTTATTTGTTAATTTTTTTTTTTTTTTATACACACTGAATATTAATTAATTAGTAATATAAATATCATAATAATAATGCAAATATCCAGCAAATATTTAAATATAAATGAATTTAATACCACACCACAGTCATATACAATAATTTAGTATTACGAATCAACTATCATCACTTTTTTCTTAATACTTTTATTTTGTTTATCCTTAGAATTATTTTTTTTTGTTTTTTTTTTTTAAATCGTCTGTTATAATTTTATATACTCGTTTGTATGGAAATTTCGAAATTTCTAATAATACATATTCTTCAGAGTAATGCAATTATCATTTAAATTCGAATTGAATATTAAAATAAAGAACATATGTATTTGTGTAATATAATATAAGCAGTAATACGTTTTATTATTGTAAATTTAATATGGCTGCTTTTCGAAACATCACAAGAAGCATGTTAATACAGTGTTATTATACTGGAGACACAATGCATACATATTTTCACTTATCCAACAGAATTCAAAATCTTAGTCATTTTTTTATACAAAAATGTGAATTACTTGGACAGTTGGATTTGATGATCTTGCTGAATTGTACTGAATATATGTATATGTATTCTAAATTATCGTATTTCCTCACTCGAAATAGGATATATAACATCTTCCTTGATTGATATCTGAAAGTTCTTTTTTATCAACAGTATCAAGAAGGATCTTAGTAGCTCTGGTTGCAAATAGAAGATAAAAACGATGAATAAATACACTTGAATAGAGAATCTTTACCTAGAACAGAACAAATGATTAATGATAATCGTGTTATTCATACAAATGAAAACGTTTCGAAATTCAGTCAATTCAAAATACGTAGGGTAATTTTTGTCAATTTTGTTTTTTTTTCTCTTTTAATTTTTATCTATTTTTCTTTTATCCATTTGAATAAATAATATTCCTTATAAATAAATCCGCTTTCTACTATTTTATATTCAATCGATTTTTTTTTTAATTTCAATGAATTTTTCACATATGATTTTTTTTCAAATTTTTTTTTATCTGAAAATTATAAATTTCCTCTTCAAATAATGATGAACTTGTATTAAACAGTGATTATATAATATAAACGGTAATAGAAGTAATTTAATTATTTATTAAAATTTGTAATATATGTATATGCGTAAAATATGATATAACGACAAGATTTCAATAATAATAATAATAATAATAATAATGATAAAATGAAAATGATGTAACAACAACAATAATACGATTATACATATAATGATGATTGTCTACAAATATTTTATACAGTCATCGTCACATAAATGATGGTGATGATTTTCTTGATCTTGACTTTGGTTTTGAGGGACTTTTTAAGCTATGACGTGATGTACTACGTGTTTTTAAACCACCATCATTCCATGGTTCTGATACACGTCCATACCAATGAATTAAATCATGTACTTCAAGCTAGAAAATGCAAAGGTAAAAAAACGAAAAAGAATTTTTTTTTTCTAAATCTCTCTATACATATTTACAATTTAATTCACACTCAATTTTCCATATACCTGAATTGACTTTGGTAATTCTTTGAACATATCAAGTTTAGTTAAATTTGAATGTTGTGATAAAAATGATAGACAACTTGATTTTAATGCTGTTGCCCTATAACGATCGGCAATACCCAATAAACATAATACAGAATCTTCATCAATTAACGCATTCAACGTGTTTTCACACAATTCCTTCAAAAATTCATACATAAAAATATTAGTAATATATTTTTTTTTTCTAGATATTTTTGGTTTTCTTTCTGTACTTACTTTAAGATCATCAATCGAATATCGATCAGCTAATAGCATCAATTCACATATCTGTTCAGCACCAACTGTTTTATCAATTGGTGCACCATACAAGTAAAGTAATAAACGTCTAAATATCACAGGTGAAGTATCAGATATAATAATTTTTCTAAAGTAACAAAATAGAAATAGTTTGAAAATTTAAGAGAAAAAAAAATAATAAAAATAGCGCAATTTATTTCTTTAAAATTCAACAAACCTATTAATGCTTTCTTGCATTCCTGATAGCAAAGCTTTCTTAAACCATTCACATCTGAAAAGGATAAAACAATATTTTTAAGAATAAAATAAAACTTTTTTTTCAAACTACATATGTGATCAATGTTACCTTGCTGAAACGATAACTCTATGTGCACGAAATGTATGAACTTGACTTGGTCGACATTCATTCTCTAATTCTCCTTTCACTCTAATCGAATTTTGATTTAATGCAACAGGGGACGACGATTGGTATTGATGTTGCTGATGATGATGATGATGATGATGCTGTTGTACATGAACTTCAAATTCCATATCGGCTAACTGACCAGAATGTAATAAACGTAGAGCATTCTTTGATAAACAGCTATTAATTACAATCGGTGATTCACATAATGATCGAATTAAGTTTAACTGTTTAAAATTGATTGAAAATGAAATGTTAGTATAATTTTCCAATAAATTAAAGAAGACTATTTTGCATTACACCAAAAAATAAAAACAGAGAGAAAAATAATGATAACAATACTCACTTTAACATTTTTATAGTCATAATTTGTTATTTTTTTATTATCATTATTTAATGTTGGATTGCTTTGTTTTAATTCATCTGTTAATACATTATAATTTTGTAATAAACCCAAATCGATTAATGATTTTGTAAATTCATCTTTTTGTACTAATTTACAGATCTATAAAATAAACAAACAAAAAAAAAAAAAACGTTCAGAGATAATTAGATTTTCTTTTATATTTACAACGAATCTTACATGATTAATTGGATCCTTTAAAGCCGGCTTATGATCCAGAAGTTTTATAATGACTCCATTCTATAAAAATAAAAAATAAAACAAAACATGGTCAATGAAATGATTACAAAAATTTAAAATTTTACATACAATTTGATTAGTTGCCAATTTAAAACAAAATTTAAATTCTTTCCAACCCATTTTATCATCTAAACGATCCGATATATTTTCAATTATAAAAATATAATTTGGTATATCTAATATTAATTGTTCCAAATTTTGTTGTATAGTACTTCGTTTATCTGCTAAATTCATTTCACAAAAGGCTGTTCTATAAAATTAAACAAAATATTCAAAATAAAGAAGATAAGTAAAAAAGTATTTTATGTAAATTTCTAAATGTTTATTATTTTAAATTTTTACTTTTTCTCTCTAATTATATCTAATGCAGCTGTTATTCTTCCATATATGTCACGCATTTTACGTACTTCATACATATATAATACAAATTTTAAATCATTTTCAACTGTTACAAAACGTTTCTCTTTTGGTATATCATCATATATTGAAGGCCTCTTCAATGGGAATATATTATTAAAATTTTCTTGAAAATGTATATCATATTGTTGTTGTTGCTGTTGTTTTTCATTTAATTTGATACTAACACCACCACTTAAACCATCGCCTCTACCACCACCTCCACCATCATCAAATACACTGTCACCACCATCATTACCTTTATTATCGGTATTATCGTCTAATTCATCTTTATTAATTTTTGATAAATCTAAATGTGAGCATCTTAAATCCTGAAAAAATAATAATCAAACAGAAATATTTGAAAGTAACAGAAATTTTTTTAACAATTAAATATGATTACCTTGCACATTTTTTCTAATGAATTTTTTATTTCTTCTACTACACTAGTCAGTATTTTTAATGATGATTCAATCTGCAAAGGATGATAATAAAGCAAAATAAATTTAAATTTTGATTTAAAAACAACTTGAAGTTATTTGGAAATGAATATGTAATATTTTTGTATTAATTACCTCAGGTACTAAATAACATGATAATTCAATTTTTTCATCATGATTTAAACTGACAAATATACTTAATATATTTTTAAGTAATTGATGTATTTGTGACATGAATATTGGTAATCTAGTACGTACATATTTTATAATTTCATGTTTTTGAGCACGTGATATATCAGCTGCATCTTCAATAAATATATTACAAAATTGTAGTATTTTGGCACATCCTGTTTTTGTTTTGCCATCCCCAGAAAAGAATTTAGAAAAATTGTAATTAATTTTTTTTTATACTTATGTATACAAAATTTCATAGAATTTATTTTAAACATACCCACAGCACCCTCTTTTAAACTTTCAATAAATGTATTAAATAATACAGATGGTTGATGATAAATTGTATGCGGATTTATCAATTGAATTATTTTATTTAATACATTATGCATATCCATAATTAAATCAATAACAACTATACAAAAATGGAAAGAATTTTAAAATTTAAAGAAAAACAAAATCCCAATAATGAATTACTTACATTTTTTCAATCGTATCAATTTTAAATATTTTCTATACGGTTCAACAAGTTTTATTAATGGTGGTTGAGTTTCAGCAAAATTAATTAATTTCTCACATATATCCTCATCTAAATTATCCATTAATGATTCAGTATATAACCAATGTAATATTGGTGATAACATAAATGATGGTAAATTATACAAAACACCGACAGGTGTTAAAGGTGATGATGGTGGTGTATCTAAAGTATTTGGTGTTAATGGTAATGGACTACGTGCACGATATGGTGATAATGGTGGTTTTCTATTTCTACTACCACCAATGATACCACCATTACCACTATTACTAATACCACCGCTACCACATAAATTTTCAATCGGTTGTAAAAATAAATCATTTGAAAAATTGAAAATATTTTGATTAGCATTTTCTTTTAAATTTGAATCAGACGATGATGTTGGACATTTTTTTATTAATTTCTTATTTGATGATCTACTAGAATCATCATCATCATTATCATTGTTACGATCTTTCAATGATTTTGTTGTTACTGTTGTTGTTGTATTTAAACAATTAAATGATGTTGATAAATGTTTTTCTTTACACATTGTTAAACCATCGTTTATGTTAATTGGTGGTAATAAATATATTGGTGATAAATTACGATGTTGGATTTGACGATCTATTGAATTTGTCGTATTCGGATTCTCAACAATATGATGTGGTATTGTTATTGAAATTTTCACTTGATTTGGATACACTACTTGTTGATTTGTTGCAGTGTTTTTGATCATTTTATCGATATTAAGAAAATTATTAACTTCAGTTGTATTTGTATTACCACCACCACTTGATTGACTGTACATACTGCAATCAAATCCATTTAAACGTAAAATTGCCGAATGTACATGATACTGTTGATATGAACAGGAAAATAAAATAAAAAATCGTCATTTCAAAATATTCAAATAAAATTCCCATTGATGACTTACATCTATATTATCAGAGCTTTTTATAATGACGTCACTAAAATAACCTTCATTTAAGGCATCAATAAATGAGAATTGTTTTTCTTGGCATACAGCTTGATCTTCCTTTAAACGTTTACATAATAACGAATACCAATTTTCGCATGTTAATATCAAAGTTTCTGATGGCATTAATGTGTGAGTCTTTTAAAAAAAAAAATAAAATAATGATGCACATAAATTTGATCATACTAAAAAACATTACTCATATGTACATGAAATTATTATCTTACATTAAATTCTATGCTATAACCAGCAAATGCACTAAATACTAAACGTGGATTCAATTCATTAACATCATATGTTTCACAATTGAATAGCATATTAACTGAATCTAAACATGTTGTTGGATCACATACATTTTTTGATGTTGCCGACGATGATGTTGCTGATGTAGATGTTGCTGTTGATGATGATGATGATGCCAATGGATTTATTAAATCATTATACCATGTTATATCACCAGTCTCATCTAAACGAAATTTAATTCTGTGAAAATGAAAACACAATTTAGAAAACAGGATGAAAATGTTCATTTTCTTCTTCACGTTATTTATATTCATCTGTTTAGTTATGGTACACTATAACACTTACCCTTCTAAGCCAGATATTTCCTGTTTACCCTCAAATGTACAACCAATAATCTAAATAACATAAAAAATAAGATTTAACAGATAATGCAACATTAGTTATCGGAAAAATTCAACAATTAAACATTTTTGCAGGTACATATATTCTATACTTTAATTACCTCCCAGGTTCCATAAAATGTATGTTCTAAGGCCATTTTTTTATTTTTATCTATTTATTCTATTTCTTTTTTGTTTTTTTAATTTTTATTTTTATGTAATAATCTTTGTTTTGCTTATTTTTTTATCCTGTTGCAGATGTGTGTTTTCTTTGATTATAAATTTTCCCTATAGATTTTCTTTTTTTTTCTTTTCTTTTTTCAAGTTGTACTTGAATTATTGTGCGTTAATTTATTTTTGTTTTTGTTGAATTTTAAAGCGAGTGCAAAACAAAAACAAAATTAGTAAGATTATGATTTTTGTTTTTTTTTAAACAAAAAATCAACTTTTTGCAAACATTTTTTATTTTCTGTTTTGTTATTTAACGTTAAATTTTTGTAGATTTTTTTTTCTTTTAAAAATTTTTTTTTTTAAGGAGTAGAATCCTTTTCTATATTTACTTAACTATCATTATATTTCTTGTTAATTGCTTTAAACGGAAAAAATAAATAACTGCATAATGAATAATTCATGAATAACTTGAAAATTAAAAACTAGAAAAAGTTTTCAAATTTAAAAAAAATATTTTTGGCATCATCACACACAAAAAAAAACTTTTTTGTATTTATACTCTGCACCAGCAATCACATTCAAACATCTCTCTGTTTTTCCTTATTTACTTTTTTTTTTTAATTTTTACTTTATTTTATTCTGTTAGTTTTGTTAACAAAACGAACGTAATTTTAATTTATATTTTGGTTATTTTTCAAAAAACAAAAAAAAAAAATTTAAAAGAAATAATATTATGTAGTTGATACAAAACAAAAAATAAATCTTTATATTTATTGCACGAAAGAAAAAATTATTTTTCTGTTCTTCCTCTTTGAAATGATTGTGGAAAAAATTGAAAATTATAATAAAAAATTGAAGACAAAATGAAATGTCAAAAACATTTGAACTAGAAATAAATCAATATATTAAACAGTTTTCCTTTTCTTTTTTTTTTTTTTTGTCCTTAAAACAGCAACAAACTGCTCCCCTTTTTCGGTTTTGAACAAAATAACAAGGATATAACTATGAATTACGTTTTAATTTCCCCAATACGTAATCATATTCTACTTTGATTTTCGAAAATTCCGTTTAAAATGTAACGGTACAATTTCAAAACAGTTTTCATTCAAAGAAAATCTTGCATAACAATAGGTTTTAGTGAGAATTTTTAAATGATAGTTAGCGCATTCACCACAATAAATTAATTTTTAAATTTATTTATTATCAAAATTTTCAAAAATTTACAGTAGTGAAATTTAAAATTCAAACCGGATTTCCGAATACCTTTAACAGAACAGAAGAAAAGTTTCCTCACCTTCAAAATAAATAACGTATTTTTGATTGTTATATCTGTCACCTAAAAATACACCAAGAAAAGTCCATTTTTGCGCAACTCCGTTCCTTTGTAAAAATTTTATACCTGAATCTAGTCAGCTTTAACAGAGATACTACTGAGCAAGTAACGAATTTCATGTACACAAAAAGCTACCTATTTTACCAAATCAAAAAATTAAGAGACAATTAATTTTAAATTTTTAAATTTAAATATACAGTTAGTGAATAAAAAATTCTTATTTCGTTAAATTTTTTAAGTAATTTATTAGAATTAAAAATATTTAATGCATTTTATTAGCACATTGGAATGTTAAATTAAAACTAATGACTAAAATTAGTATTTTTTTTTTAATGGACGGTACATGACACTTTAAAATTCACAACACTTTCTTCCTAATCGTATGTTATCATAAGCTGACTTTAAAAACCTTCAAAATCCTTTGTTGTATTTAATAAATCATTATCGTCATCCTTAGGAAAAATATTGTAACTTTTCATGATATCGATTGGTGATATCTGTAAAAAAACAAAGAATTATCTCAAAATAAAGTACTTAATTACTTAAAATAGAATATGTATGTAGTACCTTAAGTAGGGATTCCGTATCAATTTTGAAATTTTTATAAATTGCAATTTTTTGTAATGCCATCAAAGATTTTAAACGTTTTGTCGGATCATATTCTAAAAGTCTTATAATTAAATCTTTCCCTTCTTTTGGAATGGTTTCAATATCTTTTGGTAGAAATTTTAGTGATGATGTTCTATGATGATCGTTATCGTCACTGTCAATCTCATCATCATCGTTATCATTCATATGCGATGGTGTCATACGAGTAATTAGATTATAAATTTTATCATTTTCAGCAATTAATTTTCTTGTATTCGGATACTGCAATTAGAAAAATAAAAGTACATTTTATCTTTTTAGTTTAATACAAAAAAAAAATCATAAAGAATTCATTAAATTTATCATTAACATCACAAAATTTTGGTTCTAAGAAGGATTTTTTGTTATGAAAATTTCTAGAGCTTATTATCATGACTATTAAGACAATCACGATGCTAAATATGACCTTTATTTCATAAGAATTCTAAATGTTTTGTACTTTATCTACTTGCAGATATAATAAATAGAGAGAAAAAAGGATATTCTATACAAGATGTTAAATACACATATATGTAATAAAAATATCAGACAATGTACTCACAATTGAGTTGTAAAGATATTTAGGTAATAATTAAATTATATAGATATTTAATTGGTTAAGAAAAATCTGTAGAAAAAAATTGCAAAAATTAAAAATCTTTTCAATAACTAATTTTCAAGTCATGCTTCATAACAACACAAAAGGATATGAACTGAAGGAAAACAATTTTTTTTCTTGCAATAAATAATAGAGGGTACATATGTATATAACATCAGTATAACAATTTTAGCTTAACAGTCCAATTATCATGGTTATTTATGTGCATTGCATGCATACAATGTACATCATATAGTATACATGCATGTTTGTTAGACAACATTCTAAAATGTACTTACATATATTTTTATAATAATTAAAATTTCACAAGTTTGTGATTCTTTTTATAGCACATCCAGGTACATTCTACATACTTAGAAGTTGTAAAAACAAAAGAGAGAATACATAGCATTTTCTATACAAAACAATCCTATTATCATCATCATCATTATCATCATCATGGTCATTGGTCAGTTTTTTTTTCTACATAGAAAGTTGCATATTTTGCAAATCGTTACTATCATTGTTACTAAGATTTACAAAAAGATGCATTTTTTGTTACATTACGTATAAGTGCGTGTACAGATTCATATACTTGTATACGTGTGCGTAACCATCGCATATACATATATATCGTACGTATATATACAAGAGATAGTGTAGATATTCGTTTTTTTTTTTTTTCAATTACGACAATGACCTCTTCTCACGTGCTTACAGATGCTCAAGGCCAAGAACAATACCACATACATATGTATAGCCGTAATATATAAATATATATGTATAGCTAGTTCCTTATACTAATAAGATATGTATACACATTTTCTGCGTTAACTTGAAGAATTATTGAGCAAAAATAAGATAATATTTTCATTTATACTCGGGTTATATATATACATACATGCTGCAATATTGCAGATGCACCTTTTTTATATAATGCATTAAACATACGAACTTTAAGGTATGTGAACTGTGGCGTCGTATTTATCGTATACGTAAATTGCTTTTATCTTAACGTGAGTAGAGATTTTATATAAACATGCATACGCATTTTACCTTATAAAGTAAATTATTATCTAATTAGGTTCAAGTGAAGTCCAATTACATTACATACATACATATATATGTACATACGTACACTTACACTATTATACAAACATTAAAATTTAAAAATAGACTTCGCTATTTATGGTATATAATCTAAAATAAATTCACATTCTTTCATATTATCATTATGAGACAATTCAAAAAAATAAAAATAAAATAAAACCTTAGTTGCCTCAAGAATGATAACATTTCATACCTGATGATGATACATACATATGTGTAGATATTACACAACAAGAATTTTACTTTTTGTTTTGTACTGATCCTTTAATAAAATATTTTATACATATATTTACGTATAGTAGAAAATATGATGTAATTATCTAGTTATAGTGTACTTATATGTACATACTAAGAACATATTACCAGATAGATTATTATGAACGTACTGAATCAGGTTGCATGCATGTACAAATGGACATACACAATGCACTATGCATATTCATGAGCATGTAAGTCATATGTGTACCTATATACATTAGTATATCTATTTTTGTATATGAATCTGAATTTTTACTTTTTAAACCTGTTATCAAGAATCTTAAAATAAAACGAACAAAAAATAAAATATCAAAGAAAAGAATCAAGAAACAAGAATAATAATAATAATAGCATTGATAATGAAATAAAAAGGAAAAAAAAATTACAAAAAATTATTCATAAGTTTAAAAATAACCACAAGATAAAAATTTCTTTCCTTAGATTTTTCTCCATATATGGTACGTATTTTTGTACATAAATATAAAAAACCTACATGTGTGTGCGATCGATGATAATGAAAAATCGATCGATGTTTTTATAGTCATAGAAAACACGAAATTTTAAGGTATCGCAGGTGTACATTAAAATACTTGAATACTTATGAATTTAATGATTAGATTTTTTTTTATCTGGTGCTATAATCCTTGAAAATTCTGCCTACGGGGACCTGCTAAATATTTTGGATCGGTTTTTTTTTTAAATTTCATAGAATGAACTTTTTCACTTTTTATAAAAAACTCGAATTCATTACAGATTTCCAGTTTCAATCTGAGTCGTTTCTACTCATCATCGTTAGACATCAGCCATCATCTTCGTCAGATGTAAATTTTTACTCTGAACTTTCAAAATTAAAATGCAAACATCCTCTATTCAATCCAAAGTAGCTAATATTAAGAATACATTATGTGCCCTTATTATTACATCCATGACTTAATAATACAATCTCCTATCTCATTTGGTCCTGTCTCCACATTTTGATGCACTCAAAATTGAGTTACTATTCAAACGAACATTTTTTTTTCAAAATTATTAAAAAAACCAATTAATGCATTTACATAAAATATTGTGTAACATTTCGATAATATGTTACTGACCATGGGATATACGATTATCTATTTTCTATATATGTATGTACATAATTAGTATCAGTTGATACCACAAGACGAGTCACCTTTTCTTTAAAAAACAAATGAAATATATTGTATGCTTTTTAACAAAACTAGAAAATCAAGAAATTTATACGTTTATTTTTAAAACTCATCAACAACAAAATAAAACACAAGTGATCAATATGCATATCATATCCCGTAACAAAAATAACTTTTGGAAAAAATAAAAAAGAGTGGATAGTGGAACTTACATAAAATTAAATACAATTTATTGTCCATAACTGATTTGAACGAAAATAGTTCTTAATCTGGATGTGACCATATTTAAACACAGAAGATATACAGCTAAAGTATAAACAAATAGTTTGTAACGAGAAATGCAACAATGTTTACTACATGGCAAGAAAAATTGTGAATAATTGCACAATTTGTTTTTTTTTTTGTTTTTTTTTAAATATGATCACGAAGAACCTTTAGAAGAACTCAAGAAGTTAAATTCTATGTAAGAAAGTTTTTGTTATTTGAAACAAAATATATATTTTGTAATTATATATACATATGTATACGATTACAGTACGGATGTTAAGATGTATATTTTTAACTTTAATATTCTGTTAAGAATTTGATGACGAGAAAAATGATGATCACCATCATTAAGATGATGATCACTTTTAACACATAAAATTCATTTTGTTTTCTATGTTTAATATCATATAAGGTATTTTAAGAAACTGTAATTATATGATCCTACCAGTATCTGTATGTTTTGATTCAATCTGTGTGTATTCATTTTGAAAATTCATTAATTTTGCTTCTGTTCATTTCTATTGGATTTTTTATTTTTCTTTTTTTCCGTCCTTCTGAACAAATTTGTCATTCTTGTTGGTTATGTAGAAAATTTTGTAATATGTATCTGCGGCTATACGGCTGCATACGTACATGTATAGCGATATTGCTGCAGTTTTTTCTTGTCTTTTTGATTTTTCTTTCTTTTTTTTTCTGTTGTTTTTTTTTTTTTTGTTGTTGCTTCCTAATGGTCAAGACTGAAGAAAATCAAAGTGTATATACCTTATTTATATAGAATTGCAAGAAGACCCAGTGATGTGCTTTTATTTATAGAACAAACCCCAAAGGCTATACATGAAAAAATCAAAATAAAAATATACGGTGTACCAGCAACAGTCTGTATTAACATTATAACCAGTTTCTCATCAAACCTCAACACCTCTTTAACCCGGTATTCAGAGGATTCAATCGGATACAAGTTGATTCAAAACTTTGAAGAAAAATTTATTTAAAATTCTAAAATACACCTGCATAGATAAAGCAAGAATATTATGCACATATTTTTTTTTCCTGTCTTTAAAGAAAGAAAATAAAAATGTGCACAAAATAGGTGGTATAGATAAATTATCATCATCATCCAATACATGATCAAAATGGGATACATCAGAATAGGACAACAACAAAAAAAAACGAATGAAAAATCTAAACATCTTGCAAACATGAACAATTCATGTCAATATTAAATTTTTCATGCAACAGTCTTTTTGCAAAACAAACTAAACTTGTTTGATTCGCGAACAGTTTTTACATATTTATTAGATTTCTGATTTCAGGTACATACAAAGATTAAACTTATTACCTTATAACCAATTCATATGAGACAGGAGCAAAAAGGCAAAATAATAAAATATTTTTAAAAAAATATCATAAAATATATATAGACATTATAAATATTGTTAAATACATAGGAGTGCAATTTTTATTTTATATAAGGATGTCGTACTAAGAGATAATAATGAAATCTTGAGGGGTACTCATCAACTTTTTGTTATATCTCTTTACATATGTACGTATATATGAGAATGTCAAAATAGATTGGCATTTCCTTTTTATGTTATGTCAAACAGAAAGCAAGAAAACTCTATGTTATATGTCTATGAACAAAAATGTAAAAATAGAATAGAAAAAAGGATATGCGTTTATTTATACAAAAGATCTGAATGTGTGTACACTGTAATGTGCACATCAAAGAAAATTACGCCCTTAGAAGTTATACGTTTTATAGATACGCATAGGTACATATAATTCTATGCCGATTGCCACTAGCGTTTTAAATTTATTTTTATCTATAAATAGTTTGACCATAACAGTGTGTTGGTCAGAAAAGTCTGATTTTCTTTGCTAATCAATGCAACCGGTCTATGATAGTTACATTTCCATATATATATATGTATTATATAAATTGAATATCTGTTGTTGTCTAGCCATTTGAAGCAGCACCAACGGCACGGCATAATTTAACTGCACCTTTGGTCAAATGTACATACATACATACATATTCGTAGAGGACTCTATATACGCACTGATATTTTGTACACCTAATAACCATATCTGTATACTTACCGTTTCGTGTGCAATCATCATAATAAGCAATGCAAATTTCATCTATATTTATATACATCATGCATACGTGTTTAAGATGATAAAAGAATGATATTACGGATAAAATTCATCTAGAATGGTTAGTTACTTTATTTTAAACTACCATTTACCATTCTTTAATCGTATCTCTTGTACTTCCTTTTTGTTTCTATTCTCAACGAAGGAGTATCTGTATATACGCATGGTATATTATAAGAAAGACTATTTTTAATCGCTAATTTTATTTCATTTTATATTTAAAAAATTCACTGAATTATAGACGAAGACTACAAATAGAATAAAATACATAAACTCTATAAAAACTGCATTTATAATTGCTAACTAATAAATAGTACAAATAAAAAGAAGATATAAAAGGTATAAGTACATATTTACAAGGTATACGCATATAGTTTGGCGCCTTGTGCATTGATTTATATATTATATATTATGATTTAACGTAAATCTAAGAGACTAAAGAATGTATGCATATTTGTACGTAATGTGTCTATGTCTAGAATGTACATAGTTCTTACCAATCTTACATACTTTTATAACGATCAAGTGTATTTTAATTTACAACAAAATTCGGTCCTTTTTATTGAAATTCTATTATCGTACCTGGTGGTACCGTCAAAATGGACGTTATATTCATATACGAGTATGCTCCTACATTCGCTATACATATTTATATAATAACAAATTGATATGCATTTTAATTGGTAAACGTAAATCTTATCATAAACGTTATAAAATTGTGCAAATTTATTTATTTTTATGCTACATATATTTTTTTTAACAATAATTTTAATTCAAGATTATGATCGTCTTATTTACAACGAGCTCAAGTTTTTTTTTCATTTTTTTTTTTTTTTGCATTATGCATGATTAATTTTTTTTTTAAATTCTAAGAAATAAATACATATTTTTCTTTCATTTTATATACGTCGTCTTCTTTTAATTTCTTTTCTATAAATTATATTTGCCAAACAGATGTGAATGTACACAGCGTATATGCATACATTTTAGATACATTTTTGCATTAGATATACATACATACATTTGTATGTACAAAAATGTGTTAAACTTTTAAAATAAATTACAGAAAATAATGACAATATTTTTTTTACATTGTTAATTAAATTTTACACAAAAAATTAAAATTCCGTTACTGTATTCTAGTTGCGATTTCATATCACATATGTACATCTAAATATCGTGTACATTTTCTTAATTTTTACGTCATACAGAATAAATTTTCTTAATTTTCATATACATATACGTATTTTATAAATTTTTCATTTTTGAATAAAATTTAAATAAAATATGCATAAATGCGTAAACATTTTAACAAACAATAACTCGTCTGTATATGAGTAAAAACAAAATAAAAAGCAGATTCAACAATATGTAATATGAAAATCATTGCATATTCTAAAGTATATTTTAACTAAAAATTCGTATGTAAAATTCTTGCAGGCACGAATACACTTTACGTCATAAAAATGTTTCACTTCAAAAAAATTTCTAACATCCATCATCTCAGGTTTTCTAATAATTTACTTAGATAAATACTTAGCCCTTTGAGTATACATATTTTGGAAAGAGAAAGATGAGAAAAAAGTAAACCAAAAACATTTACAAAATTCTTATGAATCAATGAAAAAACATATAATGTCGTAAATTTTTAAAAACTAAATTATTTAAATTCTACTTGATATAACTTTATAACTTTTATTACTTATATTTCACATGTACATACATACATATAATGATTCATTATATTTTGCTTGATGACATCAAAGGTGTTAAAGCGCCCTGATAACAAAAGGTCACTTTTGTGGTATAGAATGTACATGAATCTTTTCAATTAAATTAAATTTAAATTCATTAAATAATTTAGTATTTTTTTAACTTTTTTTCAAATTGTTTTTTTTTTTCAACTTTTTTGTGCAATACGTAATAAAAAACTTGTAAGTGAATCATGCAGCTTAATTTGTTTATATTTATCACAAAAAAAAAACATACATATACATATGTACATGAAAATACGAAAAAGCAAAATTATATGGAATATTTTTAACATCTTAATAAACAATTTTTCAGAATTTTAAATAAATTATAAAGTAAAATGTAATTGACTATCTTACGTTACGTATATAGTATCTACAGAGAAGGGTGAGTGGTTGAGATATTCTACTATAATTTATGTTCGAACATGTACAAGTGTTAATTCACTGCTGTTTTTTCTTACGTTATTTAATCGTGATTTAAATTATTTTTACTGCGTTTTTTGCTTTTGGCATAAATAATTTTAAAAGTAAAAAAAATAAATAAATAAGCAAGAGGCAAATAAAAAATTAATTTGTCATAAAAAAGATGGAAAACAATAAAAATTTAGATACTATATACGTATTTTATTGTTTTAGTATCTACAGGTTATCCCAGAATAAATGTTACAAAAAAAAAAATCAATTACATAAAAACTAATCTATTTTTTAATAAAAATTTGACATAAAATTTTAAATTTTCCTAGTCTTATTTTCGTGATTCAAATTTATAAACAGTGTTTAAAATATCAGACGTACAGAAATAATTTAAACTTCAAAACATGTACGAATAAGTATACATAAGTATGTTCATCCGCTTTGGGACATACGCTCTGGAATACCCCGTATACATTTCCATTTAATTCTGATTTATTTTATTTCTAATTTTCGAATTCTCATTTGTTTTTTTTTTTTTTTTGTTTTTATATAAAATAAATTAAAATGTAAAATGGGTACTATACGTACACATGTGTATTGCATTCTATTTTTTTTTATTGCGGTCGGAAATCATATTATTGGAAAACCACAATAAAAATTACATCAGGAAACAAATATTAAAGATTATAAATAAAAATATCAGAGAACTTTGAGATAGGGAAAAAATAAATCAAAGTGAACTCTTTTAGAGACGAAGGATCTTTTAGGAATTAAGTATTTATACAGAAGTTATAAATTGCATTTCTGTATTATTTTAGAATTTTTTTCTTAAAATCTATGTGTACATAGTTAATTGTGTATGCAGAAATTTTACAATTTCTTCTTCTTTTTGCTCTGTGTATTTGTAAAAACTTATCATAAAATTTCAATAAAATTTGATCTAATTTGAAGTTTATGAAGCATCTAATAAAATGTATGCAGTCTAAGCACCAAATAAACTTTCTAAAAAAGAAGTTATTGCAAATTAAATTTGAAATAAATTAGAAAACGTGTATGAATAATAAAAACTAGAAAATTAGGGACAAAGTACATTTTTTTGATTTTTTTTTTTAAAAAAACTTAAAATTCATATCATTTCTTTCAATTCTGTGATTGTTGCATTTTTCACGTATGTAATGTTATGTATGTAAAATACATGGGATGGATGCACAAAACTGAGGAAGAATTAGACTGAATACGAAATGTACAAAAAAAAAAAAAAACTCAAGACTGAAATTGATAGTACCACATAGAGAATGTAATCAACACCTGCAAAATAGACCTCAATGATTTAAACTCATTTGCATCATCATCATAAGTTTTTATACGTTACATACATACGTCTAGTGTTATGTATTTTAATGATCGAATACACTACATATAATTTTATGCGACCTCTAAGTACTGCTAAAATTAAAATACGTGATCAGTGATTTTTATATAAAATTTTTTGTTTCTTTTTTATTTTGTTATTTTATCGTCTTCATTATATATTGCAAAATTTTAATTAATTCTGAGTTCAAAAATGTTATTAAACTCTTTAAGAAAAGACAAAATTGAGTTTAATGTCCCCAAAAAAAAAAAAGAAGAAGAAGAAAAAGCAGACAAAAAGAAGAAGAACCTGATGCGAAGCAAAAGACAAATAAAATTCACCTGAATGATATTTGATATAATAATGAAGATATTTTAATCAAATTTGCAACTAACGATGAATTTTCTTTCTTATAACGATGATCATCATCATAAGAGCAGTTGCAATCCTTTTGATTTAAAAAATTCATTAATAATTGCATAAAATAAAAACAAGATCTGATTATGTATGACCCAGCCTGAAATCGAACAACAGGTTTTATATGTCATTGGTGTCTTTGCTGTTGTTCTATGTGTGTATTTTTAGAAGTTGCAAAATTAAAAATGCAAACGATATTAAATTTTATTTAAAAAATAAAAGAGAAAATTAATAAATTTTGAACAGCACCTTTCTTTGTTGCATAAAAGTTATTAATTTTTTTTAACTTATGTACTTCTTTATTTTCTTGAATTTTTTTTTTACTTTTTTCCCTTAAAACATAAAAATCATCTTAAATTCTACACCTCTCATCAATTACTGGTATCATTATTAGTTATTTTTTTACTGCAATCAGTTGAATTTTTATTAATGTATTTTTAATTTTTTAAATAAATAAACATTTGAGAAAAAACACCGCATATTATCTGATAATTCAACTAATATGATTTTATCCGATCCTTACGTACATATTTGTTGATGATCGGAATATAATATACATAATCTTAAGATTTTGCTACACAGGTATGCCTCGTTTTACACGGAGATTGTATTCTTTACAACAAATTCCACAGATTGTTCTTTGTGCAACATGAGTCTTTAACTGATTCTTCGTCTTAAGGAATTTTACAAGGATATGTTTTCAGACTTTCAATAAATATCCTCTAAACAAACTAAACTAAACTAAAACTAAATATCCTCTCTCTTTTGTTCTGTTAAAGATTATTTAAAGGAAAAAAGATTTACATACATATATAATATTTCAAGATTTTAAAATTTTGCGACAAAAATCGTGTTTTTTCTAAACCTCATTACACGAAAATTACCTGTATATATACATATGTATATGTTAAATACATTCATGTTTGACTACGTCGTTATTAACAGTTTCCTTAACCAAAACCTTGATTAGTAACAAAATAAAATACCGTTAATATGCACGCATATATGCATTTATAGTATTATGATGTTAACAATGTCACGGAATTAATTTTATATACCATCATCATTAATTAATTAAAGAAGAAAATGAACAAAACAAAGCAAGTAATAAAAATCTTCAATGCTTATTGCATTTTTTGTCTTATGCATTTTTGTCTCAAATAAATGCAAGTGAATTCGAATTTTCTTTGTAATAGAAAATATTTTTGAAGTACACATAAATATTTTTATTCATGACCGTAACCTCAATTTATCGACAAAACATGCAATTTTTATATTAATATACTTTAATGTGCTTTGTTTATTTTGTCTTGATTCAATTAACACGTACACCTTTAACTGTTCAAAAAATTTTATTTGTCTGACTTGTTGACTTATTCTACATTTTTATTTTTATTATTAATTTTCTTATATTTCTTTTTCACCACATTCGGTGTATCAATTGTTCGGGTTTCTATTGAAATTTGTTTTAATATCCTTTTTTAAATTACGTTCATTTATTCCAGTCATTATAATTCATCTATCTCATATTATATATCTTGAGTTTTGTACATTCGATGAATCCGGATTTTTCAGAAGACATGCAGAAAATTTGACCAAGAAAATTTTTAATTGAAACGTTAGCATGAGGCTAGAAAATAATGCAATTTTATTTATGTAATTTTAAAACTCTTGAAATTGAATTATGTAAGCGATTTTATAGTTGAGATTAAAGATTTCATATTATGAAGTAATTTGTTAATTTTATAGAATATATATTTTATTTTTCATTTCTTAAATGAATCACAACTATTCATGTATGTACGTGCATATTTAAAAAGAAAAATTACTTTGTTTTTCTCTCCTTTTGTACATTTTGAATGCTAATTATCGCTTATAGTAATTTATCAAAATGCATTACAGTGGGGACTAAGGTCAATGTCGGACAAAAGATATAAAATGAAAAAATTCTAATTTAAATTCATGTACGATAATCAAATTACTAATTTTTACTACTTACTGGTTAGATATGTACATAGGTAAGTGATATAATCATTATATGATATTTTGTGTGCTATTTTACATTGAATTCAACTTTAAATGTTAATCGTTATTACACTACCACATCGTATAATATTTTATTTACACATTAATGGAATTTTACCGGAATTAGAAAATTTATCATAATTAATAAAATAAAATAATAATTGAAATTTTGTGATATTTTTACATACATACACATATATGTACGTCTCTGTTAGTTAAGCAATAAAAGTACTCTGATCTTGACTGATCCTCAACATTTCATTGATCTCTGTATATCATACGACAAACGACTATGTCAATCAAAAATCAAAATTTTGCAATATTTTTATAAAATATTAATTTTATTAAACATAACATAAAACATAAACAATCTGAAATAAAATTAACAATCGTCTGTTCAAAGTATTCACATAATGACATTAAATAGCCTTCATCAGTTTTGCTGTAATATCTATCATAGCTCTAAACTCTAGAAAGAGATGTATGTAAATAATTTTTGAACAGATGTATATTTAAAAATTTTTAAAGTCATTGAAAAATTGGCAATAACCTCATTATTATATACAAATTTTGTTATTTTTTTTTTATTTTTATTATTTTTTTGTTTTTTTGGTTTGTTTATTAGTTATTTTCTATGATTCAAACATTTGTAAATTTTTTGCTATGAAAGCAAAATAATAAAGAAAAAAAGTTTTTAATGATAAATTCACGATCTTTTTCAATATTATCCTATACATTATAGTGTCTTCTAATGAAATTCAAAAGTCAAAACATTTAAACGTTCATAGCGCATCTATGCAGGTATTAACAGATATATATATTTAAATTCGTACTTAATCAAAACTTGAATGTACCAGTAATTATTATCTTCTTTTTTTTTTTCTTTTTTCAATTAAAATAAATTGATTATCATAAGGAACTAATAATAATAATATGTACACAATGCGAGTGGCACATTAGACGTGAGGCGGTTACATTATTATGATCACATCAAAAAAATAAAAAATAAAAAAAATAAAAATATACTAGTAAGTCGTAAATTTGTAGTAATTACTATCAATTTTATGGATAGATTCATTAATTGTACAGACTAATAACAATAATTAAAAAATTCATTATTTGTTTATCATTCATAGTGCCCAGGTGCCACAATGTATCCAGTCAGTATCACTAAAAAAAATTTATAATCGTGTAAATGAAATTTTTATTCTACACATAAGTATGTATAGTATACCTATATATGAACGTGTAATCAGTATTAGACGTGTACATACATACAATGGGTTTTCTGCCGAGAATGTACACCAAATAAATACATATAAAAAAAAATTTTTTTTTCATATAAAAAAACTGAAGGTCTAAAACCTCAGTCATTAAGAGCAAGGTATCAATTTTTTTTTAATTTTTTGCCTAAATTGTTGTCACAAATCAAAAGAAAAAATAAACAAAACATACACAGGATTGTGTCTTCTTAACATAATAAATTGCTACATAAAATCCTCAAATCACCAAAAATACAAATTTCATTTTTTTTTTTCTTTTGTTTATACAAATGCCTAATGTAAATGATCAAAAAATTATTATCCTTTTTTTATCATAAAAGATTTTAAAAAATTTTTTGAAGAAGAAGTCCAATAAATCTTAATAAAATTCAAACCAAGGTCATTTCATTTTATAAAAATTTAACTTTGAATAAAAAACTTTTTTGTACACAGATTATGCAAATGTTTGTATATACATACTTGTATCTTGTATCAAACCGAGTAAATGGATTCTTAATTTGTTGTTTTTTTTTAAATTGTTTTCTTAAGTTTTATTAACATCAGATTATTAGTTGTACTTTATTGATATCAAACTCCAGGCAAATGACCAACGATATTTCATTCTTTTTATTTTTTGTTTACAGTACAAGTAACTCTCGTATTGGGCGGAATTTATGCCCTACATAAAACTTTCGTGTTGAATAAATCGCTTGAACCATGGTTTTATATAATCCGTATTCTACAAAAGTTACTTGTACATTTTACATTTTTTTGCGATTTGATTATCCGCAATAAAAGCATATAAAGGCTAATTTATTTGATTTCATATAATTCATGTACATACATTTTATTTGACTTATCATTAAAAATAAATTTATATCTAAATAATTATTTTACCATTAATAAAAAAGAAGTAAACCATATTATAAGAAACGAAAATTAAAGAATAAATCAATAAACCAAATGAAATATTGGCCAATAACATTGAAAACGATATGAGAATAACATTTTATTGTATGCCACATTACCTATGTACATATGTATGTACATGCATAAATACGAACCCTCTGTATGTAATAATTAATTGTTTTAACATTTTTTAAAAAAGGCGTGGGCGCCAAGAGGATTATACATATTTTGAATTAAAAAAAAGATAATAATAATAAATAAAAAAAATTAAATTAAATTAAATATTAAAAAAATGTTAAGTAGATACTTGTGTTCGTGCATGTTTCATACAAAAAAATAATGATCACTTATAATTGTAGGCGTTTTAAATATTTTTATCAAACAATTAAAATATAAATGCAAAATTTCTAGAAGTTAAATCAAAGCTTCAATTTTTAATTAAGGGAAATATAAAAAACATGAAAATTGTAAAAGTCACATTATTATCATTATTTCTATTACAACCTAATTTGGATAACGGCCTGCTACAAGACAAGATACCCCATCAAACTAATTAGATGCATTCTGAGTTATGTCTTTCCAATTTCCCAATATCAACTTGCTTTTGTGTTCTATACATTATCTATAAAATCCGATGAATTTCATTCTGCCAATTAATTTTGGTTCACGCGATCTTAAAATTTCTGATTTCCAAAAGGGATAAATAAACTCTGATTTTTCAAAATTTTATTTCATTTTCTAATTTTAGTAACAAGAGATAAAATTTGATTTATGTTCAAAATGACTGAGGTTTTTCATTTTCAATGTTAAAATAAAGTACTTTGTACAGTATGTTGTATTTTTGTTTATGTTTTTTTTTTTTAATTTTAAAGCATCATACTACGAAATCATACGTATTAAATACATTTTGGACATAAAATCAACAAATTTATGGCTGAACAGATTTGTCTAATACAAAATACATACATAATAATTTTTTTTTAATACGCTATAATTTATATTTAATATATTAATTTTTTCTTATATTTGTTTTCATAGTAAACAACCAGATATGTACATTATGTATGTAGTATATATGTTAACCTTTTTTTATATTTGGTGTTCTGTATATGAAATTTATTGAACCCCTCCAAGACAAAAAAATATACGGAAATTATAATTAATAAAATATTGGAAAATTTATAAATAATAATATTAAAAACAATCACTGTAAAAATTGCATAGAATATTTTTATGTTTATTTTAAGATATTTAAGACATATGTATGACCATAAAAACACACATGACCGTTTATGTAAAAGAGAATCTTCTACTGTTTTTATGATTTTTTTTTTGTTTTTTAAATTTTATTTTAATAATATTTTCTTAAATAATATTTTAAAAAAACAATTCAAAAACACAAAAACTTTAGAATAGTTTGTAAAAAATTTAGAATAAAAAGTGATAGATACAAATGAAGTACATGTGTGTGTTCACGAATATCTTTGTCTAATTGTATAATAACCTTCGATTTATTTTAAATAAAAATTAACAAATAAATCAATAGATCGTTAATACTAGAAAATTAATAACATCTGTATATTTTGTTTTTTCTGTTTATAAAATTATAATTACTTTAGAGTATCATTAATTTTTTTGTGGTTTTTTTTTAAATTTTAAACAAATTAAATTAATGTTAACCCCTTTACAAATTGATGGTAACACATTAGACATCTTTTTATTATTATTATTTTTTTAAACGTATAAAAAACAAAACAAAACAATGAGAAAATAAATTTTGCTATTTTTTCAATGTCGTTGTTACAGTACAGTATCAGTTCAGAAAATCCGATATAACATGGATAATTTAAAAAATTTTTATTTTAACACGCTTACGGTTGGCCCAAATTTCCCAAAAAGTAATGAAGCTGTATTTGCTATAGCCGTCCAAGAAAGTGGTATAATTAGAAATTAGGACAACATCATAAATACAAATATCGCATGTTTTCATACAAGAACTCACGTTCAGAATAGTGTTTACTTGTATTAAATGGAGTTTTTTATGTTTATTCCAAGAATTTATAAATTCTTAAGGCAATCTTTTGTTTTTTATTATTATTATTATTATTTTTTCGTCAAGGTCGATCAAATTTTTTTATTGTTTTAATTAATGAATATACAGGTACGTACATACATATAATTATAAAAATTAGTCATCTTCATTTCGAAAAGAATATTGTAAATATTAAATGTAAAGCATTCACAAAAATAAAAAATTATGTATGTAGGTACTTATACGTATGTAGTATACTGCATAAAAGTATAAGTATCTACAATATACTCGTACTAATCACGTTACACGATACTAAGTACATACATATATGTATGTATGTATGAGTTATGCACAAGATGAGTTCGCTCGACTTTAAATTTATACATATACTTCATTCAAGTGATCAGTGTTCAAATTAATCAATTTTCAATGAATAATTTAATGTGATACCATCGACATATCAGATTAATTGCATTTTGTATATTCAATTTTTGTTTTTCCTATGATCTTAAAAAGTTAATTTCAATTGGGCATTCATTATCTTTGGAAGTCTTATTATTTGGTCTCAAATGTAGACAGAAATTTAACATACAAATATAATAAATATACTTACTAATGGTTCACAGATATCATTAAAATTACAATTCACTAATGTACATATGTATCTTATACCAACTTATACTCTACTCGTCTATTTTGAACAAAGTATATATATACATGTACATATTATATGGCTTTTGTCCAAAACTGTATAAATCAATTGTCCATCACTTTAATTTAAAAAACAAAAAAAGTATCTACAATACATCTATGTATACACATGCATTTAACAAATTACGTAAATTTTATTCGATATGAATATTAATAATGACTATACGTACTTGTATGTACGAATTAAAAACGAACTTTTTTAAAGTTCAACAGCAAAAATGGAAATAATTGTTCATTTTTAAATGTTTAAAACTAAATATAATTTTTTTTTCAGTATACAATATACACATGTACAATTCAATCAATTAATAATAAGTGTAAGTAACTATATATTTTTTAAATTCTTATAGTTAAACTCATGTACATACATATTACATATGTATGTATGTATGTTCAATGTATTTACGTGAATTTGAAAGCGAACAACATGAAATAAACACGTACATATTAAAAAATTCATTCATAAATTTGTTTCCTGTCAAAAATCAAGGTTGATAATATAAAAAAATTTGTATACGAGTGTACATACATACATATGTACGTATATTGATACATAAATCTTAGTACAATGTACATATTCATATGATGAATTAAAGAAGAAAAAAAATTTTTTTACATATATACATACATACATACATATTTACATATGTATATAATATTATGACAAAAAATTCGTAAATTTCTCTTTTCGTTGCATATACCTCATACCTGAATAACGTACGTATGGTATGCATATTTGTAGAAAATACGACGATTTTTGATCATTCGAAACCCATGCAATGATATTAAGTAATTTATTGTCTTTATAAATTTATAAATGTTATGTAATTTTTATTATGAATAATCAGCTGATATAAGCGTAGATCTTTTATTTTGTTTGCCTACTAGGAATTTTTAAAAATTCATAAAATTGGAATCAAAAGAAGATAAATAACCCTAAGAAATTTAAAAATATTCGACAAAATTTTTAATATAAATTTCTTTCTTCGGACTTATGTACATACTTTTTGATAAACATAAAGAGATGGAGAAGAATATATGAAAAGTTAATGTTTTATAGGAAGATCTCTTCTATTCATCAATTACACGCTCCCTTTTCCTTATGGGTTATATACGTACATCAAAACGTTAGTTAACATAAAAAAAATAACCAAAAAATTAAAAAAAAAAAGAAATTGTTCATAAAAATTTATTATTTCCTTATTCATCAATTAAACACATAAATATTTTTGCACTTTATTCCAATGAGACATGGGTCACGTTCAGTACTGTTCAAGCCTTGTAACTTTCAAGTTAATTTTAAGGTAGAAAGAAAATTTATCCATCAGAAAAATATTATCGATAAACGACACACTCTTGTATTTGTAAGTTTTAAAATGAAAAATTCTGTAAAAAATTTAACTAAATTTAATGGCCATAAAAAATCTACAGATATTCTATCTATCAGAGTTCTATTAATGGCTGACATTAATTTTCTAAAATTTTCTCATTTTTCGTATGGTAGATAAATAAATTTTTATACCATCTATATAACATAAAATGCATTTTCCACTGTATCTTTCATGCATTCATGAAATATCTCGATACTTGGTTATCTGCTGGTAATATATTTATAAAAAAGATAAGACGTTTCAACGGTCATTTTATCTAGTTAGACATACATACATATATTTTTGTTTTTATATATAACCACTATAGTTTATGTTTGCAAGTTACAGATAATGCGCATACGTATACGTGTACTCGTGTACATACATACATATATCCTTGATGTGCATAACGTATACTCTATAATAATAAATTTTTTGCCACTAAAACATTAAACATGTAAAGGAATATTATAGTATACGTATATCACATATCACCTCATAAACTTGGTAGTTAACCACAATATTTTATACTGACTGTGTCTTATAAACCAAATATATATGTATGTATGTGTTGTTGTTATTATTGTTTCAACGAGGCAATATAAGAATACCGGAATTTAATTGACATTTCATCTGTTTTAAGATTGTTTTTTTTTAGAGGTCATTGTACTAAATTTACGGTTATTAGAATATATAATTTTTTTTTCTTAAGTCTTATACAATATTATATATATACACATACATCTGATATAGAGTAGTAGATGACGGTATTCGATTCAAATTCAAATTTACATATTATGTATATCGTCTATATATAGAAAATATAGTAGTAATAATCTTAGAAGACTCTTGATGATAATGATCATAGTTGATGATCATTAGACCTGAACGAACACGAAAAGATACAAACACACACAGAAATAAGTATAAAAAATCCATAAATGTAGGAAAATATAGTATGATGTTTATGTGCAGGTATATCAGAATATCCTATGTCAGATTTATAAATTTAAAATGACAATAAACGGTCAATTTTTTATTAGAAAAATATCATTAATTAAAGTATTGACTTTTGTATGTATGTGTATGTTGATTGATCATATATATTTAACATTAGAGACATTATAATATAGGTACCTTATACCTCTTCTCGCAGACAGAAACTTGAGTGACTATAGGAATAAGTGTTTTTGAATCAATAAAATGTCATTAAAAAATAATGTACTTTTATCTCATCTATATCATCATCATCAATAGCTTTACAGCTTACTGTATATTAAGCCAGAACTTAAATAACTAATGTGATAGATACATACATATTAGTACAAATATATTAATTATTTTTTTTAAAAAAAATATTAAACCATTCCAGTATAAAAAAAATTTAATATTTATCAATTATTTAATATTTTAACCTTTATTTAATATTTATCAATTCATTCTTTGGTGCATTAATTCAATAAAAAAAATTCTATGAAACCTGATTATGTACTCATTTACTATCAAATATAAATTTATCATGAAAGGTTTTTGTTACTTCCTAAATTTAAAAGAATTAATTATGATTTTCTTTTACTGATTTTTAAATAATTAAAAAATTTTTAATACAAATGCTGTTTACATAGGCGGCAACGTTGTAAATTATTACTGGGATTAGTTAACCAGTATATACATACATATGTAATTCAATCCCAATTCATCTACATTATTAACTCTAACAAAATTATTATTATTATTGTTATACATAGATATACAACCATGCATATAATTATCTTATACTTTGCATTTTATTTCATGGTCAATAATTGGTTTAAAAAGCATACATTAATATACATATACAGATAGAGATACATATCTTGTCATGTATAAGAGTATTAATATTGGCACAGAAAATTTTTCTTAAATGATCTTTCCGTAACAGTTTTTTTTTTTTTTTTAATTGTATTTTTGTGTTATACACTAAAATAAATTTTTTTATAATCTTTGTTATATGTACTATGTAGGTAAAGATTTATTTTATAACTTTTAGTTTTTTATTGAACTCTACTATATACATATGTATTTACAATACATAGACTTAAATACATTTTGTTATGAGAGGCAATTAAATGCATTCATTTCGTAAAATTTTTAAATTAATAATAATGACATTGGATAATTATAAAGTATGCATAATTTACGTAGATGTATTGAAGTATTATAAATTACAGTCTAAAATATTTGAATTTATTGAAACTGCAATTGCAGAAATGAAATATTATGTGGTATTACGTATTCGTTCATTTAATTTTAAATTTTATTTCTGTATGTACGAGTTCGTTACTTTATGATTCATCATAATGATCATCGTCGTTTATTGTATACAATTAGATCCATCAACTGGACTTGTCTTGTGCCACGTCTTCCAAGTTTCTCAGTTTCATTTTAATCTATATTATTTACTCATCCTAACTAATTTTCTCTCTCCTTTGTCAGTGTATAAGAAATTAAGTGAATGGAGGCGAAGGTACACTCTCTCAATAAAGTTGAGAAAATTTAAATGTTCGAAATATTAATGAATCTAACAAAAATACTCCTGTGTTCTCATTAAAAAACTATAGAAAACAAAAATTCCCTTTTCCTAAAATTCAAATTGTTAACAAGGCAAAAAGAGAAAATGCCGGATTGAATTCAAAATGACGATCAGGCAAACATGGAAAGGATTTGAAATTCAAAGTTTATTGTATATTTGTATTTTTACTATGTATATTCTTCTTTAGGAACGATCACATCATATCACAAACATTCATTAAACCATTTCTTTTTTACTTTTATAATTTCAACAAAAAAATTTATTTATTTTTAGTTTTTTCCCCTGTTGCTATATTTATTTTATATTTTTAACTTATTTTTATTTATTTATAACATTGGTATGTGAATGAATTGTCCTCTGGTATCTTTTCTATTAACATATATAACTTTGACTCTGACTAAACTCAAACAAGTTTTATAACAAATTTTAAAAAACACATATCATTTTCTTACAATGAAATTAAATAAAAATAAAATACTTCGAAGATGTGGCGTCCAGTCTGCATGAATGCTACGTACTTAAATGATATGCTTTTACGATGTAATGTACACATACAAAAAATTAAGATGATTATGATGATGATACTCTGATGGTACATAAGATCTGTTAAACCTAACAAATACGTACATACATATGTACATGTCCATATGTGTAATTGGATGTATACCACAGTGTTGAAGGAATCATCATTATCATCGTCATCATCGAAAGACATTGGATCAATTTTTTCTTGAGTATTTTCAATCTAATATGTATCCTTTTTTTATAATCACCCCAGGTTGCAACATTAAAATCAAATATACTGTATGCATATGTATGGTTGTGTAAAACTATATGTATGTAATTAATTCGTGCATTTAAAAAAAAATCAAAAAGAAGAAGAATAAAAAGAAATTTTTTCCTTACTGCATGTGCATACATAGGTACATATGCATTAAAAATAAAACAAATAAAAATGAAAATTGTATCTTTTCTTACTTAGTTAGTACCGTATAAGCTCAATGTTAAAGCGATGCATTTCATTTTTCTTTTCTTTTTTTTTTTGCATTTTATTTTATTTATTTTTGTTTTACAAAAGAAGTCTTTGATTTTGCAGTGCACTAAAAGTGTAATAAAAAGATTTTGGCTTTGACTTCGTCTTATAAAAAGACGCAAGCACAATACCCCGAAGATTTATTAATAATAATAAAAAGAGTTTTAAACGTATATACCAATGCATTACCTGTTGCATTATAATCAAACAAACTTAGGAAGAGAATTGATGGATACTTGTTGCTAATATATACTTAGGGGCACTTTTACATAAATATTGTATGTATAGTACATTGGTCTGAAACATACAAGCATATAATGCCAGCTCCTGCAAAAGTTACAAAAAAAAAAAAAAAACTTTTACTAACTAACTAGCTAACTAACTGAATATGTTGCTAACACATGAATGCAACTTACTTATTAAAATCTGTATCTGGATTTAGATACGTTGATATACACAATGATACAAATAATCGTATGGTATATGTATGTATGTGCATGTATAGATAACAAGCTAAAAAGGCAGACGAGCAACAAACTTATTCTATTAAAGTTATGTAGGTATGTGCTTTTATATTAATACCGCATATTCTCCTCAACTATACAAAATTACAAACGTACGTATGTTAGTACATATACATGATCGATTTCAAAGCAGATACAAAAAAAAATATAATAATAATAATAATAATAAAAATAAGAATAATAAAACTACAAATATGAATATAATGCATATATATGTATGTTACAAATACACAAACATATTACACATATGTACATGTATGTGTGTATAAGAAATTTTCCCCCCACTATCATTTTAAATGTTGTCGCCATATATAAACCGATAGACGGTGTTAAGCCCACTCAAAGCAAAATTTCATTTAGTGGAATTAACCAGTCATCATATATATTTTTTTTATATACATACTTATATCAAATTTATAATATACATAATAATTTTGATAACAAATAAAACAAAAAATAATTTTTTTTTAAAATAAAAATTATATACACAAAATACAATAGTAATAAATTTAAAAAAAAAAATAAAATCAAAGCAAATAATAATTTTAAATAATAAAGTGATCAATAAAAATAATTAACTAACTTTCTTGTTCTTTTTTGTGATACAACATTTTTTGCATACTATAAATACATAGATCTAGTAATAAATAAATTCAGGTGAGTTTTTAATTAGATTTCAAAAAATAAATATAAAAAAATAATTATGTGAACTTGTGCTAAAAAATTGTGAATTATCGATCTTTTGCAAAATGGATAATAAAATATAAAAAGAAATATCAAATCAAAATAAGGACTAATGTGTTATTGATATCCTTCTACATTATGAATAATTTTTAAAACGATCGTTAAATATTCAATTTTGTGGAATAATTTTGTAGATATAAATTACTAAGGCTAAAGATCCTTTGTAGATCTCAAATATTTGTAGAAAGAATAATCAGAAATTAGCCATGATGAATTCAAACGATCGTTAAATATTTAAATTTTTTTATTTAGATAGAAATTTATCTTTGATGCGTGATCATTTAAATATTTATTTTGATTTTTTGATTAATAATTATTTGAGTGTGAAATATTTGTAGATATTTTAAATAAATAAATAAAATAAATAGGAAAAGATCTAATTAAAATCAGTAAAATTTGTAGTTTATTAACCAAGTCCTTAGGTCTATATTTTTTAGAATAAGCAAATTTTTTCGATGATTATTTTTTTATTTTTGGATTTTCAAAAATAAAACGATCGTTATTTAAATTTCCATAATAAAAAACATACTCGCAAACATAACATGAATTGTTTGTAAAAATTAAAATTTTAAAAATAATATCAATTGATCATGCAAGAGATTAAATATTTGAAGAATAAATAAATTAAATAAAATATTCAAAATAAATTTTTAAAATCCATACAAACTAATCATGCCATTGATCAAATTTGTAGACCAGTAAAAAAAAAACAATGAAAATGAAATTATTTTTGTTTTTCTTATTGAATATAAATTCCTGATCAATGGCATGATCACTTATAGATCTTATGTTGATGTGATGCAGATTATTAAAAAAAATATATAATCATATACATATGTATATGCTCTAAATTATCGTATACATTTTTTAAAATATTTAATAAACAATAATTAAAAAAATCTTCATAATCTGAATGAATAAAGTATTATTTCACAATTTTTTGTGACATGCAATAAATTTACAATTCTTTTTGTATACATACATATTTACATATGTATAATATAACACAAAACAATCTTTTTGTTTTTTTTTTTTTTTATTTTCCGTCACACCTCATAAATAAATGATCGTGTAAATTACAAATAATAATGATATGAAATATTAATAAAAATTAATAATACTACCAATCGTTGTTTTTATACATGTACATTAAGTCCTTAAGTATATATACAGATTTTTTCCCTCTATTTTTCTGTAATCCATATTTTTACTTTTATTTTTATTTTTTTTGTGTTTTTTTTTTTTTTTTTAAAGTTTAAATGCATAGCTTAATACATTTATGTAAAATAAGTTATTGAATAAAACTTAAACTTGTTTTCTGTCTTAAGTCTTTAAAAAAAAAATGTGAATTATACTACGGTATATTCATTTAGATTTAAATGAAAATGTTCAAAATTAATTAAATAAATACCTACGTAAATAGAGGTGGAAATATGTATAAGGCTTTTACTAGCTAGATAAATTTCATTTTTTTTTGTATCTATGTAGATGCATACAAATTCATGTAGATATAAACAAATTTTAATGATGAACATGACAACAAGGCAAATTTTGATGATACAAATTATGTACTTCATTTTTTTCTTCACTGTATAAAATAATAATAGTTATAATAAAGAGCATAATATTTAAAATAGGACATATATATGTGTATATAATATGGTATTTATATATATCCAAGATATATGTATCTGTCTATCTGCACACAATGCATTTCTAAGCATTCATGTATCTACGTAATGCATGTACAGAAATGAATTGGTATATGAACACGAATGTAAAATGAAGGTCATATTTTTGTATCAGATCTCTTGTATCTATGTTATATTCATAATATGAGAAAATTCCACATTGTTTTACATTGAAAGTAAAAAATAGAAAAATTTACAGGGTTACTGCAAATAATTGGCCAGCTTCAAATGATAAAGTATTTTAAAAATGATGAAGACCAACGTCGTCTTATAGGATTAATGATAATGTTGATGACCGCAAATAATGATATCAAACTTAGCCAATTTTCTAAAATTTTTTAAAGAAATCAATTGGGTTAATCGAGTGGATTTCATGAATTTTTGTGAAATTTACATCTGAATTTTATTATAATTATTATTATTGATTCCTTAGTCCAAAGAGAGCCTCTTGCACAATACAATGATCCTATCTTTACAAATAAAATCTTATATTTCTTCTTAATTGAATGTTAAACATTCTTGCGCTTGTCATAGTTAATAGCACACCTTGTTGTATCACGTTGAATGCACCACGATAAAATATCTGCTGTTTACCAGATATGCACAGCATTATATCTCTATGAAAATCCACGCGCATTTATTATAAAAATGAATGACTAATTTTTTTTTTCTTTTATTTTTTAATAAATTTTCAATTTCTTGTACAATTTTTCAATAAAGAGGCAAAAACAGAAAAAAATACATGGCAAGAAAATGTGTGTGTTCAATATAATAAATGACATATTTGATAAATTTTTTTTGTAAATACAAGTATAGAAATAAATTAAAATGCATTTTCCATATTATAAAAGAAAAATTGATATGTATAAAAAAAATATTCACACATTAATGTGTACACGTAGTTTTCTGTACGTTTAATAATCGTATTGGTATCCCACACGATGTGTACATTTTTTGTTAGATAATCAATTTTTTTTTTTTTTCAAATTTTCTTTTACAGGCTTTGATTTTGTCTTTTATTTTTTTAATTTTCTTGTAAAGAAAAAAAAAATGTTATGTTTTGCAGTCTTTTTAAATATATTCAATTTTTTTCTGAGCTTTCTACAAAACAAAAAACCATTTAAAAATGTATATGTTAAAAATTAATCATTAAATGCGTTTATTTAACGGCCTTACATGTACACGTACACGTACAATATTTCAGTTTTTGTAACGTGTAAAAATCAGATACAGATAACCATCGAATAATACGGAAATTATCCTCCATTGCATTGTATTATTGAAGAATTTTTCATACGTGTTATGTAAAATGAACAATCGCATTACATCAAATTACGCGTTAAATACGAAAATTACAATCCTTGAACAATCTTAACTTTCTGCAATTTTTCTTTTGAAATGTTTCTGTCCCTAACTGATAATTCATTCATCTTAGCACCCTCTTCCAAATAATATATAATAAATTTATCCATCAGATTATCCTGAATTGTCGTTTAAAATGATCAAATCATCTTAGCTTATTAATCTTTACCCATTGTATGAACTGTATGAAGGGTTGTCTGTATATAATTGCGACAATTACATGTGTATATCACAAAAATTACGTACGTACAAGAAATACAAAAAAACTCAATGGAAAAATATAATTTGCTATCTTTTTGACACCATCCGCGTATAAAACAGAAAAATTAACAGGAAAAAAATATGTACCTATAGATATACATACATACATAGGTATATGTAAATTTTTCTCCTTTTTTAAAAATAAATTCGATGGTTTGTTATGTAATTATGTATTTTGTTTACTACCTTGTGCCCCCCCATGTAATAAATCGATAATTTTTAATTTTATAATATGATGACAATCGATTTTATTCAAATTTTTATCATATTTTTATTTATTACAGATTTTATTTATAATTTTTACACAATATTATACAATTTTTGATTTTTTATTTGGTATTAATTTATACATACAATATGTACATATTTGTATATGATGATTATGTGAAAATGTGAAATTTTGTTTTTTTTGTTTTTTTAAATTTTTGTTATACACATACATAATATAAGATATGTGTACAAGGTACGTAAGTCAAAAGGCTGATGTTCACTATGTTAATAATACGAAAATGTTAATAGGTCATCAAAAGATCGTAAATACATGTTTTAATATCACAGCATACAGAAATACAGTGGAGACACTCGTTTTTGCATCATATTTTATACTTCCTTCTCGGAAGAAAAATATAAATGTCCTTAAATATTCACTTTCAAATCATTTCACAAATTTTCTTTTTTTGAAGTTCATTTTTTTTTAGAATGAAAATTATAAAAATGGAACGAAAAAAATTTTTAATAATTGAGTTTTACGATTTCACATAATTGATTACCTTAAATTTTTATAAAACTGAACTAATAAAATTCTATGTGTACATGAAATACGTATATATGTATATGTATGTAAGAAGAATACACAAATTTCAACACAAAATACAAATATTACAAAATTTTCTTAATACCGCGTTCAATACAAGAAAAAAAAATATATTTTTTTTATTTTTATATAATTTTCTTTTTATTATATATAAATTCTTCGTTAAATTAACATACATTTGTATCGCATATTATTATCGCATATTATCGCATATAATAAAATTGCATTGATTATCCAATATACTATAAATATTGCCTTATCGTATAAATAATTTCTGTATTAGAGATGTGATAATGATCATAATCATGATAATCACAAATGTTCATCATAATGATTACAATGATAATGATGATGATGATGAAAAAATTGAATCTAATAAATGATACGTACACATACATACATATGTATAAGTATACATGTGTTAAATTTCTTACAAAAGCATTATTATAAAGGCAAGAAATGAAATTTTCAAAAAAAAATAAATGAAAATAAAATAAAAGAAAATTCCTTACTGAACTTGTACTTGATATTTTTTGTTCTCGAAAGTTCTTCTTCTACTTTTTATTATTAAACTTCCGGCTTTATTATATAAAAATTTCAAAATACATACTAAATAATATGAATAATATCTATATAGTACAGAAATTATAACATACAGTAATATTTAAAAACATAACAGATACATGTGTGTATAATATAATATCTGTTAGGTTTATCATGGGTATAATTTTATTTCGTTGGATATTCATTCATTTATTCAAACTAAACCCTGTCATTTCTCATATCAAATTTGTACAAGTGCATAAGGTAGAGAATATAATATAATAAATGAATAATAAAAGTTACTTATACTAGATTAATTCTCAAGTGTTTTGCATTTTTTATAAAAAGCCAATTACCAGTGATACACATATCACTGTATATTGTCATTGCTTTCATTTTTATTTCATGCATTTATGAATAAATTAGAGTACTCCTACAATTTTTCATAACGTATCTGACGTCGTTAATGGACAAAAAGAAAAAATACACGAACATGAGAGCAAAATACATTGAAGCGTAAAATGAAATCTTTCCATCTAAATTTGTTTTACAACAAAGCGCTTTATATTGAAATAAGTTTTAAAGATTTCAATGAACCCCTATATTTCTTGAAGGAATTTGGGTTATCATCATCATTTAGCCACAAATATTAATTACTATTGACCAAATTCATTTTAAATGACTTAAAATTATTCTTAGAATTTCAAAACAAAAAAAAATTCTAATCTACTTCATATTTTCTTTTTTAATTTTTTTATTGCATTTATTGCAGAATGAAACTTCAATTATTCGTCATTTGTACAATTATATCGTATGCGTTCACATTGCCATTACCAGATGAAGAAATAACACCCGTTAAACAAGCAATTGAACCAGAAGTTAAAACTGAAGTCGTAGCTGAAGCTGAAAAGTCAACAACATCTGCTGTTGATGAATCATCAAAACCAGAATCAAGATCAGTACCAGATTCAGAAACTCAAATTAAATTAAATGATGTTAGTTCAAGCAGTAGTAGTCAACCACAGGATTCACTATTAGAATCAAAACCATCACAATCATCTGAGCCAATTCCAGCTGAAGTTAAAGATGATAAAAAATTAGAAGAAGATAAAAAAGTTGTAGAAGAGAAAAAGGAAGAAGTTATTAAAAAAGATGAAAAATTAGAAGAAGAAAAAAAAGTAGAAAAACCTGAAGAGAAAAAATCATCATCAGAAGTGCCAGCACCAGTTGTAGCAGCAGCATCATCAGTACCAGTTACTGAAACAAAAGAAAATAATGTTCAAATAGTTGAAGCTAAATCAGTGTCATCATCTGAAGAGAAATCAAATGAAAATGTTAATAAATTGGATGGATCAGAGAAGTCATCTGAAGAAGTATCACCTGTAGCTGTTAAAGTTGAAAATAAACCATTAGATGAAAAAGAGAAATCTGAAGAATCAGTGAGACAAGTACGTGAAACTGAAGAAAAACAAAAACAACAAGAAGAAAAAAAAGTCACACCAGTAAGTTCAGAGGAAACAGTAAAGAAACAAGAAGAGAAGAAAGACGAGGAGGTAGTTAAAAAGGAAGAAGTTCCTGTTGTTGTTCCAGCTGTTGCTGCTGCTGCTGCTGTTACTGAAGAAGTAAAAACAGAAGAAGTTTCCAAAAAAGAAGTAGTAGTTGAAAAGAAGGATGATGAAGAAATCAAGAAAAAAGAAGAATCAAAGGATTTAGTTAAAGAAGAAAAAAAATCTGAACAACCATTAGAACAAGTAGTACCAGTAGCTGAAAGCGATGTTAAAAAACCTGAAGATAAATCAAAGAAACCATCAGAAGCAGTAGATGAAAGCAAAGAAAGTAAAGAAAGTAATGAGGAAACATCATCATCATCAGCATCATCTGAAAAGAAATCTGGTGATGAATCTAAGGAAAGTGCAGAATCAAAGGAAAAGGATAAAAAAGAAAATTAAATTAAATCAAAACTAAAAAAAAAAAATAAATTAAATTTGAAATTTAGAAGAAAAAACAAAACAGAAAAAAAAATTAATTGTAGTTGCTTAGTACATCAAAATTAATTCATTCGAATACATCTACTTGTAGATTTATTATATAATCTAGATATTTTGTTACCATACACATAAATCAGAAACAAATGGGTAAACAAGCAATCCAGTATCTTAATACAACGTATATACACTATAGTACTCAGTTAATATTTTAAATTAGTCATCACCAAACTGTTTGATTCTTATTATCAACATACATATATGATGATCAATAATTGATAATAATTAAAAAAACTATCATAATTTTTCTTATGATAGCGAAGAAATTTTTTTTTTAAATGTATTTTTTATTTTTTTTATTTAGTTTATTTTTAAATTTTTAATTAATTAATTATTTGTAATGTAACAACGGAAGTAAAAAAAAAAAAAGGTTTTTTAATTAAAAAAAAAAAGAAATTAAGTAAATCCGATATCTTATAATTTATATGAAAAGCTAAACCTTAAAAATTAAGATTTAAAAAAATAAAAGAAAAATATCAAATTAAATATAAACGTAAAATTATGTTTAAAAAATAAAAGAAAAATTTAATATTTGTAGAAAAACAAAAAATGAATAAAAAATAAAATAAAATACAAAAATAAACAGAAAAAAAAAATGTTTCTTTTTATTTTCAAAATATAATTAATAAACGCTTATTTAGATGTAAAGTATCTTTTCCAGGACAATCATGTCACAGAAGAAAAAGTGGTAATTGAAATCATTTGAATACCAAGGACTTTCTAACGATAATCATGCCATAGAAAAGGCAAATAGCTGTTTCATTTGTTACTTTATTTGAGTTTTCTGTTACTGAATATTTTTTGCAATTTTATCTCTATAGATGTTCATGACTACGCACAAAATGAACACTGTTTAATACGAGGGATGACTTATTTGTCATGCATAATTATTGTAACATAATTTAATAATAAATTTTATGATATAAATTTATCGTAATGTATCGTCTTACAACGAATTAAAGAAGACTATTAATCAAGGATAATAATAAACAAAAAAACTAAAACCTTAATATTAAATGCAGTAATCAATTTACGTGGCCAAAAATGTCTTCGATTTTGTGTACATACAATGGTTGATTATGAAAAATGTAAATTGTAAACAAAAGTTTAACAGAATTTTACTTAAATAAATTCATCTTAAAGAAGAAGAAAAAGAAAATACTAATTGGAAACCTAGCATATCTATCACATCTTACTCTTCTAATAATATATGGTACGGTATGTAATCCATCGATGAACATTTCTTGTTTCTTTGATTACAATCATTCGACCATTTTCAATAATCATATAGAATGAAATTAAGCTCTTTCGGTTTATTTATACACATGTATGTACATTTTTTATCAGTTTTTGGATATTTTTCCATTTAATTCTGTATGCGTTCATTGAACTTTTATCCAAACACATATTCACATGAAGATACATTACTAAATGCATTATTAAATATTAATCGAATTATAAAATTCAATTTACATTTTTTACATTAAAAACAAAAAAAAAAAAAAAAACACAAAATACCTAAAAATGATTAAAAAAAAAAAAAAAACTAAAAAAATAAAAAATGACATTTAATTGATGATCGTAAGATAAAATGCATACAATATCATACATACATATGTACAATAAAATTTGTATGCATTCTCCAAAATTTGAGAACATATAAATTTCAGACTTTATATTTTGTTTGTTTTTTTTTTATTTTTTATTTTTTTCTTTTTAAATTTTAATGATCATGATATTTAAATGAAATAAATTAATATCACATTTCCATAATGAAATTACAGATTTAAAAAAAATTTTAATACAAGACGTTATTTTAATGCATTCAAAATATGATAAAATTTTCAATTTAAAAATCGAAAAAAAAAAAAAAAAACAAACAACATTAAGTAAATTTTTGTCTTCTGATAATGGTGATCATTTTAATATCACATTTATAATAAAAAACCTGTTTTATTTTAGTTGCAACATTTCTTTGTGTTCATTTCTTTTGATTTTTTTGTTTTAATGAAAAAACTGATGAAAATGTAAGGATTTTTAAAATGCAGAAAATATATTTACATAATATCTCAGAATGAGTACCACAAAGATCAGTACTCTTAAACCTTTAGCTACTTCTACTAGAAAAGAAAAATCCTGTACAATTTGATCCTTCTCGAACATCAAGGATTGAAAAGTTTTGAATGCGTTAGGCTTAGGTGCAATATCCTCAAAGACCAAAACTCCAACACAAAATTCCCAAAGACAAAAACCCTACAAACAAACTCCCCAGTTATTTAATGGGCTAGTTAATGGTATTGACTTTTCAAACTTTTATTTCTATCATTCTCAGTTGAGTACGAACCTGTTTAGATATTTTTTTTAAGTATCTAATACTTTGGTATATTTATTCAAATAATTATTGTTTCACTGTTATCGTTATCCGGAACAATAATATATAATGAATATATTTGTATAAATTAAAAATATGTTTGAAATTTATTTTGGGGATTTTGTTTTTGAAAGTTATGAGATTTTGAAAAAAAAGAAATATCTTGTTGTTTTCCAATTATTGATCTATTCTAGTTTTGTACACAGCATATTTATTAAATGGAATAAATTTGATATAATGTTTCATTAAACATAAATAGACGATGCTCTCACCTGAAGAATCACGGTTACAAAGTAGTTGTTTTATGTATCCCAAATTCCAATACCTATGGAACTATGAACAAAATTTCTTAATCAAACCGATCTGTTCAGAATACCTTATCAGATCTCATCTCACAAAATATACAACAAACTGAACAATATCCATGTAATTCTAATTTTCTCTAAGCAGCCATATTCACTTTTCTGACCTGAATATTTAGGCGCCAAATGATCGTCGTTACATACATATTTTAACATTGTGAAATATTTCATTTTTCAGTTGCTATTTTTTCATTTATTTATTTATTTTTTTTTTTTCTTTATAGGTCAATTTAATTTAATAAAAAATGATAAATGTCGTTGACCTCAGAACATCCGTAATTTATTTGGATAGGATTATAATGATATGTGGTGTAAAGTACACACGTTATAATATTATATGAATATGTTATGAATCGGCTCAGAATATTTTTTATAGTTTCAGCATAATTTCGCTTTTATGTACATACATGCACGTAGAAATATATAGAGTAGACTCTCCCCTATATGATCATAATAACAGGAAATTAAGTTATTGTGAGTGTCGAGAATATAAGTGAATTTTTTCATACATTTTTTTTTATTGTTTTTTTCTTTCATCATTTAGTTTTGTTTGATTTGATTTGAATTTTTTCTGTATTGGACAGGTCTAGATATGAATAATATATAAAAGCAGGGTGATACATACAAATTTCTAACATAAAATCTTTAAAAATCATATTCAGACACAAATGACAATATAATCAACGTGTAAATGAAATTATAAAAAATGTATACAACACACTTACCTTATTTGTAAACATTCTACAAGTAACAACACCAAGTGCCCACCAATCAACTGAATGTCCATATGGAGAACCAATTAATATTTCTGGAGCTACAAAAAAAATGAAAAAAATACAAAATTATATAAAATAAAATTGATAAACTAAAATCGAAAAAAAAAATGAAAATTAATAGTTTTTATTAATTATTATTAGAAATTAAAGAAATTATAAACAAATTTTCGGCGTATAAAAGATCTTTAAAAATTCAAAAAATTCAAATAAAAAATCCAGGAGGTAAAAATTCGCATTCTCAATAAGAAGGTAAGACAATGTTTAACAATTACTGTTTAAAAGCACTTGAGTGAGACTAAAAACGATGAACAAAATTCTGTCAAACAATTTAAATATCGTCCTGGCTACAAATGGTCATTATTACACTATTTTCTTATTTCCCTCAAATCTAGCGAATTTCTCTCAAGTGAAAAATTCAAAAAGATCAAGAATGAATGGAAAAAGGAAAAACAACATTTTTTTAAATAACCTTTTTATTTATTTTTTTTTTTTTCATATATTTAAATTTTTTTTGTATTTTCTTTTTTTTTACAAAACAATCACAACAAATATGTTTATTTCTTTTTTTTTTTTAATTATATTAATTAATTAATAATATTTATCATTTACATTTCTAATCATTATATCATTTTGTATATAATATGTATATATTATTTATAATTACATTTACATTAAAAATCACATTAAAGTGCCAATGAATAAAATTAAAAATAAACAAAACAAAAGCCTAGGTTGTTTTTTTTTTGTTTGTTTTGTATTTTTCATAATTATTTTGTTTTCCTTACCTACACCTAAATTAATTCATATTTTTATTTATTTTATTATTATTTTTGTTTTCGCGTACACACTAGTATCAATAAAAATTTTTATAAATTACTAATTACATTAAATTGCAAACTATAAGTTTTATATTTAATCTCTAAAAAATTTATTGTAATTAATATGAACCTAAATAAAAGAATTCTTAATTTTATTTTTTTTACTTTCTTATCTTAGTATAATATAAGATAATTCTTATCACTTAGAAATTTGCTTCTTTTTTTTTTTTTGTTTTATTTATTTACAAGTAAAATTATTATTTGTTTTTATTTTAATTTTATTTGAATATTTTTATTTGTTTTTTTTTTCCTTTTAAACAATTCAAAACGGTCATTTGGTCATATCGTCAATATAAACAAAAAATGTATATCGTGTCAAACATGCAGTATATGTAACCAATTTTCAGAAGCAAGATCACGATCATAATACATTGTTCATTTTTCCCAATATTATTCTCAAATGAACTATAGAAAAATATGCATCATAAAATGTACATCCGTGATCTAATCGATTATGCTATCAGGGTATAAGACAGCACTTCATTGTGTTTTAACACGACATACGTACATTCTTGATATACATTACAGAAATTACAATACTCATTACTCATTGATGGTTTTTTCCGAATTCACTTTTTATCATTATGATGTAAAAGAGCTGCTATCTTTATTTATTCACATCAAAATTTTAAAAAGTTAATTCTAGAAGAGCCAACTATTTTTTACTTTTTTGTTATTATTTTTATCTTGATATTTTTTTTTTTACCTATCTTTTGTTTTTCTTAACTAATTCGGTCGATATTAACCCTCAAATTTTAGTTTAAATTCATTCTCTTTTCATTTATTTTTTGTAATTATGTTTTCTTTTAAATTATATTTACAACTGTAATTTTTTCATTCTATTTTTGACATACGCATATTTCTTTCAATACTTATTTATAATAATTAATAATGTTCTAATAATGTGGTACATTGTATAATCATGTATTTTAATGTATTTACAATTTTATATAAAAAAATATTTTGTTTTGTTTTTTTTTTTAATATTACAATTTTTTGTTATCACCTAATTATATAAAATGATAGATAGAACTCATTTTTGCTTTTATTTGCTTTTTTTTTAATATTTATGATAACTTAAAAAAATCGTTTTTTTTTTTGTTTTTTTTTTTTTTCTATTACTTTAAAAAGAAAAAAACTTACAGATTTTTTTACTTACAGAAAAAAATAAACAGCACAGATATGGAGTAATTTATTTAGTTATGAAATAAAGTACAAATTGGTATTGCATATTTAATGAAAATTAATTAAAAAGGATATTCCAGAATCTCTATTTTGCGTTTTTAAAATGAAATTAACAATAAAAACTAAAACGCCTATCTTATTTATTTATTTTTTTTTTTTAATTCTTCTCATTTAGTTATTAGTTTTATTATTTACTTAAAAATATGTGTTTTAACTTGTACTGCGTACGCAAGAAGTACACAAAAAGTACATAATATTTAAACATTTTAAGAGCATTTTGTATTACTAAATAGATTGTTGTTTATGTCGTTAATTACAAATATATTAATAATATTTTATTCGCTTTATTTACAGAAATTTTTATGTGCACTTTAATTCTATAATGTTGTGTATATCGATTTACAGTGATTTATAAAATCATCATTTTAGATCAAAATTTAAAACATCTTAAATTGTTTCTTATTTATTTTTTAATTTCTTCAATATTTATTCGTTTTTAATTTTTTTTTCTTTTACTTATCTATTTAGGATTTAAAAATAGTGATGAATAATATAATAGGTAACATTAAGGATTTGTATGCAACACGAATACAAAGAAATGAAATGGAAGATTAGAACATAAATGCTAGCATAGAAGTATGGACCTAATACCCAAATAAATTTTAGAGTCTATTTTAAATTCGTGTGTCAATCGACGGATTAAATCATTCCCAATAAAAATCTCTATGAACACAATACTTTATTTTTATGAAATTCAAAAGTCAAATATTTGTAAACCGTAAACGTAACTTTATTACTAAAAACACTGTAGACAAAATAAAAGTTTAAAAACGATGGTAGATAAGATATTATGTCCATATAAACTTTTATTCGGAATAAAATTATCAGATATATATAGACTCAAACTTTTTTGACTATCGCCCTTCATATAAATTTTACTTATTTTTTTTTTAAAACAATAACAATTTTTTTTTTGTGTCATTAATTTATAACTGAAATCAAATGAAAAGTGAAAACAGAAAAATTACAACTACAAAGATGCACAGTCAAGAATGTGCCTAACTGATATCAAATTTGAAGGAAATATGAACTACGTATAAAATTTTGTTCTAGATTGTGCGCCTTTAAAGTTGCACTATTTTTGATGAAAACAAAAATTCTAAATGTAATTTTTATTGTTTATTTGTTTTCGTTGAGCAATTAGTATATTTAGATTTATTTTTATATGACTTAATATTTTCAAACAAATAAAAAAAAAAAAAATGAAATGTAAAATATGAAGTAAAAGAAAATCTATTGACGCGTTTTATTTTATTTCATTTTCTTACTTCTTAATTTTTATAACTAAGCAACAAAGCTACAATTAATTATTATTTTGCCTTCCTACACTACTACAAAGCGACGAATTACACAGAATTTACATGAAAAATTAAAAAACAAGCGTGACTTATATAATATATTACAAAACAGACATTACATATAAATGTAATTATGTAATAAAAAGTAGATAATTTGTATGTATATATTCTAGGCTAATATGATATATACTCGTTTTATATAGAAAATTTGTTTATTTTTTTATTATTTAAGAATTTAATATTAAATTTAAGGATAAAAAAGAAAATATAAAAAAAAATTTTTCAAAGATGTTCACGAAATATTTTGGTTCTTTTCGTTTACATACTAAGTTACTCTTCACAAAAAAACGATGATGAAATGTTAAATTGCCGACAAATTTTTGTGTTATTTTGTACGAAATTCAAGTAAAATAAAGTCCTAAAATTAAAAATAAAAAAAAATAAAGAAATAAAAGCTGAATTCATATGTTTACTTTTGTAGTTAAAAAAAAAAAAAATTCAAAATACAAAAATAACAAAATTTGATTACTGCACCTTTTCTATTTTGTAAAATTCCAAAAACTCATATTCATTTTAGCATATTTCACTTTTCACTTGTTAACAAGTTTGAATTCCAAAAAGCGCACTTTTACCGCTGGAGTCTAGAAATAATGTCTGCATCATGACAGAAATTTAAGTTGATACTGTTGCTGTCCTTGAAACAGACTTTATCACTAGACCTTTGGCTCCAAATTTTTCTTTAAAATTAAATGAACGGTTCTTATATTAAAAGTCTCGTTGTTAGTTTATTCCGTAGTGCATATTTAAAATGATTAAAAATAATTTGTAGAAAAATTCAAAAAAAAAAAATAAAAATTTAAATTGTTTTTTAAAAATTTTAGATTTAAAAGGTAAATTCATAGTTTTAAAATTGCGCATTTCGATTTTGTATGTATGGAAAATAATAACGGAAAAAATAAAATATTAACATAACGGTAATAATAAAAATATTAATAATTTAATAAAAATCATTTTAATATCATAATCATTATCATTATCATTACCAATATAATCATTATCATTCAGTCACAATGATAATGTTTCTTTTATAATTTTTTTCATTGTATTACCAACAGATGGTACTTGTGTACCAGAAGTACTATAATCAAATTTAAATAAATATGGTTGAACATCTGGATATGATGTATCAAATATTAAATCTAATTCTGTTTGACTTGGCATTTTTGGTACATAATCATGACGATTCATTATTTCTGTTATATATATAACTTTTTCAGTTAATAAATCACTAACTTGTTCGCGGCATATTTGTCGATCATCTTCATTATCATATTTAATTAAATCTAAACGTATTGTCCATACTTCCCATGGTATGCATTCTGCTTGAAATGGCCAACGATTTTTCTTTTTTTGAAAAAATTCTAAACTTATTTGCCCAGAACCAGAACTATCATTACTACGTAATTTTTCACTAAATGTACTAATTGCTCTTTTAACAGTACGATGTAATGTATCAGATGTACAACAAACATATGTAAAATCAATAAAATCACAATCAATATCTGTATAACCCACAGTACCAATTGAATATGTTGCATCGCCAGTATACATAAATTTACCTAAACATCTATGAAATAAAACTGTATGAAATATGCTAGCAACAGCTTCATCAACTTGTCTACCTTCCATTGTTAAATCAAATACTTGTGATCTAGCGTTCATTTTGATTTGAGTTGATTATCTTGTGATCAAAAAATCTTTTTTTTTATTTTGTATTTAAAATTAGATGCTAATTTTTTGGTTTATTTTTGTGTCTTTTTAAATGGTATTTCTTTTTTTAGTTATAGTTGTAGTTTTTTGAAACAATTTTATAAGATCAAATGGAAAACAAATGCACAGATATTTTTCAAATTATATCGTACCCATATATTGAAATGTTCCACATATTGTTCTGGTTTTATTACCAAATTTTAACCATTTACTTAAACCAAAATCTGTTAATTTGATGTGATAATTATGATTGAGTAAAATGTTTTCTGGTTTAACATCACGATATATTATACCAGCATTATGAAGAAAATCTGAAAAAAATAAAATTTTTTTTATTATTTTTTATAAAATTTTTTTCTTCGCAAAAATTTGTTACCTAAAGCTGTTGCTATTTCAGCTACATAAAGTTGTATTAATTCATATGGAAATTTTGTAATCCTTGTAAACAGCTCTCCACAAGGTACGTACTCTAATACTTTTTAGAGAAAATAAATTAAAAATTTTTATAGAAATGTTATCAGAGAATCTTTAACTTACAAATAAACAAATTGCTACGATTTTGCCAAGAATCAAAATATTTTACAATAAACGAATGATGGCTACAAAGTTTTTGAATATCAATTTCATTTTTAATTTGTTGTATTGCGTTGTCTTCAATAATCTGTACAAAAAATATATAAACCTCAATTCAAATTTTACTAAAATAACGTAGAATTTTTATTTTCGAAAATTCGTACCCTTGATTTCTTTAAAACCTTTATTGCATAATTTTTTTCTCCTTTTTCAGATGTTTCTGCTGTATTATTATATTTATTTACCACCTTTAAAACGACTCCGAATGCACCATTTGCTATTACACTTTCTATACGATATTCATTATTTTTACTAAAACGTTTAAAATGTGATGAAAATAATGAATCTTTTAAACTAGATGGCCAGACAGATTTTGAATATTTTTGTGAACTGCGAAGAAAAACCATACATTTTAGTTACTTATTTTATTTGAAAAATAATTCTACCTAATTAAAAGTAGTTTAATTACTTACTGTCTTCGCTTGGTGGTAGTGTTAGATGAAATAGAATTTGTTGATCTATGTAATAAACCAGATAAATGTAAATTTGTACGTTGACTTAAACTACCTAAACTCCAGGATGATACCTGTAAAATTTTGCATGTGGTAATGAAAAAATTATTTTTTAAATTTTTTAAAAAGGATACAGGTATAACTATTACAGGTAATCCTTATATAATTAGTATAGAATTCACTTATGTCTAGCCTATATCATAGAAGGACTGCTTGTATTTATATTTAAAAAAATTACTAAAATTACTGGAAATTTCAGGTATGACTAAGGAACTTTTTTCATTTTATGATCATATTCTCTGGTGAGTAGTAGCATACATATATACACATTTATTCGTTCACAATAGAAAAGTAGTTATGTGGCGTGTGGCTAATTAAATCTTGAGCTGATTAATTAATAAATAATTTGTTAATTTGTTCAATATCATCATCATTATGTGCTTTTATAGCTTGTTTTCTTCACTTCAAGTAGTATCGTAATCGTAATAATTCAGTGAAATACTTCATCATAATTACGTGATTATGAACACACACACACCCATACATATACAAACTTAAATTATAAAATTAAAAGTTTATAACAAAAATAAAGAACTATCTCATTGTTCAAAAAATATATTAAATAGTTACACAGTACAATTAATTATTACGCAGCAATGTATATTTGGTAATGAAAAATTAAATTTCACGAAATAATAATGCATCACTTTTTTTTTAAACTATGTATTTATTTGAACTTGAGTTTTTTTCTTAATTTTTATTAACTATTCAATTTTTATTACTGTTACTTACCTTGCGAAAATTAAATAATTTTGTTGTCAATTCAACTGTTCTATTATTTCTAGTGCTAGAACTAATGTTATTGTTTTCTATATTTTGTCCAATATTAAATGTTGATGATGATAATGTATCCTTCTTGCTATTATTTTCTTCTTCTCTAACTTTATCTGCTGATGATTGTTTATTATAATCATTACTTTTTATCAAATTTCCCATGAAAATTTTAACAATTTCATGGATATTTTTCTTTTAAATAAAAATAAACTAAAATATTTCTTTTCTTTTGTATTATTTCTCCTAGAGAAAAATAAATTAATTTTATTTCAATACAATACTAACACAAAAATAAATGAAAATTTTTCCTTTCTTTTTTTTTCTCTTCTACAAAAATTTCTATAACAATAAAAGTCAACTACAATTTATAATAAAAAAAAAAAAAATAATAAGGAAAAAAGCTTTTTGACATTAATTTGATAGTTGCTCGATGGTCATTAATTTTACAATATGTATACACCTTGTGTATACACTAACGACAATCGAGTTTAGATTTTTATCGCTTCAGCAATCAGCAGTTAAACTGCCTGAATGCGTGTTCTCAATACCTTCAGTCTTCCCTTAGTATATGGGTTTGGAATCTTCATAAATCTCAACACATCCCGTTCCTTCCACATTATTTTAGTTTTTCTTTCTGAATTCGTTTCCAGTATCAAATATTTTTTATTTTACATGAAATAACGCTAATTTCTTTTCAAACTGGTTCGTATTTTGGACCAAATGTAAAAAGCACTTAAACTCAATATATAACTCAGTTTGAAAATATTTCGATTTCGATGTTTTTCTGTTTAAATTTTTCGGTTTGAGTAAAATTTCGGTATCTTTCATAACTTTTAACTGTCAAAATTGGTCAAACAAATTTTATTCTATTGCTATTCCTTTTCTATAGCCATTATTTCATTTTCTGGTCTTTTTTTCTTATAACAGATTTTTGACTTTTGTTTGTAAGATTGTATTTGTAAGTAAGTAAGTTTACGAAAAAAATAAAATCATAGATTTTTCGTCATTAAAATCAAAAATTATTTTCTAATTTATATGACAAAACGGTATAAATATAAAATGGATTTAAGTTTAGATGAAATAATAAAAAGGAAAAAAATCCAAGGGAACCCAAAACCAAAACGGTAATTTAAATTTTTTATTCTAATTTTACTTACCAACAAAATTCTCTTTACAATACAATATCACAACAAAACGCGTTTGATAATTTTTTATTTGCTTTTTTTGTTGGGTGATTTAAACAGTTTTGTTAGGAATAAACCACCAATACAAACAACAAATCGTGTAAATAAAACTGTAATTGATGCACGTAATAAAATTATACAAAAAAATCGAGCTAAAATTCGTGATGCTAGAGAAAAATTGGCCCAAATAACAAAAGCAAGTGGTGATGCTCGCTTGAAATTACAAAGAAGACGTAAAGAATTTACAAATGCCAATTCTAAACCAATTAAGCCAGTACAAGGTAAAAGAGAATTTCTTCGTAAAGATAAACCGAAGCCTATACAAATAGTAAATGTAGCTCCTAATGTTCCAAAATATCCAAAAAAGATGCCAAATATGATTGGTGTACCACGTGGTTACGTTGATTATGATAATATGGAAGTGGATGAAGGTAAAATATATTTTACATAAAAAATCAAAATCAGTGTATATTTAATTTTTCTTTATCTTAAGAATATGACCCGGCATCTGTACCAGCAATTCGTAGGACAGTACATAATGATATCTTGCCACCATTTGGTTCATATAAAATTGAAAGAGGACCAAGCACATTATGGAACAATGATCCATTTGATTGCTATGAAATTCCAATTAATCGACCACCAGATGTATCTGAACCAGTACATTTACATCGTCAAATACGTAATATCTCACCAGATATTATACCACCAAAAAGCATTTTAAGGTAACAAAAATACCATTATTCATGGTAACAAATTTCTAACTTAGTAAAATTCTCGCTATATTTTCTTCACAGATCAAATCGTCAATTAAGTCCAGCATATGTGAGACGTTATATGCCAGAGCAATCATCTCATTTATCATATGAAATGAGGACACGTTTAGAACGCGCCCCAGATCCGCACGCATCAATGGGAATATTTGCAAACCCATTGAAACCTCCATCATCATTAAGCTCATCGACATCATCATCTTCATCAAATGGTTATAGAATTGTAGTCAGTAATTTACACAATAGTGTAACACAAAGTGACATTAAAGAATTATTTGAGGATATTGGTGAATTACACGAGGCACGTTTAGTGCGTCCAGGTGTAGCTGAAGTTATATTTAAATCATTAAAAGATGCTGAAAATGCAGTAGATACTTATCATAATCGTCAATTAGATGGACAACCAATGAAATGCTTATTAGTTAATCCACGTTCATCAAATAAACCGACAGCACCAGCGATAAAAGCTACAGTAGCATCATCATCAGCATCATCATCGTCAAATAATAATTAGTAAGTTCTTCTGGTTGTACTTATATACTACGATAATTTTTCATCAAAATTTATTTTTTCTTTTGGTAGTAATTCATCATCAAAATCATCTGGTAAAACGCCGCTAGAAATTGACATAGATGCATTACATAAGGTACTATTTCGTCGACATTAATTTTTTTTTTTTTGACATACAATAAATACACAAGAATTTGGTATTATTAAGCATATAAAACAGAAAAAAATAAAAATTTTAAGAAATATATAAACTACATACTAACTATTAGGAGTGTTAACTAAAACAAAAAAGGCTGAATTTTCGGAAATTCAAATGTTCAACATGTCAAAATTTGAATCAGATATTTATAACTGGATCTATGTTGAAAATATTCGAAATTTATGCCATATAATATAAAGCTGAGTCTAGTTAGTTTTGCTGTTTTATTATAATATATATCTCTCTTTATAACTTTATTATACCCAAAAAAAAATGGATAAATAAATTTTAAGAAATCAAAATGAAAGATATAAAAAGGATTTACATATAATATTGGTTGTATTTTCATTTTACTTTTCTGAATTACAAAAAAAGGTTAAAATAAATGGAATAGACATTTTTATTATAAGATAAACGATGTGTATACGTCACATATATTTTTTTCCCCAGCCCTTTTTCAATTATTTGAAGTCAGACTACTAAATTCAACAGTTTTAAAGGATTCGTAGTCATTTGGATTCCAACCATTCATATAATCTTTCTGGTAATCCTCTTTTGATTTTATTGTCACTAATTGAAATTTCTTTCTTTAATTACATCACTTATGTATACACAAATGTACATATATTATTATTATCATTTTTTAATTTAATTTATTCATTATTTTTGTTTAAGAATAATCAGATTTATAAGATAGAGAGATTTGTTCATTATTAGAATGAAAGCATAAAATATAACAGTTGAATAATATTTTTATAATATGATGAATTTAACCAAATTATTATTTCTTTTTTTTTTTTTTTTGTAAATCTAAACATAAAATCTCCACTTTTTCTGTAACATCTAATTGATTAATTTTTTGTAACATCGTCCTACGTACTTATATATTTAACATAATATGTTCATTGCGACCATATAATTTTTTTAACTTCGTTTTAAAAAATTTTTCATAAATTCGTGAATTATTTATTGTCAGTAGAAATTTCATCAACTTTAGTTGCTGTAAATCTTAAAATTTGGACGCTACCGCTTTTCTGCGTTTTACTGGTAATTTTACCATTACCACTACTGCCATTGCTACCACCAGCAACGCTCATTACTTCATCCAATGATTTACTACCGCTGCTACAGCCACCACTACCGCCATTATTACCATCATAATATGATGATCGTACACCATGAAAACTTCGTGTTATACGTTTTGGTGGTTCAATAAATTTCTCTTTAACAACTAACGCCCCAGGATGATGAAAATTATATAATTTTAAATTCATACAAGATTTTGTTTTTGGACTATAATTTGAATTTTGGCCATCATCATCCCCATATGTCATCGATGATGTTATCATCATCATTTGTTCATTAAAATTTCGTTTATATAAAAAATTGTCGTTTGATGTTGACTGTGCTAATGGTGGTGTTTTAGCATTAATCAAATTGCTGGTACATTCAAATTTTTCACGTCGTTCATTTGGTAGTTTTTTAACAACAGCAAATGATGGTGGTGGTGGGGGTGATGATGATGATGAACTTCCATAGCCGCCACTGGTATTGCTAGTATTAATACTACTTAATGCTCCCTCAAATAAACTTATTTGCCTTTTAATACGTGAAAATGATGATTTATCTGTTCTATCATCGAATGCTGGTAAAATTGATGGTAAACTTTCATGTGATGCTTTTTTTATTTCATTTAAATCATCAGCTGTCGTTGATATCGTATCAACGGAAATTGTTAATTCATCATCATCGTCGTCATTTATCTAAGAGAAATAACAAAGGGAAGAAAAATGAAACTATTGTAATTGAAGAATATAAAAATCATATTACCGATAAATCTGTTATTGTTGAATTTCTTGTTGCTGCTGTTGATGAATTATTCATTTTTGTTGAATCTGTACTAATTGGTGTCTGACATAATTCATCACCAACACCGCCACCACTAATATTTATATCATTTAATTCATCTGTTGTTTTTATTATATCGAATTCTTTTAATTTACAATTATTATTAGAATTCAATTGTATAAAAACTGAATTTAAATCATCATCAAGTTTTGGAAAATAACGTGTGATCTCTTCAACATTTGCGTCAATATTTGCAGCTAAACTATTTATATTATCACTACTACTTGAACATCCTGAATAATCGTCAGATACAATTGGTGATGATGGTTCAGTGCCAGATAATGTTCCAATACTGCTATTCATGCTTGAGTGACCACTCACTTTTTAGATTTTTTTTTTTTAAATAATTTTAAAAAATTGATTTTTCTTTTATTATTTGCTAACGTACTTTAATATGTACGCATAATTAAAAATTTTTAAAAATCAAATATATAATAAAATTTAGCGAATGAACAAAACATTTCCCTAAATTATTGAGTAAATAAATATTCATATAAAGATATGTAAAAATTTTCTTTTGCTGAATTTATATATTATGTAGATAATTTTCAATTACATATACATATGTATGCAAAAATTAAAGAAAAGAAAAGAAAACGACAAGAAGCCTGAATAAATTTTAAATTTTTTAGACGCATAAAGCAAAAAGAAAAAAAAATTCAATTAAAAAATAATAATAAATATAAAAATACTTAAAATGTAGGACGTACATACATACACCAATCCTCGTATGACACGGTTTCAATATAACGTAATTTAAAAATTATTGCGAGAGTTACATGTGTGTATGTAAAAAAAAAAATTAAACAAAAATATTCATTATATTCTAAATTAAAGGTCTCTGGTATGTAGCAATTAATAACATAAAAATTCAAAAGAGAATTTAAAAGTAAACCGAATAACAACTACTTACTTATGTACTTAAACAGAGTTTAAAATAAAATAAAATAAAAATAAAAATAAATGTATTGAATGTTTATGCCAAGACTTAAGGTAATAAAGAAAATCAAATTTGAAAAAAAGGAAAAAATTACAATATCATAGAATAAAGCTTAAAATTTCTGTATCCTTTTCTTTTTTATTTCAATATAATTTTAATTTCTCATCATAAATGATATCATATAAAAACAATTTTTTTCTTAAGTACTCTTAATCAAATTTTCATATTTTTCATTTAATTTTTATCTTAAAATTAAAAATTTTTATCTAATTTATAAAATTCTACTTTCCAAAAGTTTTTTATCTATATAAATTCTGTTTTTTTTTTTTTCTTCACTTTAAATTTAAATTAAGAGTAAAATTATATTAAAATTTTCACTTAATATTTTCTATATTTTTTTAAAAATCTTTTTAACTTAGCCATTAATAAAGTAGTAAGCCTCGAAAAAAAAATTTTTCATTATTTAAAATTGAATTGTTTGTTTTGAAAGTGATATAAGAATTTGTATTTTATGATCAAAATCGAATTACTCTCCAATATGCATCACAGAAGTTTCAAAATAATGATAGAAGGTATGCCTTCGATTCCAATTAGTACTCCATTATCTAGCCTTAGCGAAAAAGCAAGGCAATAAAATCTTCTAACGATTCTTCTTAGAAAACATCGAAAATAAATTGTACACAATTTTTTTAGGCATGAATATACATCACTTTCAAAATAAACGGTCAAATTCATTAACAATTCAGATAATAAAAAATAATAATAAGAATACAAAAATAATATAAGTACATAATATAACATAAAACCACATTGAATAAATATAGAAAAGAGATAATAAAATAAACAAAGCGTTTCAAAAACAAACGATTTTTTTTTCGTACACAGTTAATACAATAATGTTGAAAACAAAAAAAAATTTTTTTTTTTTTAAATGAAACGCATTTCCTTATTAATTTTGTGATTTAAAAATTTTCTAAATATCATCATCTAACTTACTGGTAGGATTCAATTGTTGTTGTTGTTGTAGCTCTTGATGCTGCTGTTTCTGTTCCTTCTCAATACTCTCATTATTGTTATTACCACTGTTATTTTCATTACTATTATTTGAATTACCGTTTGGATTATTGTTAGAAAAATTATGTATTGATGGTATTGGTGTCGATGGATTCTTTGGTGGTGATGATGCTGGCGTTTTAAATAATGGTGTTGTTACCATTTTCTCTAAGAATCCGTCTAATTGTTTTAATGATAATGCATTATGTAATGTTTCTAATGGGCGTATAGGTGGTACACCTCCGAAACCTTCAAGGACTGTTTGTGTATTTTTTAGAAGTGAAAAATGAAAAAAAAAAATAAAAATAAAAAAAAATAAAAACAGGAAAAAATTAAATTTTTAAGCAAAATTTGACTTTTTTTTTAAGTTTTTCAAAATTCCAAATTTATCGACACAAAATAAAAGAAATTTAAAAATAACGATAAATTTAAATAACGATATACATATTGATTAATGTACTATTGTAATTAAAAACCTGAAGACTGAAGATTTTTAATTTCGAAATTTTATAAATATTTGAAAATTTGAAAATCTGTGCAAACGAATAAGCGCTTTTTTAAAGAATGTCAAAATGATTATAATTAAGAGAATAATTAAATAATTTTAATTCTAGAGGCTTGTACAAATTTTTAAGTTTCTGCTAAATGGAAGATATAAGCTGCCAAGCAGCATTGGTTACACATCAGTATGAGATTTTGTATAGGCAAAAAATGTTCTTATTTGGCAAGCCTTCATCTTCAGGAAACTAAATAGACTGAATTTTAAGAAGATAGTTTGGTTTTAGTACAATAGATCTTACAGTCTGCAGTACTACATTTAGGTTCTAATTATTACAAAAAATAAAAAATAAAAAAATTGAAGACAAATTAAACTGATAAGTTCTGATTTTAGAAATGATGCACAGATTCGAAAAAATTTTCAATTTTCCAAATAACGAAATTTATTTTGCCTTGGTTTTTGAGACTTTTTTTTTACGACATTAAAAAGTGACTGAATTACACAATAAGAAATTCTATTAGCAATTATATTATTAAAATTAAATTTCACACTTTTATACATCTACTAATTATTATTAATTTGTTTCGCATTTCAGTTAAAATAACAAAATAAAAAATTGACAAAAAAAGAGAAAATCGCAAAAAAAAACACAAAAAGAAAAATTCAAATAAAACAGAGTATTGTACTTAGAAAAAAAAAATGTAATAAAATTTAAAATTAATAAAATGATTATTTTACAATATATAAAAAATGAAAAATTTAAAATATTACATTTACATATATGCATGTATGTTATGTGTATTTACCTGATGGTGTTGCTGTACTTGGTATCATATCTCTTAAATTTGGTGCTGAAGAGCTACCACTTATAACAGCCGTACTAAATAAACTGTTTGCGTTTGTTATCTTCTTGCTAAATCCTCCAAAACCAAGCATTTTAAAATAGTTCATCTGACCGGCAATACTGTGTCTTTGACGGCGTTGCGTTCCTGTAGCTGAACCAGAAGAGGTTGTTGGTACAGTTGCAGGCGGTTCTGAATTTGATTTTTTTTTTTCGATTTTTTGTTTTCATTTTGGTTTTTTTTTTTTTGGATTTTTAGTAGAAAATCGTACATGATAGAATAGAAGAAGGTAATATATATGTATTGAATGAAAATGTAATGCAATATTTTTAATTAGTGAGGATAAAATAGAATTTATTTTGATTTAATTAAATTTAGTAATAGCAAATTACAATAATTAGACAACATTTACACGTACAAATACTGTAGTGAATAACATTTATGTATGAATGAAAATTCAAGTGCCAAATAAAAATGGAAATTAAAAAAAAAAAAGATTACAATTACATTATTAAAAATTAATTGCAAATATGTATGTTGGACTTTTATTTCATTTTATTTTTTTGAATATTTTGATGAACACAGAAAATATACATAACGCATATGTAATTTAAAAATGTGATGTACATATGTACATGTGTTAAGATAATTAATTAACCCTTTACATACAACGTCTTCGGAGCAGTGAAGCCATTTATTTATTTTTTTTTTAATTAAATAATGATGGCTTCGCTTCGAATACAAAAGGTTAATGCTAATTTTTTATACGTACAAATGAAAAAATACGTTTAAAAGATAAAACATGCTTTAGTGTGAGATAATGCATTTTTTTTTTAAACATTTAGTAAAACACACAACGGACATAATAATATTAAAATTGTAAATTGAAAATAACAACCATATTAAATATAAATTGTAATGTTTGTGTTTAATATTAAAATCCGAATTATTTCTTTCTTTCTGAGCAACTATTTTGAATTTTTTAAACAAAAAAAAAAAAAAAAAAAAAAACATCCTAATATTTTTAACTTTTTTTGGATGAAAATGAATTATGATTTTATCATAGGAAAACAAAACAAAGAAATTTACATTTTGTTTTCACAATAAAAAAGACAACCTCTTAACAATATCGAACAGAAGAAAAAATTTTATTTTTTTTTTATAATAAGAATTTTATGAAAAATAAAATACAGGCTTTAAAAGTTTTCAATGACTTTCTGTGTTTCTTCCTCTGTAATAAAAGCCTTTCTTAATCTTAACAACGTGTGATGTGAGATGATCAAACATTTTTTTTTATTTTCCATAAAATTCAAAAAATAAAATTTTTTCTTTGATGATATTGTTAGTAAATCAACAAATTCATTAATTGACTCATAGTATGCAATTGAATTTGGACTGATCTCCTTACATGTGTTTAAATACTATGTGAATTCAATTAATGAAGATGATTAAATATTCGTTGATTATATAACGTTGATATCATAGAACAGCATATCAGTCAAAGACACGGATATTTTCAGCCAGATGCACATATTTTTATCTTCTTTCTTTCTCTTTTACTTTTCTTTACTTTTTTTTAATCAAATAACTGATCTTTTTTAAGTAAAAAAAAGTGTCCATTATGATTATTGATTGTTTTTCAAAGGTCATTATTTCGATATTGCTAAATAAAGTTTAAAATACATGTAACATATATTTTGGTTTACCCTACAATAATACTCTTGTATTACTGATTGTGGTAAACAATATTGAGGCAATGTCTTTCGAAAAACGATCAATACCCGTAATGGACACTATAGGCAAAAATTCCTTTTTGTTATATACACAAATTTGTTCAAAATCTTATGCTGTAGATTTTGTACATAATCTTCACAGATACAGACTCCATATACGAAATAATAAAAGATCAATTTTAAAAAAATGTCAAATCTAAAATTAACATTTTATTGTCCCTTACATGGAGATCTGTAAGAATTTAATTAAAATTATAAAGAGAGTTCTTGACCTTTCTCTTTTTTAAAATGTCTGAGAGATTTACTTAAATTTTTCTCCCAAAAATTAATCTCTTCACTAGATTTTAAATTTTTCCTTTTGAATTTTTTTTTCAAATTTATTTTTTCAATTCAAACAAAATAAAATTGGTGTATAAGTTCGGCACAATAAAATGTGCAATATAAAATCAAAACAAAAAAAAATTAAACACAATGTGAAGAGAACTAAACTTTCTACAATTATTTACTTCTTCCGCATCAAAGAAATTATTTTAAAAAAAAAATGGCATGCTGTTAGGAAGAACGCACTCGATATTATTTTTATTTATTTATTTTTTTTTTCTAATTAGGTAAAATTTTTTTGCGTTAATTTGAATTATACGCTTTTTTGGGACGAGCAAAAAAAACGACAGCAGTAACAAAAAAAAACATATATTAATCACTTTTTTTTTGCTTATCATCACGGTATATAGCAGCAATACTATATAGAGCGACAATCATATACACGTACGTTTTTCTTTTGATTATGATTATCACAAGAAAAAACAAAACATCGTTTTTTTTTTGTTTTTTGTTTTTTACTTTTACCTTTTTGATGATGAACCTTTTGCGGTCTTTGCTCATATGATCTTGATCTTGGTTCTGGAGGATCTGGACTTATTGCCCTATTCGAATCTAATGAACCAACAATTTTATTATTATTACTGTATTGTTGATGATGTTGTTGTTGTTGTTGTTGCTGTTGTGCCGCTAATTCTTCACTTAAACGTTTTGCTAAATCCATAGCTTCATGTCCACAAACTGTATGATGATGTGATATTGGTATTGGATTCGATTTACACATAATTGAACGACGTGAAGATGGATATTCAGTTTGTGGCAACGACGATATTTCACTAGTTTCTTCAGGTGAAGAAACATTCTATAAATTTTTTAAGAATGAAATGAGTTAAATTTTACAAAGATTAGAAAAAAAAATTAAAAATGCAGCTTATTAGAAACAAGTAAAAAAAAACAAATTTTGTTTATTTATTACTTCGCTATTATTTTTCGGTGTATGTAATGGACTATCATCTAAAATAAGGTCATTTTCTTCGTCAATACGTTGTGGATTGTTGTTACCTTCTGAGCTCTAAAATCAAAAAAAAAATTGTTTTTTCAAGTATAAAATTGGTCGTCAAAATGACTCGTGATAGCGTATTTACATTTTTCTTTGATTGTCCAGAATCATTGCGACTATGCGGACGAAATCCTGGGCCAGGTGGTAAATTCTTTTGTACACAACAATTAACGCCCGGACTAAAATGTAATTCAACATGGAATCTTTCTTCAGATGATGGATCTTTCGTTGGATCTTCATATAACATAATAACAATTTGTGACATATAATTTAATTCTGAAACCATTGATATATATTCCATAGCACGTCTCCATTGTTCATCAGTACCAATATCTAGCAAACCGCCGAATCTAAGTACAGTTAATAATGAATGTACATGGCTTTCACTTGTAAAATATAATCGGGTTCGAACATGTCGCCCTGGACTTGATACACCATGACTATAACGTGGATTTAAACGATTTACACTTTCATCTCCTGGTTCTTCAATATTACGTTGTAAATCTGCTTTAATTTTCTTTAACAATGGTGTACATATACCTTGACCGATTGTTAATTTTTCTTGTATTGTTAATCCATATTCTTGTGGTATTACAATATCAGCCAAATATTTAGCGTAAATATATAATTCTTCTGCTTGCTCATATTGCAACGTATGCTGATTATGCTGTAAATCATATTTTATACAATCATATATGTCTGGTATTTTAGATATATCAAATGCTTTGCTTTTAGTTGAAAAATCTTTTTCAATTTTTTCCCAACGTCTCCCCATTAAATCCCATGTTTCACCATGATATAATATAGCATCTTTTGTTTTTAGATCCTCTTTTTTAATATTAATAACAGTTAAAAGTGATTTTATCAATGAATGTACATGAGCGCAACATTTTACTGGATTTTTAACAAAATCCATTGCTTGATTAATACTAATACTATTGCCAGGATTAATAGCTTCACGATCTTCTTTTGTAAATTCTCTATCAATTTGCATTAATTCATGTAATCTATTTTTAGCCCTACGATACAGAAAAGAGAAGTTTGAGAATTTATTATATCAGATATTTTATGTTCAATGTAACAATGTTCACTTACATATTCTGATATTTACTAGAATCACAATCATTATCTAATAGACCATTTGTATTTGCACTTTTCACCATCTGAACTAAAATTGGTGTTAATTCACCTTCTAGTGCCAATAAACCTTTAGCAAATGCAGCTGCTGTCATTTGTACACGACCCTCATCAGATGCATAAATTTTTAAATCATGACGAAATGTCGAATGTAATCTTCAAAAATAATTTTACATCAAACAAAAAACACGTACAATTTTTACTTCTTTTTGTTACCTCAATAAACCTAAACCTTGTGTACCAGAATAATCATGTCGGCCTTGTCCGCCTGGATACATGCATCTAAAAATTCTGCCTAATTCTTCAGCTTGTATACGTCCGGCAGGTGTTAATTCGCCACCCCATTTTAATATCAACACCAAAGATGGTTCTTTTGGTGAATCTAAATAGGACACAAATTACATAATATTTTTATTTATTTCTTTAAAAATTAAACATTTTTATAAAAATTTAAAAATTTTACACAAAGCACAAAAAAGCATTTTAAACACTGATACATAAAAGTGCATAAAATGTCGGTTAAAAAACTAATGAATAAAATAAATATTAATAAATGCTTGACTAATCCAAAAATAATATCACAACAATTTCGTAAAAATTAAGGCATGAGGAGTGAATGAGAATGGAACGTACTGCTAAATGAACCGTTACCATCATCAGAACTAGATCCTCTCGGTCTGCCTTTTGGTTGATATTTCATTTGAACTTTACGATTTATACCAGAAAAATGACCATACCTGAAACAATACAAACCACAAAATACAAAATTACTTCTTTTTATCATTTCAAAAGTTGTCAATTTATTTTTTAATACATTTCAAGAACAGCTTTTAATTGTTCCAATTTTCCTTGTTTCTCTTCAATTTCTGAATCAGCTGCCTTCGTTTGAATTTCAGCTAATAATGATCTTGCAATATCTAAAATTTCTTGTAATTGTTTTGGACGTTTTAATTTAACATGTCCATGCTTATAACCATCGTATTTTTCAAATATTTCAAAAAATCTGAAAAAGGATTAAAAGATTGTAAAATTCAGAGTTTTCTATTATTCAGTTATTCAAAAATGTCTTGATTTTCCAATATATCAATTAATTAAGCTCTGTGGTCATAACCGAGATTTTGGAAAAACAACATATCTTAAAAATTATGACAAGTTCATTCAACTATGAACACTAACTTTGGATGACGAACTTCAACTTTCATTTTTTGTTTTGGTGTACGGTCACCATGTCGTATGACAGCAACAACACAACGTAATTCCATCATTTTACCAAATGTTGTTGGTACAATTGGGGGATCGTCCAATTGAAATGGTACTGACCATGGTATATGTAATGTTGGTGTTAATTCTCTTAATATCATATTACCCAATATTTTTGCACAATCATCATAATATTTATTTGAATTTTTGACAAAACTAAAACCATTTACATCACAGACATACGATTTACCATTAGCTCTATTAAAAAAAGAAACATATTGATGTATTTCAAATTTATAATAAAATCACAGTTTTAATTACCTTAATAAATCAAAACCACATACAGTTTGTTTAAATGCTAAACAAACTTTACGTGATATAAGTTTTTCAGCATTATTTAATATGACAGGATAACGTATTTCTTTCCCTTCACTATCACGTTCAACTTTGCCATCTAATGCTGGACTCTTTCTAGCTTCAGCATGTGCATAATCTGGACCAACTGTATAAACTTTAACATCCGTACCTGAAAAGTATACTGAGTTTTAAAAGTAATGCTAGAATTTCTACAAAAAAAAAAAGAAAAGAAGGAAAAAAAAATATAAAAAAAATCAAAAACATTAATTCGGTTATATTTTCAATTTTTTGGCAGTTTGTGCCGACCATGTGAGCAGAGTAGTAGTACCAGAAATGAGCACTAAAGTGAAGTGATCAAATTATTATTATTTTATAAAAGCAAAATATTGATTATTAGCTTCACATCATTTTCATTACGCTGACAATAATAACAAAAATTATAATAATAAAATTAGTATGTTTGTACACATTTTCTTTGATCTTCTGCTAATTTTACTACTTTGTGTTTTAGTACAGCATCTTATAAATACATTTTTTTTATATTTTAGTTAATTTTTTCTAAAATAAAAGCATTTAATTAAAATTAATATTTAATTTTTAGCACTAGCATTAAATTATAATTTAAATGCATTTCATAGTAACATGTTATATTGAGTACATAGTTTATAGTTTGAATACATTTTTATAACTTAGATATATAGTATCTATGTATCTATTTCACATATTTTATTTATAAAAATATTCAATTAATTTTACAACATTTATATGTAAAAATAAATATAACAATTTATATAATGACTGTGCAATAATAAATACTGTAAGACCCCTTATAACGCGATATATACATTCAGCATTATTGAATAATTTCGACACGTACAGATTGATTGGTAGCCTGTAGCTACAGACCGAAATATTTGTGAAGCCAAACTGAAAACAACCCTGGTTTGATATGAATTGCAAAGCCATTTCTCGTCAAGGATGCAATTTCACTACGCGTTATAAGAGGCCTTATTATACAGAATTTATACAATTTTTTTTCTTTTGACTCCTAGAAGACAGTTACATTTATTTAGCAGATTTTTGTATTTTTTACCATCAGAATTATTCCTTTTTAAATATCCTGTTGTTATGATTGCAGATTTCCTAGCTTCAGCATGTACATAATCGGGTCCTACCGTATACACTTTAATATCCAATCCTGAAACACATTATAACTTAAACTAATAAATACAAAACTAATCCTAACATTTTTGTATATTTTTGATATCATTTTTTTCTAGTGCATTTTGATTCTTTTTTTTTTTTTTTTTGATTTTTTTTTCTTGTTACTCTAGTTGTTTTGTTTTTTAATATTCATAATAATTGAAAGCGAAAGCGGTTTTTTATTTAAATATAAAATTAATGAATTAAATACATATATGGAATAAAAATGATTTGTTTTAATTCTAAATTAATTTATATATATTATTTTTTTTTTCAGTTTAAATGATTTTTACAATGATACATTTATGAAAATGTGAGTAGTAATTTTTTTTTTCTTTTTATAATGACAAACTGTTATAATTTGGTGCAATAAGAACACTGTGATTCGATACTTTTTTTTTTAAATACTTTTACTCCTACGTTTTATTGTTTAACGGAAAAAAATAAATATTACAATAAACAAAAGAAAAATTAAAAAAGATAAGTTTTGCTTTACTATATTATGAACATAAGCAAAATTTATTTAATTATGAACTTCCTAAGGGAAATTTAACTTAAATTTAGGGAATGATTTCAACAATGTGGCAAAACAAAGAAGACAAATACACCTTTTCATTTTAGTAAAAATTTCATTATTGTGAATGTTCTAGAACTCACTTTTTACGAATTTAAAATGAAACTGCAATGTAGTCCTGCTAGGATTTCAAATCATAATCGTAAAATGTACCTTCTAGGACACCCACGTTAAAAATAATAAACAGAAACACACGTACGTACAGAAATACCAATCATACAGACAAAAATAGCCAATGTACCTGTTTCTTAATGAAGAAATACAAAAAAATCAGAAAACGAAAAAAATTAGGGGAATTTAATAAAAAAATAAAAAAAGACCAAAATCAAGAAAGGGCTACAATACATTTTAATCATATTTAAACTCTTTGCACTCAAAGTACGATCCTCATTGACACTAACAAGATTTAGCGTTTTAATTTACAGTAGTATTTTGATTATCTGTGATTTATGATTTTCAATAATGTAAAATTCGATAAAATCACAAAAATTGTTTATTTTTTCAAACAAAAGGACCTCATTTACAAGCTTCTGTGGAAATTTTAGCCGAAAAAAAAAATTCGAGTGCAAAGGATTAAAATACCTATAAAATAAAATACAAAAAAAAAAATAATAGTAATAATATTCATAAAAATAACGAAAAATAGAAATAAAAGATTTTTAAGTATGGAAAAAAAATTGTTTGTTTGTGTTTTTAATAATAATTTGCTCAATTAATAATTGATGATAATGAAAATGTTTATATGTATATTTATTTATGTATGTACGTGTGTGTGTGTTTAATGTATGTATGCATTATTTGTGTTTTGTGATTGTGACATGTTTTATTTTTCTTCACCTCTTTTTTTTAAAATTTATTTTATTATAAATTCGACTAGTACTCAAAGAACATCACAAAAAGCATGAAATGTATTTTAGAAAAAAACAAGGATAAAAATAAATAAATAAATATGTAGTAGCTGTAAGTTAATAAATAATAAAAACTTATAATTGAAAAAAATTTTTTTTGTATTTAAAATGGATTAAATGCTTACCATCAGTTGGCATAAAATCTTCATAAATAAACGATCCAGTTTTTCGTACTCTTGATTCTGGTGAATAAACGCTACTACGGCTTCCAATCTAGGGAAAAATAATTAAATTGAATGTAAGTAATAATTTTTTTTATTTTTATTTTTTGAGTTTTATTTTATTTTATTTTTTACTTTTCTAAACAATCTCTGGCTACCGCCACCCGCTGATGTTGGATAATAAATGTAAATGTTATGATCTTCAGCTGATACTGGCTTCTCAACAAATGGTTTATTAAATATAATTCCATTAACTTCAACATGATCTTCAGATTCAATTAATTCATGTTCTACAAAAAATAAAAATAAGCACCATTTTAAAACCAATCTACTAAAGCGTTAGTAATATTTTAAACTATTTACTTTTTGGATCTGGTGAATCACGGTCTAATACTGCATAACGTGGTATTTCAATACCTTCACTTTCTAATATCGCGTATACCCGCCGTCTATCTTGTATATCATATTGCATATGTAAATTATTAATAACGTATGGTTTACGTAATTGTGCATATTGTATTGCTTTATCTAATGGAAAACCTTTTGAATGAAATGATATTAGACAATCACATATTGGCCAATTCTCTACAGGTTCCTGTATGTACATTAAAAGACGAAAAAAGTCCATCATAAATAAACGAATAAATAAAATCAACAATATCGTATTTGTCAACAATAGTAATTAGTGAAATGGTAATTAATTTGGGTCACTCATGCAATTAAAATCGAAACGACACTATTACTGTTATTGGCAAAATCTTTATCATTGAACCCCAGGGATAACAAATACGACAAACCTTAATTATCACATCTTCTGAGAACACAATTATTTTAATATATTCAAATTCTTGTAGACGTGTTAATATCTCTTTCATTGGTTTTGATTGTGTTTTTTTAGCCATTGCACAAACACCAACATTAACTTGTTTACCAGAATTTGACGATGCGCTACAATCGGAATCCATTCCATCATTATTTTCACTATATGCATCGATATCACCCTATTAAATAAAAAAGTAAGTATATAGTTATCATCAATGCATTTTATAGATCTTAAAAATAAAACAAAGAAATCAAAAACATGAACAGAAAAACTTTTTTAAAATAAAGAAAAAATTAAACAGAACGAAAAGAAAAGGAAAATAAAGATTTTGTATTGTATTTGTGTTTCACGTACGGATTTTAAATATTATCATGTATGTACATATATGTATAAAAATAGCAGTGGAAAATCTATTATTATTAGGATTTTTTAACACAAGAAAATTTCTTTTCTACAACCAACAAGTTTTTATTTTTGTAATGCTCAAATCATGGCTCAAATCCATGGCTCAAATCATTTCATAAAGTGCAAAGTGGGCAATGCACAAAATCGTAAATAAACAGAAAACAATCAGAAATCTTTAAAAACAAAATGCATCCAGCATTCAAAATTAAATACATATGTATAATCGAAAGAATATTCAAATCAAATAAAGAGGATTTGATAAATTCATAAGTGTATATGTATGTATGTACATGACATGTGAACAATTAATAATAAATGAATTTTTTTTTTTTTTAAAGAAAACCCAAAAAAAAGCAAACTTACACTAAATAAATCATTACAAAAATATAAACTCTCTTCATCATCATTCTTTGAATTTTCAACATTATTATCATCATCAAAATCATCATCACCATCGTATTGTTCATTATTACGATTACTATTACGATTATTATTATGATGTAATCGTCGAAATCTTTTTAAACGCCACCAATCTTTTAACCAAGACCATTCCATTATATATTTTTTTCTTTTCTTTTTTTATATTCTTTTAATTTATTAATGTAAATTTCAATTATTTATGAAAACGTGTCACTTCTCATTCAAATAAAACGACCGTAATCATGAAACTAATATTCGATAATGTATTCTTCTGTACGTAAATTGTCTTTAAATAACTTGTATTTACGAAAATAATTTTATTAAAGATAAAATGAAAAAAATAATAATTTTGATTAATATCACGAAATTTTGATTAAAAGTGATCGTCTCTGTATCACAAGCACATAATAAAGTATTTTGTCTAGTTAAGAATTTTTTAAAATTTAAAAATAAAAAATAAAAATCTATTCATATAAGTACATATATGTATACATACATACATATTTACGCTTATTTACGTACAATATTTGCATATGATATTGTATATCTACAGGGTAAACTGATTAAATAATTAAATAAAAGTAAAATAGAAAAAAATAAATAAATAAAGGAAAACTACATAATAATACTTGTGAATCAATGCAAATTTTATAAAAGCTTTTCAATGATCAAATTTTAATTTATGAATGAAATCACATGTGAACATGCATTGCTGGCTATATGTAGTTAGCAATGAAATTTATTAAGTTGATCTCAATATGTGTGTATAATGTATATATAAGAGTATATGTACATAGGTAGGTATATAAGCTATAAGAATTTGTATATCCATGAGTTTACCCTATATGTACTATATATGAATTATTACACATACTATTTTACTCCAAAAATATGATGATACATAGATGAGATTTAATTAAATTTATTTTATTTATTATTTGCGCGTGAAAATATTTATTGAATCGAAAGGCAATCAAAATAATAATTTATTATTTTATTTTATATACGTATATGTGTATGTATATGTATATAAATATGAGTAGTAACGTAAGTGACACAGTAAATTTTTCTAGGTAACAGGGGTCGGAAGTAAATTTTTATGGATTGCAAAATAAAAATATCTTATATTATGTACTTTCAATGCTCTTATCAGAAATAATATTTAATTTGAACTGGATGAACCTTCCAACGATATAGGATCCTAAAATCGATTTTACATCTATTATCTCTTAATAGGTCTATTTTCAACGACCTACAGTTTATATTGAACCACTTCCTCTTTAGAACGTATACATTAGAACTGTATTCAATATAGTGTATTCTATGCTCTGGCTCTGATCAGTACACCCTATATACATATGTAAGTAGCACTAAAAATAACGAATTTTTGATTTTTGTTTTATTTTTCATATTATGATAAGGAAACAAAGCATTGAATTAAATACGAAATTGTTGATAAATTTTTGTGTTGGTTTTATAGTACAAAAGTGAAATGTTTTATTGCACCTGCATAAGTGCTACTGATGCTATCTTTAATTAAATATTCCAATGATATTTCATTCAAAAAATTGCAATATATGCATGCAAATAAAACACTATTACATACAATGAAAACAAACAAAAATGTTTATTCATACAATTTTAAGAAAAAACAAAAGAAAAAAAAACCAAAATCAAGTAAACAAAACAGACATTTTTATTTAAATAAAAAGAGGAAAAATACTCTTTTAAAAAAAATAAACAAAAAATTAATAGCAACAAAAACAAAATTCTTAGTGAATTACATACGAGTATATAGTATATGATTTTTCAATATCTTTATTATATATGATTTTATGCAATGTTTTTAAACATATAAAAGGAAAATATATAATATTTCTCTATCTATAGCATCTATACATAATTATAAAAAAAAATAAAACTAATCAATAATAATAATAATATTCACCAAATAGGGAAAACATGAAGTTCGAAAGTCGAATGTAGTCGCTTCCGTTTCTATAAAAAGAAATACATTATACATATACAAATGAATAATGAAAATATTAAAATATTTCTACAAAAATTAGATATATTAATTGCTACCAACCAGTAACAATTGGTATACGTTGTTCCGTTATACCAGAATTTAATTTTATTTGATTATTACTATTTAAATTAATCATTTTATCCCAACTATTTCCCATGATTGTACGTATGAAAAATTTGTTTTCCTTTAATTTTATCACTTTTGTTTGTGTTTATGAAAAGAAGGCACTATACAGTATCACTTGACTATTAGTTTTCTTTTTGTCTTTTTATTTTGTTTTTGTTTTCGTTTTATTATTATCAGAATTTATTTATTATAGGACATTTTATGATGTAGATTAAAATTCCTGTCATGAAAAAGGAAAGAAGGTATTTTACAAAAAAACGATTATAGTGAATGTATAATAAAGGGAAATGAGGAATACAGAAACAAAAGGAAAGTAAAATATCTGTATTTATTATGAGAAAAAAATTTAAAAAAAAAATCCAAACCAACCGTCTTAATTATTCTTCTTAAATGGTTCTATAAGTAAAGGTTCTATCGTAAAATGTTACATTTTATGCTGTGTCTTAACCTCCACAAAAACTTTGTTGAGATACATTTTTCTTTTTTAATTTCTAAAATTGATTTCAACTGTTTGTTAGATACTTAATATAGACTATTGCATTATGGGAATTTTTGTTACACTAAAGTAATTATTGTCTACTGCAGAATCAATCTATATAAAATACAATACATTAAATGTGTATAATGACTGTTACAAAAATTAAATTAAAAAAAAAAATCATTGATTATAACGATTGTACAAAGAAATGCTTACACCTAAATGATTGAACTTAATGTTCTTTTCAATTTTTTAAAGTTCGAACTCTGAAAACATCTAAAAGAAAAGAAAGATAATTGCTGAAAATTATAAAGGTTAGAAATTATAATAATAAGGCCAAATCAAGTCGAATATTTATTTACATTTTGCATAAATTGTAATTGAGATTGAGATCTTAACATTTACTGGCGTTACTAATTTAAAAAGGACCCATAGAGAAATGACGAATCGTGATGCAGAGTTTTACAAAAAAATGTCAATTTTATTTATGCACATCACCAGTATTTTTAAATTAATGAACGACTATGACAACCCCATTTTCTACTTATAGCTGATGATTTCTTTTGTAAAAAAAGTGATCTCTGATTAGTTAGTTCAAGTTCTTCATTATTTACATCTGATGATTCACCTGAGTTATAACACTTACAGCATCATGTGAAAGATGAATTTTATGTGTTCGTATTTCTTTTCTAAATTAGTGACGTCAATTTTTTCAGTTTTAAGAAAGTGAAAATCCACGATAAGAAGATTCAAATACAACTCAAATAATTTATGCCAATTATTTGATGTATCAAATCAATTCATAGAAATACAATGAGGACACTCATACATTTATAAACTTTTACATCAAATGGTGGAAACAATGTATTTCTTACATATCAGAAATTTTCTTTAAATAACTTGTATGTAAAATACAGTAAAAATAAGATAAAATTAAGAGTATCCCTATTGTACTGTTATGGACTCAGACATATCAATGCATAAAAATTGCATTTTTTGTATGTATGTTTAATGCTTACGAACTCTAATATATATAGAATGCCATTTCAAAATAAATATAGCAACAATTTTTACTACTAGAAAATAAATTATCTACTACTATGTATGCACTATGTGCATACAAAATGTACATACGTACATGTGTATATATATATTTATTTTTTATTTATACCTTTACTTGCACAGTAGTGTGTGTGTATGAAAAATAAATAAATGAATAAATTAAATTGTACAAATAAGGTATATCCTGAGTGTACACCTACTTATATACCATAAATACAAAAATAAAAATAATAATAAAATTGAAAAAAAAAATATATATATATGTATATATAAAAAGAAAATAATGGAAGAGTATAAAATAATTTTGATAAGAGACATTTGTTTTCAATGAAAATTTTTCAGAAAATCCGGAAATTAAAAAAAATTAAGAATTAGAAAAAGAAAATCTTTTCAAAAAGACAGAAAGAAAAAAAAAGTAAGTAGTAATGTACATATTTAAAAAAAATTTTACATTTACATCTTGTCCAACAAAAAATCCAGGACGGCTGGCTTGTTTTAAATCCTGATACCCGCTTTCTAATTCGGTGTATGACATTATATTACATATTATTATTGCATTAGATATAAAATGTAATAATTCAGTTAATTGTAAATATTTTTCAATTTTTCTTTGTTTTTTATAATTATTTAAAAATATTATAATGAGAAAATACGTATAAGTATGTTGTATGTATGCGCTAACGCTATTATTTAATAAATGTTAATGTGACATATTTAAGTACAACAATGATATTTTTTCTAATTTTTGTTGTTAACCCTTTATTTTTTTTTTAATTTTTTTTTTTTTAAATAAGTGAAATGATACTTATTAACCTAATAAAAGCGTGAAAATATTATTTATAGGTAAATATATCGAACATTGGTATTAACACAAAATTAAAAAAAAAAAAACAAATCACACACAATTTTTACAAATGAAGCGAACAAAAATTTTATTTTTTCGTTTTTTATTTTAACATTATTTAATTCACTTTTTTTTTGTTCACAATTAGAAAAACTAAATAATAATCGATAAATAAAATAAATTTATTTATTTTACAGAAAATTTTTTCATTTTTCTTCTTTAAAAGAAGAAACAAATAAAATGAAAATAATCGATCGCACAATTTTCTACTTTTCACTTAAAATGTTTTTCATATCTTCTTTCTTATTTCTTACATAATGACCATATGAAAAACTTCATACTATAGTCAAAAACTATAACCGCATATGTTCGTTTGAAATGTATATGTATGAATGCATGCGCGTATACACATATGATGACATACACAACTATAAATCTGTTTGTATATAAAATTATAAATTATAATAATAAACGAAATTATCCAACAGTACTCATGTTTGTTTATACAAATTTAAATTTTTTCTAATAAAAAAATAAGTAAATATCGAAATCACATCAAACTTCAATTAAATTTCGGAACTATAAAAAGAAAATTGTTCTAAGTTCACACAGTCAACACAACACAGTTTAATTGCCAATTGTTATTTTTTTTATATTGATTTTTGCCAAATAAAAACATTTTTCGCTTTTGGGAATATTGCTAATTATACGCGTGTATTCAGTTCACAGCAAATTCAATAATTCATTACTAATTAATAATTGTTGTCTCCAATTTTCATCAACTGACGTCATTCATTACTGTTTAATTACTCATACCGTTCGTTCATACATTTTTTTGTTCTGTTCTTGACCAAGGCCAATTGCTGTACAACAACACAACACAAACACAACATCTATGCAATTCGAATGAATGTGCATTTTATCAAATTTTATATGCATATTTGTATGTAAATAAATGCTTTCTCATATATCCCAGCAATCAATTTCTCAAAGTTCATTTTAGCGAAGAATTTTTAAACCAAGAATTCTTCGATGACTCTTTACTTTACGAAAATTTTGAAAATTTAGACAAAAACAGAAAAAAATAATCTTCGGCAAACTAATTTGATATTTCGAATAAAACTGTCTACTGGGATATGTATGATACAAATGCATGTACATGTACAGTTGTATAATACACAACCAATATCAATTTGATATCAATTTATACCGTGTTAAATGTAAATATGTATTAAGTGAAAAAATAAACAGAAAAAAATATTTACAAACAATTCACACGCAACATAAAAAAGGTAGGTACATACATATGTGTATGTCATATGACTTTGGTTTTTGTTTAAATTTTTGTTTAGGATTAACCACCGGTGTTATTCAACCAATTCAAATGTAATATCTGGCAAGATCCACAGAATACAAGATTTATAGATTGTGTTTTATGGATCTTTGTATCTGGTATGAGTTTGTATGAATTTGTATTTATTTTGTTTTGTACTGTACGGGAAGCATGAAGCATAATATATATGTATGTTTATTATGTGATATGGTATAGTATTAGTATTTAGTATGATCATATGATGAAGTCATGGATGTTGGATACCAATTTGTTAAATCTATAATTTACTGAAACCAATACACTGAAATCCTGGATACTTTTATTCAACCATCAATTAAATGAGTCGTGGCCCTTGTTATCCTTACAATCCAACGACAAATTCCCCTTCTCTTCACCTTCGTCCAGTTTAAATCAACAGAATACACCTTACGCTAATAACTACTTGTTATTTTATGTTTATTATTTTGTTTATAAAAATAAACAAAGTTCACGTTGCCTAAGTACTGATGTTATGGATATATAAAAATCAAAATTAATTCAAACACCTGCAATCGAATTCAACTATACATATTCAATTTTTAAAGACAAAATACAGACAAGAATTTTAAATTTCGAAGTACCTATAAATTGTAAAAACTTTTTATCTTCGTATTAAAAGTAAAAAACAAACTCAAATTAAACAACAAATTTATTATAATGCCAGAAGGTACTGAAAATAAAAATCCAAATGAGGTGGAAGAAAAAAAGAAATCACCCGATGAAAAAGAATTTAAGAAAGCTTTAATTGTAAGTTCAGAAAAATGGAATAACGTTCTAAGTAATTTAAATCGTGATGATGAAGCAAAGAAAAAAATCGAAGATGAAAAAAATTTTAAGAAATATCTTAAAGAAGGATCTGAGGAAATTAAAAGTAAATGGCCAACAAGAATTGTAAAAAGAACACCCGGTTATAAAATTGAACAACAAAAACAAAAACTTGAAGAAAAAATGTTAAAAGGTAAAATGTTAAAAAAATATTTAGATGGTGTCCTTTGAAGATGTTAAAAACCTTCTATAATTTATTCCAAATTTCATACAAATTAGATAAAGAACATTATAAAGAAATTCAAGAGAATGAAGAAAAACTTCGAAAAGAAAAAATTGAAAAGGCAAAAAAGTTGGTGTTACAATTGAAACCAGGACCAAGAGAATTAGATAGTGCAGCAATGTGTAGTGAGGTAATTAAAGGTCGAGAAATTCAAAAATTTATAAAAGCTGAATTTGAAATAAAACTTAAAGAAGAGGAAAAGAAAGAGAATGAAAAAATTCAAGCACAAAATAAAAAATGGGATGATGATCAACAAAAACGGATTATTGAGATGAAAAAACGCAATGAAAAATATAGAACTGAATTGCAAAAACAAATTGATAATAATCGAAAAACTAAAACTGAATACGCTGAATACATGAAAGAATGTGAGAAAATGTTCAAAGAAAAGCAGCAAAAAGATCTACTAAGCGAAGTTGAAAAAGAGAAGATCATTTTAGAACGTAAAAAAGAAGCAATGCGTAAAAGTGCATTGGAGGCAATGAAAATGATGGAACAGAGGCGTTTACGTAAGTCTCCTGAACTCTAGTTCTAGTCTCTTTAATATTCTGAGAATTTAAGATCTTGGATTTTAAACACAAATTATTGGTTTTTATTTTACAGGTGAAAAAACAGAAGAGTTTATCGAAACAAAAGTTGCCGAAATTTATAATGAAGGTAAAAATAATATTACAAACATTATAAAAGAAAAACAAAAAGAAATGCGTGATGGAAACGTGAAAAAAATTGAAGAAAGTGCGAAAATTCTAGAAGCCCTCAAAGAACAAGAAGAGGATAATGAAACAAATAGATTGAAAGACGACACAGAAGAATTTAAAAATAAGTTAAGCGAATGGGAAAAGGATAAAATTGAAAAAGCTAAAAAGCGTAAAGCTGAGAGAATTAAGGCTTATATGGAAGAGAAAGAAAGACAAAAACTTGAAAAAGAAAAAAAGGATATTAAATTAAAATGGGATATTGCTAATCGTCTTAAAAATGAGGAAGTTAATCAGGAATTTTATAAATTGCAAGGAAAACAAAAAGCTCTAAACGCTTATGAGGTCAAATCGATATTATCAGAGCAAATTCGTGAAAAAAAATTACGTGAATTAGAAGAAAAAGAAATGGATAAATTATATGATACAAGTCAAATGTATAAGGAAGAGGATTCATATTTTATGAATTATGGAAATAAATTAATTCAAAATGCTAATGAAAAAGATCGTCCAACATTTCCAATTATTCGTGCTATTGAAGAATACAAAAAAAGAAATGGTATCGGAGGATCTACAAATAAAAGGTTTTCACCAAGAATAGGGCTAAAATGCAATTGTAAACCAACTACTAAACCAGTAATCAAATATGATTTGGATGAACTGAAGCAATTAAAGCCGATTAATGCCCCTGTAGAAGTATTATGGGCTTGGATTTAAAAAATTCTGTTTTGTTCTGCTGGAAAAGTTTTCGTTAATTTGATTTTGCTTAAAATTTATTTCTTTCGTTTTCTTTGTACAAGTTTTGTAATTAAAAAAAAAAACGTTATAAAAAATTTGTAATGACTTGTCTTGTTGGTATCTAATAAAATGATATTTATAAAAAAAATGCAAGGATTACCCACGTAATTTATTCGCTTTTGCTTTTAATATTTTTCGATCTTTAGCAATGATTTCCATTCGTTCCTTGGGACTATACTCAAAGAAGATGTTGTGAAGGTTTTCACATGCTGATGTTAACTGAAAAAATAGAAAATTCTCACGAACCGATCATAAATTGGAAGATCATTTAATTTTTGTGGTAGTACCTGTTGCAATAAACGTGCTTTTAGTTTAATATTATCCTCGGTATCATCATTCCTTGTTTCCATATGTAATTGTAAAACAAATAACAATGTATCACGTATTGTTTGAACGATCCTTTGAACATGATCAGTTTTAAATAGTCTCCTGGTTAAATATCCTCGAGCATATGCATTAATTTTTGTTACAGCCTCTTCCTATGAAATTTAAATTTCAGCGTAAAAATTTGAAAGTACAAAAAGTCTAAGATTCCTTTGCAATTTTGTTAAAATAAGGCTCTTAATTTACAATTATAAAAAGATTAATCTAGAAAATTAAAATGTTAGTAGTAAAAACGCATGCAAATTTTGTTTTTAAGATTTATTTGTCCAAAAATAACTAATCGATTACAAAATCTTTAAATATTTTTTTTACGTTATAACAAGGCACAAATATGTTAGTACACGTAGCTAAAAGTAGTATTAAAGCGCTATTTAAAACTTACTTTCTTTAAAAGATTTGAATTTCCATAGAGTTTTTTTGATGTTGGTGTACCACCGCTTTCGCCACCTTTCAACGGAAATGATTTTCTTTGAGGACTACATTTTGATGTTGGCGTACTTCTAGTTGTTGCTGTATCAAGATTATCATTTGAATTAACTCGCTTTAATGATAATGGTCTCATTGGTGATGTAAATGATGAACTTCCATATTCGCTATCATCGTCATCATCACCATCACCATCATTACCGTAATCTAATGAATTCTTATTTATCGATAAATATATCTCATCAGACCATACAGATTTAATACGTGGCTCATTTGTTGTTACATTCTTTTTAATATTAGATGTAAATTTTTCTAATAACAATTTTTGTTGCTTTTCAAAATTCTCTTGCATTAATCTTTGTTCTTCTTGTTGTTTTTGTAACAATTCCTTCAATTTTGTACGATGTTTATCTTCAATTTCGTCGATCATTTCTTTAATTTGCTGAAAATTACTATTATTATTACCAGAATTAATAGTATTATTATCACCAGCATTATCTTCTAAAATAAATGATTCATGTAAATTTAGTTGATTTTTCTGTCGTACTGGTGTACGTTGATTTTTATTATGTTGTTGTTGTACAACGGATGATGGTTTCATTATAATCGTATTATTTGATGATGTTTTATTTAATTGATGATTTTTATGTTTTCTTAAAACTTTTGATGTTTTACAAATTGATTTAACATCATATGGGCTTTTTTTATTTTTATATAATACATTAGATGCTATGAATATTGAATTAATTTTCGATGTATCAGATGATGTTTTAAAACATTTTCTTTCAAATTTATTTGGCTTTAATGATTTTCCAACTTTTGATAAGGATGTTGATGATAATGGAACACTTAAAGATTTTGTATGTGATTTTTTATTGATATTAGAATTATTGGTACATGATGATGGTACAGTTTTATATAATTCGTCTATTTTATTATTATTATTATTATTATTATTACATTTCATGATATGTTCAATTAAAGCTTCACTTGGACTATCTAATATAAATGAATTCGATCGTATGATTTGTTTTTGATTTTCAAAATCATCATTTGGTAATGGTGTAGGAGTTGAAGGAGATTTCATTTTTTCTCTTAATTCTGCTATAACTTGTTCTTGTTTATCTTTTAATGGTGTCGGTGGTTCAATAATTATAGATGGAATTTCTTTATTAAGATCCTTCAGTTGTATTTGAACATCGTTATATGATCGTTTAGGTGATAATTTAACAGGGGATGAAGATTTTTGTACTGTTTTCGATTGTACTATAGATTCCTTTTCATGCATTTTTCTATTCTTTACAGAATTTCCTTCGAATTTGCCTTTATTCTTTTGGTCATTTTCTTTTACAAATGATTTTCTCACTTCTAATGAAGTATAGCTGCAGTCATCATCACCATCATTATCGTCATCTTGAGATGGTATTGTTATAGTATTATTGGTAATATCACATATAAAGAGATCAGATCTAGCTAAATTCAGATTTTTTGTTCTATCGATTGATTGTTGTTGATGCTGCTGCGGTTGGTTTTTAGATTCTCTAATTTCTTTTAACAAATTGGACACTTGAAGGTATTCATTGTCCATTGTTGGCGTCGTTATTGTTTTTTGAGTTGATGCTGTTGTAATACTACATAAATCATCTATTTCACTATGATCTGTATCAAACATTCTTTTTGATGCTACTGTTGCTATTGTCGACGTCTCTGTTATCTTTATATCACGTTCTAATTTTAATTTTGTTTCAAGTGCTACAGCTAAATCCCTGTAATTTCTCATTTCTTGACGTTTTTCATCAGTCATCTAAAATAAGAAAATATTACGCATGTAATTACATGTTACTCTAATCTATGTATGTGTAAATGTACTTACCAATGGAGGTAGTATTGGAACGTTATCAATACGAAATATGGATTCATATGTTTTGATTGGTGTCATAATCAAAACTAATTTAATTAATTATTAAATATTGAAAAAATTAAATTTTAATTAAAAATGCAAAAATAAATAAACACGAACACGTTAATGAAACTTATGAAATCAAAATAGAAAAATTAGCTTTGAAATGCACATAAAATTTTTAAACTAATTACTAATATTTATCGCTCATTTTTTCTTTATTTTTTTGTTTCTATGTCATATCGTTTCCAAGGCAATCTTTAATAAAAACTAAAAAGGAAACTTAATAAATTTTTAAACTGAAAAAAAAAACGAAGAAAAACAAAAACAGAAAAAAAACATTCACAAATTTCACAAGCTGTTATGTTTACGCTACAATAATTACATTTCTTTCCAGCTTTTGCTATTTATTTTTGTTTAGGTTTGTAATTTGTATACGGTTTTGTATATGCATATATGTACATAACAATTTCCTAACCTCTTAAAATCACTATATGTACATACATTGTATATGAATGCCAAAAAGCAAAACAAAAACGTCATTACCCTAGTCAATCTGAATTCTGAATTATGTGTTTGTGTGTATGCTTTATAAAATTTGAATTCGCCGAGATCAAAATCTATCGTATTGCAAATAAGTATTTTGAATCGATTAAGCATTTTTATCGATATTTTATTCTACCACTGATGTATCATTTTACATTTCCGTTACAAAATATAAAGTATAAATCCAACATCCTAGAGACTTAGAAGTACAATATACATATCTCAATAACTTATAAATTTTAATCACTCAACAGGAATTTAATTTCCAAAAAGAAAACAAAAATTCCTGAAAAACATTTAAGTATGCTCTGAATATAATGTTCCATTTAACATTTTAATTTTAAAATTTCAACGTATCACATATTGTATATTTTTACAAATTTTCTAATTAAAAAAAGCAAAAAAAAAAAACAACAAAAAAAGAAGAAAAAATGTCTGAATCAAAATATAATATTGGGTCACGAGAATTAAAAACTAGGCAAGGTTTTATACAGCTTTTAAGAGCATTATTATGTGAATTTGTTGGTACATTCATACTAAATTTTTTTGGTTGCGGCTCTGTATTACAAAATAGTCCAGTTTTTATACCATTTGGATTTGGTTTAGCTGTATTTGTTGCAAATGCATCCGCATTTCATATAAGTGGTGGTCATATAAATCCTGCTGTTACACTATCTTTATTAGCATGCGGTAGAATACCAGTACTTAACGCATTATTTTATATTTTAATACAAATGTTTGGAGCTGTTACTGGTTCATGCTTACTGGGATTATTATGCAATTGTGATACATGCCCATCAAAATTAGGTACTGATGTATCAGTTGGTACTGGATTCGCTTTTGAATTCTTTTTAGGATTTCTATTATTATGGATTGTATTTTCCATAAGTGATGCAACAACAAATGAAAAACATTATATTGCATCACTAGTAATTGGTCTAACAATTGCGTTAGGACATCTTGGTGTAATGAAATTTACTGGTAGTAGTATGAATCCAGCACGTAGTTTGGGTTCTGCTGTTGCATCAGGAAATTACGAAAATATATGGATTTATTTGATTGCACCAATAATTGGTGGTGTTACAGCTGCATTATTACACGAATTATGCATTGGAGCAACATTTATACAGAATGTAGCAGTAGAATAATTTTAAATTAACTATACAGGATCATATAGAATTAATGTAAAATTTAAATTTGTGTAACGGAAAATTGTATGTTTGTTTTATAAAAATAAAAATTCTAACTTTTTTTAACGTTTCTTAAGTTTGTGTTTTTTCTTTTTTTTTATTATTATAATTTCAATTATAAAACATATTGTGTAATTTGAACATTTTAAAGTTCATTACACGTACTACTAAATATCTTAAGATCTTATAATCTTAAATAAAATGTTTATTATTTAATAATGAATAGAACATCTTAAAGAATACACTTCAATGAATTTTAGTAATAAATCACAAAATTACACAATGTGTCTGTAATCATAAAATGTTCTTGTACATACATATGTATGTAAATTATTTTGAAATAGATACACGTATTATGAGTATGTACATATGTAATATGTAAGTCACATAAATATATAACAATTGTGTTGTTTTGTGTTATCATAATATTTGTAATCATTATTGTAATGATTTTAGAAAATGTCCAATGGTTGAATACGTAAAACATATTAGATACAGTTAAACTTATCTATATTGGTCACCCATCCGATTCAAAAAAGTTTGGCCAATTTATGCAGGTGAATAAGATACAGAAAGGATAGATTATACAAAAAAAATCTCATCTTTTGAATTTATATGAACACTGAGGTAAATAAAAAGTTAGCCAATTTTGAAGTTATTGCAAAAGTTTACAGGATCTCACTTTAAAAGAAACTGTATACCGTGTTTGTATTTTCTATTCTGTACATTTTTAATGGAAATTGTCTTTTATTCTAATTGTTAACAATTTAAAATAGATACTCTTGTAAATTAAGAAACTTTATTTTTTTTTCATTCATATTCTGTTTTTAATAGATATTTTGTTGTTTACATCAAAATAATTTTCACGTTTATGTCATTAAAAGAAAAGAATATTTTCTTCATTCTCCATTTTCTTTCAGAAAAAAAAAACAAACGAGAACCATAATAAAGGTTTCAAATACTTAAAATGCAATACAAAAGTTTTTTTCGACAACAAGACTATTTAACAATTCTGTCTATATTTTTTTGTCAAAGGGAGAAAATATAAAAAAAAGCCAACCTGAAGAACTCGTAGTATTTCCACAAGACCAAAAAAAAAAAAAAAACGACAAAACAAAATTCATAATATATCGAATGGTATGCAAAGCATGTGCTTTGAAAACCTATATTGCCGTCATTTTTATTTGTTCGATGAAACGTGTATTGTGGACTAATCGTATAGTAAAATGAGATATTATAATTTTATTTATTTTTTTATTTTTTGGTATAATACACGTAAAATCGAAATATGTACGGCTAAGTATGTAATAGCAGTAAATAAATACGTACATATGTATATGTAAATACATACTACATGTCGTTATTTCATTATGCACGCATATACTATTATTTTACTGGTTTCTTTTTTATGATGACGATGACAACATGGTTATCATTTATGATAACAATAATAATAATAATATATACTGTACTATTTTGAATATAATAGAACAAAATACTTCATATATAACGTTCATCTAACTGTACATGTGTACTTATGGTGTCAGTATATAATAACAGTCTGTAATATCTTTATTTAAAATGTATCTACCAGCTATACCTACATACCTTATATGCTCATCATTTATTTATAAAATCTTCTAGATTTTTGCACAGACCAATTCAAACTTAACATAACATAATATTTCATAGACCGTAATAAATTCATAGACAAAAAACCATAATGTATACTCATTATATTTTGCTAATGATACTATTGTTGTTATTTAACAAAATGACTCGTCTATATACTACAATATAATTTCATTATCATAAAATAAATGTATAAATACTTTTTACATTACATTAGGTAAATACAGTTTATTTACAGTTTGAATGGACAGAATAAATAAATTATTATCTTTTAAATTACTTAATCTATGTAACTTACTTTAGACAATATTCATATTACTTAAACCTGCCTCCCTGTGCCTAGACTTAGATTATCAGAGCAAATCAGACTAAACATTCCTCTTATGTTCTAAGATATTGTATAATATTTTAATTGTTTAATTTTTACAAGGACGAATTTTACACAGAACACACAAAAAAAATCTATGTTTATAGATCATAACACAATTAAACGATATGTTAGACAAATTCATTAAAATTTTAATTCTAGTTTTTGCCTTCTGCAAATGAATTCAACAGTAAAACATGTTAAATTTCAACAATATTTTCTTAATGGATAGCTTTTTTTTTTTACAAGTATACTAACACATAAAAATCTGAGTCATATTTTGAAATATGTTTATGTATAATTTTATAAGTATGACTCTGAAAAAGTAAAAGATATTTTGAATTTTGCAAAGAAACATCGAGTAAAAATTCAAGTGGATTTTCTTCATTTTATTTATTATAACCATCATATTAACTAAGTATATGTGTGTATATATTACAGAAACACATAAAATCTGAAGTCTGAACAGTATATGTACATGTAAACTTACATTTCTGTATGTTTTATGAAAAAGCAACTGGTAGCTTTTTAACCAACTTTATTTTACTACTCGGAATATACCATATATACGACTATACCATTACTACCACTATTTTAATACTTTATTTATTACAGTGTTGACTGTTGTTGATGATGATGGTAATAATAAACGATTGTATAGTATCTACGTACGTGCATTTCAATTTTTCAACTGACAAAAGTTTATGTAAAAGAAGAAAATTTTGTATGTAATATTGGTTAGTTGGTGGTGGTAAAAAAAAAAAGTAAAGAAAAAATACAACAGAACCTTCATCAACATTCAGATTCAGTTAAATATTGAATTTGAGTTAGTATATTCGTGGCTTTTGATTGATATAGTGTATTTGGTAAATTGCAATATTTATACTTGTGTTTTTCCTTTTTTTTTAAAAAAAGAAACTCGTTAGACAAAACTATTTTATTTCTTTTATTTTATTTAAAAAAAAAAAAATAAAAATAAAAAATTATTAAAAAAAAACCAAAGTAATTGTCATTTAAAGTTGTATATAAAACCTACGTACATTTACCATACTATACGTTATATATGGAATATCCGTAATACCGTATACGCTGCACATATATGTACGTTATTGTCATTAAAAAAAAAAAACAACGTTAATAAATTATTATTATAAAATATCTAAGACAGAAGATTGAATTACAGATACTTGAAAATTGGAATCCATAGTAATTTTTGTAATTTAAAAAATTTAATTTTATTGTGCCTGTTTGTGTTTATTTCAGTCAATTTTTTTTTTTTAATGTGTATTTTCGCAATATAGAAATTGCAACGTGTAGTGTACTGAAGTGCTTTAAAAAAGTAATATATAGAAAAATCACAAATATTTTAGTACCCTAATATTTCTTTATTAATTTTTTGTATATTTTTATTTTTGTTTTCTTTTTTTTTTTTACGTAATTACATACATATGAAACGTAAAGAAAGTGCATCAAATTTTCAGTGAAAATTGCACAAAAAAAAAATAATAACAAGGAAAAACAAAAAATTTTCAAATGGCATTTAAAAGTTTAAACTAAAAGGATATTTTATTCTTTTTTGTCTTATACTACGGTAGTGTTTAATATGTTATCTGTGTGACGTGTAAAAAATTATAACAATTTATTACATGAAATTAAATAAAATTATATATAATTATTAATTGAAAAGAAAACTAGATTTTTTCAAAATGTTTCCGGTAAGTATAGAAAAATATCTGATAAAGATCAGTAGATATTTATATTGTAAAATTAAGTTGATAAATATAAGGATAAGACATATCCTGTGGAAATAGAATAAGACCCCCTCCCCTACTTTAAAGAAAATAGTCGAAAGTTAAAAAAAAAAATTACAATCAATTTTTTAGTAAAATTTCTTTTTCCGGAAACCCGGATGATAAATTTAACACACTTAAATAGATGGAGAAAATAACGAATATCCTTTTAGGCCTTATGTTTCTCTTTTGTTCATTAAAAGGGTTTTTTTCGTTCGTGAGATTTTATCTTAAACAAAAAAAAAAGTGAAAAAAGTAATTATCATCAATGACCTAATTTATAGTCCAATGAAGATCTAGATGTTGCACTTATCCTGTGCTACAAGTTTCAATTCACATGACAATTATTTAAATTTTTTTTTTGTTTTTTGTATACATACTAACTACCTTAGTGACACCCTATTCGAAAACATGACTTCAACTTCTACTGTATATTTTAATATTCAATTTTTTATTTTTCATTTGCACATACATACAATACATTGATGAAAGCATGCATGCAAACATTTATATTCACTTTATTTTTATTCACTGCTGTGTACGTACATACATACATATATACATACTGATATTTTATGAAGAGAATAAATTCTTGAAAACTTTTAAATAATAAATAAATAATATAAAAGTGAATAAATAATTTAGTTTAACCTTATATTTTAAGTGTCTGAAATAGTTTAGTTATGGTAGTATTTGAAATACAACTTTTTTAAATATATGAAGTACAATCACTCTTTGGAATTTTATATACAGCACATTTATATTACGCATACATTTATAATATCTATTACTTGACTTGATCTGTTATGCATTTAATTGATCTCTATAAATAGTTATAGTGCACAAATATACATACACGTATGTTTGTTGGTATTTATACATATTTCTTTAAAGTATATTTATGCAAATTCAATATACCATGATATCGAAAATATCTTAAGACTTACGTAGTTACCTCACATATCGTTGTATGTAAATGCATACATATGTATATCCGTTACAGTTTTTAGTTTTACCTGATGAATCTTGTATACTGTTCTTTAGCATCATACATATTTTGCATTATATAAAGACAATATTCGTGTATTATTGATTTTCAAATATACAAAAAATAAAAAATAAAAAATAAAAAATTACAGTTTCTTATAAAAATGTCGATATTTTTTTGTGTGTATTTGATTATATTTATTTATTTTCTGATGATTGTTACAAATTCATAGTTCGTGGGAAAATTTTTCGCAGATGATATTTAGGCATGGTATATATATGTATAAGGCAATTAAAATAATTAAACTTAAATTTTAGCATATACACACAGAAATATAAGAAGGTTACATAATCAAAATCTATAAATTTTCATATCCCAATATCAGCGAAAATACCAAATCAACATCGTCATCATCATCGTCATCGTTATCTTTCTTCGACATTGTTTGGTTTTCTTTTTTTTTTTATTGTTTTTACTTAAGTAGAGTTTCTTTCATTTGCAAATCAAATTTTAAATATTTCATTGAATAAATATATGCAAAATTTTATAATTATGTAAACACATCGTAACCATACATTTGAATCATATTTGTACATGATTATGAAATAATGAAATATGTAAAAAAGTTATAAAATCTTTTAACTTATTTATACTTAGGTCGTTTTAAGTGTGGTATACGTATGTATATATGATATTTTGATATTTAACAATTTTAATCAAATTTCATTGAAGATTATATTATTGAATAAAATTTCTGTTTAAATAATAAAGAATAAATATTTAAAATTTTTTATAGATATTCTGTTTTTACATTTATTAAATAAATTTTATTGATATTTATAAAGAAAAAAGACTTGAAAATTTTGATAACTTAAAACTTTTAGATTTTGTACGACTTATTTACATAAATTTTCTAATAATACAAATATAAGTCAATTAACTAGGATGTATTGAAAAGAACATACACTACATTATCATTCTTTTTTCGTAGGATAATATGTTTACCTGCGATTGTTATAGATACATATGTTTAACAGTTAAAGTACTAATGTAACTTTTTTTAAAATGTACAAATGCCTAGATTTGTACGTAGTTTTCGAACCACTGGGCTGTATTTCTAAGGAACTCAATTTATGTTAGAATCTAGATACGTCGTCACATTGGAAAATTCTGCGTGAAAATATTAGCGTGATTATTATTATTATCTTCTAAAGTAACCTTTTGCACTATATTATGGCCAAGAAGGCCAAGACATACATAGAACATAATCTGTTGTGTAAAGGGAAACCATCAAAAAAGAGGATGAGTTTTGCTGGAATTTAATGAGAAATCATCATTGTGTTTCGTATGTGTAAGTGACTGTTAGTAACGGATGGGTTAACACCACCACCACCACAAGCTTAGATGAGATAAACCAATATCTAGATGTTTTCTTTGTTTTATTTGAATTCAAAAATTATATGACTAAGACAAACTGAGAATTAATAAATTTGGGGCCCAATTGTGTAATTGACTAGCTTATAATCATTAACCATGATATTTTTGCTGTTAATGAAATTACAAATTTTAAATTTGAATTCATTTATCTTATTCTCCGCGATTACACACATATTACATATGTATGTATACGATACATCATCCATGAAATTAGATTACAAAATAATAAGCAAAAGAAATACATGTATTATGTATGCAAAATAATAAACAAAAAATAAAATAAATTAATTTTGGAAGTTTTTTTGTTTTTGATTTTTTATTACATTATCTCATATCACCAAAAAAAATTTTGGAAAAATTATTCAAAACAGGTTTTTATTTTATGGACAAAAAAAGAAGAAAAGAAAAATGCAAAAATAAAAATTTTTTGAAAAAAAAAAAAGATAAATTTGCTTTCATTTTTACTTTTTTTATTATTATTATTTTTTTTTTGTTTTATTCAAAATACATCATAATAACAGTCAAAAATTTCATAATCTAACATGCGCCTGTATAATAAATATTTTATTTCTAAAAATAAAAGTGAACAACGATATAACAAGCATTTTATGCGGTTCACATACATATATATACACATATGTACTCGTACATGAATAAAAGCATGTATAAAAAAACTAAAACATTAAGAGCTCTAAAGTGAAAGTAATCACATGGATAGATTTTAAATTATTGTAGTATAAGATCTGATCACTGGTTTGACATTATGTGAACATAAATAAGTGATGATGTATTGAATTTTCAATTGAAACATTTTATAGCGAAATCATGGAAAACACAATTTGTTGACATCATAACAAGAGGTTTAGATTTGTATTCTGAGGCAGAAGAACGTCCAAGAAAAAAATCATAACATGAAAGTGAATGATGTTCATGAAAGTGTCTGACTTGATTTACTTGTAGGAATTATCAAAGACAATAAATTCTATCAGTCAGTAATATGAGTTTTTACATTTGTACATACGTATCTAAGTAATATTAAATGTAGTAAGTACCTACATGCAAACCTGTACACCTTAATTTTATTCATGTGATCTTATAGAATAGTTTAGTTATAGCACACAATCAAAGAATACGTGTTTGACCTTGACATTTCTTAATGACATATGAAACACACCTGAATATACTATTTGACTTATGTATGTATGTTTTTTTTTTTAAATTTTATGCAAAATTTATTTAACTTTTACATTTTATATATTGACAAAAAATGAAACGAGTTATTTGTACCCGGTATTATAGGAAAAAACGAAGAAATACGTTAATAAATCGAAATAAAGATATTGATCAATCTTATATTTGTTTAAAGCATTCCTAAAAGCAATTGAAACCTGTGTGATTATACAAATTTCAAAACAGAATTAAAATTGTTATTAGCTAAAATGCTACTTCAGAAATTTCAATTTGCTATCTTTATTCAATTTAGATCACGAAATTATAATGTACATTTGAATGATCAATTCAAAAAATTTCCTAAACTTTATGACAACATGACATTTTTACGTTCGTCATTTGAAAATCATACAATTAATTGAATTGTAGCAGAAAGTATCAATTATGTGCCAATACTTACTTGTATGCATACTTTCATGCTCATTTTAAAAATTTCTCAATATGAAACGCTTTTATGCATTACAAAAAATGCAAACTCTATACATATTATAGAATATATAGAGTGATTGCATGTTGCATGTCACATTACAAAAAAAAAAAGAGGAAAAACAAAATTTTCAATTTTATTTGTTGACAACACATACATACGTACATACACGTATGTAATGTATATGAAATTTTGAATCAATTCTGCAATTTTGAAGCTCAATGAAAGTACACAATACATGTATATATTTGCAATGAAATTTCTAAAAATGCAGATCACACTGAAACTTTTGATTCAAAAACTTTTTGAACTCATCAAACTTCGCTGTTTAAACTTTTTAAAAATGAGAAAAAAATATGAAAAATATAAATAGGAAATTACATTAAAGAAAAAAAAAAACATTAATGACCATTTATCATAATAAGTTGAAATTGCATTAAAATTAATTTTAATTTGTGGTTTTTTAAATGCATTCTTGATGGTTAATAAAAAAATTTTTTTTCAATGTATCTACACACTGATGCTCATTTATGTATGTACATATTTTATATTATGTTCACATTTTTAATTTCAACTTCTTTTTATTCATTTAAACCTGATGTTTTACTACTTTATTTAACAATTTAATTTCTATATAAATTTTTCATGTGTACAGATTGCAGAAATTCCATTCCTAAATATGCGTTTATGTGCGTGTATATTTTAGTAACGGCGGAAAATTATGAATATTAATGTATGCAATTTAAAATATATGTAAACATGTGCGTATGTGTTATTAAAACTTGTTCTACGGCTTTCGTGCTTGACAATAAAATGTTTATACATATACGTATACATATGTACATACGCATGAACATAAAAAAAAAATTAAAAAATTAAAAAAATACTTTCACATATGAAAACATGATTTTATTTTAAATAAATGAAAAAAAAAATCGAGAAATTATCATTTAATAAATAACAAGTGTACAATATACGTGTGGTGGTATATAATTTTGACTAATATCATATTTGGAAGGGTTAGAAAATCTGTTTTAATTTTGATGAAGACCTGATAATGAGCAACAACCGTTACAACGAACAGTTCGCGAATCTATAGGGTTGTTTTATTGAAAGCTCTGTGTTATCACCCCTTCAATTCAACAATTCTTGAATATACACTATCTATCTTCTTAATATCTTATCCTCCTCTATTATTATTATATCTCATTTTTATTACTTTTAGCAGTATTATTATATTATAATCTTGAATTCTTGTTTAACTTCTTATTTTCTATCATCTACAATTTCATCTGCAAACATCCTGTACCTTACACCATGCACACTTTCAAAAAATTATGTTAATTTTTTTATCTTTAATAGGGGATTTTTTATTTTTATATGTAAATACATGTATACTATATATATATTTTTTTTAAACCAAAATATTGAATTTTTACTTTAAAATAAGAACACACATTTAATTTTCGTATTACATGGAATATTAAAATTTTTACATTATAAATTCATTCCGGATTTGTGTCTACATATTATATTGGATGTATTGTAACGATTTTATAAATTATGAAAAAGGACTCTTTTTTTCTGAATCATTATAATAGGATATATCTCTCTGATATATTTTATAAGCTTGAAATATTACAATACATACATATATATGTAGGTTTTCTACGTGTATATGTATACATTCAATTGGAATATTCTTTTCAAAATTATATGTATTATTGTGTACGTATACACACGTACACAGATTTATGCGATATTATATACCAATTGAATAAAAAACTTAAAATATTATTTTGTACTTAACTAAGCAGAAATTTATAAGTTTTATGATTTAATTTGATTTTATTCTAGAACATAAATTTATACAAGTATGTATGTACATAAACATACATTTGCATTACAATGTAGATAATCATATGATAAAATATATTTTTTCTCTTTATGGTATGGAAAAATTTGAAAATATACTACATACAATTTATTTAATTTTACGGATCAATATTCGGTATGATATTACTTTTTTTTGGTATCAGGAAAATGGAAAAATAATGGAAAATATAAGGATAATAATATCAGATGTCAACTGAAATGTTAGATGAAAATATAATAAGCCGCGGATAATTCGTATTTTTTGAACTCAATTCTAAAGAGGTACAAATGTACAATAGAGCCTCACAACCCTCACTGCTTAAGTTAAGTTATCATAGTATATAAAATAAGTTAAAGAAAGAGATTTGATTCTTGATTGAATGCTCATACATAGATCATGTAATACATATTTCATATTTTCTAGTCTTTACAAATATGTACCTACCCACATTTCATTTTACACCTAACATCAACTGGAATCTGAATATTCTTTTTCGGTTCTTAATCATCATTCTACACAATTGAGTATTGTCATGTTTGGTGCGTACATCTTGCAGTCATGCCATTTGGCATTATCCTCGCATCCGTTTGTTCATAGACATCAGAACAAAATTTATCCATTACATTTGATTCTTTATCTTATAAAAACAGTTATAAGTATTAAAATTGAAAAATACCTTATGTAACTGTATGGAAAACACAATAAACTTAAATGCCACAAAATGGCCAGTATAATGTTTGAAAATGATCGTTGAAATGTCATTAAACGCATACAATTCTCAATGATCTTTTAACATTTTTTTTTTTTTTTTGTTTTAAATTACCTGATAAGCTTATTAATGAACATATTTCTTACACATAAAGTTGGAAAATACAAAGTTACATGATTTGACCTTGGTATTCAAAATGCAAAACATAAAAATTTTATTAATTTCCATTTTATTTTCTGCACGTCCTAACCGTCATATAGTGCAACAAATTTGTATTCAACAAAATTTATATGATAAAATTTTTTGCATAGTACGGACATAAATTTGTAATTTCTAATTATTTTCTATTTTCTGTTGATTATTTTTTTCTGATGGTAATAACAAAGGTAATAATTTAAATTTAAATTTGAAAAAAAAAAAAAACAATGATTGCATTATTATACATATGTGCAATTACAACAAATGAAGTATCATCGCATCGGCAAATGTGTGGTATAGTGGTTCAAGTGTAAATCAAGGTGCGTTATTATATGCACAATACGTAGATTTACAATTAAAATTTTTCTTTTCCTTTCTTTTTTATAATCTTTTTACTTTCAATTGAACAATTGTGAATAATGTTGATGAATATGAAAAAGTTTTAAATTTTTCCCCCTTTTGGTATATTAAAATTTCAATCTTTGTATAATGTTTTTTTTTTTTTTTTTGTTTTATGACTGAAGGCATAGAGTGCATAAATTTGTACAAAGTTTTAAAAAATTTTCAATTTTTATTGAAATGATTGAATCAATCACAGAATGATAATGGCCTAAAAATTGAGGAGAGTGCATATGTCAACAAACGTATGTGTGTAGGTTTTAGAGATACCCACAATTTTTTTTTTGGGTGTGTTAATTTCAAGTACCCATACGAATACGGATTATCAAAGAGATCTGATAAACACCTAATAATGTAAATATGTACATGTACATTCTGCTTAAACACTCAATAAAATTGTATGATGGGGTTCATCGATCTTTCACTTCAATTTCAATCAATAAATAGTCACATAACATACATGTCGTAATTTAAAAAATGAAATTTAAAAAACAATTACTACTTTCCCTCAAAGTACGTAAAATGTAAAAGTCATTGGAGACATTTGGAGACAACAGCATTGTATTGTCCATTCAGTTCACAGTTAAAATTTTAATATTATGAACTTCTGACAATTCATTTTTATTGCAATTGCATGTTTTTACCTATTGAAATCTTAATTATAAATAAAATTAATGAACAAAGGTGATTGATGTAGACTCAAGGAAATTAAAAAAAAAAAAAAAACGAAATTATAATAAATAAAAATTTTTATAATGTGAAAAAAGGAAAAGCGCAAATATTAACAGAAAATACAAATCTATGGTGAATCTTGAAATCTTTTTGTATTATGTAGTAACCTGTAACGGAATTTTTATTATGAATCTTTGTATGACTTAACATCAATCAAAATAAATACACACATAACAATAAGATGATATAATTCAGAGGCATTTTAATACCTGGAATTTATTATTTTACTTATTTTTCATATTTCATTTTCTCTTCTTTTTTACTGATATGCATTGATTTGATTAAATTAAAAATTTTTAAACTTAAATCGTTTTAATAAGGTTTGTTATGTGTATACACATGTACATATGCGGATAATTCTCTATGTATTGTATAATAACTTGAACTTTTCATCTGAAGGTTACGCATTTTATATTTAAATTGATTTCAGATTAAAATAAAATTATTTTAATTTTTTTGAAAATTTTTAATGTATACGATTTTGCATCTCAAGTTTAAGTTTTTTCAAGTATATTTTATAAAGAAATACAAACATACAGTGTAAATACCACTGGTAGATACAATACAACATAACTACAGTCAGCATTGTTATATAAACATGACTTCAATATATAAAACAGAAGGTCAATAAAATGATAAAATTATGATCACACTTACAAGCTCAGATAGATTCAATAATTTTTAACCTACATAGATGAATAACAATAACGATGCGGAATCTTCAACTTATATGCTATAAATCTATACATACAGTTTCTTTTTTACAGTGATCATCAATAAAAATTTGTTCTTGATTACATCAGTATTTCAACAAGACTGTTATTTATTTTTTAATTAAGTATTTTTTTATTAATTTTAAAACCATTTTCATTACACATAAACATATCCGACCATTTTCAAGGTAACAAATGTAATATAAATTCGCCTGTAAATCTTTCTATCGACATAATGTTTAATGATAACACATTCATTTCGCTTAATATATATTCATTTGTTATAAACATATATACATATATATATATACAATTAATATTGTATAACAAAAATTCAGCAATATCTGAAAATGATTAGAAAAAAAAATTACAAGAAAAGCGTCAAGAATAGATCTTTTTTTTTTCTTTGGATAATGGAAAATTTAAGTTAAGTTATGTATTTATAGTCTCATATAATATAGAAGAAAACACACCATTTGGTGTTATAAAAAATTCAATTTCAATTTCTATTTACTTTTATAGTATGTATTACATATACATACATACATAAAGTTGCATCTTGTCTTATTTAGCTTGTAGTCATGGAAAACCAGAAATTCAAGAGATTTTCAACATTCATTTTCATTTTTGATGTATGCAACTAGCAACTCTGATATAACGCAAATGTATATGTACGTATTGGTAATACGTATATATGCATACAAGAAAACATATCAAGTATGAAAACTTTTGCTTTTCTTCGCTTATCATAACGATGAATATAAATTGGAAAGTATTTTCTGATGTTTCTCCTATTCCTGTCACTATAATACAAATTAACTAATTGAATTGAAGAAAAAAATAACTGGTTATAATATTTAGTGTAGTGTGTACACTACTCTAATGACATGCATGCATAAATTATGAAAATAGAAAATAAAAATAAAAATTCATTCATCAATTTTTATAGTCATATGGAGGAAACTATACTGTACTCTATTGACCGAAATATTACCACTTTTTTAAACGCGATTATTATTTTATGCATTTCGTATATATGTATGTAGGTATATGCTCATGAATGTTTAATGCAATTTTCCATAATATCTGGTGCATATGCACGCATTTATTATTAATTTTTTGATTATTGTTTTGCAGGTGAGCATTTTATATACAAATTCGTTACGTTTATAATGTAGGAATTTATTAATCATCCAATAGATATTAAATGAGACTTTATTGGTCGTACACACAGTCAAATACATTGCTCAAATTTTCGTTTGCATAATCTGGCACTTTACATGGAAGAAAAGCCTTACAATAAAATTTATCCATAATTATCACTAAACACACATTCATAATTTGTTTGTTGAATTTTTGCCTCACCCTCAAAACGTTAATAATTTCTTTTTGAATATAAGCATGTGACAAACTGGTTAATTGGTTTGCCAATAACCCTACACATGGATAAACTTTCGTATCAAATTCGATTAATTTGTACAATATGTTGGATTGTGTATACAAAGCGTTACACATTTTCTTTTAAACAAATACACATATTACATATTATATGCATTAAAATAGGTTTTTAAAAGTATATATTTTGTTATGCTTCTGCATTTGGTATGTTTTTATGTGCAGATAATTGAAATGATGCAAAAACAAAATGTAAAATAAGAAACATGCTATGCTAGTACGCTTGTATATTAAACTAAATAAAATATTATTGTATCTTTGATTTATAACGAGGTGATCATGATGACTTTCGCGCAAAGTACATATGTATATGATGATTGGATGATAACTATATACTTGGACTATACTAGGGATAGTATACTAAAGCAATAATGCATTAATACACACATACGTTATAAAATAACAATGTGACGGGATACAGCGTAAATGGAATATATGTAGTTGCAATTTAATTCAATAAAGTACTCATACAATCTTATTATTACAAAAAAGAATGTAATCGGTATTAAACACATGTTAAGTGTAAATGAAAGAAAAATAAAAAAACGCAAATAGAAAAAAAATGTTTACTTTCTTTCTTGTATAATTTTTCTTTAATTAGTGTAAATAATTTCAGCAGCAATGCTACAAACATGCAGTTGACTGTATAAAAGCATGAAAAACAACATTTTTTATAAGTAAAAAGCATGGATTGTATACATCGTTATAAAACCAAATATAGATTTTGACTTGTAAAAAAATGTATAATACGGACACTAGTATGATTTGCACACTAACATGTTTGGTACCACTGGTTTAATTTTAGTAAAAGAAAATTCAAAACACGCATAACATTCGAAAAAAAATGTTTACTAAAAAATTTAAAAAATCAAGGAAAATGCAAAAAATCTTCTGTGATGCATCGACAACAAATTTTGATATTTAACTTTATTACGATCCGCGGATGATCTTTAGTTTAAAAAAAAAATCATAGGTTGAGGATACCCATTAAGAGCTTTTTTTATCATGAGGATACCTTCTATTCAGTTCCATTAAAGCTGTCCCCGAGCTAACTGACACATAATCTAAAAGGATACATACATACTTTAAAATGTAAATTATAATGTATTTTTAAAAATGTCAAACAAAAAACAAAATTATGTCACGGACTATTATTAATAAAAGGAAAATTGAAAACGTGATCAAATTTTTTAAGTAAAATTCTCATGAAAAAATATACAAAAAAAAATTTTTCGGGGGAGTTGCCAATTTGGATTTTAGTATATGTACATATGTATGTACGTTCAAATGTAATGTATTTTCCATTGACAAGTAAATCTTTTGAATGTACTATATATACATATGTATGTAAGATGTAATTTATTTTCTAAGCACCTTATTAAAAAAGGTGATTTTTCAATTTATTTAGATGATATGATTAAAAATCACACAATTCCATTGTAAACTTAAAGGTTCTTGTATATACTTACATATATATGTATGTACTTATAAAAAATGCAATAAAATTGAACGTTTTCTGAATATTTTGAAAATGTCACATTCTTTTTTATATATTTAACCATTATTTAACAACGTCGAAATCTGTTAAGCCTGTTTTTCTTTTTACAAAACAAAAACAAAAAAAGAATTCATATAGTTAAGGTCAAAACTACAATCGACGCAACTACAGTCCTAAAAATACACATTGGTATGTATAAACTGGTCGTTATAAATTTTAAAGACTGGTTTTTCATTTTCATTACATTTTTGGTTTTTCAATTGAAAAATTTCATACAGGCCCACAAGTTTTTGTTTTTTAAGTTGTTTTCCTATTATTGTTGTATACTCATATATGTATGTATCTTTCCTATAATTACGTGAATGGAAATTGCAATTAAGAAATAATAAATAAATCGTATGTACTCCAATTTTACTTTGAAGTATCTGAGTTGTTATTAACCAAACGGGCTTCAAGTTCAAAAATAAAAAAAAAAACATATTGAATTCGTCACTTCAAGAAATGTATAAAATCGAATTTAAAAAAAAAAAAATGAAATTACATCTTAATTCCATAATTTATTGGCATCTCCATTGTCCGTATAAGAAACTATAACATGAAATACATTTGTATATTTGTACAAAATTACAGATAACTGAAAATAATTTTGTGGAACGAAATTGTAGATGATTGGGCATAATTCTGTGTAAGTACGGTAAAGAAAATTTGTTAAATTTTAAAATTAACAAAATGATAACCATCATAACAGAGTAAAATTTTCATAAAACATAAAAATTAAATTAACATAAAACATAGGCAATACGAATGCATGCATTTAATTTTGTATAATTTGAAATAACTACATTTTTTATAATTTCAATAGATATCAATAATGTACAGTACGAAAAAAATGAATATGTATATGTATGCATAGGCACCAAAACCACTTAATATATGCAGTAAATTATTACCAAATGTTTTTTTGGTTTTTTTTTTTATCATATAATAGGACTATTATTTTAAATAAAATCGTCTGAAATAGCCACATTGTTCGCAAATTTAATAAATATAAAAATTAAAAAAAAAAAAACAATAACAACTTCATAGCCATTGTTTTTCTAAAATACAAACGAAAATACAATTTGATGTACATATAAAACTGAATGTTGTATTTTATGTATACAGAATGAAATGAATAATAACATATTGTTGCTATTTTTAGGTATTTACATACGAACAAAATTACCTATATACCTATATATGTATGTATGTATATACAAAAAATGGGCACCTATTTAACAAACAAATAAAAATAACAGCAAAATACACACATACCATGTTATGTACCATCAGCAAGTATGTATGTACATTACATGGTTCGAGGTCAGCCCATGAAACCAACATTACATATACATACGTATTGAGAAAATTTATGTGTAAATTTTTAACAAATCTACAAAAAATCTAATGTATACATATTATGAATTTTCTATTATGCACATACGTTACATACGTATGCATACATACGTATACATAATAATTTATTGCATCATTTCTTTTTTTTTCTTGTTTTGTTATTAATTTAAGTATTGTTTACATACTATTATTTTATTTTTTTTGTTTTTATTAAATTTTAGTTAACTTTTGAACATGTTTCATTTTCATTACTTTGAACAGATAAAAATCTTTATCTGGCTTGGCATATCTACAAAAACAAAAAATTACGCAAAAATAAAAATAGAAAAATGTATAAAACCGGAAAAATAATTTAATTATTTGCTATTGAAATACACAAATTTTCACCAAAAAAAAAAAAATTTAAGTACCTACCTACATATTATTCTTTTTCTTGTTCTTTGATGTCCTTCGACTGATATCGAGTTTCTAAGTTTCTGCCTTTTTCATATGAGTTACACATGTATAATTGTGAAATTATGTAATTCAATCATATGTAGGTGATGAATTTCTAAACTATGACCATATATACCTACAAGCTGTAATTAAAATTAGCCATCAATTTACTCAATGACTGCAATCCAATGCCTTCCAATTTAATTAAGAATTACCTATACCTACAATCTATTCTTCAAAATGTGTAACTTTGAAAAAAAAATTAAAAATGAAAATTTTTTAAAATAATTAAATTGTTTTGTAATTTGAAAAATTTCGATAAAAAATTAGATATTATTAAATACAGATAGGTAACTGTTGTACAACACGATAATTTTATGATTCCATATATAAATGCAGGCTTTCGTTTGGGACTCATCTTAATAATTTTGACTTAATACGTGGGCTACTTGTAATTTAATTAAGTTATAACAGTCAAACATTTTGTATTATTTTACGATTATAATACTTACTATATGTACGAGAACGTCTTATATAAACGAAATTTACTGTATTTTTAATATGCAAAGAATATTAATTCATTATTTTGATGCTGCCATATGTATAACCACTTTTTTCATAAATCGTATTTCCTAAAAACAATATAACGGTTTCATTGTGTACATAAAAACAATACAATATTATTTTGTTGTTACCATAATAAAAAAAAATTTTTTCACGTTTATTAAAATTGTATATGTCCACATATAAAGACATACATGGTATATTTGAACATCCGTATGAACCTTCAAAGTCGGAAATCTTTTAAATAAAATTAATGAAAATAACAATAATATGAAAAAATGTGATAAAAAAAAGATTTAACGATTGCAATAAAAAATTTGAATGTATCTATGTGATTATGCTTTATGCATGCACGCATATACATGAGTAAAATTTTAGTATATTTTATTTCTAAGAAAATCAGTAGAAACGTACGAGTTATCAGTTAATCACAATGTAATGTAAAATGTCTTTGGAAAATGTTCACTATATAATGTAAAATTCATATGAATAATGATACTGTTTCGTAATTTTTGTTTTTTTAAACACTATTTGTATTTTTTCTTCGTTCTATATTTTTGTCTAATCATATTTATTCTCTAAGATCCTTCTTTACAGTTTAATTAGATAATTAAGATTTTGCAAATTTTCAATCAAAAAATTGAAAACTAAAATTAAACTGAGACTTGAGGAAAAAGAAAAATGTTCATTTCCATTTCAATTTAAATTTTTGAAATTTTGAAAAAAAAAACATGGATCACTAAAATTACGTTATCTGCTCTACACAGCAATCATAAATAAATTATAAACTTGTACATTTGTATTTATTGTACTCTCGTCGTTTTCATCAGTTTTATTATGCTATTTGAAATCACTTTAAATTTTTAATAATATGAAACTGGGCCCTTTAACGATTGAAATATCAAAAATTGATATAATCTTTATAAACGAGTGCTCTAACGATGTTAAATTTTCAACACTCTGTATAATTATGTTGTACCTATGTTGTATCTGTAAATATTGACCATTTCAGATACCTGTATTACGTACGTAAATTTTACAAAATTACAAACAAAACCAATGATATTTTGTAACCTTACATAAATCTTTTAAACATCTATTTCATATCTATTAAAAGATTTAAGTAATGATGATGAGGCGCTATAGTGTAAAACACAAACAAACGAAAATTAAAAATGAAAAACACAATTAATTGTGTGCTATGTTTGTTTGTTTCAATGAGCACATTTATAATTTGTGTAAAACGGAGGAGATAGAAATGAGAAACACAAGAGAAACGGGGTTAGATGTATACAAATAGATTTTCAAACTGTATATAGACGAGCAACCACCCATATCAACAGAAATCAACTAAAAATTGAAATAAAATGAAAATATTTACTTAGGTACTAAATTTTCATATTTACACGTACAATTCGAGTACTTAAATGCTTACTTACAATTTTAAAAATAAATAAATAAAAAATTATTTCATTAAATGAAGGAAAATGTATGCACCTACCTCTAATGGATAATTTTAACACCAAAAAATATTTTCAAAAAACAAAAAAATAAAAAAAAAATACTCCAATGAAGTGCATAAATTTTATCTATTATTTATAAACATTAAACTGTTGTACACTTATTTTTTTTTTTAAATTATAATTGTACTTGCTTTTTATATGGTTGGTTGATTTTTCCTCTTGGTAAAATTTAAAAGTAAAATTAATGAAGGAAAATATAGGTATCATTTTAAAATGAAAATTTTCCCAAACTTAAAAACAAAAAAACAAATAATGAAACTATGAATGATTACTCTATGACTTGCTATGACCATGGTAAATGATCACGTTTTAATAAAAAATTATGATAATAATCATAACATAATATCTATTACCTTGTGTCACCCAAAAAAAAAAAAAATTGACATTTCTATGTCAAAAGGTACTCATTATTGGAACATGTAATTAAAGTATTATACAAAAGGACATGTTAATACGATTTATGTTACAATCAATTTTGAGATTAAGAAAATCATGACAACTATCTCTAACATAAACTGTAATAATAATCACCTATAACCAGTAATTATTATTATTATTATTTTTTTTTTTCAAATATACATATCTTGATATGTTTTTTAAGCGTTGATTTAATTGAAAACAATTCCGACAACAAGTACATATTAAGGCCCATTCATTCAAATGTACAAGTAATCGGGAAAAATGTTTATGTATGTTATGTACCTAGTTTGTTTGAGTGTTATAAAATTCTGCTTATAGTTTTTTTTTTTAACCAAGATCAAAAGATGCATGGTATAAGCGAGATTTTACAATATACACATGTTTTTGAATTTTTCTTTGTATCCAGAGGCTCTTACAAAGTATTTTTTTGTTTATTTGTATGAAATTTTTTGTTCATGTTGTTTAAGACATTGTATTATTTTTTTTTTCGAATCAAAAATAAATTAAGAACAAATATAAATGAACAAAATATTTTTGACTTTTATTAATTCAATTTTTAATAAAATTTTTAAATTAAACAATTTAATAAATATTTTTATTGCAGTAAACCAATTTGGTATTTCTTTTACTAAAAAAAATATTAGAAGTTAATCAAAAAAAGTCTTAGATTAAAGAAAATAAATGAATTTGTAATTTAAAATATCCAAGATATAGTGTACAAGTGTATTAATTGGATATAAATTTTATTGTCAGGAAATTGAAAATATATCATAACTGTAATAAATAATATTTAATAACAGATTGTTATATCCCAAAGAAAAAGAAAATGCAATAAAACTATACATCACCTTTAGGTGTACTTTGTAAAAATTACATGGTATTTTGGTAATTTTCCAATAATTTCGCACAAAATCTTAGGACCTGTTTTTATAAGCTTTGCTTATGATTCTGACACTGATCTTGATTCTGAATGAATACCAATCATAATTTTTTTACTCAAATATCATCATTGTTGGCATTATACCGTCCGTGATTAATATTGGTTTCCTTCAACATTCTGTTTTAGATCGTACGATCTCTTACCAGAAATTTGTACTTGAGTACCTGTAGGATTCTCGTATTTCCTTTAGACGACTTGGGTTGTTCACCTTCTTAATACACCCTACTTAAGAATAACAGAGTTATATCATAATTACGATATAAATTCAATCATCATTATGTATCTTCCGAGTTTATTCGTTCATTCATCCATTCCATTAAAGGTTAAAATTTCTAATAATTAAATAATGCGTACAATGTACATACATGTAGTATACAAGTACCTAATTTACCACTTTCTTTTATCTCGGAAGTTTTAATTCATATCCATGTACAACATAAATTATATCAATTTTTTTTTTTAAAATCACAAGTCACATGACCTGATTTTTATTACATTGATAGTAATAAGATTACAGGAAAATATCATAATATGAATCTTTGCATTTTCTGCAATACTTTTGGAATTGAATTGAACAGGTTTACAATGTCAATAAATCGTTATATTATAGGTACATATGTATATACACCTAACGTGCGTAGTACTAAGTATCTGCACATAATAGAGTTTTCTTTAATTTATGTACAATTGCACTATTATTATTATTTATACCAGGAATTATTGAATGTGCATATTCTTTTTTGTTGCTTCAAACAATTGTTTGTATTACTTCTTCTAATACATATATTTAATTCATATATTTTATTTCTTATATAAAAACAATATTTGTACTTATATTACAAGATTGTTGTATCTGTTTTTGTAATGTATACAGGAAAACAAGCTAGTGTACTATGTAATGTGCAAAAAAAATACTTTCTCTTTCATTTGGTTCACAATACAAACAAACAAATACACAGAATATGTGTAGTACCGGAGGCCGTATATCTAAACAAAGTGTATATATACTATAGATATACGATTTCTGATAGCATATAAATGTAATTATTGGTACAATAAGTTTATTGGAATTGATACACAATATGATGTAAGAAGCACATAGTATAAAATACAAAAAAAAATTAAGTAATAATTGATACAGAGCTGAAATATGTATTTATATACATATACTCGTATTATATAGGTATATGAATATTATATGTATTTATTTTAATGTAGACATTTAAATCAATTTTTGGTGTATTTAAAGAAAAACAATTTTCTTTCTAAATGGTTACGATCTATGACTAATTTAGAAAAATTACTTATATACATTTGTATTTAGTAAAATGGAGTCAATTATAATTAATTAATTAGTGATGGAAACAATAATTAGGTTTTCTTTTTTCAATTACCAAATTTTCGTACAAAAGTTATTGAAGCGTATAAAGTGAGAATAAAACGAATCTTTGATTTGGAGCTTTCTTAGAAAATTTTTTGTTTATTGCTTGATCACAACAGTAACAAATCATACAAAACATTTTGTTGATTTTTTGTGCCAAGGTCCAAGAAAGAACATTTTGTATGTTATTTTTGTTTTATTTTACTGTAATAAACTTTTAAACAATGTAAATAATACCATCGTTCCTAATACTATAAATTTCAGAGCTTCAGATGATCTTACTCCAAGATCAGCTTCCATCCCAATCTATGAGTTATTTTCTTTTTCCCAGTTCTTCAATTATGCCCAGATTACTTTCCACATTACCTATGTATTTTGTTCTAACCTACTAGCGCTTTTTTACCATCGACATTATTTACTAATTATTGTTATGTCCTCATCACTGAATTCTAACTTAACTTATATCATTGTGTAACTTATATAATTCGTTACCTGTTGGAACTTTTACTTTCTGTCCAAAAAGAGGGATTTTCATTAGCTTAAATTCACTAATAGAATGTCAGTGTCTTGTATTATTCAGCTTGAACAAAGTAAACATAACAAAAAATTGAAAATTAATAACTTTTAATAAAAATTATGAATTCTTACAATGTAATAAATCGTAATCATTATAATTAAATTCACAAATTCAAAATTACCAACAATAATTACAATAATCGTTATTTTGTAATTGTATACGACCAATTTTTATGTCACATGTGCATGTATGTATGTACATACCAGGGTGACAAAATAAAATTGAAATAAATTTAGTCATGTTTATCAGAGTATACCAACGCTCTTTGCATTTCAACGTATGTACATTATATGATTAATGAATGTCTACAATATTTATAAGTATGCGATATAAGGAATGTTGTCAAATAGTATACATATCTGAATGCATTTTGTTTTCTTTTTAGTATCTAACGTATTTGATTAGCTACTAAAAAAATTACTTACGTAATAAATAAGTCGGTATGTTAAATAGCAAAAAAACATATTGAGTATGTTTGTTTGAAAATCACAGAGAAACCAGGAGAAACGCACGTTGCAATCTATGTACTTGTACCTACACACACAGGTATGTCATTTTTCCTGACCATCACAAATGGTAATCATTGAATAACATCACAATATGTACTTATAATATTTAGTTTACACATTTTTATGATGCAAGTGTATAAAATACCTGAGCATAGGAAAAGGCAAAAAACAAAAATGCTATAATTAATCATAACAACTGATATGTACATCAATATCATATGCCTGCCTACATGCATATATGTACATATGTATAAAATTGCAAAACATAATTGGTTGCTTTATGTAACGCATACCAAAATTTTGAATAGAAAAACAAACGTTGTGCTGTAAACAAAATATTTCGAGTATATTTCGATTAATAAATTAAAAATAAGTAAACATTGTCACTGAATTTTTTTTAATGATTTAGATACTTACAAATGTTTGAATTTTCCTTCATTTCTTTACAGTGCTACAGTTCGTTAAGAGCCTTGGCCTGTACAAAAGATATCATCAGCTAGATCAATTTGTAACAATTTCTAATCGATTGTTTATTCCTAGATTTTTTACATGAACGATGGTATTGTCATAATGTCTCGTCTTAAGTTTGCTCACCTGTTTGTCTTTTGTGTTCAGGGTTATTTTGAAATGTTTCATAAATGGTAACAATAAATTCTGCACCTGTTCTTATCTTTACGTACCATCATAAGCATTGAACTGGCTTATTTAACATCTTTGAATTTGAGAAATGAAAAGCGTTCAGCGTCTATGATTTCAAAAGAACTTAGTATCAGCACGGGCTGATCAGTAAACCTAAACGAGGATCTTTCTCCAATTATTTATTTCAAATTGAAATTTCATTCAACACATCTACGTGTATTGCATATTTATTAAGACTCATGTCATTGAAAATTCATGAATTCTTGCCTTCTTCCTCCAAACCACCCACTAATTTACCACCACATTCGTATTATTATAATTAAAAATAAAAAAAACTATCTTCATTTAAATTAATCGTCTTGTAATTTGTATCTATTACAAAATTTTGCTGTAATTGCGTAAATTACCGTTTTATTATTTTCTTTTTAAAAAGAACAAAAACAACCATACATAAAACGTTATCTAATGTTACTGTAATAGTTAACACATACATATGTATATATAAATAAATACGTATTTATTCATACGTTATTTTTATATGCATTGTGTAGCCGTATATCTTTTTTCAATGAATGAAATTTGCATACATTATTATTATTATTATGTTGATGAATTTATAAATTGCATATACGTACATATATGTATGTATATAAATGTATGTAATTGTATGTTATGTGGTTGTCAAAATTTAAATTTTATTTTTCATTGTTTTTTTACATACTTAGACATTACATTATATGAATTATATTGTACTATCAAGTACTATGTATTTTCAAAACTAAACTATGTACATATAAACATATGTGCCTTCTTATTAGCATACAGGTACATTAGAGACATTAAGATATGTATCTTGAAAATTTTGCAACTCAAATATTAATATATGTATGTATTTGAATTTCATACAGTACGTAAATATTCATGAATAGATGTTATAATAGATTTTTTTTTTGACTTTATTATTATTTTTTGTTTATTAGAACATTGTATACATGTTGTCCATTCGTTCATCTTGAAAGTTTGTTCCACTTGTACTTATTTTTGCATTTTTTATAATATTACACATTTGTAATGCATAAAAATTTGTATTTATACATATTGTAATGAAAAAATTAGTGTTCTTTTTTATTTCGATGCTTTTTTACAACACAATCTTTTAAAGAAATTCGTACAATTAGTATATTTCTTCTTGTACATACACGTAACCATTGTACATTATTTACCACATTTTACATTATCCTAACGAATAGAAACATGTTTTCAATTTGTTTTTATTTATTTAAAAAACAAAACTATTAAATCCTCATAATAACTTTTAGAGCCGTATTCAACTAAGATAGTTTTTGTATTTTTTTAAATGTTTGATATTTATAAATTGGTTATGATGATTGGCAAACTGATGAGACTCAATATAGAACAGAGAGCCATTGAAAATGTAGAAAAAAAAGATAAACCATTCTTACTTGAATTCAATTTATATGACGTAAGTGATTGCCTTTAAAAGCTCATGTTTGGATTTCTTTTTTGATTTATATGTTATACCATGTTATAGTATAATTTTTAGGCCAACACAAAATATATTCAATTTCTAAAATATCCTGAATTAAACTAAGACCTACATCAGCTTGTAATATCAATGATAATAGTAATGAAATTTAGTACAACAATAGTAGTCGAAACTCTTTAATCCAGAATACAGGTCTAATAAGTAGATTTATTGTCGCTAGCAATTTATTACCATTGTAATGCTTTGAGAATACGATTATTATTATTAACAAAGAATAAAAAAATAAATAAATAAGTGAAAAGAATAGAACATTACAAAATTCACAGTAGTAAGAACAAAAACCCATTAAAATATGAATAAAAAAAAAAAAAAACAAAATATGTAAAAAATTATTATACTCTTAAAATCTATAAGATGGTTCTTAAATGACAAATTTTCATAATGAGTAAAATACAAAAGAAAATATTTTATTTCTTTTTTGTACAATTCGTTTTTTTTTTTACTATTACATTACGTAAAGCATATACTTCAATTTTTTTTTATTTATTCGTTTTTGTATTTTTACCATAATCATTGGAGCTTATTTATATACATTAAATTGAACAAAACAAAAAAAAAGGGAAATGCAAAAGATAAAATAAAGAAATACAAATAAATCTGAAGAAAATTTTTTGTATTCTTATATTTATAAATTTTTCTACGTTAAATGAAAACTTTTATTTCAATTACACATTTTAAGTACAATAAAACTATTTAAAAAACTACTTAAAATCTTTTATAACAATTTATCTTTTGTTTATTTTAGATAATTCATGGAACAGTGCTACAAACCCTTCTCCTATTAATTTGTGGATTTCTTTTAATTAAAGGTAACTATACAATTGTTAATTATCAAAAATATTTTCCTCCAGTATTCATATATTTACCTTTTTTTAATTTTTTTGAAATAATACAGAAATCAAATCAGAAACAAGAATTGTTTGCTATTATACAAATTGGAGTGTTTATAGGCCAGGTACAGCAAAATTTAGTCCACAAAATATAAATCCATATTTATGTACGCATTTAATTTATGCATTTGGAGGTTTTACCAAAGATAATACACTTAAACCTTTTGATAAATATCAAGATATTGAACAAGGTAAAAATTGAATACGTTTCTCTATTGTTTTTATTTCATTGAATATAAATTACAGGTGGTTATGCAAAATTTACTGGTCTTAAGTCGTACAATAAAAATTTAAAAACATTATTGGCAATTGGTGGTTGGAATGAAGGTTCATCACGATTTTCACCGTTAATGGCAAATTCAGAAAGACGACAACAATTTATTAAAAATATTTTAAAATTTTTACGGCAAAATCATTTTGATGGCTTAGATTTAGATTGGGAATATCCTGCTTTTAGAGATGGTGGTAAATCTAGAGATAAAGAAAGTTATGCACAATTTGTTGAAGAATTACGTACAGAATTTGAAAGGGAATCGGCTAAAACTGGGCGACCAAGGTAAATACAAAAAAATCGTGTATAAGTATTAACGGATTTTTTTAAATTATTTTTTTATTATTTTTTTATTTTTTTTAATATTAGATTGCTACTAACAATGGCGGTTCCAGCTGGTATCGAATACATTGACAAAGGCTATGATATCCCAAAATTAAACAAATATCTTGATTGGTTTAATCTTTTAACTTACGATTACCATAGTGCCTATGAGCCATCAGTTAACCATCATTCACCATTAAGATCTTTAGAAGATGATAATGAATACAATTATGACAGTGAATTGAATATAGTAAATACCGAATTAAAAAATGAATTTAAAAAATTCGAAATTAAAAACAAAATTAATTGATTTATCTTTCTATTATATAGGATTACACGATTAAATTCTATTTAAATGCGGGAGCTGATCGAGATAAACTTGTTCTTGGTATTCCAACCTATGGTCGATCGTATACATTGATCAATGAAGATGATACGAATATTGGTGCTGCAGCTGATGGTCCGGGAGAACAAGGTGATGCCACCAGAGAAAAAGGATATTTAGCATATTATGAAGTTAGTTAAATTGATTAATCAATTTTAATGCAAATGAATACTAACAATACATGAATTTTTTTATTTATTATTATTCAGATTTGTCAGGCAATTCGTGATGATCCTGAATGGAAAGTTGTACATCCAAATTCAAAGGCAATGGGACCTTATGCCTATAGAAAAAATCAATGGGTTGGGTATGATGATGAGGATATCGTTCGAAGAAAGGCTGAATATGTAGCTGAAAATGGTTTAGGTGGAATTATGTTTTGGTCAATAGATAATGATGACTTTAGAGGTACATGTTCGGGAAAACCATATCCATTAATTGAGACTGGTAAAGCTGCTTTACTTGATCGACTTGGGTAAGTAAAAACTATTTACAAAGCAAAAACAGTAAAAATAATTACCATAAAAATAAACACATTTTAGATTTGGAGACAACGAAGTGGCTCGTCCTAATAAACCAAAAAAATCATCGCGCCCTCGGAGTCGCGGATCGTCATCATCGAATCGAAATAAAATTACAGATGACAGATCTGATAAAGTTGCAAATGAACCAACTGTAAAACGGTCATCAAATCGACGACGTTCATCAACAACAACAACGACAACAACTACCACAACTACAACAGCACCACCAAAAATTAGCACCTCTTCTTCACTTTACGTAGGTAGTCGTATAACTACTCCAGAACCCCCTACTACACCGGATCCGGGAACAGATTTTAAATGTGAAGAAGAAGGTTTCTTCCCACATCCACGAGATTGTAAAAAATATTTCTGGTGTTTGGATAGTGGTCCATCAAATCTTGGAATTGTGGCACATCAATTTACATGTCCATCTGGATTGTATTTTAATACAGCAGCAGATTCATGCGATTTTGCCCGTAATGTTCCATGTAAAAAATCTCAAACAACAAAGTAAGTGAAATTAAAAAAGATATTGCGGAATTATTTTTGAATCTTACTCTTTATATGTAGGGCCCCTACAACAACAACAACAACAACGACAACAACAACCACAGCAGCTCCAACCAATAGAGTTACAGCAGCAACAAGTCGAAGTACATTTTTAAGATACACTACAACGTCAACAACAACACCTGAACCAGATCTCGAAGACGAGGAATTTTACGATGATGAAGATGAAGAAGAAAGAGAACAAAATACACGTTCTAAGGATTCTGAAGAAGATCCAAAAGTCATTAAAGAATTAATTGAATTAATTAAAAAAGTTGGTGGTTTAGAAGAATTAGAAAAACAATTACAACTTCAAGACGATGGTAGTATGGTGTTCAAAAATAGTAAAACACAAAAAATGTCTACTACTCCATCATCGATTAGCAAATCATTGTATAATAAAGTCTTAAATCGACCGAATGCTTGGACATCAATTAAAAATCGATTTGGAGCAGGAAAAATATCAACAGATACACCACCATCATCAAAAGTGATAGACGAAAATGAATCAGATGAAATTGGTACACAAATTGACAACAAATATTCGTCAATTATACGAAATAGCAGACCAAGTCCACAGAATGCTGGTATTGACAAACTTCCAGAATTTGAAGGATTCTTAAGAGAAAAACCAAAATATGTTACAATTCAAAGAACTAGACCAACACACACATCTGGAGCGACAGATGAACACAATAATGGTGTTGTTAGTAGTATTGAAACAGATGACGACGAGGATGAAGATGTTGATGATGATGATGATGACGATAGCAATGAAAAACATGTATCAGTAACAACAAAGAAACAAAATAAGGTTGAGGGTTCAAATTTGCCAACTCAAACTCCATCATATGTAAATATAAGAAGATCACGTCCAATTACATCGAATTTAAACAGTGAATCTGCAAAAGAAGTTACAGAAAAAGATTCTGTTCAAAGTACAACATCGAAATTTTCATATCAATCAATTAATAGAAGAAGAAGTACAACAACAGAAGGTTACGATGTAACCGAGGAATCTACACCTCAATCAAAAAATAATTACAAGTAAGATGATACACCTGAATATTTTGTGGCAAAACTCTGTGATTTCTTTTATTTTTACAGATATAAAACAATCGAAAGAGGTGGACCATCGTCACAACTAAATTTCGATGAATTGAGTAGCTCAACATTAGACAATTACCGTAATCATAGACGTACAACTGAGAATAATCCGCAATCTTCTGTAACGGTACAATTATTGGATCAATCAAATCAATACACAAAATCATATTCAACACAACAATCACAAGCACAAGAACAAAAATCATACACGACAACTACTCGTTCATATGCAAATATTGCGCGTAGAACTACAACAGTAATACCAACAACAACCGTAGTTCCTGATATAACATCTTCCATAACGTTATCTTCTGATCATGTAACAACATCTACACCAGAAACGATTACAATTCAACAACCAATTACAACAACAATTTCTAATTCTCCAATATACCATTTATCCTCTTCCACAATAAAATCATCCATTTCATCAACAACAGAACCACCATTATTTATTCCTCTTGAAGAGACATTTTCAAGATCTACAGAACGTAATGTTGTCAATATCAACAACGAAAATATATTAAAGCCTGATACAATCGTTTATAATCATCATCAGTTATTAAGTAAAAGTGGACTAGATACATCATCAGACGATCATGTATATGACACGACTATTCTTACAATTGACAACGACAAGACAACAACAACTAATGACGATGACAATAAAAGTTCACAGCAACAACAACAAAATCATGATGAGGTAATTTTGACTGATAATAATAATGGTAGTATTAAAAATAGAAATAATAATAAATTATTAGTTGTTGATTCTGAATACCCAAAAATATCAACGACAGCAAGAACAACAACAACAAATCTTGATACAAATTTTGATTCTAGTCTAAAAAATACAGATAATAATTTAAATTTAAGTAAAACATATTTAGAAAATACGATAAAAAATTTAAAAAAATCGACAAATCCGACTGTTACTAATAGTGTTACTGATAGTACTGTTACTAATACTAATACAAATAAATTACCAAATTCAATTCAAACAACTTCATCGGCAATCTCTACTTCAACCACTGCTCAAACTCAAACAACAAAATTAAATAAAATTGAAATTCAAGTATCTAGTCCAAGACCATTTGGTTTTCCGTCACGTAAACGTATTATTCATCCAACATCAATAAAACGTAGAACTCAAATAAATAATAATATATTAAATAATAATAATAATAATAATAATTTGACCACAATCAATAAATCTGATTTTAATACATCATCGAATTCTGTTACTGAAAAGGTGAGTTTTCCAAATCTAACTTATCTATAGCTTACAAATTGAGATAAAATTAAAAGGAATGCTGTAAATAATAATCAATAATGATAGGCATAATTGCATGTTACTAAAATAGAAAGCTTAACTTCGAGCTTTAAAATTAATTTACATATTTCTAAAATAATATATGTATACGTAAGTCCTCATCCTTAAACTTTGAAAGGTTCCTTCTGAAATTATGCCAAAGCCTTTATCTAAAAAAAAAATAATAAACTTTGAAAATTCCTTCCAAATATAATTTAAAAATTTATCATTCAAGAAATCCTTTTAAAATAAAATTGCCAGATTTCCTATCTAAATGTCCTTCAAAAAAAAAAAAAAAAAGTTCCTACTTCTTATTCGGCTACTAATCTGTAATCAAAATATATTTTTAATAAATAGGTGCATGGTTAACAATTTACTTTAATTAACTATAATATACACATCCATGTACTCGTATCTATTTAATTATCTATACTACAATTTACTGAAAATCTATAAACTAAAAATTTGTTAAAACATATAAAAAAAACGACGTTTTCAGAATATCCGCCGTAGGTTAGAAAAACATGGTAATAATGACGTCAAAAAGGATAATGAAGATAAAAATGTTCAGGTAAACAACAGCACAAATTCAACTACAACTACTAATGTAATAATGATAAATGGTAAACGTGTAAGAGTTGTTAGAAAACGACGTCCAACGTTAAATGCTACTCATATTTCTGATGTTTCTGAAAATTTTAAAGGAAATAAAACAAAGGAAGCAGATACTGTACCAACGGCACAAAGACAATTTCGAAAAGTTTTAATACGAAAACGCCCTTTGACTTTAAATACCAATAATACCATTACCTACGATTCAACTGCTATCAATACTACTGTTACTACTACCTCATTACCTATATCCCAAAATATCACTGATAAAATTCAACATCGTATTGATAATGATGATGATGATAATGATGTACAAAATGAAATTCCAAAAAGACGATTTAGAAAAGTTTTACGAAAAATTCGACCGATAATAACTGAAAATACACTAAATCAAACTAAATATGATGGTAAAATTCAAAATCAAAATATTAGTTATATTAAAAACACTACAAATAACAACAATACATTAGACATCCACCCAATCAAATCAAAATTAAATTTATCTAGACGGCCAGCATATCGACCAACGAAACCATCATTAGGTGCAATAACCACAACATCTGAACCTTCTACAACTTCCCCACGAAATTATATTCGTAAATATAGTAATAATTTTACATTACCAAAACCACCATTAGATTTAATAACACCTCAGACACCAAATAATAATGGTATTTTTACAAGGCCATTGACAACGAACCGATATAGAACAAGAAAACCAGTTTTTAAAACTGACAACAATGAGAACAAAATTTTAGTCAATTCTGATGTTCAAGAGAATAATTTTGGTCGTAGAATTCAATTAAAAAAACCAGCGTATACTTTGTACGATAAAGATAATCGATTTGTAGGAAACACTGAAGATGAATACGGACAAGAAGAGGAAGAGGAAGGTATTGTAGAAGATGAAAATTATGATGATGATAACGAAGATGACCATGACGATGTTAATGCTAATCCTCAAATTAATTATGATATTAAGAACACATACGAAAAAATTGAGACACCAAATTTAGCAGTTCGATTAAATAATGGTTTTGTTGGATACGTCGAAAAACCACCATCATCTGATAAATATGATGATGAAGATGTTGATGATGCTGATGATGATGATGATGTTGATGATGACGAGCAGGAAGGCAAAGAAGAAAGTGATCTTGAAGAAAATGGCAAAGATGAAGAATATTTCGAACCTTTACTTCCACAAATTAATAATATTTTATTAGCGACAACAACAACAACAACAAAATCAATAATAAATCGACCAAATATTCCCAGACCAACAAGACCAACATCAAATAAACCACGAATTATAAATCGCCCAATTCATACTACTGTCCATCCTGCTTCCCATAGAACAATACCATCCACTATCACTACTACTGCCACAACATCTGCACTATCTTCTTCCTCACCATCATCTAAATCAATAAACACAAAACAATATACTAGATTATATTCATCCACAACAACAACAACAACAGAAAATCCAATATCATTGAATGAAACGCGTTTTGATGCTATAAATGCAAGAAATCGTAAACTTTTCGACAATAAAAAACACACAAAAATCAGAACAAAACCGGCTCAAACTAATGAGCCATCAGCAAACTTAACAAACATTTCACAACAACAACAACAGCAACAACAATTAAAACAAAAACACTTGTTGGATAATAGCAAAATAAATAATAATGTTGGTGAAAATTTAAATAATTTTGATACATTACAGGAAAATATTTTGGAATCGTCTGTATCACCATCAGCTACAACAACAGAAACACCAACAACAACAACAAGAAGACCAATAACAACAACAACTACAAAAATAACAACATTACACCATGTATTCGCTATTGATGAAGATGATGAAACAACAACTCTGTTTTCCACAACATCACCAACTACATCAATTCGAACTGTTGATAAAATTGAAAACGAAAGTAATAAAGAAACAGAAAAATTAGTTGAAATTAATCGTGTCGTAGAAGTTTATTCCAAACAGGATAAATTAAAATTAAAAGGAAAAACGAATGATTCTGAAAAGGTAGAAAGTACAAATTTAAAAATTGAAGTGTTACCAACATTTGATAAACTTGGTGAAATAAGTCGAGTAAAATTTGTTAAATTAGTTGATCCAAACAGCGGTGAATTAGTTATTGAAAGTCGTAGTACTGTTGCTGATTATACACCAACTGAACCAACAGTATTCCAACAATCTGCACCAATTCGTAATGCAATACCAATTGTTGATGGTCTTGATGATAATAATATTTTATCTGATACAACAACATTTACAGATGGTAAAAAATCACGTAAACTTTCGATTCCAGAAGTTATTCTTGGTGTAGAAACATCAACAATATCCTTAGAAGGTTTATTTGAATCGACTAGAAAAGGCAAAGAAGTTGAATTTCAAAATCAATCACTAATTTATGCAACATCTTTAGGGGAAGTTCAACAACAGCAAACGAATGCACCAATAACAGATTTTCCATTACATTCAACATCAGTAACGAATACTTCAAGAACAAGAAAAACTTTTATTCCAACTTCATCACGTAAAAGAGGAACAAAAAAATCAAAATTACCAACAACAACAGCGCCGATATTAAATCAAGAATCACAAATTGCAACAACAGCAAATAAAAGTTCAAATTATATTCGTCCACTTGTACCATTATTACGTCCAGAATCAAATGAATCATCACCGTTAGTTATATCGATTGCAAATCTTGACAAAGTAATTTTGAGTAAAATACCAAAAACTCAAGATTCAAATGTTGCATTTTCTGGACAAATAAAAACAATTGTTGAACCACCAACATATTTAATTAATAGAAATAATACAAATGATCCTAAAAATTCAACATTTGAATTAACAACACCATTAACAATTCCATTAGATACAATAGAAAATTTGAATGGTAGTAATGGTAATGGTAATATTAGTATTAGTCAAAGTGTGCCAATAATTCTAAATAAAACAATTGTACAAACACATACTAGTTATAGTATTGAAACAAAAAGAATACGTAAAAAGATTTCTTCTTTAAAATCGAAATCACATAAACATACAAAATTAGATGAACAATCATCGACTGTTACACCAATCAATTCTACAACAACAATATCTTAGCTTTATATTACTATATAAAACATACATATTATACATTTATACATTTAAGTATCTTAAATTGAAATATTTTATGTAGATCCTTTTGTTTGATTTATTAAGAAAATACAAAATGCACGTATGTACAGGGTATTATAATAAATTTTATTGTTAGTTACATTACAAAATCAAAGATCGTATTCATATGAGTGTTGAATAAAATTACAAGCAATCGATTTGTAAAGTATTTTGCTTGAGGGATTCTAGTCTATCCAAATATATACGTATGATGCAATTTAAATGTTGCCATTTTTTTTTTGTATGTTTTTTTCTTAATTATTATTTTTTTTTTTTTTATTGATAAAATTGAATATTATAATCATATGCACATATTATACATAAAATGATGTACATACGTGTATAGAAAATTATGTATCAATCATAAATGCACACACGTTACCACATCTCGTACAGCTTTTCTAATATTTACACAAAAGTGTTACAAAAAATATACTGAAGAGTTATTACTCCAAAATTAATTTAAGAACAAAAAGAAAAACTTTTTAAAAATTTTTATAATTTACATTTTTGTTTTTATTTTTTAATGTACGAGTACTATAATAATTTTACAATTAACAAGGATGTATACTTCATTCAAGAGTTCAGTGAATGAAGCTTTTTTTTGTGTGTTAATAATTTCACAGCTCGTTGAACGTTATGTACTTAAGTTTAAATAGTTTTGCTCAGGTTATCGTATTAAAATTTGAAAATGAAAGAAAACAAGTCATGTAATTTCTTAACGAGATTGTATAGAAGATATGTATATCGTACTATTCTGATTTTCAATTTCATTGCACTGAATACTTGAATGAAATATATACTACATATATTTTTTTAGTTATTTTTGTTATTTTTCGTGTGTAAATTTTTACATTATGTATTCGATTACAAAAGAACACAAAATATACCTACAATTACATACATACATGTTACATATTTATTATTTTTACTATTTAATAATCGAATTATTTAAAATTGTTGCTGTTTATTTTGTTCTGTTTCTTAGTACAGAGAAATTAAATCTTTCTATATTGGGCATTTGCAATACCAAAAAAAAAAACATGTGCCTAATTTAGATGAATAGTTAAGATACAGAATAATAGATTTTGTACTTGAAACTATGTAGACCACATATCTCATTGGTCAATTTAAAGAGGATGCTTAAATTACACAAGTGGTCGCCTTTAATGAAAATTTTACTGTATTTTTAATAAATTTTTTAGATTTTCATTTTGCTGACAAATTTTCAATTTCCATTAATAGTTTTTCTTTATTAAAATTAATGATAAAAAATTAATTTTTTGACAAATTGTACGATTTTATATACATATTACAAAATATGCATAATGTACCTATAAATAAACAAAACACATTACTTATAAAAACACAATAAATTTGTGTTTTCCGTAATATATTGCATAGGCGGAAAATTTTTTCCAAAAACATGATTGTTTCATACTTTTTTTTTTAACTTTGATCCAATGATCATCAACAACGTCAATAACTTTATAACAATCGATATTTTGTATTTGTTTGTATTAAATTTTCAAAGGTCAAAAACCAAAACAAACAAAAATCAGAATTTGTAATTCGATAATCTATCAGGGCATTCATAAAACCTTGAACTCGAAAACTATTAAAATTCACAGTCAAGTGTAAACCAATACCGATAGTAATTTTTCCAAAAGAAAAAGGTGACGATTTGTCTAATGCACAAATATGCTACTATTTTTCATAATTTTCCAATAATTCATTATTATTGATCGCTATTTTCTTTTCATTAATATGTTAATTTAGTAAAAAAAAAAAATGTTAAAAATTTTAATTTTGTTTTTAAACCAAACAAAAAATTTCGCCGCCTTTTGTAAATATTTATTGAATTTTGTCATCTTGATAACGATTTTTAATTTAATTAAAAATTCAAATATTTAAAATGTAAAACTTTTCTCTAATATTCAAATGTTAAACATAACAAAGTAAATAAAAATGTATTGAGTAAATAGTAGTAAATATCTTGACACCTTTTAATCACATATATCATTTTTGTTTTTATTTAAAATCCGAATATAACATCGATTTTTATATTATTTCAAGATGTTTTTTTTCTTCTTGTATTTCCTCATTCTGTCAGGCTTTTTACAATTTTCGTAATTTTTTTTTTCTCATTTTCTTTTTAATAAATTACAAATTTTTATATTATTTACCTTTAATATGTATTAAATTATTATGTTATGTTACGACTTCTTCAGTTTTTTTTGTATGGCTTACAGTCTTATATTGAGCTACTGCCTCCTTGCTAAATGTTATACCGTAAATAGAAAACATACACATAGAGTAAACCTATTACATTGTTTCAATAATTTCAATAATTATTATGATCACTATAATCTTCAGATCATAATAATTTTATAACTCACAACAAAAAAAAAAAAAAATTGTGATGTATAACGATGATGTGTATGACATGAAAAACTTACGTAATTAAGAAAATATTCATAATTACAAGTAACGAACCCATGGATATACGTACATATGTGATGAACACATATTTTATTATATGATAAAAGAAAACAAGTCAAACAACTTATCATCGTCAATCGTCATCCTCTTCAAACTGGAATTCAAAGAATTAAAAAAAAAAATACAATTTTTTAAATTGTATAATTTCTTTTATATGCAACGTGATTGAAGCATCAAAAAAAAATAATTCAAGAAAAACATAAATATATCTGATTTTTTAAATATTTTATTGTAATTATAAACTTTGTTATTTAATAGAAGAAGTAATAAAAATAAAAATAGTAAATATCAGCAGTTTTGTCATATTTTATTAGCATCAGTACATCGTCACAAATCAAATAAATCAGAAAGAGAAGTCCGTTAAAAACCGTTATATGAAATATTGCGAGAGTTATAGGTTATAGGAAATATGTACAAATCTTCCTAGGTATCTTCTTGCTTCTTAAACGTAAAATGCAAATTGAAATAAAATTTCTTTCAATATGATGATACTCGTTGATTACTTAAGATACTCATTAGAAATGTACATTACTTATATTTTCTTTTAAATTTATTTTTTATTTTTTAAATGTTCAATTCGTAAATAACTTTCACCATTTTCTTAAATAAAAATTGATACATAAATATGTATATCCATAATTGTATGTATCTGAATAGATAAAATGTATCTATATCTGTCTACACATATGCAATGCAATTGACTTTTTGTTTATTTACATATTTGCATATCTCACATATACATACATACATGTAAAAATAATTTCTTTATAAATTAATTTTCTACACAAGAATTAAAGTATTTATTATTCATAGTATGTGATGTTACATTCCGTTTTTCAAGTTTAAAGAAAAAAAAATGAAAAAAGTAATCAATTATTTCGTGGAGTCATTTGTGGGTGCCACACAACTAATAAAATTGCATTGGTTTGTTTATACACGGTATATTTAAATTTTAAACAAAATTCCAATATTACATACTTCGTTACAAACATTTTCTACATTAATTTTCCATTTTTTGTTTAATGAATTTTCTAAAATAAAAAAAAAAATAAAATAAATAAAAGTTAGAAAATTTTCAAAAATATTGATATGATGAAAATCTCAAAAAGACAGCAATGCGATGAAAAATTTAAAGTTAAGAACACTTTTAGGTCTATAACATCATAGAAGAAAAAGATTCGATATAAGAAAATAGATAAAGTTTAAGGGTCTTACTAATAACCGGACTTAGTCTTAGACTTTTATATAAGATTAGTCCTTAATAATGACTTAGTAAAACTTAGTATTGGTAAGGCCCTAAATGCATCGTAGTCTAATCAAATATCAAAAGCAATATGGTTATGGAAGGCAATGGCTTAAAATGATTCATAGATTGTCAAGGAAAAAGGAAAAGTTTTTCTTAAACAGATTATAAAAATCTGTAATCAAAATTAAATATTTCGAAATATTTACCGTTTGTTTTATTTTATTTGTTTATAAAATAGGAAATAGTTTTGTTTTTTTCAAAAAATCAAAACAAAATAAAATTTAAAATTTGTTTAATAGTCAAAATAACATACAGCCAAATATTTCACAAACTACACATAATACAACTTCCGATATCAGCTAGACCTACACGTTTTTGAAATTTTTTCTATAATTTTTAATTTTGTTTAAACAATAAACCTTGACAATACAAGATTTTATATTAACTTTGACATTGATCAAAACATTCATTTCTCCAAGCAACAAAATATACTCGACAGAATATTTGCATGAATAATTTTTTCCGTAATTATAGTGAATCCTCCCAAAACAAAAAAAATCATTTTACTGTGTTATAGTTAAAAAAAAAAAAAACACCGCATTTTTAAGAGGGTTCACTGTATAATTTTATACATATACATATATAAATTATAAATGATCCAAATCCAGTATTATTTCATCATTTTCAAAAAATTTTTGTTTTAAAATTTAAATAAAACCGAAAAATTTACGTGCGAACATTTAAAACTTAATGCAAATTGCTTCAAGGTGTTCCCAAATATGTATTATAAATTTTATATTTTTTCTATTTTTATCACCTAATAAAATTATCGGAATTACCATAAACCATTTTTTTTTTCTACTTTCATTTTTCTTTTTTATACAAGAAGAAAAAATTATTTGTCGTATAAATAAATGATAAAAAATTTCAATAAATTAAATTCCTATAATGTTATTATGTTGTGTTATGTTGTCATTGTGTATTTACCATTATCTGATATTTTACATACATAAATATGAGAAAAATTTTGTAATCGATTATGATATGCATTCATGTACATTATATACCAAGCAAAACAGGTTTATCTCTAAGCAGATATTCAAAAAAAGTAATAAATAAAAATGAAATAAAATAAAAAATAAATAAATAAATAAAATCTGACAATTTATTAATGAAAAATAAAAAACATACAAATTAATCTTCTTTAGAAATTTAAGATTTTCAAATATGCCATAGATGGGGAGAAAATTACAAAAAATTTTGCAATCGAAAATTAAAATTGAAAATGATTCATTTTGTGTGTCACTAAAAATTGAAATCATTTACGACATGTACGTGGTAATGTAACATTTAACTGGGATCTAGTGATCTAGCACTTAATATTTAAACTGAATGTGTAAGAAATTTCTATAAGAAAAAATAAGAAAAAGAAGAAATCAAGTCTAAAGCTCACATTGCATAAACGGATATGTCGCAATCAGATCTCTCACCCTGTGTTCGTAACGTTTTGTATTAAAGTTTATGTTTTGAAATAGGTGTACAAAAATATCTAATCAACTGTTTTACTTTTAATTTCAAAAATAATAATACTAAGATACATATAAGAAAATGAATTTGATATAATTATAGTGTTGACAATAAATAGAACAATAAAACATACACGAACTTGAATGCAAATGCATGATGTATACACATGTGTAGGTGCATGATATACTTGAAGTTTTACAAATAAAAACAAACTTGAAAACACCTTGAAAATTATCTTATAAAGGTCTTATTGTACATACTCGTTTATATATATATTCAATAAAATAAAAAATTATGTATTTTAATATTGTACATATAACCACAAAATATAATCAAAGATCAGATCACACAAAAATATTAAAATAACACATATGTATGTAGATATATCTGTGTGCTTGAATGCATGTTTAATTTTATGTACATATGTAAATTAGTACTACTATATGAAATTTTAATTTTAATTAATTTGCAAAACAAATATGTATTTTTTAATTGAGAAAATATAGTACGTAAGAAATAAAATCATGTATCTAACGTACGAAGTGTTGCAATTCAAAGTCCAGTATCTTTCAAAAAAAAAAAAAAAAATAGTAAAAATAACAGCTATTTATTGTACTCAAAAATTAAATAAAAATAAAACAACAAACACCAAAAACAAACATTTTCACTTTATTTAAAAATATCACAAAAAATATTTCTATTTTATACTCTATAACTTAAAAGTAAATTTAAAAATTAAAAAAAAAAAAAATTAAATAAAATTATTTTAAGTTACACTATTGCTTAAATGCCTTATTAATTTTAAAACACTTTGAAATTAAATTTTTTTATTTCAAATTTATTATTTTTATTAATAATTTTTACAACAGATACGTTACAAACCATCAACAACAGCAACAACGATCAGATCAAATTCACAACGTCCAGTATTCAGTGTTCGTCGTAGATTAACAACAACGACGACTACAACACCATCATCATTATCGAATAATAATGATTTGTCTTCAGTAACAACAGCAACTTTATTAGATAGATCATTACAAACGACAGCAACAGTCACGAATCATAAATATAATCGTCGTACAAGACCGTCATCATATTCGAGAACTACAACAACATCGTCACCAACATCATCTTCAACTTCGTTAACAACACAACAACAAAATAATGGCAATATTATATCAAGAGGTACACAAAAGCATAATAATCGTAGAAATTTTAGTAGACCAACATCAACATTAAATTATCGAAGAACAATACCGATAACAACAACATCATCATCATCATCATCTGCAACAGATGAAAATGGTAAGTGCTGTAACCAATAATTTAGTGTTTAAAATGAAGAATTAAAATGTATGAAGCCATAGTATCAATTTTTTGATAAAAATAACAAATTGAAATTATTTTTTGGGTTTTTTTGTTTTTTTTGGAGTAAATTATAACAGATTAACCTTGATGACATTTTGTGGTAATATCATTAAAATGATCATAAGATTAAGTTTAAAAATAGTATTTCAAAAATCGATTGCCTGATAAATACACCTTTAAAAGCCCACAATATGTATGTACGCATATAAGAAGGTTGATTTGTTTATTTTAAAATTTAAAAGTCAAATGTTATACCATACATAAAATAATTTTACTTTCTTGAGTACTTTGTATGTACTTATTGAATGCGTAAACAAAAACTTTGATTATACATAATTTTTAAAATAAGTATGTAGTACTATGTAGTACGTACATATACTTATGTGTACGAACAAGAAACGTTAGTGCTTATGTCTTAAAAGAAAGCAAACTGATAGATAAGGGTATAAAAGAAAAATGATTAAAAACCATTAATATTTATAATGGGTAGGTAAATGGGTATGTAACTGAATGACATGCCCACAATCCATCATCATCATCGTATCACACATATTTGTGCTTCTTGATATTATTGACATAACTTGATATTTTTTTTTTGCTTTTTTTATTCCCTTTATACATATTTCATATTAAAACTTTCAAGATACTAATCACGTGTATGTTGACATCCTAGTATATTAAAAATGAATGAAAACCTTTTATGGTTCATTAAATTTTGCCTACGCACACCTATCCTGTAAGATGTACAATATAAATTGTGAGTAGGTATATTCATATATGGATATACATGTGTATGTATATTGTACAACGTGATGATGAACTACTTAAGATTCTATTCATATTAAGAATTTACTCCACGATATTATTCCACGTACATATTTGTGTGTTGTCGACATCGTCATTGTCATCAAATTGTCGTTATTGTTGTCGTCGCTCTTATATCATTGTTGTTGTCTGTAACAGACAGTGTGGTTGTAATATAACATAAATAATTGAAAAATATGTAATATTACTACACATTATTTTGCGGTTTTGATATGCATAATGCATTTTGTGATGTATGTCAGAAATTAAAAATTAAAAAAAAATTAAATTTTCTTTTTGCAGTTACAGAACCACCAAGAACATCTAATCCATTATTTCGAAGACGCCATACAATAACAACTGCAACTGCCGCTGCTGCTACTCCTTTAATTACAAGAAAAGATTTTACAATAACGACAACAGTTTCATCACCATTACAACCCATTTCTGATGTAACAGAATCAGCAACAACTGCTGTTGATGAAATTGATCAAGAAGCTGGTTCTAGTATGATACAAGATCAAAAATTTACAAACAATCGTTATAATCAAATTGGTGAAAATTTTGAAGATGAATTGGTTGATGCTATTAAAGCTATATCATTAGCACCAATACCAAAAATTAGTAGTAGTAGTATTGGTACAAAGCCATCACCTTTTACGCGTAAGATAACGACATTAACAGATAATTTGGATGATTTTACAAAGAAATCAATATCTGATGTAGAACAAGAACAACAACATCCAACAACTCAACGTACAGTGACCAGTCATGCAACGAGAACTAGTACAAGTAATTAAAACTTTTTCTTTAGTATAAAAGAAATTAGTTATATAGAAAACTTTATATTTTTTATTTTTAAATAGAAAAACGATATCCTCTTGTAAGCAATATAATCTCCAATGCTAATGTAACATTGACAACATCTTTAGGATCAATAACATCAACAACCCGTCCAAAGGTAAATCGTAGGAAATATTCAACAACAACTAAAGCAAAAGAACCATTTGAAAAGATTAAAAGTCGTGAGTTTTCTGGTAGGACATATCGTCCAGTAATCGATTATGATTACTATGATGATGAGGATGTTAAATTATTTAGTAAATCAAATTCACAAGTAAGTATATAAGGTCATTGTACTCATCATACAACGTGCCTGTAAATGAAATTCTATTTCCTCTTTAATAAATAGGTAAAAGTCATTTTACATGGACCAGGTATAATTGAATGTTTAGATCAAGGGAATTTTCCACATCCATTATCATGCCGGAAATTCATTTCCTGTGCTAAAATGGAAACTGGAGGCGTTGTCGGTTGGGAATATACATGTCCAAAAGGATTAAGTTATGATCCAGTAGGTGGTATATGTAATTGGGCAGCAGGCCTTGGCTGTAAAGAATAAAAAACAAAAAGGTCAAATGAATGAAATGAAATTAGTGATAGAAGAACGAACAAAAATAAAATAAGCAAACAAACAAAATAAAATCGTTGATTAGTTAAATAATTAAATTATAATATATGACTTAGAATGTTTTTATTTTTTCTTTGCTGCATGTAACTAATAAAATTATTTTAGCATTTAGTGAAAAAGCAAAACACAAATTGAAAAAAAAAAAAAAATGTTGTACTGTATAATGCAAAGATTGTAAAATACTCAAAAAATATAATGTATAAGAACTGATTTCATTTTTGTAATTACTGTTTTTCTTCTTATTGTAATGAAGGATAAATAAAACAAAAAAGAAAAAAAAATAAAACAATTAAAAATATTATGTATTTGTTAGTTGTATATGCTATAAAATCTTTTTTCCGTTGCCTTCTTCATTTTAACATGATTTCAACTTTAATGGGTTACACTTCTACAAAAATTTGACTGTTGATGTAGTCTGATAAAATTTGGGTCGATTGATACAGAATGTTAAACATGGTTAAACGTATGAAAATGATATTTTCTGAATACCTCTTTTAATGTGTGTGCAAAAGTTTTGACACATACGTTTTTGAGGATATATAAAAATATAAAGCCCATTTTTTACTGATAACCAGAATTTTTGAAATAACTCAGTTTTTTTTAAATTCGATTTTGATTAGTTCAGTTTTTTTTTTTTGGACAATTCTAAAAATCAGCTATGGTTTATAAAATAATGGGATTGAAAGAATATATTGAAAATTACATGACTATTTAAAAGGAATGAATATGTACATAAGTACATATAAACATATGTATGTGATATTTGATTAGAAATAGCCGGAAGTTCAAGAATATACAACAGAAACACTGAAATATCTATATCACATCTTGTACGGATTCGGATATCCTCTGTTCTAATGTTATTTGAGAAAACAGGAACAGGAAATATTAATACAAATAATAACGAATTTACTACTCCTAGTTGCCTGCAGATCTCATTTGATTAAACATTATTGGTCTCCAAAGTCCAAACTCCAAAGACCAAAACTTGTTTCTATCTGAATGTGAATATCTGATGCTTTAACACCAGTAACACCACACCATCTACCATCGTACACATCCGTCATCCATACCATACACTTATACAATACCTAACTTAACTTGTTCATGTTATACTTATACCAAATTGTTTGACAGTTAGACATTCAACAAAATCAAAATCAAATTCAAACATTAAACTATCAAACTGCTTGTCAAGTTTTTACTATTAGAAATTAGAGAATATTAATATAAGTACATATAAAAAAAAAATAAAATAAAAATATAAAAAATGGAATAACAATTAACTCTAGTCGATTTTATTATTTTATTAAATATCACAATTTCAGGTATTTTATAAAAGTAAAATAAAAGTGAATTATTGGTGTTAAAAAGAAAAATAAAAAAGTGCAATTGTTTTTCTTTTTAAAAAGTAAGAAATAAAAAGAAATTAGGTTATATAAATATTGACATTATTCCTTGTATTTATTTGTTAACTAATCATCGAAAAAAATAAAAAAATGATTGTAAAATAAAATAATGAAAAACGACGATGAAAATTTAAATGAAAAATGGATGATGACGATGAAACATCAGACAAAAACGTCAAGTCTGAAGAAGGAAACTCAATTAAAAAAACTGATGATGCTGTTGTTGCTATTCCAACATGCAATGACAAAAATCATGTAATTTCTGGTAATGAACAGAATTCTAATAATTATAAGGGTAACGATGAAGACCAAATCGAATCTCATAGTGAAGAAAATCAAGTAAAAATAGACACTTTTTCCGTTGCAACAAATGGCCCAAACGAGCCCTCTAAAGATGAAAAAGAAAGAGAAACAAATATTCGTGAGTATTTATTGCAATTATTGTTATCTTTTCCTTATTAAATTGGGTTTCCTCTTTATATTTCAGTTATTTGTGATAATTGCGTCACTTCTAACGATGATCCAGAAACAACGATCCCTTCAGAAACGAAAGAAAATGAAAAGCATGAAAATGACGATGGTGTTGATGATACGAAAATATGTGATAAAAAATGTGATATGATAGAAGAACAAATAAATAAAATTGAATGTAGTAATAAAGTAGACACAGAAACAACTCCTGCAGTAACTCCAACAGCTACAGCTACAATAAATAATACTAAACAATTACCAACAACTTCAGCAACTTCATCTAATGGTAATAATACTGAAGCTGATGTTTCACCATCATCTAGTTCAACTCATTCTGGTGTTCGTCCAAAAATTCGATTATCAAATTCAACTTCACCATGTTGCGGTGACTCAGATACATCATTGAATAGTGGAACAAAGAAAAAAATTAAAAACACTGCCAACAATAATGATCAACAACAGCAACGTCAAACAAATTTAGATCATTTTAATATATGGATGGCAAGAGAATGTTTTGAAAATATCCCAGCTGAAACAGTATTTGAAGTTAATGATGATCATAATTTAGCAGAAGAGATAGTAGTTCCATCCCCATCGTCATTATCATCACCATATTCAGCAACAATAAAAACAGCAGGGAATAATGGAAGTTCAAATTCGCGTGACGATGATGAGAGCACAATATCACAATTGCATCGTCCATTAGAAAGATCATGGCCACCAAAAAATTCAAAATTATCAAAAGGTGTTAATGGTGATGTATTTAAATTTGATATTATTGATATTGATGAACAATATCTAGATGATCGATTAATGGTTAATTTTGAAAAAAATCATGGAATTCCAATTGAAAATTATGATTTATCATCTACAACGATATTAGGAATAAATGGTGGTGATCATGATATACCATCTACATCTAATTTTAGCGGTAATAATGATCATTCTTCAATACACACAAATAATGTTTTATCTAATTTAGCTGTTGGATGTAATTATGAGAATTCAAATATAAAATTTAAACCAGTGGGAAAGAAAAAAATTGGTCCTGATAATTATATTAATACAATATTGTCGCAAAAAATTCCAATTAATGATAGTTATGAATTTCCGCATTCAAATAGTTTGCCAGATAATAGATTTGAATCATCAACTTCACAACAACAACAAAATGACGTAATGCGACAACATCGTCCTTTAACAAGGCAATTATCAAATGGGAAAATTAAACAAAGTTATATTTCAAATGCATCATCAGATGGAATAAATTTTAAGAATGAAATTGATAATCGTCAATTAGGTGTTTCGAAAACTTTATTAACATCAAGAGCAAGAAGTCCACCGTCTGGATCTTCAACAAGAAGTGCCTCGCCATTAGATTTATCATCCCCAGAACCTTCGACATCACCATCAACAAGATCGGTGTTGCGTCCCCAACCTCGTATGTTAACTAGAATTGGCGGTGGAAACTTCTCGCCAGGAAATCTTGTGTGTCCTCCAACACCTACTCATCATGCGAGACGTTGTAGGGCGTCTATTGATAATGGGATTTCAATTCGAGATTCTATGTATTCAGAAAATGTACAGTCAGGTGATTTTATGGTGGCAACAGGAGCACATACAGATTCTCGGCTAGTAGACAATCCGAATAGTAGTAGCAATGAATCTGAAATAATTCATATATCTAGTACACGTTTACCTTCAATCCCTGAACGAGCTAGAGCTGGTATTCTATCGGATTCTGAAGAACCTCTACCCCCGGCATGGGAAGCACGAATGGATAGTCATGGTAGAATATTTTATATCGATCATACAACACGCACAACTAGTTGGCAAAGGCCTGGATCAAATGGTGGTCTAACTGGTGGTAGAGAACAACATAGACAACAACTTGATCGTCGTTATCAATCAATTCGACGAACAATAACAAATGATAATCGTCCCGAAAGTAGTCGTAATTTTATTTTGACTGATGGTGAACGAATTCAGATGATTGGTACACATCCAGCTGTATTCATGCTTTGCCGTCCAGACTTTTATTCAATGCTTCATACAAATGATGAGGCATTAACGATATATAATCGTAATGCTGCTTTAAAACATATGATAATACGAATACGTCGTGATCCAAATAGTTTTCAACGTTATCAATACAATAAAGATTTAGTAGCATTAGTTAATGCATTCGCTTTAATTAATAAAGAATTACCATCTGGATGGGAAACAAAATTAGATCAATCTGGTAAACAATTTTTTATTGATCATACAAACCGTAAAACATCATTTATGGATCCTCGTTTACCAATTGAATGTAATCGAATCCGGCATAGACAACAACAAAACGAGGCGTTATTAGATATGGCACCAATACCACCACCTAGACCATTATCATCGTTAGCACGTACAACACAAATATCTCAAGATCCTGATATTCCTATAGCATATAATGATAAGGTAAGTTTTCTTATTTTTTTCATTCCTAAAATGGCAGTGAACAAGAAATCTATATCCTTGGTTTTTAGGTAATCGCATTTTTACGACAACCAAATATATTAGAAATTTTAAAAGAACGTCATGGACAAGCGACTGTATCACGATCACTTAGAGAAAAGATAAATATATTACGTGTTGAGGGTACACCAGCACTTGAACGGCTTGGTCATGATTTGCAATTAACCATTCTCTTGAGGTGAGTAAAGTGAGTCATTATAGCATAGATGATTTATTTTGTTAGCACGTATATCAAATGTATGGGGTCACGGACAAGGTCATTTTGCAAAATTAAAGAAATTTGGACCTGAAAAAACATTTCATAATTAAATTAAAGACCATAAAAACCACAACAGAAAATAAAAATATAAAGGAAATGGACAGTATCATTGTACACCATCTACATTTCCACAAAACACATGTAGTGGTAGATGAGCACTTAATTAATTTTACTTTTATTTTCTATACACATACTCTTAACTTAATTCTTTATTAATTTTAAATTAAAATATAAAAAAAAATGTTAAATTGCGGCATTCAAGCTACTATGAATGTTTCTTACGCGAATAATATGCGTTCCACATGAGTTAATCCACAAGTGAACGATTTTTTGTTTTTTTTCATTTGTTTATTTTTAAAAGAAGTTTAAAATGTAGAAAAAACGGTTATAAAAAATTTTTTTCTTTTTTTCAATTTTTCTTTTTTTTTTATAGATTTGGGTAAAGGATGAAAATTGAAATACTTTTTTACAGTTAGTTAAGTAATATGAATTTTTAACCTTAAATTAATTTTAAAAAAATTTTCAAGTTTATCCAAAAATTTGGAATATCTATGTACTTAAACGATAAACGCACTGCTCATGTAAACATTGCAATTTTCTAGTTGAGCGTGTGAGAGTTGTATAATAGGGAGATTTTTTTTTTTTTTTTTCAATAATCAAGGTCTCATTTGTGAAATTTTATTAATTTTAATTAATTATGCACTTAAGACAAACGAAACTCAAGTAAAATTATGTACATATGATCATAAGAATAAAAATATAAATAATGAGTAATGAGTACAGTAATTTTTCATTCAAAGCGGTTATATAACACCACAGATAGCATATTAAACGAATTGAATTATACAAGATTCAAATTTACATTGAGAAAAAGGTATTAGTTTTTAAAATCTATATTAAAAATGGATCGTATAAGCACCGTATTAAACGAGGAATTCCTGTATTAGTGTTAATACTGGTGAAATAATACCTTGTAAAAATGATTCATTCATTTACTATTATTACTATTTCATTTTTATTTTTTCCAATTGCCTTTACTACATAACTTTGTGTATTATTTGTTATTATCGGTTAAATTATTGTATTGTAATTATTAAGTAATAATTTTCGTTTTTTTTTTTGGTTTTTTGAATCTAAATTCATACCCTAGATACATACTCATATAGAAATCAGATTGGAAAAATAGACAAAAATCTAGATGTGTTTTGTAATTTTTTTCTTTTATGCTACTGTTTTTTTTTTTTTTTTTTGTTATTTACTTTACTTTTAAATTTTCATTTAATTCAGTTATAAGTTTTCTTCGGTTTTAGTTGTTTTGGAGAAAAATTGTTATTCAGTTTAATTTTTCAAATTTCTGAAATAAAATAAAAATATCAGAGTTTAATAAAAATTTAAAAAAAAAAAAATAACAAATTAAAATAGTTCAGTTTTTTTGTATATTCTTCAGAAGTGAAGAATCTGTTAAGGATTGTAGAGTCGTAAAAATTTTTTGCATATCTGAAAAATTCTTTTGTAAAAAAATGTGAAAAAAATTTTATTTTGCTCACACTTAACAAATTTTCAAGCGTGTTTATGTTTTGATGATTCTAAAAAATGGGATTAGGGGCATTTCTTTCGAAAGCAGCGTATATTGTTTTTACTCTGTAAGTGTGGAACTATTGCTCTTAAACAAATCAAAGATAAGTATTTAATGGGAAACAATGTCTTTGAAAAAAACGTACTAAATAATTTAAAAATTTCGAGGTACCCTCTCCTTCGAAAACCATTAAAATTTTATTTTTTTTATTTTTGTCCTTTTTTCCTTAACAGTCTTTTCGAACAAGAAATAATGAGTTATGTACCAATTGAAGAACGCAGCCCACAAGGATCACCAACACCAAATTTTAGAATATTTCAGCAACGTGCACCGCCACCATTTAAACGTGATTTTGATGCAAAATTACGGAGTTTTTATCGCAAATTAGAATCAAAGGGTTATGGACAAGGACCGCATAAATTAAAGTATGATAAAAAAGGCTTTTGAACTTTTTTAAATTTTTATCTTATTTTTAAATTTCAAATTTTCATAGATTACATATAAGGCGTTCACATTTGCTAGAAGATGCTTTTCGTAGAATTATGTCAGCTAATAAAAAAGATTTACAACGTGGAAGATTAGCCGTATTATGGGATACAGAAGAGGGACTAGATTATGGTGGTCCATCAAGGTAAACACAAATAATAATGAAATTTGTTCAAAATTAACATGTTTTTTTTTCCTAGGGAGTTTTTCTTTTTATTATCGCGTGAACTTTTTAATCCTTATTATGGTCTTTTTGAATATTCAGCAAATGATACGTATACAGTTCAGGTATCACCATTGTCAGCATTTGTCGATAATTGCCATGATTGGTTTCGTTTTAGTGGAAGAGTGTTAGGACTTGCATTAGTACATCAGTATTTATTAGATGCATTTTTTACACGTCCTTTTTATAAAGCACTTTTACGATTACCAGTAGCTTTGAGTGATTTAGGTAATAAAATTTTTAAAAAATAACAAAATATAAATATTTCTAACGATCTTTTATTTTTCTCATAGAATCCTTAGATAATGAATTCCATCAATCACTTCAATGGATTCGTGATAATGATATCGGTTCTGGAACATCATTAGGACTTACATTTTGTGTTAATGAAGAATTATTAGGACGTGTTGTTGAAAGAGAATTAAAGCCAGGTGGTAAAAGTATTACAGTAAATGAGAAAAATAAAAAAGAATATTTAGAAAAAATGGTTAAATGGCGTTTAGAACGTGGTGTACAAGAGCAAACAGAATCATTAGTACGTGGTTTTTATGAAGTTGTAGATTCACGTTTGGTATCTGTATTCGATGCTAGAGAATTAGAATTAGTAATAGCTGGAACAGCTGAAATTGATATAATTGATTGGCGTTTAAATACTGAATATCGTAGCGGATATCATGATAATCATCCAGTTATTTTATGGTTTTGGCAAGTCATAGAAAAATTTTCAAATGAACAACGTTTACGTTTATTACAATTTGTTACTGGTACATCAAGTATACCGTATGAAGGTTTTGCAGCATTACGTGGTTCAACAGGACCAAGAAGATTTTGTATTGAAAAATGGGGTAAACCGAATGCATTACCACGAGCACATACATGTTTTAATCGTTTAGATTTACCACCATATTCTAAACCAGAAATTCTGTATGAAAAACTGTTATTAGCTGTTGAGGAAACGAATACATTCGGCATTGAATGAAGAAAAAAATTTATTTAGGTAATCTTTACTATTTCTTGCAGATATTTTTCAACATAAAACAGCAAAACACTACAATTTGTTATTTGTTACGATATCAAGACTTGTTGAAAATTAAAAAATAATAAATCTGTTATATGTATATACCACACTACTAGGATCCAGTGATAGTAACAGCGTTATCATGAATTTCATGTGTTGAATGCAAAATCTCAAAAAAAAAAAAAAAAAATTAACGCTATCGCGATTATTGACACAAACGTAATCACTTAGGGGTCCTAAGCTTAAAGAACAAAAACATCTCACCGATCTAAAAATTTTAAATTAAAAAGCTGTTAATTTGTAAAAGATGGAGAAATATTTCTGGTACAGAAGAAAATTTATTTCCCTGTAGATAAACCAGAAAAAAATTCCTATTCTCGGTTTTTTTAAGATGAAAGCCTCGAGATTGAAATGCTAATTAGAATAGTGCCTATTTATTATTAAATTCTCACATACGTATTTTAAAAAAAAAAAACAAAAATCGAAAATCTGCAAAAAAAAAACGAAATTTTATTGTCAGTGTATTTGTTTTTTTTTTTTTTTTTTGTTCAGTAAATTAGATAAAAATTTAAACAAATTTTATTTCGTTTATTTTTGGTTTATGGGAAAAAATACACGGAAAATTAAAATAATCAAAATATTGCGGCGAATCTTATACATAAAAACGAATTATATACACTAGTAATACTAATAATAAACTCTACCATTAATCGATAATGTCTAAACGATAAAAAATTAAAATAAAAGAAATACTCTAATTACAAAAATAGAAAAATTAAAAATTAAACTAATCTTAAAAAATGAATAAAATTAAATAATCTCGACCATTTAAACAAATATAAAAATAAACAAAATAAAATGAAATAGCGAAATTAGTAAACATAAAATAAAATGAATAAACTCTTCTAAAAGAATAAAAATAATAATCTCGTATTAATTAGTAACGTAAAACGAAACAATAAACAAAGAATTCCTTTTTCTTCATTAAAATTGCTGGAATTAATCAGGCCTTAATACAAGAAAAAGAAAATTGGATGCCTTTAGCAGAGTTCAGGATTTATAGCCCTTTTTACGCTTTAGCAATTTTTTAGTGCTAAATTTTACAGTACTGAGCTCTGCTGAACACGTTCAATATCTTTAAAAATAAATTGTAATTTTTCTCATTTTTTTAAAATCATTCCTTGATATACATAGTTTCAATTCCAATCTATTTATTTTATTTTTATTTATTAAATGATATAAATATCTAGTCAATATTACTCTTAAGTAAAACAGAATTAATACGAAAATTTAAATTACATTTTTCTATTAGTGGTTATTATATTGATTGTAAAATTATTCTATGTAAAATGAATTTATTTTTAATAATATAAAAAAAAAGGAAATATTCTTGCCATTTTCTATAATTCAAGATATTAACGGATATTTTAGTTTCCATTTTTTGAGATTTCAATGTGAAATTGTAATAGAAATGAATTGCACTTTTACTTTAAATTTTAATATAATGAATAAAGATCACTTTAATACTTGTAGTAGATTAAATTCAAACGAACAAAATAGAAAAATTTAAAAGTTTTCTGTTACAAAGTACAAGACAAAAGATCGTGAGATCATTATCATTTAAAAACAATAACTTTTTCCTAAAATATTTTAGCTAAATGGACTGTGTCTATGTGATTGACATCTTGAAAAAGTTAATACATCTTGAATTATTGAAAAATGCAGAGATATTATATTGTAAAATAAAAACAAGAAAACATAATTTAAAAAATTTCTTTTTAAAATTATACGAGTATTTGTGTGTATTCAAAGAAAAAGAAACCTTTATATATAATTAAAATATTATATACAAATCTAGTATGTATTATATACGCAACAAAAAAATATTATTATACTGAAGAGAGAGATTGTATGTAAATTTAATTAAAAAAATGGAAATGTGTTTTTCTTTTTTTATATACTATATATAAATTATTATATTCTTATTACTGCGTATTATGTACATGAACATTAATATATAAAAAATTTTATTTTTATTATTAAGTTATATTTATGTATATGTACGTACTTATTAATTATTATTAAATTATATACTAGATAAATTATGTGTATAATAAAAAACAAAATATTCCGTTGCAAATATATACAATAAATTTAAAAAGAAAATAAAAATTTATTATTGTGATGATAATTCTTACGAAAAACAAAAATGAATAAAATATTTAAATTAAAATAAAAATTATAAAACTATGAAATGTTTTAATTTTAGTTATGTATGTATGTGCGACTGAGATCAAGAAAAATGCTTCGGTTGTATGGTTCTATTTCGATAAGAGTTGTAGAGCCTTTAAAAACGAACGAAGAATAAGATGTTTAAATAAACTGGATACAGATAAAGTTCAGAAATATCATGTATATGATACTTGAGACCACTACCTACTTGATTCAGTATTCAGTTTAAAATCACATTGCGCTGAATAATGCACCAATATAATTTGCAAAATTTCGAACTTCTTCGTTGTTTTGAAAGAAAAGAATTTTGAAAAGAAAATCGAGAAAAATTTGTTTTTGAGAGAAACAAAATACTTTTATTTTTATTTTTTATAAAATAAACATTTTTATTCATTCAATCAATCAAGACAATTAAAGGAAAAAATTTGATTACATTCCTTGCAAGTTTCTTTTTTTGTAAATTTCTAATTTAATTTTTTATATATATATAACTACTAAGAATAATAAATATGTCTTCTTCTATATTTTTATTTTCGTTTTTTATTATCATTTATATATCATATGCATTTTATTTTTTATTTTTTTCATTTTTCTTCTATATCGAAAGAAATTGAAATTTAGGCAAAGAGAAGAGCACAAAAGTTAGACGCCCAATGATTTCAACAACAGCAACGATGATAGTACTGTTGTTTGACAAGGCTCATTAAACACGAACTATGCCTTGCACACGAAGGTGCAACTGCTGTTACTGTTTTCGGAATTATTGAGCATTTAGCTATCTCTTCCTTTTTTTTTTTATTTTCATTTTTATTTTTTTTATTTTTCATTATTTTATTTACTTTATTGTTTTAATAATAATTAAATACATTAGATTATTTAATAATAATAATAATAATAATAAATTTAAATAAAATTAATTTTTATATATAAAATACAAAATAATAAAAATTATTATAAATGTGTGCTTAACATTTTCAATTATTTTTTAACTCTTTCTCTTTTATTCTTCTTAAATTCTCAATAATATATTCTATACAATTTTTTATTTTGAATTTGTATCTACTCATATACCTAATAAAATTATTTTTACTTTCACTTCTTTTTATTTTCTTCTTTTAAATAAATTTTTTTGTTTCTTTTTTTTTTTTACTTCTTTTATCGAAATTTTAAATTTCAATTTAAAGAAATTAATAGTATGTACGGGATATTGTATTTGTAATTAAAATATTAAAATAATTTTCAAAGTCTCTATATAATCATTCAAAAGTAAAGGAAAAATCTATAAGAACAAAACCAAAAATTATTTCCTCTACTTTCCTCTACTTATTCAGAATGATATAAGTCAAATGGTGGAGTATCTTGAAACAGATCAAGATCCACATTGGCTTGTTGGATCAATAATAATGATGACGCACTTTTTTTATCCGCAAATTACGCTGAAATTTAAAAATTTCGAATAATCATCAATTGCAAATTACATTCAAATTTAAAGTGTGCGCTCCATAAATATATGAAGATAATAAACGACCGTTAATATGTGGCAAATATGCATACATTAATTACAATAGTCACATTTTCGATAGTTTAAGATATCTTGGCTTTTCTAAAATATCAACTGTTAAATTTAAATAACTGAGATTTTGGAAAATTCAAAACACTGGATTATAAAACATTTCTTTAAAACGATGTGCACTTTTTTCAATGATCTGCTTTAGTAATCGAACAAATAATAAGAAGAAACGACACAGACTAAAAAAGTATCGCTGGGATTAAACTTTTTAAGACAAAAATTTTATGTTTATTTTTTCTTTTCTGTTTTTCTGTCCTTTTTTTGTAAACCTTTAACTTATAATATATTTTAGGCTACTAATTCTTAATGGTTTACTTTATTTTTTTAAATCAAAATTACCTTAATTTTTAAATTGTCCTTATCAATCTTTCTTTTTTCTTTTTTTCTTCTTTTTATTTTTTGTAAATCTTATATTTAATTTTCTTTCTTTCCTTCTTTAACAAATAATGCCCTGATCTAATCCCAAATTATTTGAATTTGATTTATTAACAACAGTGTTACCTAAATGCCGGCATCCAGGTCCACCGCATGTTAAACAAAAAACACAACTGCTTTTAAATGCATTAGCTGCTGCAGAAGATGCAGACGATGCTGCAGATGCAGATGATGATGGTGACGATGATGATGATGCTGGTGCTGTTGTCGTTGTTGTACTATTATTGTCAACATTATTATTACGATTACTAATTAATTTAACATCATGACCATTCTGATGATGATGATGATGATGGTTTTGATAATGATTGTTGTGGTAGCTATGATGATGATGATGATCTTTTGATGTCATCATCGCTGTCGTTGTCAATTGTAACATTTGACTATCTACAGTTTCACTTTCTAATTGAAATTTTTTAACAAGAGCTTTAACACAATTCGATGTTGATTCAGATGATGGTGCTTTACGGATTACCTTTGGTGTTGTTGGTGCATCAGGAAATAAACATAAATTTGCAGCAGTCGTTTCAACAACAGCTACAGCTGCTGCTGTTATACAATTTGTTGTTGTCTGTAATACTGAATTTGTTACTTCATGTTGTGGTTGTTGTCCTACTATAATTGTTGCTGTTGTCGCTTTATCTGCTGCTGCCGTTGATCGAATTTTATTATCTTTTATAAAACCATTATGATGGTGCTGCTGTTGTTGTATGATTTCAATTTCACCAAATTCGTTTTGTGGTTGTTTTATAATTGGATATAATTCATCAATATTGCTATTACTACTACTGATATTACAATTATTACCACGTAAATATTTATGATTTTGTGTTATATTACTACAGCTATTATTACTATGGCTATATTTTGTCATTTGTTGTAACGTTGTGTTTAATTTATTTGAATTATTTAAATTTAAATTTTTTGTATTACTAGTATTATTACAAATTGTATTATTAATAACAGCAGAAGTAACACCATCATTTAATTTTTGATTACTACTATTATTATGATGATGATAGTGAAGATGATGATTATGATGATGCCTTAATATATTATTCGATGTTGGTGATATTGGATTCTTTAAAAAATTCTCTTTATTATTATGGAATTTAATACCATTACTCATGTTGCTATCACCATTTGCTACTGTTGTTGTTGATGATGTTGATGTTGACATATTAATAGTAGAATATTTATGATTTGTTGTTGTCATTTGATTATGATAGTACATATTGTTATGATAATCATCATTTGATGATGATGGTGATGATGCTTTTACCATATGATGATAACCATTATTTTGTACAATACGATTTGTATTATCTTTATGACATAAATCATCATTATTAACATGATCATCGCTACCATCATCATTCTTTTGATCACCGTTCATTTCATTTAAGTCATCATCATTATCATCATTATTAGTAGATTCTTGATATTTTGATGATATGTTTAAAAATGAATTATTATCAATTGATAATTCATCTTTTAACCAAATATGCTCTAAACATTCACAAGCTGTCATACGTTCACTAAAAAATAAATAACAAAAAACTCGTTAATTTTTAATATTTTTTTGATTTTTGCATAGAAAGGCTAATAGAAAATCCAGTACTTACTTTGGTTTAATTTTTAATGTACTTTTAATAAAATCTATTGCATTCTGTGATATACCATTAAATAAATCATCTGGAAATGTTAATGAACATTTTGATATATTTAAAAATGTTTCTTGTTTTGTGTCACCACCAAATGGTGTATATCCAGATAATAGTACATATGTTAATACACCAATTGACCAAATATCTGTTTTTAATGATAATGGCTCGTATTGTAATACTTCTGGTGCAACATAATCTGGAGTACCAAGTATTTCGCGTACCTTACTACCATTTTCAATGACACGTGATATACCAAAATCACATAATTTTAATCCATCTAAGAAAAGAAAACAAACAAAAATAAGGAAAATGAAAAAAATAATTAAGATATTTATTACAAAATCGTTTTATTTTTATTTCATTATTTTTTTATTTATTTATTTTTTTTTTTTCAACAGAAGCAAGTCAATTATATTGTCTTATTTAATTGTCTCTCTATTAAAATATTTTCATAATTTTATAGAGAATGTACTGGAATAAGTGTCACAAAGTGCATTATTTTTTAAATTAAGACTATTTCTAACAACAAGTCGTTCTAAATCCATTCTTTTTAAACTTACCTCTTCTGAGATTTCGTGTTTTCATATAATTGACTATCTTTTAAAATATATATGCTTTATACATAAATCATGAGTTGTATAATTACAATTTCTTTGGGACACCCATAAATATTGTGTACTACACATTTTAAAATTACAAATATCAAATAACGGAAATATCATAATTTCATACTTTTTTTTTGTTTTATGGTTTAGTAAATTGCAATAATTTTGAAAAATAAATTTTCTTTTTTTTTAAAAAAAAAAAAAAGAAAAACAGAAAAAAAGAAATATTTGCATTATCTAATTGAAATAATTTCAAATTTATTAACATGAAAATATAGAAAAAAAGAAAAATATATATCTATGCTAAAATAAATTGCGTAATGTAGAGAGGTACTACAACTCGTACATATGCTTTCATCTTTTATATATGCAGTTTATTTACATTTAAGGCACTTATATATAGCTATAAGCTTCCATTGTATATGTATGTGTGTGGTATGTTTGGTTGTATTTGATAAAAATTATGCACATACATGTATACACTTATTAGCTTGCAAAATCGTACATACAGTATATGTACAATACGTCACAGCTTATATATACATACCTTCAATACGTTTTCCAGTTAATAAAATATTTTGTGGTTTTAAATCTAAATGTGCTATTGAACGTTTATGTAAAAATTGTACAGCTTTAAGTATTTGTCTCATACATATTCGTGTTTCAGCTTCAGTCAATGATCCTTCATTATCTAAAAATGCTTGTAATTCACCACCAGTTGCACTATTCAATTAAAATAAAAGAAAAAAAGAAAAATGAAAATTTTTTAGATGAAAAAAAAAAAAATGGTTTTAATCAAGGAAGATACAGATATCAATGTATAACATAACATTGATGTGTTAAAAGCAAGTTATCACGTTGCACGAGAGTTACCTGTATACCATTTCGAATAAAAGTAAATTCTTGTTTTCTTTTATTTATTTATTTTTTAATCTTTCGTCAAAGCATTTTAGCAGCAATGGCTTGTTATTTTATTCATATGAATTTTAACTGGAGTTTTGTGATTGGTAAATAGTTACTTTTGTGCTCGATTATAAATTCACTTACTTACTTACATACATAGTTACTTAGTTACTTTTTCTTGTTTTATTAAAAGAGTTCAATTACAATAACGATGCAAAGATGATGATATTTTTGTTTGCATTTACGGTTGCATTTGTAATCGTACATACGTACATACAAACACAAATATTTTAAATCTACAAAATGTACAATAAGTTACATTAAATCTCTATAATACTCTTTTTTGTGTAGTATTTAAGTACAATAAAAATTTACTTTGGTTTTATTTCTTTTCATTTTTTATTTTATATCTTGTATTTTCTAACATTGTATTTATGTACAATCAAGTACAAGTAATTCTCGTACAACGCAACCTCCATATATTATGAAATTATTGGAAAATTATAGCAAATTCCTGATTTACATTCATAAGCCTTTCTGCTTAAACCGTAATTTTATCTTCTATAAATCCGTAAACCAACATGACTTTCGCCAATTATTATACGAGAGATATCTGTATTTTATTTTATTTTTTATTCATACATACAATATATATAACATACAAGTAGGGGGTTATTTCATGTATACTTACAGTTCTAATAAAAGTGCTGTATCAGATTTTGTTTCATGTACTGAATTTAATTTAACAATATTATCAGAACCAGAACACAATATTAATACAGCAATTTCATGTTTAATTTCTTTATCAGATGATTGTGCACGACGACGTCGTTTTAAAAATTTTGCAGCAAAATGTACACCAGATTTTTTATGTATAGCACGTCTAACAGCAGCAAACTTTCCTCTATATAAAAAGAAGAAAAAAAAAAAAAATACAAAAAATTTTAATAAAATAAACAAAACCAAATTTAGAAAAATTATATGTACATAATATAAACATTAAGGGATACAACAAAATATATAAACAATTTTTTATCTTATAAACAAAAAATTTTTCATTCATTTATTCACATGATCACATGATCATTAAATGGAATAACACGATCAACACGATTCTTCTTCTTCGATGATACACGATTCATATTGAATCATTGCCTCCTTGATCAACACGATTAACAGGAGAAATTCCTTAATACTTTAATGATGATGATCATGATGTGATCATGTCAATCACAAAATCAATTTTTCGTATGATTTCTTCATTCTTTACAAAGCATAGAAATAAATAAAATGTCTTTTAATACATACATATCTATGTACGTAAAAAAAAACTCATGTTTTCGTTACGTCTATTCTCTTTGTTGTTGATCATTAAAAGTATGAAGAAATTCAAAAATTGTACGTGAGCAATAAAAAGAATTTTGTTTTTGAATTTTTGTTTTTTTGTTTTTTTTTTTTTTTTTTTTTTGTTACTTTAGTATTAAAACTCTTGAATGAATTTTCAATTCTATCATTGTCGTTATTCTTTCATTAATATTTACTGTTTTTTAATTTCTGATACTTTTATTTATTATTATTATTATTTTTTTTTTTCAGTTATATGATCGTTATATTTTTTGTTTTAATTTTTATTTAAACAGAAAAGCATATACATACTCGTTTGTACATAATTTCATATACAAAAGCGTATATATCTACTCTGACACATGTACAAACAAACACCCAACCATATGATTATTTATCTTTTCTTTTCTTAACTCTGTACTTTGTTTTGTTTTTGTTAAAATAAATTCATACATCGGCATTTTTAGATACTTTTCAAGGCTGTTTATATTAAAAAAAAAAAAAAAAAAAAACGAATTTTGTTTTTTACTTAAAAAAGAAATCTTTTGCTCTTTAAAACTGAAATTAACTATAAATGTATATCAACAGAAAAAAAAACGAAATCATTATATTAAACGACAGTAAAAATTTATTTAAAATAAAATTAAATGAAATGAAAACAGAATGTAAACGTATATATACTACACACACACATATACGCACATACACGTTAAAAGATTTTGATTTTTGGTTGAGCAACAACATCATATTATTTATTAAAAACAAGAATTTGTAATATATGAACGCATAAAGTAATGTTAAAAATTATTTGACCATATTGAGAACTAAAATACGATGTTTAGATATTGATTCAGTCAATAGACTATGTACTTCGAATTCCCTTCTAATCAAAAATATTCATCAATCGAAATTTAGAACTTACAAGTCGATTGTTTTAGATTCGTTAAATTCCTAAAATATTTTAAAGATAAATAATAAGCTTAGTACATAGATGAAACACAAGATATAACAAGAATGAATTAGGAAATTTGACAAAAATTTTGAAATGTATGTGGAAAAATTAAAGAAAATATAGAAAGACGACATCCCAGACAATCATCATAAAAATTAAAATTTGATAAGAAATAACAACAGACAGAAGAAAATTAAATAATTATCTGTTCACCCATTCACAGAGTAGTATGAGTTTTGATCATACAATCTGTTAAATATTTCATTTAAGTGTCTTGAATGGTATGCTAGTTTTCGTTTTCGAAATCATTGATTTCTTACATATTATCATTTCAATTGCCTAAATATGAAAAATTCCTGTTAACAACTTTAAATTATTTTACAAGCTTTTATATTTTTGCATGAAGATGTAAAGGAATTTTTGAACATTGCTGTATACGAGTTAAATAGTATGAAATTTATGTGTGCGTGTGTACATATAAAAGCATTATTTTTTTTTTTTTTTTTAAATTACAAAAAATTTTAACGTTCTTTTTTTTCCTTATAGACATATGATTTAAATTAATGATAGTAATTTAAAGCTTGTAAATTTTTTTCTTCTTTGCTTATATATATACATTTTTGGTAATCAATACAAAAATTGTACGAAAATTTTAACGTGTGTATCTGCTTATGTACATATTTATTAGCTATAAAAAAAAATAGTAATTTTTATGTTATTTTTAGAAATAACTTTGTATGATCATATACAAATTACTATCGATGTTTTATATAAAACAAGCGATAATACAAAAAAAAAAAGACCGTAATTTATAAAATATAAGTTTGTTTT